>OZ020120.1:20479564-22979564 GCA_963971155.1 Anthrax anthrax
AGAAAATTATTGCATTTTTCATTTAATAAAAACTTGTTTTTTGTTAGCAACAATATTTTAAAAAATTTTGAATTTGTTTTTTAATGAATTGACTGTTTCTGCTTTAACAGATGCAAATTCAGAGCACATTGAGCGCATGAATGTTACCCACAAAACATGATAAAAAAATTAAACTGCTACCATTAATACAGTCAAATCATGATATCAATATAATCAAATATTCGATTTGTATCTTCATTCCCTTGCTCTTGCAAAACTGTATTTCTCTGTAAATTTCAGATCTGAAGAAACCTTCTACGGTTATTACTGAATCTATTTAGTATGTAAGTCTTTTTGTTTTTTTTTTTTGTAACAAATAATTAAAACGAATGTGTACTAATGTGTATGTGTAAAAATTATGGAGTAAAATACTTGAATATGTGTATAAAAAACATTATCAAATCATTGCCTAAAAGCAGGCGTAAATCAATAGAAAACAAAAATGTATTTTTCCGCAATACATGAATATTTATAAAAATTCAAATGAACTTCATTCATAAGTTAAGGACAGATAAATAAAAAGAAATCTTTTGTTTTCATTGTATAACAGAATTACAATTTATTATTATTTGTTTATATTTTTTTGTTTTATTTTTTGTAAATTTTTCAACAAATACAAGTAAAATCATTATCTCGTTATTATAAGCTCATTTATTTACTGACGAATTTTAGGTAAATGTGCACCTTCAGGTTGATAACCATTTTCATCGGCAATATAATTTAATGTGTATCTAACACCATCATCTCCAACCCATGAAGCTAAGCCACGTACTGCAATCGCTTCATTTTTGGTTCCAATATTTTTAAATTGTCCTTGTTCTTGACGTGATTGTCCATCGCTTGTCTCAAAACTAAAATAAAAATTTCAAATATTTTACAACATTATAGAATTAATTAAAACAATTTTTAAATTTTTTAATTTGTTTTGTAAAACTTACTCAAAATTATATCCATTTATGCCAGCATTTTCTGCATTGTATCTTAAAATTTGTGCACGACGAGAATCATCGATTACAGCAGTATATACTAAAGTGATAATGGCACAAAATACTAAAATTGTTTTCATGGTTTTTTTTAAAAAAAAGAAATGTAATGAAATTAATTTAAATAAAAAAATTTTTTTTGTTTTAATTTACGAATATCACAGTTTTGTAATAATGAGTATATGATGTGTACTATAGACTCAGAAAACTGAACTGATTAAATTCATTTTGATGCAACTGCATT
This sequence comes from Anthrax anthrax, assembly GCA_963971155.1. Classification (NCBI taxonomy): domain Eukaryota; kingdom Metazoa; phylum Arthropoda; class Insecta; order Diptera; family Bombyliidae; genus Anthrax; species Anthrax anthrax. The sequence continues at coordinate 20,480,831 of OZ020120.1, forward strand.
TATATAGAATTTAAACTCATCTTCTCAAGTACAAAATATTCTGGTAATTGTATCATTTCAATATTTATTATTTTACAATTACATCCAAAAAATTTTAAATCAGAATTTCATTAAGTAAATATAATAAAAAGTAATTTAAAAAAAATACATATATTAATGAAAACATTTTCCTTCGATATAACCATTTACCCAAGCATATACCATTCATACCATAAAGATGTACAGATGTATCCAAACTACTTTACTTATTTTAATTTTTATTGTATAAAAAAAAAAAAACCAAAAAGTACAGATACATCGGAAGATTTTATATTTTCAGTTTTATTACTTTTTTCCATTTATTAACATTTTAAGGTAAAAAAAAAAAAAATACGATTCATTCGAAATATTTTTAGTTCTTGATTTTTTCTACAAAACTACTTTAAAATAGAAAATAATATTTATTTTGATACTCAGATAAAAGATAAAATAATAAAATTAACAGAGATATTTTTTTAATTTAAAAATACAGATATCTAATTTTTTTGCATTCGAATTAAAAAAAAAACCAAAAATTGCAGGAAAATAAAAAAAAATCATCAGAAATAAGAAAATTTTAATTTCATCTTTAAATGATATTTTAATTTATACAAATTAATCATTTTTAAGTAATTCTTTTTTATTCAATGCTTTTTTTTTTATTGTCTTTCTTTCCTCTATATATGTACCTATATAGATATTTATACTAAACTTATTAATTTTATTTTTTTTTAATTCTGTATAACAATACAAATGAATTTTGTATAAATTTTTTATTTGTATATAATAATTTCAAATAAGTCGGAAGCAAAGGTATATATTTCGTATTTTTTTTTATTTTTTTTTAATTCAATAAAAGATAAATGCGCATTAATGGCGATGATACAATCAATGTAATAATAAATATACAATATATGTATATTATTGTAATCACCTATGTATGTATATGTATTTGGTTATATAAATACATACATGTGTATACGTATGATATATACAACATGTTATTGTGATAACAAAAACAAAATAATCATAATAACAATATAATAATGATAATAATAGATATACGAGTATGTATGAAAAATAAAACAATAAATTTACAAAACTAATGAAGTAAGCAAAAAAACTAAAAAAAAAAAACCAAATCAAGTAAAAAACACTGAATAATAACAAATAAAATCAGTAGATTAACTGATCATTAAGCCAGTTGAATTTTTATTTTTCACTTGTTCACAAATCGAGTAATTCTTGAAAAAAACAAAAAAAAATTAAATAAATAAATTTGAAAAATAAAAAATAAAAAATATTAAAAAAGGAAAAGTTTTAAAAATTTTATCATCATCATGAAAATTGTAATCACATTGCTTGGATTATTTGTAATAGGAGTCCTTTCACGACCACAACAACCAGCTGAAATTGTTGTCTATGAATCGGATGTTGGACCAAATGCATACAATTTTCAGTAAGTACAATTTTATATAAAAAATTTTAAACGATCTGATTTTTTTTCTAAAAAAATTTCAGTTATTTATTTATTTTTTTTATTAACGTTTTTTTTTTTTTGAAAATTTTGCCTTTAATTTTTTTCATTATCCTTTTTTTTATTTCTTTTTCTATTTTTTGGAAAAAAAACAAAAATCATGTAAAGATATGAAACAAGTGATGGAGTAGCACGACAAGAACAAGGTGAAGTAGTTGATTCAGCAGATGATCCAGAAGGTATTTTAACAGTTACTGGATCATATACATATATTGATGATGTAGGTAAAGAACATCGTGTTCAATATGCAGCCGATGAAAAAGGTTTTAGAATTTTACCAGGATCAAGTCTTTAAAAAAAAATGAGTCATTGTTAATAATTATTAATTTTTTTTTTTTTTTCAAATGTTACTCGTATAGTTCCAAATTGTATAAAATAAGTGTATCTAATACAATTGTATAAAATATATTTAATTTACACCATGTACCTCTAACGATATTTTTATATGTTAAGTGATATAAATTAAATAATAAAAAAACATCAATAAATATAAAATTTGTTAAATAATTTTAGTTTGGTTTTTTTTAAGCATAATTTTTTTTTTTTTTTCAATTATCATTTATACGATATTTGATCATGACTTTGGAAGAAAAGTTCATATGAATAGAAATAAAATAAAATTAAAAATTTTTAATAAAATATAAGAATATCAATATAAAAAAATAAATAAAATTAAAACCAGAAATAATAAAAATTCAATATTGATATTTAATATTTTAATCAGATTTTGTACTTACTTTATACATATGTTGTTATAAGCTTATACATATGACCTTGATACCTTTCTCATTTTTAATTTTAAAAATAAATTGAAAAATCATAAAACACAAAATTAAATGAAGATCTACTAAAAGTAATAAAATTTTTTTATTCATTTTTGTTCATCATCATCATTTTTTTTTTTTTTTACTTTTACTTCTACATAAAATAAATTTTACAATATTTGTTGTACTTGCTTTTTAATTAAATTAAATTTATAACCCAACGGCATTAATACTGTATATTTCATATGAACACAATAAATACATACTATGTATGTATACATTTTATATAAATCAATTAGTAGAATAAAATTTAAAAAAAAAAAAAAAATGAGAAAAAATATTTTTACGTAATTAAATGTAAACTTGCATTTTTCCTTATGTTATGTTGTTCATTATCATGTTAATTTGTCTATTATTATCACCAATTTACATTATGTACATTAAATGCTTATATTTATTATACATATATATTGACTTATCCTATATTGACGAGTATTGTATATATTGTACACGATATACAGATACATATGTATAATCATATCATATTCTATACAGACGATACATTACCACACGATGCTCACATGTCTCTTATATATGAACATACGAGTATGTGTTTTTATCAGATAAACATGAAATAAAGATTTTAACTTGATTTAAATCAGATAATAAACATTCTCAGAAAAAACTAAAAAATTATGTAAGCTTTTTAGGTTTTAAGAGAATGTACACCTACCTACGAAAAATTTTATTTTATTTTATGTTTTTATTTTTTTATTTTTCATTATTTACATATTTTATGCTTTTTAATCAATAAAAAAATTAATAAATTTAAATACAAAAATGAAAACACCAAAAATGTTTATAATGTTTATAATTAAAAAAAATGAATAAAAGAAAAACAAAAACAAAAAACAAAGAATTAATAAGAACAAAACAAAAACAAAAAAAAATATGCCAAATAATAATTAAACGAAAATAAATTTGTAATAAGTTGGGAAACTAGTTATTTTGAACATTTCAAATATGATCTAGAAATACTAATTATTTTTTTTTATACAGGCATATATTTTTTTTTCTGTTAATACATATATACTTACTTACTATTCAAATTATCTCGTTTTTTAAATATTTTAATATGTTTTAATTTGAAAAAAAAATATTAATTACATGATCATATAGTGAAAATATTAATAAGAATTTCAAACTTGAACTTAAATGTCGTCGATTTAAAATGTAAAAAAAAAAACAAATATTCTTGATTTTCATTACATTTAAGAAATAATAAAAAATTCCTTAAGAAAAAAACAGACCTCTACGCAATTCAATGAAATTTTTAACGAAATTTTTAAAGTTAAATTTGTACTGGAAAAATTTTAAAAAAATTTGAAGCAAGTTTAAGTTCTTTTTTTTCATTATAAAAAAATTTGTTAAAATCGTATCTTTAATTATGTTTAGATTTTTATTAAATAAAAATAAAATTTTAAAAATATAAAAAATATTCTTGCAATTTTGGAAACAGCCTTGCAATTTTCTATTCTATTTTTCAAATTAACATAAACACATATGACTGTTCCAAAAGCATAAAACATTTATACCCTTTTATTTAAGAATGACTTATCTTTTTTCTTTATTTTTAGAGCGGTAAATACAAACATATGTATATTTGAATAAACGCATGCAAAATTAATTATGTATATACATACATGCATATGTACATTACAAAAATCGTCATCATCATCACAATGTATAATTTCTTGTTATTTAATTTTAACTTTTTCTTTTGTTTTGAAAGATATAATACCAAGGTAAAGTGTCAGAGAACCCGAATATTTGCATATAAATATGTATATAATATCGTGTGAACTTTTCAAATATGTACAATATTTGTATACATACATATTACAAACATTCACGTGTATTTCATGAGCATATATTTTGCACACATGCCAATCAACACATTTACATTTTGATTATTTATATGTTATATATGCGACAAAGATGTTAATTTATATTTGTACATATGATTAGATATATCCATAATTGTCTAAACTACACCCGAAAAGAGCAAAAGACATAAAAGCACATAAAATATTATAAATAAAAACGAAAAATGAAATAAAAAAAAAAAAAAACAATTCATCGTTTTTAATTTATGCGAACCTGTGTGTTATATGTGTGGTATTTTACCAATCACTAAAAAACATATACTTACGAACATTTTTTATGTATTCATGTACATTTTATATGCAAAAATCATAAAAAAATAAAAAGAATTGAATTTTTGCCAATTTGTATATAAGTCAGTTTAATTTCCAATAACAGTTACAGTTTATCTTTGGACTTTCTTTAGTTTGCAACTAAAAAAGTAAAAAAAAAACAAAAATAAAATATTTCTTCAATTTTTCAAAAATAATAAAAACAAAAAAATCAAAATGAAATTCGCTATTGTATTCGCTGCTGTATTCGCTGTTGCATTCGCATTACCACTTGATGATTCAAAGAACGCTCAAGTTCTTCGTTACGATAATGATAACATTGGTGTCGATGGTTACAATTATGGGTAAGTATACATATGTATGCATATGCATATTACATATTGGACAATTATTACGATAAGCCTGAACTAATTTGTGGATTATTCTTCAATTTCATCATAATTATCACAGTTTTGAAACAAGTGATGGAGTATCCCGTTCTGAACAAGCTCAATTAAAAAATGTTGGTACAGAAGATGAAGCACTCTCTGTCCGTGGAACATTCTCATATGTTGGTGATGATGGTGTTACATACACAGTTAATTATGTTGCCGATGAAAATGGTTTCCAACCACAAGCAGAACATTTACCAAGAGCTTAAATAATGTACAATAATAAAAAACTCTAGTCAAAAATAAACAAATTTCAAATTCAAAAAACAAAACAAAAATTCTTTTCTATTTTTATTTTTATTTTTTTTTTTTCTAAATTGGATTAAGAATTTTATATTTATACTTTTTGCTATTTATTTATGGTTATTGGATTGGTTGGTCTTTTCACTTTCAATTAAACCCCTATGGTTGGCGATTTCATTTTCAACATTTTGTAGATATTTTAACATTTTAAATTTTTGATAAACCCCAGGAATGACTTTTTAAATCAAATAATTTGCATAAAAACATAAATCTATATTTTATTTATTTAATTTAGTTTTTTAAATTCAAACGCCTTTTAAAATCATCTGATGATTTAAAAAAAAAGGAATTCCCCAAAATAAAACGAAAATAATTGGTAAATTTCAAAACGTTTAAATATCGTCTTTATGCAAAATTAACGTATCATGAATGTTTTTTATACCGTATTTCAGTGCTATATTGTACAATTTTTGTATCAAAACCGTAATATTACCGGAGCAAACAATTTTTTTGACCTTTTGAAACTCAACCAATATTTAAAAGGATATAATATCGTGTTATAAAATACCTTTTCTTTAAATGTTAATGTTAAATTTATGTTAATTAAAATGAATGGCTATACTCTACTACTCGAATGTGTATGTAATTTTAGAAAGTTTAAATTTCTAATACTATATGCCAATGATGAATTATGTTCAAAAATAAATAAAATTTTATTAAGAAGCTACAAAAAAAAAAAAAAAAAAACAAAATTTTAAAATAACCGATCACACAAACAACGTGTACAAAACATGATAAGACCATTTCTGTTTTTAATTTTTTGTTAAAAATATCTTTTATAACCGTCTTTCTACAATCCTAACATGGTCAATAAATTTGTTACATAATTTTTTTTTTAATGTTTCGGTTTTCTTTTCTCAAGCAGGTGAATTTTTAAAATGATCTCTTATTTAACAACATAAAATATTAAAAAATATTCTAAATACATAATTTTTTTGTTTTCTCATTTTGTTCATCTCTTATACATTATTTTCTTAATCTGATTATGGGTTTTTGGTTTAACGATGCTAATAATTTGGCCTTCTAATTTTATTTGCCTGCTGATGATGATGTTTCTTAGTTGGATTTTTATTTTTCTCACCCACTTATAATAATTACACACGCACGCTGTATTTTTACATTCAATGATGATGATGATGATGTGACGATAAGGTGTTTATATATCGTATATTGTATACATATATGCACATGATATGGAAATGCTGGTAATCAATCTCTCCTAATTTTTATTGATCGTGACGTACATACACACAAAACCATACATAATTATGTACATATGTATATTGGAATTTTGTATTCCTATAAATATTTTAGATAATCAATTTTCTTGTATTTCTTGTATATAAAAGGCAAATCTTATTCTTTATTTGATATTAGTTTCATTCATTCACTCATTCAATACATTAAGTATAAATTAGTACTCTATATACAAATAAGTGTTCCTTATCAAAAAAAAAAATATATTAATAAATTAAAATGAAAATTATTATTGCATTATTTATTTGTTTTGTAGCAATAACAATTGCAAAACCACTTGTTGATAATGATTCAAAAAATGCTCAAATTTTAAAATACGATAATGAAAATATTGGCGTTGAAGGATATAAATTTGCGTAAGTTTAGATTGGAATACTTCCCATTAAATGATTTTCTAAATTTCTTTTTTTTAAAAAAAAAAAAAAAAAAACTTTATTTTGGAACAGATTTGAAACAAGTGATGGAATTTCACGACAAGAAGAAGCACAATTAAAAAATGTTGGAACTGAAGATGAAGCAATTTCAGTACGTGGTACTGTAACATGGGTAGCTGCTGATGGACAAACATACACATTAAATTATGTTGCCGATGAGAATGGTTTCAGACCAGAAGGATCACATTTACCAGTTGCTTGATAAAAAATTTGAAATAAAAAAATGTAATCAGAAATTATGTAAAAAGGATCTAGTCTTTGTTTTATTGATAAAATTAAAAAATAAATTTAAAAAAAATAATTAAATGCTCATTTCAATAAAATGTTCACTTTTACATTCTTTTTTAAACACTTCTGAATTCCAACAGAAAAAGAAAAAGAAAAGAAAAATTTATTTTTCAATTACTGGTATGTAAAATTGATAATTCATTCGCCAACGCAAGTATAATTTAGGTACATTCGCATTTAATTTAAGTACTACAATAATAAAGCCACCCACAAACCAACCCATAAATTGATCGTTAATCAGAGGCACATACTATTATTTAAATATGAGGAACAAAAATAAAAAGGCAAAAAACATTTTCTTTCTGGTACTTGTTTATTACATGAATACATAAGTATTGTATAAAGATTTGACAAAAATTTTTAAGAAATATTATAATGTATTTACAGAATTCACCTTGACCTATTAAAAACGAACAATAATTCTGAATATTACTAATGATTCATATTGTGATAAAGGTACATATATATTTACAAATACCCATACAGTAGCGCATACCTACATATATATTCAGTTTTCATTGTATCTTTTTAAAAATAATACTCAATTACAATGATATTGTGGTAAAAACAATATAACATAATTTACAGGATTTTCTTTTTTTTTTTCTCAATCATCATGTAATATTGAAATCGTATTAAACGAGAAAAAAAAAACAGATATTTTAAAATGATGCACAAACATATAGTTGCATCGATATTCATTTACCGAGCCTACCTTTATAATTCATTAAAAAAAAAGAAAAGAAAAGATACAAATCTTTTTAATAACACACATGTACACTTCTACTTTTAATAAAAAGTATTAAATAAATAAGCAAATTTCTGTTTCTCTTTAACTTGCTTCACATTAAATATTATGAACAAAAATTTTATAAAAAATACATAAAATTTTATGTGCATGTTTAAAGTAAAAGAAAAAAAATAAATAAAATAAAATTTTTTAAAAATAAAAAATAAAATTTATTATCATTATGGCTAATATTATACATCCATTCATACATGTTTGTATATCGCAATTAAAAATTTAATACTTTTACATATATACATTTTTTCTAAATATATTTTAAATAGAAATTAACACACAAGTATGTGTAGAAAACGTAGGTAAATATCATATGTGAGTATTTTTATATCTAATGAAGATGATTTGTATTATTATTTTAATAAGATTGCGTCACACCCGTAGCAACTTTCAAGGTTAATTTTTTTGTTTGGTTTTTTTTGTTTTTGTCTTTTAAATCGAAAAAGTAAAAGTTGAGATGATGTTGGTATAGATATGTATTGAAGATGAAGCATCGAGGTACAAAAAATATAATATATATCATAAAATACTCAAATGTACAAAATAGAAAAAAAATAAAAACATATACACCTAAGTATGTAACATGTCGTTAACATTTATGACAATGATATGATAATGAAGAATATACAAATACATGATTGTGTATATGTATATAAAATTTATAAACTTGTTTCTCTTTATCATATGTGTACTACGACAGTTTACATATTATCAAATATTTTTCAAATACATACATATGTACATACTGGATATGGTATGTCGTCATAGCGTTTAAGATTTTAAAGATTTTGGTATATATAAAATATTAATAAAACATTTTACTTACATACATACACCAGTGCCACTAGCTATATACCAATTTAATTTAATGACATATTATACCATATTTTATGATCCTTTCCTACTACATAACTTTATTATTCAATAGTGTATCTTATGTACAGCATACACATATGTGTATGAGTACTTTAACGACATACATTATACATATGTGATTGCGAAAATTTCAACTAATTTTTATGTGCTAATTTTCTTCTTATTCGTATATAAATTTTATGACATCTTTTTTTTACAACCCTAATTTTTCATTCAGTTTTAAAAAGTTAATCTTTTAATGATCTTTAAAGACGATGGTCTGTGATTTAACAACGTGAGACAAAAGAAACGGGTCAACAATATAAGTCAATAGTGATTTTTTCCTTTTTTGTTTTTTTTTTTAAATTTTATTTTTATAACCGTCATAGTTTTTGCAATTAATTTTTATTTATATTTAATTTAATTATTTTGAAAAATTATCATAAAAATAAAATGTGTAATATATTATTCTAAAATATATTTTTATTTATAGAAAACCAATATAATAACATGTCACTAAAAGTTCATGTAGAAATCAGACAAATGACACAAATATGATGAATTTCAATTTAAAATTAGAAAAGTGGGTGAATCAAAACAAGATGTCAATGTGTCAAAAATTCAAAAATGAATGCATAAAATGAATGATTTTATATTGACGGATATCAAATCATAAACACTATCAATCGACCTTTAAATCATTTGTCACTCCTAAGTTCTTATATTTATGCAACTTTATTTCTATAGCTTAACAAATCCAATGACAATCTGTCTAACACCCAATTACAAAAAAAAAAGAAAAAAGTACAAAACATTATAAATTCGTACTTGTATTATTTACTGTATATACATATAATGCATACACGCATTTATGGATAATTTTTCATTTTATGATAATAAGAAGGCTGTCTATAACGACCTTCTTTGGTATGTTTTCTTACAAAATGTTCATAAGTTTTAATGTGAATTTATAATATAAAATGTATTACTTAAATGACTGAATCATTAAACAACTTTATTCGTACGAATATTCATATATTCATCTTTATATAATTAGCGATTGTAATTTACAATCCAATATGTAAAGTGTATACACAACACACATGATATAAGCCTAGTTTGCCTTTTAGCACAGATTTACAAAGATTATACTGGAAGTCACACGTACATATGTGTGTACGTTTACTGGTTATTTAAAAAAAATTATTTATTTTTTTATGATTTTATTATTAAATAAAAATTAAAAATACTATGCAATAAAAATTTTTTAATCATGTATCATAAACATTTCATATATCCAATAAGGCATTTCCTTTAATGTATGTACATATAACATATAAGTATTTAAATAATGTACATTTACTGGCATACCAAAATATTCTACAAATTTAAGAAAATCTTATAAAGCAAAAAAAAAAAAATAATAATCCATCTTGGGTAATACAAATTAAATTTAAAATTGCAATTTTCTTTCAAATTAAAATGGTTTGTTTTTTTTTTTTTTATTTACTTGAAAATACAAATAAACACTATGTACATATTTTACTCATAAATTCTAATCAAATAAAATTGAATAGTAAAAGTTGTTCTTTTTTGTTTTTTTAATATATCTTTAAATGAAATCACAAATCAATAATATTAATTTTTATATCCATTTTCATGATCGTTTTTGTTTTTTTAGCATCAGTTTATTAATAATTTTTTTTTTTTTTTTCAATTTAAAGCTTTGGTAAATGTGCACCTTCTGGTTGATAGCCATTTTCATCAGCAATAAAATTTAATGTATATTGTTGTCCATCATCAGCAATCCATGTTACACTACCACGTACTGAGATTGCTTCATTTTCTGTTCCAACATTTTTCAATTGTGCTTCTTCTTGTCTTGATACTCCATCACTTGTCTCATATCTGTAAAATGATAACAATTTTCTAATCAATATTCAATTTATTTTTCTAAATTTTTTCTTAATTTAAAATTTTTTCTTTAAAAATAAAATTAAAAAAAAAAAAAAAAAAAATTCTTTTTTATATAATCCACAAATGAAGGTAAAAAAACAAAAACATCCAGTCTATATATCCAATTGCACTATACGTAGTAACTTACGCGAATTTATATCCATCAACACCGATATTATCATTTTCATATCGTAAAACTTGTACATCCTGAGGATTAGGATTATTAGCTGGTTTTCCGTTTACACTTAAAATTGTTAATGCAACAAAAATAATTACAGATTTCATGATTTTTATTTAATTAATTTTAACCGATTGAAATTGAAAAAAACACTGCAATAAATGAATACCGACTGATAAAAATGTTATTATGCGTTAATCATTTATATATGATTTTTTTTTCTTCACAAAAACAAAAAATAAATAAATAAGTGTAACAAAATCAAATGTTTAATAGATAAACATCATGAGATTTTGTAAATCATATAACGGTATATGTTATATGTGTATAAATAATAATTTTTTTTTTTTTAATATTTAAATATTTCAATAATATACATATTACCAAATATGTAACTTTTAAATTATATATACATATAAATATTTTATTTTAAATTTTTAATATACATTAAGGTCATACACTAACATATAGTAAAAATAAATTCAAAAAAAAAAAAAAAACTAAAAATTTGAATCCTTTAAACATAACTGTTATATTGTTATATTATTACAAATATGAATATTTGTTGATATATTTAATAAAAATATTTAATATGTTTAAATGTTGTTGTTACAAACTTGAATATGAACGTGATAAGAGAAGCGAAAACGAAAGATTAGAGAAGAAGAAAAAAAATAATAACAATAAAATATTCAATATAATGTACATATGTATGTATGTAGTTCATCGACATTTTATCATCAAATAAAAATCATCGTAGGTTGAATTTATTTATTATAATATTTTATTTATTTAAATTTTTTATTTTACAAATTTATTATTTACATATCATAACATCACGTTGACCATTTATGTATGTACATACAATACATGCACATTCATATCAATATCTATTCAAGACTCAAGTACTAAATATAAATATGTATGTACATTAAAATAAATTACATCACTGATAAACCACAAATTTTGAAAAAAAAAAAAACATGAAAATTATTAATAATATAATTTTTGATGCATATTATGTGCATTTAATTTACATTTTATAATAATAAATTAAAAATCGTCGTAATACAAATTTTTTTTTTTTTTAATGATTTTTGAATAAATTTTGATTCTTATCAAATTCAAAATTATTATCAATAAATTAAACAAAAAAAAATAAAAATAAAATAAAATAAAAGAAATCCAAATAATAAGAAATTAAATAATATAAACAAAAGTGAAAACAGTTTAATATTAATTAAATAATCTAATAATTACCCTAAAAGAAAAAAAAATTTGACTGAGAAAAAAAAAATTTTTTTTGTGCTTTTTCAATAGAATGTAAAATAACCTTTCATGAAAAGTTTCTTGCTTAAATCTTTTGTTTTTTTGTTTTCTTTTTTTCACTGTAACACAGTTACGAAATCTATAGTACATACTTTATATATATTCACGAATAATTTATATGAAATTAACTTTTATAATTCTCATGCCTTTTAAACTTGATATTTGCAAAATAAATGGTTATTTTAAATGTTACACATGTGAATATATTTCGATTTATAATATGGGCATTATTTTACATGTGAATATATTATGAGTAAAAATGAAAAATTTTAACCATAATCGTTTTAGATACGTCGGGTTAGATACCCAACAAATTACCAACATCGATCAACATGTTTTATACATTTTTAAATGTTTAAAACTGACAAATAAATAGAAAAAATAAATAAAATTTAAAAAAAAACAACAGGTAGTTAGGGCATCACAGAATCATGCAAATTCATTTGTATTGTAATTTTGTAAACAAATTTGTATGATTGTTTTTAAATTTGAAATTAAATTGAAATCTAACTGAAAAACAAAAAGTATTTTGATGATTATTCACTTATGACGTGCACATACACGCACGTATAAAAGAATCAAAAATTATTAAAATTCAAAAAAAAGAATTTAATTGTGCCTACTTATGATTTTCAATTTTTTTTTTTTTTTTTTCTTAAATTACGTGATATGCAACACATGTAGGTACTCATCATCACAATCATCATACATATTTTTTTTCACAAAATGACATGTCATTTTTTTTTTTATTATTGTTAACGTAATAGAGTTTATTGTTACCCACTTATTTCATTACAAGTAAAATACAAAAACAAAAAAAAAATGTAAGAAATCAAAATTTCAATTTATGTAAATAAAATATGGTACAATTCTTCACCTTCTTTTCTTTTTCACTTCTTCTTTTTCTCCTTTTATGTGATGGCGGGGTTTATGGCAAGGAATTTGTTTTTTAAAGGTATAAATTCCCATACAAAATTCATGAATGAATGCAGTACATTTTTTAATTCATTGTAATTACGTGTCTACATATTATTTTGTCATAATAAAAAATTATTTAGATTCTCAGACTTAAAAAGAAAAAAAAAACGTACCATCGTATTCATTTATTTTTTGTTATAATTCACATAATTAAAAAGTGCCTTTAGAAAAATTCATTACAAATAAATTTATAAAAAAAACAAAAAAAATAGAATTTAAGTTTATTAAAAAAAAAAAAGAGAAGAAAATTTGTACAACATGAAAAATTATCTAATTACTTGTTTTACATTAATTATAATTTATATTGCAACTATTGTGTTTTGTGTACCAATAGATGATTCAAATAATGCACAAATTTTACGTTATGACAATGAAAATATTGGATTAGACGGTTATAAATTTGCGTAAGTGATAATTTGTCATTAAAGAAAAATAAATAAAAAAAGAAAAAGAAAATGAATTTTTTTTTTTCAAGTTAATAAAATTGTATAATTTTTATTTGTACATACGTACGTAGCTATGAAACAAGTGATGGTGTTTCTAGATCTGAAGAAGCACAATTAAAAGATATTGGTGCTGAAAATCAAGCATTAACTATTAGAGGGACAATTACATGGGTAGCTGCTGATGGACAAACTTACACACTCAATTATGTAGCTGATGAGAATGGTTTTCAACCACAAGGCGCACATTTACCAAGATAAAAATGACAATTATAATTAAAATAAATAAAAAAAACAAAAAAAAATTTTTAAAGTCTAGTGTATATTTGCGTAAATACTTCTGACATAATTTTGTATTAGACGATTCTGAGACAATAGAAAGTTGATATAAAAAAAAAAATTTAAATAAAAATTATTTCCTATAAAAATGTAAATTAAAAATAAATTTTCTTATACAGAATAAATAAAGTATTTTTTTTTCCTCTATGAAAAAAAGAAAAACCTTTTTAATTTTAAGTTTCTTGCTTAAATCTTTTGTTTTCTGGAAAATAAAATTGAATAAAAACATTGCAATTTTATTGATGATTTTTCAAAATTTTATTTTGATCAAAACGTTACATTTTTTCTTACATAACGTCTGTCACATGCACATAGATACACAATAATTATTATTTAATCAATTTTATGAAATTTTTGTCTATTTTAACTGATTATATTTGATAGTTTTTCTTTTATATACTGAATATACATATTATCATACATTTTTGGTCAATGGACGTTTGATTATCATCGCATCGCAACATTGCGTACAAGTGTTTGTCAAATTGTAAATATATTTTATATGGATTATCCTATGTCTGATCAAATTCTCACTATTTTAATTTTACCTCAAGTACTATACATACACACATGCATATATTATTTATTTTATATTCAAGGAATTCCATAAGTAAGTTAACACATGTGTAACATCGTATACACAATTAAATATATTATCATCATAGTAAATATTTAAATTTTACCATTTTTATACATGCCTATAGGTAATATGAAACATGTGCATCCATGTAAATTTTAAATATACGTAAGTATATTGATAAACAATTTAAAGCACACCTTATATGAATGTATCGGGCGTCGCCCTGTATATTTATTTTTCTTCATCGTTTTTTTAATTTTTTTTTTTTTTTTGTCATTTTTATGCATTTGATAATTTTTTAAACAAAACTAATAAAAATTAACAAGAAAAAAAAAACTTCAAAACTCAATAAAAAAAAAAAATTAAATGAATTATGAAAAACATATATGGAGAGTGAAAAAAAAATTAGTAAATCTAAACATTCGAGCTTTCACATTTACACAACACTTTAACCTCTTTTTTTGCTTGTAGTCATCATCAACGATAACAAAAACAACAACAACATCATCATCATAATAGTCATCATCATCATGCATCAATACCAACAAGAAAATATATTCATTTTGGTGTCTTTATTTAATTTATGCAACTGTTACTGCAACAAATCAGCTGGTTTTGAATGGTATAATCTGCATATATGTGAACACAATTACATACATGTGTTATACAAACATATAGCTACTTATATGTAAATATAGATAACATTATATTTTTTAGTAATAATATTACTACAGTAGATTTACATTTTGTTCATTTTATTTCATTATCAGTCTAACAAATAAAAGTTCATATGTTAGACCTCTTTCCGGCAAACCGTGCTTATAAAAGGCACTAGGCCTGTCTAATAATCGACAGTTTATCATCGACAAATCTTTTGTGAATACCCTGAAAAGGAAAAGTGATACAGTTTACTTACAAAACAAACAAAAAAAAAAAAAAAAAAACAAAATTAAAATAGAAGAAAAAACCAATCTACTGTTCTTATAAAAAAAATTTTTATAAATTTTACATAAATTAAATTTTATTTATTTTGTTTAATAATGAAATTCGTAATCGTATTTGCAACTATTTTTGCTATCGCATTAAGCGCACCTGTTGATGATTCAAGAAATGCGCAAATTTTACGTTACGATAATGATAATATCGGTGTAGATGGATACAGTTTTGCGTAAGTTCATATAGTGAATTTGTTTTTTTTTTGTTTTGGATTAAATTAAAGGACAAAATAGAATTATTTTCTATTATTTCATTTGAATTTATTTTTTATCACTTTGGATTACATTAAATAATTGAAAAAAAAAATGTTTTTTTTCAAATGTATTCAAATTATTGCAGATATGAGACAAGTGATGGTGTATCAAGACAAGAACAAGGAGAATTAAAAAATGCTGGTAGTGAAAATGAAGCAATCTCAGTACGTGGTAGTGTAACATGGGTAGCTGATGATGGGCAAACATACACATTAAATTATATTGCCGATGAGAATGGTTTCCAACCAGAAGGTGCACATTTACCACATACATAAAATTCATAAATTCAAATATTTTAACTAGTCTCATATAATGTATGATTTACGTAATTTAATTATAATTATTATATTTTTAATATTATATTATATTAAAATATTTTTTGTACAGTAATTATTTGTTATTTTATTTTTTATAGCTTCAATATTTTCTTATTTTTTTGTTAAGAAATTTTTTGTTTTTTTTTTTTTCTTATTGCTTTGAGATTATTAAATTATAATTTAAATAAATTTCTTTGAGTTTTTATTCAATTCGTAATCCAAGAACCAAAACAGGGAAAAAACAGCCAAAATTTTCATAGTTTTTCACATCGATATCAAATTTTATTGTTTATAAACTATTATAAATAGAACATTTGCCTATCGCATGGTTTTTTTGCCGAATTTATAAAACAATTTTCATTCTGAAAAATTGAATTGAATTTTCAAAATTTTAATAATTATGACAAATTAAAGATATTTCATTAATAATAAATCAGCTTATAAAAAAAATTTTTGCTGTATATTGTGTATAATTGAAAAAATTTAAAAATAAAAATCTTTTAAAGAAAATAATTGTTTGTTTTTATTGCTTATTTGATTTTTCAATTTGTTTTTCTAGATTTTTTTTTTAAATTTTTATTTTTTGTTATTTTTATATTTTGAATTTTAAAAGAGAATGATTGCCGTCAAAAAAGAAATTCGAGCTTAAAATAAAAAAAACAACAAAATATGTAAATTTTTGCTTCTTGTTATTTTCTAATCTTATATCAAGGTCAATGAATTAAACATTCAAAATAAAATAATTAATGATCAATATTATGGAAAATGGTCTTCGTATACTATATGTTAAATCCATCTTTTTCATGTATTCCAACATAATTTAAATGTATGTATTTTAATAATCAATTAACACCAAGTTTACACATTTTTTTCTTTAAAATTTCTTACAATTTTAAAAACCAGAATCATCTCATAAATATACATACATAAAATTATTTACAATATATAATATGGCACTGAAATTTTTATAAATTTCTAATTACAATTTATTTATAATAAAAATTCAATATATTATGTTTTATTGAAATATTTTTATTTTGTACTATTATTATTTTATTACGATATACACACATGTGTTCACATATACATATGTACTTATGCCTGTATGTATATGTGTTTTATATAAGAAAAGTCTTCCTGATTGTCATAAATTTTTATTTATAATTTATTGGTTAAGATGAACATTTTGATCATTTCCTTTCAAAAATAAATATACATATACATAAATGTGGATTTATATTTTTTAAATATCAACAAAAATTTTTTTAAATTTCGTACGAACTTTCAAAAAAAAAAAAAACGTGTATAATGTATAATAAAATTTAAAGTGTTTTTTAATTGCGGTATTAAAGGTTATCAAAATATTTAAACAAGCCCTTATCTACAGGTATTCGGAATTCTTGACCAAAAAAAAAAACAATTCAATCAACTAAATGGTAATAACGATAATGTGTGTAGAGACACTAAAATACTAAAAAAAAAAATGTTTTTTTCTTTAAATTATTTTTCAAATAGTAATACAGCAAATAGCCTCTGAAACAATTTTTTGTATCATTTTTGAAAATAATCATATTCAAGAAAAATTTCTTTTTAATTTTATTTTTAACATTACAAAACGCTAATGATATATTTACCAATCAATTTTCTCACGTATCAATTGCATATATTAAAATATCAATAAATTAATTCATTTAATTTTTTTTTTTTTAGTTTTATTTTAGTATATTTGTCTACTTTTATATTTATTTTGACTCTTTAATTATGGATAATTGTGTATAACAAATTACATCGCACGTTTAAAAACAAGCTCCCATATATGTATGTAAATTCATTTAACAGAGATACAAAAAAAAAAACTAACAATGACTGACACATACATTTAAAATGCACAATAGCAATTAATACTTAATCTTCCAAAAAATTTATTTGAATGCTTAACCAGATACATTGTGATGAATGACCAACCTTGACCTAAACGTAATTTGAATTAATTTCAAAATCTATCAAAATAACGACCAAATAAAAAAATTATAATGCACACACAAATAAAGAAAAATAAATCAAACATTTAAAAAAAAAAACATTACAAAAATATTTAAAAAAATTAAATCATTAAAATTACAAAAAAAAAAATCCCAATTTAAAAAAGGAAAAATAAGCAATACAAATAATAACCAATTTATTAAGTGCTTTATGGTTGTATACAATTTGTTACAGATAATATCAGTAATGAAATATAAAATTTATAAAGTAAAAATGTCGTTAATTTATAAATGAGAATTTAACTGGTTTTTTTTTTATTATTTTTGTAAATTATTTCGTAAATTAATATTTTCAAAAAAAAAAAAATTAAAAAATAAAAAGAAGAACAAGAAAAAAATTTTGCAATTATGTTAAATTCATATATTTGCATATTAAAAACTTTCAAGCTACTTATGAAAATATCATCTTATATACATTTGTTAATTCTTGTACACGCATATGACATTTTCAACTTAAGAACTTGATTGTTGCATTCTTAACATTCTACAACAATTAACACTTAACCACAAAATTAAATTTATAATGATAAAATTAATATGCATATACAAGATCTATATTTTCCTTTTAAAAATTTCACAATTTTTAATTAAAAAAAAATTTTTTTTAAAGTATCTTCTTTGAAATATTACCTCACAGAAAACGTTTTTAATTAAATATTTTCAGATATACATACTTGAAAATAGTATAAAAATATTAAAAAAAAAAAAAAAAAAATACGTGGAAAAAAATTAAACTATGTAACATAGTGTAATCTGTGTTTAAGTATAAACTAAGCTTAATGGAAGGAATAAAAAATGTATAAATTTGTTGCTAATAATATAAAGGTAGGAAAATAAATCCAAATATTACATAATCACATTCATTAAATTGTTGGGTACGTAATTTTTTTTTCTTTGCTAATTTATCAATTGTAACAGATTAAAAAATTTATCAGTGCATTTTTATGCATCAGGGACAAGTTGATTTCGTGCTGTTGAATTGTTGTTGTTTTTGATATTTCTTGTTTTTTGCCATGATTAGATTTTAGTATGTAATAGAACGACCATACATAGTATACAATATGTATGTATAGTGGTCATCATCATCATCATCATCATCTTCATTTAATACAAAAACAGTAAAATACTCGCGTAACATGAATATGATTACATATGCAAGTATGTATGTAGATCGTGTGTACAGATCTTCTTCAAGTTTTTTTTTTTTTTTTCTCAAATGTCAATTTGTATATAATATGGTTACGAGCATTTAATATAAAACATAAATCAAAAAATTTAAATGACAAGGTCATCATCAACATTGATTGCAATGTGATTTAATATGATCTGTACTTATATGTATATGTTACGAATCAAAATGCAAACTCATATGTATACGTTAATACGTACACATACCCATATGTGCTGGAAAATCACAAGTATTTTAAAATATGAAAATAATTATGATTTATGTATATGATTTTGTGGTTGTATGAAAATTGAAAAATTTAAAAATACAAAAATAAACATGTAAACAAAACAAACAAAAAATTATACAAAGTGACAAATAAATGAGAAATTAAGTTGTTTCTTATGTATTTGAATTACTCAAATAATATTGTATTACTACGATTTTACCACGTGCTGTTCAATCATAGTAAATCATTTAATTTTTGTATGTCGATGAAATAAATCATACAAAAATAGAAAAAATTAGGTATATCTTACTTGAATTAATTTTCTAATTATAAATTATTAAGTGATTAAAATTATAAAATACATAATTAAAAAAAAAAAAAAAAGAAAAATTTTCATAAAATATCAAAGTTCATAATGTTTCAATCATTCAAGAGTTTATCTGTACGTACACATCAAAACAAAAAAAATACTATAATTTTCAGACCATAATCTTAAGTAATAAAAGAAGTTACTTAAAAGCATTTATATTTATAAATCTTCTCTTTAACAAAGATGTAAAACGACGTGTATCCTTTAATGAATACGTTAATATTTCTATATATCAAAACAAAATCACAAGGAAATGCATTCAAAAAAGTGAAATTAAATTTATTATATACATTTCAAAAATATGATTGAAACATTTTAAATTGATTCAATCCTATTATATTCAATTTTTACTTTTCATGTAATCATTTAAAAATATATACATATATATATGAAAATTATTTAAAATGATTGTAATACAAATCATTATATGTATATTGATGTGAAAAGAAACGCACTATGACCTCGTTAATAATGGCATCGGCATATATCATACAATAAAATTTTTCTACATATCAAAATTCATGCAGATTTTTGTAAGCTCATTTAATTAAATAACATGTCCATTTGCATGTTCACGACATTTACACGATACAATTGCATGTGTAAGTTTACACTTCTCTTATAGTTACATATAGTCACTATGTATATAAGTCAATATTGTACATTTTTTTTTCATATTGGTCATCATCATCTTCTATCTGATGTAAATCATCACAATGTTGACCACATTATTAAGTTAATATATCTGCATATAATAAAAAATTAATAAATGGGTAGTTAGGTATATATAGGTAACATACATAATAAGCGAATATACAATGGACATATAGATAGATCAACAGATAAATAAGATAGATAAATGGATGGATAGTTTGTTATTTGGTTGGGATTCACTCATCATCTACATCAACATCATCACTATACAACATTGTTTTTGACGTACATACTCAAAACTTACTTACTATATGTACATACATATGTAATAATTGATACTACGAGTAAGTTCTTTAAACAACTTCAAATATATTACATGCTGTGTAGTTATATCAAGTTTTTGCAAACTTTAACTTTTATACCATTAACGGAATCTTTTTAACTAAATGTCATCTTCAAACGGTCTATGTATATGTATGTATACCATCATACACAATACTTAAGATTACAAATAAAGATGCGTTTAAAGGCGATTCAAGTGGGGTGTCATCTAACAAGTCATTTATTCATAACCAACTGTTTGTATGTACGTATGTGTACGTTATAATGCATATTGAGGTATCTTATTAATTACATTCATGTGCACATATCTACATACAAACACATTTATACTTGCAATAAATTGCAACAGGATCCATATGCATATTGTAATGGATGAAATATATAAAGACTGTCCATATATAAAAAGAGAATCTCACAATTAGCCATCATCACTGTTTCATTGGATTCACAATTTTCACTTTCAATTCGTATTTTAAGAAATAAAAATAATAATAAGTAAATAAAAGTGCCATCATGATCAGACAAGTAAGTGGACCAATTTTACGGTTTTTCCATAAAAAATAAAAAGTAAAATTCTAATTAAAAAAGTACACAAATATTTGTAATAAAAATAATTTATACAAAACTTGTAAAAAATTTTTTCGTTTCGTTTTTTGTTTTTTGCGTAATACAGGTAGCAACAGCAACATTAGCGTTAATTTTGTTAGCAAATATTTGTATTGCAGCACCTTTGGATGATCCAAAGAATGCACAAATTATAAGTTATGAGAGTGAAAATATTGGAATTGATGGATATCGTTTCTCGTAAGTGTTTATCTTTTAATAACTACATGCGCTGTCCTTCTTTTTTTATTTTAATTTGTTGATTTTTAAGTTTTTATGTTTGATTTCTGTTTTTTTTACGTGTTCGCGTTTAGGTACGAGACAAGTGATGGTATAAAACGAACTGAAGAAGCGACATTAAAAAATCCTGGTACAGAAAATGAAGCTATTTCTGTTAGGGGTACAATATCATGGGTTGGAGCTGATGGAGTTACATATACGATTAATTTTGTTGCAGATGAAAATGGTTTCCAACCGGAGGGTGCACATCTGCCAAAAGTTTAGTCAATAAAAATTTACAAAAAAAAAAAAAAATAAAATAAAATAAATACGAAAATCTTGAAAATTTCGAAAATTAAGAAAAATAAAACATTTAAAAAAAAAGTGATTGCGACATATTTAAAATTTCTGTTTTATTTTTTTCGTTTTTTTTTTTTAAATCATTATTTTAACTTCTTGTTGCACAAATTTTCTCAATTTAATTTCAAATAAAATTAAAGACAAAAAAAAAACGACAAAAACAACATTGATTATTATATTGTCAACAAAATGTGTTATTCAATATTTTTATTTGCATGTTTATTCAAATGTAATAGTGCAATGCCGGTTAATATCTCTAACGAATGTATTTAAAAAAAAAAACCCAGACAAAAATAATGATAATAAATGAAATTTATTATTTTTTATACGTAAATACAATTTACATGTGAATCTTCATTAAATACAAGTTTTCTTAATAATCTCTTACCATTTAAAAAAAAAAAAAAAAATTAATCAAATCTATACATTATACTCATCACATTCACATACACTCGTACAAGTATTAAAAATTGTGAATATGTCAATTGATTCATTTGGTAGGTCAGTAAAGACATAAAAAAATTTTTTATTTGATTTTTCTTAACAGAAAAATATTACGTAATTTTAACAACTCATTCATTTTGATTATTATTACCGATCATGAAATTTTTGCTCACATTATTACCGCAAAATATACCCATCATCTATTCAAATACGATATGTGTATGTACATATACGTGTGTAGTCAATCTATTACATACATACATATGTACATATGTCCATAATATTTGCATTCATGCGAATATTAAATAACGGAGGAGTTAATTTATTATTTAAAATTTAATTGCAATTTAATAAATTTATAAGTATATTTGGTATACAAACATATTTAAGTACACATATGTACATGTGTATATGTTTGTATTTAGACTCTTAATTGATTTTCATTTTTTTTCTGCAAATTTATTTTGAATTTAAATTTTAGACAAAGTAGCAAAATGTCAAAATTACGAAAAACATTAGTTTTCTATTGTATCATATTGTATCATGTAATGTACATGAAAAATAATTAAAAATTTTTCAAAAGGTAGCGACATAAAATTATGTCTATAATTTGTTAAAAGAAGATTATTTAATTATTAACCATTATTTATAACACCTTTATAACTCTATAGTTTTTACATGCACATATATGTATATCATACGTAAATGTGTATATACATATGTATGTGTGTACTGTGTACATAATAGACGACATACATATGTAATATTTAAATGACATTTCATTTTTGAACATGATAAATACATAATAATGTAGTAATACACATGTGTGTTTTATGTTCATTTTAGAATAATTCAATGCATACAGTACACATGTATAACACATATATACATATATGCCGTATACTGTACATAACATACATATGTACATATACCCATATGGTAAATACAATAAATCATGTATGTAATCAAATGTTCATTTTTCTAATAGAATCTCAAGTAGAAAATTTATTACCATCAAACCGACCAATATTTGTATATACCCATTCCTTATATACGATGCAACATTTTATTATATGTATGTACTTTCAATAAGAAAATATAAAAAAATGTAGTTAAATATAAGAAGCGAATAAATTAAACAATTTATTTAATGACATACAAGAGAATAAAACTATTGTAAGAAAAATCATTTAATTTTAAGAGCCTCCAACCTGTTAAAAGTAATTATCTGGAAATTTTTGCATTTTAATGTAAATTAATTACTGATTGATTTTAACATGAAAATTTTAATTTTATCTGCAATTTGAAAAATCATTTACCTTTTTTATTTTATTTTATCAATTTTTAAATAATAAAGAAAAAAATTAAATTGATAAAATGTGGGTCAAACATTTTTATTCTTAAGATAAAAAGGACAAAAAATAACAAATTATTCAAAAAAAAAAAATTTTCATAACGTAAACTTTTAATTTTGAAAATTAAACGATCGCAGTCCATAGATAACATATTACATGATTTATATACATAATTAATTATTATATTTATCTTTCTTTTTTCAAAATAATCATCATTTACCCTTTAAATTATTAAAATATGATAAATAACCTTAATAAAAAAATTATTAAAATTGAAATTTAAAAAAATAAAAAACCAGTAATAGAAAAAGTAGTACTACTTCGAATATTTATATAAGATAATACTTGTTGAAGAATTCGAATTCCAAACGGAAATTCCTAAAAATTAATCACTGAAAATTATAAAAATGTATAGACAAGTTAAAAACCACTACATTTCGATTTAGTTAAAGTTATTGAGTTATTCAAAAGCTTCTTTTAAAGTTGATTAACGCTAAACGGAAATAATTTAAATACATACATTTATTTACGGTTTAGAATAAGTAAAATTTTAAGTATTATCAGAAACTCCAATAATCTCCTAGTATTTTCTAAACATTTTGCTATTATTAATTTTTTACAAAATTTTTAAAAGGAAGGAAAAAAAATTTATCAAGTTTTTAAAAAGTTTATTTTTTATTCAAATTTTTTCAAAATTAAATTTCAGTTGGCTCGATAATCCATACTTGTTATTTTGCATACAAAAAGTAAACGTTTTGTTTTTCTACAATTCAAATAAAAATTTAATGAAAAATCAAAAATTAAACAGTATGGAGTCAATTTTTCAAGCATCCAATTTCGACATTAACTTTTCAAAAACAAAAAAAATGTTAAAGAGCAATCGACGATAATGAAAAGAACATCTTGATAAAACGTAGAATCCCACATCTGATGTCTCATAAAAATTATGTTATTGATCATATATAGCTATACTTACAAATCACTGTCTGCATTTAAGCCTGTGTAAAGCCTTTACTATCATGGGAAAAATTTGGTTCAATAATGAACTCGATAAATTCTTAAATAACGAAAATGTCATGTCTGAAAGATAAAAATAGATAGACCACTTAGCTATAGAATGCCCGATCACAACCTACATAATAATATTGTTTAGTAGAGAAACCCAGAAATAGGTGGTTAAAAGCAGTTGAAATGGATTTTAAGGCAAAAACAAAAAAAACAAACGAAAATTAATAACTGGTACGATGCAGCTGAGAACTATGACAGTTATAAGAAAAGTGGTAAGGAAGTAAAAGTCCATCAAGGACTTATCTAAAAAAGAAGAATATCACACAGAAATTTATAATGTTTATCAATGTATGATATAATATCATCTAAAATATTTTTATTTGACTATTCAATATTTAATCAAACTGAATCAATTAATTTTTCATACACATGAATTAATATGTGTTAAAATTAATTATTCATCATGAAAATTCAATGAACGTTATGTACATGGTCATATTACGTTAATGTAAAAATCCCTTAAATGGAGATTATTTAAAATGTCATGATATCTCATAATATCATCTAAATCAATTAAAATTTATGAATTTTTATATCACCTACAATATTGTACATATTTTATTAGTAATATTTCACGTTTGTTTTAGATTTCATACGTACATGTGTATAATAACCCTGAAATTAGATGAGCAAATTTTTATTTTACACATGTATGTACATGTAATAGGAGTCTCATTCAACTTTAAAAATTTTTTAATATAGAATTAGGTATATTTTGATATGATAAAAAAATTTTTTCGTAATTTAAACATTTTACTGTTTTTATATAAGAAAATGCTGTTCTCCTTGGACATATAACACATATGCTAACAACATAATTAATTTTGATATTCATATTTATAAAATGTGCTCATATGTGATATAAAATATGAAATTTTATAGGTACATTATTTTATTTCTTCGTATGTACATTTTATCATCATCATCATTAACAGGAAACCGTCAATCGAAATTCAAATAAAGCTTCTTGCTAAATCACATTATAATCTGCATCATTTCATCATAAACACACAAAATTCACTTTTCAATTAAACCAAACAAAAAAAAAATTCATTTTAAAACAAAACAAAAAAATTAAAAAAAAATAACTTAAAATTTTATTTTGGCAGTACGTTACATAAAAAAAAAAAATTCTGTTTAATTTTCAATTAATTAAATTTCTAAAAATCACTTTTTTCTTTTCTATTTAAGCATTGATTAAAATATATATTACTGTACATAAACAAATGTAAAAAAAAAAATTTTTTTAATACGTTATATAATTATAAAGAATTAAATCAAAAAATTTATCATATTAAATAAAAATTATCCTGCTAATGAAGCTAATAATTTTGGATTCAATTTTCTATTTTTCAGTTGTACTCTTGGTCTATAACCGTTATTATCAGCTGTATACATAGTTGTAGTAGTTATATCACCTTCTGTATATTCAAAAGCACCCATTACAACTAATTCCTCTTTATCAGTACCTGGATTCATAATGATTCCTTCTTCTTCCCTGGAGGATCCATCACTAGTTTTATATCTATATGATCAAATTATAAATATAGGTGTATTTTATTCCATTATTCTCAACAATTCTGTATGTGTACAATATATTTATAATTTTCACTTACGAAAATTTATATCCATCTTCTTTTGGTACATTACTATATTCCTCTAAAAGGATTTTATCTTTCATGTAATCCAATAATTGCCTTACAAATCTTCCATTACTTTCATCAGCATTAGATGTTGTTATAAAAATCGAAAGACATGCCAATAATAAAACCTTTTTTTCATTTAAATAAACAAAAATTCACATTAAAATTACAAATTTTCTTTAAAATGTTTTTTTTTTTTTCATTTCACGCTTACACTCTATTATTAACGTAAAAAAATAAATTATAGACTTACCGTCTTTGTATTCATTTTGAATTTTTAAAGAAAAAAATTTAAATTTTCTTTTACAAAAACACAATATTTTGTTATCAGTTAAAATTTTCTAATAATGATGAATAGACGGGACAACGGATAATTTCGCGCAACAATGTGGATAATATTATTTGTGTTAAATGATGTTGGTCAGAAGATCACCTTAACCGAAATGATTCAAATTGAAATGCGAAATGTTAAAATAATACACTATACTTTTATAATATACAAACAAACAACTTCACCTGTTCATCAAATAAAATTTATATATGAAATGATCGTAATGTAACATACAAACATACAGAGATCAACGTTAAAAATTTTTTTTAATATACATACGAGTACATACATAGTTAAAGCTTTTCTTTGCTGCAAATGTATTTATATATGTATGTATCTACGGTATAAAAGTACATAATATAATTGCTGCGACCGTATGTTAATGATGTTGAAACATATTATTATTATTTAATACTATTATTATAAATATTATTTTAAGTCTAGTCATTGTTATATAGCTACCGATGGAAGTATAATCGTAATTGTGGTAGTAATGCAACAAAAACAAAAGGCAAAGATTGAAAAGAAAAAGAAAAATAATTATTAAGCACATTCCCTTTAGTTTATTGTATTTTCCTTATTTTTATTTATTTTTGATCAAATAACAAAAAAAAAACAACTCATTGGTACATAATATGAAATCTCTTAAGATGATCATTGTAATCATTAATATACTAAAGGCATCATGAACCATCATCATCATCGTCGTGATATGATAAAGTTAATACAACATAAATAACAAAAGTTAAAAAAATAAAAATAAACAATTTTTCAATAAAACGCCACACGAACACGTGAATGATTTTTTGTGTTATGCACACACATGTATGTATGTTTTTATTGAAGATTTTATTGTCTTTATAAGTCCATGAATGTTTGTGTACGTGTATATTCAATTCTCATCATTATAAAAGGTTCCGAGTTCATCATTCATATCTTTTGGGAAATTTAAAAAATATTCACACATACTATACATACCTACATATATGTACATATAGGTGTGTACTGCAATACTAACATACTCCATGTACGCGTGCACATCAGATATAAATTTTTGATAAATGGACAAGGTCACTTTATTTACCTCTTTTTCTTAAAACAAAAAATAAATAAAAAACCAAATCTATTGTTTATAATGACGTACAATACATGAACCATCACATCGATATATGTATTTCCAAAATTTGTAATTGAAAAAAAAAATTGTTTTTGTTTTTTTTTTCGAAAATTATTATGAGAAATATAATGAATGTATTTTTGCAATGTACACACACATATAAACGTAAATGTATCTAAGAAAGCAGTTAGGTAATCTGAACAAAAAAACAGTTTTTTTTTTAAGTTTTCGACTACAAACATATGAATACGACGAAAATTTGTTAAAAAACGAATTTATCTAATTTCTTTGATATACACCAGTAAAATGTAAAAAATCAACCTAGTTATACCGATCATACACGATAAGTGAGAGACACACGCATGTACATTTCTAGGTTGATTAATTTTTATTATTTTATTTTATTTTTATTTTATTTTTTTTTTTTTTTTTTTTTTTTTTTTTTTCAAAAAAAGTGTTAAATTGAAAGGCCTCCGTTAATTTTTCTATACTTTATATCGTTTTAATCATCGTCACTTTTGATTCATGTAATTAAATAGTAATTAAAAATATTTTTATTACATTGAAAATATAAAAAAAAAGGAAAAAATATTGAATCTTAAAATTTGTAAATTGAAATTGCAACTTTATGGTTTAAATTGAAAAAAAAAGACAAACAAAAATAAGACTAAAAACGCGTATTTGTAAATATTGCAAAAGAATTTTTTGTTTACATAAAAATGTAAACAAAATTTTAGGTCATTAGGGTGGAACAGAATCAAATAAGCTCTATCAATCTTCTTTTTTTTTTGTTGTTCCAAATCATTTCAAATGGACTCAATGACATTTTATATAGAAATGATGGTTTATAGGAATGTTGACCGAATTATGCATATTTTAAGAAATAATAAAAATTAAAAAAAAACAAAAATTTAAATAATAAAAATGTCTGATTTTTATCATTTTAATGTTTTAATGCTTTTAAATAATTCTTAAAGCCAGTAATAACCAGTGAAAATTTAAATTATATTAATGAAAAATTCAGTGAAGGCTTCTCCTATAAAAATTAATTTTTCATCTATGTATGTAAATAGACCACATCAATTTTGAATATTTTAAAAAAAAATAAATAAATAAAAAACATTTTAGCAAAATTCTTGACAATTTTATATCAAAATGTTTATTTTTCTGCAACATGATTTTTTTGCATAATGTATTTACCTTATACCACATCATACTACTCGCATAGATTTTCTTTTATTTTCTTAGCTTTTATATACATTACAAAAAATGTATTTTTTCAAATGACTATGATTTTTTCTATCTACATATATTATTTGAAATCAATTTTTTTTTTTCAATCAAATGTAAACAAAAATACGTTACAAGATATTTACCACAAATACATGATAAACATGAAACTTTGCTCTTTTCTACATTCCAAGATAAATTTCATAATTTATCTATCGTACCAATTTTATAATGTAGGTACACACATACGTACGTACAGTGAACACTCATATGTACAAATATGAACAATTTTTTTTAAATCAAATATTAAAATGACCAATAAAATTTTTTATAAATTTATCTAGTAATTTAATTTGAATTGTTCATCAAATATTGAAATTTTTCAGTTATTATTAAAAAAATTTTAAAAATTTAAAAAATTCACACGTGCATTTATTGATACGAAAGGTAGATCGTTTTAAGTTTTTCTTTTAATTCTAAAAAACAAAATCAATTAAATCAATCAAATAATTTTAAAATCAATTAATGTATCTGAATATAAATTTATTGTAATACATGTATGAAGATCATGTATCATATATTGTATCACGCATATTATAATGTTTTAATTGCAATAAAAAGGTATAAAATGTGAACGTATACTAATGAGTTGTACATATATGATTATATCATATGTGAATGAATTATATCATTTCTTACATATAAAACAATTAATTATTAATAGTATCATTTTTAAATTCTAAACTAGTTTTTCTAGTATTTTATTTATTTATTTATTTATTTTATTATTCAATTAGAAGTACTTTCAGATTCAGATATGCATAAAACGTTTTATTTCTGTATCATCTTGTATATGCACAACAAATGTACAAGAAGGCAAAAAAAAAAGTTCCTTGATCTTTTAGACATTTTATTGACGACATAAAGTGTTTATATGTGTATATATTAATTGTCTTCAGAATTAAATAATATTATCTTAAAAAAAAAAAACAAAAAACACTAGTAGTAAAAGGAAAAATAAACAGAAAACCATTTAAAGAATCGAAATACAAATCTTAAATAATATTTAAAAAAATAAAACAAAAAAATTAAAGGTTGCAGTATAAATTAAGTATGTTTCTTCATTTAAAATATATTAAAAAATTATGTGCGCTATTATAGTTTCTTATACAAATTTTAAATAAGTATCGATAAGTGTGTGCAACAACAATTAATGAAATGTAAATTTTATTTTAATTTTACCTTGATTTGGACATCGTTTGATCTTCATCATTGTATTTTTAATTTTTATTTTATTTTTTTTACAAATATATGTCTGTGCATTAAATGTCTTACACTGATCAAATAAACTTTTTGACCATGTTCTGTATATAGTGAACATAAATTCACCTACTTTCACATTCTAATATAGAAAAAAAAAAAAAATTTTTTTTCATTTATAAGAATTCAATTGATTAGAAAGTTGAAAATTTATTTTGTTCCTGAATGAATCATTGGAAAATCCTACGCGTTATAAATTTTATAAGATAGGAAACAGACATGGGTCAGGAAATTTTTCACATCACTTTTTAACTATTTGATATGCATATATCATTCGAGAATTTTGATTATCATTAATGTCATTGGCTTTGATTATGAAAATACAACTAAACATGTAACACACAACTATAATATATGCAAGAAAGTATATTTGTATAGAAATCATTTAAAATGTTAATTAAGAAAAACATATTGTCGTGATTAATCGTTTAGTGGAAATCTGATTTAAAAGAAACAAAAAAAAAAAAATTTTTTTTTTATATTTTGAAACTGCATCAAATTGAATTATTTACCAACCGGATAAATATATTGATTTATTATAACTAATAATGAGGTAATTATCGATACTATGTGCAGTATAGGACAGTACGTATCACATCATTATACAAACACCATATATGTATGTACGTGCAAAAAACAAAGTTTTTAAAATTTGCATAAACATTTGAATTTCTATATTTTTACATTGTGATTTTCAAAAAAAATTGTTTGAACAGTTTTTAAGGTACGGTAAGACAAATAATTGTAAGATAATAAGATAAATGGCATTTGAACTTATGTATAAATTTGTCAAGGTATTATAAAGTAAAAATTCTAAAAATTACCAAGAGATAGTATGTACACATATCGTATAGATAATCTCACATATCATTTAAATGATTGCAGATAAATTATACCCAAAAACAAGAAAGATTTTCAACAATGAATCAGTTACATATAAATTGTTTGAATCGATTAATTATAAAACAATTAATACATCTAATGCGAAAAATAACAACAAATCATCTATATGTAGGAAATATTAGAAAAAAAATTATATACATACATACATATATGCCCTTGAACAATCATCATAAATTTAAAAAAAATAAATAAAATAAAAATAAAAATATGATTATCAAAATCACGTTATTGTCTTTTATGGAATCAAATAACTCCAATAACGTAAAATCATGTGTGATGATGAATGAATGGTTAGTTATTTTGATTATGTAAACATGTGTGTATGTATTCGTAAAAATACAATAGATCTGATCATATAAATATAAATCATAAATAAAATATAAACAAATTTTTTAATAATACTGTATAATTTTATTCATATTTTAGATGAAAATTATACAAAAAAAAAAGTTTTTCTCATATATATTTCTATTACCAAAAAAATATTTGCCAATAAGTGTTATTCAAATATGTTACAAAAGATGTAACGGAAAAAAAAATAAAATTTGCAATATTTTTTTTTCTTTGTTATTTGTGTGTAATGATATTGAAAGTTATTTTTGGTAAATTCCATAAAATCATATGTGAATTTAACCTTAAGAAAATTATTGTACATTGAAGAAAACATATGTAAAAGCCATAAAATTTTTGTAATTTCTATTTAAATATTTTAACCGTTTTTTTTTTTTGTTTTGTTTATCACATTACACAAATTTGAAAAACAAAAACAAAAGAAAAACAATTCTTATGGCCTTTTAACATTTATTACTGGACGATATCCCTTTTTATCAGCTATGTATGAAACAATATATTCAATTCCATCAGCATCAGTATAACTGTAATGACCACGAACAACAACTTTACGTTTATTTTCTTCATCGTTATCATCATTTTCATCATCATCATCTTGATCATCATATTTATCATCATTTGAAATTTCAATGTTTTCATCTCTTTTTTGATTTTCTCCAACATATCTAAATGTATAACATAAAAAACAAAAAAGATCAGTTCGAAGTTCATTTACTATTTTTAAAGGAAATATATCGTGTATTTACGAGAATCTGTAATTTATGTCTCTAAATGTAGAAGTACTATCCATCGTTGTTGTTGCTGTTATTGTTGTTGTTTCATCCAATTCTTCATGTTTACTACTGTTAATAACATTTTCAGGATAATTTTCAACTGATTTATGTTGTTTACCTTCAATAGTCGTTAATTCATCTCCATTACACCAGTGTGAAATTGTTATTAAAAATATGAATAAAATGAATAACGTTCTGATTACATTCTAAAACGAAGTTTTTTTTTTAATTTTAAATTTTTACAAATTTTTTTTTTATATTTTTATTTTATATACTCACAGAATATTTGTACATTTTGTTATTTTTGATAATTTTAATTTAATTATTTTCACTTACAAATTTTCACAATCTCCAATTTTTATCACTTCTATTCAATAGAATAAAATCAAATAGGTATGTATCATTCTTTGTAATCAAGAAAACAAAAAAAAAAAAAAAATTTTTTTAATAAAAGAAACGAACATTTGACATTATCAAAAAAATTTTTATTTTAATATAAAAATAAATGTTATACATAAATTTAAATTAATACACATATGTGACATACTCCATGTATCTACATTGAATATTTTTTGAGGAATTTTTTTTTTTTTTTTTTTGTTTCTATAAAGAAAAAAAGTAGATTTCTTGTTTTAAGAATTTGAAAAAGAAAACCAGTTCGCAATATAAAAATTGGGTGTATATATGGGTATAGGGTATTATATTATATCATAGATACTTATAGACAAGGCTATTAATAAATATTTGCAATATTTTGGACTCTTAATTTTTAACCCAGTTAAAATAT
Source organism: Anthrax anthrax (assembly GCA_963971155.1). Classification (NCBI taxonomy): domain Eukaryota; kingdom Metazoa; phylum Arthropoda; class Insecta; order Diptera; family Bombyliidae; genus Anthrax; species Anthrax anthrax. The sequence goes on from OZ020120.1 coordinate 20,514,415, forward strand.
AAATTAAAAATCCTAATTTGTTGTACTAATAATGAATCAAACAATGCAATGTAAGTATGTATGTTTAATTTGTTTTTCATTTATTATTGTCTTATCATTGTGTTATAAAAACCTTCGTTTTATATAATCCGGAAATTATTTAATTTGTTATAACATAAACATGTAAATTAAATTGTTTAAAATTTAATTTCTCTGAATAAATTAATTCACAGATTAAAAATTATTAATTAATTTCATAATCATAAAAAATCATCTCATAAAAGAGATTTTACTTTTTATACTTGATTTATTCTTTTGTTTCAAAAAGCTCTGATTAAATAAAAAAAAAAGAAACATAATAGCCTTTTCCAAGGATTTAAATGCAATTACACAGAAACCTGCAGCAACATCGTGGTAAACAAATATCAAAGAAAAAACTTATTTTTGACCGTTACAATTGTTACATACATTTTTCAAAAATTAACTTTGCATACTTATGAATGTCGCATGTTTATATTTTAATAAGTTTGAAAGTTTGACATTCACTAATAAAACAAACAGATTTCAATTTATCAAATCATAAATCAAACAAGAATGAAGATGCAGAAAACTAATTTGTCGTCTTGCCGGCCGACATCCTGTACAGTAATCTGTGTTGACTTCTGCAAAGCACAATTATTGTAATTTTATATTTCAATCGGTCAGCTGTCATTAATTATTGTAATTTGATATTTAAAAGAAATTTTTTAATAATCTTTTAATGCTTTTCGTTTAATAATTTAATTATCTGGAAAAATAATGTCTGATGAAGTGAGTAAAGCACAGAGTGCCTCACCTGGTGGTGACACAATTTTTGGTAAAATACTACGTAAGGAAATTCCTTGTGAATTCATTCATGAAGATGATCAAGTAGGTTATCACAATTTTTTTTTTTAATTTTTAATGATAAAAACTAAATTAAAATATTACATTTATAACAGTGTGTGGCGTTTCATGATGTAAATCCTCAAGCTCCAACTCATTTCCTGGTTATTCCAAAAAAACCAATTGCTCAACTTTCATTAGCTGAAGATGCTGACGAACAATTATTAGGTAATTTGTTTAGAGTCCCATTAAATTAAAAATATTATCAATATAATGCAATTTATCATTTCAGGGCATTTAATGATAGTTGGTCGAAAAGTGGCAAAGAAATTAGGATTAGATGATGGATTTCGTGTTGTAATCAATGATGGTAAAAACGGTGCACAATCTGTATATCATTTGCATTTACATTTCTTAGGAGGGCGTCAAATGCGTTGGCCGCCTGGTTAATTTTTTCACAATATAAAATAAATGTCCCCAAGATTTGGATTTAGAAATAAAGCATTACACAAGGAAATTAAAAGAAATAAAAGACATATTTTATTTTTATTCATCATTTTCATTATCAACATCATAAATTTGATTACAATAATCAGAATTTCTTAATGGAAACATTGATGGCTCTGTTGTTATAAATTTCTTTTTATCACTACTACCGTAAGTTGTTGATTCCCTAGAATAATGTTTTTTCTCAATTACTTTATCAAAAAATCTTGAAAGTTTAACAGCATCTGTTGTTCCAGCAGCCAAACTTCTTGAGTCATGACAATTTAACCAGATTTCTTCTGCCCCACATTGTGCAGCTATGAAATAGAAAAAGGTAGAAAATTTTTTGTTTTAAATACTGAAATAAGAGATCTTAAAACTAGGTATTACCGATTCCGCTAGCTTGATAAGTGTTCTTGTGTCTTCTTTTCTCATCTAGAAGATCAAGTTTTGTGCCTATCACTAAAATTGGAATCTAAAAATAAGCGAAAATTTTATTTAATTAAACTATTCAGACATATTGTGGGAATTAAAATTACCTGTGTTGAACCAAGAAATAATTCTGAATCAAATTCTTGTTCATTAAATTTATTTATATCCTTTCCATCTTTGTTCAATATTTCGTACAGCCATCCATATAAATTCTCTTGACTTTTACTATTTGTTAAATCATGTACTAAAATAATACCATGTGCTGGATTATAGAATACGCCTCTTGTATTACGATGACTTAATGAACCACCAATATCCCATAATTCTATAAAAAATGTATTTTGTTGTGGTGTACCCTCTTTATATTCATGTAATTTAACTTCAACTGAACAACCAACAGTCCAACTTGGATATGTTAATGGTTCATTATATGCAATTAAATGTGTCAAACTTGTTTTTCCAACTCCTGTAAAAAATAATCAAAAAACAAAAAATTAAAATTTACCTACAGCATATACATTTTTAAATTACATTTCTAAATTATCTTGGAAAATGGGAATTTTAAAATTATCACTTCATCATCACGATAAATTAGTGCATATTGATTGTATGTAAACAAATAAACATAAATTAAATCAAATGCCCATCCCCAAAAAAGAAAAACCCTATTAACGGGTATTTCATAATACATTTTTTAAAACAATCACATCAAAATAACCTCATTATCTTAAATTACTAGCATAATTTTTCACACACCCTGTGCATTCTATAAAGAAAAGATGGCGCGTCATAATCGTGTCCATAGTCTTTCGAGTGTGATCTTTTTATTTTAATTATTAAGTAAGCATAACGTTTTAATTACATTAAATTAATCCAATATCAAGTATTATTATTTCTCACCAGAATCACCGACAAGAATAACACGAACTTTATCAATTTTAGCCATTTTTCAATTTAGTATTCATCCATTCATTTCTCATAGCAGGTAAGTAACCATTTATATTCTTTAAGAATTTGATAAATTGACAGATCACTATACTTTACTGACTATTTTATGTTCTGCTGTGCTGTTGTTCCAATCCAATTCTAGTGTATATTTTTATTTTGTTGTGTTGTGCTTTTTTCGTTTTCTAGTTTCATTATTTCACAGAGCGAAACTCGCCGTTGTTTCAATTTCGAACCAAAATATATGTTTCGGTTTTCATTGGTTTTTGTTTTTATGTTTATGTTTACAAAACATTTATTGACAATTATTTGTTTATAAATAAAATTTTGTAATTTTATCCAGTGACGTCGAATAATTTTTTATCATAAAATTTTAATAATTTTTCAGTTAGGAAACGAAAATGTCTGCAGCTTCCACAGCAGCACCAACTACGACAGCAGCAACAACAGCATCAACAGCAAATACTGAACAACGTTATGTTACAGAAGTTCCCAGTAGTCTAAAACAATTAGCTAGATTAGTTGTACGTGGCTTCTACACAATTGAGGATGCTTTAATAATCGATATGCTTGTTAGAAATCCTTGTAAGAATTGCTTTTCCTGTCCTAAAGATTTTTTTTCTATTTCCAATTATTTTTTAAATATGTACTTTTAAGGTATGAAAGAGGATGATATATGCGAATTACTAAAATTTGAGAAAAAGCAATTAAGAGCTCGAATTTCAATTCTAAAAACTGATAAATTTATTCAAATACGTTTGAAGATGGAGACTGGTCCAGATGGGAAAGCTCAAAAAGTAAATTATTATTTTATTAATTATAAAACATTTGTAAATGTTGTTAAGTACAAATTGGATCTTATGAGAAAACGGATGGAGACTGAAGAACGTGATGCAACAAGTCGTGCTAGTTTTAAATGCACAAATTGTAATAAAACGTTCACTGATTTAGAAGTTAGTATTAAAATATTTTTTTAAAACCAGTGACCAATAGACCAAATAATTTATGTATATTTTAGGCGGATCAACTTTTCGATTTTACAACGGGTGAATTTCGATGTACATTTTGTGGGAGCATTGTAGAAGAAGATATGTCTGCATTACCAAAAAAGGATTCCAGATTATTATTAGCTAAGTTTAACGATCAGTTGCAGCCACTTTATGATTTACTGCGAGAAGTAGAAGGTATTAAATTAGCGCCTGAAATTTTAGAACCAGAACCAGTCGATATAGATACAATTAGAGGGTAATAATTAAATTGAAAATTTTTTTGGTATGATGTTACTAACTCAAATATATGGTATAATAATTTTAGAATTACCAAACCTGCGCAACGTCCTGATATGCAACAATGGTCTGGTGAAGCAACCAGAAAACAAGGTTTCACTGTAGAAGAAACGCGTGTGGATATAAGTATTGGTGATAATGATACAACAGATATGGTTAGCGAACGTAAAAATCGTCCAGTTTGGATGACTGAGAGTACAGTTATAACGAATGAAGATAATCCAAATAATACAGAGTCGATATTAGAACAAGCAGCTCAAAGTTCACAAGCAACAACGACTACAATATCATCAAATAATACAAGAAGTAAAAAGGAAAACGAAGATATTATGTCAGTCTTGCTGCAACATGAAAAACAACCTAGTAAAAGTAATGAATCGTATAAGGCTTTAAAAAGGCTTGGAATTACCGGTAGTGGTGATGGAAATTCAAGTGATTCTAGTGCCGATGAGAAAGAAATTGAAAATGCTGAAATACGTAAGCTATAAAATGTTTTAAAATTTCGATTCTTTGTAATTTTATCTTTTATGTTTTTTATCTTTGCTTAGCTAATGTTGAAATTATAAATTCCGAATCTGATGATGATTTACCAACCGTTTATGTATCTGGGCGGCCATATCCAATTGATGAAATCAATGATGAGCTTATAGCTCAAATGACTCCACAAGAGAAGGATAATTACATTCAAGTTTATCAAGAACATTATAGTCATATGTATGATTAGATTAAATTTATTTAAATTAAATGCATTAAATGTGAATAAATGAAAATGAATAAGAAATTTGATGAATTTAGCAAAAAAAAAAAATATCAATTATTATTAATATTAAAATTTTGTGAAATAGATTTATAAGAAAAGATGTTAAATAAAATTTAAATTTTCAAATACTTATACACTTGTAACGGTTTTTTAGTTTTCTTGAAACATTCAAAAAAATGTTTGTGAAAAGGAAAAACGAATTCGTCGTATCATGTTTGATTTTTGAATTTGAAACATGCTTGAAACGCTTGAAACCTTGAAACTGACTGTAGTAGAAAGAGAACAAAACATTCATATAAAAGAAAACAAAATCAGCTGATTGCTGGTTGAAAAGTCAACATCATATGGTAGTGTGGGTGGATTGCGTTGTGGATACTTTACTATTTAATTTTTAATAACAGTTTTTGAATGGCTTAATTTAATAGTTTTTAATTCACAGATCATAATCACACTTGAATTTTTGCAAATATTTATTTTCATAAATGAAAAGAAATTTGAGAAATATTACCAAAAAGAATATTCTTCGTAAAAATGGAAAAACATGAGGAGTAAGTACCTCAATGAATATACATTTAAAAAAGAAGAAAACTTTTTGCTGTTATTACATTTTGTAAATCTGTACTACAGATCAACAATAGATAACATACCGGAACCGACAACTTCATCTGCAGTAGAAACGGTTTCATCAGCAGATATGTTGGCTAAAGGTATATTACAAATTTATGAGCCTCCATTAGTTAAAGTAAAAACTGATTTTAAAGAACTTATGTACGTATGATCACAAATTTGAACATATACAAGTTAGATTTTTTAAACAAAATTAAAATTAAAGTTAATTTCTTTCTTTTTCTCGTTTTTTTTAGAGCTAAACAAAATAAAATATATATTGATTTATCAGCAGAGAAATTTAATTTCGCTGATAATAATATAGCGAGCGTTCAAAATATGATGGAACGACTAAAAATCTACAGGGAAAAATTGGTGACAATAAAAAAACAAATGGCTTTGATACATCAAAGGACAAAGTCCTTAAAGGTTAGTATTTTTTTTTTAAATTTTTGATTTTTGCTTGTATTAGATTTGTTTTCCAAAATAGAAAAGAGCTGAATATATTCAATCATGCAAAGAAAAAGAATTAGCTAGTAAAATTCAAAAGCAACAACAGGAAGAATCATTAATAGGAAAATGAAATACCTACACATAATTATTCACAGCCAAAAGAGAAACAATAAGAGCTTAATAATCACATACCTACATATTTTTATAAATTATTTAATAGAAGAAAAAAGTTTTAAAAACGAAAAAATTTTTGTTAAAAATTAATGTATTTTATTTTTTATTTAATTGTATTAAACACATTTTTATGTATATTAATAATTCGGTTATATTATTTTATTTTTTTAATTACTAAATATTAAATAATAATACTTCGTTTGTTCTATAAATTTAATCTACAATTTATTCAGTAATTATGTAGAAGAAAGATTTGAATTACTGAATAAGTTCTACATACCTCTTTAAGGAATTAAATACAAATAAACAATAATTGATATAAAATAGGATTACATTAATTAAAATTATGATTAAATGCACCATTAGAAATAAAAAACAAAAAATAAAAATACATGTAAATTATAAGTACAAACATTGATAATCAACATATTATAAAACAAAACAAATCTTTAAAAGAAAGAGAATATTGAAGCTCATTCATGCTTTTATTCTTTTTTCTTCGATATTCGTAAAATTTTTTCAATGCAAAAGCTTTTGAAAATCAAATTAAAGAATATGGAATACAATTGTACAGCAATATTTAAAAAAAAAAAAAAAACAATACCACATTGAAAAAATTTTATGAGTACATTTATAAAAAAAAATATTAAAAGGAAATAATCTTTGGAAAAATTAGTTATCGAGTCTTATCGTTCAATAGCAAGATCACAATTATGGCCACTTTTTTTTTGATAAGATAAAATGTGAAAGATTGTGGATTAGGTGATATTAGTAATGTAATTATGAGATTTATAAAAATAGAATTGTTAGAAAATTTTCCTAATTATTTAATAGAATTTTCTAATTAAATTAAAGAGAATTTAAAAAATATTTACTAACTACGATGCTATGCTAAAAAAATTCACATTGATGAATAACGATATTCCTGTTCATCTAATACATGCACTAAATCATTTGGACACACGTATTCAGATCTTATACCTGTGAAAAATAATTTTAATTTTTTTGCTGTTGTTAATATGTACGTGTTATACAGTCTGATTGTGAAAATTCGAAATTTATTAAAATTTCAAACAAAAAATTTTAAAAATATAAAAATACACACACACAATTACTTTGATTGGCAAAAAGACCAAAATACTTTTATTATAAATTTTTTAAAACTGGAGTTTTTTTAATACTTTTAAATCGTATACTGTAGGTATAAAAAATGCTAATGTAACACTTTTTTATCTTATTTTCTTTTGATACAAAATAGGAGTTTTTTTTTTAATTGAAGTACGTAACTTTTGAACTATTCATTTATCTATGTTTTTTTTTTCTTTTTCATTAATTTTCAACTTTTGTAATTGATATCTTACCATGCTGTCTTTGATATTTTTCCATAAACCATTGTACGGCTACATGTACACAAAATGCTATTAATGAGAAACTACCAAATAATAAAAATGTTTTACGACCACCAATTACTTTAAATAGAATGCCACCAATTAGGCTTCCCATGGAAACTCCAACACCTTCGAAAATAGCACCTGTAAGTCCCTGTAATTGAAAAATGAAAATCTAACTGTACAAACAATAATTTTTTTAAATCGAAATTTATTTTACCTGTAGTGTAGCTTCAGTTCCTGGTGGAGCAACAATGCTAGCGTATGAGGCCATGGCCGAATAAAAAATTCCAAATGTTAGACCATTCATAAATTCTATTGGTAAAACATACCATGGATTTGTCAGTAAATAATACAACATAAATCGCACACCAAATGCAGCTAACACTAAACTCATTGAGTGAATATAACCGATTTTTTTAAATATCCATTTCGAGAGAAAAAAGAATGGTAATTCACCACCAAAACATTGTATTCCCATTACTAGACCTTGTAAAGTCTTCATATAATCTTTGCTATTACAATCTTCTTTTACACTGCTTAAATCTTCTAGATACCAAAATAAATAATTCCATACTAGGGCTGTACATAATCCAACTGATATGCACCATATGAAAAATATAACAACTCGGGGAACTAAAAATAATTTACCAACATCCTTAAAAATATTTCTCGATAATTTTGTTTGTTGATACTAAGAATAAAAAGGGAGAAATTATTAAGAATCAATTAAATACAATAATAATTCCGACTTACGTTTATTTGAGTTGATACAGCAGCATCCGCAAAACAAATTATCAGAGCCATATAAAATACAATTGTGTAATTTTTTATTGTTGAACCACCAGACATTTTGTCTACTAGGTAACCAGAAATAATTGAAACTACACCCCAGCCAACAGCTCCCCATAATCGTTGATAACCGTAAAGTGAGTGATTTTCACCCAGTATTTCAAAACAAATTGCATCTGCTACACTAACTACCACAGCCATTCCAGACCAACTAATAATCAATAATAAGAAAAACATCCAGAATTGATACGTTTTACTAGCATCGCCATGTTCTATTGTTGTACTAGAAATCAATTCTTGAATGTAACTATCATCACAATGTAATTGACATGATGTCTTAAAATATGTATCGTTTTGTGGACAATATAATTTCGATGTCAGTATTCCATTTATCATTGCTTCATGTGTAATAAAATACAAACATGAATTAAAATCTTGAATATGATTAACTGATAATTGTATTGACATATCGATTGTTGAATAATTACGAGGACAATTATCATTATTATAAACGCCCCAATTATCACAGACAATTTTCCAGTATTCTGTATTCATATTACAGTTTAAATTACATGATAATAATTTATTTTTATAATGCGTCTCAAGATTACTTATAACACATTTATCCATGTTTGCTTTTGGTGGACAATATTTAATATCATCTACGCCATTATGGCATGTAAATTCAACTTTAGAATTATGTGAAATTGGTGGAATAAATATAACGCTATACAATGCGATTGCAGTTATTATTTGTGCAGTTATCAACAGGAGTTTATGTTGTTGCCATCTAAATTTGAAAAAAAGGTAAAGTTCAAATAAATTTTGAACAGAATTTTTTCATGGTCGTTTTAAAATGTTACCTGTCTCCAATTAATCCAAAAAGAGGCTTAGCTAACATTCCAACAATCGGAAGTACAGTGTATATGGTACCTGTAACAACTGTAGAAAATCCAAGTTGTTTAGCTAACGTTGGCATAAAGGGTACAACTGGAGCGGTTCCTGGAACAAAAAAAATTTATTAAAAAATTTTCAATGACACAAAAATAAAAAATAAATTAATTGATTTTCTTATCTTTTTACCTGCATTAAATAAAAAATAATGTGCCTTCATAGGCAATAATCTTTTGTTTATTTGAATTCTCATTTTATTTTTGTTTCTTGATATACAATTCGGTCAATTGATCATATGGAAATCGATAACCTCGATGATCTTTTTAAAAGCACGAGTTAAAATGTTTTATTATTGCTTCATTAAGTGTGTATGCTCTGTCTGTTAAAATAATTTATTAAATTGTCTTTTAACTTTTTATTGTTCACACTTTAGTTAATTTAGTCTTCTGTTTTGTATTCTATGCTTTCTACACAATCAATTGAATTGAAATGTTGATTAAATATAATTATCTTCTGTGTTTGTACTGATTATTCAGTCAATGTACATATAAACATGTGTATATTATGCAATTAAAGAAAACATATGTAGAAGCTCTGTTTATCTCAAAAAAATGTATTTTAAATAAACAAACCCACAATAAAAAAAAAAATGATGTGTGAAAATATGATTCGAAATTAATTGAATTCTTTTCTTTGTTTCAAGTTTAAATTTAAAAGCACCATGCAAATCATTCGGTTTCAATTGTGACGAACGTTTAAAATTTTAATGTGCTTATCCGACACGACAGTAGGTATATTTTGTTTATTCCTTATGATTTATGAATTATTTACTATCTCTATTTACTATATTTTACGATAGACGGCTTTTCTTACACATGTTTTATGAATTATAACGAGGTAAAACAAGATTGTAAATTTATGCGTATTCTCAACTCTGTAGAATATTGTATACTTTGGCTTTCCTTCCTTCCTATATACAAAATATGTGATTATGACTTATGATTATGAATGATTTTTGGCACTCGGTCTCATTGCGATTTTACAATTTACACAAAAACAACAACAGGTGATATGATGATAACAAAAGACAAAAAAAATTATCAACAAAACAACAAAATAAAAGGCTTATCACTTATCACTCACTCACTATCAGCCTACAAAAAAAAAAATCTTTAAATTATGAATACAATACAATACAATGTATGTTAGTGTTATAAAAGCGGTTATGAAAAGGGGTGACAAAGCACTAAATTTAGGCCATAAAAATATAAATACAAATTGAAAAAAAAAACAACAAAAAACGAAATTTTATTAAAATTCAGTGTTATCTTGTTTTACTCAAGAACAAAAAAAATTCGTATCCACTTTTCCACTATACACAATACACTATATTGAAATTGGACCACTGGACTGGATTCAGACAGGCCCAAAAAATGTATCCATAAGAGCTCAAATACAAATATCAAATGCCAATGTATCCAATATCCATAATATAAATGTACCCACAATGTACCCAATTTAAATTTATTTTAGATACATTTGTTTTAAAGTGGTACTGGTAACTCCAATTTATTCGTCTTACCATTTAAACGCGATATATAAAAAATTTAAATTAATTTATTCGTTACTTAATGTGTCTAGAACTATGCAAAATTTTTATTTTAAATGTAACGGAAAAATCAAATGTAATATGAATACTCATGTATGTATGTAATTTGATTTGAACTGAGTATCATAATTAAAATTAGATAAATAATGATAATTTAAAGACAATTTCTAAAAAAGTAATTTTCTTTGATTTTTTCTCTATTACTAAAATTTAATTTTTCTATGGACTAGTAAATATAAAAAAGTACAAAAATTAAAGGTTAAATATGCATTGTTTTAAAATTATTGTACAGTCTCTTTATTATACGTAACATATAACAAAGTAATAAAATATAATTTAATTACAAAGTTCTTGACTCATTTTTATATTCTATTTAAAAAAATATATATATTGTTTTCTAAAAAATTAAGAATAAATTATAAATGACCTTTATATGCTCTTAATTTTTATTCAAAAAAAAAAACAAAATAAAATGCAAATGTAATATGCACTTTACATTGTAAATACCTTAACAGGATAAAATTAAATATTTAAAAAAACAAAAATCAAATTGTTAATAAGTTCATGTTATGGATTTGCAACCGATACAATGGCTCAACAGAATAATTACAAAAATACTATGAGAATGATACATTCATCTTTACTCTGTCTGTTTTGTCTGTGTGATTCATTAGGAATTTCTCACTGTACTATATTAAAAAAAAAAATTATTTCAAAAAAATCATATTAGCAAAATTTTAAATTAATAACAAAAAATCAAACAGAACCTTCGATATAATTTAAAAAAAAAAAAAATTAATTCACAACTCAATTAAACGAAAGTGAAATTAAACAACGATTTAAATACTACCTGCATGTACATACATAGATTTTCATTTTAATTGCATAATTAAATGAGAATGTGTGTATACAAGTGTGAAAATGATCAATTTATTGTAACCAGCTAAAACCAGGTATACAGTATACAATTTTTTATAAGGTACAATTAAAAACAAAAAAAAAATACATCAAACAATATACGGTATTAATGTAAAATTCTACAAATATTTTGCTTTATTTGTAAAATAAAAAGAGTATCAAGAATTATTTTTTAACACTCAGTTTTTTAAAAATTATTGAAATTATATAGTACAAAATTACAAACACCAAAGCAGGTGTATTGAAGGTGTGCAGATGTATGGGAGGCAAAATACACATACACACTAATGTTAAAGTAGAGAACTATACTTATTTTTTAATTTTACTTTTTACTACATAAAATGATGAATTATTCTCAAAAATTAATTTTCATTTTATTATTTTTATGCTTTATGTATGCATTATAATTTTACAATTTTTTATGTATTTTTATGAATTGAACACATATTAAACAGAAAAACTACATAAAACCTGTTAAATCCAGACATTGTAAATATTATAAACATGAAAATGGCCTAAATCTCTATATTTTCAAACAGAAACCTTTTTATAATAAATTGCAATTCTACACAGTACATTATTTTATTTATATACATACATATGTATACTTCTTTTACTGACTTCTTTAACACAATAAAATAATGAGAGAAAATTACATTTTTATACTCTGTCCAATAATTATATGTAATTAAGGCCTTATGAAAATTACGTAAAGTAGTATACGGTTTCACATCATTGTATATTGATATTTAAAAAATCGATCTAATTTTTTCTGAAAACTTTATTATTTGTAAAATGCTCTTATTAGAAATCATAAGAGAAAAAAAACAGATTTTTGTACTCCCATAAGGTCTTAAGTCTTAACTGAAATTGCTATAATTAATTATAATTAATGAATAGAGTATAAGTATATGTAACACAAAACTTCAGTTGAATTGCAATTACACAGACAGTGCATTTTTTTAAACTTACTTCTTTTAATGATTTTTAACATTAATAATGAGAGGAGAAAAGACAAGTAAAGCCTCTTTGATTATTTAAGAAAACCTAGCTTTTCAACTTTAAAACTGTTGCTTTAAGTCAAAACTCAAGATATACAAAAAAATTATTGTATAGAGTGTGTGTGTAATGTCTTTACTCTATATAATGAATACTATATACTGATTTTTAAATTACAAAACTTTTAATAACTTTTGTATTAACTATGTATGTATGTAATTTATTAATGTATTGAAGAAAAAGTTAATCGCTTTAAGATATGATTTGAATCGAAGCCACTATAAAACAAAACCTCTTGAACGTTATTAAATAGTTATTAGAGGTGCGTTCAATTGATCACATCATTATTATTTATTTATTAATAATTTTAAATTATTCAGGAATTTACCAAATATCCGGTTAGTCCTGAGTGTATTGTGAAATTTATTTAAAAAATAAAGAAAAAAAAAAGGAATTATTATCGGTGTGTCTTTTGTATTATTTGACAAAATCGTTAATGTTTAATAAACAGACCAATAAAATTCGATAGTGTTATATTTTACATAATCACATACAAATTGCTATTTGCTTGTAAACGAAGAAAAAAGAAACGTTTTTTTTTAAATTTCTTGTTTCTTAATTCAGTGTTATTATAAATAATAATTTAAACAAAATCAACAACAACAAGCCAAATTGTTTTTTATTGCAATTATGACACCACATTTACAAGAGAATGGTAATATTAACTTACCATCAACAAAAATGGATGATAATAGATGTAATACAACATCAAATGAAAATTCAAATCAAACAGAAGCAGTTACATCATTAACAACAAATTTTTGTAATGGTCAAGGTTATATTAATAAAAGTTTTGAATTAAATGAAAAAAATTTAAAAGATACAAATTTAAAAATGATTAACGATAAAGAGAAACAGCAAGGTTTAGAAATATCAAAAAATCAACCAATTGTTGATTTTGATGATTTTTTACCACATATTGGTGATTTTGGGAGATATCAAAAAATATTATTTTTATGTATGATACCATTTGCATTTTTTGTAGCATTCGTTTATTTTGCTCAGATATTTATTGCATTAGTACCAGAACAACATTGGTGTCAAATTCCAGAATTGAGTAATCTTACTGTAGATGAAAGGTAAAAAATTAAAAAAAAAAAAAAAAAGTAGAAATTTTTTTTATTTTTTATTTAAACTAAAAAAAATCTACTAAAAGAGATTTTCTCTTTTCTTATGTACTTGACCTTAAACTAACATATTTGTATGTATGCATGACAGAGATTTTCGCTAACTTGAATTTGCACATAAAGATGTATGAATGTTTTTTACTTCTTTGATATTTAATATAAAAATAACAAACATGTTTTATATTACTTTGTTGAGAAGGAATTAAAATTCTTGAAGATGTAATAAATTGATAAAAATTTAAAATTCATCCCAGATGTATGTATAAATGGCTTAAGTTAAAAGATCAATGAACGATCATAAATGGTATTTGCTTAAAAATATTTTTTGTAGATAATTTTTGCATACTAAAATGTTCATGTTTTAAATATAATTTCTTGTTTTACAAGAAAACTTGTTTTAAATACATATACAAGAATTTCAATTGCTATACTAACGTATTTTATGAAAACACTTTAAGACTTAATTACAGTTCATATGTCGTTTTATTTTATTTGAAAAAAATCATTTCAAATGTATTGAATGTATTTAAAAATTGCAATCTATAATTATGAATATAGTTATTGTGTTAGTTATTAATAGTCGTTAATAATATATATGGCAATCTTTTATGTTTCTTACATCACGTCCATGTGCATATATAAAAAAAAGGTGTAAATCTTAAGACATTGGTTTTTTATCTTGACTGCTTTGATTAATCAAATTCAGTTGAATTGAAGGCAAAATCAATTTAATTTTCAATTTTATGTTCATTCAATTAATTTATTTTAATTTTAATTTAATATTCATGTAATAATATTTTCTATTAAAGCAGAAATATTTGCAGAAAAACCCCCAACCCATTGGGTAATTTTTTGTTTTTTTTTTTTTAATTTTTATTAGATTTTTATTTTATACCATTTTAAAAGATATCTTAATACAAGTTGATCATGACTTTTTCTTGCAGTTATGATTGAAAATTTTAATAAATTAAAATACACAAAAAATAAATTAAAAATTATACAAAAAATAAATAAATAAATAATCAATATAATATTTCGGCACATGTACCTTAATTAACTGTTAAACATGTAATTTAAAAGGATAATTACTATCGTTTGTAGTACGTAGCATATCGTATAGTTTGTTGTACGCGTATACTTTATTATTACACACTTTGTTTGTTGAAGTGATGAATATAAAAAATTTTCTTATTAAATATAATTTTACAAATTATAAAGTTATTTACAATTTTTGCGATTTTTCTTTAAATTATTAATAAAACAAATAACACAACTTATTACTATATATTATTTTTCATGACATGAAATATTTATTTTTAATTTTTTTTTTTTTTTTGCGTTTATCTTTAATTCCTTTTGTTTTATTTTACAATTGAAAACAAATACCTATATGAATAATTGTACAATATGTTCAAAAGGTAATTTATTGTATAAAACAATATTTTAATGATTGGCACTATTGCCAGTATCAATAATAACATACAATATAAGCATAAGTAAATAATAATTTAAAAATTAAACGTTACTTATAATATTATTATTTTTTTTTTCTTACAAAGAGATGTTGTGCCAATGCATGATTTTTTCAATAATTCTTTTAATTTATTTTTTTTTTACCTCATTTTTGTCTGATTATCACGATTTAAAAAAAAAAATCCAGAAAACAGAAAACTTGTATTGTATTGTTATTTTATTTATTTATTTTTTTTTTGCATTTTCATTTTATTTAAATTTTATATGTTAAGTATTTTATAGTTTTAATATAATAATAATTATTTCAATGTCATATAAGTGTATACATAATTGCAAGATAAATCATGATTATGTATGTACATGAGTGTACACACGATCGCATTCACATTATTATAACGTATTTATTTATTTTTTTTTTTTTCTTAATTTAAATCGAAAGTATCTACCTATGCTTTGTAAACATGAAATGTAGGTATATATTGCAATTTTTATGCTTTTGTTTAAACATCCTCGAACTAAATTTTTCTTTAAACAATAAATAACATAAACAATTATGTACTTTGTACATTATCTTAGTTTATTTGCGTGAGAATTACAAATTCAATAGAATTTATGTTATGTGTGGATTTGTAATATGTTCTACTAATTAGATTGCAATTTTATTTAAATATTTTACAAAATAATTAAAATAATATATCCACTCAGTTTTTTGTTTTCCATTGTTTTTCAATTTTTCTATAAAATATCATTTTCCTACAAGAAAGAAAATTTATATATTTTTTGTTAAAAAATAAATAAAATAAAATAAACATAAATAAATTTAAAAAATCGTTACTTCATGGTACATTTATTATTATTTCATTTTTTTTTTTTTTTTAAATGACATAATAAAATTAATACATTATGAGGAAATTTTTCTTCAAGTTCATAATTTATTCATAATTAATTTTGTGCATCAATTCCATTTTAGATGATAAAATTGTATAAATAAAATTAATGAATGAATTTTTTTTAAAAAATTTATTTTTTATATTACATTTGTTTTAGGAAAAAAAAAAAACGTTTTTTTTTTTTCACTTTTCATTTAAAACGTTTCATTTTAAATTTGAATATTATTTAATTCAAAATTCTATCGTTTAATTTGATTTTTAATAGTTTTAATTGATTTTAAATTTTTTTATTTTTCGTTTGTATATTGATATGGTTGATTAATTCTTTTATTATTCACATAAAAGTTCATTGTCTTTGTCATTACAACATTAGTAATAAAATAAAAAAAAATAAAATTTAAATTTAAAAAAATAAAAAATAAAATTACATGTGCACATGCAGAAAAAGACATAGGTGAATGTTCAATTTATTGACGTTGAGAAGTAACAACAAAAAAAAAAAGATTGGTATTAAGAAAAAAAAAATTTTTTTCCACAGATTAAAGAAGAAAAATAATTTAAACCTGAATTATATCGGTAGCAATTCAACTTTTGGTTTTCATTTTATTTTCATATACCAATATGAAATTCTTATTTAAGGTCAAAATAGGAAATTGTTGATACATATTAATACGTCATTCATTCTTTTTAAATTGTTGTTATGTAGTTCAAGTTGCAATAACGTTTATTTTACTGTACTTATTCTTTTTTCCAAAATGCATTTTTTTAATGTGAAATTAATTTGAACTACAAAAAAAAAAGTTAAATCTAGATGTAACTGGTTTATAAACATTTTTTTATGTGTATACTACATCAGTACGTAATACAATTTCCGTAATATTAGTAATCACTTGATATATGATTAATAATTCAAACTCCATATGGTCTATATGATCGGTATATACATATATGGTTTGTGTCTGCTTGCATTATGCATGCATTAATTTACCAATCTACAGAAAAAAAAAAAACATAAAAAATTTCAATGATATTTTGGAATTTTCTTTTTAATTTTCATAATTTGTACATAATTAAAAATTGATATTCATGTATTTATTTATATGATTATTTCAGTTATAATTTAAAAATGCGAAAGGACATTACACAATAATAGAGGAAAAAGTTATGTTGAAATTTTATTTAAGATGTTGAAATGTCTCTAAATTAATGTATTCGACTTTCTTTTTTCGCAGTTTTTTAGCAGTTTTTTTTTTTGTTTACAAAAATAAAAAATAAAACATTGAGTAGATACATAGATAAAAAATTATATCAAAGATAATCCACAGACTTTTATCAATTTTTTTAATTAAATAAATTGGCAGGAAAAATTACATGATTTTTTTTTTCGTATACAATTGTCTAATGCGTAAAATGAAAAAAGATACTAATTATAAAATACAATAAAATGTTTTTATTTAGTATTATTTATCAAACCTTCGCCTATATTTTACGAGAATATATCAAAAAAAAAAAAATCGTGTCATCCTAGATAAAAATTTGAAGTGTTTTTTATTTTTCTTCAGTTGTGTATTAATAAAATTTTACAATACAAGAGAAAAAACATTAAAAGAAATAATAAATGATAAAAATATAAAATTTTATATTTTATTTATAAAATATGTAAGAAGTGAATAAGTAGGTATTAATAGATATGGTCACAGTCACACGTATGTATATAATCATTATAAGATTTTTGTATCTGAACACTCTAAAAGAGTATTACGATGTACTTATAGATATTTATCTGAAACTATCTGATGTGTGCATATCACGTACGGCAAATCATATTTTCATTAACGGCAACATCCATTATTAATTTATAATTTATACATAAACATCGTATTATGTACATATGTATAATACTGAGATTTTTCATATGACCTTCATTATGTACGTTTTTATAATTCAACATAAATAAATCATAAAATTTTAAATCATTAAAAAATATGTATCTTTTGTTTTTTTATTATTAAGTTAAATTTAAAATAGCAGTTGTTAACTTTATGAATAACAATAACACTAATGTATAAGCTCATGTATTGTACATACGTTTATTATTTTTCATTTATATTAAATTAAAACTGTTTAATTTTTTTTAAAAAGTTCTTTGTAGCAATCCAGATACTGCTACTTGCTGCTACCTTATATTTATACACTTAAAATAAGAGCTCTCAAAATATTTTAATTATTTTTTTAAAAAATAAATTTATAATTCAACTCACCTTCTATATAATTTTTTATTTAAAAACTTCATTTGAAAAAATTCAAATTTTAACCGTTTTTGTATTTTTCAAATATTTACATTATAATACAAATTCTGAATTAATTATCAAAAAAATTATGTATATTGCAGTCACAAGCATCGATATCTGAAATGAAATTCGATGCATGATGGTATGCAGTATTTAAAAAATAAAAAAATAATAAAAAAATAAAAAAAAGTCAGTACAATCTCATATGGTAGAAAATCATATGAGATTTTTATACATATATGTAAATAAGTCAATAAACTTCTTCTTGTGATAAGAAATGTATGAAACTCTTATCACTTTACAAGTTTTTTTTTTTTTTTTGAAAATAATGATTTAAAAAAAACGAAGATTATTTGCATGCTATTTGATAAAGGGAAATAATTGAGTTGAAGTATTCTTTCGGTTGAACCTCTCATGATGTATTATTATAATAACCATAAATAATATTTCATAATATAAAATAATCAATCAAAATTATTTGTATAATTTAATTAGAAAAAATTTAATGTCTTTATTATTTATTTACGTAAACAAATAAAAACTTCAAATTATGTTCTCATAATACATTGTATAGCGCTGTACAATATCAAATACAATTAAATTTAATTTAATTTAATTGAGAAAAAATATCTCTCATAATTGATTACAATTAAAAAATTATTATTAATATTATTTCAAATTATATTCAAGATCATTTTTTTATTTTTTAAGATTTATTAAAAAAAAAAAAAAATGAATTCTTTTATGTGATGCAATAACGTACCACACATACAACAACACATGAAGTTGGGTAGAATGAATAATTTATGTTTCATTATACTTTGAATTTATTCTATACCATACAAACAGAATATACAATACACAATTAACTCATTTAAATGCAACGAGAAGTATATACAACATGATTATAAATATTAATATTATGCTGATTATCGTTACGTATGCATATAAATTCTTAATAAATATGCACATAATTTTATAAATTATAAACTATATAAATTACTTTTAAAAGAAAATATTTATAAATCTAAAAAGTTAAAATAGAAAATTTATATTTTATGAAATTCATATTAGAAAAGAAAATTCATTTTCATGCAAAAAAAAATAAAATAAAAATTTTACATAATATTGAACTAATTAATAACTTTTCTTTTAAGATTATATCGGAAAATTATGATCATTCGGTAAATTAATTTAGGTATTTTCCATTTCAATTCAGAAGAAAAATGACCTAATTTGATCTGAATTTACAAAACTGCGTTAAGGTATCATTTAATCTTAGTAAAATAGAAAAATACAGAAAAACAAAAATTGTTTTGATTTGATCTTATCATCATTTTTTTAAAAATTCAAAAATTTTTCCGTTTGATAACAACCAAAACATGTTTACACCATTTAACACGTTACATTTTAAAAATTTACGCACACGTTTTTTTTCTCAAATTATATACATACATAAATAAAAATGACATAACAAATTATGAAATTTCAATTTTTGTTTATTTATTTATTTTTTTTTTTTGTGTTACTTTAAAAATTTTTTTAATTTATAATCAATTCAATTTTTGGGTGTGTAAAAAAAAAAAACTAGAATATTTCATGAAAAATGAATAATGAAAATGAAAATTATACAGGTACGTGATATGTAAGAAAATGATCATATAAAATGTGTAGACTATAATACCATGTGCTATAATTGAAATTTAGTAAACGAATTTGATTTTCTTCATTGATTATAACGGATAAATTTAATTAATAATTTAAAAACAAAAATCTCATTCTTTAGCCGTATTACGTATTCGTATTTCCCAAATCATTTAAGTTTAAATAAAAATTTCCTAACCACATATGTACATAGTTGAATTCCGTTCATATCGGTTTTTTTTTTCTTTCTTCAAATCTTCGCTGGTGCATTAAATGCTTTTACATGTATGTATCATCGAGATTGTTGTGAACTTCTTTCCTCAATCAAAAATGGGATTCCCAAAGCACACAAGAAATTTAAAATAACCGTCATAGTCATTAATTTACCATTGTAAAATAAAAACGCATATAGATGCGTATATGTGTAAGGTATAGTTTACTAGAGATAGTCATTAATATGATCATATGATTTTAAACAAATTTTTAAATGAAAATTCTTATTTTCATATATTTGAGAATAAAAATTTTATAACTTGAATTTTCGTTGACAACAACAATAATAAAATGAAATTCATTACAAAGAAAAAAAAAACAAGAAAATCCGGTAATACATTAATAAGTATAATTGAACAGGTATGTTTTCCTCTCATCATCATTATATTATAAATTTCAATATATATACATTTACACCGATGTAAACCCATACTCACATAATCATTTACGTACATTCAGGTGTAGATCGTGATCATTAACTTTTGTGACGTACGATTAAAATTACATTTCTGTTTTATGTTTGTACATAAATATGCGATACCCAATATTATTCAATTTTGTTCGCAGATTTTTGATTTTTTGGTTATTTAACTTCCATCATTTTAACATTATCGATTAGACCGTTTAAATATAGGAAATCAATCGATATTGAGAATATATGTATCATTCTTGAAAGGAATAAAATTCCTAAACGTAAGATTGTTAAATTTTTAATTAAAGAAAAAAAATGTTTTTTTTTTTCTTCTAACGGAAGTAATTTAATATAAATTAAATTAATTTGTAATGGATCATGTGTATACACTTAAATCTAACAAGAATTTGTAAACAATAATGTGTGTGTTTTTTTTTAACCTCGAAAAAAAAAAAAAACATATCCTCACCTGTAGAGGAGTTCTACCTGTCCATTCATTATTTTTATCGATAGTAAATTTAATTGACACGGAAGTTATTTATATATTTATTTTTAATCAATTACACGAGTATGTAATTTACACACCCTTAGGCTAATCATTAACGATGATTCTAATTCTTAATGCTGCTGCCACGATCAAGAATGAATTTCAAAATGATTCATTTAAGAATTATTGTAGTAGACATTAAAACGTAACAACAACAACAACTTAAACAATGTCTACCGTTGCCATGATCAATTAATTGAAAATGAATTAATTAATTAATTAATAAAAATAAAATCTCATATGAAAGTTCTTCATCGTAATTTATTGCATTTTATATTTGAAAGTTCAAAAAAAAAAAAAAATTCAATTATCAACATTTTTTGTATTTATGTAAAAGAAAAACATATTTGCAAAATTATTCATATCTATAGGTGATGTAGAATAGATGAAAAAACAAAGCTAAGAAAAAACAATAAAACAGAAAGTGTAAATTAACCAACTAATTGTCTTCCTGGTCATTGCATTTTTTTTTGTACCTCTACTTTGAATTTTTTTCAAGTTTCTTATATCAATACCATTTATTTATTATACTTGGTGTTTCTATGCTCGCTACTTATGGTCAAGCCGCTAAAAGCTTTTATTTTTTAGACTTGTGCAAAAATTTTTATGTATAAGTGCTTTATCTTTGTTTATTGTACTAAGTATTTTAACTTTAGTTATAACCGTTTGTAACTTATTTACTGACAATAATCCACCTTATGTTTTGTTACCTATATTTTAGCGATATATGTACGTACACTAAATAATATTATCGTAATATTCGTATACATGTATGTATGTATAACAAAATTTTCTTCAAGGCTTTTGTGTTCGTTACACCATAACCATTTGAAGGTTGTATTTTTAATAATGCACAAATGTTGAATGTAGCTCCGTGTACATGGTATGTACTTATTTATTGTATTGACCAATGTGTACTTGTTGTATATATACAAACAACAAAAATCTACAAAAATAATATAATAATCTGTTTGACTTAAATAAAAGTATAAATTATATCGCACGTACTCCACTAACATTATAAATTAATTGGGGAACATATTATATATTTTTTGTTTTGTTTTTGCTGTTTGTAATAACAGTTTTAGTGGTAAGAAAAATGTAATTTTCTTTGACACTTTAATAATGTGATATTTTTCGCTAAATTATGACCTCCCAATATAATCAAAGTTCAGTTAAAATCAACTTGTGATTAAATAACTTTTTTTTTCTCTCTGTAATAATTTTTATTTAATTAATCATATTGGAAATATTTTTTTAAATAGACTTTAAGAAAAGCAATTCATAGTTTGTAAGAGGCAATGAAATTATTTTCAATGAAAAATTAGTAATAATAAGATCAAAATTCTTATGCATTACAAATTTCTTTTCCTGATGTTTTTTTTTATTTTTATTTTTGTTTAAAGATTTCATGATGCCTTACTAATTGTTTTCCTTCCTTTATTTCTTTTTTTATCAGATTAGCATTATCGATTCCAATGGAAAATGGACAATATAGTCGTTGTTCAATGTATGATGTAAATTATACTGATGCATTAACGAATGGAATTAATAAAGCTGATCCATCATGGCCAATTGTTCCATGTAAATATGGATGGGAATTTAATTTTACTGATGTACCATATGAAACTGTTGCTACAGAACTTGAATGGGTATGCGATAATTCTGCATTACCAACAATTGCACAAAGTATATTTTTTGTTGGAGCTATTATTGGTGGATTATTATTTGGATGGATGGCTGATCGTTTTGGACGTATTCCAGCATTAGTTGGTACAAATGTTGTTGGATTTGCAGCTGGTGTTGGTACAGCATTTGTTGGAACATTTTGGCAATTTGCATTATGCCGTTTCTTTGTTGGATTTGCATTTGATAATTGCTTTACAATGATGTATATTCTTGGTAAGTACCTATGTGTTCCATAAATATTTGACCTTAATTAATTATCAATCACATACGTAATGTAATGAATTCTAAACAGGTTTATAATTTAAAATTTTTTTTTTGTCATATCAACATGCATGTTGAGTAACCATTATTTTGATGGTTTTTATTTGTTTACATGTAGACTTTATTTTTCATAAAAATAAGTAGGTATGTAAATTCCCCAATTAACTTGAATTACAATACGAGAATTTATATTACATTTTATCTTTTCTTTTTTTTTAATACCATTTTTTAAAAATAAATTTTCGAAAGTGTTTATGTACATACGAATTACTACAAAAAAACATTTTTTTTTTTTTTACTAAAGTCTTAAAACTATATAGCCGAAGGAAATGAAATATGAAAAGCAAATAATTATATCTTGATTACGAAATATCATAATTTTGAACTCAATTAAATAAAGAATTTTATTAAGTCGCATTGATAGCATGTACATACATAAATTTAATACTGTTAACATATTATCCATGATCTTGATGTCAAGGAAAAGTACTTAAAAAACCAGATGATACTGCTTCAAAGCATTATTTTATTACAAAGAGTTTAAAAAGAATTTATTTTTAACCTTAAGGTTTTTATTTTTCATTTTTAATCATCTTTACTATTAAATTTAACTTAGTCTAATATTTAAGTCTGTTCTCTGTTTATCTTTGTATTTCTTTTATTTTTTTATTTTTATTTAGTTGATTTAAAATTTTATCCCGTGAACGTAAACAAAAATGTATATTCATCTTTTGTATTGACGAAGTATCGTTATAATTACCAATTTAACGTTAACAAAAAAAAAAATTGTTAAATCAAGAATATTAAAAATTAATTACAAATTTAATATTATTCAATTTTTTGCCAATAAATCTTTTTTTTTTTTTTTTTTTTTTGGAAGAGATTGAATCTAAAATAAGTGCTCAACGTGTACATATCATACATGAGTACATTTAAATTAGCTAAGAATTACAAACGGTTATTCTTTCATTTAAATTTTAAATTATTTCAAATGATCAGTACAATAATTTAATATTAGATCGCTGTATGTACGCAGAATGTTATTAATTCACAAGATAATAGATATGCATCTTTGAACTGGCATAAATGTAATAATATATAAGGGATACGGGTAAATTTATGTAATATCAGTAATATGCAACATGTAATGTATCAATTCTGTAAGCACAAGAAAATTGCATATATTTCAAATTGCATTTCTAATGTATTTATGTATCTATATATGTCAAATTGCATTTATTTATCTCAAAATGAATAACACAGATAAGTATGTACATATATTTATAATCTGACACATGTGTACATATGTATGTATGTTAGGTGCCATGCAATTGACGCATGGATATTTTGCAATTAATAATTGCATTTGTAAATATTATTTAAATCGAATATTTAATTATTTTATATTATTGAAACAAAAAAAAAAAATAATAATAGTAATAAATCCAAATATGTCGCAAATTTTGTTTTTTATCAAATATTTCAAACATCTGCCAAAGCACATGTGTTAGATATGTTTTGCATTTGCATAAAATTTAAATATGTTTAACCGATTTCTGGTTCATGTACATACATGCACATTTAACATTGTACAATAAAATGAATAATTTATTTAAACCTATAGTTTACCTTGTGATTAAACTATAACGTTCTAAAATAAATTTTATTAGAGCAAATGTGTAATATTATGTTACAAAGCATACGTTGACATTACACGACTTTTTTAGTGTACACATACATAATAATAACATGTGTACATATATAGTGGAAAAGATGATCTGTGCATTTATGCATTCAGAAAACATCACATGTTCTATAATGTACATATATGCATTTACAATTTATTTAGAATGCAACAATATCTGTTTAATTTTATTATTTCCATTTAAACATTTTTATATTTAATCTATTTATTTAAAAAATAATAATAATAATGTGTAATTGTAAAGTATATTTATCACCTTTCTCAAATTTATTTGATATGTAATTATGTGTTTAGTAGAAACGGTTACTATGTATAAAAAAATAAATTTCATATTTGTTTGCAAGTTATGCAACATGCAGAAAATATAATTAATTAACGTTTGTAATGTAAATAAGATTAAAATGATAGATTCTAATTAAAATTTACATTTTCTCACGTTAATTCGACTGATGTCTAGATGTGTTGCATATTGTGCAGCAATTGTGCAGTATATACATCTGTATCCATCATCTGTATATAAGTGTCTTAAACCAATCATGCTTGACATTGGACTTGATTTGATTGAATTAATTTGAAAATAAAACATCACATCGCATCATATCAAAATTTGTATCCATATCATATATTCATGGTAAACAACTTATTTTTTGCAATACAAACATTGAATTTAAAATCAAAAAAACACCAGACAAAGTAATAATGCATCTGTTATTATTTCCATGATTATTAGATACAAAACAACAAAATTGTAAACAAAATAAATTACACAGTAATAAAAGTGTTTACTTAAAAAAATTAACGAATAAATATTATAAATATGTATTTAATTCATAAAATGCATTTAAATGGCATATACGAGTAAAATACTACATAATTAGCTGTGTCTAGGAAACACTTTATATGGATAAATAAAAAAAAATTTTTTTTTTAGACCTTAATGAAAATGATATGATCATTTAATTTAGATTAAATTTCATAAACATTTTTCTTCTAATTAAAAAATAATTGATACTTATGTTTTTTTTTTTTATTCAAGATAACGTCTTTGATCCATGATTTATACAAACCTGAAAAATACTAATTATAATGATCATATTTATGAGCTTTAAAATATAGCAACTTCCTGTTAATTTGCATAAATACATTTTTAAATTTTAGATATTTTTGTATTATTATTTTTTGTTTTTTTTAAATAAAAATTTAATTTTTTAAATAATTTTTATTTTTCAGTATTAGAATATGTTGGACCAAAATGGCGTACATTTGTTGCAAATATGTCAATTGCAATATTTTTCACAGCAGCATCATGTGCATTACCATGGATTGCATATTTTGTTGCAGATTGGAAATTATTTGCAATAATTACATCGTCACCATTAATTTTAGCCTTACTCACACCATTAGTTGTACCAGAATCTGCAAGGTATATTTAATACTGATCGATCGCACAATCAATAATTGTGCTATAATTTTTTACATACACAAATGTAATTTGCTTTTAAAATTTTTTTCTATTATTATATGTAGATGGCTCGTTTCACAAGGTAAAATCGAATCAGCAATTAGAATTCTTAAGAAATTTGAACGTGTTAATGGTAAAACAATTCAACCACAATTGTATAAAGAATTCAGTGATAGTTGTACACGAATGCAATATGAAGAGAATGCCCACAATAATTATTCAATATTAGATTTATTTAAAACACCACGTTTAAGAAAATGTACAATTCTATTGATCATAATTTGGATGATCATTTCATTGGTATTTGATGGTCATGTTAGAAATGTTGGTTCATTGGGTTTAGATTTATTTCTTACATTCACAATTGCTAGTTTCACAGAATTACCAGCAGATACATTTTTAACATTCACATTAGATCGTTGGGGTAGAAGATGGTTAGCATGTAGTACAATGGTTATTAGCGGTATATTCAGTTTATTGGCAACAACTGTTCCACTTGGACCAGTATATGCAGCATTAGCAATTGCAGGACGATTCAGTGTTAATATTTCATATAATATTGGTTTACAATATGCAGCCGAAATTTTACCAACAGTTGTACGAGCTCAAGGTGTCGCATTCATTCATATTATGGGTTATGTTGCTAGCATTGTAGCTCCATTTATTGTTTATTTAGCAAATATTAATCCAACATTACCATTAATTATTCTTGGATTTTTGGGTATAGTTGGTGGTATACTTTCACTTTTATTACCAGAAACTCTAGGTCATGAATTACCACAGACATTAGTAGATGGTGAAGAATTTGGTCGTGGTCAAAGTATATGGAATTTTCCATGCATTGAAAATAAACATATTGAAGATGATATAGAGAAAAATGAAAATAAATGTGAAACATTTACAAGAGATATTGCAAGAGCATCATTGCGAGCATCAACAGTAGGTGAAGTTAGATCAAATATGTTATATCGATCAAAACGAGGAAAAACTACCAAGTAATTAATTTCAAAAAAATACAAAAATACAAAAAACGAAAATGGAAAGAGCATTTACAGAAGAAGAAAAGATTAATAAAAATGAATTCATTTCAAGAATGTGTCATTTCATATAATTTAAATTATTGTAACATAAACATGTATTCAAAAAAGGATCATCACTGTAGTGGCCAGATAAGCCAAATGATCTCTAGTCATTTGTGTAGTTAAAAATTTTATGTAGAAATCGTTCCTATCGTACCTACATACAATATACATTATACGAGTATATACTGTATTGAAAAAAAAAAAATTTTTTTTTTAATTTAGAAAATTTAAATGCTTTTAAGTGCTTTTTTAAATATAATTTCGAAAAAAAAAAACGAGCTTGTAATTTTGTGTACCTGCTTTGATGATGTATATTAGTAAATTTAGCCCATCTATTTTTGCAATGTACACATACAATACAGTATTCATAGCTATTATAGTACGTTATATTAGAGCACCTTTTAAAATACGAAATTTGCTTTTTTTAAAGAAAATAAAATTGCTACTTTTTTTAGAAATTGTATTATACACACACATATGTACGTATTGATTATTTAAGAAAATAAATATATATCTAGAGAAAGTGATAAAATTCAAAAGTATGTATATAAAATTTATGCATAGCCTATTTTTTTAGTTTTTATTATTATAAGATGTGATCAGTTATAAGAACATTTCGATTAATTTATTATTATTATTATTATTATTATTATTATTATTTTGTTTATTATTTTACATAAAAATGTATTATTACCGAAAATTATAGAATTTTCATTTAATTTATATTCTATCATACACGTATATATTTTGCCCTTAATTTAATTATTAAACCCTTAATTAATTTAAAATTTTAATTACATGTAAAAAACAAAAACACAAAAGAAAATAAAATATAATATAAAAATAAAATATTTAAAATGTTCGTTATATTTTTGTATTAAAATTTTATCCCCATAAATAGGCAATTAATTATATATTTATAATTTGAATATAAGTATCTAATTAACAAAATTAATTAATTGAAAATTTTGGATTTTCGCTAAAAATCAAATAAATATTAAAGTGCAATTTAATATTATAATTACGAATATTACGATTAACTTTATCTAAAATAAAAAGCATGTGGCATGTAATAAAACACTTGAATTATAATTATAGATTATAACTTACAACATATTCCGTCGTATTCTGAATTTTGTTTACAATTAATTGGTATTTGAAAGCGCACATGTTACAATTTTCTTATGTGTAGGTGTAGACTGTTTTGTATAGCTTATGTTGTATTTAAATTGAAATTTATAAATATTTATCTATAATTTTATGTACGTTACATACATATATTAAAAATTCTCTTTAATGTACTTAACATTTAAATGTAGTGCGTACATTTGGAAAATTCTAAAAATTTATTTAGAATTCATGAAATTTTAATTTTATACACGAAATTTCTATATTTAATCAACAATCAGTGTAACTACGTTGCCAAAGTGTAAAAATGCTAAAATGGTGTAAAATTTAAAAAAAAAAAAATTTTTTTTCTCTGGATCATGCAATATATCAATTACCTGGCTTGTTGTACCATTTAATTTAGAGTTAACAAATTTTTACAAATTATTAAATAAAACTAACATAAATATAACCGAAAATAAACACATTGATAATTCATGTATAAAACTTACGTTACAAATCAAATAATAACATAATTAAAGTTTTGTCTGTAATATTTTTGAATTTTTCTCTTAATTTGTGCTCTTATCATGGTAAAAAAAGAAAAGTACAAAATAATTCACGAGAGTTATAAAATAAAACTTTATATTGACTACACAACAGATACCCATACGGCCATACAATACAAGCAAATTTTTCTTTTTCCCATAAATTTATCTTTTCATAGAGGATTATATTCACACAGAATACATAATTATTATTTTCATAGAATAAAAAAAAAAAACATATAATATACATATAATAATACGAGTAATAAACACAAGATAAACATAAAGAAAGCTTGTAACAAAATAAATAAATTTTGTATTATACACATGGTTGGGTGAGTGGGTGTAGATGATGATGATAATGAATAGCTATAGTATCATAAATGTTAGAAAATATGTAAATGGAAGTACAATGGTACTTTTAACCCCTATGATGATTTTATTCAATTTTCATAAAATACTTTTATATGGTATAATAATTTTGAATTTATGAAAAATATATTTTTAAAATTTCAAAAAAATACAAATTCGAATCTTTTGCTATTTTTTAACTATGATTTTCAGTATTAAATTAAAATCCAGAAAAAAATAAAAATTAGTTTTTTTACAATTTTAATTTAAATTTATCTGAACTGATAATTCTTTTAAATTAAATTCCGTCTTACATAAAAATTTAAAAAAAAAAGTAAAAAATAATAATATTAATAACTTTTATTTCGACCTTGAATTTTAAATTATTCAAAATGAAAAGTAACTGAAAAATAACAATAAAGTGTATATTTATAATAGGGAGACTCAGATAAGGCACACAAATAAACGTTAACATATAGTCGTTAAAAATACGCAAAATTCACGTTTAACGTCTTTCAGTTTGGGCATGAGCTGTTCCAACTTAATACTCAATACAGCCATATGAAGTTGTTTTCACACGTAAACCCGTAAAGATGGTCAGTTTACGTCATTTTAATTAAAGTGCTTTTCCTTTAAAATGTAACGTATTTTTGATAGTTTCGAATAAAACATTGAATTTACTTACTGCCCAAATTGAACTACACGTTAACCGGTTAACGTAAACTTTAAAAAAATTTTTCCTAAATGTATTATATGTATATATCTATGTACATTTGTACGTACGCTAACAATGTCGAGCTTTATATGCTTATGGTTTGCCTGGTACATATACATACATGCATACATACGTCTTTTGCCTAATCTCCCTAATAAAAGATATAAGGTTGAATAAAGTTAGCAAAGCTTAATGTATGTTATTATCTTAATACAAATTTATTGGAATGGAATAGGTTGGGTCGTTGATGAATACCATTTGGATTTATATGTATATATGCACATATAATGAATGATTTTTCATGTGTACATGATGATATTGTTGGTTTTCTTGATGGTTTGTTGATTGCTCATTTTTTAAAGCTTAATATGCTCGTTAAAGTTAGTATAACGTTTCTGCTACTGGCATTTACGTACATTTATTGTTATATAAAAAAAGCATTAAAATAAGAGTATCAATATAACAAGCATAAAAATGAAAATTTCAATTATTCAGTTACGATTACGACCAGTTGATATTTACACAGTTATCATAGCTAATACTGAATATCTTTAGTAACAGTCAGTATTTAACTGGTATCTTAACTATTTAGTGGTTACTATTTTATTTTAAAGAAATATTTATAATTTGCATAGAATATACGGATTTAAAGATACAATCTAACACCTTGACTCTTTTTAATTATAATTACTCTTTAAACTTGTCGTGTTGTAAATGTATTTTAATTTTTCTCATTTTTTTTTTTTTATTTATTTCATTGAAAAGGTAGTTAAAAGAGGAATTAAAAATTAACGTACATATATAAAATTCGTGTGTGATTGCGTTGAAAAATATGAGTTTTTATAGTTTTGTGAATATTATTGTATTAATTTTATGTAATCATTTTAACAGTCTTAGTCAGGTAACAAAAATGAAAAATAAAATATTTTTGTGTAATATGTATGTATATTTTATTTTAACACTATGAATAATTTTAATTTTGCCTAGGGTCAAAATTTACCAGATCATTTAATACAATTAGCTCAGCAAGATGATGAATTACATTTTAATGAAACTTTGAAAAGAATTTTGAAACCAAGAGTAGTTGGAACACAGCAACACGATGAGATTGCTAGTTACATTCAAAAGTAAAATAATGCAAATAAAATAAATTTGAAAAAATTTATGATTAAACAAAACTTTATTTCTTTTGTGATTTTTTATTTTTCTTTTTTGTATAGTGAACTTGCATCCATGGGATTTACAACAGAAATTGATCAATTCCAAAATAAAGTACCTATATTTGGTAGTGTTACATTTACAAATATTATAGGAAAATTAAATCCAAATGCTGAAAAATATTTAGTTTTATCATGTCATTATGATAGTAAATATTTTAAAAATATACCAAATTTTGTTGGTGCTATTGATTCAGCTGTACCATGTGCTATGATTTTAAATACTGCAAAAATTCTTATACCATTATTACAAAATACAGAAAAAAATTCTGATATTAGCTTAATGGTGAATTAGAAAAATAGTTTTTTTTTTATATTCGTTTCATTACATTTTAAAATAAAAATTTTTATTAAAGGTAATTTTCTTTGATGGAGAAGAAGCATTTAAAGAATGGAATGAATATGATTCTGTTTATGGATCAAGACATTTAGCAGAAAAAATGGCTAACACATACACACGATTACCAAAATCAGATAGAAATATTCGTCATATTGATAGAATTGTAAATGAAAATCAATTTGTTTTTCTACCATTGAAAAATATATTTAACTTATATCTTATTTTTTTACTTCTTAAGGATGTTTTGGTTCTACTAGATCTAATTGGAGCTCCAAATTCGAAATTTTACAATTTCTTTCAAAATACACAACCACTTCACGGTGTTTTAGTAAATATTGAGAGATTGTTAGGTCAAGAGAATTTATTAGAAGGAAGAAGATATCAATTTTTACCAAGAAATTCAATTGGATCAGTTGACGATGATCATCGTCCGTTTTTGCCATACAGTAAATAAGTACAATTTTATTATGAAAATATGTTTAAATTTATTTTTTTATTTTGTTTTTAGAAGTTCCAATTTTGCATGTTATTAATACACCATTTCCAAAGCAATGGCATACAAAAGATGATAACGAAAATAACTTACATTGGCCATCAATTAGAAATTTTAACAGAGTTTTAAGAATTTTTGTTTATCATTATTTAACAAATCGAAATGGAGATAAAATCTAATAATTTTGTTTCATTTTAAAATTATTAATAATTACATTATAAACAGCATTTGTGTGAATATAAATGAAAACTATGAATTAAAGCAAATTATCTATCGTCTTTTTCTTCCTATTGAAGGCTTTTTACGTGGTGCTCTTTGCCCTTTACCACCTTTCGGTTTCTTTCCAGTTTTACTAGATTTTGATTTGCCACCTTTTTTCTTCTTAGTACCATTTTGTTGCTGTGATCGCCTATCAAAGAAAAGAAACAAAATAAAAAGTTAATTTTAAAATTTTTTAGAAAAACAAAATTCAATTTAGACATACTCTTCTTTTTCCTCCTGTTTTTGTAAACTAATTGCTTTATCAACATCAATTTTCGGTTTTTTATTTAATATACTTTTAATTAATTCCAAATTAGCTTCTCTTTCTGGAACATTTGAGATGTGCGATGCTTTTCTTTTAGTACCCGGTATTAATTCTTTAACTCCAATACCACGCGCTGTTTTTTCTTTTGGTAAAACTTCTTGAAATTTACCAACAGAAGCTGTTGATGCCTTAGCTATTGTTGAAGCAGTTAAAAGATCTTTAGCTGTTGCTGTTTCTGGTCCAACATAACCGACCCTAGGCACTTCAATCTTCTTCGCACGTACAATATTTTTCATTCGTTGTATTTCATTTTTAGCCACCTTTTCACTACGTAAATCAATTTTCTTTTGAAACATGTCTTCCATTGGATCAGCAGTTTTTGGTACTTCAATAACCCAATCTTTTTGTTTTTCAGCTTCAGCACGTTTAAAACCGTATGTTGGAACCCATTTCTATCAAATCAAAGAAAATATTGTTTTCTTAGTAAGTATATAGATACCTGTATAAACATTAAAATTAAAGATAAACAAATTACAACTTAATTTACTTACATCCAACACTTGATCATAAACTTTTTTATCCTTTTTCTTCTTTTTAATACCTTTCTCCTTAGCAAATTTCTCCCATTTTGTTAATGGTTTTGGACCAGGAATTTTTCTTATTCTTGGTAGTATTGTTTTTGGTTTTGGTAATTTAGCAACAATACATTCATCTACATATTCAGTTGGCAATTCCCATATTTCATTGATTAACAGCTGAACATTATCTCTAGTTAAGTCTAGTATATATTTTTCTTTATTTTCTCTGAAAATATACATGCTCATGTATTATGAGAAATAATTTCTAATTTTAAGATAAAATGTCTTACTTTAATCCTACTTCATCTATATCATTTGGATCTGAGCACAATAACATTCCAACATCATTACGTACTTCTAAATGCTTTTCAACAGTTATTGGTTTATAACGACTTGCACTTTGTTGTAGTTTTTCAAAAACTTCTTTAACAACATCCATTATTGAAATAAATGTTATTATTAAATTAATAAACAATAATAATAGAAATTTAACACAAGATTTAATTAAAAATTTAATAAAATCTTAACTTAAACCATTCTTTCTTCTAGTAATATTAAAAATTCACTTTATCGGCTATCAATATGACCAATTGATCAATATGTCAAAACAACGTGTTTCTAAAGTAGGGTTGCCCTTTCTGTAAAAATCTATTTTGTGTTGTTTCGTGGTTGTTCCAATTCCAGTTTATCACTACGCTCTTTCTCGTTGCCAATATGTACTCTTATCTCTTATATTGTTTTTTTTCTTGCTTATCAATTATCATCCACAAACCACATTCCACATTTGCCTTGTATTTCATATTCTTGTTTTTTTCTTCAAAATGAAAATGTCACTTGTCTTGTCATGTCAAATCAAACACAAAAATTGAAGGGTGTACTATATAGATAGAGATTAGGAAATTATTTTGGTTTATTTCAATAAAAATTTTCATGAATTTTATTTTTTAAAGAGTATTTGAATTCTTATTTGATATTTTAAAAAAAATTTATTAAATAAATTCTTGGTTTTGAAATACAATAATGTCTCGACAAGGAACTAAATTGGTAGACGCTAAAAAAGTGGTGAGTACCCTTGATGTTTTTTCCGTTTGTAATGAATTGTATCATTTTTCTAAAATTCTTACAAATAATATATAAATATTAGTAATATAACTGATAAATTTGTGAATTTAATGTAAATTACATTAAAACAAAAAAATATATTATAACAAAAATAAAGTTAATATTGGTCACGTTCATCGGCATCATTCTGGATTTTCTAGACATAAACACTTCAACAGCTAAACGTTCAATAACTACTTAGATTATAATTGAGGAAACCAACAACTAATTAATTTTTGAAATCACAGTATTGCTATACCACTTAAATCATACAAATTAAATGACCATAAAAGAATTCAACATAACGAATATAAATATGGATGGCACTGGTAATGATCAAACTGGAGCTAATCATGTGGCACAAGTACAAGCAACTGGACAAGGACAAATTCAAGTTTTACCAGTTTTAAGTGCAAATGGTCAATTGATTCTTGGACAACAGACACAACAACCGACAACCATGTTACCCTTATCGACGGGTTCTTCTTTAATGCTTCAACCTACTGCTGCAACACAACCAGTACAATTAGTTCAATTACCAGATGGACAAACATTTCTCTATCAACCAATGACTGTTGATTCGTTAAATAATCAACAATCACAATTACTCAATATAAATGGACAGATTATTCAAATACCCGCTCAAAATAATCAAGGAATTACAACAAACTCTCAACCACAAATTATTGTTGTACCACAAACACAAACCACAAATCCTGTGGCAATGACAACTGCAGCACCAGATGAATCAATTCTTCAAACTGCAACAAATCCACCTGCTACAGCACCCCCGGCGACCACCACCACAGTAGCTCAAATTAAAGAAGCTGAAGAAGAAGAAGTTCCTTTGTATGTGAACGCAAAACAGTATAAACGAATATTAATACGAAGGCAAGCACGAGCAAAGTTAGAAAGTCGTATACCTAAAGAGCGTTCAAAGTACCTTCATGAATCAAGGCATCGTCATGCTATGAATCGAGTACGTGGCGAAGGAGGTAGATTTCACTCAACACCAAACAGTAACAGTAAAAGTGATAAATCAGGACATCATCAACAGCAACAACTAAAACCAGAGACACAACAGCAAGAGAGTAAACCAATACAACATAAGTTGATAGCTCCACACCAGGGGCATCAGGGCACTATAAGCATAACACCTATAAAATAAAAGAAATTTTCTTTTACTTCTATTTTACATATTTTATTATTATTTTTTTTTAAGAATGCAAATACAAATGGTTATACAAAACCAATATTTGAAATAAATTATTTAAACATTTTATACATATAGCTATAGGACTTTTTTTGTAAATGTTAACAATAGTGTGTATGATATATAAGATAATAGAGGGATTTTATTGTAAAAAAAAGTCTTTCAGAAATTTGTTCTTTTTTATTCTTTTTCCCATTCTTTTTGTTTCACATTACAGAACTCTGAATTTTTAACACTTACATATGGTGCATTTGTAACACAAATGCTTAGGGATTATGAAAATGTGGATGATGTTAATAAAAATTTAGAACGTATTGGTTATAATATGGGTATGCGTTTAATTGAAGATTTTCTAGCTAGAACATCATCAACAAGATGTTTAGAAATGAGAGAAACAGCAGATCGTATACAACAAGCATTTCGTATTTATTTGAATATTCAACCACAAATATCAAATTGGTCAGCTAGTGGTGATGAATTTTCTCTAATATTTGAAAATAATCCATTAATTGAATTTGTTGAATTGCCACCAGACTTAAGTAATCTTCGATACAGTTCTATATTATCTGGTTGTATAAGAGGCGCATTAGCAATGGTACAATTGGAAGTACAATGTTGGTTTGCACAAGTGAGTATACAGGCATAATACATACTGAATTACCATTTTTCGGATAAATAACTAAATTCTATTTTTTTGATTTTTTACTTCAAGGATCAATTAAAAGGTGAT
Source organism: Anthrax anthrax (assembly GCA_963971155.1). NCBI lineage: Eukaryota > Metazoa > Arthropoda > Insecta > Diptera > Bombyliidae > Anthrax > Anthrax anthrax. Next base: position 20,550,835 of record OZ020120.1, read on the forward strand.
AATGTAACCGAAATTCGAGTTAAATTTATTAGAAGGCTTGAAGATGCTATACCAGCTGGTGAAGATTAAAAAATTTTTTAAATTCGTTGAATATGAATATATCACAAATAAAAGTAAAGTTTAAAATCGATCATAGAGCGTAATTTTTTAAAAATACGAAAAAAGAAAAATATTTAAAATTTATAATTCAACAATATTAGAAATACATTCCTGTTATCCAATCAATCAAGTGTTTAAATTGTTGTTTACGTTGATATTTTAAATTACCAGAATGCGGGATTTACTTTAAAAAATGTTCTTTTTAACAAATGTTTTTTTCTTGGATTTTATTTTGTATTTTTCTTATCAATTTTTAAAATAAAACATTTCTAATTTCGTTAAAATTAATATTTTTATACATATTTCTACAAATTTTCAAATAAAAATTCCTTTTTTATTATTCATTTTTTTTTAATATATCGTCAAATAAAATATACTTTATAAAATATATATTGATAACATAGATAAATTGATTTTGTTTTTCTGTTATATTCATTCGTTGTAATATCTCTTTAGCAGAACATTTTATATAATTATTATAATAACAAGAAGCATAATACACAAAATAATTAATAACAGCTATAAATATGATTATACACGTACAAATAAAGCAAAACAAACATTTTGTTTTAATTAACATTTTTGTGTATATTCAGTATATTTTTCATTTTTACATACGTATGTGTTTTGGTGTTAATGACTAGGACTTTTTTATGTGTTTTGTATATCATTGTATTTTCCGGAAATTTAAAATATTTTTCTAAAAAAATAGTAAATTGATTTTACCACCTTTTTTTTGGATTACAAAAAAATGTATAAGTTTATTCTTAAAAGTACAAATTCATAAATAACGTTGAAGTACTTAAAAATTATATAATTTTTTATATGTATGCGTGCCAGAATTTGTATTGCCGCTATTAAAAATATTTGAACCACAAAACAACTATTTTTCTATTTTTTGATTTTTTAGAAAAAATTTTAAAGGGCAAATACAATTAATTTGTCTATAATACTATTATAATTTTCATCTTTATCTCCTATTACTTTTGTTCGTGTTTTGTTCAAAACATATTTTGATTATTGATTTTTCTTCAAATTCCAGTACCTGAGCAACGTAATAAATTAACATTTTTTTTTGTTAATACATTTCTTAGAGCTTGTAATGTTTTTAAACAAATTACAACGCAGCATCCATTTGCAACACCTTCTGATGGGCTTTTACATGTACACGATGATGAAGTAGTAGTATTTTTCTTTTGATTTTTGTTGCTCCTAACTTGGACATTTCGCGTAGTACATGTAGATTGTTGCTTTTCCGTATTGTCTGCACAACATTTGGATTCATTGCATTTAGATTTCACTGATGTTGATGATGATGAACAACAAGAACTGCCCTCAGCTGATGCTAAATTTTGTAATAATGCGGCAACATCAGCTATTCGTGAGTCATTTGAAGAATTTTTACATTTTTTCGATTTAACGGCTTCTTTCACTTTTGTTTTATTCGTATTTCGATTTTTATTCGATGTTGCAGCCATTCTAGTATTAGGCACGGATTTTATTTTACAAGGCTTTTCAGATGAACATTCTCCAATACATCCTTTATTTGGATCACATTTACAATTAGTACATTGACAAATATCTGCCTCAGCTGTTATTTGTTTTAATGTAGGTTTAGGATTGTTATTCGATTTTCCCAAAATAGATTCAGTTTGAACCATTGTTGCCTCATCTTGCCGAAAATCTTCAGATATAATATCTGGTAGTTGAATATTATTTTGAACATTTTCATATTGTTGAGACATGACAATATGTTCGGCATTATCAATTGTCATCAATAAATCATCAAGTAAAGATGCTGTTTCTATATCTTGATCTTCACTTTCTTCGACTTCTTTTAATAGTTTTTCTAGATTTGTAGGAATTTCATTGAATTCTTCATTGCCGGGAGTATTGATGATAGGATCTTGTTGAAGAGAACTGAAGGATGGATTTAAAGTTGTTACAGATGGCAAACAAGTTTCAGATTTCATACTAGGAGTCTGTTCGAAATTAGGATTTTGATCAACATCCATAGCAGAATTTACAGATGTTTGTTGTAGACATAATTCAGTTTCCTTTTGTGGCAAATAATTTGAATTAGTTGGCAAATCTACGTAAGTCGTAATGGCAGTTGGAATAGCAACACACGCTGGAGTTACTGGAGCTGTTGGCATTAATGGCTTTGAAGCTAAAACTGCAACATCCATCCAAGGTGAAGGTATTTCTTCTTCAGATGCTAACGCTAATTGTAAAGCTTGTGAAGTTTCAGACATATAATTTTCAGTTTTTGTTATTTTCGGTGGAGCATCTTTTATTACGGCAGATGATAATTTTTCAAAAGTATCATCTATTTGATAAGGAGATTGAATCATAGAATCATCCGTAGAAAAAAGATCATTTAAATCAATGAAATTTTCTTTTGAATTTTCTACGGAAGACATAGTGAAATTTTCATGATTTACATCCATTGGAGAAGTTTCGAGTGCTTTTAAATTAATATTTTCATTTTGTACAAATGATTGCGTTTGTTTTTCTTTTTTAATTTTCCTTTCTGATTTACCGTGCTTTTGATGAGTTTTAGTATGTGATTTTAAACTGTGTGATGTACTAAAAGCTTTGTGGCATGTTGATTCTTGACATGGATATGGACGTTCTCCAGTATGTGTACGGGTATGTGTTTTCAAATGATGTGATGCAGTAAAAGCTTTTCCACAGCCATCTTCTAAGCACCTGTAAGAATCAAAAAATTTTTAAAATATTTAATCAGTAAAATATCTAAGCAAAAAAGTATAATATATTACTTGTATGGTCTTTCTTGTGTATGGGTTCTCATATGTTTTTTTAAATCACTTAATGTGGTAAAAAATTTCTCACATTCTGTACAATTAAATGTCTCACCATTATGAAGTCTTAAATGGGCCCTAAGTCTAAAAATTAAAATAAAATAGTTTAATAATTTTATACTTTTTGGATATTATCTTGCGACATTCAAACCTGTATCTTGTATTAAATGCCTTATCACAATCACCAACAAAACATTCATACGGTTTAACTTTTGTATGTACCCGTATATGAATTTTTAAACTGTATGAGGTTAAAAAAGCCTTTCCACATCCTTCTTCTGTACAAACAAATCTATACTCACCTAAAAACATAAAAAAAAAGTTAAATGATTAATGATAGTAAGACATAAATTAAAATTCAATTAAAATACCTCGATGAGTTTTTAAATGAGTTCGTAAATTTCCAATTGTACTATAACTTCTTGTACAGTTTTCATAATTACATCTGTATCTACCTTGCATTTGTGTTTCTGTTGATCCCTATATATAAAAAAAAAATTTTTTCAATTCTATATTTGTAAATTTAAATTACGGAAAAACTTGTAATTTAGTGCAAGTATTAAAATACACATTTATGTTAAAAGGAAAAAAAATTAAACTAGGATGAAAATACACGAATTGAAATTAATGTAAAAAAAAATTAAAATTTCAAAACAAATAAATATCGGAAGTTATGATAACTTTTGCATTCATAAACGATTTTATTTTTTTAATACATGGAAATAATTTAGATGATTGATAAATTAAAAAAAAAAAAAAAATTAAAAATTAAATAAAATATTTCTAGAAAAGAGATGATAATTAAAATTTTAAATTTTAAATAAAATTGAGTTTTTACTTAAAACATGAAATAAAAGAATAACGATGAAAAAAATATGTATAGAAAAAACAACCTATAAAAAAGAAACATAAAAATCTATTTCAAAAATAATAATGAAAAAGAAATGATGATTGATTGTTAACTGGTCCATAAGTCGTTCTGCAAACCTTTAATCAGCGTAATAGTCGCCTTTTTTTTTTGTAAGAAGAAACTTTGGTTTGGTTTGGTATACATTTTAAAATAGAGAGTTAATTGAAAGCAAAAATCTAAAACGATTTTTAATTGCATTAATTACGTATATGTAATTTTTTTAATCAAGCCCTGAAGCCTTCCATTTCTAACAAATTATAATCACAAGTGTACCTCAATAATTGTTTTCATAGTTTTAACTGTTGTGGTAGTTGTTGTTGTTTTCATATTAGTCGTGATAGTTGTTCTGAATTGTTGTTGTTGTTCTGAAAAAATCTCTCCCTCAAATTTTTGATTTCTTAATTCATCTGGATGTATACATAACGAATTTTCACCTGATCGAATTTTGTGTTCGATGGAACTAAAATTGTTTTATGTTTTTTATGTATTTCCTTTTTTTAGTTTTAAGTTAAAATTTTTTTCAAATGAATTTTTAATTTTTAATAACAAAAACAAAAAAAAAATTACATATTAGAAAATAATAAAAATTTTAAATTTCTCTCATCACGTTAAAACTAAGCAATAAATAAAACTCAATAAAACAAAAATTAAGAAAAAAAAAAGAAAGAAAATACAAAAAAAAAAAAAAAACAAATAGATTATGCTAAAATAACATACTATATTAATTTTTGCATGAGAAAAATTTTTTAAATTCAATATGAATCAGTTTGAAGAAATTTTTTTAGATTAAAAATAAAATTTTTCATGCATAATAAAATTTTAAAATATGAAAAAAAAAAAACAAATTAAAAAAGGTGAAAATTGCTTCTGTTTTTTTGAAAGAAAGAATAAAGAGAATAGAGATGTGAAGAGATCACAAATAAAATAATGATTATTTTTAGAATTATATATAAAACAAAATGTAATACATAAACACCTGTGTGTCTTTTAATAACGAATTTTTTTTTCATCTCTTTTTTTTTTTTTTATTGAAGAAAAGAAAATTTTCAAGGTGTAGGAGAAATTTTCTCATTCCTTTTTTTTTGTTACAAAAAAATATGAATTGAAAATTTTTGGATAATTTTTTTTTTTTACAAACTAAGTGTGCAATCCTTTTAAAATACGAGCAGCTAATATTTAAAACAAAATAATCAGAATACATGTATGTATTATTCAATTTAATTTTTTTTTAGGAATATCTTTTACTTTTTTGTAATTGGGCTTGTTAATGGTAAAAACAAAATTAAAAAAAAAAAAATCGTGTGTAATTATATATAAAAATTTTCAGTACAAAAGTAGATTTAATTTATATTAAAATAACACGCTCTTTTTATACCTGCTGCCGTAATTGTAATTTGTATCATCCAAATTATTTTCATCAATTATTAAATTGAATGTATCATATTTCCGATACATTTGATTTGATATTTTTGATATTGTTGTATTATCATTTTCATTACAAATACTATTATTTTTATTATTATTATTATTATTATTATTACAGCTATTATTATTATTATTATCATTTGTAGATGGTATAATGATATCTTCAAATGTAGTATAAGTGACAAAACAATTATTTACGGATGTTGTTGTTGATAATGAAGTAGTACTATTATTGTATTGTTGAAAATTATTGTTATCAACAAGTGATGGCACCTGTTCAATTATGATTCCTGTTGCTGGTGATGAAGATGACGATGTATTCAGTACTGCTGGTGTTATTGTTGCTGCCGTTTCTAATGTCACTGTTGCTATCGTTGTTATTGGTTTTTCTAATGATGATAAATTTTCCATATTGCAATTAGGAACAATTAATGGTTTTGTTGCAGATCCTGTCGTTGCTAATGATGATGAGGATATTGCTGTATTAATTGATGATGTTGAAATTTGTTCATCTCCCATACCATTACAAATTGTATTATCTATACTATTTGCATCATTACTAGTGTTAAGAAAAAATGACGTAGCCAAACTATTTAAATCTATATTGCTACTGTCAGGACTTATGACGGCAGTATTAGAGATGGTAGCAGGGAAACTAGATTGGTCTATTATTTTACAATAGTTATTATTATCATTATCATCACTGTTTAAGCTATTTGCACTGATACTGACTATATTTTCACTGCTATCACTGTTATTATCAATACTATTATTATTGTAAAATGTGAGTAATGATTTATCTTCAAATAAAAATTCCGTCGCCATGTCAGTCTACTTTTTCGTCATTTATTTATCTATTTTTTTTTTTAAGTAACAAAACTTCTATCTCAATCTTTAATTTAAAATTGTTTATTTTTAAAAATAAGTAACAATATTTGAAGAAATAATTATGAAAATAATAAAAAATTAAAAATTAAAAAATAAGAAAAAATATATTTGAAGAAAAACTCCTTTTTGAACAAATTATGACACTTCCCCATTTGAACAAAAATGAAATGAGTATCTTGTATATTATTCCGTATTCGAAGCCATGATCATCGCACCGTTCACCGATCATCTACATATATATATATATATATATATTATACATACACAAAAAGCAACATTCATATGCATACATATTTTCCATAATCCAGCCAATCAATATTATACACCTACAAACCAACAAACAAACACAAAATTTTTAGCATATGATTGCGATGACAAATTACCGAGTATGAAAAGCACCAAAAAGCACGTTCCATTTCCGATGTTTAGAAATAAATTACATCTGTGTATGTGCGTATGTGTTAAAGATCTTTGTTTTTACAAATTTTAATGTCAAATTACAGCTGAATTTTGAATTAGTACTGAATATTTTTTCAGAAGAAAAAACAAAAAATACGATCAATGGGCCACTGTGGGCCACTGAACAAAGCCATTGATCTGCAATTTCTATTTGATCTCTAGTTATTTGATCAGTATATTTTTAATTAATTAGCTCAAAAATTCAAGTTTTTTTTTTACTCATTCTTCTACTTTGTGAATGATATGGGTTATTTTCAAATTCAAGCAAATATTTTAATGTTATTTTTAATACAATTTTTTGTGCGCTACTTCCCCTACTCTCACTCGAGGACTTTTTCCATTTTACACTTGTTTTAAATGATTTTATTTTTGTATTTATTAAATTTATAATTTATTTAAATTTAAAAATTTCACAATTACACGTATATACCTTAAACATAAAGAATTTTAATTAACAGAAAACTTTTTAAAAATTTTAACGATGTTTCATTTTTTTACTAATACTTCCACTTTTTTTTGCTGAACTGTTAAATTTGTGTTTAGCATTTGCTGTTGGTGTTGTTGGATCTTTAATTGTTGAATCTTTTATTGGTGATGATGCCCGTTCTTGTTAAAAAACAAAGCAGATTTAATAGAAAGCAAAGATTTGTATTTTCTTAACATTTTTAATTTACCTTCTTTTTCATCTTTTATTGATTTTGTCATAGATAAATTATCATGTATCGTTGTTGTATTGTGATTTGATGATGGTCCAATTTGATTATCACTTGAATCTTCATTTGTTACCGATTCTGATTCGCTTGTTCTATCAGCTAAAACAGATAAGTTAAAATATACCAAACGTATAGTTTATCATTTTAAATTAAATGAATAACATACGATTACAAATTGCCATCGAAGTTATGCTAGACTTTGAAAATAATCTCTCTGCTTGTTTAAATTTACGATTACGTTTATCAGCTTTTGAATTTGTACCCTTGTTTGATGTTAAATATCTGTCCCATCCTCTTATTATATTTCCATATAATTGAGTATCTTCCAAATACGACCCTTCGAATGCATAAATTTGTCGTTCAAGATTTGCCAATTGTTCCTAAAAATAATTTAAATGTAAATTACTTATTTTGTTGAATATTATTAAATTATTTAAATTTACAAAAAAATTGTATTTACAGAAATTTCTGCTTTTCTTTTAATGAGATCAGCCAATTCTGCTCGAGAATCCGAACTAGCTGAAGATTTTTGTGTAGAACTCGTTTTCGATTTTCTTTGTTTTGCAGTAGCTGCATCTGAATTTGATTTACTTACATTAGAAGCCATTTTTTTACAAATTTATTTTATATTTCTTTTTTATTGTTTTAAATAAATAATGCAAAAACCAAAAATTTATTGAGTATTTCGTCTGAAATTATTTTCAATTCAATTTATCACCAATTTACAAACAAACTACACTCTTCTTTCTTTTGAGTTTTGATTTCGTTACTCAGATTGTCAAAATAAAGTACCAAAACAAGATCTATGTATCAAAAGATATCGAATTTGGTATCGAATAAACTTAACTATAAATGAGAATCGAAACAATTTTATTCAAACTGAAATTGAAATTAATAAACAAAAAATGTAAACAAAAACAATTTAACAAAACAACAAACAACATACAAATGTGAAAAGAATGAGTTTCACTTTCATAGGTTCACATTCATCTTTGATTCATATTCTAGAGTTCATTCCAAACTCCAATCTGAATTTAATGTATATTGTGTTATTTTTTGTTTATTCTTCAAAACAATTTGTATTTTTATTATAATTATATTTTATTTAAAAGTAGAAATTTAAAAAACAAAAAAAAAAAAAAGCTTAATTTTGCTAAATAAAAAAAAGTATAAATCGAGATTCTTAATTTCTCAAAGTGACTATAGATAAAGATAACCTAAAATTATTGGATATAAAAAATTGTTATATGGAGTATAAAAACAAAACCAAAAGTCGTTTTGTGCCAAGAGTAAATCAATTGGATGCAATACAATTGGATAAAGAAATTTCAAAAATTCTTCGTGAAGGGATAATAAATCCACTACAGAGTGTTGCAGTAAGTATTAACAAATGAAATTCTCAAATTTATATATGTACAATACATTTAAAAATTAATTGTATACAAATTAAATTACTACAGCCCAGTATATTAGTTAAATATCAACCAGAACTTGATTTATTACTTGATACATCAATTTGGTATCTATCAATAGCTAAACATTTATCAACATTTGGACAACATATTCTACTCATTTCATATAATAAAGAAAATGTAACAAATAAACGACTTTTATTACACTATTCATTAACAGTTCTATTGAAATATTTAAAAAATCTTGTTGAGAATAAATTAATAAAATATGAATTAGTACAAAAATTAATTTATATTTGTGAGAATATATTAATTCTACTATCTATAATGAATTTTTATCGATTTTTAAAAACTGGTAAATATCCAACATTAATTGATTTTATATTAAAAATGGATTATATATCTCGTGATCCAATAAAATTTCGTCGAATCGGTTATGATTATATGACACGTGAATTAATATGGGCTGGCTTTATGGTAAGCTAGAATACAAATTGATAAAATAAAAAGGGAAATTTTTTTTAAAACAATTTCTTTTTTTTTTGTCCTCTAATTTATTTACAGGAATTTTTTGGTACTATTCTACCGCTTATCAACTATTATAAAATTCGTAGATATTTTAAAACAACATTTCTTTCAACTTTTACCAATTTTTTCATTAATGAGACAGTTCAAATGAAAATTCGTGACAATAAAATCAATTTTGATTTATCAACTAAATGTGCTGAATGTAATGATAGACCAACAATACCACATAAAATTGATTGTAGCCATATATTTTGTTATTATTGTATTTATGAAAATATTAAATTAGATTCAGAATATCGTTGTCCATTATGTGATGCAAAAGTTAATAATATTTCACGTATTGAATTTTTAAATTAAGTTCATGAATTAAAATAAAAGGGATTTTAATGGGTAGAAAAAAGACTTTTCTTTTTAAATATTCGTTTCAAAAACAATAAATTTATTAAATTGATTTCAAATTATAGTGCTTAATAGATCATTCGACCAAAATTTAAAAATGCAACAATTTTTACATAATAAGCAATTGATTTTTTAAAATTTATAGATACGAATGTACTCGAGAGAAAAATTTGCTAAACGATATGCATTGTTAATTTTTTTTTTTCTGTTTGACATTACGAGCTAATATCTCGTTTTGTTTTATAGCCTCTAAATGATGCTTGAATTTTTGAAGCTGCCTTATTTAATTCTGGATCATTTAAATCGATATTAAGTTCTTCAGCAACAATTTTAGTAATTTTCTTAATATCAGCATCATTTAAGTCATCCTTTTTCTGACCGTTTGATATTGATTTTGATATCATTAGGTCTGTTGATGTTGTTTGTGTTTTTGAATTTATAGTTTTACGTTGCATATGACCACGAAATGTTGCTTGAATTTTTGTAGCTGCATTTTCAAGATCTTTATCGTTTAAATCTAAATCGATTATATCTTGTTCTTCTAGTTTGTTTTGATTAACAGAATTTTGAAATTGATCATGATCATTTACATTCAATTCATTATTATTGCTATTGGATGGTGATACTTTTATACTATTACGAACTTTATGACCACGAAATACAGCTTGAATTTTAGTAGCAGCAATTTCTTCATCTTCATTAAATTCAAATAACGGAGCTATTGTATTGTTTTTGATGATCTCACCTAAGAAATTGCAAATTTAAACAATGAAAATATTTATATGACGTATAAAAATTGTTACCTTTTATTTTATTTTCAGTATTTTCAATAAAATTATCGATATCATCTTTTGGTAAATTTAAATCAGTATCATTTGGATCCTCTTTACTATTTGAATTATTTAATTCACTAATAATTCGTGGTTCTTGACTTGTATTACAACCCATAATTATAGAAATAAATAGATTTTAAATATTTTACATCACAAACAATTAAAATTTAATCATATTATAAAAATTTTATTTTTAACGAATTGAATATGAAAAAAATTTAAAAAAATATTTTTAAAAATTTAATTTTCACAAAAATAAAAATATTTAAAAGATATTTGAAGAAATAACAATAAAAATTCAATAACAATGATAACAACAATAATAAAATATGAAATAAATTCAACAACTTCTCCAAAGTAACGAATTATTTGTTTGATCCATTAAAAACAAGAAAAAAAGATGAATTTTAAAATTACAAACAAATTATATCATCGTTAAATAAATAATACATAGTTAGAATGTAAGTTTATGTTTTTATTGCATTTTGACATGGTTCGTATTATTATTACTTTTGTATTAAAAGAATGTACATACATATTTGTATGTAGTACAAATAATAGCACATAAAAAATGATTTCTCTAGGGCTATAACATTTTAATAATTCATACATAAGTATGTACCTAAATAAATGTTTTATTTTCTAATTTTACAGATCCTCATGGGAAATTAATAAATTTAATGTAAGCTCATGTTTTGTAATTAATTTAAAAAAAAATTAAAACAAAAACGAAATTATTTAATTTCACGTGTAAAACATTTTCATTCAAATTTACTGGCAATTTAACAAATATAACGAATATATAAGAAAATAAAAATGACCATAAATGAAATTTGTATATTGGATAATGGAGCATATACTGCTAAAGTGGGACTATCAACATATGATGAAGCAAAGTATATAAAAACTAAATAAATTCATAAAATATATTTTTAATTTTTAATTTTCTATAGAGTAATACCAAATTGTATAATGAAAGCAAAATCAGAAAGAAGACGTGCATTTATTGGTAATCAAATTGAAGAATGTAGAGATGCATCTGGTTTATTTTATATACTATGTTTTCAAAAAGGATATTTGCTTAACTGGGATATACAGGTTTGTATTTAAATTGAAAAAAAAAAAATATCTGGAATTTTCTCAAATTATTATTTTTTTAGAAAACTGTATGGGATCACATATTCAGCCCAGAATGCAGTTTTAATTTAACTGAAAAAACTTTAATTGTAACTGAACCACAATTTAATTTCATAAGTATTCAAGTAAATAAAAATGAAATTTTCTATGAAAATCATCATATTATTATTTTTTCCTTTTAATATTTTGTTTTTTTTTTTTTTATTTGTTAGGAAGCAATGACTGAAATATTTTTTGAAGAATATGAATGTGATGCATTACATCGTACAACATCAGCTGACCTCTGTGCAGTAAATTATGAATATGAAAAAAATTTAACTGGAGGAGCCACATGTATTATAATTGATATCGGTTATAGTTTTACACATATTGTACCATTTATAAAAGGTAAACGTTATAAACTGGGTATAAGACGGATTGATATTGGAGGGAAGGTCTTAACAAATCATTTAAAAGAATTAATATCATACAGGTGAAAATGAAAATTATGCTTTCTACTATAAATTAATTATTATTAAAACTAATTTGTATTTGTCTGTTTTTTTTTAGACATTTAAATGTAATGGATGAATCGTATGTTGTAAATCAAATCAAAGAAGATGTGTGCTACGTATCGCAAAATTTTAAAGAAGATATGTTAAAATCAATGAAAAGAAATGAAGAAAATACTATAATACAAGAATATGTATTACCAGATTTTACTACAGTAAAAAGAGGGTAAGAAAAGCTAAAAAGTGAAAAATAAATTGGAATTTGAAAAATCCTTTAATATGAAAAAAAATATACCTATATACATATATGTTTTTTTCCTTTTACTTTTTTCAGATACATAAAAAAAAAGACTGATCCAACGCCAGAACAACAAACTCTTAAATTAAATAATGAAAGATTTACGATACCAGAACTATTATTTCATCCATCTGATGTTGGCATTGATCAGGTAACAAAAAATCTGAGGTTTAGTTATATTAAATTTTTATATTCTCAAATTAATTTATATTTAGATGGGTATTCCTGAAGCTGTATTAGATAGTTTAGAATCATGCCCAGAAGCTCCACGACATATTTTGTTATCAAATATAATTGTATGTGGCGGAAGTTCACAATTTTCTGGAATGAAAGAGCGTTTATATACTGAAATAAGGGCATTAGCACCAGAGGATATGGACATTAATGTGAATTTAGTAAAAAAGTAAAGCAACCACTATAATTTAAATTTCTAAATAACACTTATCTTTCTTAAAATTTTAAAAACACTTTTCATTTTTATTATAGTCCAATAACATATGCATGGGAAGGTGGAAAAATTTTAAGTAAAACACCGAATTTTCATGAGAATGTTGTCACAAGAGAACAATATGAAGAGTTTGGTACATCAGTATCTACTGATAAATTTGACTTGTAAAAATTGTAGAATTTCTGAAACTTTTATATAAAGGAAAATAAATTGTATTTTGTAATATAAAAAAAAATGCATTTTTCGAATTTTTAAATTTTGCGTTTATTTATTTTTTGTTTGTTTTTGATTATTTAATTAATGATTTCTTGATTTTTACAGACATTTTTTTTGCATAATAACAATTTTTTTTCCTTATTTCATTATTGTTTTTACATTTTTATTAAATTTATTTATATTACTGTTTTATTAACACATGTATACTTATAATTTTTTGTTTATTCACTCGTTTTATTTTTTTTATTGTTTGCTTAGACTTTAAAACAATACTTTTATTTTTAAACTGTTTAATGAGAATGTCTTTCCACTTTACATAATTTATTGTAATAATTGTAAAATGATAATCTACATCATCACAATTGTTTTTTATTCTAAAACACCTGAAAATTTCAGTAAACATTTGTATCTATTTTTAAAAAAATTTTTCGTAATTATATTTAAAAAAAAAGAATTTAAAGAAAACTAAAAATAATAATTCCTTCTAAAATAGACATACATATGTATATACAATTTTTGAGAAAATTTGTTTTAAATGATAACTTTTTTTAAAATTTTAATTTATTTAATAAAACAATTTAATAATTTATTTCATAAATGCAAATATGAATATGTACATACAAAACAAATTTAAAAAAAGAAAAAAAAAATAAGTAACAAAACGTAAATATGAATAAAAATGCAAAATTGCATAAAATTTTGATATTTACATAAGAAAACAAAATCACCTCTATGATAAAAAAATTTGTAATTAATAAAATTTTATTGACGTGTATATTTTAGAATTATAAATTTTTATAATAACGTTCGAATTTTTATTTATTTTTCATTTTCTTTTAATAATTTTTTTATTTTTCTAATTATTTATTTTTATTTAAATTACAAGTTGAAATTATAATCACTCTCTAATTAAATATTTTGTGTAATTTTATTGGAACAGAAAAAACTTTGTGCTGTAATATAATATTGGTTATATTATACTTGTTTTGTGACTTACGTATGTGTAGATAAATAATTTAAAATTAAGAGATTATTAGAAAATAAAAGAAACTAATTTTTTGTTTCTTTTTACATATGTGTATCGAAATCAGAAATAAATTGAATAATAAAATGAAAAGTTTTCCCTATATTATTAATATTTACATTTGAAATTTTTAATTTACCTAAATTTTTATATTTTTTAACATGTACATATATATCATATATCAACATTATTATTAATACACGTATTATATGTTTAATTTATTTTATCTTTTATGCTTCGAAACTAAGTATATATTCTTTTAATGGACCTGGTAAATTTAAACGATTTATATTTTGTGCTAATTTTCGATTTAAACTTTCATAAATAGCTACACGGCATAATTGTTTTAAACTTCTTGGTTTACGGTATAATGATGATATTAATGTTATTAACAATTCAGTTTTTTTATTTGGTACTTGTGCTACATAAAAATTATGTAATGATTTTAGGCAATTATATAATGGTTCATGTTGCATTGTTAAATAGAATAAATATATAATTCGTGTATATGTCAGTTCTTTATCATTTAATATAAATTCTTTTTTAGTTATTAAAATTATATAATAGAATAGTATATATCTAGAATTTGTTCGAAATGAGTTACGAAAATGTTCACCGATAATATTTGAACGTGATGATGGGCCACTAACAGACGATGATGGTGCAATATTTGATGATGACGACGATGATGGGCCATCAATAGTATTACCTGAATTACCACCACCATCTACAGATGAATTTGATGAATGTCCACAAATCGCTGGCGGTTCATTTCCACTACCGGGACCGACACCAAAATTTGCTATCTCATTTGAGTATATTGTACTACCTGGTGTTGGCTTACAACTTAAAACAATATTTGGATCAGCTCCATATAATATTAAGGTCAATGTAAGCTCATATATGCATAACATATCTGGACATGTTCGCACATTTTGTACCATTTCAACAACTGCTTGCAATATATGCTGATATGTTTGGTTACAATCCAAACCATGTTGTAATAATAGTACAAGAATATTTTTAATAAAATCAAAATTAATACGTTTTTGTACATCGCAATTTAACGTAAAATTTTCACTAACTGTAAATACTAATACATGTAAAGGAGTCAAATTAGAACGATACGAACAATTTGGATTTGCACCATGTTGTAACAGTATTCGAATACAATTTAAATAGCAAACCTATTTTAAAAATATTTTTTAATTTCATAAATCATTCGACTTTTTTATTTTTCTATTACCTTCATTGAATGTGTGAAATGATGCAATTGATCCTTATTAATAAGAGGTACAAGACAAACCATTATGGGAACAGATCCATCACGACCGACAATGTTAGGGTCACCTAGAAATTAGGATTCTTGTTATTAAATTTTCCTAATCAAATAAAAAAATTGTTACCATCTTCTTTGATTAACATGCTTAGCAGCTCAAAGCAAACTTCCCAATCTCGAACATGTCGGAAAACACATGCCAATGCGCTATTTCCTGCTTGATTAATGGAACTTTTAGCTCCATTCTGTAATAAAAATCGAACTAAATGTAATACATCCCATTTACTCCATTTATCATATCCGTATCTTGCTTCTTCTAAAGCATATCGAACAATTAATGCATGTAGTGGTGTGTTGCCCAAAGAATCTGGTTCATTGATTAATTCCTTGCAACCACGTTCTAATAATATTCGTAAGGTATTTAATGTATCTTCGGCTGACTTTCTAGCTGCAAAAATAACTACAAAAAAAAAAAATATGTGCCAATTAGTTGATTTAGTTTGCATTATTAGATTTATTCACATACCAACATGAAGTAGAGTCATTTGTTGTGTACATGTTCGTACTGTTGTTACAGCACCATGTTGTATTAATAATTCTAAGAAACGCCCATCATGCAATACAGCCTGATGTATTGGATAATATTCGTCTTTGATTAAATTTATTTCTTCTGTTCGAGTAATAACTAATTGTTGTACACATTTCCAAGCACCACGTTCACAAGCTAAATGTAAGAGCGGTTTTTTAACACGGAATGGGACCTGTAAAATAAAAAGTAAATTTTAAGAAAAAAAAAATTTATTAACATGAAAAATGTGTTTACCCATGGATCTTCCATTTTTTGAGACAGAATGTTTAATACATTTATTTGATCACCATCTATTGCATAACAAACAGCATTTTGTAATTTTGTATACGATCTTTCACAAACCCCAACATCTTCTTGATTACCACGATATTTTCCACTTTCTTCACAATTATGACAATGTGGTCCAGGGAAACACATTCGTGCTTCTGTATCAATACGTGCACCATGTTTTAACAGTAACTCAACACATTCCTCATACCCTTTTAAACAAGCTATATGTAGAGGTAGTGAACATGGACTACGATTAACATCTGGCCGATGTCGTTGTAATAACCATCTAGCTAGTTCTATATGATTAAGGCCAACACTTTTTTGTAGTAAATTGTAACCTGATTCATTGTGTATAGCTAAAATATTTTCATTCTGTAAAATAAAAAATTATTTAAAAATTTATTATTTCTTTTAATTTTTTTGATTTAATTTACCTTCGGTATTTGAAGCAATAAACCTTCTAATGTATGTATAGAAATTTTTGGATTTGCTCTTAATATTTCAAATATTGTTCGAATTTTATCTTCTGTTGCTTTTGAAACTTTATGACCATCACGATTTGATAATAATGCACTACCAGATCTGAATACTTGACTTACAGATCCACCCATTCTTAATATTATGAATGATGTAGATAATTATGATGATGACGATATTTCAATAAAATTCTATCTTATATTTTTAATTTCGATTTGTACTCTTTAAAATTTTATTGCTTCATTTTTATAAATTTTATTGTAGATATATTAAAACAATGCAGGTATTGTTATTATAAAATTTTATTCTATAAATAGTAAATGAAAATAATGAATAACTGATTAATATTTCGTTTACGTAAATTATATACATATAAGTATGTATATAAAAATAATAAAAAATTCCAAAAGTAAACCTTTTGGGAAATAAAAAAAAATAAAAGAAAAAAAATGCAAATAAACACAAACGAACGTAATGATTTTACTATGTACATATAATGTATGAGTACATATATTTTATACTATTACAACTTTGGTATCGTAATTCACTATGCAATAAATTTTAATTAAATGACAAATTTAATTAACTTACTTATTAACATTATTATGTTTTTTTTTTTGCTAAATTTGAAACAAATTCATTTTTTGTTTTTTGTTTTGTAAATTAATAAGACAACTATTTTTTTTATTTTAAATTAAAAATTCGGATAATTTACTATTTTTATAATAATGAGATATTTTATTATTTATTTTTATTTTCTTATTGATTGATTATATCAAATCAACCAAATTTTTTTTCACTCTATAGTACTTTTACTTTTTTTGCAATTTCTCTTTTGACAACATAGAATTTCTCCACTTTCTTTAATTTCTCCAATTCATATAAGAACATATGTAACTAATAACTAAAATAGTAAAACCGTCTACTACATTTTTTCAAAACATGTTTTTTACTATAAAAATTTTATAACACTTTTTGACAGTTCACTTTTAACAAGATTTCTTCTTCTTCCTTTTATGTTGTGTTTCATCTTGCTTGCATTTACAATATTATAATTTCAAATTTTATACAACAATATTCGTGTACTCGTGGTTCTTTAAAAAATTTTTGGTTTATTTAGATTTATATTCCCTTTTAAAGTATTAAAATGGTGAGTAATAAATTGAAATGGAAAATTTTTTATTTTGATAATAACAAAAGTGTAAAATTTGTGAACGCCTTTGCCTTTAAGGATTTTACTTCGATCTTCTAATTTCTATGAAACTCTAACCTCATAACTTTTAATCGATTTTTAGAAACCCATAATCCTACAGGGCCATGAACGGTCAATAACACAAATTAAATATAATAGAGAAGGAGATCTATTATTCTCAACTTCAAAAGATCAAAAACCAAATGTATGGTATTCATTAAATGGGGAACGCCTTGGAACATATAATGGTCATCAGGGTACTGTTTGGTGTTTAGATGTTGATTGGACAACAACAAAATTAATAACTGGTAGTGGTGATATGACAACAAAAATTTGGGATGTTGAACATGGTAGTACGATTGCATCGATAGCTGCAAAATCATCAGTACGTACATGCAATTTTAGTTATTCTGGAAATCAAGCTGCATACACTACAGACAAAGCAATGGGACAAAGTTGTGAATTGTTCATAATTGATGTAAGAAACGCAGATTCAAGTTTATCTCATCAAAGTCCAATTTTACGTATTCCAATATTGAATTCAAAAGTAACATCAATGTTATGGGGACCATTAGATGAAACAATAATAACGGGTAAAATTTTCTAATTAATATTTCAGATTCAATAATCAAAAATGAAAAAAAAAAATTTGATCATTCTTTTTAGGTCATGAAAATGGTGAAATTACTTTATGGGATTTAAAACAAGGAAAAGAAATAAATTCTGTTAATGATCACACATCTGGTATTAATGATATGCAAATGAATAAAGATGGTACAATGTTTGTGACTGCATCAAAAGATACATCCGCTAAATTATTCGATTCAGAATCATTAATGTGTTTGAAAACGTATAAAACAGAAAGACCAGTTAATTCAGCAGCAATAAGTCCATTATTAGATCATGTTGTGCTTGGTGGTGGTCAAGATGCAATGGAAGTAACAACGACATCAACACGATCTGGAAAATTCGATTCACGTTTCTTCCATTTAATTTATGAAGAAGAATTTGCTAGATTAAAAGGTCATTTTGGTCCAATTAATAGTTTAGCATTTCATCCAGATGGTAGAAGTTACGCATCAGGCGGTGAAGATGGTCTTGTCCGAGTGCAAGTTTTTGATAATTCATATTTTGAATATGTATTTGAATAAAACAAAACCACATAAGAAAGGAAATAAAATAATTATTTATGTATTTTAATCAATCAATGGTTCTTTTTTTGCATTATTATAATGAATGAATGTGCTGGAATACATATTAAAAGAAAAAAATGTAATAATTTTGAAATTTTTATTTTATGATATCCAACATCCCAATTTTAAAAATTTAATTCTCCTCCACAACCGTTGAATAAGAGAATTTTTGGTTTAAAAGAAAATAAAAATATTTTCATACTCTTTTAATAGTGTACCTGCGGATATAAGCTATTTTTCCCAAATTATCAAATTATAAATATCAGGCGTGCAGAATTCTTTTAAAAACTTTTTTCATTTAATAAAATCTACTTTCTCTGCTTCGAACAATTTCGTTTCGATTTCTTTTAACTATCTTCATTCTTCAATTCCGAAGAGCAAAGGCAAAGAGATTTGTAATTATATATTATTATTTATAATAGTATATAAATCGGTATAAATGTATTGTGACGTCACTATATTGAAGTTTACATTTTTTCTTATTTGATATTTTACTTTGTGTTTGTACATATTTTACATTTTATTTAGAAACGTCAGCGAGTTATTTCAAAACCCATCTATAGCGTTGGGTTGGTTTTATTTTATTTTTCGATTTCTGCATAAAATAATTCAAAAATTATCTAAAATAAAAAATAATTGAAAAACTATTATATTGTTCATGTGGAGTTTTAATTTATAACATAATATACTTGAAAGATGTCTAAGAAACAAGGTAAATTTCTTTTGTGTTTATTTTACTATTTAGATTTCTATATATTATTTATCATACACATACGCCTATATTTTATTTAATCATTATGTCAACTGATTTCATTTTAGGTTTATATCCTACACATCAAATTACACCAAGTGCTCCTATTGTTAATGAAAATTCTGAACATTTTCAACCTGTAATTATGATAATTCTTTTTAATATTGTAGAAATTTTAAAAATAAATGAAAATTCGATTTTCAAAATTTTAGCGAGCACCACCGCCTACATACGAAGAAAGTCAACAATTAATAAACAATTTTCATCATCAGCAACAGCCATATGTCACTAACTCATTTTCTCATCAACAAATACAACCTCCACCTCCACCTAGTTATAATGCATCTATCAGTAGGCCAGGGTACATACAACATCCGGGAATGTATTATCGAGGTGCACAATTTAATCAAAGTTCGATGATGATGGGAGGAGTTCAAACCCAAACTCAAATTAAAGCTTCAGTTCCAAAAGTAAGTAATATCGCATAATGAAAGATTTAATAAAATTTTATTAAATACATTTAGGTTGTGGAATTTGATCCTGCAGCTAGATTTAATGGAAAAGGTGCTGGATCATTAACAGTGCCTCCACCGCCACCAGGTTATGCACCAACTCCAGCTCAAATAGCGGCCATGCAAGGACAGCCTGTACGTAATTCTAAATACGACCTGTACAAAATCTTTAATTAACGTTCTTAAATATTTTTGAATTTTATTTCAGGTCATTTTACAAAAAAAGAAAAAATCATTTTTCTAAATATTCATACAATTAAAAAAATGGGGAAGGATTTTTTTTTTTAGTATTTAAGTTTCGTATTATTCCAATTGAATACAAAAATATATATGTAATAGAAATTGTCAAATAAAAATATTTTTAAATTATTTCAAAATAAGAAAAAAATTATAAGCAAATAAATGATTTTTTTGTCTGCCAAATAATCTGAGTTTTGTATTTCACAAATAAGAAATCCTGGACATGAAAGAATCCAATGCAAATGCAAGTGACTTTCTAACCGAAGAGTGAAATAGTTCTAAAGGTCATTTTTATGATCGGTTTATTTTTATTTTAAATAAAGAAAAGTCGATTGTTTTTCGTTCTTTTTTTCATGTAATTGTAATTTTTAATATTAACACTTAATTGCAAATACAAAAGATTTTTTTTCTTTATATAGTTTTTATATATTTTCTTTTTTTTCGAATTTTTTTTTCAAGAAAAACAAAAATCTGAACATATGTGAAGATTGTATTTTTTATAGCCAATTAATAACATTGTTTTAAAAAATTAATTCATTTCAGTTTAATTGTAATTGTAAATCAATTTAACCAGTCATGTTTCATCTTTATTTCAAGATTTATAAATTTCAATTTTATTTGTCTCTCATTTTTCTTTTAGTGTAATTTTATCAATTTTTTCATTTGTATACATGTTTAATTGAGTAAATTCATTTTCTCATTTTTATTTTAAACAAAAATCATAATTAGTTAGATTGCTTTTTTTTTTTATTTTTCCAATTTTTAAATTAAATTTTATTTACATTAGTTTTAAGCCATTATTCTTTTAAATAGTTTTTAAAGTCAAAATTTTCTCTTCTTATATATCGTATTTTTCATTTACTAATAATGATAAATAAAAAGATTTTTTTTTGTTTTCTTCCTCTTTCTAACTAAAAAGAAAAAAAAAATCAAATTACACATTTTATAATATATTTTTTTAATCTTTTTTTTTTTCTTTACTTAAAAAAACGAGGACAGCAGAAAATATATAAAAATAATTACAAAAGATTTGTTTTTTCGTTTTAACTTAAGTTTATTTCAATCATTTTTTTTTAGTTTTATTTTTAATTTTATTTACATGATTTGTTAGTAATTTTTTTTTTTGTTTTTATTTATTTATTTTTTTTTTTAGTTATAATTTTTTTTTTCAATCATTTTTTATACTGTTTATTTTTATATTTTAATTTATTTCCCTATTAAACATAGTACATTACATTATGCAGACGGTATACTTTCTTTTTTCTTTTAACTTGTAAAGAGGTAAACTTTTATATATGTATATATAAAAATAATAATATAATTATAATAATAATAAAAACTAAAATTAAAAATTTATAAAATAAAAAATTAATTCTAAAACAATTTTTGTTTCTAATTATACAAAGTAATTGCTTTATTGTTTTTTATTTTATTTTCTTTTTCAAATTACTAATAAATTTTTTATTTCATTTTATATTGAAAAGAAAACAAGTTTATATGTATTTAACAAATTTCAATTGATAAGAATACCAAAAAACATATTCATATATTTTTTCCCCAGATTTTTTTTTTTTTTTTTGTCTTGTTATAGCCAATTTAATATATTTTTTTTTTACATCTACTTATAAACTCAACATTAAAATAAATTCTACAAAGTAAGAAATTTAAAAAAACAAAAAAAAAATTTTTAATACTATACTTAAATTTTCTTTAAAAACAAAAAATCTATTTTATATACATAATAATTAAAATAATGTAATATTGATTATAAAAATACACAATATGTATTTTATTTATTTTCTTTAAAGCCAATTTTTATTTTTATTTATTAATTTAAATTTTCATCCAAAAAATAATTTAAAAAAACAAAAACATTTTTCATTTAAATGTTTTTGATTTTATATTGATTCACCATTTTTATGCACTAAAAAAAAAGATTGAATTTATGAAAAAGTTTGTTATTGATTTCATTTAAAGAATAAAAAAAAAAATGAAAATCTATGTAAATTAAAATAATAAAAAATATTTGTTTTCTAAATTTTTAGAATTCATAGGTATTTTATTTACAATAATTTTTATTTTAAAAAATAAATTTTTATACTTAAGTATGTAGTATATATTTATATTTTTTTTTAATTTTATTTGTTAACTAGCTAACAACAATATGTTTTTTTTTTTTCATTTTGTTTCAAATTTTTTTGTTTATTGAAATTCTTTAATAAATTTATTATTTTGTAAGCAATTTTAGCAATTGAATATATTTTTATAATTATAATTTCGTAGAATATATGTGTATGTAATTTTTGTTCTTTTAAATTTGAATCATTTTGATTAAATATCTAAAGACAAAAGATAAATCATTCTCTTGTTTCATTCATATAGTTGCAATTAATTTTTCTTCTGTTTAAACGTGTTTCGTTCAAAATTGTATGTTATAATATTTATTTATACTTTTTTAAATTTAATTTTAAGAATTTATAACTTCAAAAATTTTTGTATATGTATATTTGTTGTATTATATACTTAAAGATTATATATTTGTATCATAAATGTACGTGTGTATAATAGTATATAATGTATTTATGTATGCATGTAATCGCTCTATATTATATTAATGTTTGTTTTAATTTTCAAAATTTATATTTTTCTTTTTAATTTTTTTTTTGTTTTATAATTTATAACAATGTTTTTCTTTATTTATTTTATTCATAATTATTTTTATTTCATAACTTATGAATTTTTATTCTGTTGCCTCTTATATTTTTCTTTAAACAGTACTAAATGTACAAGAGCATAAAATTTATATATTTCTTTTTTTCAATATCTTGTACATAATACTCTTCGTTTTTAGTAAAATAATTTTGTAATAAAAAAATGAATCTTACAAAAAATCAAAATTGTTTCTCGTATTTTATATACATTTTATTTAGTTCGTGTATATATGTATACAAAAAAAATGTCCTTTTGATAATTGTATAAATTAACTACATACATAAAAAATAAAATAAGTAAAAGTTAAAAAAAAAAAAAACTATTTCCATTTATTCATGATGTTTAACATTTACAAAAAGAAAGAGATTAAACTATCTTCTTTTTTCTCGTTACATAGAGAATATTTTATTATTTTAAATTTCAGCAAATTTAATATTTTTATTTTTTCAATTATTGATTATTATTAAATCAAAATTCAAAAATAGTAAACTGAAGTTGTCTATAAAAAAAATATTTAAAAACTAGAAATCTTCAATAAAAAATATATATTATACATATGTATGTATTCATCAGTTATCAATATTTATTTAGACATAATTTGTTTAATTTATTTCTTGATAGATGTTATTAACATGACTTTACATTATTTGTTATATGTATATTTAAAAAATTAAAAACTAAAAGAAATAAAGCCAAATTAAATCATATATAGTGGAATGAAAATAAACTGACTGAGAAAAATAAAACTAAATTAAAAAAAAAAAAATTATATAGTCTTAAAATGGGGAGTTTTTTTATTTTACTCAAAGAAAAAAAAAATTGTATGATTAAAATAAAATAAAAAAAATATTAAACGGAAATTATTATAAAAAACTTTTATAATTTACTTTTATTTCTATTTTTTTTTTTCTTTTTGTTATTATAATTTTTTTTTTGTTGGCGCAAATAAAAAAGGGGAAAACAATAAATAATAAATTCATTTATTTATTTATTTTTTCTTATTTTCTTTTCATTACTACAAATTTATAGTATATACATAATAATAATAATAATAATTAATTTGTTGATGGATGAGAAGTCACCCACAGACACACACATACTAGTTTATCGTTTTTAATATAGATTGTGTTTTGTGTGTGTGCATGAAATTTTTAAATATCCTGAAAAAAAGAGAATATCAGAAAAAAAAAAGAAAAACCATACAAAATTTTAATCTTTTTTTAACACTCAACATACTTAAATTCTAGTAGAAATTAATTCATCAAAAAATATTCAATTTGAAAAATTGTAAGGAAAAACTACAAAATAAAAATAAAAAAACGTTTGCAAAAAATTCTGTCACACACTTACATACCTAATTATACAGTGATATAAAATAAAAATAATAAAATTAAATGATAAAAAAAAAAATTAAAATTAAAATTTTCATATGATATACAAAAAATGTGCTTTTTTATGTTGTCCTTTTTTTCATCACTTTCATAAAAATAAAATAAGATACTCGTCATCTGTTTTTTTTTTTCTATAATTTATAAAACGGGATTTTTTAATTGTCTGGCAGTATTATTTTTTTATATTGTTTTTCTATTTCATTGAGTTTTTGTTATTTAATTTTTTATATTTCTTTTACCTTCGCTTCTGGTTTATGTTTTATTTATTATTTTATTTTATTTTTTTGCATTATTATTTCATTTTAAATTTAATAACGATCATTATCATAAGTTTCATCA
The DNA here is from genome assembly GCA_963971155.1 of Anthrax anthrax. Lineage (NCBI taxonomy): Eukaryota > Metazoa > Arthropoda > Insecta > Diptera > Bombyliidae > Anthrax > Anthrax anthrax. The sequence continues at coordinate 20,575,885 of OZ020120.1, forward strand.
TCGTCATCATCATCATATGATTCTCCAAATAGTTGGCTCATACTCACATTATTACCATTATATTGTTGTATCTGGAAATAATATTTTTTATAAAGGGGATACATATTCCATTCGTTTTTTGTGTACACATTTGCATACAGAATGTATTTGCATTATGATTTTTAATTGAATGATGATGTTTACGATTAATTAGTATGATTTCGTAATGAAATATGTATGTATGTATATGTATGAAAAAAAAAAAAAAAAAAACAAAAATAATAATAATGATGGATAATATATCCCATAACCATATTTGAATCGTATACTTGAAAATTTGTTTTGTTTTCTCATTTTCTTAGTAATAATGATGACGATAAAGATATTCAATTGACCAATTAAATAACCAACAAAATATGTATGTACATTTTTATAAAGCAACTTCTTATCTAGGATATAAATTACACTTTTTAATTCATTGTAATTTATCTTTTTTTTTTTACAAATTGTGTACATACATATGTATATACAAATGTATGCTTGTTATATTATGTTCTTATTTTCTCACAGTTCATAATGTGTATATGTAAATATATTAACTAAAATAGAAATGCTTTACCTAAACTATCAGATAAAAAAAAAAAAATAAAAATAAATTTAATGTAATTTTACATGCAAAATTAAGGACAAATTTAAAATTGTTGTTATTAAACTGAACAAAATAATAATTTAGTCATATCAGCAAAATAAAAATGATAAGCAATACAAATATATAAAGAACAATGCCTTGATGATTTGTTAATGTATTTAAAAGCCAGAACAAAAAAGTTCAACAATTAACGCTTGTTTTAAATTTGAAGAAAAATTATAATACACTTACCTTAATATTTGTTTGTTGATTTTTTAATGATAAATTATTTCCTGTTGGTATTAAATTTGAAGTATTGCTGCTCTCTTTGTTTCCACCACTTCCATTCTGTTTGCCATAATCACTATTTGTTTTTTTCTTATCCTTATCTCTATCACGATCACGATCTTTTTTTTTACTGCTACTACTACTACTACTATTATTATTATTTCCATGATTACCACCATGATGATGGCTTGATGACGACGTATAAATTGAATCATGTTGTTGTTGCTGATGATTAAACGGTTCTATTTTATCTTTAGAAATTTTTATTTTCAATGAACTAGGTGCTGACGACGACGATGATGATGATGATGATGTTTGATGATGATGGTGGTGATGGTGATGATGTGAAGGATTCTTTGTTGTTGAAACATCTTCAATTTGGAAATTTGATAATTCACCTTTAATACGATCTTTTGGAATTTTTATTTTAAATCCAGTAGATGCTGATGTTGGAGTTGTTGTGGTAGTATTCTCGATGACGGCAGGTAAATTAAGTTTCTCTTTTGATATTTTTATTTTAACAGGATTTTGTTCGATTGTTGTTGTAGCAGACGTCTCCGATTGTCGTTCTCTATCCTTATGTCTATCTTTATCTTTTTTATGTTTTTTCCTTTCTTCCTTATCTTTTGATTTATCCTTTTCTTTATGCTTGTGCTTCTCTTTTTTCTTTTTCTTTTCTGATTTTGATTTTGAGATTTCTTCAATTGTCTGTGCTGCTGCTATTGATGGAGCCGACAATGTAATCGACTGTTGTTTAATTTCTTCAGTACGTTGTGGTTCAACAGGTACATCACTTTGAAGAATTTGTTCAGGTAATGTCGTATCCATCATCAATGATTGAGTATGATCAATTATAACATTTTCTGAAATTATATCTGTCGGTTCCTTTTTAATAAAAGGAGTAGAAAATTTTTGCTCACGACATAAACTTTCTTTTAGTAAACTGCTTACAAGATCTGGATTTGTTTCAATGCCATTAACAGTAGTTGGAAATGTCTTTATGACTTGTTTACCATCAATACTATTCGATGATGATAGTTGGTCATATGTATTAAAGAACATCTGTGATGGTGGTAGTATAGGCTTTTGATCAATTAATGTTGCTGATTTCAAATTTGGTGGTGAATGCGATTCTACTTTAACTTTCTTAACATCTTTCATTTCCTCATTGAATTTTATATTTTCGCGACTTGCTCGTCTTTTAACTCCACTAAAATTCAAAGCGTGAGTTTGCTGCTGCTGTTGCTGCTGGGTTTTAACGTCAAATGAACCAAAATTACTTGACGGATAATTAGGTAAAAGTGATGATGGTAATGATGATTGTGAAAGTATATCTTTTTCAGTTTTAATTTCAACTCGTTTCTCTGGTTGCTGTTGCTGTGGATATTTTGAAGGAACTTGAATTTGTTGTATTACGTCTGGAGGACGTATTTTATCTTTTTTCGATATATCAGTTTTTTTATCTCTATCAGAAGATTTTTTTGGACTATCTCGATTTGATTTTACATTAAAACCTAACTTATTTATATTATTATTACTTAAATTAATTAAATTGTTGTTTGGTTGTTGTGAAGCTCTATCATTCCATTCAGGACTGAAAATTGAGGAAAGAGATTTTTGATGGCTAGCACCAACAGCAGATTGTTGCTGTTGCTGTTGTGAAGTCTGTTGATATTGTTGCTGCGGCTGTTGCATATGTTGTTGAGAAAGTGATAAATTCTGTTGAGAGTATATACTTTTTGGTGGAGAACAAATTTCCATTTGATCTCCAGATTTTATACTACTATCATCCATCAGGGGTTTTGCATTTGCAATACCAAAGGAAGACTCAGTTGATGATTGCTTTTGATTTGATTGTAAGTGTGCGGGTGTTGGTTGTTGGACGGATTGTTGTTGCTGTTGTTGATCATACCTACCACTGCTACTACTTCCTCTACTATTTAAAGCCGATTGACTGTAATTAGCTGCTTGACTCGCCGTTTGTGGTAGATAAGACCTTTGTTGTTGCTGTTGTGGTTGTAAGCTTGAAGTTTGAGACTGTAAAACATTTCTTGTCATATCTATGCCGACGTTGTTTGAACTTTGCGAGGCATAAACACTATTATTTGGATGTTTAGTAGATAATTTAGATGGATCCATTGACCTATTGCTTGATGGATCCTTTATTAATGGTCGTGCTGAATCTTGAATTTTTGGCAACACTTTATGACCAAGTAACGGAGGTGGTGGAGGAGGATTCATTTGTGGTGGTGGTAGCATGGAACTTCTACTACTCTTGTGATATATGTTAGGATCATGACCTTGACCGCTATGTGACGAAACTCGTTGGGCAGATGAACTTGACGTCGCACCTACCAGAGGTGGAATACTATGTTGTGGTCTGTTTGAGGTACTACTACTACTACTACTACTACTACTTAAACTACGTGAACTAGATGTTAACGGTAATTGCGACTTATTTCCTCCTCCACTGTGAGAAAGATTTCCATACTGTGGATCATTTACTATTTGAGATCTTTCAAGTCGTGGACGATTAGAATGTCCAGCAGTAGGTGGATACGACTGCTTATGTGATAAAGACGATTTATGGTCTAAAAAAAATAAATCAACTTTTAAATTTTCTAAAAATTAAAATCAAGATGCATATGCTTATAAATGTGAAATTATTCAAACCTCCGGCCTCATTTACAGGTTTCGAATGATGATGATGGGTCGGGACTGATGAATGTGAAGATGATGGATGATGTGATCTATGGTGACTAGAATACGAATCAGGTCTTCTTGTAGGTTCCACTTGATTAATTGGTTGTGAACTTGATCCATTTGAAGAATCGGGTAAACCTCGTGAAGGTTCCGGCTGTAAAATATTTTTGAAAAACAAAAAAATCCAATAACAAAAATTTTTGATTTTCATTTCCTATTTTAAAATCTTCAAAATAATTGTGTCAGATTTTAAATACATTACTCACAATTCTTGCACCCTGTGCAAGTGCTTTTATTGAATTCAATTTTGATTTTAATCTGGCTGGACTCTTTTCATAGATAGCTATAAATTCATCAGTCAATTGCTTCAATAGATCCATTGTTACTGTTTTATCAACATAGTGAAACCAATGTCTTCCTTCGGTAGATTGTGGTATCTACAACAATCTTTTGTCATTTCTGTATTTAATAAAGAGGTTTCATTTTTAATGAATTCTCACCTCCCATCTTGACCATTTACAAGCTAAATATATACAAAAACATGCTACAACAGTCGGCCTATACTGCAAACACATAGGAGTTAAATGTAAACTGTAAAAAGACAAAATAAAATACCAAATAAGATTCATATGTTTTTTCTTTTAATTTTTGTTAATTTAAGTTACCTGTTCGAGGCTAGAAAATATGATGTTTGAGCCAAATCTTTACAAGCTGAATTTTAAAGTGTGAAAAATAAATGATTGGTTATTTATCATATCAAAAAAGAAAAATTTTTTACATGTGCACTAACCTTTAACCAAATGGCAAGTTTTGACAACATGAGTATGAGGATGGTCGATTGCAACATCAAAACCTAATGTTTGAAGTAGAACGTTTTCGTTAAGAACTAAATCTTGCGCCTGTTCAGCATATAAATCCGACGATGGATGTGGTGCCTCCTGATTTAGGCACATATGTGCTACTTTAATAACATGTTCTAGTTTACGTGGTTGCTCTTCAACTTTTGCGGCAAGAAATAATGCTGCAGCTGCTATACCATTACGATGGAAATGAGTAAACGAATGGAATGCATAAAATCTATGCATATACACGATAGCTGTGTTTATGCAAAGTTGTGAACTAAAAAAATATATAAAATAAATTCAATACAATCTTATATAGTATGTATTTAAAAAGTGCATATGCACATTTTGACATTATTGTCAACTATATATTACACTTGTAAACGTTGACCCATTTCCTGAATAAGATACGCAGTTAATTGTCTAAATGATAATTCTTGATCTGCGTCTATACCATGTCTTCTACTTGGTGAATTTGATAATTGATCGGCTGTGAAGTACCATCTATTATCCTTTGAATCACTATTACTATTATTATTATTGCCGCTAGAATTGCTGCCACTGCTGCTGCTACTACTTACTCCAGGAGTATTACTAGTATTAGCCATTTCGGACAACAATACTTTGAGAAATTCTAGAGAAAATCCAATGTTTACTAATAAAAACGTACTACATTTACAATTTTATTTTTGGAACAATCAAAAAAAAAAAAAATCTTCGAATAGAAATAAAAGGAACATATTGACAATGACAATTCTTAGTAGTGTCAGAAAACAATATGAAAATTTTACATATTTTGTATGTAAATAAAATAAATGTATGTATATATATCATATATCTAATATATATAATTCCAAATACAACCGCCTTCTAAGTTCTATATCATATATTTTTCACAAATATTTGTATTTCGTTTTGATTGTATGACATTTTTTCGAATATCGAATAAAAATCATCATCATATATGTATATCTTCTTCTGCACATAAAAATATATATATTTTTTTTTATTCGATATGTGTAAATGTGTTCGTGTCACGTTTGAAATTCATGTGAAAAACTAATGAATGAATGAATATCTGATAAAACGTACTACATAATGATGAAAAAAAAAGGAAATGCATTGGACTAAGAAAAAAAAAAATACTATAAAATTTTCTTAATTGTTAAATTTACACTAAATAAATTTAATTCATAAATAAATAAATAGCATACATTTAGTAGATTGTAATTAAGCTGGAATATATTTGGTCCTTCAGACATCAAAGTTCAATTTTTTTACATAAAAAGACAGACGCCATTAATCTCCAAAAAAAAAGAAAATTTAAATGAAGTTTGTCTAGTCTTTTGACAAGTTTTTTACTTGTAATTTTTTTAATAAAGAATTTTGTGGTAAAACACGAATTTATTATATTAAATTTAGTTTTTATTGTATACTAGAACTGGGAAATAACTTTTAAAGTATAAATCACAGTTATTGATGTGAGTTAAATATGAAATATTTAAAAAAATTTGTAGCACTTCACAGAATTTGATGTTGAATCCGCAAAAATGGCTGACCCACAACATATATCAAATCAGTTGTCATAGTTATTTTTAAAATTTGTGCACAAATTTTTTAAAGTTATTTTAACAAATGCTAAACATATTTTTATTTAATAAAATTAATATTTCTAGTGTAATTTATTTATAATAATTGTAATATCATACTTTTTTAAATTTATTTTGACTTTAATATTGATTTCGAATTCGAATTAAATGAGAGAGTGTTCATGAGAATTGTTAAAATGTCAATCGAAAATGTTTACAAATTGGCTTGCAAATTGGTATTATACCAAATGTAGATTTAGTGCCAACATTGTATTTCATTAATTTCAAGTTTATTCTGTGAACTTTTCGTACATTTAATTTGATGTTTCAAATTATTCAACATTTTGAGAATTAGAATGTAAATATATTCAAAAATTTTTGCAGTAATTCAAAAGTTTTTTAATTCAAGTATATGCCCATATGGCAATACTAAAGTTTTTCTACTTTTGTAACTGCGTAATTATGAAATTGTAAAAATTGAATTTCAATATTTCGAACTAGAAACGTCACATTATAATTCAAAACAAAACAGAATCGATAAGACAATTCATTTGTATATTTCTTTCTCTTTCATTTTTCTTTTGTTTTCGGAGTGGAATGAAAGATTATTATTGGAAAATGGAAATGTAATGTATTTAAAAGAAAATTGAAAGGAAACAACGCACAGAATTTATGTCGATTAAAATTGTTAAAATTTAATTGTTATTACTTATTTTTGTGTTTTCAAGTGTAAAAGTGTATTACATTACAAATAAAATATGTCATTAAATAAAATAATTGCAAAACAACCAAATAAAACGTTTCAAATTCACCGTATTGCTAAGAATAGTATTGAACAAGAAAAGGCTTTACGGGATCAACTTCGTATTGAAATTGAAAATAAAACAAAAGCTTGTTCAAATCCAACATATGTGTGCTCGATACCACGATTAGATGGCCATGAATTTTGTATTCGTCACATATTACAAGATCCTCGTGCACCTTTTAAACAATGTGCATATACATATCCAAATGGGAAAAAATGTAATCAAGCAGCACCTAAACATGACAATAAAAAAGAAGTAGCTGCTGCTGCAGCAGCATTAACAAATTTTTGTTTTGAACATAGCCGTTTGGTTCAATTAACAAAAACTCATGAAATCGTTGGACAATACAAACAAGTTGAATCAAATGAAGCGTATTTAAATGATTTAACACATCATATAAAAATTAATAAAGAAAGTTCTCCACCACCAAAACCAGATAATGATGAGGAAATTGATGTAGTTTCATCAAATGTTGAACCTTTCAGTAAGTTTTTAAATGAAATTTTTCACATAGAAATACGTATACCACGTTAAATTTAGTTAATTATGTTCATGTAGCAAATTTTGATGAGAAAAATAACGATAATAAGGAGAAACGTAGAATGTTAGATTATGCATCAGATAGTACTTCAGATGATGATGATGGGCCAACAGTAAATGGTTGTTGGAAAGGACATGAATGGGATAATTCAGATAATGAAAGTGTCGATTCACAAAATGAGGATTATTTAAAGTAATTGAACTTAAACATTTTTTAGTAATTTCATAAATTCGAAAAATTATTTTTTATTGTACTTTATTTACAGACATGCAGGTATATACACAACTGAAGAGGCTACAATGATCACAAAACAAAAAATGTTACGACTTCAAACGTTATATATGGGTCAAATTCAACGCTTACAACATCTTCTTAAAGAAAGAAGACGTAAATATTTACAATCCATTCGAAAAGAGCGTGAAACTTTATGTAATTTAAAAAGAAATTTAATTTGAATAATTTCTGATTGAATGTATTTATTTTTAAAAATAATTTTAGGTAGCATTCATGATCAAATTAAAGATACTCCTGAAGAACGTAAATTATACGAAAAATTAAAAGCATTAAATCACTATCATAAGAGGCATGGTATAGAAGCAATTTTACAAAAGAAATTCCATGAAAGAAGATTAAAAGCTAATGAAATCTCAGTAATACATAAGGGTCCATTGTATACGAAATGTATATTTACAGAAGGTGGAGTTAAATGTGGTGAAAGAGCTTTACCATGTTGTAAATATTGTAAAAAGCATATCCTCGAGGACAAAAAACAAATATTGTTTAGAGCTTGTGGAGTCGAAAAAAGTGGAATCGTTTGCCAAGAACCAGTACCAAATATATTCGAAGATGCTACATGCGTTCTTCATATAAAATTTCCAACACAAAAAGCTTACACACAAAAGGTAAAACATAATTGATTTCCAAATTTTTCTAATATTTTTTAATCTTATACAATTTGTTATATAACATGACCTATATGATAATTTTATACCTCTTACCTTTGTACTTACAATCGTATCAAAAACATGCAGTCAAGAAATTGTAATAAGAAGAGAACTTCTTATGAAAATAGTTCACAATTATTTTGAATGAGAAAACAAAAGAAAAAAAAGAACATAGAGAAAAAGTATTTGCAAGTTTTGTGTGTGTTCTGAAAAAAAAAATCGTATATCTATATCTACATATTTACTAATCATACGTATTTTTCTTTTAACGAATACCAAACATAACCATGAATAAAAGGTAACAATTATTTTGAAGAAAAAATAAAAATTTTAAAAATTTTTTAAAGAAGAAATATATTTTTTCTTTTAATAACTCTTTATATTATTTAGTTTCTAAAAAAAAAATAAATAAATAAATAAAACGAGAAATCAAAATTCTAATGTGACTTCAAAGTTAATTGTTGTTGTTGTTATCGTTTTGAATGCTTTAACATCCGTTGTTTAATTTCTCGTAAGAAATACTTTTTGAAATCAAGTAATTAATTAAGAAACAAATAAAATAGAAAATTCGAAATTAATTATAGAAATTCTTATTACATAGGATGTTTAAATAAACATAACTTATGCCTAATATATTTGATCCTCGCGATTTGATCAATCAATCAAAAATAAAACAAGCAAAAGATTGAAATATTCAAATAATGCACCAGCTTGAACAAGCAAAACTATACTGCTACTACTAGTACTACTACTACAAATCATCATAATCACAAAAAAAAAACTCAACAATTTTGTCATCACTTTTACAGAAATTTGAATCCGAAACTGAAGAGGATGATGACGACAATAATTTTTTAACAAAGAAAACGATTAAGAACGAATTAAAATATGAAGATGCAGTGGATAACATTAACATCAATAATACAACAAAAATGGATAACACAAATAAATCAGAAAAAATATTTGATAAAACAGAATTAGATGTTAAAATTGTAGATATTAAAGAGGAAAAGGAAGACACAATTAAGGATCCAATAACAAATCAACAAGATGATATTACTGATGTGGAGAAAACTAATAATAATGTTGCTGATGGTAATGATGATGATGTAGAAATGACAGAGATTAAGGATGATACTGGAAAAAATATAACTATTGTTCATGATTCTTCTAAGAAGATACCATTAGATTCATTAAAAGATAAAGTCTTAAGTAATAATGATAATAATGAAAAGGATTCAATCAAGACAACAAAAGAATCACCAAACCAAATAACAAAAGAAGCAGAAAATAGTTACAATGATAAAGAAGAGGTCATATCTGAAATTAAGAATGAAACAGTGGCATAATAATAATAGTAATTATGTATTTTATAATGTTCTAATATTTGATAATTGGAAAATAAATCATTTATGAATTTTAATCTTGTTTTTTTCTTTTACAACTTCAATAATTCTATATAGTCTGCATCAATTAAATGGGTAATTAGTCCATTCTCAATCTCATTTACTTGAAGAGTTTTTATTGAGTATTGCATACATGTAGGATAAAAGTATGTTGATGTCTGGTAGATACAGATAAATTATGTTTGAGCAAGAAATAACGACTCCGAAAAAAGAAGAAAATATTGGAATGATGTGTAATTTATAAATGGAAATTCGACATTTAAAAAAAAACAAAAATAAAGCAATTATTTAAAATATGGTACTGCCAATTCTATGGTGATTTTGATTTGGTGTGATTGGTGAAAAATTGAAAATTAAAAGATAATGACATTTTTCTTGCTTTCATGAAATTTCCACAATCATTTTTTGTTTTTTGCTAACATAAGAGAAAAAAATTTTATTTTTAGAGTGTTTGCTTGCTGCTAAATATCTAGGTATATAATTTAAATTGCAATTATTTAAAATTTTTCAAAATCAAAAGATAAAAAAAAAAGTTTAAAGTCTAAAGAAAAAAAAAGTGTAATTTGTTTGTAAATAATAATTTTAGAATTAAATATATAAATTTTGAATTCTTATAAATTTCACTTTGTACAATATATATGTACATACATATGTGTACACATATATCATTTTAATACATCATACGACGATGTACGTATACTTGCAAAAACAGTGAAAAGAAAAGAAAAAAAAAACTGAGAAGATAAATTTTGATGTGTTAATAAAATTTTTTTCTTTCACTATTCAATTTATTTGTGAATTTTTGTTTGTGCTTCATTTGATAAATTAGAAGAAAAAAAAAATTAAATCGTATGAAATTCATAATATTACTTTTAACAGGTGTTGTTAAAAGTAAATTTGTTTTTTTTACTTAATTTTCTATAAATTATTGTGTTTTATCTATTAGAAAACAAAGAATAAAATTTTATACAGTAGTTTCTAGTAACTATATTAGGTATTAATTAAGAGAAGAAAAATAATATATAAATAAAATAATCTATATTGAATTATTAGTATTATGAGTATGACGGCAGCAGAGAATTCAATACGATTTAGTGATCATACATTAGATAAAGCAACAAAAGCAAAAGTAACACTTGAAAATTATTATAGTAATTTAATAACACAATATGGTGAAAGAAAACAACGTTTAGCTAAATTGGAAGCTCAATTAAAAGATGATACATTATCCGAATCACAAAAACAAGAAAAACGATTACAACATGCCCAAAAAGAAACAGAATTTTTACGATTAAAACGTTCAAGACTTGGTGTTGAGGATTTTGAAGCTCTAAAGGTATAACTAATGTTTATTTTCAATATTCGTTTTTAACTGATCATTAAAATGTTAATTAGGTAATTGGTCGTGGTGCATTTGGTGAAGTACGTTTAGTACAGAAAAAAGATACGGGTCATGTTTATGCTATGAAAGTTTTACGTAAAGCAGACATGTTGGAAAAGGAACAAGTAGCCCACGTACGAGCCGAACGAGATGTCTTAGTTGAAGCTGACCATCAATGGGTAGTGAAAATGTATTATAGTTTTCAGGTATGTAAAGAAATTAAGTGGTTCGCAGAACTTGCTTCAAAATGCATTTTTTTAATTTTTTTTTTAAAGGATCCCATTAATTTGTATCTTATAATGGAATTCCTTCCTGGTGGTGATATGATGACACTATTAATGAAAAAAGATACATTATCTGAAGAATGTACACAATTTTATATAGCTGAAACGGCATTAGCTATCGATTCCATTCATAAATTAGGATTTATTCATCGTGACATAAAGCCAGATAATTTGCTTTTAGATGCACGTGGACACCTTAAGGTATGAATGAAATTTGAAATTTAGAGTGATAGGATTTAATTCATTTCATAATTATTTGTAGCTCTCTGACTTTGGTTTATGTACTGGATTAAAGAAATCACATCGAACCGATTTTTATAGAGATTTATCACAAGCTAAACCATCTGATTTCATAGGAACATGTGCAAGGTAAATAAGAAAGAAAGAAGATTTATTTCTAATTATTGATTTAAATTTATTTTATATCGATTTTCAGTCCTATGGATTCTAAACGTCGAGCTGAGAGTTGGAAAAGAAATCGTAGAGCATTAGCATATAGTACTGTTGGTACACCAGATTATATAGCACCAGAAGTATTCCTTCAAACTGGTTATGGGCCAGCATGTGATTGGTGGTCGTTAGGTGTAATTATGTATGAAATGTTAATGGGTTATCCACCATTTTGTTCAGACAATCCACAAGATACATATCGTAAAGTAATGAATTGGCGAGAAACATTAATATTCCCACCAGAAACCCCAATTTCTGAGGAAGCAAAAGACACAATAATAAAATTTTGCTGTGAGGCTGAACGTCGTCTTGGTTCACAGAGAGGTATCGAAGATTTAAAATCAATATCATTTTTCCGTGGTGTCGATTGGGAACATATTCGTGAGAGACCGGCAGCTATACCAGTTGAAGTACGTTCAATTGATGATACATCAAATTTTGATGATTTTCCTGATGTTTCACTAGAAATTCGTAAGTGTAAAATTCATACAATACATTTTTATAACATAAAAATAATATTATTTTAAAAATTTTTATATTTTAGCTTCAGCTCCAATGCCACAAGATGGTGAAATACTTAAAGATTGGGTATTTATTAATTACACATTCAAACGTTTTGAAGGATTAACACAACGTAATACACCTGTAAAAAAATAATTTATAATTTTCAACTAGAAACACTTATAAAAAACAAAAATGATGAAAAAAGAGTAATATGACAACAGCGGAAACTTGCTTTATAGTAACTTTTAATATCTATATGCTATAAAACAGCAGCCAATAAAAATACATAATACCTATGTGTCGTCCAAAAATTTAATAATAAAAAAAAAAAAGAATAAAAGAAAAAATATAAAAAAAAAATGAACAAATTATTATTACGAAATAATAACAATTTGGTAACTTAGGAAATAAATAAAAAATTTTAATTGAAAATGCTATCAATTATCACTAAAAAAAATGAACACAAAAAAAAAATAAAATCAATTACATAATGAAAATTGGTAATTTTAAAAAAGAAAGAAAAGAAAATTATATAATTAAAATTAATTAATTATAATGGCAATGTGAATATAGCTTTTTTCGATTTGTACAACACAACACACTCGAATTTTATTAGTTTCAATTTTATTGTCCAGCTTCTACATATTATATGTTATTTAGTACAAATGAAATGTTTTTATTTATTATTATTATTTTTTTTTTCTTTATGCCTTTGAATGCAATAAAACTTTAAAAAAAATTTATCATTATTATTATATGTACTTATTCTACTCAAAATAAAAATCTGAACTGTTCTCTTGTGTATTGTTCGTGCATATTTTTTTCCTATTTATTTTACTGTATTTGATTACAATACAGTATTCTAATGCTCAATTTCGAAATGCAATTAATGGCGCCATTAGAAAATTGTATACTGATTTATTTTTCTTTTTCTTGTAAACTTTTAACAGTATTTAACAGATTAATTGATTATTTTTTGTAAGTTCTTTTATATTTTGTACTTTTGATGTACATATGTATGTGCATTTTGTTTTTTCAATATTTTTATTTCATATAAATTGATGAAAATTTGTTCTTGTCTTACAAGTCACGATTCTAAGGTAGATGAGAACTACGAGACAATTTTGTTGAATATTTAAGTAAGTACGGTAAAGATACATACTCTCAAATAAAACAAGACAAATTATACTTTTAAAGTGTTTCTTTATTTATTCATACTTGGAAAAAAAATGTATTTTTACATTTTAAACTTATCGATTTTTTTTTAAAGTTTTACATTATATCATTTTATAAACGAATTCCATTTAAAGGGAACAAAGATTTCATTTTTCTAGACCTACATATATTGTTTTAATAATTTTTAGATTTTTAAATATCATTTTTATTGATTTTTTTTTTTCTATAAAAAATATTTTTTTTTAAAGACTTTTTGAATATAATATATATGTATGTAACAAGTACATAATTTCTTTTATTCTAATTTTTATTCAATACAATATAGTAAATATACAGATGTAATATATGTATATATATTATATATAATTTTCATCATTTTTTTAATTTGAATTCTCTCAAGAAAATATCGATTAAAGTATATTTATTTTTCTGTATCTAAATTATTTAAATATTTTTATATGTCTAACCGTAACTACAATATAGCTTTTCTCTTTTTTTTTTTTAACAATCTTTTCAATACAGTAAATGGTAATTTCAATCATTTCAATTTATTTCTCTTGCATATTTTATTTATCTATACATATATATAATTTTTTATTTATTTAAATTCTGTGTAATTGGTACCAAATATAAATCACAGACTGTTCCACATTTTTTTTAACAACAAAAAAAAAAGAAAATAAAAAAGGTAATAAAAGTTGTAAAGAAGAATTTTTAAAAAACAATAATTTAAGTTTTTTAATTATTTCTTGTTCGTTATAATAGAGAAACGTAGAGAAAATTATTTTCTTTTTTTTTTTTTAAGTCTAAAATCTATAAAAATTTTAAATTGTTCTATATATTTATATATTTTTTTCTATTTCGAAATGTGCATACGTAAACTTTTTTTATTATGTAGTGTAAATTTTTTTTTTATTTTATTTTAAAATAATTTTACATTTTTTTCTATTATTATTATTATTATTTATTTTTTATTTTTATTTTGTTGATTTCTAAAAAGGCATTTCAATTACTTAGGTCATCTTCACTACTTCAATATAGTTCATAATAATTTTTTTTTCATTTATTGAGCCTTAATATAAACATACATTTACTAAATTCCTTGATTTTTTCACTGAAAATACGTAATACAATCTTTAATGTATTCTACTTTGAATTTTTTGTTTTTTAATTTCATTTTAATAAATTCAATTCCAAAATAAATAAAAAAATTTTTAAATAGTTTTCTTTAAATGGAACTATAAACTTGATTTTAAAGTCTTCACTTTGAATTCAAACAAAGGTAAATATTTTTCAATTATTATTGAAAGCCAACAATTCTAATTGGATGTACATATATTTTTAAATAGAGATTCAATAGATAAAATAAGGAAAATTCTTTGCAATACATATTTTCATTTATAAATGAATTAAAAATCTTGTTTGTATACATACTATACAAGATGTAATTTGTGCTTTCTTTTATTTTTATTTTTTAGTTTTTTTTTTGTTTTTTTTTTTTCGTTTTCTAATCTACATAATACAAATCAATACTCTGAATATATATATTTTTTAAAAACTAAATAAACTAGTCATCTCAATTTAAATTGTTACTAAAATACTGCTCTGTTTATATTTCTAACATTTATTTCAATTTCTAATAATAATAGTAATTAATTAGTAAATTGGTGTTCTTTAATTAAAAAAAAAATAGTAATAAACAGAACAAAAAAAATTTAAATAAAAAAAAGTAAAATTGCTACATAATTAGAAAAACTCATAAGCTAAAAATATGTAAGTATACATTTGTATGTGTTATAATACTTGGTTATTTTGTGAAATGTTTAAAATTTTTAATTTTTTTTATTGTTTTTCTTTTTTAAATTGAATAGAAAGTAAATAAATTTTTAAATTTTTTATTGTTTGTTTTAATTTATTTTGGCATTTAATGATAATATTGGTTCACTGGAGAAATCACCAAAAATAAATTTCTGTTGAAATTTTATATAATTTATATTGAAGGTCAATCGGTGGGTTTTATGAATGTGCCAAATTTTTTAAAAAAACATTTAAATTAATATAAAATTTTGAAAAAAATATTTTTTTTTTAGATAATTTAATTAAGTTTTGTAATACCAATTTTAATTTAACATTTGGTGATAACAGTGAATAATTTGGCTTTATTTTTGAATTCATTTTTAAAATTCAAAAATTTAATTAAGTAATTTTGAAATTTTTTAACTATTTTTTAAAATTTTGACAAAAATTTTCATACAACAAGTAAAAATTGCACTTCAAAAAAATATATGTTTTTCTTTTTTTTAATTTATACATTTTTTTGAGCATCATAACTTGATATTTAAATCAAATATAAATTCTTTTTTTTATTTTTTTTTTCTAATACATATTTATTGATATTAAGTAAAGAAAATTTATTTATCTATTTATTTTATTTAAAATTTTATTGTTGCTCCTTTTATAAAGGAAAAGAGAAAAAATGATAATAACTTGCATGATAATAATCAATTTATGCTGGTATTGTCGCTTGTTCATAAAAATCAGGTTCATCTTCAGCAGCAACTTTTGGTTGACTACCATCAAGCTATACAAAAAAGAAAAAAATTTTTTTTTATTCAGATGTATGTATTTACAATGATAATTAAAGGCATTTATTTACCGCATTCATTTCTTGTGAAGTATAAAATGATGTAAGTTTCATACGTAAAGGCACCATAATTATAAGAAAGAATGGAAAAGCTAAAGAAATTTTTGATGATTTCACAGCCCATAATACCGTTAGTAATAATATCTGTATTCCTGTAAATATATGCATTTTCCATGTTGGAACTCGTTTAACATAGGGAGCTGGTGGATGATGTTTAACAGGCATAAAATAAAGTCTAACTCTGTATATGACAGAAAAAAAAGTTAATTAGAATAAAAATCGTTATTATTTTTTTTTTACATTTTATAAATTATAGAAATATATGTTTACCTATCGAAAAATTGTACTCCACTCATTGATGCAATTCCCATATAAAGGAAAACTCCAAAAAGTACAGCCATTGGTATAAGTCTTAATAGTGGTGCCATAGTTACAGATAAACCAACCATTAATGCTACAAAAAATCCAGATAATCGTTGCTCTTTAACTTCAATTATTCGTGGTGATTCACCAGGAGCATGTGTTCTGTGAATAAAGCATTTTTTTACAGCTATCATACTATACATACGGTAAAGTTTCAGTTTTTCGTATTTACCTAGACATAATGGTTACAGCTGAAACATGCGCAACTGATCGTACTGTTGCTGCACAATGCCATGGCATTCCAAAGAATCCACAAATCACATTAAGAAAACATAATAAAACAATATCTAAATGTAAACCAGATCCCTTTCTTAATCCTCTTTCTGGCTTATCAACAATTAATTCAGATATATGTGTTTCCATAAAGATTAAAATGTATACAAGCAAGGCTGGAATACCAGCCAAAAATGGTAACCAACCTGGTACCGGACCAAATGGTACTAACCATCCTCTCCTTTCAGGATCACTTGGTGATATTCCTTCAGGTACTGTTAATTTTTCAGTAAAAACTTGTGGTATTAAGTAATCAACACTAACAAAAATCGCTATAGCAATTGGTACACCGAAATCTCCAAGTGCACGACGTGCATTTCGTCCCAAAAAATGTGAATTACGGAATAATTTTAAATAATATGCAACTGTGAATGTACCTAATGTTAAAATTGTGCAAAATAGTGCTGTATTAGGTTGATTTATTGGACCCAAATCATCACATGGTGCCAATAAATGTGCAGTTGTATTTAAATCTGTGATCTCTGTAATTTTATTGTTTGTACTGCTTAGATTATTATTAATATTATTATTACTCTGATGGCTATTATTACTAATATATGTTTGATTTGTATCATTTTTTGATATTACATCATCATAATTATCAATTTTGTAAATATATTCTGATAATAATGGATGTCTTGCATATACTGAGACTAATTTTAATACAGTTTCAAAAATATAAATCAACGTTATTAAAGCTGAGAAAATTTCTTGTGTAAATCTTGTCAATAATCGAACATAAACACTTCCTTCAAATGCTGATACAACTAGGCCTATAATGACTAACCATATTCCTACATATGCTCTTACAGTTAAAAAACTCACATCATTCTCCAGGCAAAATTTAAATAAAGCTTCATCGAATAGTAATAATGGACCAGTTGTTCCAATTATTACTAATGGTTGACCAGATAAAGTATGGAAAAATAATCCAACAACAGAGGCTGATAATAAAGTTTCCGAAATACCGATAAGATTATGTGTTTTATCACTAGCCAAACCCCCAAAAGTGATTGCTGTTGATAGTGCAGCAAAATACATAAAAACTGTTGCTGCCAATGTTTCACTATTCAAACCATCCTTAATATCACTCCAATACATTGGAAATCTTCGTTTCATATCATTTCGTAAACCACCCCATAATCGATGAGTCTTTTCTAAAGGACCAGGTGGTTTCTTTTCACTTCCAGATACTTCTGCTAATAATTTCGTACCTTCTTCAATAATAAATTTCTCAGTTTTTTGTTTTTCTTGTAATGCTTTCGTTTTCCTTGATCGTATCCAATCTTTTTTAGCTTTTAATTCTTCAAATGGTAAAAGATCATGTCTATCCCAATTACCTGGTGGTAAAACAATTGAATCATCTAAAAATTCATTAATGGCCGATAATAATTCTTTACGATCCTCAGCTCTATATGCGATCTCATGAAAATGATCATTTGACATTAATGTTGCAATTGATCTACCAACTTCATGATAATCCAAATCAACAATTTTTGGACCCAATAATATAAACAAAAATCTAACTGGTATAGGAACCTCAGTAATACTGGCCATTGGTATACCTTCAGCTAAACGTACAAATGCGATTGTTGGTTGTTCCAAAAAATCTACAGCACCAACCTATACGTGATTATATTTAATAAAACAAAAAAAAAAAATTTTTTTTTTTTTGAAATTATAAAGTGGATGAGTATTTTTTTTTTCTGTCTAAAAAAAATTAAAAAATAAAATAAAACATACCAAAACTGTAGTTGCTTCAGCACCTTGTGGAATTCTTCGTAGAATAGTATCATTTTGTAATTTTTTCAAATCCTCTTGTGATGATGAATATGGATCATCTCTCATATCAATTTTAAATTCAGTTTTTTTACTATTACCATTTATTTCAGAACCAGGAACAATTTTTGGTTTTTTATCATCCGAAAGATTCTATATAAATTTAAATATAAAAATTAATAAGGATTCTCAAATGTATAAAATGAAATCATTTAATAAAATCATAATAATTTAAAAACGAACAAAAAAATCTAAATTAAAAAAACCAACTTTGTTTTAATTTTTAAAATCTACATAAACATAGTATTATTTGGGTAAAAAAAAAAATTCTCATATTTTGCTTTATTAATTGTTTTTATTTTTTATTTTTTTTAAAGGGAAAAGCTAAACAAACAAATACGCAAAATATGCATTATTATATGCCACTGTATTAAAAAACTACGAATAATAATAATAATCATAAATATTCTACTGTATTATTAATTATCTACAGCATTCGATTATTAAATAATTAACGTATTTTTACAATAAATTATTTTTCTACAAAATATAAAATAACATTACATTAAATTCTTCAAATTCACTTGCATTTTTTATGTTAGAAAAATTGTTAATTACATAGCTACATGAATTTTTTTTTATATATTTTTTTTTAAAATTAATATATCGTGCATATGGTATAAAGTTTTATAAATATTTTTTCATTTTTAAATAGATTATTATTTTTTTGGTTAGTTAAAAATGTTCGAGAAGGCTATAAAATTAGATAAAAATTAAAAAAATGTTAGAAAAATAATAAAATATTAAAGATTTGCGAAGTTTCTTATAAGTATAGTAAATTTGTAGAGACACATCATAATATTTCCAGTATTTAAATTTGAAATTAAATTTTAGTTGCAAAATGTTAACGTAAAAAAGATTGGCAATAAATTATAAATACATAAAAAAACATTAGAGAAAAATCTATTTTGTTTTTTTTTTTTGTTTTCTAACGATTACGAATATTCTCATCAGTCAGGTAAATAATTTGAAATTTTTGAAAGCACATAAAATCTAAAATTGATGATATCATGTTGATTAAAAAGTAACATATATATGTAGGTATGATTATTATAGATACAACTATATCAATCTAACTAAAATGCAGTGTAGCCCAAAAAAACATTTTTTTTTCTCAATTAAATTTGAATTAATTTTTTTCTTAAATTTCAAATTTAATCAAAAAATTTTTTCTATTTTTAAATTTGCCAATTTCATTAGATTAAAAGGATAGAAGAAAACAAATAAAATAGTAAGAAAAAATTTCATGATAAAATTTAAAAGAAAAAAAAAAAAATGAATTAATGAATTCAATTCAAACTCAACAGAAATTATATTATTTCGAGTAAAGGGAAAACCATTAAGAAAGAAAAACCATATTAGAACAATAAAATATGTAAATTGAAAAATAAATGTTAATAGATATTCAAATCCAGTTGCATTTATGTACGAATATTTTAGAAAATGATTTTTATTTTATTTTTTTTGCATTTAAGAGTGAATTTGAAAATCGTCAAAAAAAAAAAAAAAAAAATTAAGAAATTATTCAATATTATTTTAACTGAAAATTTGAAAAAAATTGTTAAGTAACATCAAAAATAAGTTTATTCAATAAAAAGGGACAATAAAGCCGTTACGAAAATTTTAAATAGCTTTCGTGTGCAATAAATAACGTTTCAAACAAACGAGTAAATTGAAATTCATTGTTTTTTTTTTAAAGAAAATTATAAAAAAGGGGCATATAACATGTTAAACTAAAAAAAAAAAAAAAATTCTTCAAGAAATGTTCAATTTAAAATTTTGTTTTTAAATTCAACAAAATGTTTTCATATTTTTTTGTTAATCCTTTTTTTTTTTTGTTGTCTTTAAGTTATAAAAAAATATTATTAAAAAATTTTGTTATGTTAAAAGTGTTAAAAAAATTAAGCCAAAAAATTTGAATTTCCTTTTAGTAAAACGACAAAAATATGAAAACACCCTGTACAGAAAAATAAGAAGTTAACAAGAAAATCTCAAAAATTAATTATACAACTCTTGTATTTTTGTTTCGTTTTTTTTTTTTTTTGTTGTATCACAAAAAAAAAAGATATTTATCCATTACACTTATATAAGACATAGTTGAATGTCTTCGAGAGCCACGAAACTTGAATGGAAGTGGTGGAAGAAGTTGTGATGTTGCTGTTGTTGCTGGTGCTGCTGTTGCTGATGGATAATAATTATGATGTTGATGATTATGATGATTTTGATTCATATTTATTGTTGCACTATTTGTTGAACATACCGAAAATCTAGCTCTTCTTGTTTCACCAGCAGCATGATCATCTCCACCAGTCCGTAGATGCTATATTATATATGTACATATGTGTATACGTGCACATATATATGTATATATATTTTTGTATTTCATACAATATATAAGTATATAATAATAACATACAAATATAAGTAAAATATAATATATGATAATATTTTGCAAGTGGGAGTTTTATATATATGTATATATCTTTCTAAATATTCAATAAAATGATTTTTAATTTACTTTTATTTTTTTTTATTTTATTTTATTTTAGTTTTCAGTTTTTTAAAACGTGATCATAAAAAGAATTCATGTATTATTAAGAAGAAAATAAAATATAAAATGAATCATTGATTACAGAATAATTTTTCGTTAATTGATATGATCAATCTTTGTATTATTGTTATTGTTGTTTTTTAAATTATTGAAATTGTTTTATTTATTTATTTATTTTTTTTTTTATTTTTTCAAATTTATTTTGTTGTGTAAGGTATTAAAACAAAAATAAGATATTGTGCATCTGTATGAAATTATATTATTAAATTAATGTATTATGAATGGTTTGTGGTTATTTTGAATTATTTGAAAAAATAATTTTTTTTTTATGATTTTGATTTTTTTTTTTGTAGTTTTCTGATTTTCGTATATGTATTAGAAAAAAGAGATACAAAGTAAATATACATATAAGTAAGTATATGAAGACAATAACATATGAAAGTCGTTATAAAAGAGTCGTTTATAGAACGAAGATACGATTAATTTATTTGTGATGTCAATGTAATGTTGAAAGGAAAATAACAATGATGCATGTTCGAGAACATTTTTTATTATTTTATTTTTTTTTATATTTTTTTTTTAGAATTTAATAATAATAAATCAAAATAGTTTTTGCTTTATTTTGAACTTTGAAATGAGAGAAAAATGTACACATGTATACCTATAAATAATGTAATGTATACTGTTGTCATCATGATTTCATTGCGTGATTTCATTTTCAAGTACATAATCAAATTGTTTATACGGTATCCTTTTCACCTTTTGATTAATATTGATTCATATTGTTTAGGTCATGAATGTTATACCTATTGTACATGTTCAAATTATATGCATACACACGTGATACATTTATGATTTACATTGATTACGAAAACAAATAAAAATTTGTTGTTGATGGTTTCTTAACACATTTTGTTCTACATCTAAACAAATCAACAAAAAAAAAAAAATTATATCCTTTTTGTTCTCTATATTTGTTTGGTTGACAGTATTAATATTTATATTTTGTTTTCAAAACAATGCTTTCCCCCTACTTATCCTGTTGTTTAGTTACATAATAATTCACTAGAATAATCTCATTCCAAATTTTCTATTTTATTTATATTTTTATTTTTATTTTCATTAAATTCTTCTACTACATAGTTTTGTTATAAAAATGCATTGTTAGTACAAATTATGTATTTATTGTTAGTAATTTTCATGTACGACTAACGCTATGATGGATATTATATTGCGAGCCTAGCATATTATTCTTATAATACGATACAAAGCATACGTATGATTCAATGATGACAAAATAGATATGATTTGATTTTGATTTAAAAGGAAAAAAAAAAGGAAATTTCACATAATTTAAGAAAACAAAACTTACCTGTAGACTGGTGTAACTGTTATATTTCTTTTTGCTGAATGGAAATCCACCATGGGAGTGTTCATTAACATGACGATGTCTTAATAATAGAGCACGCATAACAGTTGGTTTATCATCGGCATTAATAAGCTCTTCAACAACCATCTGTATAATTTACACAATTAAATGATAATAAATAAATAACATTATTATAGCAATTATATTTTTATGGCAATAAAATAAAAGAAACAATAACTGGTTTTTACCTGTTCTACAACTCTATATGCGACAGCTGGTAAATCTCTTTCTTCTAAATCCAATAATACAACACCGGTTTCAAGACAACGACGTAAATTTAATAATGAATGAAATGATAATGATGCAACATGAGGACGTCCCCATCTATCAGATCCTTCTTCAACATGCTCTTCATATTTAATCCAACGTGCTGTTTCCTTCCATTCTCGATCTTCACCAGTACCAATTAATTCATCAAGTTGTACAAATACCTAAATTCATTTAATTAAATTTTGTTTGTTTTTTTTTTATTTTTGCATTCTTTGTAGAAAGTTTAATTTTTTTTTTTTTGTAAAACCAACCTCGTGTGGACTATGATCATATTTCTTTTTTGATCTCAATGGAATAGAAACATTAATTTGTGGTAACTCTTTTAATTTATTAACAGCATGATGAATTTTATGACGTCTCAATGCCTTTGGATCATCAGAACGATGTGATGTTAATTCATTTAGATCTGCTTCCTATAAGTAAGAAAAAATTTGAAAAAAACAATGCAAAAGATTTTAGTTCATATTTGGCATTATGATTTTTAAAAAGAAAAATATATCTAAAAACCTGGTTTGCCTGAAGGATTTTTAGTTTATTTGTTTATTTTTTGGTTTGTTAAAAATTAAAAAACAAATAGAAAAAATCATGAGAATTCGGGTATACAAATTTTCAAAAATTTTTAAATAAATTTTTTATTTAAACAAAAAATATATATACAAATTTTACCTCTAATGCTGAATCCTCTGGTTGAATTGAAATTTTTCTTGCATCATAAATGGCATCACTTGGTTTTCTACTTTCAAGACATTCTTGGTGTGAAAATTTTCGTTGTTTATAATAGTGATGACGACTTAAAGTTATTTCATTAAAAAAAAAAAAGACAAAATTAAAACGAAACCTTTTATTCATTTTAAATTTTTATTTCTTACCTTTTGCGACGTTTACGTTCATCAAAACGATCACTTGCCTCAGAGCATAAATCTGGTGATGTTAAATCAGATGGTTTATGCTGATAAAATTGAACTCGTTTCTCTTCAAGTGAAGAATCCTTTAAAACAATATAAAATTAAAAAAAAAAAACCGAAAACAACAAAGAAAAATTATTCATTCAAACTTACTGAATGTTCCCCAAAACCTGCTCTTTCAGATACTAAAGGACTTTCTTCTGGAAGGCTATCACATGTATTATCATTACTACATATTGTACTATCATCAATACTGGATTTTTGTTCATTCGAATTTGGACTATGATAAATATGCTTCCGCTGTTCTAAAAAAATTTTACAATTTTAAAATAACGATAATCGTTTTATTACACATTAAATATAAATTTATAAAAACCAAAAAAGAAAAAAGAAAGAAATTAAAAACCAAAGGATTTTGAAAAGATCATAATTACGTTGGAAGGATCCGTCATCATTTATTGGTGGTAATTTACTTTTAAATGATTCTCTACTCTCTTTTCTTGATATATTTTGTTCAGATAATGATTTTAATGGATTCGTTTCACCAAAAACTTTTTCCATTTCCACATCCAATAATACTTGATCTGGATCTTCATTTCCACTTGCCTGTAAAAAGGAGTAATAATAATAATAGTACTAATTAGAATTAATTTGTATCAGATGCAGAAAATTATTTTCTTAATTTTTATTTTTCAAGAAAAGTAAAAAAATTAAATTATTTTTAAAGTGCAAACATATTATGAAATATTACATACGATTTACGACGACCACATATGCACGTATATATATACGATTATGTTGAAAGAAAATTTAATTTCATGTTCATTTTAATTAAAGAATATATTATTGCTACTTTTATTTTTATTCTTTCATTTAAACTTTTATTATATTTTTTGTTTTTCTTATTTTTCTTTTGAAACTCATGTATTAAAAAAACAAAAACAGAAAAAAAAAACGAAGAAGACAAAATTGAATGATGAAATATATATGAATGTAGAAAATTAAATTTTTCATATTACGTATACAATTGATACAATAAAACAGATTGAACAGATTTCTTGTTATATTTTCTTGTAATATGCACACGAGCAACATTTTATATAAAAGTACATAGAAAATTATTGGAATCATCAATAAATAAATAAATCAAAATATTGAGCACGTGAGTATCTACACGTTATAATAAAATGTTTTCAATAATAATTTTTCTATTTTTATTTATTTTTTTATATTTATTAATTTATTATTTGTTTAATATTATTTATCATTTATTAACTAAAATGACTAAATTTTATATAGAACATAAATTGGACATATAAATTAAATAATAAACACATATACATATACATATATAAATTGTACATATGTACGTCTACAAAGAAAAGTATGTATATCAATCATAAAAAAAATTATAATAGTAATAATTCTTTAAACAACATTTCAATTGAAAACTATTAAAATCAATTTATTAAAATGAAAAAGAAATCATGTGCGATGTCTTTTTTTTTTGGTTTTTAAATAAATAAGTATAGTAAATAATAAGAAATAATAATAAAAATAAAAGAGATGATAAAATATTTATTTAACATTTGATATATTTTATGATACAACATAAAATTACATACTGTGTAGATACCAGTATAAACTTATGTTTGTATGCGTTGTAATGCATTGTGGCTATATATACGTACATATTACAATTTAATTGTTATATTATTACATGTTATGATTATATGAATGATGTCGTTCACATTTTACTTTGCACATTATATTGATATATTGTATGTAATAATAAAGAAAATCTCTATATTACGTCTATCATTTTATGGGAATTACTTGTTTTCTCTTATTTGTATATAAACGTATATTTTTTTTAATTATATTTTTAAGAAAATGAAAATTTTTTCTAAGAAAAAAAAAAAATTCAATTATTATAAGGATTTTTCTTTGAATTATGGCTCTGATTGAAGAATGTAAACAAAATACTTGCATATTTGAACTCTGTACTCTGTATTGTATTTTATAAAATTTTTTAAAAATAATTTTAAACAGAAATTTATTTTATTTAAAATTCTATTTAATTAATTTGTTTATCAGTTTTTCAAAAACAAAACAACAAAAATAAAATTTTTTTTTTTTTGATTTGATAAAATTAAAAATTCAAATAATTAGAATAATAAATTTTGATTTTATGTAAATTAATAAATTTTAATTCAGAAAAATCTCAGTTTGTGATTTTATCACTATTTTATAGTAAATAAAAATTATAGATATTCAAAAAAAAATTATATATAATATATACATACATATGTATTAAATGATCGTGATCTACAAATAATTTGCATTCATTAATTTTTTTTTTCAGATTTCTACTATTTTTTATACAACTATACATTTATGTGTTAATAAGATTATGATCAGATCTAATGTAAGAAAAAAACGTTTATTTTGTAAACAAAATAAATCACGTGAAATGGATTAAATTTCATTGTTGTAAAAAGGATTTAAAAAAAATTCAAAATTTTTTTTTCCCATATTTTCTTTAGCAAAATACTTTTTTTTATTTATTTATTTTGTTTTTTTTTTTTTTTTTTTTTTCATTTAACTGTTTTACATATAATTTGCATACACATAATGAAAAACAAAATAAAAATAAATAAGACTAATCATAATCGTGATCGTGTAAATATTAAAAATTCTTTAAGAAATTCCATGGTATAATCAGTGTAGTAATGTAGTGTAAATAATTTGGGTTAGTAGTAAAATATTAAAAATTTACACGCGACTTTAATCAAATTTCTTAAAAGAAAAAAACAAAAATTATTATTATTTTTTTTTTTTTGTTTTCAATTATTTGTTATGCTTTTTTGATCATTTTAGTTGTGTGTATATAAACAGATTATACACATTTTAAATTCAAATTTAAAGGAAAATTTTTATGTAAGAAAAAAAAGAATTTAAATAATTCATAATACGAAATAATTATAACACTTATAATAGTATAGGTATGTCATCATTTGAATTTTTTAGTAATAGGCTGATAAATATTCGAATTATATTTTAATTCAAAATACATTAATTTTTTTTTGTTTTGATTTTTTTTTTAAATTCTACTGTAGAATTCTATACACACAGACATAGAATTTAAAAAAATAATTAATAATAATAATAAAAATAATAATTTTTGTGTGTATTTTATTGAATTGATTCTTATATTTTGTAGTATTAGTTAAATATGACATCATCGTAATTATTATTATTTTTGTTAATTTATTTACGCACATTTTATAATTAAGCCTCTTGTTTATATAAAAGAGCTATGTACAATGGAATCATGTTTGATTCAATTGTACTTTGCTTTTCTAAGAAAATTAAAAAAAGGAATATTACACAATTGTCGTGTGTACTCATCTAAATAATGTACTAACATTTTATTAATATAATAAATAAAGAAAACAATAATTTAAATACCTATTTTTTTTATTATAATTTGTCAACGTCGTAATTTTTCCTTTTCGGAAAATTTTTTTTTACTAATTAATTGAAAAAAAAAATACACATATACACACATGTAATATTTAATTAATATATCTCTTAACAACAATTTATTAATATTAATTGATATCTATTATATAAAAGGCAAATACATGAAAAAAAGAAAAAAATTAATAATTTATGTACTGCAAGTACATATACATATTTTATTTTTACGTTATGTGTACATAAGTCAAATCTAAGGATTGTCCCTAAAGACTGTAGCTGAGTGAAAATTCAAGTAAAATTAACTTTGATTTAGTTTTTTAAATAATTTGTTTTTGTTTATGTATTTTCATCTTTTTATTGTGTGAAGATCAAGTTTATTTATCAATTTCTAAAATCTAAAAAATAAACAACCCCTTTTTTTCAATTTAAAAAAAAAACAAAAAAAAAACAAACATTGAACTAATTCCTTTCAGTCAAAAACTTTTTTATTTATTTATATTTTTCTTGATTTTCACTTACATAGATTCATAGACATATGTACGTATGAATATAATAGTTTATTTTTTCACATTGATTTAATCAAGGTAAACCAAGTTCGATGTCAAGTCCCTATCTTGATTAAATCGTGTATTAGCTATTAACATTATACATTTTATGCTAATATTTCTTATATGTATGTGTATGCATTGTATATAAGTTGTTAAGTGTATTATATATACGTAAATAGCCTTCATTTCAATATAGTACATATATGCACTTATTAACAATATAATATGTATGTATACATATAGTAATTTTATATTGATATTCTGTGACAACATTTTGCTTTACACTACTTTACATTTTTAATACTAATTATAACATTGAAAAAAATAAGAAAAAAAATTTATAAAAAATAAATAAAAATTAAAATAAAAATTTTAAATTTTATAAATTTTTTATTATGTTAGAACATGTTATACATACATATACATACATACATACATATGTATATAACATGCGTTACGCACAATGTGTGTAATGATTTGTCTACATACGTACCTATATGATACATTTTATTCTTAACGACCCTCAATTCAATATATAAAAAATAACATTAAATATTAGAAAATAATATAAAAAAGAATACAGTGCAACATGCAAATTAATAAAATAAACATATTTAAATTTATCAATGAACAATTTTTTGAAGTATATCTCACGATTATAAGGTGTGGTAGGTGGCATTTACATATTTTTTCAAAGTTTTTATTATATGTACATGCAAAATTTTTATTACATACATACACATGTGTATACATACGTATGTACGTATAATACGCGTATCATAGAAATCAATTATAAGAGTTCATGATTGGAAAAACCTGTTGTATTTGAAATAAATTAATCAAAATAATGAAATAAATAATCAAAAATTGTATCTAATCACTATGCCATTGTATGTGAGTATATAGCATTGCATTCAAATTGATTTGAAATGATCAATCACTTCATGACTGAAAATTAATTTTTTTTTGCTCATTTTAATTTTACGAAAAATAATGAATATATTACGTAAATATTTACAATCTTCATCTTCACCTTAAGAATACAATATATGTAGATTATATAATTGAAGAAAAAAATCTATTTTTAAAAATTCAATCATTTTTTTTTTATTAATTTGAATTTCGGAAAACCTAATATCCTTTTATTTGGATAATACAAATTATTCTCTTATTTGGAAATAAGAATATTTCTAATATCCTTGCATTTGGATAAGCAAAAAACACTTGAATTGCTTTGCTAATATTCCAACGGACATAATTCAAATTTCAAAAAAATTATTTTTAACTTTTTTATAAAAATTAAACAAAAATATTTATGTACGTAAAAATAAAATCTCACATGAGTATTAACTTAATAAATTGTACAATAAATAAATGATTTTATTGTTTTTCATTTAATAAAATAAACATCTGCATCTAATAATAGATGTACATATTTACGTATGTACATATTTATAAGTATGTACATATACGTAGTTATTCAGTATTTTTAAACAAAATATGTACATTCGACACGTGAAATCAATGAAGATTACGTATATTTATTGTGTAATAATATACAGCACTTAAAGTGTATTATTAAAATTTAATGATAATTAATTGCATATGCACATGTACGTACGTATGTATACGATATAAGATGCGTTTAATTTTAATCAAAATAAAAATGCCTTTTTTTAGTGCATTTAAATTCGCTCATCATACACATGAACTTGAAGAGATTATTATTATGTACTTTAATGAAATGACAATATATGAATAAGGCTTCGAATAAATCCTTTTACTTTTTTATCATCCTTCTTGAAGGAATAAAAAAAAAGAAGAGAAAAATCTGATAAAAAGTTAATACGATCTACGTAGACAACAATTCAATCACACAATATGACTTTTATATATTTATAATATTATCTCAAGAACGTATGTACATACATATATTTTCGTAAGAATATCTAAATGAAAAAAAAAACGTTACTTCATTTTAATCTCTTTTCTCTGTTATAAATGAAAACATATGTAAAGCGTTTACATACATATTTTTATGTTAAATAAATGTGGTATATTGTATTTTGTATTGTTTACATGTGGCATTTATTTAGCTCATTTTTCTTGATTACATACGGTATATATAACACGTCGTGTTTTGTAATTTAGATATGTGAATGAAAATAAAAATAATATAAATAAATATTAAGTATAAATTTATATATGTATTATATGCTCACATAAATTTACATATTTGAAAGACACATATATAAAAATACCAAAAAAAAAAAACAACAGACTGACTTTTTATACCTTACAAGAATTTTTTATATACTGTACCTACACTTGTCTGTATAATGTTTTAATAATATAAAATCTGATAAATAAATACAATCAAAATATTAATATAATTATGTAATTTTATGTTTTGTTTATTTTTTATTTTTTATAATTTATAATTTAAAGAAAAAATTGAAACAAATACGTATACGTAAGTATCTCACATAAATAAGTAAGTATCACACATTGTAAATTGTAAATAATTTCAATGAAAGTTTATATGTATTTTAAAGATAACAATAAAATTTTTAATTAATTACACAGATTATAACAGTCATAATAATTATTTTTTCAATGAATTTAAATTTTATATGTTTTGTACATAAACAAAGTAAAAGTGATTAGATGGGCGTCGTAGTATCTAGAGGCTGCTAGTATATTATATGTACAATAAATAAAATGTAAACAGTGAAAATATGTAATATTTATTGCAATTATACTCTGTCCACTAATATTATGCACTTAAGGTCTTATGGCGATCACTTAAAGTGGTACCATTTTACATCACTCTGTATTGATATTCAAAAATTTATCTGATATATAATAAAAGTTTTGTGGACTGTGATAATACTGCAACAGTCTAATAAGAAATTATGAGAAATGAAAAAATCCATATGTACTCCCATAAGACCTTAAGTGCATAATATTAGCAATTAGTGAACGGAGTATAGGTTGTATTTGAAGTAAAAATAATTTTGGTGTCCAATCTGGTTATGTCAATCGTCAACTATTGATCATTTTTTTTTTCAAAGTCATTATTTTGGTATTGTTTAAAACAATCGATGATACAAATAAACATTATTATATATAGCAAACCGAAATCTATAACAGTATTACATATGTGTGTATGTATCTACAA
Organism: Anthrax anthrax; assembly: GCA_963971155.1. Classification (NCBI taxonomy): domain Eukaryota; kingdom Metazoa; phylum Arthropoda; class Insecta; order Diptera; family Bombyliidae; genus Anthrax; species Anthrax anthrax. The sequence continues at coordinate 20,606,952 of OZ020120.1, forward strand.
ATATTATTGAGCAATATAACAAAATAATTACTTTTAAAAAAATGATCGATAATCGACGTAACCATAATCAGCCATAGTAGACTTCTAAGTTTTAATTTTAATGCAAAAAAAATAATTAATTTGATCTGGAAAATTAAATAAATACGATAACATTTTGCAATTGACTAAGCAAGTAAATTCATATAAAACGAAAAAAAAAAAATACAAACAATAATAATCTTTAATTATCCGTATTAAGCTAGATTTAAGTCGGTTCTACAAGCAATCAAAAAAAAAAACGAACAAAAATTATATGAAATCCAATAATATGATTATTCAATTGTATTTATACATAAGAGTAATTAAATTTAGTATCATAAAGAAACCTTCATGTAAATATTGGATATTATAAAATTCATTTTTAATTCATGTAAAATAATTATTAATTTTAAATTTTAAGAAAGTTTTTATTTTACGTGAATTTTATGTAAAAAATATCAGTTACAAGAATATACTAAAAGTAAAACGTGATTGAATGTCAAGAAAATTTTGAAAATCCTTCGATTTACTTTCAAAATATTACACACATTTTTCTAAAAAATTTCTATAGAAAGAGAAACAGAGGAAAAAAAAAAACGTTTTTATAAATTTTTAGTATTGTACCTGTTATTTTGTACATTTCAAATTTTCAAATTTTCAGTTATTTTAGAATACAAATTCTATTTACAATTGTTTTTGTTTTTTATACAATATTCATGCATGCAATCATTTTATGAGTATATGCGTGCATTCTATTACTTAATGTTTTGTTTATGTATATATTTTTAATAAGTACACATATGTACATATGTGCATTTCATGACAAATTAGCCAATATTTTAAATTAAAAATTATTTGATAACTCGACATAATTTATTGCATTGTAAACAATATTTTTCGTCACACTGTTTTTTTTTTGTTTTTGTCTTTTTAAGTTTTTTTTTTTTAAATTTTCTTTAACTACATATATACATGTATTTTAAATTAATTTTATTTAAATTTATGTGCATATAGGCCCAAATGCTATACACAAATATAAATGATATATATGTACATGCCTGTATTTATACAGTACATTCAATTCATTTATTACATTAATTTTCAATTAAAAATCTACATAATTCAATATTAACATGTAACATAAAACTACATTGTTTAAGTAATTCCTAATTTTATTTTTTATTTTTTTACAAAAAAAAAATACCAAAAAAAAAAAAATTAAAAGTACATTAAGTCATTTTAAAACAGTGTCAGTGAAAATAAAATAAAAATAATAAGAAATTATCTTTTACGACAAAAAATACAAATAAAACCGAAATTAACTAGTAATTGAAATTAATTTTTCAATTTATTATTAAAAATAAAAATAATAAGAAAAAGAAGAAGAAGAAAAATAATAATAATAAAATTTATAGTGTAATAAACTTTAAAAATGGAATAAATACGAAAAAAATAAAAAATAAAACAGAAAAACAAAACTAAAAAATGACTCTATTTCAATTGTTTTAAATTCATTACACAATGAATGCGCATTTGAGAAATGAAATACAAAAAAAAAAAATAAAAAAAAAAATAAAGTTAAATAAAATGAAATGTATTCGTAGACTTTAAAAATGATTGTGTTTTGAATTATTAATAAATTTTCTTTTATTTATTTATATTCACGTACTTATAAATAAATGCTACTGTAAATGTCATATAAGTGTCGTGTTCTGAAGTACATACATATGTATGTGCATATACGGTATATACATAAATGTGTATTACAATAAAAATAAAAGTGTAAGTACCTCAAGAATATATGCTATTACTTAAGATATTAAGATATACTTTAAAAACTGTAAATGTCTAACGTCTGTAATATTGTTGTACTTCAGTGTACTTACATACGTGTACATATATGCATGTGCAATGCACACGAATGTAATTTCAAATTGTTGCATTATTATTATTTTAAACTTTTTGTTTTTTTATTTATTTGGAAAGCTGATAAGACTGGAAAATTTTGTTAATAAGCATATGCACATTATGTGTGAATATCATGTACTGTAAATAAAATAAAGATAAATCGAAATTCCTTGAAAATGTGAAAAAAAAATGTTGTCATTGGATTGTTGCAAATATATAACGAAAAAATATTACCAAAATATGGTAAAATATTGAAAATATTTGCAAAAATTTTTGATATTTCTAAATACAATGTGTTATGAAATTTTGCATAAAAAAAACTTATTAACTTCTAGATTTTCGCTATCTGCTTAAATATCATGGTTAAATGTAGGTGTCATATTAATTTTGTTTTTTTTATTGTTTTGTTTTTTACTTTTTGTTTTTTTTTTTTGGTTTTAATTTTTTTTTTTTTTTTTTTGTAAAAATTCTATATATGACGATAATATTATATAAACATTAATAATCTATGATTTGTACTTTGTGCATGTTTTAAAAAATTTTTTCAAAATCAAATAAATCAATTTTATTTATTTTATTTATTATTTTACACAAACTTAAACATACATTATATGGATATAATATGAATATCTTAAATATGACAGGAAAATAAATTTTCAAAATGTTTATTTTTGTATATATGATCTTTTAGAAGAAAATGAATTTTACTTTTTATTTTCATTTTTTTTTTTTGGACTAAAATATTTTTGTATGAACATATTTTTATGTCGTATTTGATATCGTTTAGAATTTTGTGTCCAAGATTTTGAAAATCGAAAAAATACAAAAAAACAAAATCAAAAATAGTGAAAAATACACACATATGTGTACAACAAGATTTAGTGTAATTTTGAAAAGATTTTTTTTTTGTTTTTCTTTTTTTTTTTTTTTTAAATATTCAAAAACATGTCATCCATTAATTTAATGTTATTACTGTTTTTTTTGGTTTCTCAGACGATATCGCTAACATATGTGTGTTAACGTACACATGTATCTATGATATTATGCGATCTAGAGCAAAGGCACGTGATCTTTTTTTTGTATTGTAGACAAAAATAAAAAAACAAATAAATGAACGTAATTTAAAAAAAATTACGTAAACTTTTGTTTTAAAATATTTATAAGATTTTTTTAAAGAAATAAAAACGTCTTATAGACATAGAACAGCTTCCCAAAAAAATTATTTCGGTTATATTTCAATGGATCAGAACCAAAAAAAAATATTTAAAAAAAACGAAAGCAGATTTCAAATGTGTTTAAATTATACAATTCATTTTTATAAGAAAACGATTTTTCTGATATCATCTAAAATATATTTCCCTTTCACTTTATATCGCATACTAAAATTTATCAAATTTTAATTCATATTTTGTTGGATTGCACCAGCTCATTCATGCTCGCACTATATTCATCGTATAAATATGTATCTGTGTATCCTTTGTAATATGTAACCCCAAAAATTTTTTTTGATGTGTATGATAAATTGTGATTAATCCTTTTAAAGGTCAAATATACACACTTTTAAAAGCACATTAAAATAATTTTTTTCTGGGTACAATAAGCTTTTTTTTGGTATACATATTTTTTTAACTGAAAATTCACATTTCACATTTTTAATTAAAATTAATTTTTTTTTTGTTTTATTTTTGACCGAATTTAATAAAAAAAATTTATTTTGTCGGTTTTTTATCAAATTAATTTTTTATTTTTTTTTTGAATTTTTTAAATGTACACATCAAATTTTAAATTTAAAAAAAAACGAACTACAAATATCAAACTTACCAGTTTACGAAACATATTCGTTGTAAATAAAATTAAATCGCTATTCATTATAACGATACTGAATTGATAAATTTCTCAATCAATGTAATTTAAACTAAATGATAAACGAAAGCCGAAACCAAAAAAAAAAAAATATTTAAAAAAAATCGTTATCTGTTTAGTACGTGCTTTATAAATTGTACAGTGTATGAACGATAAGGTTTATTAAGTAATTCGGTATTACAATTATCGATAATTGGAAATAAAAAAAAATATATATACAAATATTTTATCTTTGTTTTGTTGTTTAAAAAAAAAAAGATAATTCTTTTTCTTTATTGTTAATTTAGAATGAATTTTTTGCAAAAATTTATAATTACCGGATGTAAAGAGTTTATTTAGCCGTTAACTCAAGATATCAAATATCACTTTATCTGCTATCTGATCCCAATTTTATATTAAAAAAAAAATTTTTTTCATGAGATAAGTTTATTGAAAGAAAATAAATATAAAAATAGCTAAGAGATCAAATTTTTATTTTTAAATAATTAATACATTATTGATAATTGAACTTGTCCTAATGTCCAAAAATAAATAACTTATTGATAATAATCACACGTGATGATATTTCTATGATTATCGTGTCTCGTTCTCTAATAATAATAATTACGCATAACAGAAATTTTTTGTATTAAAAGAAAATAAATAAATGCGAATTTAATGAATTAAATATACATAAATGTGATGAAAATTACATACATGTAGGTATACAAAATCAAATTTGAAAAAAAAAAAAATTTATAAAAAAATTTTCCATGTACAAAATAATAGCGTTTGCACACAAACGTTCTACATACGATACATAAATACGTATAAATGATAAAATATAATACAAAATAAAATTAACAAAACAATTTGTAGATATATACATATATTTACAGGTAAATTTTTAATTTAAATAAATTTTCCACTAAATAGATTCTCACTTTTTAACACCTATAAATATGGGGTTTTTTCGATTTCGTATACTTTCAAATTGAATTTATTTTTATACGTATATTTTATTTTCGCGTATTTTTAATTGAAATTCTTTTACACTTTTTACAAATTTTAATAAAAGTTCAGCGAATTTTCACATATTTTAAACATTTCAAAGATGTAATACCTATTATTTCTTTTATAGTCAATTTTTAATTGAATACTGAGACATATTCATGTAATATTTTATACGGTATATTGAAAAATTTTTAATTTAAAAATAAAGCTATAAATTTTCACTTCATATTCAGTTATTAATAAAAATAAAATTTAAAAACAAAAAAAAAAAAAAAACAATTTTTTACGTACATATCATCACCATCACCGTCGTTATTATCATATTGAATGTGGCATATTATTTGTTTATATTAAAGCCATAAAAAAAATATTTATAAATTTACTGTATTTTTGTGTACTTAATAAGGTATCTGATGTACGTATTTTAAATTTTTTATAATTTTTTAATAATAGAATTTTGTTAATAATAGAAAATTAATCAAACAAATCACACAAACAAAAAAATGATTTTCCGAAAAATTATCGAATTTATATACGTAATTTTATATCAATAATAAATTAACACAACAAATTAGTTCTATTGAATTTTAAATTTATCCAAAATGATTTAATTGTATATTCACATATAAAAATATGTTTATTTTCTTTTATATTGTTTTATTACTGTAAAATTTGAAATTTTTTATTTTTTTAATTTTTCAAATTTATATGAAACGGATATTAAATGGATTTAATTTAAAAAAGTTTTTATCGATTGTAAAATTATTTTTATGTATGTGTTCAATAAAAATTTAATTAATCGATTAAAAAATTTTTCAAATAAAATAAAGCCATTTAAGATATTTGAAAAATAAAAAAAAAAATTAATTTAATTAAATAAAAAATTTAAAATTTTTAATTTGTATATTTGTTCAAATTAAATTAAAAAAAAAAAGAAAGAAAACAAACAACAAAAAGTTATTTAATTGAAATAATTTTAATATTTACTAAAATATTCTGCTTTTTTTCCATTTAATTATGGTTTAAAGTAAATTGTTTAATTATGTTAATAATTTTTTTTTTGCTTTTTTTCAACTACTTTTTTTTTGTTCTGTATATGTATTTACCACTAATTACTTTTGAAATTTTATATTATAATGTATTCACTTTGTATAATACTTTTCCGTTGGTATAATATACAAATTAATAGATTCTATGCATTTACAAAAAAAAAAAAAATTATGTAATATTCATTTGTATATTTATACGGGATATGTACATTATATACATATACACCGTCTAATTTTTGATGATGTTCAACATTTGATTTTAACTAACAAACTAACTAAAAATACAGGAAGGTTTTTTTTTCTATTCATAATGCATATACACACATATTAAATTAAAATATCGTACCGTATTATGTACATATGTACGCACGCTCTTCTCGTCCTTGCAATTTCTCTTTATTCATTTTTGTTTTTGTACTTTCTTTTTTTTTTTTTTTTTTTGCTTTTCATAGTATGTCATATAGAAAAAATTGTTGATGGTATATGTAAAGGGATACATACGTATGTATATGTATTTTATGTGTGGGAAAATTGACTATTTTGTTTCTTAACTGTTTCTTCTTCTTCTGTACGTATGTATTATACTCGTAGATGCATATATATGCATGTATGTACATTTATTTTATATTTTATAAAGAAAGAGCTCTGGTCAAGGTCGAATTCGGCCGGTTCCAGCTGCTATATTATTTGCAAGTAGATGCCAAAAGACATCATATATCTAAATAAAATATCATCACAGCATCTACAGCTGGGTTATACATACATACATACAAACTGATACACTTTTCAAAAGCCAAAAATTAACCAACATTTTAAATAGAAAAGCTTTACGTCATGCACACATAAAAATATACATACTTATAAATGTAAAAATATTCAGAATGTAATTTTTTAAAAATATTTACGTTACATACAAGTAAATGGTATTGTTTGCATATAAATATGTATGCAATCAAAAGCAAAAAAAAAATGTATAAAGTACCTACATACATGCATACATTTAATATTAGTTTAAATAAAGGGTAAAAGTAAAAGCCAAAAATACTAAAGCTTTTCCATTGCAAAAATGTAAAAAAAAAATGAATTAAAAAGTACATTTTACCCATCATAAAAATAGATACAAACATAAATTTTGAACATTTCTTTTTTCTCTTTTTGGGAAAGCAAAGAAAACAAAACTTTATGAATATTCATATACCCATAAATGTGTGTCATTTGTATACAATATTAAATTCTAAATATGATGGTCATGCAATTTCAAGTACAGATACATGGATATAATGTACTGTGTGTAATAATATGTAGACAATAAAACCTTCAGAACTCCCCTGTTGAAGGTTATCTATTCGTCTATCTATCATTTCAATTTTTTTTTTTTTTTTTTGTATTGTACATTTATACTTTAATTGTAATATTGTTGCATATAATATTATTCTAAATCTATTAAATATTTTTACCTTTGAAAATCATGTACTATTAAATGTAGAAATTTAATGCAAATTTAAACAAATCAACAAAGCACTCAGTATATATGTAATATACATATCTTCATTGAATCGAATAAATAGTGTAATTAAAAACGAGATTATATTTTTACTCTAAATTATTTACAAAATAAAAAAGATAGTATGAAAAATGAATATAACATTGGTTTCCATTTAGTTTTAACTAGATACATTGAATATCATAACAAAATGTGATTTATTATGAACAATCAATGTATCACACATTCAGATCGTGTCGAACATTTACATCTCCTTTTCATGTAAAATATCGTGAACAAAACGTAAATAAAAAAAAAAAAAATTGCTTACAAAATGATATCAACTAAAAGTAATTAAAGTGTTTTTATTTTTTGGAATTTTTTCTAATGGACTAAATTATTTATAAAATTAATTAGTATTTTTCAATACTATATATACATATATCCTCATTAGAAACATTATATCATGTTCGTGAGGACATATAACCATATAATAAATATTTGAACGGACATACAAATTATAATTACTATGTACGTATTATGATACTATAGTTTATATATATGTACTTACAATCATTTAGTGTATTTTTCTAATTTAATCCAATCAGGTTTTTATGTAGTTTTTTAAATGTTTAACGCTTTTCAATTATTTCAAGGTAAAAACATTCATATATTATGAAAAATTAGTGTTATATAGATTACATACATTATTTACTTTAAATTAAAATCGGTTTCAAATTTTCACTATATAATATAACATTACCAAACGGATATAAAAAAAAGTATGTAATAATTTTTTTTTTTTTTTTTAAATAAAAATGTTGTGACAATTTAATTATAATTTTCCAACTGATAATAATTACAAATTACTTTTACATTTATTTCCTTTTTTTTTCCTTTGATTATTACATGTGCGTATAATGTATCTGAGCTTGTATTATCAACCGTACAATCAATCAATCAATTGATCAATTAAATAAAAAATAAAAAGTATTTACATATATATATATTTTTTAAATTATTATTATTACTTTCATTTATTATTTATTTTTTGGTTCATTAAAAATTAAAAAAAAAAAAAAAAAAATTCTGATAATTATCTATTAATTCTTTTTATTAATTTATTTGTTCAAGCTAGTTAATTTTTTTAATATTTTTTTTTTTTTTTTTTTGGTTTAGTTTGAAATTATATTAAAAACTAAAAACAGGATACCTTTAACGATAGTCACTGCGCGCTGTTTGACTTAACATTTAATGAGATGAATACACGATTATGGGTGGTATATACTGGCATAATTTATAAAAGTTTTAAATGAAAAGGTTCTAGTTCGGTTTTCAGTATACATACATACATGCTTTCACTTATATAAGATTTATACAATAAATAAATAATTGTAGATGCACTCATATACTATGTATGTATGTGAGAATAATAACACATACATACATATAAAAAATAATAATATTTCAATATTTATAAAATGTTAAAGAATATATTCTATACTGTTATATAAGTGTATTTGTTTGAATTTACGACAGCAGCAACATCAAAAATAATGCATATCATAAAATATGTTCTAGTTGATGGTAAAAAGCAACGTCGTGGTTAAATTCAAATTGAGGTAGTCATTGCTCATTGCACATCATGTATACATTGTACATATATAAATTCATGCGTATATACATAAATCAGATACATGTATGTACACATATGTATATTTTCACACGATATACAATATATGTACATACATATAAGTATGTAATGCTAATGATGAGAAAAAGCTCTACCTGGCCTGAAAGTTTAAAATTCTCACCGAATATGTATGCAGTGTATATATATATTTATGCGTATATATATATATGTATATATGTGCATTCTAAAAAGGTGAAAGTTGCAGGCTGTATTTGCAAACAATTGCAATATGTAACATACACACACATATTTTCATGTAATTTTTAGCTCATGCAGCTAGAAAATAATAATATATTTTTATGCGTTCAAAGCCATGTGCCAGACTCATAAAAATGAATTGCCGACAAACCGCCCGTCCAAGAAAACAAAAAATAAAAAAAAATTAAAAAAATAATGAAAACATAATAATAATAATAATAACAACAAAAAATCGATATACATTGACCTTGGCCTAAAGTATTGATTTTTTAGATAGTACTTTATAATGAACACACTTTAAGTTTAAAATAATTTCTTTACAATTTTGTTTGTCATATACAAATAAACTGTCAACATTATTTTTATTCCTACTGCTACTGTTTCTTGCTATTCTATACCGGTTCTTTATGCGCCCATTCATATTTAGATATAATTTTCCTGTTGCAATTATTTGATAACAAAAATTATATAAGTACATACATGCATATAGTTGTAATATAGGTATGTACCTATATTTTGTGGGTGGAAAAAAAATGGGTGGATTGGTATGAGTATATGCATACACGGTTTTTTAAATAGTGATATATTGTATTATGAAAGCTTATACGGTGTACATACATATTTCTGATATGTATCAGAATTTTTAGAATGAATGAATAATGTAATCATTTCATATCGTCTATTGTTTTTATGTATGTTTAACATTCGCAAAGTTCACCTATACATTGAATTCACATGTATGTACATAAATAATAAATGTACACTTTCATATTCATTGTTCAACTTTTTTTTTTGTTATGTTTTTTTTTTTCAATGTTTTTGTTTATTTAACATTGTAGCCTATGTTCAACTGGTGTTTTAGCTAAATGAGATTCATATCTATACTTTAAAAGTTTCTTATATTACATTTTCTTGATGATGATTTGTTTTTCATTATTTTTCAAGTATTTATCATCAGGCACATACGTATATGTATGTGCATATATATATTTGTAATCTGCATATGTATATATTGTGTAAATATATAGCATTTATTCTGGGTTGGGTGAATTTTCTCATTTTCATTTTCTTTTTTTTCTTTTTTTTTTTAATTTTCCTTTTTATCTGCATAACAAGAAATGCTTGTAGACGTTAATAAAATGCGTAATTGCATACTTACCTGCATACATGAGATACAAATGCATTATTTGTACATCGTATTTTATTTATTTTTTCATGTGCATATGCACATCATATAAACAAAAGAACAAAAAAAAAATGCATTTTCTTATTTAAAAATTTTTTTTCAACTTACCTTCGTATTAAATCCAAGAAAAGATAATTTTCTTGTACGGCTATCGTTGTATTTGCTCATTTTTCTTTCTTATAATTTTCTTATTTATTTATTATCGTGAAAAATAAGAAAAACTTTATATGTCTTTTCTCAGTAATAAAATATACAATACACAACGTGTTTTTTTTTTTTTTTGAGAAAAATCAAATTGAGAAGAAAATGCTTGATTTCACTTTTTATACACTTTGCTAATTGCTGCTGTATGGGATACGTAGAGTAATTATATATTTGTTGTTGGGTATAGATGCGATGCGCCTACATGAGAAAAAAAATAATAAAAAATAAATAAAATTAAATATCACAAAATTTTACAGGTGTATCTATAAAATTAAAAAATATGAATGAATTATTTTATGACTGAAAACCACAATTGATTTTTCAAATGAATTATTAACAATAAATAAATAATAATAAGAAAATATCAAATTTACACTAATAGGTGTACTATGTGGCTGTATCTGTAATTCGAATAATAACCTTATGTGGGGGCAATCATTAAATTAACTCTATATTAGTGTTTGGAAAAAAAAATTTTTTTATAATAACAATAATGATACAATTAAATAGTAAAAATTACAGCAAAATATTAATTATAATTAACGATAATTCACACATATGTGTACTTACTCATAAACTGTATAGTTATAAAAACACAGTTGATACAGGAATGTGGTTTGGCATTTTACAAAAGAACCATAAAAAAAAACATTGCTATAAAACAATTTTGTTTAATGTAACACCACATATGTATGTAATGTAATTTATTTCGCTAAATGAATCATAGCATTTTAAGAAATTGTTTATTTTTCCACAATTAAATTTTTTAAGTCAATGGAAAAAAAAAATTAAATATAGTAATATAAATATCAAAAACAAAAAAAAAAAAATGCTCACGTGTTTTGTTATATACGTAAACATTTTGTAACAAAGTATATTTATTCTAATAGTGTATATTTTAGTTTATTTATAAATCAAAATAAAAACAAACAGATGAGTGAATTAATTATTTTTTGATGAATTACATTACATACACTATTACATATGTACATTACATGTGTATCTTTTTTTAATAATAATGTAGCTATACAAAATATACGTATGTATTTTACATATAGTACATGTCCATGTACTTTGTACATTTAAAAATTTAGAATGACAATGTATTTAATACGATATAATCATCGAAAATTTTATACGTATGTTCATTGAAATGTACTTAATTTTTAATTGAAATAACACAAAAAAAATGTACAGATAGGTGGGTATATTTAGTTATATCGATGAATGTGTATACAATATTATGAAAACTATCAAATTTCATAGTAAATTTTATTTTTTTAGAAGAGAAAAAATACTGTATGCAATAAAAAATTAAGGTCAAATTTACGTTACGTAATGATTTCCCTTTTTTTTTTTTTGTTTAATTAAAAGTGAATGTCTTTTCTTCTATAGTTTTTTTGCGAAAATTCATCTTTCGGTTTTTTTTTCTGGTATTTTTATTTAATTTTTAATTTATGTATGTATGACTTTAAATTTATAAGAACGTGACAATTTTTGAAAGGGATATCTTTAAGTATTTTGCTGTAGTCGTGTATCAGATCAGAATGTCTTAAGAAATTTTGCATATGTTCACATTTCATGAAACAGCGTTTTTTTTTTGTTTTTCTAAATAACGACAAAGACATTATTATTGTCAGTATAAATATTTAAAAATGTAGGTATATCAAATTTCACAAATAGTCATGATACGTTATAATATGTAGTTACAGTATGTGTGAGTTTCTAATCCATAAATCCATAAATGGCTTTACCGTACATGTGCTCTATTCTACTTTGTTTTTATTTTAAAAGGAAGAGGATATATATAACTACAAATCAAATAAAGACAGATATTTATAAGTATATGTGCAAATTCACATACATAAAATTATAGCGTATATATGCTATGCCGTATATATGTAGATAAATAAAATTTACATGAGTAATGATCGTTAAAATTTAAAAATCGAATTTTATTAATTTTTGATGAAGGTCTTCTTTACGATATTAGCATACACATGCAATAAATACTCGTACATACAACTTATATATAAAATGAGCATACGTGTACGGATTTGGTTTGAGTACTTACATATATGATATATTTTCAAGTTCAGAATATTATAACTTTTTATTGCAATAAAAAATTTTCAACATAACTAAAAAAAAAAATTATGTGTATTTCCTTTCAGATTTAGAAACTAATTAATTACATACTTTTTTTAATTATTAATTTTTTTTTTTAAATAGTGAAAATTTTGTAAAAGAATTGACCTTAAAGTAATTTTTTTTTTTTTTTGTTTAAATTAAATTTAAATTCAATTAAAACATAATTTCCTGAAATATTTAACAAAAAAAAAAAAAACAAAATAAAATTACATTTAAATTAAACATTCATGTATACCTATTACTCATAGCAAAGAAAACATTTTCAATTTTAACATTTTATTTGTATAAGAAAAATGCAATTTCTCTATAAGATAAGAAATTTATCGCAAAAAAGAAAATTAATGGCAAGCGAAAAAAAATTATATTTTTTTTTTTCTTATCACAATCTAAATATAATACGTGTATGTATGTAAAAGTACATTTATGGTCATGTATGAACATGGATGCATATGGTGACGAAAAAAAAAACATAAAATAAATGAATAATTCTTTTGAATACGTGTTAATGTGTCAATGTTACTTTATGTACCTATTTATAATATTTGTCTATGGATTTGAAATTTTGTTATATTTTTTCTTTAAAAAAATTAAGAGAAAATAATTTAAAAAAAAATGTTTTTTTTTTGTGATTGCAATACATGAATTTTTATCATAGCTCCAGACTTGTTTTCACTTTGTTAATAATGTTTACCTGTAATTAATTTATTTTAATATTTTTTTTTTAAATAATTTTTTTAATAGGCTATTGCACATGATATTATTTAAAGTCATTTTATTTGTGGGTGATAAAAATTTATTTTCATGAATTTTAAAGATGATTTATTACTAATTTTTTTTTTTAATTTAAATTTTTCTTTTATTATTTCTAACAATTTATTTTTTAGTAATTTTTTTTTTTTAATTTTTTTTTTTTAATTAAATATGAAATAAAATAAAATTTATTATACAAAATACATAACAAGACATATTGAAATAAATTATTATAATAAAATATAAATCATATAAAAGGAAAAACTGATTTCAAAAATAAAAATCAAAGTATCAATCTATTAATTAAACAATTTTTTCTAAATTGAAAAACTATTAAACTTTAAATTTTTTTTAAATACTTTATTTTTTATCTTTTACATTGATTTATATTTTGTTGATAATACTGTATGTATCACACATGACTAAAATAACGTTGATATTTGCATGTGATTGTGTTATGCATTTATCAATTAACGATGAAAAATAATAAATTAGATAAAATATCTAGAAAAATGTACAACTGAAATTTATTAAAATTAATAGGAAAATTTTCATGAACAACATACTATATATAAGACAATATCAAGTGTATAATACTCATGTACACATGATAATGTTACGAAACAAAAAAAAAATGTTCTATCAATTTTTTTAAAAATTAATTTCTGAATTACGAAATGATTACACATATTTATATAAAAGAAAAATATAAAAAAAAATTTTTTCCACTCTAAAAAGAAAACATATTCAAATAAAAGACTCGGTAATTTATTGAAATAAGATTACTTTTGCTTTTTCTGTAATAGAAATATCATGTAAAAAATATGATCTCTTCCTACACCTTTAATTACATAATTTCGTCATTTTTACAACTGAAACCTCTACATAAAAATTAAAAGCAAAATTAAAAAAAATAAAAAACAAACTGAAATATCACATTTCGATTATGATTTTTGTTTTCTATTTCTATTACAATAATTTGTTGATGCGAGCAAAAATACACAAATAAAAGTCCATTATGAAAATAAAAGAACTGAACTGAAAAAATTCAAATTTTATTTTCTTTTGTGAGGGTAAAAGAAAAAATTATGAATTACTGAAAATATGATTAAATCGGCAATTTCTTAAATTAAAAGGTTGAAATCTATGTTCAATTACCTACATAGCATGAAAACAGACTGTATTGTTCAATTATAGATAAATTATTGAATTGTTGAAAATAATCAAAATTTTTCTTTAATAGATATTACTCGTTATGTATGTGTAGATTATGTGTATGTATGTAGTAATTATACATGCATAGAAAAAATTTTAGATATAATTTTAATATAATAATAATTTAGATATAATCGTGTACATATAATAGATACGTATGCAGAGATCATCTAAAAAAAGCTGTCGTAATTTTAATATTTAAATAAAAATTTTATTTGACTTAATGCAGGGTATTGATTATATAATGTATAGGTAGGTGTATTTAGAATAATATATAATGATGAGATCAGTTTAAAAAAATTTGTACCTACGTCGGTATGCATGTGAAATATGAGAATATATAAAAATCGATAACTTTGCATTTCTACTAATGAAAATTTTATTTCAAACTATAATAACACATAATTGAGAATAGATATAATATTATGAGAAAGATAATATAAACATGCATTTATATATGTGTAATTATAAATATAATCACAAATAATTTCCAGATGTTTTTTTTTCCGTATATATATTTCAGTACATTTTGTAACGGTTAGATATTTATTTTGTTAATTAAAATTCACGCACTGTTTAACGAATCGAGAGAAATTAAATTATTTATTACATATATATAGGTACATATGCATTTTGTTACAATATTACATGCATGCATAATACATGTGTGTATAAATTACTGTTTCAAATACAAGTATGTATAATTTATTTATCATATCATTTGTTATTTAAATATTTTTTTCATATTTACCTGTTTTGATAACAATCTCTTTTTTTTTGTTTTGTTTTTTTGGATGATAATTCTTGCTGATATGCAAATATTGTAACGCAATTATTTAAAAAAAAAAAAAATTCAAAATTTTTCACTACAAGTACTTTTTTACAAAATGTTCAATTTTTGTTTTTCAATTAAAAATATGTTAATTTAAAACGTGTACACAAAAATGAATTTTAATATATTTTTTTTGTTTTTTCAAATTAGAAACAAATGTTCATAGTTCTAAAAAAAAAAAGAAAAATTTCCAGATTCCAATTAAGTAATTAATTTACTCCAAAAATAAATTAGCACTATGGTGAATTTAAAAAAATAAATTTAAGAAATTTTTGAAATTTTTTACAATCCAGACAAGAAAACAAATTTTAATTTTAATTTAAATCTTTATTTGTAAATAAAAATAGAAATTTCTACTGAAGAATAATAAGCTGTATTAAAAATGATTTAAAAAATAAAAATTGAAATAATAATTGTACCAAAAGCACAATAAAAGTTTTTTTTCCAATTTTTTTTTTTTAATTTTTTAAAGTGAAAAGTTAAAAACTTTTCACATAAAAATTTTTAAATTACTGTTTTCGGTTAATAATAATAATTACTTAAATATTCAAACTATATGCACTCTATGTGTTCTACTGTTTAATGAAATATAAAAAGGCAAACTCTAAACATTGAACATTTATAAGATTTTGAACCCATTGATATAAGAAAATTAAAAAAAAAAAATAAAATAAATAAAATAAAATAAAAATTAAAAAAAAAATGTTTTCCTAGTTTATAAAATTGTAATTATACCATATACTCATAAAATAGAATAAAATTATATTATTTATCAACATAACATTTTATACACAAAAAAAAAAAACGAAAATTATTATTTTTTATCTTTTTACGATATAAGAGAAAAAAAATCAACATTCCTCTGTATAAAATATCTTTTGTGCAGTTTTGGTTTTTTTGAGCTGTTATTTTAATTCAACCAAACTGATTTGTGTGTTGAAATAAAACTGAATAATGAGCACCTTCTTTTTTTTTTTTTGTTGTAATATTAGAATTCTGATGCAGCTATAAAGATTTTTTATGTAATATGATTTAGTATTAAATATGTTATTTTATTTTATTACATTTTTTTTTTTTAAATATTTTTATATTCACTCAATTCGTTATTAAATGAAATATTGTACATTTAGTTTATCAATTTAAAATCAATAAATTACAAATACAAAATTCAACAAAATATAATTCATTTACACCATATATAAGTAAGTATATATTTAATATAAGACAATACACAAAATAAAAATTTAATATAACTATTTCAAACGATCTGAGATCGGTAAAAGTCACGATCATAATGAATTCTTCTCTTTTCATTCAACAAATTTTTGTTTAAAAATTTTCAATTATACACTAATAATACATATGTAATAAAAATTATAAAATGGAAAATATATACGTATGTATTAGTATAAAATTTTGATCTGACTTCTTGAGTAACATATATATTACGATAATCAAACAAATTTGTGGTGACTTTCTTTTAGAAAAACCATTTAAAAAACAAAAAAAATTATTTAGTTTGTAATTTCTTTGTATGTTATTCTTAAGTGGTGGTACACTCTAAGTTATGTACGTCTTGAGATATGTATAGAGATGAAGTATCTTAAAAAAAATTTTTTTTTTTTTTAATTTTAAAACTTGATTTTTCGATATTATTACACGTTGTTTAAGAGATTTCTGATATTTAATTATCCATACAAGAGGCCATTTAAAATTTATTAAATTAAAACTATAAAAATTATACAATATTTATTTATTTTATATTTTGTTGATAATTTTATTAAATTTTATTACACTTTGATATTATATCGATAGTTCAATATGTACTAAATAAATAATTTTTGAAATATAATTTAAATACACCGGAAAACTGGTATGAAACATTGTTGTATCAACATATGTATTCATGTATGTATGTTATGATCAGCGATATGATATTATCGATCTTTTGTAAATACTCATATAAATGTAAATATATATTTCTTTAAAGTATTTTCATTTTTTATTTTTTATTTTTAAATTAGTTTTGTCATACATTTGTGTATAACAGCGCTTTGTACACAGTACATCAAGCATTAACAAAAAAAAAAAAAAGTTAAAAAAAAAAAAACTAAAAATACATTGTGCACATACATTTTTACCCACATGCATGTAACATAATGTACTATAATAAAAACAAAGTATGCACATAGTTTAGTATAAAAGTAAAATGAATAAAAAAACGTTAAAAAATAAATTCTAAAAAAAAAAGAGAAAACAAAATAAAATGAAACATAAGAAAAATATAATGTCTTAAAGACTCTTTTAAAAATTTATTTATATTTTTCAAGCACGTATAGATAGATATTTATTTTAACGTTTTGGATATATGGATAAAATACAGCAAAAAAATAAAATACCATAATAACTTGGGTGCCGACAACATATGAATGTACGTATGTATGTATATACTTATGTATCTCATATTTAAAGGGAACTCCGTTTTATATACATATGATGTTTTCAAGCATATATCCATTCATACACCTATGTCTTAAAAATGTAATGTCGAGTTCTTTCTGGCATAGATACTGTGTATTTGAGCTGTACTCGCACAAATCCTTCAGGTGACCAGGTGATCATTTATTTATTATATAGGTATATATATATATATATATATTGTATTTACCAATACCTGAATAAAACGATCTTATATAGGTATATTATATACATTATATACATGCATGTGAATTCGAATTCAAAGTCAATGTACATATGCAGCATTTAGTCAATGGTTTTTATTTTTATATGCGTTTATTTAGATTTTTAAAAGAAAATGTTTATATAGCAGTAAACACATTATAAAAAAATGTGTACACAAACGCACACATGTATCTAGAATCTAGATTCTGGGCTGCCAATTTTATATGGTCAACATTTAATATCTCTGGAAGATTTTTGTTAAGATATTTGAGATTTTTTATGGTAACATTAGAAATTAAACTTGTTAATTTTCAAATTGTAACAAAATTGGTTATTGTAGTTTAAATTTTAATTTTAAAAAGAAATTCAATTCAGTTTTTTTTATTTATTATTTTTTGATTTATTTTCCATTTATATCGGAGTCTATAGAGTTTTAAATAAAAACACATATTTTAAAATTTTAACGATTTTAACACTTTGAAATAGGAACATCCGGTATTTAAATTTTGAGTTCAAAAAAATTGAAGAATATGAGGTTTTAATCTTTGATAAATATAAAAAGTGAGTAACACAGCATTGCCAAAATGCATCTTTAAATTTATAAATTACGATTTATTTTATAAATTTTGAATTTTTTATTCATTTTCAATTTGTTCTTTTGTATACAGAAAATATCTAAAAAAAAAAATTTAAATTAACAAAATTTTAAGATTTTTAAATAATAATTTTTAAAAAATGACTAGAAATGGTCTAAAATATTTATTCTATCTCAAAACACCAATAAATTACCATCGTATTACCAGGTATTACTGGTACCAACCAATTAGACCATCGTCTTACATCTGAATCTGACATTCTACATTATGTTTTTGTGTTTCATACAACATAATACATGTTTCATATGATTGTAATTTTTGTTTGTGTTTATGTTTATTTAGCTGGTGTTGTGCAAGTGGTACACAAAAATGTACAATTTCTATAAAATCTATATAAATCTGGATCTGTGAATTTGTGTAATAATAAGCCCAATTTGTACGATTTTGTACTACGTCTACTGTATATATTCAAATTGTAATTTGTATACTATATATTATTGTATGCGAATGTGGAGTGTGTAGTCGTAAAGTGCGAATGGCAGAGCAGAAAAGAATAAGAACAAAAAAGAAAAGTGTTTTAAGTGAAGGATTTTTTTTTCTTTTCTTTGGTTTCAAAAAAAAAAAAAAAATTATTCAATAAAGATTTTTAAATTAAATTAAATGTTTTACATGTTTTTTTTTTTTTTTTTAAATAATAATTGGGAACGTATTGAAAAGTATTTATGAAACCAAAATGTTATGTGAAAAAGTGTCGCATTATTGATTTTAAACGTAAACAATGCATTATAATGAATTGACAGATGCCACCTTCGAAGACGGGCTCTTTTATTGATTTGTACGAACGAATAATTATAATTTTCTTGCATCTTGTGTGAATAAAAAAAAAGTATACATAACATTAGTAGTATAAAAATAAAAAATTCTACTATATATTTTGCCTTTAGTTAAAATATATAAAAATTTTATTTCCACCGCCAAATGTAAATTTAAAAAGATTATATTTAGCGGTGAAAAGTTTATTCACATAAGTAAATAAAATCAAAAAAGTTTAAAAGAAAATAAAAAAGTAAAATTTCTTCTTTTTTTTCGGGAAAATAGAAGAAACAAAGAGCAGTGGAGAAAACAACAAATAAATCATAATGTTTAAAGAATAAAAATATGATAAAAATACAACAAAATACATACTTATTTTTTTATTCTTAGATCTAGATCTATAAGTGGTAGGTAGGTGTTTCTTTAGTGCTTTCTTTTTTTTTTTTGCATTTTCATTTTTGTTTGTTGCTATTTTCTTAACTTTTTTTTTTCGTTTTTCGTGAGAATCTTTATGAGTAAGCAAAAGTAATCTTAAAAGAAAATGCATTGTTTGAAATTTTTTTTTCTGAACTTTTACAGATAACTGTGACCCTTTTGGAAGTATAAATAAATTAAAGTAACAATAACAGTAGCAGCAATAAGAATAATATTAATAAATTAAATTAAGATTTAAGAATAAGAAAAGACGGGCAATAATGGACGGGCAGCGTGCAAGAGATATATTGCCGCTGTTGCAAGAAAGAATCGTATATTTGACGGGTGGAAGAGATCGACGTGGTGGACCTTTATTATGCTTTCCAGCTAATCCTAGAAGAGAACGACTGAAACCAGATGATTTAAGAAGATTGCTTAGTTACTTGATTATGATACCAAGGTAAAATCCTTGAAAAAATTGATTTTTTTCCTTTTGTCTAAAATTGGCCATAAATATATTTGTTTTTGTGTTTGTTTTTTCTTTGCATATTTTAGTGATTCTGCAAAAAATCTTGGTTTCACAGTTATTCTAGATATGCGTGGAAATGGTGCATGTTCCACAAATGCTAAGACAATATTAAAAGTGCTTCAAGAACATTTCAGTGCTAATATTCATAATGTAGTTATTATTAAACCAGATAATTTTTGGCAAAAACAGCGTGCTTCAATAGCTAGTCACAAATATAAATTTGAAACAACGACTATATCCATCGATGCATTAAGTAAATTAGCAGAACCCCATCAATTGACTGGTGATTTTGATGGTTCACAATCATATGATCATAATCAGTGGATCGAAGCTAGATTAGCAATTGAAGATTTCTTTTGGCAAGCAAGTGATATGGTAGATCGTATTGATGATTTGCAAGAGGATTTAAGTCGAAATGATTTTGCCGAAGATGTAGCTGGAGCTAAACATAGTTTAGATCATCATAATGAAATGAAAAAGAAAATTTTGAAATTACCAATTGAAGATTTAGATTTACAGGGACAAAAATTATTATCAAAATTGAATTCATCAAATCATCAGGATAATGCTTCACATTCATCCTCGCAAACAAATTCACCAGGTTATAATAGATCAGCACATCATGCTAATCCAGATATGTCAGCAGCAATAAACAAAGCAATGAGACAAATCGATTTAATCCATAATGGGCAACAACATTTGCTTACACTATGGCAACATAAAAAAACGAAATTAGATCAATGTTTTCAATGGCGACTTTTTGAACAAGATTGTGAAAAAATGTTTGATTGGATATTACATAATCGGGATGTATTTCAGATGAGTTACGTTGAAATTGGTCATAATTATTCTGTAGCGAAAAGTCTTCAAGATGAACATCAAAAATTTGCTGTTGCTTCTATGAACGTTTCAGTTAATATCGATAGAATTTTAGCGGTTGCTGGCCGATTAATTGAAAGTAAAATTCACTTTCTAGAATATAAAATAAACCGAAAACTGATACCCGTGTTTTCTGTTTTAGGTAATCATTATGCTGCTCAACATATTAAAACGCTAGCAACTCGTTTAGATCGAACATGGAAAGATTTTGCTGCAGGTTTAGATGAACGTACAGCGGTACTACAATTAAGTGTTTTATTTCATCATAAAGCAGAACAATATTGTAATAGTGTGTCATCATGGGCAGCTGCATGTCAAGCATCACAACCATTACCATCGGATATTCAAAGTTTAGAAACAGCTATAAGAACACATCAATCACTTTATGAAGCAATGTGTCATGCTTACACGGAAGTTCATTCCACTAGCAAAAAATTACTCTATCAATTAGATCATTTAGTTCAAGTTTGCAATCAACCTCCGCCACCTGGAGTACCAGACCATCGAAAAAATAGTAGCCTTAGTAAATATGAAAAAGCAAATCCGGCTGCCGATTATAGTGAAGGAGCTTCACATGTTCTTGCAGTTATTCATCAAATTTTAGGACATCATAGATCTCTTGAGGCTAAATGGCATCAAGAAAAGATTAGATTACACCAAACATTGGCACTTAGGTTGTTCCAAGAGGATGTAAAACAGGTACTAGATTGGTTGAAAAATCATGGAGAAGTTTTTCTAAGAAAAAATACTGGAATTGGTAGAAATTTACAAAAAGCTAGAGTTTATCAGAAGAGTCACGAACATTTTGAAAATGTTGCTCAGAATACGTACAGTAATGCAGAAAAATTATTATCGGCTGCAGATGATTTGGCTAGATCCGGAGAAGCCGATCCGAATGAAATATATTCAGTTGCGCGGGAATTAGAATTACAGGTAGCATCTTTTGCTGAAAGGGTAGAACAAAGAAGACGACGTTTAGATATGGCAGTAATTTTTTATACTCATGAAAAAGAAGTTGCTGCCTGGATAGATCAATTGAGAACTGAAGTTTCAACTGATGAGACATTATTATCACAGGAGAAGTTAGAAGGAATTGAAAGACTTCTTCAACAATACCAGGATCAACAAGAAAGTACATTAAATGGGTGTATGCAAACAATTGCTCAAGGTGAAGCTTTATTGCAGGAAATGAGATCTCTTGAATACGTTGATAGTACTGGATCTTTATCTGCCTTGGAAACAACACTTGAAAAATTAACAAAACAAAAAGTTGAACTAGAAGAGCTTTGGTCAGCTAGAAAATTTCGTGCTGATTTAATTTTAAGATTGCGATATTTCGAACGTGATGCTCTTGAAGTATCGTCTCAGCTAGAAATGTGGGCAGAAGAGCTCCAACATGCAGAATTATCGAGAGATTATCAAAAAGCAGAACAGTTACTTAGATTACATAATGAATCAGTGACTCACATTCAAAATACAACATATGAGATGCTACAACAAGGCCAAGACTTACTACAAATGTTTGAATCGGCAGGTTTCATTGCAATGGCAGATACAACTCACACTGCACAGGCACGTATACAATATTTGCTTGACTTCTTACATGATAGAGAAATGGATCTTGAAGACTTGTCGGAAGTAAAACGTTTAAAACTAGAGCAAGCAGTTCAACTATGCCAATTCCAAAATGACGCGAACCAAGTGATTTCATGGATACGAAACGGCGAAGCAATGTTGGTTGCTAGCTTTGTAACACCCAATAGTTTAATTGAAGCTGAACAATTGCGAAAAGAACACGAACAATTCCAGGTTGCAATTGAGAAAACTCATACATCAGCAGTACAAGTTAAATATAGAGCTGATGCTCTTATAAATGCAAATCATTACGATCCACAATCAATTCGTGATATTTCTGATGATGTTACAAAGAAATGGCAACAGTTAGTTACTTGTGCAGAAGAACGTCATAAACTAGTGACAGCTTCAATTAATTTCTATAAAACAGCGGAACAAGTTTGTAGCGTGTTGGATAGTCTAGAGAGAGAATATCGTCGTGATGATGATTGGTGTGGTGGTGGAGGCTCTAGTGAAAAGGCTCAAACAATAGTTCAGTTGATTGCAAAACATCAGGAACAAAAAGAAGCATTTCTCAAGGCCTGCACATTAGCACGTAGAACTGCCGAAACATTTCTGAAATACGCAGGACGTTCCCAGCAATATTATAAATACCAGTCACAAGGGAACTGTGAAAGTCGTGTAAAAGCAATTTTAGATAAATTACTTGCCCAAGAAAATCAAGTACTTGAATTTTGGACTCAACGAAAAAAGAGTTTAGATCAATGCCAACAATTCGTATTGTTTGAAAGATCAGCAAAACAAGCAATTGAATGGATTCATAACACTGGTGAAGCTTATCTTTCATCTAGAACAAATTTAATTGGAAAAACAAAAGAGGAAACTGAAAATTTATTAAAAGAACATAACGAATTTCGCGGAACAGCGAAGGAAACTAGAGAAAGAGTTAAATTATTGTTACAACTTGCCGATAGTCTCGTAGAAAAAGGACATGCACACGCAAGTTCTATTAAACAATGGGTGGCAGCAGTAGATAATCGGTAATTTATTTTTTTCAAATAGTAAACAAATGCATTTTTCAAATTTTTATTTTTATTTTGTAGATATAAAGATTTTAGTAATAGAATGGATACATATAGAGAACAATTGGAAAATTCGTTAGGATTATCTGTAGTTGCTGCTGAAGATAATAGTTCATCTTTAAGTTCAACTTCAGGTGAATTTCATCTTTGTTTTAATTTGAAAACTTGAAATTAATTTTTTTCCGTTTAGGCTCTGCTGGTGATCGACATTCAGATCCATCGTTGGAAGCAAAACTTGTCTCTACCACTACAACAAAAGAAATCAATGAAGAAAAACGAAAATCAGCACGCCGTAAAGAATTTATAATGGCTGAATTAATGCAAACTGAGAGAGCTTATGTTAAAGATTTAGAAACTTGTATTAAATGTTTTTTGCATGAATTTCGTAATGCTAAAGATGTTCCAGCTCCATTAGTTGGCAAAGAAGATGTTCTGTTTGGAAATATTGAAGAAATTTATAATTTTCATGAGAAGATATTTCTTAAGGAATTGGAAAAATATGAAACTATGCCTGAAGACGTTGGACATTGTTTTGTTACTTGGGCATCTAAATTTGACATGTAAATCATAAATTTGATATGAAAAAATTTTGTTTTTGTTACAATTTGATTTTTTCAGGTACGTTTATTATTGCAAAAATAAGCCAGTTTCAAATAATTTATTAGTTCAACATGGTGGTACATTTTTTGAAGAATTACAACGAAAACATAAAATTGAACATCCATTACCGGCATTTTTAATAAAACCAGTTCAAAGGATAACAAAATATCAATTATTATTAAAAGATTTATTAGCATGTTGTGAAGAAGGTCATGGTGAAATTAAGGTAACAAGATAAATGATGAAATATAAATGAATATTGTTCAATGTCACATTTGAGTAATTTTTCCTTCTTTTTTTTTTGTTTTTTTTTATTAAATATTATAGGAAGGTTTAGATGTTATGCTTAATGTACCGAAGAAGGCGAATGATGCAATGCATTTATCATTATTAGAAAATTGTGATGTATCTACAGACAGTCTTGGGGAAGTTGTTCTTCAAGTAAGTCAAGACTTTTTTTTTGTCGAGTGGAATAATAATTGAATTTTTATTTTCTTAGGATTCCTTTTTAGCTTGGGACAATAAACAAATTATTCGTAAAGGACGTGAAAGAAGAGTATTTTTATTTGAACTTTATCTATTATTTGCTAAAGAAGTTAAAGATTCAAGTGGCTCAGTTAAATATCAATTTAAAAATAAATTAATGACTACAGGCAAGTGTTTCACTTTTTTTTAAATTTCCCTTTTAACGAAAATTACACTTTTAACAAACATTTTCATTTTGTTTATTTTTAGAACTCGGAATTACAGAACATATAGAAGGTGATGAAACAAAATTCGCTGTTTGGACTGGACGAGCACCAATGCTATCAGATTGTAGAATTGTTTTGAAGGCAAATAGTTTAGAAGTTAAACAGGTAATAAAATACAAAAGTATTACAAGGATCGTATACTTATAATAAAATTATTGAAATTTATTTTTCTCTTTTTTGAATTTTTATTTAAAGATTTGGGTAAAAAAATTACGGGAAGTTATACAAGAAACATGTTTTTCTGGTACATCACTTACATTACCGAAATCACCTGCTAAAGGTAGTGCTTCAGGATCATCACAAAGATCATCCCGTGATTTAGATGAACCATTAACAGAAAATGATCATGATAGATGCTCATTAGCTAGTTTCGGTTCTGGCAATACAACAGATAGTGATAATAAGGTAAGTGGAGAAACATATTATGTATTTTCTATTTTTAACCTTGACATTTTTATATAAATCCCAAAAAAAAAAACAAATTCATTTTAAAAAAATAAATCACGTTATTTAAGAAATTTTATCAGGTGAAGCTTTTAATCAAATTAAAATCTTGTATTTACACCTTTAAGTAATTTTTTCTAGATCGAATACGATAATTCTCTTCATTCATTATTATAAATGTGTTACATGTGAGGATTATACTTTTGTCTGTTAAAATATTTTTAAAAAACCTGAAAGCTTTTTCTTTATCATAAACTTAATTTTTCTTTAATTAAGTGAATAGATAAATAATCATACGTTGAAAATCTGCGTTAACTTTAACGCAATTACTACGCTTGCTCCAAATTAAAATCAAAGAGAGCGAAACAATTTTATGTGCTATAAAAATATATGTAAGTTTTCTGCTGTTGTCATAAGGTTTTTTTTTTGTTTTTTTGGGAAAAACATAATATGTACTTTCCGGCCGCCCGGTTTCATAGTAATTAAATTAGAATGCATACATTCACAGTCATTCATATAATTTACCCGATAATAGAATAATAAATATTTTATACAATTTTCTTTAACATTACATACAAAGAGAATGATAACTTTTCATATTTTCCCAAATATGCATCACATTCTTTATAGAAATAAAAATACATGTATACATGTACAATTTGATATATACATAAGCATGTATTACACGAAGGAACATACGTAAAAGATATTTTTCTTTACTTTGTTGTTTTTGTTTTTCCTAATATTTTTATGCCATAAAAAATGAGAAATAATTTTTCCAATTTTCCCCTTAATTTTTATATGTATTTACATTGTGTTTTGTGTTATATATCTACTTTTCATAAATATCTCAAACTTATTTAAATTCGTTTTCTGTATAGAGACGTCGCAAAAGCTATCGCTTGGTATTTAAAAATTCATATGTATTATTTAGTTTTAGACTTTAGAAGTTTAGTCGTTAAGTTAATGTGAAAAGGTTCTTTTCGACGATGATAATTTAAAAAGAAAAATTGAAAACAAAAAAAAAAGGAATTTCTGTTTTTGTATATGGTGCTTGATTTTTTAATTGCTCACCTAAAATTTAATCTTATCTTTTTTTTCGTTTTTTTTTTTTGTTTTTTAAATAAATTTATCGTACACTTAAGTGTGCATACACATGACATGGACTTGAGATAATTTTAAAATGATATTTATAATATATAATATATAAAAATAAAATCAAGAAAAATAATTTTTTTTTTTTATTTTGACTCTCTTGTATTGAATGCATACATATTAGTGTGTGTACAAATCATTTTTGGTTTTCATCTTTTTTTTTTTATTTCATTTATTTATTTTTGAAAATTATAAATTTTTTCCTCGATATAAAATTTTCAATGTCACGATATCAAAACATAATAATAAAAATGTTTATAGAAATATTGTGTTATTGTTACATAAATTCAGATAAATAACAAATTGTTTAAGAAAAAAAAAAATAAATAAATAAAAATAAAAACGTTTTTTTCTTGAATCAAGAGATTTTCTAACAACATGGTGTGAAAAACTAAAAAATTAAAAAAAAAAAAGAAAGTGAACTGAAAAAAAGATAAATGAGAACAAATTTTTTTTTTCAATTTGTTATGGTCAACAAATTAAAAGGTCAAAATGACTTAGTTAAAACGATGTGAGAACAAAAAGTGATGAAACACTAAAGAAAATCTATTGAGCTAAAATCAGATCACAATTTATAAAGGAAGGAAAGAACATTTTATATATTTTCTTTCTTTTTATGTTATACATATATAAGTGATTTGCAGAATTGTTGTACCACCTGGTCTTGTTAGCTCTGTAACGTACATAGTACATTTACTTTTAATCTGCACAAAAACACTTTATGTATGTATTATGTGTAAATATCGTTATACATAAAAAAAAGCTCAAATTATTATTATAAAATTCGTTGTGGAAAAAATATCTAAAAATATAAAAAAAGAAAAACAATGGAACATCATGTAAAAGTAAAAATTTGTAAATTATTTTATTTATTTGTTTCGTTGGATGCAGTAACCAAAGGACCAAAATATCATTCGTTTTTATAAATTAAATATATACCAAAGAAAAAGAAAACACAACAACATTTAGGCACAAAAAAACAACAAGAAAAAAAAATTTTTTTATTCAACATTTTTATTAGCCATCTAACTTACAACGAGAGATTGTTTCTATTGCCATATATATACATACATAAATAAATAATAAATTAAAAAAAAAAAAAAGAAAATGAAAAATCGATTTTGCTCAATTTTTATTCGAAAATTGTTTTATTTAATTCCGATCCATTTTTAATATCTTTTTATATCTATTATTTATATCTTTTTTTCTAAATTTTAACAATCGCGTGTGATAATAAACATTTTTTTTTTTTAATTGAAAGTAAAAAAAAAAAACATTATATACAATTAGAAAAGAGGGGGAAAATATTCTTATCATAAATTGTATTTTAACATTTAAAAAAAAGTCTCAACTAAAAAATAAAAATTAAAAAACGTGTACAAGATAAGTTTTTTTAATTTAAAAAATACATTGTATAATTTTATAAATACGTAATTAAAGTGAATAAAATTTAAAGAAAACACAAAATTTTAAAAGAAAATAAATTTTTTGAAGAGTTTATTGCACAAAAAAATACAAAAAGAAAACATGCCAAATTTCAAATCGTTTGGATTTTTTTTTTACTATTTAGTGCCTACATAAAATTCAAATAAATCAAAGGAAAATATTGAAAAAGATAAAACAAAGAAAGGAAACATTAATCCTTTTTACAAGCTCCAGGAGGTCAAAAAGAAAAACAAAAAAAAGAAACATTTTACACAAAAGAATAATTTTTATGATTTTTGATGTTATAAAATAATATTGCGATATTCATACACCACATCTAAGTCCATATACGTAGATAAATCCACAAAAAAAAATGTTGTTTTTATTATTTTCTTTGTAAAATTCAATTTTATTTATTTATTTATTTATTTTTTTTTTTGATTCTTAATAATGCAAAGAAAATTTAATAATATGCATTAAGATAAAAGAGAAGAAATATCATATGCTGGGAGAATAAAATTTTTGTGACAAAAAAAAAAATTACATGTACATATACCAAGGCAAAACTTAGAAAGAACAACTTATGTACACACTTTTATATATGTACCTATCACATAAAATATATAAAAAGGCGAAATAAAAATCAAGAGAAAAAAAAACAGCATCAAAAATAAAAACAAAAAAAAAAAAAATACACAACTATGATGATATAAAAAGCTCAAAAAGAAAAATCTATATGTACATAATATATACATGTTGTTTTTATGTTTTTTGATATATTTTATAAAATAAATATTTATATATATACATCACAAATATTATAATAAGAAATATGAAAATTTTTTTAATTTTTTTCTGATTATGATTATTTATTATTATTATTATATTTATATATATATTCATGTTATTAAATTAAAAAAGAAAATTTAGAAAAAAAAATAAAGAAAAGTTATTTATATATATATAGTACATGAATATAAAATTTTCCTGAAGAAAAAATATAAAATGAAAGCAAAATGATTTTTTTTAAAAAAAAGAAAGAACAGAAAAAATTTTAAAATTTAAAATTAGTGAATATTTTATTTATTTGAAGTTTATTTTTCGTGATTTAAAGTTAAAAAGTGTAAAATTCATGTAATCTGTAATGAAAAGTGTTAAGATTTTTTTATATGAAAGAATGAATAGTAGTGATAGTAGCAGTACAAAAATTATATCATCTTCATCAACATCAACAACAACGACAACAACAATAGCAACTGGATCATCATCACAAAGTAAAAAATTTTTTAAAAAATTAACAATAGAAGAAAATTCAATGAATACATCGGCATCACCATCAACAGCAGAAACACCACCATCTCCATCATCATTACAACCACCATTATCTAATATAAATATATCATCATCAAATAATAGTTCATCGCCGACAAATGTAATTAAGTCACCATTATCACCGGTACCATCATCACCATCTGCTTCAACAACAACAACAACAACAGAAAAAATTGGTGTTTTTGAGAGACTAAAATCACAAAAAGGACGTAGAAAAATTTCATTACCATGGTTTCGGCAACATAGTGTATCAGTACCGCATGCAGCATTATCTCGACAGCATACAATCGATTCACCTGGATCATTTCGTTTTTTTCGTCAGTCATCAACAAATCAACAGCAGGTTAATTAATTAACAAATTATATATAATACATTAATTATTCATAGAACTTTTATGTTGTTCATCTTTTTTTTTTTTTTTATTTTTTTTTATTTTTTTTTTTTTTTTATTTACACCACAAAGTACTTATTTAATTCTACATTATTAGAATTGACAATATTTCCATAATGAAATGTGAACTCAACTGAATAATTAAAAAAATTTTAGATACATAAGTACATTGTTGTATATTAACTTTGAATAACAGATTTTTCAATGTGTATTTTTTAAACAAATTTTAATTATGTGATTTATTACATCACATGAACTTATACGCTTGTCATAATTTATTAATAATAATAATAATAATTAATTATAATTTTCATGTATCTACCAATCTACTTAAAGTTTTCATGAAAATCCCATATGTGCACACCTGGAAAAATATATGTATGCATCATATTATACTTTATAGCTACTTATTGTGTATATTTCACTGTAATTATAAAGATTGAAAGGAAAAACAGAAACTCATAATTTCATAATTTTATAATTTATTTTTTCGACATACGATATATGTATGTACGAATGTGTATGCTCGTACGTTTTTATGAGCTTATACTTAAAATGTTTATTTTGTTGATTTTTTTTATTTTATTTATTATTATACATTTTTAAATTTTTAATATTTCAATTATGTATGTTATACTTTTTATTTAACCAATGTCATGAAATTTTTATTTATTATTTAAGTATTTATTTATTTATTTATCATCACGTGTGTCGTGTAATATAAGCAACAACAACAAAAACATTATGAAAAAGGGGTTAATATCATTTTGGTTGTTTTTGTGTGTTTCTATTTAGTTGACGATAAGGAATTACATTGTGTTAACATTTAAATTTTGAAGGGCAATAAAATTAAATTTAAAATTAGAAATTTTATTTTTAAGGGCATTTAAACATACATACATATGTAAGTGCATATGTATTTTTGATATTTTAGAAAAAACAAAAAGACAAGGACAACATTTTTATTTTCTTTTATTATTAGAATAAAAACTTAAAAAATTATACTTTTGTTTCTACATTTTTCTTTTCTATTCAAAATGAAATTAAAAATAAGTTTAATTTATTTTTTTGTTTAATTTGGAAAAATTAAGTCTGAGAATGAAAAATAACGGCTTGAAAATTAATGATGTTGATTAAAAACACATGTACAAATTTTTCATTGCCAAATGCTAGTATATGTACTTATAAAAATTTTATTTACAAAATAAACACAAAAAAAAAGTAGGAAAATTATTTGTTATTTACATGTAGATTTTCTCTCTAATGCTCTTATATCGCATTACATCATTGTCTATATTAAGTACGTAATATAGGAAAATAAAAAAAAAAACTAAAATGTGGAAAAACTTTCCTTCTTTTATATTTAATCACTTTCATGTATGATATTATTTACTATTTAGATGGCTTTATATGCAAATAGATATTTATACATACATATGTACAGCTGACATCATTTTTACTATTAAAATATTTTTTCTGTACTATATCCTAGTACACATTACATTTAACGTATACACGCATATTTAATATTTAACAGTACTGTAATGAAAAAGATCAAAAACAAAATAATATTTATAAATTTTTTTTTTAATTCATTTTTTGCTTTTGCATGATAACAACATAATACCAAATGAATCATTCCTATGATTATCATTGTCATTATGTATACATATGTATATTAAGTACAATTGTCGTTCAGTCTTATCCTGACGTCTAAGGATAATGCGATTATCTATTTAAATAAAGTTTGATTTTTTTTTCAATTATTATTTTTTTTTTAACCGTTTTCTTTTCATTTTTTTTTTTTAACTAATGAAATCATGACATTGAAAAATTAATTTCTAATTTTTCATATTATAAAAATTTATTTTAATTTTATTTCATATGAAATCGAAAATAAATATAAAAGAATGTTAAAAAAAAAAATATGTATGTTTGATTTTTTGTTGTTTTTGTTGATATTATTATTATCAGAAAAAGATTAGTTTCACATTTTATATGCATTAAGTCATTTTCAAGTGGTTTTTACTTGAATATGGGGAACTCAATGTATGACAACAAAATTAAATTAAAAAAAATAAAAGAAAATAGTAATAATAATAATAATAATAAAATGCATTAGTATGTTTTTGCAAAATACTGTACACTTACTTATACAATACTTATACAGAAAGATGATTTCACCTTTTTATACCCTTGAAACGTGCTCTCTATTTTATGTACATACATACATATATATTTGTTATCTATTTAAATATGTAGGTATGTGTGTATGTTAAAAATTCACGGAAAAAAAAGAATTTTTTTTTCTATGAATTATTTTAAGTATTATAATAGAAATAATAATAATCAGATCTAAGGATCTTGTGAATGTCAGTGTCATTTAATATAAAATCCTTGTACAAAGTACATTATAACAGCATATACATGTGTACATGTACGATGTACATACGTATGTATGTTGAGTGCATGCATTGTATGGAGATACTTTTAAATTGCATATATTTATATGTACATCCTTTTTTTCCTTATAATATGCAGATCTAAACAATACAAATTAATATGCATATCATAATAAGAAAAATTTGTTTTCATCACATACATACATATACATATTATATTTCATTATTCGGAAGAAAATATTTAACATTGAAACTTACTTAGTATACATGATAAATAAATTTTCATTGTATTGCACGTTTTAATTAAAGAAAAAAAAATGGCAATTCAGACAAATAATAGAAAATCAAAAAATATATCATATAATAATTTATTGAAAATATCTTTTTTATTTGTTCAATAACTTTTATCTTTTAAGTATTTATTGATTAAAATTCTTTTTAATTGATAACTTATACTATATATTCCTTTATTGAAAATGGACATATTATATTATCTTTACCGGCTTGTCCTTTCTTTTTATTAGCTATATACAAGTATATAGTTTCATATTTTTATATATTCAACTAATCATTATTGCTATCATCATCGTTATCATCTACATCATTAACGTCATCATTCCCATCATGAAATATTCTCATGTATGATTTTCTAACATCGATCATATTTACATTCTACAAAATATATATGTACGTATACGTAAAATTAAAATCAGTAAAATGAAGATGTCGTCTTCTATTTGTATATGCAGAATTGCTGACCTTGCGCACAGATTCTTAACATAATAATGTATCATATATAGGTACATACATACCTTTGTACTTTGCAGTATATTTTTGATTATAGCCACATATATATACACAATTGTATGTATATATGTATGTAGAAAGAATATAAAATTCTTTTCATAAAATAACTATTTAGATTTTTAATTCAAAAAAAAAAAAAATTAGAATAAAATAAAGAGAAAACCACGCTTCTTATTTTTCCTTTTTTATACACTATAATCATTAAAAAATTTTCATAATTGAATAAATAAAGGTATTAAAGATATTGAAAATATTTTCTAATTAAAATTTAAAAACAAACATCATCATCATCATGTTGGCACTATAGTCTATGGAGGACCCTCGCTTTTTTCAGAATTCGCTGCCATTTTGCTCTATCCCTTGCGTTCTCTTTCCAGTTATTAATTCTGAGTTTACGGATATTATTGGAGAACTTATTCCACTATCTTGGACCTTGGTCTAACAATTGGTCTTCTACCTTCTGGTTCACTTTCCTAAACCTTTCTTGCCATCCTGAATTAAAAACATATGTACATAGAAATACAAAACTGTATATATGAGAAAATCATTTATAATGATGAATCGATTAATATGACCAAAAATCAAAATTCCATTAGATCGTTTATAATAATAATAATCTCCTAAAATGATTATGGGTTATCAAACCATTTAATGACTTTATATGAAATCCCTACTGCATAGGTACATAAAATTTTCTAATAATTTTACTTTGTTTTATAAAATTATAATTAAAAACTATCACGTAAAATCGATTATAATAATTACTTGATTTTAGTTTTTGTGTTATTATTTAACTGGCATCAAAGCTTCAGTATTTGTATGAATTTATGAAGAAATATCACTACATAATTTTTTATTTTCTATTTAAAATTCTTAAAAAAAAAAGACAAAAAAATATTATCAAATTTTATACGAAATCAATATCGAAAATTTTTTTATCATAACAACAAATAAAAGTCTGTTTATTTTTCGAACAATATTCATGTTTGTATTCATTTGAAAAAAAAAAGTGTTATCAAATCTACATATTTTATTTGTTCACCTTCTTTTTTTTTTCAACCTACAAACATTAATCCAAATGTGAGAATATGTAATTATTTGATATTCATACAATTATGTTGACTTTAAAAAAATACACAATACAATGAATATAAAAAATGTACACATTTTATGGTTCTAATTTTTAAAGTAAAAAAATTTATTAAAATATGTAGATATCAACATACATGTTAATTTTATAAAGTGTGACCAATGAGTA
This sequence comes from Anthrax anthrax, assembly GCA_963971155.1. NCBI lineage: Eukaryota > Metazoa > Arthropoda > Insecta > Diptera > Bombyliidae > Anthrax > Anthrax anthrax. The sequence goes on from OZ020120.1 coordinate 20,641,632, forward strand.
ATATTTGGTAATAAAAAAAGCAAAACATTAAAGAAAAAAAATCAAATAAATAAATGAAAAGTACACAAAAATTAGCATAAATTAATAAAATTATGTACAATATTGCTCAGATTGCAAAATAAAAATTTTTGGTCTATTTTATCATCTTTTTAAACTATTTACACACCTTTTATTCCTAAATAGCATAAATAACTTTTCAATAATTATCATGAATACCGGAAAAAAAAATTACTTTTAACAGAAAAAAAGCAAAATGTATGATAATAAACATTAAAACAATAAAAATGAACAAAAAATCAACAACAACATAAAAAATACAAATGTATACATAAATGCTTTGAAAATGAAAAACATGAAAACAAATACATGTAAAATTTGTTTATTTTGTTTTTATGCATACAAAAGGATATTGAGTACTTATTTACTTTTATAGGTACTTTGTAATACAAATTAGATGTAAAATGTGGTTTTGTAAAACATTGTAAATATTTTATGACCTTTGTCATTACGAATTATTTTCAAGTCATGAATTCGTATTGCTTTAGACTAACCAATCATTTAGTATGGAACATTCAAAGTTTTTATCGACTTGATAAAATATGGATAACACGTTAAAAAGCCATAAAGGCGCTTTTGGGTCATTATCATCTCATTCACATAATGACCCAAACTTAACTTAGTTTGTTAATCTTAATTTTTTATATAGAATTTTAAAGTCTCAATATAAATTTCATTCTGAAGGAAGAATATTCTATTGTAAGTCAAGGTCCATACTAGCTCGTTGGTTACACAGCAAAATATGTGTATGATGAAATTTTCTTGAATTCTTCGAAGGATTACTTCTAAATAAATAGAAATAATGTAAAAATTTCAATAAAAATAATTATGAATTTTTTTAATTAAAATTTTTAATGAACAATACTTTATAAACTGTAGAAATAGTTTAAATCAATTATTTGAACATGTAACAAGTATTTAAAGAATTTGATGAAATTACAAAATTTTTATCTACATCAATTATCCACTCTTTTAAATTTACGAGTATTATAAGGTTAAAAAAATTTTTTTTGTTTTTTTAATTTTTTCTCTCTATTATATAAAAAACTTAGTGATTCTCGTGCTATGTTATATTTTATATTTGCATATATTTAGGAAACTCAAGACTTTGTCTCTCTATTACATGTTTTTACCTATATGATACCCAATGTGTATCAATAAATTATGTCACAATTATATCAGAAAAGTAGTGACACCCCGTCAATACAGTATTTTTGAGCAATGAGTAGTGTAATTAAATGAACAATTGTATATTTGTTAAATGGGGGTTTGTAGTAGGACAGGAGGGTACACCCCTAATTTTTCATAAATTAATTATTTTTTTGTATTCTAAAAGTTACATATGTTTATCAATAACAAATATTTTGCATAAACATTTTGTAATTTATCAAAATAAAATGAAATTGTTATGATAAGTGTGTATTTTACAATGTAAATATTGGTATCCTCGTGCATAATGATGGTAATATACATATATCGCACGTTACCAACACGATATACGTACATAAGTTCATATGTATGTGAATCGCCGTGTACACATACATTCGTACATACTACATACATGCAATTTTAAATATTAATGAGATTATAATAATACATATTGATATCATGTCATTTAGAAAATAAATTGAGTGTAATGAATTGTTAATAAAAAGAAAACCATGTATTTTATGTGTACATTGCAAAACACTGTAATATGAGATTTATTTTACAGTATTTATTTACTATTATTTTCTTTTTTCATTTTTTGTTGTTGTCTTGTTGTTGTTTTCTTCATCTTACATGTACTAGTAAATAAATTACACATGAAAAAGGGGATAAAAAAAGAATGAAAAACAAAAATACATCAATTTTCATGAATATAGTATGATAATGTACTTAATAATAAATAATGATAATAAATAATACTTATACACATGAACGGTACATACAAGTAAAATATAAAATTTTTCTTATAGTTTAATGATAAATGATAAGCAAAGATTTGTTTTATTTTATTTTTTTGTGTTATACTTTTTTTTTTTTACTTGCAAATAACAATTGTATTATTGTACCAAAAGCAATAAATACAAACAATCAAATGTTTGTTTATTAAAAAAAAAATTTTTTTGCATTTCTTTTTCTTTTACGTTTTAGTTGTTTTTCCCTTTTTTTTGCTGTGATGATGATTTTTTAAATATAAACGTTTATAAAAATACATGTGTTTTTATTTCAATAAAAATATATATGATATATATGTATGTAATATACATATAAAATTATTATTTTAAATATACACAAAATAATTTTGTATGTGTTTTATTCCGTAAAAAAAAAAATTTTTTTTGGATGACAAAGTTCGTTATGTTATACATAATATTTTATGAAAGGGGTGTAGTTGCTATCATTCAAAATAATTTTTTTGAAAAAGAAAATTCGTTGGAAAAACCATTTTTTTTTTGTTTGTTTTTTTTTTATTGTATTTATGATGTCAATCAATTTGCACACCGATTTATTATTTCGAATAAAAAAAATTGTTTTTAATGAAATTTTGTATTTTGTATTTTTAATTTTTCAAATTACCTTACATATTCATATGTACATTGTACTTGCCTATATAAGCACCCATTATAGTCCATAAAATTTATATCGATTTAATTTGAATATTAAACTCATAAAATCTATGTAAATCATAATCAGAATATTTTTTACTTTTTTTATTTTTTTATATTTTGATTTTCATTCATTTTTAAAAATGTAATTTTTTTTCACATGTATTTATGTATGAATGTATCTGTTGATTTCAAAGAAAATTTAAAATTAACAGAAATTTCGAAAGTAGATACGAGATCGATATGAAAAAAAATGATACATGATTTTGAATAGATCTTAAACATATGTAAATATAAAAATTACATGTGTAATTCCCAATGATAAATGATTTTTCCAATTTTTTTTTTTTTTTGTCGAAAGAAAAGCCAAAAAAATGTCAATTGCTGGTTTGAATGTTTTTTCTTTTTTGTTCCTGAAAACATTTTAATTCATTAAATTGAAGAATTTCTAGTAAATTAAAAATTTATAAATGATAAATATTTTTTTTATTTATTTTAATTTAGATATCAATTAGATAAATTGAAATAAATTAGAATAAATAGAAATTGAAAAGATAAAATAATGACACCATAAAAGAATGAATTTTTATGGTAATTTTGTTTAATTAATTAGAAAAAAAAAAAAAAATTCGTTACCAATACAAATAATGAATAAAATATCTTTTTTAATCTAATTGTTAAAATATAAATGAATTGTTATTTTAATTAGCTGTATACGTTGCATTTATAATTATATTATTCAATAAGATCTAACTATTTAAATTTCAAAAAAGATTTTTTTTTTGTTTTTATTACATAAAATATTTTACAATGAATACATTATGGTATTATTACTACAATTGATAATATAATTTCTATATATCTGTATATTTGTACAAGCTACATATATGTATATATTATTAACATCCTTACAACAAAATATATATTATGTAAAGTATACAATATGACATACATATATGTATGCACATAGTGTGCCTTATGTACATGCTTACATGATATTTTCTAAATTTATCCATGTTATATGTGTATGTATGTATTCTACATTGAATATGTATAATACATATATAGTTGCTCATAATTGAAACAAGATGTAATTAATCAAAAACATTCCCTTTTGTTTTATTCTTCCACATCGTCTAACTTATATAAAATCGATATAAAATAAATATCATATGCCTGTGTGTGTGTGTGTTTACGATACGTATGTAATATGTATACACATAAATATAGAACATATATAATAAAAAGTAAAAATGGATATTATAAGGACACGAAACACGAATACATGCTGTATATTAGATGAACATATTCCATATATGTACGTGTGTATATTGTGTACAGATTTTCATGTTTTAAAGGAAGGCTGTTTTTTGTTATAGGTGTTATTTTGGTTGTATGTACAATATTTTCCATATTTTAAGAAAAAAAATGTATACTTTTCTTTTTTTTTCTTGTTTATTTACATACATATATTTATTATACACATACTTATGACCACAATAATGAAGAATATGTATAGATTTTTTTTTAATGTTAAAAAAGAAAATATCTTTACAACCTGTATTTAAATAAAAAAAAAGTAAAATTATTTATTTCATTTTAATTAAGTTGTTCTGTACACTGACCATAAATACCACATATGTGTGTATTATTTACCCTATATATACAACGTGATCCATAACTTATAAGCTCACCTGTTTGGTTCCATACGTGCGATACTATTTTACATACCCACACAGTAGGTGGATTACATTATATACATCGGTTGCGTGTAAAATGAATTGAAATTATTGATAATTACTATAATTATTTGCAATTTATTTTTATTAATAAATTTTATCATTATTATATATCAAAGTAGGAAAATTGAAAAAAGAAAAAAAAAACGAGGGAGAAAAATTAAAATACCATAAAAGATATTGACCAATAAATAAAATAATTTTCTCATATCATGCTTTTTCTTTCTTTTTTTTTTTTAAATGTAGGTAGGAAATTTGGAAGTAACATGGGTAGTATCAGATTATACAGCAGCACCTGGTTCAAATGAATTAACTGTAACAAAAGGACAACAAGTTGAAGTCGTTGAATTACCATCGTCTAGTGGTGGTGGTAGTGGTAATGATCAAGATTATTGTTTGGTACGTTTAAATCCACAAACTGATGATGGTGCTGCACAAGAAGGTCTTGTACCAATATCAATACTTAAACCACCACCTGGATCACAAAAAACGAATTCACGTAAAGAGAATGAACCACTTCAAGAACAAGGTAAGCCTATATAAATATCGATCGTATAACATGTTAGTGTAATTGAAAAATTTTTACATGAAAGATTGAGAGAAAAATTGTGTATAATTTATTTGATAACCTTTTTTACAGCTAACAATAATCGAGGTAAAGGTGGTGAAACATTTACATCATCTTCAACAAAACGAAGAGGTTTCAGTGGGTAAGTTCAAAAATTTTATTGCTCTTTACGAATTCATTTATTATTTTATGACTTTATTTAAAATATGAATGAAGTTAAAAGAAAAAAAAAGGAAGAAAAAATGCTAAATTATCTAACAATTGAGTTTATTTATTTTCTCATAAACCATCATAATACACGAACAAAAAAAAAAATTATGAATAAAGTTATGATCTATTTAAAGCAGAAATAAAAAGGAAATGAAAACAAGAAATGTACATACAAATGAGGGTTCATATTACTGACATTGTAATAGAAAAAAAAAATAGAGTAATAATTTCATACAATTTGAGTTTGAATTTTATTTTTTATTTTTTCTTTTTGTTTCATATTTTATTGTTCTGTACAATTTAATACGCATAGAAATGAAAATGGGAAAAGCAAATTTTCCGCTTTTAGAAACTTAAATTTTATTGTAAAACTTTTATAATTAAATAACAATAATAAGAGAAAAAACAAAAGGGGAAGAAAAATTGAATCAGAAAAACTTATGCAATTATTAAAGCAGAAAAATAGAAAAATAATAATAAAAAAAAAAAAGAAAAAAAACGGTAGAGGAGGGTATAATAAAAGGGAAAGAGAGAGAAATGAAAAATAGCGTAAAAATAAAATCAGTCAAAGTTAATGAGGTACTTTTAAAATGTTATGTATATGGATGTGTATTTAACATAAAAGGAAGGGGGGGTTTTTAATTTGTTTTATTTCAAATGTAAACACTTGATAATGTAAAAATATCATAACGTATTTAGGATTGCTATTTTCTGTTTTTGTTTTTCAAATTACATAATGTAAAGTGTGTACAATTCAACATTGCACATAGAACAGAAATGAATTCAAATGTAAATAACAATTAAAATTTTCTATTTACAAATCACAATGTAATTTAAAGTAGAAAAATAAATTTAATAAAAAAAAAAATTTTTTTTTTCTTCTTATAAATAATTAAAATAAAAATTTAAAAAAACAAACCCGTTTTCTATGCCATGTTTTCATTTTAATGAATTTCACAAAATTACTAAAACAAAAAATAGATATTCTCATAATTTTGCTAATTTTTTCAATTTAATTAAAAAGAAAGAGAACGAATTAAAAGTCAATATCAAAAAATTTATAAAAACAAAATTGTACGTGGTATTCAGGTATTCACAAAAAAACAAAAAAAAAAATTGCAAACACATTCAAAATGTATTATCATGAAAATGATAAAAGCTTAACTAAATATAATAAATATATGACGGAAGTATTTGTATTACAAAGGTAGATTTCTTATCATAAATTCAATTTTCATTATTTATCGTTATGAAATAAATATACAAAAAATATCTTATTACTCGCATTATATTAACGTAATTTGAAATTCTGATTGAGTTACAGTATAAAATTTTATTTTCATTGTACATACGTAATACGTAAAATTTTGATTAAAAAAAAAAAAAAAACAAAAAAAATTTCTAATTAAAAAAAAAAAAAACAAAGTGAATTTTGATAACGTAAATATGTTAAACTTTTTTTTGTTTATTTTTTGTAAATAAAAATTAATTTTCAACTCAAGCAAACTAAATAAGAAAATTAAAAAATTTTACAAATTTTTGAAAATGAAGTGTGGAAAATTTAAAATAAAAAAATTGTACGTTAATTTTTTCCGTCTTATCATTTTACATATTTTATTTTATTTTTTAAAATTTTTTTTTTTAAATTTTTTGTTTTTCGTTATTTGTATACGTATAATAGATTTGGTGATCATGTATCTTAAGTTTTGCAACCTCTTTTCTTTTTAAATTAAACAAATTCGATCTTTATTTTTATTTCAAAAAAATTTTTTTTTCTTTTGTTTTAAATTGTATCTACCTATGCAAAATAATTTTTCAATTATTAAAAATTTAATAAATTAATTAAGTGATAAAAAAATTATTAATTTTCACCCTAAGAATTTTAAAATTTTCAATAGATTGGGTTTAACTTTGCAATTTTTTAAATTTTCATTTAATTAGAAGAAAAATAATATAAATTATGTTATTTTAGAAAATCAATTAAAAATCATTAAAGTGAAATAAATGTATTCCCATTGATATTAATGTAATCATTACTGTTAACACAAATGAACATAAATAATACGTTAATGTGCAATATAAAGAACATAATAATAACAGCAAGGGTTATAAAAAAAAAACAGAGGAAAAATAAATAACATTAAATTCCTAGGAGCAAAATATTGCAATCAGTGTGTTTTTGTGTTCTTTGCAGTCTTTGCAAAACTATACTTTTTCATTATAATAACAGTCATACATACATACTAGTGTACACACATATGTATGTATGAAGAAGATGTAATACAAACCATTCCTAGAGAAGTTAATAATCACATCATAATAAATAGTGATAAATTGATTAGTGGTTTGTGGTTAATTATGACCAACATTATGTGCTTCGTCAATATTGATTAAAAATGATACTCAATACCCATCGTATAACAATTATTACCCTTCTGACTAACTTACTATCAGTTACTTTGCTTTGTGTGTAAGAGCACCTTTCTTGCCTTTTTTTTTGTTTATTTATTTTTATTTTTACAATTTTTTTTTAAATTTTATTTTTCCTTTTTTTATTACAACGTTTTGAGGTTAAACGGTAGCTAGTTTACTCTCACGTAGTAGTGCAAAAATGTATGTCATATGTGTATAACATTTATCCTACATACTTCGTTCGTTTTTATAATTAAGATGTGATGATAACGATGATGATGACCGTAATCAATATATTTAAAATAATATGAACAAAAGAACACATTGGTGGATACCGACATTCTATTTGTTATTAATTAACATGTTACAGTGATTTACATAGTACATGGCCTACATTTGTACTGTTACAAGTTCAGAGATGCAGAATAAATAGAACTATATGCAGTCTATGCATCTATGTACCTATACAATCAATGATTTTAATTATTTTTTTTTTTTTGGCACATGTTAAATATTGATTTTTTCTTTATTTAAATTTTATTCTCATTTTAATTCAAGAATTTTTCTTTTATGTTTCTTTTATTTAATTTATTTTTTTTAGTTAAAACTGGTTTAAAACCTATAAGAAAATAAAAATCATTTTTATTTTGTTAATTAAAAATTGAAATAAAAAAAAAATAAATAAATTAAAAATATTTAGATCATAAAAATTTTTGTAATTAATCAAAAAAAATTTGATGATATTCAATTGAATTTAATTTATACAAAAAGAATTTTATTACAAATTTTATATAAAAACTACAACATGGATAATTGAAAAAAATTGCAAATCCATTTTTTTTTTAATTAAACGGCATACTGGCGCTATAGAAATCAATGAAATCGAACAGATGATGAGAAAACGACCTTGATGATCTTTTTTGAGTAAATTATTTCTTGTTTTACTATAAGCAAGTAGCTGTAGCTTTATGTTTTGGCTTATAGTGTACAAAATAACATTGTTGTTATTTTGTTATTTACTCTTTGATTGAGAAGATCGTAAAAAAATATTTTTATATTAAAAATTCATTAAAACATGTTCGTTACATATTTTTCGCGTGTCTAAAAATTTTTTTTTCTCTTATTTTATTTTTTGTTGTTGTACATACATATGAGAACAAATCCAATTTTCATCCATCCATATGAGATATTTCATCATCAGAATACACGATAGCACTAATTAAAATTAAGTTCAATATTAAAATGTTTTTAAATGCTATCAAGAATTTACGTTGTATTTACATATGAAAGCAAACTATGTACATATGAAAATTTATTTTTTGTATAATTATTTATACTAAATGTAAGTATGTAGAATGATTGGTGTTACATGTGGGCACGGTACATTAATATTCAATGAGCGGAAGTCATTGCCGCATGCGTACTATATAATAGCCATCATCCTCATTGATTTTTGTCACTATCCCCATATAATCATCCCCATACCATCTACATATTATACATATTAATATCGTAATATTTTCTCACCTGCTTGATCTGTAGTATAGTAAATTATAAAATTTAAATATGAATTTTTGCTTCTTATTATTTCTTTTCATAATTTTTTTTTTTTTTTTTTTTGGAATTGTTTATTATTGTATATATACATTTTGCATTGAAATAAAAGAAAAACAATTTTTCAAAATAATGCGACAAAATTTCTTATTTAAATATAGTAAATATATCTGATTTGATATTTATATACACGACAGTACATCGTGTACCTGATGTTATAATATTGAGAAGATATACATTATGGAACAACAAAGTAATTTTTTACATACCACCCAATATGTAATTAAATCAGACAGAAATTTTTATTATTATTTTTTTTTTTGATTTATGCATATTATAATATTATTTAGTTTTTTTGATGTCCACGACTATGTCTCAGAATTCATATAGAAATTCTCATTCTCATACTTTTTTGGTTGATTTTTTTTGGTTTTGTATTCGTTATTATTGTAATAATAATCGTCAACAAATTAAAATACATAAAAGTTGACATCACACTGAATAAAATAAAACAAATAAAATAAAATGAGATGAAAAAAAAAAAAGCAGAATTTGTTAAATACAATTTGAGATTCTTGTAATAGTCGTTGTGAATTTTATGTATACGTGCGTACATACAAGTTCCAATACATGTTTGTATCATTATTTACTTTGTTGCTAGACTAGAGTACAACAGGCATTATATACATGATATTAAATTTTATTATTATAAATAATATCTATCTGTTCATTTCATTATTTTGCTTTCATTCGTTGTCGTCGTCGTCGTCATTTGCCGTTTACACAACCGACATATAAACATTACCTATTTACCTAAAACATTATTAAATGATAGCTCTTATTTTTCCTATATAATTTTTGTTTTTTTTTTTTATTTTCCAACTTTGAAATATTTCGTGTATTTAATTATTCTCAAGGGAATTTTAAATTGTGTTTACTATTTAAAACAAATTTATTTGATTTTATTTTTATACTTTAAAAAGTGTTCACATTATCATTTTAATTGTTACATAAATCAAGAATATTTTTTTTTAAAAAAAATAAAAAATCACAAAACTATTTTTACAAAAATCTTGAATGATTCTCAGGAGGAAATGGCTCCCACAGCCACTAAGAAAATTATCACAAGGTAAAGTTGATAAACCATCATCAACGGATCGATCACTAATTAAAAAGGGATCTGATAAAAATATGAAGGTAAATATAATGGGCTCAAATTTTTAAAGCATTTTTGAAAATTATTTAAAAAATTTATTGTATATTCTAATAATGAATTTTTCATTTTGTAGCTTTCGGAGAAACCAAATGAACAAGATGATGAATTAACAACATCAACAACAGCACAGACAACATCACAAACTGATTATGAAGTTGAAGAAGAAGTTGCATTAGAATTGCCTCCACCAATGAAACCAATACAAGATCCTTCTGTAATTGCAAATGGACCACCGGCATTCACGGATTTGAAAGAAAATTCCAGCAATTTAGTAAGTGAAATATTTGATTAAAAAAAAAAACACACTCATATCAATTTTTTTATAATTTAAAACAAAAAACAACATTTTTTTCTTTTCTACCTTGAAAATATACGTACATATGTACGTACGAGCGTGTACAAAAATATAGAAATGAATTTATGCATATGGGAGATATTTAAATGCAAATTAGAATTTAAAAAAAAAAAAATGAAAACAAAAAAGGAATAACGATAAATTGTTTTCTATGTCTACAATTAAACTCATGAATATGTTTGAAAAATTTGTATAATTTTTTTTTACTTCATTTTAAATTGTCGTATTGTTGAATTGATGTGTCGTTTGGGGAATAGTAGTGATTGAACGAATAGATGATGAGTTTAAATGAGTGGGTGAAGAACACAACAACAACAATAATGTAAAACATTCAAAAATAAAAAGCGGAAAAAAGATGTCATGTTTATTTTCTTTTCGTTGTTTTAATTAAATGTAATATCGTAATATTCTTCAACACTTACTAAATTTCTCATTATTATCGTCATTAAAACATTAAAAATATAAAAAAAAATTGTGAATAATAAAATAGTTGAAAATTCTGAGGAAATTATCTTTATATAATGAATTAAAAATAAAAACTAAAAAAAAAGAAAAAATCAAAAACATTCGTACATGCAATATAGCGTGAACATTCGAATAGAACACTTTAGTTTATAAAAGTTTTTAAAAATTTTCGAGAAAATAGTGTAAAAGTTTATTAATTAACGTTTTTTTTTTTTTATTTTAATTTACAGTCAAACAATTTAACATTCAAGAAAATGGAAGGTAATGCACCTGTTGATTTATCAGAAATTGAACAAATTGTTAAGGAGAAAACAGTAAGTTTGTATACGAAAAAAAAAAGTTTCTTTTTATTTTCTTTTTAATTGTTGAAAATTTTACTATTTATCATAGGAACAACATGTTAAGTCCAAGTTCCTTAAACCATTAGATATAAGTAATAGTGATAATAATATCAGAGATTTAGAGTCATCTTCATATTCATCAAATATTGAAAATTCAAATGATAATTATGATGAGGTAATGATGATTTCATGGAAATACGCATTAAATAAAAATAATTAAAAGGCAAATATTTTATTTATTTATTTTTTTTTTTAAACAGAATAATTCAGAATCAAATGATACTGAAGCAGCACAAAAGAAAAGAATATGCGCTTTAACCGAATTAATATCAACTGAAGAACTTTATATTCAAGATCTATCAGAAATTGTTAATGGGTATGTAAATTAGAAGGAAGAAATCAAAAGAGTAAAACAAAAACAAAGTTTTAATAAAATGAAAAATATTCGCAGGTATATAGCAGAAATAAGAAATCCAAATAGTGAAATACCATTACCAGATGATTTAAAAGGTGGAAAAGAAAGGATGGTTTTCGGAAATATTGAAGTTATCTATGAATGGCATCGAGAGTAAATAAATTTATTTTAATTTTCTCCTTATCTATTGAAAAACTAATTTTTTTTTTTGTTTACAAATTTTCAGTTACTTCTTGAAAGCTTTGCAACGATGTTTAAAAACACCGTCCGAACTTGGGCCAATGATAAAACGTTATGAACGTAAATTTCATATGTATATAGTTTATTGTCAAAATAAACCAGTATCTGAACATATAGTTTCAGAGCATTTAATGTATTTTGAACAAATTCGACTGAAATTAAAACATAGATTAGATGTAAGTTAATTTTTTTTTTATTATCTGATTTTGCAATGAAATTGAATTTAAATTTAAATTTGATTTTTCAGTTGAGTGATCTTCTTATAAAACCAGTTCAAAGAATAACAAAATATGAATTATTATTGAAAGAGATAACTAAACAAACGGAAAGAGCTGGTTTAGTAGAAGAGGTGCCAAGCATGAAAGAAGCATTTAATGTGATGAAGGTAATATAGTAAAATTACTTTATAATTATTTAAAAATAATTAAATATCCATTGTATTCTTGTTCTCGCAGGTCGTTTGTAAAGCTGTTAATGATATGATGGATGTTAGAAGATTACAGAAATTTGAAGGTAAAATAACAGCACAAGGTAAATTATTACTGCATGGACCATTATTATGTGTTGAAGAAGTGAAAAATTTCGATAGAACGGCTAGCGTTGTACAAAAGCCTAGAGAATTACAAGTATTTTTATTTGAACAAAGTATAATATTTTCGGATATAGTTGGAAAGAAAACTCAATTTACAAGTCCAACATACATTTATCGTTCACATATACAGGTAAAAAAGGCACACTTATTATGAATATATTGGAAAGAAAATTTATTTATTCTTTGTCTTTTAAATTTATTTTTTCTAGGTTAATAAAATGTCATTAGAAAAGCTGGAAAATAATCGTTTTCTTGTTAAATCAACTGATCCACATAGATCAGAATCAATTAGTTATACATGTACAGCGTCATCACCTGAACAAAACCGTGAATGGCTTGAAACAATACAAAATATATTACAGTCTCAGGTTGATTTCTTAAAAGCAATTCAGAGTCCGATAGCATACCAAAAAGAATTAACAAAAGAATCGTGAATTCAATAATATCAAAAATGGAATATTTCTTACTTTATTCCGATTCTACATTGGGCTGTACATTAATGTTGACATGTAAATTGTATAGTATACATTTAAAAAAATAATATTGATTTTATTTTTTAATGAGAAAGAAAAAAATTTACTTTACACATGTTGTTCCCATCGTTTAATTTTTTTATGTTTTCATTTTTAATTACTGTCTCTTTTTTTTCGAAAAGTATATTGTTAATTATCACACTATTATTACTCATAAGATAGTAGGATTATTATTATTAAATGATTATTAAAGAAAAGAAAAATAAAGAGATAAAAAAAAAGAAAACAGGAGATTGTTTTTTATATTGATTTGTTTGTCAAATAAAATAAAAAAAAAAGAATGTGTATTTTTAAGGAGAAATATTTAAAAAAAAATATATGTACACGTTAAAAACGTATTTTTCATGTTCATTAACATAAATTTTCGAAAAAAAAAAAAAATCAAAAGAATTGATAAATTACTTAAAAATTAGAAAAACTTAAAAAGAACTTTATGAATTTCATATTATATAATTGTATTAAAAAAAAAAAAAAAGAAATTTCTTACACACATAATACATACTAAATCATAAAACATAATATGAACTCATCAAGATGGCTTGTGCAAGATTAAGAAAAAAATAAATAAATAAACTAAATAAAAATGAAAAATATACATAATTAAATAATTGTGAAAAGAACAAAACAAAAAAACAAATACTAAATATATACATATATACATATATAAATAGAATTAAAGTAAGAGAAAAAAAACATGTTGATTGAAAAAAATTAAACAAAAACAAAAGTAAAAAAAAAATAAAAATAGGATATTAAACATTGAAATTATATTACACTATAATAAATATACATTTACAAGAAAATATGAAATAAATTTAATTTAAATTTTTAAGATTGTAAGTAATATACGATTAATTATTAATTAATATAGTAAATAAAAAAAGGTAATAATAAAGCAAAATAAAAGAGAAAATAAAAAATGCAATTTGAAAAACGAAAAAAAAAAACAAGAAAAGAAAATGTATTACATTAAAAATATAAAAATAACAATCATATCTAGTAAAGCAAAAGAACATTATATCATTTTACTCTATTTTCATTACAAAAAAAAAGGAAAAAATTCCATATCGTTTCTCATTACATCTAACACGGCCATTTACATACGTTGTTAATAAAGTAATAAATTTTAAATTTCTTAACAACATTTGTGCTTTTTTTTTTAAAAAATAATATTGAATTTTAATTTTTTTTCTTAGTGTTTATTTTCGTAAAATTTTTGGTCGTTCCCACATTTTTTCTTTTTATAAATTCATACCATTCAAAATACATGAAAGATACATACGTATTATATAAGAGCAATATATCCATTGTGATCACAAAAATTTCGTGATTATTATTGTATTTTAACTTAACTATAAATAAATAAAATATAAATCGTTTTCATATGTCACGCATACACATACATATGTACATATATACATACGATGTATAAACATGTTATAATCGCATAATTTTTAAGTGCAATTTTTCTATAAAAACAACAAGTAATAAATGTATGAATAAAGTCTTGAAATTTTTCGATGTTTAAAACAAAAAAGAAAAAAAAAATAATGAAAGGAAGGAAAATTGCAATAAAATTTTTTTATGATATAAGCATTCTTTTCTTATTATCATGCATTCGAATTACATTTAAAATTGTATGGAAAAATTTAAAGAATTTTCTAAGCACAGTTTCTTAAAAAATGCTTATCATTTAAAGCACGCATTGAATTTATATATTACATATTTCTACGCTTCCCATCTAACTCAGGATATATGTACATATTTCTATAATCAAAAAGGAAAAAAAGAATACAAAAATAAAAATCAAAAAAATTTCAGTTTGGTTTTATTTTTGCTTTAAATTTTTTAATTTAATTCAATTAAACTAAAAAATTTCAAATATTTTCCATTCAAATATCGTATTATTCTGTTTAAATATTTCAATACATTTATAAGAAAATGAAAATACATCATTTTTAAAACAAACGGTCTATTTCTCTGTGTTTTATTATTCATTTTATTTTACCATTTTTAAAGAGAAAAATAAAACAAGATTAGAAATTTTAAAAATTTCAGTGTACATAAACGAGCATTCAACAAAACATTTAACATTACATTATTAAAAAAAAAAAAAAATCATACATATTCACACATAAAATATTATACATACGTTACCATAAGCAAATATAGTATACATACATTATAATTACATTCGTGTTTTTTCAAATCAATAGTAAGCAGCTTTTTGTGATTTAAAGTAAATAAATATAATTAAATGATAGATAAATAATTATTAAAAAAATAAATAAATAAATAAAAAGAAATATTAAATATAATACAAACAACAAATCTCTAAAAAAAAAAAAATAGTTACTGATGATATTTAGAAAGAACAATTTAACAAAATAACAAACAAAACAAAAAACAAGAATACAAGAAATAACAAAAGAGAATTATTCAAAATCTATTTTTTCATGCAATCTTCATAAAATATTACAAAATCAAGTTTTTAAAATATAAGATAATTCTATAAATAATAACAATAATGATAATGGCTCAATAATGATTTCTTTTTTGTTTTTTTACGAAAAGATACATTAAATAAAAATATACGATTAAAAAATAATAACATAATTAAGAAAAATATACACATACCACAATAAATATGAAATAGTATCGATTAAAGATTAAAATTACATTTAAAAAATAAAAAATAAAAATATATAAATTCATTGTGCTTATATAAAATTATATGAAGACTTATTCTATATACAATACATATATAAATGTTCTCTATATGTAAATTTAAAAAACAAAATATATCACAAGAATTGCAATAACTTGATATATAGAATTTAATTAGAATTTGAAAACATTAAAAATTTCCGCAAATTTGAATTAAAAAAAAGGAAAAAAAAAGAAAACATATTTTCTTTGAAAATGAGTGAATAATCATTATTATTTGAAAAATAATAATAATTAAGATAGATAAATTTTTCGGTTTGCACTGTAAATACTAAATGTATCTGAAGAAAACAAATTATAAAAGTAAAATAGAATTGATTTAAGAAAAAAAAAAAACAGGAGAAACGAAATTAAATCATAAAAAAAATTAAAATGAAAAGAAAAATAAAACTTAATTACAAATATGATATCTAAGATTTATAAATAAATTTCAAACAAAAATTGTATAGAATTAAATCAAAAAAGAAAACAAAAGTGAGATGAAAGAAGAAATAAAAAATGAACTATATTATATTAAATAAAAAGCAAATTGATAAATAAAATAAAAATATAGATAATAGGAAAAAGAATTAAAAAAGGATAAAATAAAATAAAATTGCCCTTACACTAACATGAATCAATTTTCATTTAGATTTCTAAATTAAAATCCTTGTTCTGCTTTCGTTGACTTTATAAGGATACATAAACTAAAGAAAAAACACTAGTTACCAAAAATTAAAAACAAATATTTAAGTTAAAATATATAAATTTATTTAGTCGTATTTTATATAAACCTCTCCATACAAGTACATTTTACATTTTGTGTTTTACACTACGTACATTAAAAAACAAACTATTCATACAAGAACAAAATACAAATTACAACATAAAAGGGACGGAAATTTAGAGAAAAAAAAAACAAAAACAAATAGTAGTTAAGATTAATTGTGCGTTTAAACAATTTAATATTCATAAATCTTGCATTGCTAAAATAATATTTTGTAATGCTGTACGTGCATCTGATGGTGGAAATCTTTCTAATACTTTCATAGCAGCATCTGTATGCTTCTTTTGTAATTGCTTTGTTTTTTCTAACCCCGGCCCACGAATTATTTCACTATGAATTTTCTCGTAATTAATATTTTCAACTGATATTTTGCCTTTTTCAATTTCATCGTATAAACTTGGATCATATTCTAAATGAAATAGAACAGGAGCACTTACTAAGCTAAATGTTCCATCTGAAAATAAAAATAATTTTAATTTTAAATTGCAATTTAAGAAAGAATTCATATTGTTACCGTAAGGAAATGTACTACTTTGAAAGGGTTCTGCATCAACACATGCTTGCCAAGCTAATGATAAGTGTTTTCCAAACTGGTAGCCCAATAATTGAATCTCTTCTGGTTGTCCAGCTAATTTTAAAGCACCTTGACAACTTTTACCCAAAAGACTTCCAGCACTTAGAATATTTCTTAATTCCCATTCCTTCTCTGGTATACCCATTACACTTTGAACATCTAATGGTTTTAATAAATTGCTTTGATCGAAATCAACTTCAAAATCTTCACCAGAATTTTGGTTATTTTTATTTAGTTTCGGTTTCGATGGCAGTGGATTATTTTGTTCATCACGATCACCTATAAATTCTGATTCTGTAAAATCTCTTACTGCTGTTGAAATAAGTTCTACAAGATCTTGATTTCTGAGATTAGCTAATTCAGCACATGATTGTCCAAGAAGATAGTCTCCACTTAATAAACTTATTTTATTACCAAATGTCATATCATCGTATGATGCTTTATCACTTCCAGCTTTTGTTTTAGGTTGTAAATTTACCAAACTCTAAAATTTCAATTTTAATTGAATATTTCAAAGTTGTATACGTAATACGTATAATAATAATACATTATTTACCTGATGTACTAAATGTGATATACGAATCATTTCAGTGACTTCAGCTAATGCTCTTTGTGAATGTAAAACACCAGCACTTTTGTCTTGTTCCATATCTGGAACGGATGGTGCGTGACCAGCTGCTTTTGATATTAATAATACAATTAATCCCCATGCTTGCATTGAATTTTTTCCATTGTATAATAAATTTCTGTAATTTAAATTTTTTATATTTTTTTAAATACAATCATTTTTTTTTTTACTAAATCGAAAAATTTAAGAGAATTTCCATACTTTGCTATTTTCAATAATGGATGATTACTGCCAACTAACTTTCTTAAATGTAATGCCACATTTGCAATTTCATCACTTAATAACCATCTTAAGCTTAAAAATGATGTTGGATATCCAACAATTTTTTCAGCTTCACTAACAGCACGATTCCAATCATGTTTTTGTACATGCTTTTGTGCCAATTTCTCATTATGAATTTTTGTTGTTGATAATGTTCTTTCTATAATATTTGTACTATCATAAATTTTTGATATTCCTAAATAATTTCTAGGATTTAATGTTGTTGTTCGTCTAATACCAAATGTTTTAAAAGAGTTACAAATAATTCTACTCAACATTATTGTCACTTAATTAAGAAAAATTATTACAATGAAAATTAAAAATCACAAAATACAATGTGTAAAATATAAAAGAGAAATTTTTATTATTTAAAAAAAAAAGATAAATAGTATATGTTAAAATGAATATAAAAAGTATTTGTTGCCAAAAACTATTTAATTTGCACGTAGTAAAAAATTTTGAAATTTTTTAGTTATAATTATTTAGTAGTTACTAAATAGTGGTGGGTAAGTAAAAATAAGACGAGAAAGTGGGACATTATCCAATCAAATTTCAAAGTAGAGGGAGATGATTTTTTTTTACACTGTATAATTGTTTATTGTTTATAATTTCAACGATTTCTATAGTATGTAGTGAACACATTTGAATAGATACGTATTCAAAAAATTATTCATATACATCTGTTACCTACTTTCACTTTCATCCACTACCTAGTATACCACATCATCTTAATTTTGGATTTCAGTCACTTTACTTTATTGTGTACTATAATTAACCTTAATCTTCAGTTCGATTATTGTATGGGTATTGGGTTTTAAATTTTTTCCATAACAATGCTTTCATAATACATGAGAAAAAATAATATTTTTAAATGAAGACGAAAAAAAAAATCTCAGATAAAGAAAATTATGAAATTTTTGTTTACATTATTAGGTTGATCCACACGTGAATGTTGCAATTGAAGTTTTTAAATTTAGTAAAGTGAAGTAGAAAATTCTTGTAAATTTTTAAAAAAATACCATGGAAAATATATGTTCAATTTTTATGATAAACAAATTTTTAATTATTAAAAGAACATTATTGTTAAAATTATTTTTTAAAGTTTAAAATATAATTTTAACAAAATAAACAAAAACATTTCTTCTTCTTCTTACACTAATAAAACTACCACTTGCATTTTTTAAAGGCACATTTTTAAAGGTTGATCGCAGTGCAACGTAGCACGTAGTTGCACTGCTAGTAGCTCTGTCTGTATTTAGCGTTAAGTTTAGTTATATTTATATGATGTTCAATACTGCTGTTACTGCCGTTACAGGTGCTGTATATAGAGGATTATTGAAATTCTATTTAAGTGAAGTACAAAGTAAATGCATATATGTAATACATGTGTAGGCCTGTAGGCCGTAGGTGTATACGTAAATAAAGCAAATAGGTCAGTGCAGCGTACATACTATACTACATAATAACGTGCAACGTACAAAATATCTTCTACTACAATTTTTAGTTTTTGTTTGTGCCAATTTTCATTTTGTTTTCTCTTTTTCGTGTTTCTTCTTTTTCATCTATTTTTGACATTTGTGTTAATTTTTTTTTATTGCATGCATAAATTGATATTGTGCCGCTTCTATATATTTTGAATAGTGAATTTATTCATTTTTTTTTTAAACAATAAAATAATTTAAGTTTACTATTTTTACATAAAAATTGTGTTTTATATTATTAATTTTAACTACCTCGTAATTAAATAGAGTTGATAAAAATCAAAAAACAAAAGGAAAATAAAAATGGTAAAATTAACACCAGATTTAATAAATCAATCGATGCAATTTATAAATCCATGCCGTGAACGTGAATTAGATTTAAGAGGATATAAGATACCTCAAATTGAAAATATGGGTGCAACATTAGATCAATTTGATACCATTGATTTATCAGATAATGATTTAAGAAAATTAGATGGTTTTCCATATTTACCACGTTTAAAATGTTTATTATTAAATAATAATCGTATTGTACGTATTGATGATTATTTACATGAATCATTACCAAATTTACGTTCAGTAATTTTAACTGGTAATAATATACAAGAATTAGGTGATTTAGAGCCATTAACAAATTTAAAAAATTTGGAATCATTATGCTTATTGGTTAATCCAGTATCAACAAAACAATATTATAGAGAATATATTGCATATAAATTTCCACAATTGAAATTATTAGATTTTCGAAAAATTAAAATGAAAGATCGTAAAGAGGCACAAGAATTTTTCAAAAGTAAAAAGGGTAAAGATATGCTTAAGGATATTGCAAAAAAATCAAAAATATCAGCTGGTATATCGAATGCACTATCATCATCGTCAGTAGCAGCAGCAGCAGCAGCTTTATCAGGAACAAATGAAAATTCAAATAAAATTGGAATTAATTCAAATGATTTACAAAAGATTAAAGAAGCAATTAAAAAAGCAAATTCATTAGAAGAAGTTGAAAGACTTACAAGAATTCTTCAGTCTGGACATTTAACAGAGAATTTAAATGAAAATTCGGAAGATGTTGAAATGGAGAATGGAAATTAGAAATAATTTATATCTAACATAAGAATAATTTTTTTTTTTTTGTAATTACTTTAAAATAAAATAAATAAAAGTAAAATGAAATTTGATTTTTTTTAAATTCATGTTTTATTTATACAGTACATATTTTAATATTTATAAATTTATACGATTTTTATTAGAATTAAATTTTAGAGTAAAAATTGTATGAAATATCACAACTAGATGGCATTGATTCATTATTTTTTTCTCCTCAAGTCAATCTAATTCATTGTGACCAACTGTAAAATTTTAAACCGTATGTAGAAAAAAAATGATCAAAAAAGCAAATATGTGAAGTGCAACGCCATCGGGAATTTCATTTAGCTACAATATATTAATAAAACATTTTTAATAAAATAAAGAGATTATTAATTAATTAAAAATAATTAACAAAAAAAAAAAAAAAAAAAAAACAAACGAAAAGACATTAATATTCGAAGTGAAGAAAAACGAAAAAGAAAAGAAATAAACAGATTTTTATCATTAAAGTTAGTATCTACATACATATTTTTAATTTTTAATATTGAATAAAATATTTCATATATAAATAAATTCCAATGTGAATGTCATGTAATTAGTGCGTGTCAAGACAAATAAAAATATATTGGATTGTGAAAAAAAAATTTTTATTTTTTTATTTTATAAAGAATATAAAAAAGAATTGAATTTCTTTCAATTTTATAATTTATATTTTGCAATAATTTCTTATACTAAATATATACATACAACTTTTATTTCCCATTGAACACAAAAACTAGTAGAAGTTTCTAATTTCTTTTTTTTTTGTATTTATACATATTTGAGCAAGTGCTTAAAAATTTAAATTTTCAAAATGTTAAATATTAAATTAAGTATTAAATATTCATCATATATGTCTATATCTATATAACTTAATCTATTCCATCTATATTTATACATATTGATAAGAATTTATGATTAATTTTTATTTTATTTTTATTATACGTTTTTTTTTATCTTTATACCATTACTGAAGCAGGCAAAACAAAAAAAAATAAAGGTATACAATATATTGTACATACATACATATAAGTATACAAATTACACATTACACATTACATACATTACATACTTTTACAACATATTATAAAATATAAAAATACCTATAATATATCACTCTTCTGGGGAAGTGAACTAAAAGAAAAAGAAAATACACAAGAGAAATACAACAAGTTAGAAAAAAAAGACTGTCTTGTGCATTGGAGTTATAAATATTAGCCTGCGCTAATGGTTTATCTGTGATCTTTCCAAGGTGAGTACCATAGTGCCAATATATTATGTACTTTTATATTTTTAAAAATAATAAAATTACACTTTACATATTGTTTTTTTTTTTACTGTACATAAAAATCTTTATTAATATGAAATTGCCACGATGTCAATAGAATTCAAATGAACATTCACGATATTTCATTTTGTAGATATTTGGAAAGTAACAAATTTTATTACAAAAATAATTTTCTTTGAAAAAATATATATATATATATTCCCAGAGGTTTAGTGATGGGTATGAGTTTAATGTTCACAAGTATTTGTTTGTTTCCATATAAAACACCAAACTAATTAAAGACTAGAGTATTAGTAAGGAAAAAGTATTAATTCGTACCTATTTACTCAATGGGCGGTTTTATTATTTTACAATTTTTTATATTAATTATTATTACGTTCGTACCTTACAATGCGAAATCTATATCATAAAAAAACAATTTTCTTTTAATACAAATCATAAAATGTATAAATGAAAAAAAAATAATAATTTAGTGTTATCTCGTAATGAATAAAATTAGTATCAATTTAAAATATCAATAATAATTACAAGACACATTTTTTTCTATAGTTATCATTTTACAATTTTTATAAAAATAAATATACGAAATTTGTCGAAATATTCCCCAGTGTGTAAAAAAATTTACATGTGATTTTTACAATGAAATTGTTGACGAAATAAGTAGGCTGATAATATAAAATAAAAATAAGATAACTCTTTTGATAATTTAAAAAAAAAAAAAATTATACAATTTTTAAAAAAATTTATTTTGACTAGAATTCAATACATTTAATCAGTAAAATAAAATGTCAACTTCATTTATTTTTTTATTCCATGTTTAGTGCTGTGCTAGTAAATAAAAAAAAAATAATAACCATAAAAATTAAACCATTATTTTGCGAATCATCACACTAAAATGTTTTGGGACAAAGCGTACACACCGTCACCAAACATAGAAGCTTTATTGCAGAAAGAGGTAATACTAGAAAAAATTTTTTTGGACATTATAATAACTATATTAATTTGTTTAATGTGTTTATTTTCTTCAATTTTAGAATGTTAAGGTGGAAGAATTACTGGATGATGAAGATATATTGCAGGAATGTAAAACGCAAAAACGAAATTTGGTTCAGTAGTAAGAAAGAAATATTTTAAAAATACTTAAAAATAAAAATGTTACACATATGGATACATCTAATTTTATTTTTTCAGTTTAACTCGTCCAGACGTAATTAAAAGATTGATAGAACTAACAATCACAGAACCACCTGAAGATTTGCCTATGGCACAACGCTTTAAATATGCCAATATGGCCTGTGAAGTTTTGACATTGTATGTAATTTTATATATCTTGTGTTTCTATAACTTCTCATTTTATTTTTAAAATAAATATATTTGTTTATAGTGGTTTACCGTCCTTAGACGAAAAACTTGTAGGTGATCCCGATATTCTTCAAACGCTTTATTCATTTTTGGAACAAGAACCACCGTTAAACCCTCTATTATCCTCGTTTTTTAGTAAAACTTTCAACATGCTCATATCGAAAAAGTCTGAACAGGTTAGAAAATAAAATTATAATTAGAAGAAAAAAATTAATTCACATTAATTTCAGGACTGGTTTTCATACCAAAAAATGTGCCTACAAGTGCTTGAATTTATAAAATCACGTGGAAATTTTCTTGATTTAATATTCAAGCACTTTGCTACTCCAGTTATTATGGATTTGTTATTACAAATCATAAAAGAAGTTCAAGGGGGAGCACTTAAACAAAATTTGTATGAGGTATGATAATATTTCGAAATTCTTTTTCTTTCCTTTTTCTTTGTTGTTACATTCTTTTTTATTTAAAATTTTATAGTGGCTTGCAGAACAGCAACTTGTTGAGAGACTGATTAATATGTTAGGTCAACCAGATGAGTCTGAAAAGCACAACAATATTGCAGACTTTATATCAGAATTAATAAGAAATGGTCGTTCGATGCGTCAAAAAGAACAAGATAATGATTCATTTGAGCCAGCATTTATTGGTAGTGATCCTCTATTGCAGGTCATTGAAGAGGAAAAAACTATATCATTATTATTGGATGTTATACTTAATGAAGATGCTGCTAAAAAAGATAGTAGCATTGTGTCTGGAATAAATATTGTACTTACACTTGTCGACGAGTCCATAGTGTATGTATCAATTATATGATAAACTAGAATTAATACAAGAAATTTATATGTTTTCTTATTATAATAATAATTTTTATCCATAGTGATGAGCCGGCATCAGATACAGCTTTGCAATTAATAATCGATAAAGAGAAAGAAAATCATGAAAAGATTGTATCGACTGTGATTAATGTTATAGCACCAAGGGTAAAACGATTTCATGACATACTTTTAAATCCCCCAGATGTAAGTGGCAAGATTTTCATTTAAAATGATAGCACTGGTATTAAACTTTTTTTTTCATCTTTCTTTTTTGTTAAAGAAATTTTTATGTTATCATTCAACCCCACCATTTGGGTTCACTCGACTTCAAGTATGTCGCCTTTTTACAGTATTATTGAGGACTGGTAATAAAGATATTATCAAAGAGTAAGTTAAAAAAGAAGTAACATTATAGTTATATTTTTTTTTATTAATTTCTTTATTTCTTTTATTTTCTTTAGAATTTGTGAAACAGATTTCTTTAATACTCTGCTCAAACTGTTTAAGCAATATAGTTGGAATAATTTTTTACACAGTGAAGTTGAAAAATGTCTTGATTACGTTTTTACAACATTCGACCAAAATGATAATGATAAAGATTTTGGCTTATGCAAACCATCTGCCTTACAAATTTTTGTGAGTTCATATTATTCATTTAAAAAAAGAATTTAATTAAAATTCGTTTCTTTTCTTATAGGTAATAGTTAATTGTAAGATAATTTCAAAGCTCATAGATTCTTGGATGCACAACAAAGATGTACAGTAAGTATACATGAAAAAAAAGCATTAATATTTCTGTACTAAAAGTAAAAAATACTTTTTGTATGTTATATTCTATTTAGATCTTCAAAAATTGGACATCGTTTGGGTTATATGGGTCATCTTATAAAAATTTTTAAACATATAACTACATGTATAACAAATTCAAAAGACCATATTGGTGCCTTAATTGAATCAAATTTAAGTGATGAAGAGCTAAATAATTGGAAATTAATTACAAATAAAAATGATGATAATGATGGTGTTGTTGGTGAATTATATAAAGAATTAGAATTACAAAATAAAATGTTAGCTAATTGTAATGCATATGAAACATCTGAAAATAATGCATCATTACCAAAAGAATTAAACAACGAAAATTTTTGTCAAGAAATCTTTAATTTACGTGGTTGTGTTGGTGGAGGTGGTGATCAAAATTCATCATTAGATAAACTATTAGGACTTGCTGGTAATACAGTTATTGATTGTTTTCTATCATCGTCAATGACTGATGAATTAGCATTGAATTTGGAACGTGATTTTAAAGTATGGGAAGGAAGTTTATATAATAATGATACAGAACCATTAAATATTACTATAAATCCATGGGGTAATGATCCATTTACAAATGATAATTCAATAACACAAAATAATAGTAATAATAGCTGTAATGATGCATCAACAGCTGAAGAAGAAGGATGGGCTGATTTTTCAAATAATTTTGCTGATTTTGATGCACATTTTAATTCATTTGTAAGTGATTTAGGTGAAGGATTTAATCGTTTAATGACAACAACGACAGCACCATCTAATACACCGGGAGCAATAAATACAATAACAACGACCACAACAGGAACAGCAATAGAAAATGTTAATGAAAATTTGACATCATATAATCCTAGTCAAAATTTTAATACAGAAGCTTTAAATGCATTCAATTGTAATAATAATGATTTTGGTAAAAGTGGATTTGATGATGACAACGATAATGATAATGATGATTTTGACATAAGTTTCAAAAATGCCAAAAATTTAAGTGTGAAAAATGATGATGCTATCAGCAATGATAATGTGAATTATAATAAAAATGATTTTAATGATGATAATAAAAGTGATGAAGAGAATTGTGAAATTAATGATGAAAATGATAAAATTCAAGAAACTAAAATTGATAAAAATCTAGAAAATTTGAATAAAGATTTAACAAATACAATTTCAAATAAAGATGATATGGAAATATGCCAAAATTCTGATAGTAGTAATATAGAGACTGTTTTATTACCAGAAATTAAAAATGATACTCAATTAAAAATTAATTCAGAAACTAAAACAGAAAATTGTACAATTATTAAGAAGGATGATGATGATAAAAACTTGCAATATGAACAGCAACAAAAACAACGACAAGATGATGTTATAGTACTTTCAAATGGTCCTGTTGAAGACTCTATTAAAAATGATAGTTCAACAAATGGAAATCAAAAAAAGTAATTATATCAATGATCCTTATTTAGCATATTATATTTATTCTTTCTCTTTTACCTCATTTGTAGTGAAAATTCAAACGAAGAACTTATCAAAGAAAAAACTGATATCAATAAAATTGAAAATAACAATGAAGAAGGAAAGCAATCATCCACTGATTTAGAATTAAAAGAAACACATATAAACGACGATAATAACAGTAGTGGTGGCAGTAATTTAATTGATCTTCCAAATAATAAATTGTCTAACATTGAAATTGAGACTGCTATTACTGCTACTACAACAACTATTAATAATACTGCAATTACTGTCAATGATATACCTCCTGATGATATAACACAGGAAAATGGACCAGTTTAAAAGAATTTCATAAAAGACAAAAAAAAAAAATAATCGTAGATTTATTATTGTTCGTATTTAGTGTGGGAGAAAAACGTTTTTGTTGGGTTCTTACGTAAATAAAATAGTGTTTTTTTCTCTTTTTGTTTATTTTTTACTTATTTTTAAATAAAAAAAGGAAGTGTTGTGTAATAATATCACATTAAAAAATAGCTTTTGTTACACATCATTATTTCAAAGTAATCAAAAAAAAAAAGAAAAAAAAAACAATCCACTAGAATAAAATAAATAAGTATTCACTTTTTTAACAAATAAGCTCAAAATATTTAGGAATCATTCAAGAAAGTGAACACAAAAACTTTTATGTAAAAATAAAGAATTAAAAATAGCTTTTACAAAAAAAAAATAATAATAAATTTAACACATCATATCGTACATTATAAAAGAATGATTGAACCAGTAAACGACAATAGTTAAGAAACCAAAAACAAAAAAACAATTCGTGACACTGGTACAGATCGTGAAAGCAACAATGAACAAGCAATCAAATCAATTATTACAATTTTTTTAAAATTTTGTATATTTTAAGTTATGCGCTATAATTTTCAAAAAACGAAAAAGGAAAGCAGAAATTCGTTTTTTCAATTCATTTTCTAAAAATATTCTACGATTTTAATAGTAATCGCCCTTATAATATTATAAATTTAGTTTTGTCGTTGTTTATATTCAAAATAATTGTCCCGTTCTTCTAATTTTCTAATTTTATAAAAATAAAAAGTTTAAAAAAAAAATTAGAAATCTAAGAAAACCTTTTTTACAGGGTAAAAATAAAAAAAATTGTAATTTAATTTCAAAAATAATATAATAATAATGGGATAATAAAAACGTACATATATGAAAACAAAATTTTTGTTAAACAATTATTTATAAATAAAATATATGATAAAATTAAAAAAAGAAATAAATAAAATAAAATAACTGAATGTGTCTTACAGTATCATGTACTAATTTTATAATGTTTAAAATATGTGCATATAATATGTTGTTAATAATACCGCATATTAAAATTTTTTTTTCATATAAATTATGTATTTATAATTTTTACTTAATTAAATTATATCAAATTTGTTTTATGTAATGTCATTGTAATCATCATGATTATTATTATTGGTCCGTGTTTAGAATATTTATATTTTTGTAAAAAAATAAAATAAAAATAAAACAAAAATTATAGTGATCTAAAAACAAAAGAAATTAGTTGAAAAAGAAAATAAAAAACGAAATATTTTTGTTTATTCATTATTATTGAGATAATGATGTGATTTGAAAATTAAAAAAAAAAACTAATAATAAATAAATTAAATTATAAAAAGCAAAATATAAATCAAAATGTTTCTACATACCTCTTTCTACATTAGTTATAAAAAAAAATCAAAAATCATCTCATTATGTACATGATTTTTGCGAATATACAGATTTATTTGAACAAGAATTTAGTTAAAATAATCAAATAGAAATTTCATTGAGATTTTCGTTTTTAAAGAAAATAATTTTTTATTATTTTGATGATTTTTGTTAAAAAGCAAGTGTTAGTATGTAAAAATATCTGCTACTATATTTTGGATTGTTTCTTGTAAAAAACAGAAGTATATTACTTTTAAAATTTTTTGTTAACTTATTTCGCTTTTTATAGAATAATATACCTATTTATTTTTTATTTTTTTCTATTATTCATTCTGATTGAGAGAATAATATGTCTTCCTAATTCAATTACATCTCAATTGTGATTTGTTAATACAAAACGAAAAACGGAAAATCATAAGGAAAATGAATATACATTTCTAATATAATGTATATTTTTTTTATTATAATTTTTTTTTTTTAAATCGTTTATTTATTACAAATTAAATGCTTCACATAAAATAAAAATATTAGAAATAGTTTTAAAATATGTATATAAATTTATGTATGTGCATAAAATTTATTTTTTGTTTCGTTTTCTTTTTAAAATAAAGCAAAACAAGAAAAAAAAAAAGAAAAATATTTATGGTACAAAATAAAAAAGTAAAAATACTAAATATTAAAAAAAAAAACAAAAAAAAAAAAAAAACAACATTTTTGTTTCAAATAAACACAAGAAAATTAAAAAAGGCAATTTATAATTACTGTAATTAATAAGTAAGTGAAATACATAAACAAATAAATAAAATACGTACATTTATTGCTTATTATATTATAAAACAAAATATGCTATTTAAAGAAAGAAAACAAGTAAAAAAATATAAACAAGGAATGAATTTTTCTTTTTTGTGTCTTTTTGAAAAAAATTTTCCTTAAGAAAAGACTATCTTAAAATTAAATTTATAAGATGAAATTTATGTGTGTGTGCATGTTGTATTTCCAATAAACAATTAAAAAAAGAAAATTATTCTACTGTACACTTCTATACATATGTAATAAAAATATAAGAAAAAATTACTACGTCCAATAAAAAAAAAAAAAAATTAAGAAAATTTAAAAAAACAAAATAATTACACAACAAATACATACATATTTTAATAAATAATTTATATATATGTAAATGTATATTTTTTCTTTATCTTTGCTCAGTTATTTTCTGTAATTTTCTTTGTTTTAGATTTACTTCTTCAAATTAATAACAATAAAAAAATATAAAAAGAAAATATACTAAATAAATAAATAAAAATTAAATTAAAAAGCTGGATTATTCTTTATATCCAGAAAGAAACACGCTTATTTGACATAAATCAATCAATCTATTATAAAAACAGTACATTTAGAAAATAACAATAAAAAAAAAATTATTATATTTATCTAATAAAAAAAAAAAAAAAAAATTAGATATAAACAAAAAATAAAAATAAAATTTTTTGTGTACACTTACATTATATAAAACTTTAAAAATACATAAATAAATAAAAAAGAATTGTAACATATTTGGGTGTTTAATAAAAAAAAGAAGAAAAATATAAGGAAAAAAAAAGTAGAATAGATAAAATATTAATTATTAGATTAAATATATTCTTAGTAATTGTATTAATTATTGTGAAGCAAGAAAAAACAAAAAAGTAAATTAAAAACAAAAAATATTGTCTAACAACTACATTAAAAACAAAATGAGGTTGATCCGAGCCTAAAAAAAATTTTTTTTCTATTTATTTGTAGTTAATTTTTTCGAATAAAAAAAATTTTTTTTATTACTAGAATTTTCTAAAATATACAGAATAAATGAATGTATATATAAAAAGGAAATTAAAAACAAAATTATAAATTACAATAATGCAATTTAGAAAGTGAGAAATTTTTTTAATTGCACTTGAAAATTTACAATTTAGATTAATAATAAAGTAACAAAACAAAATTTACGAGTTCTTTCTAAATAAAGTTTTATATTCTAATTTTAATTTTTTTTTTTGTTTTTTTTTTTTTTTTTTACTTTGTGTAATTACTTGTAACATCATATCGAATTTGAACAAAAAGATACATACATATAAAGTCAATAAAATTCACATCATTTAGCATATCACTAGACAAAAATAATAAAAATAATTGAAATTCAAAATAAAATTTTTATAAACATATCGAAAATTATTTTGATATAAATCATATAAATTATTTATATCTTTTATTTCTATGATTTTGAAATTTAACAATAAAAATGTTAAAAATGTTATTTTGGTTCTATGTATTTAGAGAAGGAACTCGTAAATTATGTAAAATATGGACCAAATTCAAAAAAGTTTATTGCACATGATAATGTTGATTAATAGTTAAAATATTAAGAATTGCCGAAAGTTTGGAAATATTCTGACTACAGTAATCTGTGCAATTACACATTCAACTTTGATTAAATAGATGCTGACCAATACATTTTTGACGAAAACAGTCACGTCATTAACTCTTTTGAATTTGGTCAAATTAATGTAGGGTTCATAAAAATAAATAATACGCATATAATAATGCTCAAATTTTTGTTTTTATTTTCTATGCCAAAAGTGAATATACGAACTAGATATATAAAGTAAAAAAAATTGTATACAATAATCAATATTAATCTGATTCATTGTTTTTTTTTATATTTCGTAGAAAAATATTCGTTTTATTTATTTTTTTTAATTTTCTGTTCCCGATTACTGCTACCCTTACGAAATTATGTATTTATTATAACAAAAAACAAAAAAAAAAAAAGAAATGAACAAGAATACCAAAGTGTTACAAATAATTAGTTTAATAATTTAACAAAATTATTGTTCATTTTCATGTTAAGAATAATATGTGTATCGATTTTTATTTTTTTTATTTTTTTTTTGTTTAAAATGTTTATTTTACATTAAAACCAAAATTTACACATTTTTATGAATTTATTCATAAGAATTTAATTAAAATTAGAAAATTATTTTAAAGAAAATATATAAAAATATTGCATATCATTTTTATAAATTAATATCAGTTTAAAAAACTTTATTTGAATTTAGTTCAATCGTGAATCAAAGACGGGGAAAAAATTTTTTTTAATTGAATCAAAATAAAATTTGAGTTGTAATTGAATTATATCTTTTTTTTTTCCTCAATAAATTACATTTCTTCACAATTAAAATAATAATAAATAATATAAAATAAAATATGTAACATAATTATGCTATTTAAAAAATGAAATGAGAATTTAAGTTCAAAAATAAAAATATGATGATACACCACAGCCTTAAATTGTGATATGTAATCTGATTCTCTGGTAATAAAATAGTAAAATTATATTAAAAACAAAAAAAAAAATTTTTTTTTTCTTATCTATGTTTATAATTTCAATTTAAAAATTTTATTATTATAATTGTGAATAAATATAATAAAATTTATTAAATCTTTTTTATTTCTTTTTCTTTGCTAATACATCATTTTACTAAAAAAAAAAAAAAAAAAAAAAATTTATTCAAAAATTAGAAAGGGAAATAAAAGACAAATGAAACACGAAAAGTGCTTAAAATATGAACATTTATGGAGCAATAATTTTTCATAAGCTTCTTTGTAATGTAAAAATCAAATTTATAAATTTTATAACAAGAAAAACTAAAATAAAAAAAATATGTATATATTGGAATAAAAAACAATTTAAATACTTAGTTTAGGAGAACGATAAATAAAATTCGTCATTTATATGTATGTGTTTGTAAGAAAATTCAGATAAATACTTGTTGCTTTAGCCATATAAAATGAGAATTTATGTGTAATAATTTAAAAAAAAAAAAAAAAATGTTTAAAGGGATTTCATTAAAACTAAAATAAAAAAGTATATTGATTAAATTATGATATACGCCTTATTTAAATTTGATAATTTTAGAATAAATTGGAGGCCAATCGGGTCATGAATGTACGTAATGTAATGTTGCTCTGCTTTATTAATAAAAATTAATAGCATTTGATAAAGATAAAGAAAAATCAATAACGTACATTTATGATGATCCGGCCATACTTTTGTGTTAAGGATTTGTAAATAATTACAATTTTTTTATAACTTTTTTTTTTAATTTTGGTAAATCATCTTTAACACATTATCATTTTTTAGAATTTTTAATTGTCCAAATATTATTAAAAAAAAAAGAGATGACATCCTTTGAAATGAATCATTTTTGAAAATACATGTGTTCCA
Source organism: Anthrax anthrax (assembly GCA_963971155.1). Classification (NCBI taxonomy): domain Eukaryota; kingdom Metazoa; phylum Arthropoda; class Insecta; order Diptera; family Bombyliidae; genus Anthrax; species Anthrax anthrax. Next base: position 20,674,198 of record OZ020120.1, read on the forward strand.
AAAATTTAAGATAAAAATAAAAATTAAAATTAAAATATAAAATGCAATATTTTTTTATTGTTATTTATAATATTAATATTAAAAATAAAAATAAAATAAAAATTATAAGAATTTTTTTTTAAAGTAAATAAAAAATCGAAAAAAAAAATGTATAGTAAAATTTATTAATAAATTGGTGCCAGCAAAAAAAAAAAAAGAATAATAATTAATTAAATAAATAAAAAAATAAAATAAAAATGAGCTTTACATCACCTATTATAATTTTTTTTTTTTTGTCAATAATTTAAATTTTACTTATAAAAGTATGTGTAGTAATAGGGCATGTAAATAATAAAGAAAACGTTGCTCTTAATTAATTTTGCTTTTATATATAATGATTTAAAATTGTACCTATGGGTATGTTATGTACAATCTCATTAATTGTTCAAAAATAATATTTTTATTTGCTCAAAAAATATTAAATCAAGTACACAATATTTTATAGTTTTCACTATGAAATTAATATTAGGTTTTTGGTGTATTTTTAGTTTTTCTTTTTAATATGAATTTATTATTAATAATTAAAAAAAAAAAAAAATAAATAAATAAATAAAATGAATAATGAATGATCAATGTGACTTAAGAAGAAAAGCAACAATTTATATAAATTATGTTAAATACATATGTATGTATTTTGTTTTTTTGTTTTTGTACAACAAATTTAAAATACATTACATTATATATTACATAATTTCATATTGTATACATATAATTATATATAGATAATTAAAATAAAACACATACATACATATATAAATTGCATATACATAAATACATACATACATAAAAAAAAAAATAATATGTCTATATATGTAGTTATTATCATATGTAGTTTATTCGTGTATTCATAATCATGTTAGTATAATATAAATAATAGGTATTATATTTAAATGTAAACGTAATTTGTACACACCCTCATATACTTTTATTATATATACAAAAAAAGAAAAAAAAAGAAAAAAAAAAAAAAAAAAAGGATTTACTTTTATGTACTGTAAACTTTATATGCCTTTACTAAGTGTATGTATATTTTGATCACCAAACAAACAATGGAAAACAAAATGCTTTCATTTGCTTTAATTAAATAATTTTTTTTTATTTTACTAAATTTTGTGTTTTATATCAAACGTACGTACACGTACATGTAAATCGTATATGGACGGTATACAAACGTAAGTCATATCATTGTACAAAAAAGGAAAAAAACATTTTTTTTTTCTTCTTGTTTCGGAAAAATATTTTTATTTTTTGTATTAGATAAAATTTTTGATTTTTAGTTATTTTATTCAACGAACAATAAAAAATTAAAATTAAATTAAAAATATAAAACGACAGTTTTGTTAATATATTAACTTTTATTTAAATCTGAGTTTATTCATATCGAAAAATAAAAAGAACGAAAAAATTCAATTAATTTTTAAGAAATAAAAATTTAGATTATTGCAGAAATTGAAAGAAAATTTTTTTAAATTTTTTTTTTTCCAATAAAATATTGAATGCAAAAATGAAAAGTAAAGGGTTCAGTAGGAGGACTTGTTTTAACGACAGCAACAACATGATTTTGAATAATAATAACGTATTATTGTTTAAACGAACAACTTTTTCAACATTTTTCAACGTTTTCACTGTCGTTAATACAAAACTCTCATACTGGACTCGAGTTATTATTAAAATCACACTTTAATAATAATCAGTAATTTTTTGAAAGTCTATTGAAAATTTTTTTTCTATTGAAACACCGAAAAACAAGGGTTATTATTATTATTATGTTTTATTTTTTATTTTTATTAACATTAATAAAAAATTTAAAAAAGACATTAAACATAGAAATACGAGTACATAATATAAAAAATATTGTAGTAGCCTCAGGATGATCAAAATATAAAAAAAATATTATTATTTAAATAAATAAATAAGTAAATAAATATAGTTATTGTGTCTACATACATATGTATCTGTATATTTATAGTTTGTAGTTTATTAGAAGACTAATGAGAATATTAAAAAAAAAAATGATTGAAATTAAATACGAATGCATTTCCCTTGCCCCTCCAATAAATATGTAAATTGTACATATTTAAGAAGTATTTTAATTTTTTCATTTTAAAACATTTTTTCAAATATAAACATTTTATCATAAATGTTGATAAATATTTAAAGAAAAAACACACAATATTTATTTTTTTGAATTTTAAAAATTTTTACTCAAACTGAAATTTTTGGTTTTTAAAAATTGAAAATGACTTAATTTTTGCAAAAAAAAAAAAAAAAACAAAATCTAAATTACAAAAATAAAAACAACCAAAGACGCACAGTATTAATTTGAAAAGAAAAAAACGTTAATTTTAATTTAAATTTTTTCTCATTTTAATGAATGTGAAGATCATGATTATAAAACAAAATTAAATTTTTCGGAAGTATTAAAAATTAAAATTAAAAAAAAAAAAAAAAACAATTTGTCTACGTATGAAAATCTTTAATAAATAAAGCTAAAAGAAAAACAAAATATTTCATTAGTATTGGTTAACCGTTGAGACCCAGTTAAATAGCATTTGTGTCAACGTCAGCATCATCGTCCTTTTAAATATGTACAATGTATTGATTAACGTTATAGGTCCAAGGATATCGTAAATTTATAAAATAATTTTTTCAACGCTGTAGCAGTCGTTGTAACAGGTGTTATCTCTGGGCCTTAAACTTAATTATATTTAGCAAAAAAAAAAAAAAAAAAAATTAATAATTGAATAAATAAATATAAAAATAAATATTGTAATAGTACATTAAATAACACTTACATATTACTTGTATTATGATTAGAATTTAAACAATAAAATGTATTCAACTTAAAAATGAAAAACAAAACAAGAAAAAAAAAAAAATTAAAATTAAAATGGTGCAATATTGTGATTTTATTCAAATGTAAACAAAAATAAAAAAAAAAATTAACATTACATTGTACATGTATTATCATTTTTATACTTCTTTTAAATACAAATAAGAAAAAAAAATAAAATAAAACTTTTAATGTTTAAAAAATATAAATTATAAATAAAATTTAAAAACTAATTAAAAAATTAGTTAAATTCGGTTAATAGAATTCAATTTATAATTCGTTTTTTTTTTTTAATTAAATTTTAATTTGATTTTCTTGAGTTAAATAATGAAAATAATTTAATTCATTAAAAAAAAAATACATTTTTATATTAAAGGAAAATTAATTTTTTTTTTTAAGTTGATTTTTTATTTAATTTTTCTTTAAATTTTGTCTTTGTATAATATGAAATTAAAAAGAGAAAAATAAAAAAAACTTTATGGATTATTGTGTAAAATGTTACTTATTGTGAGCTATAATTGTGCCTACATATTAAAGAAAAAAAGAAAACAAAAAAAAACACCGTTTAAATCAAGAAAATAATTTTTTTAGGAAAAAAAAACAGAGCTATTAAAATTAAAATTTAAATTACACAAAACAATTGAAATTGTTAATAAAATGATTATGATTAAAAGTTTAAAAAAAAAAAATAGGTAAAAAAAATGAATATTTTTTTAAAAAAGTTTTAGGATGCAAATTTTTTGTTTTTATTGAAAAGCAATAAAATTTTTTTATTTGTTTAAAATTTCTAAAAAGAACCATTAAAGCCATGCATTAATCATTTAGGGCTTAAATTGCTTGTAAATTTTGCTTAAAGATCTTCACAGGTCATACATAGCATTATTAACATTACCAACACAGTTTTTGATTTAATTTAATAAATTTTTTTCATTTTGGTTGCTCACAAATTAATTTTTTTTTAATAAGAAATTAGTTTAAATAATAAATTCAATTTAAAAATTTAAATTTTTGAAATAATTTTCAAAATTATAAAATAAAGAAAATAATATACTCGTAAAGTGACCTTGTGTTAAATGTTCCTGTGAAATATAGAGAAAATTAAACAGAAATAGAATTAATAAAGATTTTATTTAATATTTTCATTAAATTAAATTTTAAAAAAGAAAAATTGAAAAAGTTTTTTTTTTTTGTATTTTGTAGAGCAACCAAAATCATTAATATATTTTCTATATTACAGCAAAATATTTTTAAAATTATTTTAAAATTATGAAAATGATAAAGTACAAGAAATCGGTTTTATTAATTGAATAATGCTTTAAATAATAAATAAACACACAAAGTACATAACAATTAAAATTTATAAATAGATTTTTCAAAATTGCCTACATATATAATTTTTTTCATTTATAAAAATTATAAAAAAAGAAAATTAATTCAAATAAAAAAGAAAAAAAAATCAGTCAACATCGTTAAACTGTGATGTTTGTACCATATTAATTCTATAAATCCTATCCTACATAAATTGCATGATTTTTGATTTAATCAATTAAACACACAAAAATATTATATCAAATTAAAATCCACTTGAAAAAAAATTAAAAAAAAAAAAATTAAAGTCAAATAATTCAAATAATATTTGTATGTAAAGAATTATAAAATTAAATAATAAAAAAAAAAAATTACAACGATTTCATGAGCAATTATTGATAAAAATCAATAACAAAATACAAAAATAAATAAATAAGATAAAGAAAAAACAAAAAATTTAAAAAAAAAACCTAAAATTAAAAAATTAAACAGATTTCAATTTTAATGAAACCGTTTTAAAAATATTTACTTTATTAATTATTGAATACAATTTTGTTTACTCTTTTAAACATAAACGCTGAAGTCTGCATCAACGACAGCAAGATAGGCATAGATTCAAATAATGTCGGAGACATCAAAAAAAAAAAAAAAAATTTTGTTTTTACTGTTGTCATTGATGTAAACGTAATTATTTAATACCAATCTTAATTTTGAATAAAAGCACAAAAAAAAAAAACAATTTTCTTTTTTATTTTGATTATAATTTACTTCATATATAAAAATTTGGACATTTTTTTTTTTGTACAAAAAAGCAAATTAAAAAAATTTAAATAAAAATAAAAAAAATGCATAAATTAATGTACTGTATAATGTATACAAATATTAAATAATATTATATTTGTGGTTTCTGACTCAGGAAATATAAAGCAAATAAAACATAAGTAAACAAATTGAAATGAATTGTAGTAAAATTTTTAAAAACAAAAAAAATAAAAAAAAAAAAATAAAAATTGAAAAAAAAAATATTAAATTCAATTCAATTCAATTGATAAAAATTAAAATTAAAAACAAGAAAAAAGTTAAACAAAAAATTGATTTATTACAAAAAAGAAAAATAAAATACATTTTGATTACATGTAAAATGTATATAAACAAACACTTTTTTCTAAACGAAAATGACTGAAAATTACCTTCGATTTTATTGATTTTGTTAAATTTTATTTTTTTAAATTTGATGGTGTAAACTAAAAAAAATTTTTTTTTTTTTTTTTTTTTTTTCAAATATGTAAATTCAGTACTTACGGACAAAAAAAAGCAATGCGCATAAGTTTTTGTAAATTTTTAATGCATTTAACTTTTATTTTTGTAACGTTATTTAAATTTAATTATCTTCACTACACATTGTATTTTCATTTAGAAAATTCGTTTTGTCTTTTATTTATTCACTTGAAAAAAAAAAAGTGAAAAATTAAGAAAAAAAAAAAATTAAATGAAAATAGCGAGCTTTAAAATGCAAAACCATTTTATGTTTTTGAATATCAATGAAAAAACAAAAAACATTTTGTAATTCATAAAATTTAATTAAAAATTATTTTCCATAAAAAAAAGAAAATAAAAAATGTTGAAAAAAAAAAAAAAATTATAAAATAAACAGATAACATTCACTAAAAATGAGCTGTGTACATATAAAAAAAAAATTTGTTTGAGAAATAATTAAATACCCTTTTACTGTAATCACTTTAAAATTAAGAAAATGTATTGAAAAAAAATTAAAATAATTAAAAATTAAATAAATATTAGACGAATGTATGTATGTGTTCATACATGTGAATTAAATGCATAAAATGACTACAAAACAAAAAATATAATTTAAATACCATCCATTTAATAAAATTCTTCGAAAGGTATTTGCACAATGCATATTTTTAAATAGACTTCGTGCGTAGAGTAAAACGTACATGGTACATCCAATATAGCATGTGCTTGTAAAAAATAATTACTCATATTAATGAACAAGATAAGCCAAGCCCATATATGTATGTATAAGTACTTGCATATTTTGTAAGGATATAAATACAAAACAAAAAAGAAAAGACAAGAAAAAAAAATTTTTTTTTTTGCATTACAAAATACGCGTAAACCTTTTCAATAAATTTTTTGTTGTAAAATTAAAATTCTAAATAATTTGTTTTTACATAAATTTTGTAAAATTTTAATTGAAAAAAAAAGAAAATTTTTTAAAAATAAGGACAAATAAAAGAAAATAGAATTTTTTCATAGAGGAAGGACATAAGGAAAAAAAAATAAAAACAAAATCTTTATCCTTATTAAGAAAATAACGAAGTGCTTTTTATTCGGTTGAATATTAAAAAAATAAAAAACTCATTTTTCCTTAACTACAAAAAAAAAAAAAAAATTAACTATTAGTTTTTGCTTAAGTACCTGCGCTTTAATATTTGGTATTTGAAATTAAATTATTTAAAAAAAAAAAACAATATAACAAACAAGGAAATTAATTAATAATTTAGGGAAGAAAAAATTAATGTTTCGTTTATTTTTTTTTCTTTGTTTTTTATTAAAGGTACAGTGAATGTGTTCTCTTGAAACGTAAAAAAAAACATTTTGAAAAAAAAAACAATTAAAAAAATATTTAAAAAAAAAATTATATATTAATCTCATATTAAAAACCTAATTGTGTAAAAATATTTGTACACTAGAATTAATTACAATTGATAAAAAAAAAAAATTATATTACGATAAATGTAAAATTATATAAACATTATTATGTATTGTAATTGGTAGAGGGATTTGGATATAATTATTAATATAATAATAATAATAATAATAATAAAAACAGGTTATAAAAAAAAATATTAAAATAAAATGTTAAAAACATAAATTAACGATTTTTTTTGAAGAAACACTCATTTTAACTTTTAGTTTTTGTATTGAAATGGTTAAGGAAAGTACATTAAGCCGTTAATTTTGAAAGTAATATTAAATTTTAGTATTTAAATTCTGTATCCTTACGATGTAAAATTATGTGAAAAATTTTAATTTTTATAATTCTGAATTTGTTCACTTTCAAAATAAACAGCTCAATTAAATAGATAGTTCGTTAAAAATTTAAAATTCAAACAGTTTATTAACAGCATTTCATATATGTATATTTATTCAATATTTTGTTTACAACATATCATAAATTTTTTCTTTTGAATTTAACAAAATTGTTTTGATATTTACTTAAGTAATTTGTACACTTTCATAAAAGTCCTTCAGATTCACAAACATTAGACGTTTACACTGCGTTTTTTCTTAGATTTGTTAAAATTTTTTAAATAATTTTTACAAATCTTTAGAATTGATCTATGAATTTCAAATTTCAATTTATGAATTTTCTTTAATAAAATTCATCAGTTTTAATTCCTTTTTCAATTAATTTAATTCTTGATTTTCAATCAAAATTAATACGATTAATCATCTTCAGATGAACTTATTTTAGCAATTTCATCAGTATCACCACCATTACCACCACCTGTATCACATATCGTTTCACAATGACGACTTTGTACATGTTTTTGAAGATCACGTCGACGTCCCAATAATTTTGAGCATAAATGGCATTTATATAAAAGACTTTTATTTGATTGTTGTAAATGTAATCGAACATGTTTATTTAAATTGCTAGGATCACCGAATGGTCTATAACAAAATTTACATTTTAATGGTTTAAATCCGGTATGAGTTCGAATATGAATTTTTAAACCGTATTTGCGAGAATAAATTTTTCCACAATAAATGCATAAATGACCTTGTTTCGAGGTACCCATATTACTGACAATCGTTTCAATTTGTGCTGCTGCATTTTCTAAAGCTGAAGCAGATGCTGATGGTGGTGTTGATGATGATGAAGCTACTGCTGATGGTAACGAGGAAAGTAAACGTTGTGATGAAGATAAAAATGAAGTAGTTGTAGTTATTGGTTTGAAAGCCGATAAACGTTGTGATGAATGTAAATTTGAAGAAGATGATAACGATGATGGTATTTGTAATCGATCAGAAGGTATAGAATATCTATTTTGGATTTCTAATGTATTTTGAAATAGTTCTCTTGGAAAAGGTGATGACGATAAAGTAGACGATGAAAGTGTTAATTTTTGAAGACTATGATGTAGTCTCATCCATAGAACATCAATTGATTGTTGACCACAAAGTAGAGCGATGTGAATTTTTAATGGATTAGGTGATTCGTATGATGTATTACAAACATGACAAGTGTAACAATTATTCCCTTAGAAAAATACACAAGATAAAAGAAAAAAAAAACGATAAAATAAATAAATTTAAATGAAAAAAAAAAAGAATTGAGAAAAAAAAAATTAAACGCAGCCGGTAGGATTCGAACCTACGCTCCCAAAGGGAATCTGATTTCGAGTCAGACGCCTTAACCACTCGGCCACGACTGCTTATTAATTCATTTTCTCAAATATTTTATTTCAATTTACCTTGAATATTTCGTGGTATAAGAAATGGAATTGCCATATATGCTAAAATATCCAAATTAAACCAACATTTTATTTCCTCTCCTGCTAATATATCTTTACAAATTCTAATACAAATTAAATTATCACTTGTAAGTTCAAATATTCCATTATGACTATAAACATCCGTTGATAATTTACAATTTTTTATCCAATTTAATGACACACTTTCTAAACATTCTAAATATCCATCTTTTGATATACGAATGTTTAATCTTTTATTTTCTAAATTTGGTGAATTTGTTGAATTTGATAAAAGTTCTAAACTAGATACTGGCCTTGATTTCAAATCTTTTTTTAAAAATTCTATTGAATAAACACTATTATTACTATTATTTGAATATTCTAACTGTTTATTAACGATCGATGTAGTCGTTAAATTTGATATTATATTAGATTCAAATTTTAATTTTGAACTTGATGATGATGATGGTAATGATTGCAGGTGTCGATCACTTATTCTACTATTATTATTGCTACTAGAAATTCTATATTCTTTGCTCACGGAAATAACGTTATTTGCTGGGATATCCAAAATGGAATTCGAAAAAACGGGCAACATTATATGACTAAAATTACAAAAAAAAAAAAAAAAACTAAAACGATGATGATAGTAACAGATCCAATTAGATTATGAAATTTCGAATGAGATTTATCCTAGTTTTATAGTTTTGCTTTTTGAATTTGTAATCCTCCCTTTCAATTTTTTTTTTATTTTTGCAATATTAAAACTAATATTCTTATTAGATGTCACCGACCACCACAAAATGAAAAGCAAGTAAATCCTTCCAAAATTTAAATGATGATGACGATGATGGCAATAACAAGTGTCAACTCTCACGGGTCAATTCAGTCAAAATATACGTACGAAAGAGCCAAGGAAGAAAAATATTGCATATTGCATAGTTTACTTACACTCTATATACATTGATGAAAACAAGAAAATTCATACAAGTTCGTCCTTCTGCAAAGTGCACATAAGATGAGTGTACCATAAAACCATACACCGCGCACCATACATTTATTATCCTAGTAGTGAAAGTAGATTTAGCATAAAAATTTTTGCTTACAAAAATAGGGTGAACCACAAGCATATCGGATCCAGAGGTAAAATATACACATTTACGCATAGATACAAACGTACATACAATACAATACAATTTCGACAATATTAGCTTTATAATAGAAATTTAATTACAAAAGGACATGGTTTTTAAATACCGTAACAGAGAGGGTTGGATTCATATATATACGAGTATTACAGTTTTGTCTTGTGTAAATGTAACGTGTGGTATTTTATTTTATATAACGATTATAAGTTAAATTTTGTTGTATTATAGATTAATGGATGGTTAATATTTGAATTTGAATTAAGAGATTTTCAATCAAGTGCGTTAAGGTACCTATTTTTTTTTAATGTATATGTAGATATTTTAATGGGGTGAAATTTAAATGTATATTGCTTGTACAGCAAGTGATGTACGAGCATTATAAAATGCAATAAGGCCATACATAAGTTTTATTTAAGAGCATAAATATAATAACAAAATGTATGTGATGTAAAAACATGTGCTACAATTCACATGATCACAACCACTCATCCCATCATTATTTTTGGTGATGTTGGATGGTGTTTTCTGAAATACTCGTATCGTAACCATGCATGTATACAGTCTCTTTTTTTTGTTGTTTTTCTGGCCTCACATTTTTACATGGTACACATAATTTTTATATGCACATGTTTGAAGATCAAAATTATGATTTAGTGATCATATCAAGATGAATTTGTCCGTACCCCATATTTTGTCTATTAATTTCGTATGTACTTTAAATTTAAACTTTTCAATTCATTAAATCTCTAAAATGAAAAAAAATAAAATTTAATTCAGTGGGTCATTAAAGAAAAATAATTTTTTTTTTTAATTATTTCAAACTATCAATTAAAGTAAAGTATGTAAAATATCCGGAAATGAATATGAATTTATGGTATTGCGATATGCTTTGTACGGGTCATAAATGTAACATGCAAAGTGTATCTGTATACGAATGGCCTTGTACAATATTCCATAAGTTTTATTGAAACTAATATAATTTACGTAGATGTATACGCAATTTTTTGTTTTTTTTTTAAATGTGATTATATTTTTATTTGATTGCAAATTATTAATTAAAGTACATATAAATCACGTTTAAAAATCGCCACATTCATATAAAAAATTTACCACAGATCATAGAAGACAATCGGTATCATCATATTTTATTAATTGTTCAATAAATAATCGTTATTTTTAAATCACTATGTATAGGATTAATTATTTGTACGTTATCGTTATCAGAAATTCTCTAAGCTTGATAATAAATTTTTAAAAAAATATAAAATAAAATAAGTACATTGCAATACAGAGAGAAGTTCTCAATCCCATTAAGTCTAAATTCTTTGCAAGCTGAATCTTTCTTAGATAATTTAATAAGTAATTTTTTTAAAAAATATTATCTTAATCGAGATTTTAGTGTCTTCAAAGACCCCATCTTTCTATTATAAAATTCCGTTTATTCTATTCAGTTCAGTGTTTTATTTCATTTTACATCCCAATCAGTGCCATCTTCTAAAAGATCATTATTAAAACCAATTACTCCAATCGAGCCCACATATGTCCATATACGTATCTATAAGAAATGTGTAATTATAGAATTTCTTTTTGGTTTTGTTGTTCTTTTTCAGTTGTAAGTTATTTTTTTTTTTTTTGTATTTTTTTATTTCATTCATATAAAAAAGAAGATCAGTGTACGATGATCATCTTGTTTGGATTTATTTTTAAAAATATATGCTTGGTAAGATGCTATATTTGTAAGAAATATGAAATAAGAAAGAGGACAAGAAACAGAAATATTAATTTTTTTTTTTTAGAAATTTTTTTATGTTGGAATAAGAATTTTTTTTTTGTTTTTTTTTTTTTAGTTGTATTGTATGTAAGTATCAACTTATCTTCGAATTTTGAGCTACGGTTGTATAGATGTATGTATATATGCACTCTATATATATGCCCTTTCCTTATCAATGATCGTATCCGTCTTATTATATACAAATGTGTTATTAATGTAGAATATTTCTGGTATAGCTTCATCATTATTCCATACGGCATACGGACAGCTAGTAATAATCATACTTGACTTTAGTCAACTTCAGTACATCAATAATATTTTATTTAAAAAAAAAAAAAAAATCTCATTTAAATTTGATTTTTAATTTCAATACATTTTTATTAAATGAAAAATGAAAATTATATATTAACTGTTAGAGCATTTTGTTAATTTAATTATTAGAATCATAGTGAAGTGTTGAATTTGAAATTTTTATATTCAAAAACAAAAACAAAAAAATTTTTTTTTGTGTTTAGAAATTTAAATGAAAAATAAGTGTAGATAATAAAATAAAAATTGAAAAAAGAATTTTAAGAAAAGGAAAAAGTTTTTTTTTTCTATTCAATGTTAAAGTTTTCTTGAATTAATTCACAAAAAAAAAATAAAATAAAAAATTATTTTTGATCCATTCAAATCAAAATCAGAGAAGTCAATATGATTACACTGCCAACATCATATCATCATTTTAAGATTTTTGTAATTTTCATTATTTTTGGTAAAATCTTATATACATAAATTTTTTGTTTTTATTAATTTGAAATTTTATATAATATTGTATTTAGTGTGTGTTCTCTTTGTATATTGATTTATTTCGTTTTGTTGTCGTTGTCGTTTTTGTTGTTAATTATATTTTTTATAGTATTTACCATAATTCCTCGTATTTTAATTAATTTTTTTTTTTTTTTGTTTGAAATATTTTTATTTTATAAAATTGTTAGTGGTAAATATCACGAAAAGTTGTGATTTAGATCAAACACAACACGGATGTCGTATTGATAATGGAGCATGTACCTGTTCATTTGGATGTAAATCAGAATTTAGATATGCAACACGTAAAGAATGTCAAGATGCATTAAAGGTATACACAAAGAAATCTATTAATTAGAAAAAAATAAAAATAAAAAATAAATTATTGTATGGACAACAGGGAACGTCAGGTGATATTTGCAGTAGAGCACCTTGCCAAAATGGAGGATCATGTATACAAATATCACAGATGCCAGGATATAAATGTCGATGTGAAGGTACTGGTTATTGGGGTAGTCGATGTCAAAGAAGTATGTACTCATTAAGTATAATGTAAATTTAAATCTTTAACATTTTCCGTTCTTGTTTTTTTTTTTTTTGTTCCTCCCTTATAGTATGTCCAAGTCCATCAGATCATCATCTTTCACAGTTTCCATATGAATGTGTAGTAATTTAATAATTAATGAAGTAACAAAAAATTTTATGGAATATTATCAGAAAATTAAAAGTATGCCTTTAAAATAACTGCCCAACAAATATAGTACGTACATACATATATGTATGAACAACACAATGAAAAGCAGGAAACCTTATTTTTATTTTTTTTTTTTTTTTAGAAATGGGGATCACGCCTAATTTATTTAACACCGAAAGATAAAAAAAGAAAAAGGCATTTATTTTTCTTTCTTCTCCCCTATTATTTGTTAAAAATTAAAATATACTTTTTTTGTATAAGTGTAAATTAAGTTAATGAAAATTAAAACAAATAAAATATTTGAATTTGTGTGCTTAGAGTTCTATATAATATACAAATGTGTGTTTATATTATTTTGTTTAAGTTATGCTGTGTTCTATAGAAATTTTTTAATGTAATTGACCGCAATACGCGATATAATAATTTTGATAAGGAGAGTGAATGTTTTTGTTTTTGTTTACTTTTTGTTTTTTGATTTTGTCGTTATAAATGTAATGAATGTCTATTATGTGTTTAGTTTAGTTTGTTTGTTTGTATGTTTACTAGTATGTATTTATACTGTTTGTATAACTATGTATTTTCCATTCAAAAAAGAAAAAAAAATTATTTTAGATTTTCCATACATTGTATATTCAATATGATGATTAAATTGTCTTGGGAAAATCGTCAAGATTTAGTTTTAGTTCAATGGGATTGTACTTGCTCATAAGAAGAAGAAGTATATTGAATATGTTAAAAGCCACATTACGAAGTAAAGAAAATATTTTCTTATTTAAAATTGATCGGGAACGAGTTGTTTTAAGATTTCTCAGATTAAAAGGGAATAATTTTTTTTTTTTAAATGAATACAATATTTTTCTGTAGTACATATAACATAAATACATACATACATTAAAACATCAAATCTATCTTAATTTCTGATCGGAAAGAATTTTATGTTACATCGGAAAAACATTTTTTTTTTCCCAGTATAAATAAATACTTATTGAATCTTTCTCCTCTTGTAGAACATAATGTTTGAAATTTTTTATCCATTCAATTTTTTTGGGCAAATAGAAAATGATGTTAAAAATCAGAAAAAAAAAACTTAAAAGCCACTTGCTATAATTCACATGTTTTTCGTTTTTCTATCTTTAATTTTGCATTTTTATCAATTCATACTCGCATTAATGTTTGTTTTCTATACGTACAAAATACTTGTACTAAATACAATATAACTTATACTAAAAGTAATTCCTCCTATTTTTAATAAAACAAGCACAAACACATGTACATAGTTGTATGTATGATATGTGGCGACATAAAACGACATAATTACATTATGAGAAAAGTCATATGTTTTCCATCGTCATTATTTCACCCTTATAAATAAATCGTTTTTGGGTTTCTTATTGTGTGTACACAACAATATACATGAAATAATGATGGTATGTTCATGGATAAAGATACATGAGGACAGGATATGTGAAATTTAAATGTGGTGCTGAATATTTTGATACCAATAATATATGTATGTATGAGTTAACTTAAGTCAAACTCAATGTAGTCACTCATTTAGGCAAGCAGGCAAAAAGTTATTTTAAACAGGTGCTGTTCTGATGTTACATCCCCTTACATTTTTAAGGATTACGTTTTTTTTTCCCTGAAATTTTTATTCATATTTTTCTTAAATGGTACGACAAGGATTATAACCAGTATTCGATTTTAATTTAAAATCATTTTTATTTTAAATTTATGCTGTCTACATTTTTGAAATATTATTTGAATTTGATGAAGTTCCAAAAATTTTTCATTACATAACGAACTAATTTGCTCATACATTATATTTGTTATTTGTAAAATGATCGTTTGTTATACATTTACAAATTTACATACTTTTGCCACTGCTAAATTTTTCTAATTGTTTATATTCACGTACTTTCCTTAACTCATTTTTATACTTGTATATTAAATGACCTAAAATTTGACCTGATGATATTTGATCATTTATTGATGATGAGCTAAATACTGTTGAATACAAAATATTACTACATATGTATGTTTGTATGCACTTCAAACAGATGTAATTTTTAATTATGTAATGTAAAGTAATAAAAAAGAAATTTATTGGAAAATTAGAAAAAAAAATTTTTTTTTTTGTTTTTAGTTTATGCATTTTTGTAAACATGTATTACGTGTATGCAAAATGTCTTACTTAATTTCAATTATTGAAATGTGCATCTTTTTTTTCTCTTCAGAGATTTTAGTTGATATATAAATAAAGATGCAATCAAAAATTTAATTCAGTGAATTTTTAGATGTTGAATATTCGGTGTTAAATTATCTTGTAATAGAATAATCGCAATGAAAAATTATAAAATTTTATTCTTTATTTATTTAAAGTTTATGATTTTATTTTTATCAATAAATACTATTTCTGCTGACGGATACTCACCATCATCGCGTGGTGGTGGTCGAGGAAATTCAAATAATAGAAAGAAAGGAGGTGGCAGTGGGAACGGTGGAGGCTATCCACCAGCAATGAGACCTAGTGGCGGAGGGGGTTATCCACCTGCAGGAAAACCAAATAATGGAGTTGATGATGGTGGTGGTGGTGGTATGTATCTCCCACCGCCAAATGGTAATGGTGCTGGAGGATTTGATACAGGTGGCAGCGGAAGTAGTGGTAATGCAGACATACCAATACTCAAGTTAGAAGCTGATTTTAAACTTGATGGATCTTACACGGTATTAAAAGCGTATAATTTTTGTTTTATAAATATCGTTTATTTTTCTTATTGTATTCTCTAGTATGAATATGAAACCGGCAATGGTATACAAGCACAAGAATCTGGATATTTGAAAAATGCCGGTAATGAAGATGCTGAAGCAAAAGTTGCTGAAGGATCATTTTCTTTTAGTAGTCCAGAAGGTCAATCTTTTCAAATAAATTACGTTGCTGATGAGAATGGTTTTCAGCCACAGGGAGATCATTTACCTACTCCTCCACCAGTTCCACCAATTATTCAAGAACTTATTGATAAAATTAATGCAGAAGGAGGATGTCAAGATGGTGGTGGTAATGGCGATAATGGAAATCAATCACCTAATAAAGGGAACGGTGGAGAAGGCGGAGGATATTATTATTAATTTTATCAGAATATTAAATTTAAATTGTATTCAAAAGATTAAAATTCGATTCTAAGAATTGTTTTTAATTTATTGATGATGATTACTTACAAATGAATAAAATGAAATGTGCATTTTAAAAATAAAAATGGATTTTTGATTACAACAAATTTCACCTGTAAACATATTCGAAGAAAGATTGAAATAAACAAAAACAAAAAAAGAAAGTTTTTGAAGTACGTCATCGGTCGTATAATTAAATTAAAGCCATCATTATTAATTAAAAAAAAAAATCAAAAATGATTCAAAAATAAAAAATAAAAATAAAAATAAATTCAAAATTTGTAAAAAGGATTTAACTAATTTGTAAAGCAGTAAAAACATCATGTTTTTTTTTGTTTGGGACTTCTTTTTTGTTTCATTTCTTTTTTTCTTTTTCATTTAATAGCTTAATTTTTTATTGTATATTTTTGATGTTTTGTATATTCGAGTAATAAAATTGTTTTTCTTTTTTTAGTTTTTTTTTTCTGTTTACCTTTCATTTCATAATGATTGGGATGGTGATGTCTCATTCATTAATATAATTATAATTACAATTTATATTATTATTATCAGTATTACTACTTTGTTGCTGTTTTTCTTTCTTCTTCCTTCATCATAATAATAATTATTATTATAATTTTATTTTAATTTTCTTTTCTTTTTTTTTTTCGTTTTTCAAATTATTTATTATAATTTTCATTTTACATCAACAAAAATTATAAATTTTTGTTTACTATTTTCTTAAATTATTATTTAATTTTTTCTTTCGTTTGTTTACATAAAAAACAAAGAAAAAAAATCTTTTCTTCTAAATTCATTTTTTTTTTTTTCATTTTAATTTTAAATATTACATTTTAATGTTTGTTTTTTTTTATTTTTGTTTGTTTAGTTTTTTATTTTTCTTCTTTTTTTTTTTCAAAGTTTTAAATTTTTTTTGTTTGTATAACACTTTTGAAGTCTTTTATGTATTTGATTTTATGTATCCATTTTATAGTTTTCCAATCAACATAACAAAAAAAGTTATAATAAAAGTAATAATTCAGCACATATATTTTTTAATATTAATTTTTTTTTTTTTTGCTTTTAATTTTATTTCATAATTTTTTTTTATATTAAATTTTCTATGATTACGTATTTAAGACAATCTGTATATGTATATACTCAATTCAATGATGATTATAATAAGAATTTATATAATTATTCACATGTCTGTTTTAAAAATTTTGTTTCTTTACTTGTAATACAGATAATATTAATGCAAAATAAATATGAAAATTTATTTATTTTTCGCACATAGAAATTGTTTGTTTCTGTTTCTATTTATTTTAATATAATTTTATTGTAATCAATTTCATTTCTTTAATTAGTACTTTTATATGAAAAGAAAGTTTTTTTTATTTATCTGTTTGATGTTATTAAATTTTCTTTTAGAGCATTTCGCGTTTGTTTTGTTTTTAAATGTAAATTATGTAAACATTAATTTCTTTTCACGTACTACGTAGAATATTTTATTTAATTATTTTTTTCTTAGTGCCAAAAAGGTTTTTTTGTTTTTAATATTATTTAATGTTTCATTTATTTTAAGCATTATATATATTTTTTTTTTTTTTTGTTTTAATAAGACATTTGTTTTTGTGTATTTAAATGATATAATGCATATATATTGTGTTTGTTTTTTGTAGTTGATGTTTTGTTTTTTATTTTTATCATTATTTTCCTTGTACGTGTTCTACATAAACTCCTAAAGTAAAAAAAAAACAAAAACAAAAAAAAAAAAAAAAAAAAAAATACACAAAAATTATTTATGACTAATTTGTTCATCATTTGCATCATAATTATTTTTTTATATTTTGTATAAACCTGGAATTCTTGGTGTTCGAGCTATTGCTGCAAAACCTTTACCATGTGGACCTTTTGGTGAACGTATTACGATTAGTCGTGGTATCGAATCATCAACTGAATTTAATTTTAATCGAGATAAAAGCCTATCTGGTCGATCATTAATTTTAACTACATTGCATGCTGATGATTTACCATTACGCTGAAAAAGAAGAAAATCATGATACAGAAAAATGATAAAATTCCAGTTTAAAAAGTTCACTCACTTGATTAGTTACAACTGAAAATTCAACAGTGTCTCCTTGATGTAATGCGGCAGTATTCCCTTGAACTTCAGACATATGAAAAAATAATTTTTTTCCTTCTTCAATTTCGTAATTTAAAAAACCAAATTGTCCTTTAATTGAATCGACAGTGGCACGATTCTTTTGGCGTATTGCTGTTACTTCGGCTGCACGTCCAATCTCATCAACTTTAAATGTGACCAAATCACCTTTTTGTAATAAATCACGTTTATTATTTAAACTAGTTATACCAAATTCATGTGTTGATATAACTGCTTTGTTTTCATTTAAAATCTCTATTAGACCAGAATAATCTTGCTGATCAGGATTAATACAACGTAGTGGCCTTG
Organism: Anthrax anthrax; assembly: GCA_963971155.1. Classification (NCBI taxonomy): domain Eukaryota; kingdom Metazoa; phylum Arthropoda; class Insecta; order Diptera; family Bombyliidae; genus Anthrax; species Anthrax anthrax. The sequence continues at coordinate 20,692,905 of OZ020120.1, forward strand.
CAACAATACCATTATATACGATGTCTAATACATTAGGTTGTGTTATTGAACCTTTTGGTAATGTTCTGACATTTTCAGCTGGTAAACAATTACCAGATGTTGATGAATTACCATTTGGCGATAATGTATATTCAACTTCTTGTCCAAGTTCGAGCCAATTTGGATTACCAACATAATTACTAAAATGAAAGAAGACTTCTTCATCATGATTTAGTGTTTCAATGAATCCAAAATTTTCTTTAAGAACAGCGATAAATCCACGGTATGTTGGACCATTCATATCATCAATACTGCCACCACAATTTTGTCCTATATTATTATTATTGTTATTATTATTTTCTGTTGTCATTATTGTTGTTGTTGTTGTTACAGTTTTATTGTCTTCATCCTTTTGTACAGAATATCCATTTTGGCCATTTGTAATAATGTCTTGATTACATTGATTTTGATTATTAATCATATTTGGAATCTCAACAATATTCACAGCAATGAGTTCTTTGTTTCTTTTTACCTGCAGATGACAAAAACGAAGATATTCGATTTTTCTTACAAGTAATTTCTTTTTAAAAAATTTCACTTACCAAACAAATATCGAATCGAACTTTATCTCCAATTCTTGGTGGTTTTTCACAGTCTTTTAGAAAGTACATTATAGTCTTTTTGGTGTCACCTTGATCATAACTAATAACTCCTCCTTCGACTCTTTCCTGTGATTTAACAGGGCTTTTAGGTGCTTCACGTGTGACGGTCCCTAAAGCAAAAACAAATTATTTCATTTTTCTTTTTCTTAAGGAAAAATATTAAACTACAAATTTTTACCTTCGATGTTGCTAACAACCAATGTTTCAAATTGAACTTCACCTGGGGGTAGATGCTTAATTCGTATTGCGCTCAAACGGGAATTTGCATATGTCAAACCTGGCTCCTGTATTACAGTAAATTCGACTTCATCGCCGACACATATTTCTCGAGTCTATTAAAAAAATTGCATTAAATTAAAAAAGAATTTCATAAAAAAATTTATAAACGCGATATACCGTATCTAGAACTTCAGTAAAATGAAAAAATAATCGAACATTGCGTTCAACGCATCGAAGAAATCCAAATCCTTCTTTTAAAGAACAAACGACACCTTGTTCTCGTCGTTCTCCGGATACCTTAAATGTTTCATCTAGAAGTGATATAGACGTAGCTCTCTGAAGTTGATCTCTACGATCAGTAGCGAGTAAAAATTGAACCCAATCTCCATGACGTAATGTAAAATCCCCTTTCTATGAGAAAAAAACCAAAATTTTCTAATCATTAAAACATTTCTAGTTATTTTTTCCAATTTTTACCTGATCTTTATCACCAAACGGGACTTCAACTTCAGAGTAATCGGGTGCTCGATAACGAATTCTACCCGGTAATGGATCATTATTATGACGCATTGGGTTATTTCTATCGAGCGGTTTTAATACTTGACCTTTGTAAATAGTTGTGTCAACATCTTCAAATATTACTGAACCAGGTGGTAAACGAGTAATATTGCAGGCATATTCTCTACCCTGAAATTTTATTTAAAAGTTTTATTCTTATGTGTAAAATTTTTATAAAAAAGGAAACTAACATTTCTTGTTTGAATAGTGAATTCAACATCATCTCCAGGTCTTAATTCTACAGTTCCTTCAGCCTCAGAAAAGTGAAAGAATATCTCTTTGACAACATCCGCCCTCTCGATAAAACCAAATGATTCTTTCATAGAACAGACAACACCACGATATTTAACCGGTTGCGCTGGATTTTCTAAGCGAATATGGCAAGCACCCAAATTACCTCTACAACATGAAAAGAGCACGAAAAAGATCTCGTTTAGTAAACTTAATTTAAACAATTTTATTAGGAATATACCTTTGGTTCGTTGCTATTTGAAAGCTCACTTTATCGCCAGCGCTAAGGGTAACATTTCCTTCGACATCGTCTTTGGTATATGGTAGAAAAAAGCATTCACCACGATTTTCATAACTAATACGCCCAGTAGTTTCATTTGATGATAAATTATTGGCACTATCTGATCTTAATTCAGTGGTTACAGTTCCGGTAACACGTTCTTCGGAAAGAACCTGGAAGAGAAAATTCATTATTAATTGTATAATCAAATGAAACTGAATGCCAATTGCATTTTGACTGTACTCACAACTTCGGGTGCTATTTTAGTTACTTGACTAGCAATCGGTTTTCCAGTTCTTCGATCGTATGTCATCTCAAATTCAACGGGATCACCAATTTTTAAATGATCAATATTGCCACTAAACTGTGAAAAATGGAAAAACAGTCTAGCTTGTCGTTCGCAACATTGAATGAATCCATAGGAATGCTAGAATAATAAAAAATAGCAAGGTAAACAAAAATAGTAGTAAATGTTTCACAAACTTTTTAGTATTACTTACAAGCAATTTTTCGATGATGCCTGTCTCTCGGGTAGATTGACTCGTATCGTTTGCATTGTTACTAGTGGAATTATTGAAATTATTTGAAGATGTTCCTCCGGTACCTCCACCACTACCGCTACCACTGTTATTACTTAAACCATTCGAAAATATTCCTCCGGTACTATTTACTGATTGGTGATGATCATCACCTCCATTAAATATTGTATGGTTATTAGATGATTGCACAATGGCTGAATCAATTGAAAATGTACCAATTGGTGGAAATGTATTTGATATTTGATTTACATTTCGTATTGTATTCATATTAAAGAATGCATCACAGGATACATTATCGTAAATGTCTGAAAATAAATAACCTAAATTAAAACTAACTAAAAATTTCTTGTTCCATATGCCATCTGTGATATCTTTAGTTTTTCTAATGCAATCAAATTTTATTAATCTTATTATGTACATACTATATATGTACATATCATATACCTACATGCATATGTTTACTTACCTTCGCCATTTCGATAATTTTTAGACTGGCTGCTCATGCTGTCTTAAAACTATAACCTCTGTTGTCTCTTTGATGTTTTGCTTTTTTCTTGTATTTTCTGTTCTTTTCAATCTTTGTTTTTTTTAAAAATAATATATAATAATTGTATAAAACTCTTTTTTTTCAGTATTGAGCTGATAAAACAAACAATTTAAAAATTTTTTTGCTTTTTTTCGATGTTTTGACGGATACTTTGTCTGAGATAATTCTTTCACTTCTCTTCACTAAAATCTAATTTTTGCTTTTTCTAATTAGTTTTTGTCGTAAAATTTTTGTGTTTTTTTTTTTTAGTTCGAAATTCAAAAATAAAAGCAATTAGTATTAAAACACCTTTTTGACACTAAAAAAAAAATCGTTTTTTTTTCTGTCTAAAATAAATTTAAGGTACAGTTATGTACATTAAATTCTCATTCATCCACATTCATTCATACACCAAAATAAAAGGAAATATCCAAATTTGTCATCAACAACTAAAACTCATTTACTGTAGTCGTCTGCATCATATTTTTACTTACAAATTATTAAATTATTATTCTTAAAAATTTTATTCTTTGCTTTTTTTTACTGTTAAAAATTATTTTTCTTGGAACTAATGCACTTTATTTTGTTTATTGTTTAATTATTTATTTTTAAACTTATTTAATATTATGTTACATCTATTTAAACGTTTTGTCTTACTATACTAAAAAAAAAAAAAAAACAAAATTTCGAGCCCTTTTTGTATTTTCTTATCCTTTTTTTTTAAAAAAGAACAGTTTTTATTTTAATTTACTTTTTTTTGTTTTCCTTTTTTTGTTACTTCCTTGTTTAAAAAAATTTTTTTTTGTCCCTTGAATATGAATACTAGACACTATAATATATTCACTAATAATTTAGGTAGTCACTTATTTTATTTATTTATTTTATTTTCAGAAAGAAGTCCATTCAATATATCACGCGTTCGTTTCAGTTCAGTATATTTTTTTTTCTTTTGTTTTTGCTTTTCAATAATATAATTTTCAATTTTTAGTTTTATATATTTTTTTTTGTTTCCTTAATCTTTTAATTTTTTTTTTTTTTACATTTAATAATATAATATTAATAAATTTGTAATATTATCACAGGTGTTGATTTTTTTTACTTAGTTTTCAATAAGTTTTGTTGCTTCGTAAAAATGCTTTATTTTTTTTCTTATATGAGTTTTGAGTTTTTTTTTTACTACTATACTTTTTTAAATTTTTTTGTTTGGTTTCTTTTTTTTTTTTCTTATAATTTTGTCGTTTTCTTCAGATCTCTGAATCGAAGGCAAAAAGTAAAAAAAGAAAAAAATTTTTGTATTTTTTGCAAGAAGGAATTTTTTACTTAATTTTTTAGTTATAATTTTTTCTTATTTTTTTTTTTTTTTTTATTATTAATTTCACAAAGTTTTCTATATTAATTTATTAATTCAATACATACCACGACACGGCAGCACAACACTGACGACACGACGCCATATTGTGTTCAATTTATCACTTTCATTTTTAATTCATCCCTTTAACATATGTACATATGTATGTATGAATATGTATATATATACATATATCTATAAATTGTACAATCAGCATTGCCATTTTTTATTTTCTTATAAGAAATAGGTATAATACCTTGGGTATATACTAACTTTTAGGTCATTTTTGAATTTGATTAAAAATCATAATTTGATTATTGAGAATTTAACTTTGGATCAAGTGTGTATACATATTTTCAATAAAAATATTTTTAAATGTATCTAGGTACATTCTAAATACAACGTTTTTTAAATTGAATAATTAGTACAAAGTACAATCTATCTGATGTTTACAGTTTTTCCAATAATAAGCTAAATTCTAATCGGATCTATATATCAGCTGAAAATTCAGTGTTGTGATATTAACCAATGGCCAATCATGTTGCAATCAAAGCCTATATATTACAATAAGCCATTTCACTCCCCACGTGTTTTCTTATCATTTTTTCCACCTTGGTACCGTTATTCGAATGACCTTAACGGTTTTGCAAGAATTGGATGGTAATTAGAATCCTGTTTATACGAAAGGGATGAAAAAATGTATTCACGGTATAAACACATGAAATTTGATTTGACTTGTCTTTAAAATTACATTATAAAAAAATGTACACAAAACAGGTTTAAAATTTCCTTATAGTGTATGTGATACCGATCATACTCGTACATATCCCAAACCTTTCTTATTTAAAATTACGTTATGAAAAAATCTCATGTACAGTCACGTATTTTTTACTTATTTTGTGATTAGTTTACGTTTAGAAAGATTTGTTTACTTTTAAAAGAAGAGTGAACTAACTTACTATTGATAAGGTTTGGTTGCAATCGGTTCAGTTATGAGCACTGATGAAAACTGCGGGGAAATTTCCCGTTTTCAGGGAAATCGAAGCCTTGAAAGGGAAAAGGGAAATCAGATCGAAATAAGGCCAAAAAAAGGGAAATATCGCTTTTTTGAAACAATTTCCAATAAATCTACTTTCTTTGCTTATTTGAATTAAATTTAATCTAAGCTGAAATACTTATTGTTATGGCAATGCTGCTGATTTTCTGAATCGATGTTTGACTTTTGACAAGTTACTAACTTCCATTCATTCATTTGACAATATTACCTTCATTTCTTGTCATTTTCATCCCGCCATTTGTGCAATATACAAATGTACTCGTGAATCGTGATTAGTGAAATATTTACCAGAAGACAAATTAGTTTTTTATTAAATATTTAATTCAAGATAAGTGAAAAAGGTAATTATAAATTTTTTGTTTTTTAATAATTCAATGATTTAAAGATTATGCAATATGTATTTTAGTATGGAGTCTCCGAGAAAAAGGATGTATAAAAAACCATTTAATGAAAAATGGCTTGAGCAACCGGAATTATCGTCTTGGTTAAGAAAAAGCAAGAAAGGTATATTTTATTATCATTGCAATATTTGCAACTTTGATGGGTGTTCCGGTCTTACTGAAATTAAAAAGCATTCACATAGTGAAAAACATGTCAAAAATGCAAATGGGTTGCAAAAACAACATACGATTTTTCAGAGTTTGTCTTCAGAAGTGAAAGAAAATACTAAGGCAATTGAAATTATTTTAAGTGCATTTATTACAGAGCATAATATTTCATTTAATACAATGCCACATTTATGTGCTTTAGTAAAACGTATTTCCAGGAGCTACTCAAAAACTGATCTTGAGAAAATCAGCATCAGCCGTGTTAAAACACCGTATTTTACCAACATAAATTTAGAAATGCAAAGTGAAAAAACAAAAATACATGTTATTGGTAGTAGAGTTGAAACCTTTGTAAGAACTTTTCTTGATTTTTTCATTAAACCGGAATGTTTAAAAACTACTGTTCTTAAGGACATTGATTTTACTGATTCAAATAACTTTTTACCTTTAGAACAGATTTATCTTGGTGGAAAAGTATTTGCTATCATACTAAAATGTGAAATCAAATCTGATGAAATACAAATTTTTAGAAAAAACTGTCGTAATGTTTTGATTGAAAGTGTCCAACAAATAAAAAAGAGATTTCCATTTGAGATTTTGGAATATTACAAGAAATTTGAGCTTTTGGATCCAATGCACATAAACAAGCAAAATTCTTCGATAATTCCTTTAGCTCTACAGTTCCCACAGGTTGTCGATGAAGAAGATTTTAACAATATAGATATGGAATACAGAACCTTAAGAAATATGCAAAATACAAATTTATTTGAAAATACTGATATGAATTGTTTTTGGCAAAAAGTTTCTAAGATTAAGAAAGGTGATGATTCTCAAATGTTTCCTATTTTAAGTAGACTAATGAAATATGTACTTTGTCTTCCGCACTCATCAGCTGCAGTTGAGCGAATATTTTCTATAATTAATTTAAATAAAACTAAAATTAGAAACAGGCTAAACACAGAAACCTTAGATGGTATTTTACATGCAAAAAGATTATTCAAAGATGCTAACTGTTTTGATTTTAATGTAAAACAAAGTCAAATCAAAAAATGTAATCAGCTTATGTATGATAACAAAACAGAGTTATAAAATGTATTGTAGTTTTAATCAGTTCAATTTTAATTTATGTAAATTTTTTTTAAAATGTTGTTTTTTTTGTTACCTATGTTTACTTTATATTTGTTCATTTATTTTAATGCGCTGTTTTCTGCTTTTGTTAGTTTTTTGTTATTTATTTTTTTTTTGTTATTTCGTTTATATTACTTTATTACTCTTATTTACATCATGAATTCATTATAAGTAATTAATTAAAATAAAATAAAAATATACATATTTTGCATAATAAACTTTCTGACTTTTTATATAATTTTTATGACATTAAATTTGAATCAAAAACCATAATAAGGGAAATTCCTTCTAAAAAAGGGAAATTTTGATGGGTTTAGAGGGAAATGTAACGAATAAAAGTTTTCATCACTGGTTATGAGTGATGTTACCATTTAGCATTTATTGTATTGCTAACAAGTTGTTTATTGTGCCGATTGTTCATACAATAAATCATAAAAAATTATTAACAATTATTAATAAAAAAACAAAGAAGGAGAGGAGAAAGAATAAATAGTTGTTGTAGTTGTAATATAAAGTGCAGTTTGTATATATTGGCGAATAGTCAAGTACATTACATACACATGTATGTAAATATTTTTGTATAGAAATTAGCATTAATAATTAGTCAAACAATTTTGTATCAATTTTAAATTAAAAATCTCGTTTCATTTCAAATAATTAAATTTGACGTCTAAAGATGTTAAAAGAGATAATTTAAATGTGACATAAAATGAAAAAAGTTTAAAATCATTCTTAAAATCGTACGCGGTGCGGTCTCTTATCTTTTATCAATTCATAAATTTCATTTTCATTGTTAAGATCAAAGTACAAAGTTTTTTTTTTTTTTGAAAATGGATAAATCAAAATTTGGACCACTGATCGGTGCAATTGATGAAGGTACATCTTCAGCTAGATTTATAATTTTCAAAGCTGGTACAGATGAAATCGTTTGTTTTCATCAAATTAGCATACCACAAATATATCCACAAGAAGGATGGGTTGAACAAGATCCAATTCAAATATGGAATATTGTAAAAGAATGCATTACAGAGACTATGAAAAAATTGATAAATTTAGGTGGTAATCCGAAGGTACAGATACAAAGAACTAAATAATAAACATAATAAACTATAATTATTTATATTCTATATTTTGCAGGATATTCTTAGTGTTGGAATTACAAATCAACGAGAAACAACCATAGTTTGGGATAAAATAACTGGATTACCAATATATAACGCAATCATTTGGATGGATATGAGAACAGCATCTACTGTAGAACAATTACTTGAAAGTGTGCCAAATCATTCAAAAAATAAGAATTATTTAAAACCATTATGTGGTTTGCCATTGTCACCATATTTTTCTGCAGTAAAATTAAAATGGCTAAAAGATAATGTACTCAAAGTCAAGCAGGCAATGGAGAAAGGTACTTGTCTTTTTGGAACTGTAGATTCATGGTTAATTTGGAATTTAACTGGTGGTTTGAATAATGGAATTCATATCACTGATGTCACTAATGCATCTAGGACAATGCTTATGAATATTGAAACTTTACAATGGGATACGTATTCGCTAAAATTTTTTCAAATCCCTGCTCATATTCTACCAGAAATACGATCTAGTTCAGAGGTTTATGGCTCAGTGTGTTTTGAACCATTAAAGGTTTGAAAATTAAAAAATTGAATTTAATTAAGCTGAAAATTATAAGTTTTAATTTATATGTAATTTATTTTAATGTTAGGGTATTCCAATTGCTGGTTGTCTTGGTGACCAACAAGCAGCTTTAGTTGGCCAAGAATGTATGAATATTGGGCAAGTGAAAGCGACCTATGGAACTGGATGTTTTTTGTTATACAATACAGGAACAGTACCTGTAAATTCAGCTCATGGTCTGCTTACTACAGTTGCATTTCAGTTGGGTAAAAATGCTTCCCCAATTTATGCTGTAGAGGGAAGTGTAGCAATTGCTGGTGCCGCTTTAGGGTAATTAAAATAAATTTATTACTACGTTTTAAATAACTATCTCTTTTTTAGTTGGCTCAAGGATAATATATGTCTATTTGATGATTTCACTCAAGTTGAAGATTTAGCTAGCTCAGTTGAGAATATTGGGGATGTCTACTTTGTTCCAGCTTTTAGTGGACTTTACGCTCCTTATTGGAATCAAGAGGCAAGAGGGTAAATTTGAAGAAAATTTGTTTCGTTCAATGTACTAAAATTTTGTTTACTCTTTTAGTGTAATTTGTGGTCTTACAGATGAAGTTAAAAGTGGACATATCGTACGAGCAACATTAGAAGCAGTATGCTATCAAGTTCGAGATATTTTAGATGCGATGGTTAAAGATTGTGGCAAATCATTATCAAAATTAAAGGTAGATGGTGGAATGACATCTAATAATTTATTACTCCAAATGCAAGCAGATTTAGTTGGTATTGAAGTTATTAAATCTAGAATAGCAGAAACAACGTCCTTAGGAGCAGCGATGGTTGCTTACAGAGCTGTTGCTTCCAATTGGAACATGGAATTACCAAAATCATTGCAATCAAGTACAATTTTTATTCCACATATATCAGAAAATGAAAGAGATATGCGATATTCAAAGTGGAAAATGGCAATTGAACGATCATTTGGATGGGATTCAACTAGTACAGAAGACAGACAATTAATTTCACCATAATCGTTTTTTTAATTCCATAAAATTGTTACAAAGTACAGACATAATTTTTATAATAAAGCATATAATTTTCAGTAATTCTCAATTTTGCTCTTCAGCAGCGACAGGTTCAAGATCATTTAGAAATCCACCAATGACAGCATCCTCACCATCATTAATCACACCAACAAAAGGTCTTGCCTCAGGTTCAGCTGGTATTTGTAATGGTGGAGGTGGTGGAATTGGGTTTCCACCTTAAAATAAAAATTAAAACAAAATGTATATTTTCAATTAAGTGTTTAAAAGATGAATAATATATTTATATTTAAAATATAGTATTTCTGATTTTACTTACTTGCATCTAATTCTAATGGCGGATCGGCATTAGCTTCAGCCAAATTCGTAACAGATTTTGATTTGACGCATTGGAAATCAACATGCCGTGATTTTGCTTCTTCTTTTTCCCATGACATATGAATAAATGGTCTTTGTACGTAACTATAAATTACCTATACAAATCGTACTTATATAAATTAGAAAAAATGTTTTTAAAGGCATATATTCTCACCTCAGCTCGTCCACCAGGACGTTTGCGAACTTTTTCCTTATGCGTTGGATATCCTTCAATTCCACAACGAATTTTCTTAAGACCTCTGTCTTTCATTACCTGTTTGGCTACATCTCTATTTTCAATATATTTAAAAAATCTGTGCATTGCTGTGCTGTGAACGGCTAAAAAAAAAAAAACAAAACCAAAAAAGGCATTTTTATTAATGATTTTTTCTTTCAAATTGTTGTTTGTACTTACTTTGGCAATATTCTTCGCCCATTTGGGGGGGATATTCTTCATCCCAGTCAACTATATCATCGTCTAACAATACAACTACATGACATTCACGATCTCCTCTTTGTGCGGAAGCTACCATTAAAGGTAGTATTAAATCTTCAAGAAAAACTTCAAATTGTTGCCTTGCTCCCTCATTACTTAGCTCATGAAGTAATCCCCCTGTAAAAATTATTTTTATTAATACTCCCTATTTTTGTAAAAAAAAAAAAAGTATACAAAAGATACATACTTAAATTCTGACATTTAACTGTGGTCGCATCAAATGGGATTAATAAATAATCGCAGGCTTCTTTTAATTCTGGTACTGATACAGTTGGCGGGCATTTCATTATACCATTTTTATAATAATCCAATATCGAGCGGAATACTGTATGTGATATACCTTCAGCTACCTCATACTCACCTCTCTCATTCGGGTAAGTAAATTCTAAGCCAGAACTAAACATTCTACCTAACATTGTATTTGGATGTGCTGTAAATAATGCTGGATCGATAACAAAACGCATATTATCAACTAATAATGTAATTCGATCGCCGACTTGTTTTGATGATGATGATGATGATGGTTCATTTGTGTTATTATTATTTCCACCATTCTGTGGTGGTGTTGGGCGTTTATTTTGTTGTAATTTGGAATTAACATTTCTTTGTATATAGGCTGCCCTGCTAAATAAAAATTCGATTTAAATTTTATTTGTTTCTTGTTCAAAATATTTACACAAACGTTTAATTAATAAAATGAATTCGTTAAAATTTTTTCGAATAAATATTTACCAAGATCTATTTTTAAACAATCTTCTTCGTCTATCATCTGGTTCATTAAACTCCTCTATGCTACTACTGCTACTGTATGATTCTTCTTGTTGTTGTTTGCCATTTCCATTGTTTTGACCACCAGACATTGTGCTACGACGACACTTTTTAATACCCAATAATAAGAATCGAATACAATTTTTTAGAAATAAAATAATGTTGATTTTTTTTTATTAACTATTAGTTATTAAACTTAGTAAAATTTAAAAAAATTACGAACACACAAATTGAGATAAAATCCTAATTTTGTCTACTACAATTCAAAGGTAAAAAAGTGATAAAAGGGGAATAAGAAATCACATAAATTAGATTGAATTTGACAAATCACATTTATTTTTATCAGTGTTGTTGTTGTATTCATTCTTTCCCAATGTAGAGTTTTCAATTTTGTGATGTATTTATGTATTTTGATTAAAAGACGTATTTATATAGGAATGTTGATTACCGATTAATACCGTTAGTCTCGTTCGTATACTCATATAAAAATAAAAATGTTTTTGATAAAAATTATTACATATTTTCTTGGATTTCCTGTTTATTATTTTATTAAAAATAGAATATGTAAAAATTATTATTAAAATTTCGTATTTACAAAAAATCGTTACATACTAATATGTAGTATTATAGTTTGCGTCAATTCCGTTCATTCCATTCGCGTTCAACCAGTTATGACAAAAAATTTTCTTTTTCTAAAAATTTAGTTTCTTGATTGATCATATAATATATAAAAATGCACAGAATTTTAAATTACATTAATAAATACGTCATATAAAGGAGATTAACTCAAAATATAGATAACTTATCTTTTATTAAAACATTAATCACTACTCTCCAATTAACAAGTTAAAATTCACAGTTTGATTAGTTTGAATAACGTCGTTCGTTGTACAATTGTACATACATTTGATCAGTCAGTCAGTGTCAGCAAAAAGTATATATTCAAATAGAGTTTCCAAGTAATAAAACTGTCAAAATTTCGAACACATAAATGCACATATATACAATTGTATTAAATGTGTTTCGAAGATATTTCGAAGACATTTCGAAGACATTTTTTGCAAACATACAGACAAGTGGAAACTCTATATATATGCTCTTTGGTGTCAGTCAGTTCATATATGAATAAAAATTTCTGTATACAAACGAACGACCTCCAAATGAAAGTTATGTTGTTGTTGTTTTTCTATTTAAAAAATTGCATTATATGAAAAATTATACGTATATGTGCAAGTTCCACCTATCGGATTTATATGATGACTAAAATAGAGATTTCAAAGAAAAATGGAGTCGAATTAGTAATGGCGACCGTCTATCCTCTTGTAAATATTAAAAATAAGAATAATAACAAATGAAAATTTTTGTGTAGTAAAATTATGAGAAAGTTTTAAATTTCATTTGTGTTAAGTGAATTTGGAATTTATATAAAGTATAAATTATTATAATTTTACATTAATTAAAATGTATATACAATATTTATTTGAACTAAAAAAAAAACTATGGCGGGGATCACTTGAGTTGTTTACTTGGATTTATTTATTTGTTGAATAGAATGAAGATTTTTCATAATGTATTTGCAATGTATTTAAATAATTAAAATGTTTATTAAAATCTATTTAAAATGTTATGAATATAATTGTAATAATGTGAAATGTAAACAGACAAAAAGTGATAAATAAAAAGACTAAAGTGTCACTGAAAAAGAAAAAAAAAATTTTTTTCTCAATTCAATTTTTATGTACGTACGTACGTGCATTACACACAACACATTTTTTTTTTTTTTAGGTATACTATGGTAATGCGAAATGTTTAAAAAAAAAGTACAGAACTACATTAAATCTAAATCTAATATGAAATTAGAAGATTGTATTATAAGATTCAAAACAAAGGATAATGTCATTTTAAATAGTAATGTAGTGAATATTATAATAATTTAAAGGCGGGCAAAGACCTGGCCTATGTGGTTCACATTCTCTATATGAATAATGTGAGTGATTGAAAAAATTTCAATTAAAAAAATATGTAAAGTAATTTTTCACTCTGTGCATGAATACGAAAAAAAAAAATTGCATAGAGCACCTGTTCTAAAACGTAATGTACACATATTCCAAAAGTAAATAATCAAAGCAAAAAAAAAATTATATTGTATAAAAATAAATATACAAATAATATAAAATAAATATAAATAAAGAAGAATATCAACAAAAACAACAAAACAAAAATCTAGAAAACAACAACAATAACAATTAAAATGTCACAAAGAGGTAAAAGAGGAAGTCGTTTTGAAAACGATAATTATAATCAACAACCACCACAAAAACGTCGTAAAGGTAGACCACCAATTGGATCTAATAATGATCCTGATCATGAGATATCAGCAACAACAATACCTGTTGTATCAGCTGGTGTACAAACATCAAGTATGGCAGCTCCATCATCGACAACATCTACTATATGGCAAGCTCGATCAATATCGGATTTAAAAATATCTAGCATTTATAATAGGAGCTCCTCAGAAGCTCCAGCTGAACTTTTTAGGTAATTTCGATTTGATTATAAAATTAAATTATTTCTTGATTTTTATTGTATTTATTAATTTCTTGAGAAACAAAAAAAAAAAAAAATAATAATTAAATAATAAATTTTTCATGGTTGTAAAAAACAGGAAAGATTTAATAAGCGCAATGAAATTACCTGACTCTGAACCATTATCAACGGATGAATATTGGACAATAACTGATCAGTGGAAACAAGAATGGGAGAAGGGCGTTCAAGTACCAGTTAATCCAGATTCATTGCCAGAACCAAGTGTAAAATTGTTACAGCAACCTGTTGTGCCTTCAAGGCATGACTTTAAATTGTAAGTACAATTTAGCAATATAAAAAAAATTGAACGTAAGAAAATTAACAGTTATCCTACATGTAAACAAACATTTTCTTCTCTTCTTATTAGACCAAAAAATAAGTACGTGCGTATAACAAAAGATGAAAATTTTAATCCAGAATTACATTATTTATCAAATGTGCCATCATTGGCTGAGACTGCATGTGCTTATGACCTAGATCAAACTGATGAAGTTTGGTTAAGATTATTAAATAATGAAAGAGCTCTTTGTGGAGCTCCACCGATAACAGATGACCAATTTGAAAGAGTTATTGAAGAACTCGAGGTAAATTATTACTCTGAATTTAAGGAAGTTGTACAATATATATTATGATTAATTTATATTTTTTAATTTACTTTTTCAGGTGCGATGTTGGGATAAAATCCAGGCCATTATGAGAAGTGAAGAAGGTTTAGGAATCGAGTATGATGAAAATGTTATATGTGATGTTTGTCGATCACCCGATTCTGAAGAAGCTAATGAAATGGTTTTCTGTGATAATTGCAATATTTGTGTGCATCAAGCCTGCTACGGGATAACTGCAATTCCTTCAGGTTTGTGTTTTGTTTTGCTTTTTTAGAAATGAAATTTTAGATTGAAATATTTGAATCGTGTGCTGATTTTTTATATTTTTAAATTAAAGGTCAATGGTTATGTCGAACGTGTTCAATGGGTAAAAAACCAGACTGTGCATTATGTCCAAATAAAGGTGGGGCCATGAAGTCAACAAAATCTGGTAAAAAATGGGCTCATGTATCTTGTGCATTATGGATACCTGAAGTTAGTATAGGATGTGTTGATCGTATGGAGCCGATAACAAAAATTTCAAGCATTCCACAAAGTCGTTGGGCTTTAATATGTGTATTATGCCGTGAACGTGTTGGTGCATGTATTCAGTGTTCAGTGAAAACATGTAAAACAGCATATCATGTAACTTGTGCATTTCAACATGGTCTAGAGATGCGTGCTATAATTGAGGAAGGGAATGCTGAAGATGGAGTAAAATTGCGTTCATATTGTTTAAAACACAGTGTAAGTAAAGGTAAAAAGGATAAGTGTTCAAGTAACAATGGTGGAGCAGGAGGAGTTGGAGGTGGTACTGGTTCTGGTTCCGAAGATGAAGACATTCGAAGGCGAAAAGTTCGAAAAGATATGACATCAGAAGAAAGAAATCAAGTTCGAGTCATGAGATTACAGGTAAAAAAGCCTATTTATAAATTATAGTTCAGTTTTTAGTTTTTTTTCATTTTCAAAACAGGAAGTTGAATCAGAATTTGATAAACATGTAAATATTAAAGATATTAGCTGTCATTTATTAGAAGTTGATCAAGAAGCAATTTTATGCATTTACAATTATTGGATACTTAAACGTAAATCACGAAATAATCGCGCATTAATACCACCAAAAGCTGAAGAAGTTGATATGTTATCAAATCGCAAGGAACAAGCTGATATTGAAAAACGTAAAATGGTCGTACATTTACGACAAGATTTAGAAAGAGTAAGAAATTTATGTTATATGGTTAATAGACGTGAAAAACTATCGCGATCATTTTTCAAAATGAGAGAACAAATATTTTATAAACAAATAGCGGTATTAAGTGAAAATTGTCAAAATAAAAATAATCATAATAATCATAATGATGTAGACGATGAATTTGTTAATGCTGTTATTTATGCAAATAATGGACCCTCAATATATGATAAATTTTATTCTAGCGGTAATTATTCTGTCGGAGATTGTTTTAATTTTATTAATTTCGATAATATACAAGAGAAAATTAAAGGTAGTTGTAGTAATAATAATAATAGTAATAATAGTAATATTAATAATAATAATAATAATTGTAGTAGTAGTGGTAGTAATAATAATAATAATAATAACAATAATAATAATAGTAATAGTCAAAAATTGGAAACAGATAATACTAGTTCACAAAGAAAGTATTCAACAAAATCATATAAGAAGATTCATGTGAATGGAATCTCATCTACAAGTAGTAGAAAAGGTGATAGTATATACGGTGATAGTTGCTTGTCGTCAAATTCTGATCAAGATGATGATGATAACAACGATGATGTTGATGATGATGATAATGATAATGAAAAGTCATCATCCAGTGATAGTAGTCAAGAAGAGCAGCAACAACAGCAACAACAACAGCAACAACAAAAAACGACGAAAAAGAAAACTCAAAGTTATTCAAAAACAGCATTAGAAAAACAACAACAGCAACAACGACGTAGACGTAAGAGTGTTGTTACAAGTGCTGCTATTGTAGATAGTTCAAGTGAAGACGACGATAATGATGATGATGATGATGTTAAAAATAAATTACTGTCGTTAAGAGACAAGCGATCATCATCGCGTCCTCCTAGTAGAAAAAATACTTCATCTTTACATCAAATGGAAAAAGAATTAGCTAAAGAGTCCGCTGGCAATATGCTATCATCAAGTAACGAAAGTGATGAGATAATTTTAATTAAAAATAATTCAAGCAATAATAAGTCTGTAAATAAAAAATCAACTGTACCTATCTATTCAGACAGTGATACTAGTGCAGATGATAAGGAACGATTAGATAATAATACACAAATGAGTGATTCGCAACACCAACAGCAATTTAGAACGAAAGCAGCTATGAAAGAGTTTACATTACAGCAATCGAATCGAACAAAATCAGATGTGACAAGAAGGAGTTCACCAAATAAAATAGGAACAAAAGAATCAGCTGCAACAACAACAAATAGTTCAAGGCCTAAAAATAGAAGTACTGAGTCGATAACAGAATTAATGTCATCACCATCCAGTGATAGATTAAAAGTAAAAGAAAAAGAAACAACAAGCAATAAAAATAAAAACACATTAAAATCAAATATCGATTTCGATCAATCAGATGTAAAGGTTAAGGTCAAAGATGATAGTAAGAAGATGAAAGTTCAAAAACATAATGAACAGAATTTCGGGATTAGTATGGATAATAAACGTTTCCCAACAGATCTTCTTGTCGTTCCACAGCGACAAGCAGCGAAGAAAGCATTCGAAAATATGCGATCAACAACATATAACATAAATACGGTTGGTCAAAAGAAAGAACTGAAATCGGATGAGAAAGAAAGTTTATTGAGCAAAGAGAAAGAAAAATCAAAAGAGAGAGAAAAGGAATTGAAGGAAGAAGATAAAGACAAAGATAGGGAAAGAGATAAAGAGAGAGATAAAGAAAAAGAAAAGGAAAGAGACAGTAAAGATAAAATAAAACCAAGAGGAAGACCACCCAAAACCACCAGTAAAGAGGAAATCAAAGAATCATCATATAATAAGGATTCGAATGGTTCACAACATTATAATAAAGATAAACAACGTATCGATGGAAAATTAATGGATATAATGTCTGACGAAAATAGTCCTACTGCTGGTGCTGTCGCTACTACTGCATGGAAAAATAAGAATATCGATAATAATTTACTTGTTGCATATGTACCTCAAAGGCAAGCTGCAAAGAAAGCTGCACAACATATTAAAAGTGGTTTGGGTAAATCATCAAACGCCGAGTGTCTCGTTTCAGATGATAAGGAAAAAGAACATAAGGATAAAGATAAAGAAAAATTGGAGAAAGATAAAACGAATGAACGTGAAAATGATCGATTTCAAGAAACAGAAAAGAAAAGCGAAAAGGTCACAGCAACAGCGACAACGACAACGACGGTTGGAAAAGACAAGAAAAGTACAAAAGTCAGCGGTAAACAAGAAGCAGACCAAAAAGATGCTGGAAAAGTTAGAAAAGAGAAATCTCAAGCAATTGTTCTTACATCATCGAGTTCGGAAACTTCAAGTTGTTCTTCATCGTGTAGCAGTTCATCATCAGAAGATAGTGACGTAGAAGATGATAATTCCGCAGATAAGACGATAACAACAGCAGCGACAAAGAACAAAGATGTTGCAGCTGAAGAAGTTAATAAATCAATACATTTAAGTCCGAACGTGAAACATAAGGAAGTGACGATGAATGAATTGAATAGTGATAAAACACCTAAGACTCATAAAATGGATAATCGATGTATAACACCAACGACAATTGATAATTATAGTGATCATGAAAAGATGAATGTAGTTGATCCAGAAATAGTAGATAAAAATGAAACTGTGAAAGAAGAAAAATGCGTACAACATAATGTTCCTTCATTATCACCAATAGAAAATAAATTAAATAAAGAATTGATTGAAATTAAAAATGATTCACGTGAAGTGATGAATAAACCAAATTGTTTAAATGAAGTAGATATGGAATCTGAATCAATTCATGAAACAAAGAAAGAAAACAACGATGGTGAACAAATGGAAGAAATTAATAATCAGAACATTTTTGAAATACCAAAGCAACAGGAACAACATGAGCAACAGTCTAAAACATTAGAGGAAGAAATAGCGCAAAGAAAAGCTGATTTAATTTCAATATCTGTGGCAGGTCCAAATAAGACTAGTCGTAATTTATGCTCACTTGATAAGTTATTAGATAAAAAAGAAAAAGAACAAAAAGCACAAGATTTTACAAATGAAAAATTGCATCATGATAGACCATCATCACGTATTGATTATGAACAAATTAATGATAATCATTATCGTCCTTCTAATCAACAACAACAGCAAAATCAGCATCAAGTAAAAGATTCGAAGAGAATTACAATCACAGATAATGAGGAACAAATAAAACCAGCAATAAAACCAACAGCTATTATTAATAAAAATTATTCGTCTCATAATAGTCCGTTAGAAGTGATATCTATTGATTCAGAATCAGTAGAAAGTATGAAAATAAATAGTAATAACAATCAATATAATGATAAAATTCTAAATAAAGATACAAATCAATTTATTAATGAAACAATAAAAGAGCAGCAATATAATTTACAACAGCAACAAAACAATCAAAATAATTACAATTTTAATTCCGATAATTCATTTACATTATTAAATCAAAGTATAACAGAAAATAATATAGTTCATCAAAATTTCTCACATACGGTGAAAAAATCAGAAAATATGATGTTTGATATCGATCAAACTAGTAACAAGAAAATATTGGATGAACAGCAACAGCAGCATGCGAATCAACAACATGAGTTACAAAATGATATTTTGAAATCATCAATGCAGTGTGATTTTACTACGCCCATATTTGAAGTAAAACAACAAAATGACGAAGATAGTGCTCGAGAAACAATGAATTTAGTAGAGAAATTACGACAAAAATATAAAAGAAGTTCATCTGTAAACCTTAAGTCAGACGAAATATCGCCGTCAGTTGGTGCTGGTAATACAGAAAACAAGATACAGTTAATTGGAACAGATATCGTAAATACTGAAAAAGAAGATTTAATATTTAATTCATCCAAAGATATTTTACAACAGCAACAAAATCAACAGCAACAACAACAACAGTTGCAACAACAACAACTATCAAACGAGAAATTATGTTCAAGTATTAAAACAGACGATCGTAATAATGTCAGTGCTAAGGATAGAGCACAAAAAATGTTAAAAGAAAATATTACTCCATTAATAGATCCGGTACCAGAAATTTCAAATATCAGTCCTTCGATTATACCATCTAATAGTAATCATATCATGTCATTTGACGAAAATAATTTGTTTCTTGATAAATCGAATACAACGGTTACTTCACGTCATGTGCCTCAACAACAATCGCAACATCAACAGCAACAACATCAATTACAAGATAAACATCATCAACATCAACAACTGCAACAACAAAATCAGTCGTTAATTGATAATACAAAGTGCAACCGATTTATGCAATCACCAGTTAATAAATTTGATAATTGTAAAATGAATCAAATGAATCAACAACAAAAGCAACAACGTCAACCAGATTGCTTCGATAATTTAGCAACTGGAGAGGGTTTCTTTAAAGGTGATTTTGTTGATATGAACGATAAAAACAATTTAGAAATCGGCAATAATTCCGCTGCAGTAGGCGGTATGGGAGGACAATCAAAACTGCGGGATTGCGAATACGATGAAAATACAAGAATGCAATCACCTTATATGCATCCAAACAATATATGGAATGAGAATGAACTGATACAAACAAGAAGGTCGGTATCATCATCACCTAGCTCGATATCAGAATCAAATGATGATTTTAATAAAATAAAAACTGGAGGAGTACCATCTCAAAATAAACAACAACAACAGCAACAAAGTGGTGTAATGCATGAACCACCATCTCATCATGTACAAAATACAGTGCAATGTGATAATATTAATTTGCAAAAGAATAGTTTTAATAATTTGGAATCACCATTTGAAATGTCAGCAACAGTAGGACCAGTTCCAACACAATTTCAAATGCAACAGCCCCAACCACCGCCACCGCCACCATCGTCACATCAACATCAGCATCATCATCAACATCAACATCAACACCATCATCAGCAACAGCAACATCAGCATCACCATCAGCACCAGTCAACTCATTCGATTGTTAATGGAGTTGATGTGATGACATCCTATCATCATAGCTTTCCAGATAATAATCAGTATAATGGTCCAGTGAGCCTATTTCCTCCACAAACAGTATCAAATTTAAATGTTCAAATGCCTTATCCGTCCCCAGGAGCGGCTTTATATCCTCCTGCTTTAGGAGGTGGAGTTTCTTTACCACAAACTTCACAGTCTACAAATCCTCTGTTTTCTCCACATGGTATACCTAAACATAACCAGCAATCAATTTCATCTGCTGGTATGTCTGGTATTACACCAAGTATTACAAACGATAATTCATCATATTCTCTGTTAGGGCAATCATGTGGTGGTGCAGCATTTACTTCTTCATCTCATAATTTGGCTTTAACTGCAGCTATAGTCTCAACGTCTGCTCCACCTCTATCAGCAATACCACCAATTTCATCTCCACAAATGGTACAGCCACAACAACACAATAATTTTAATGCCATGCAATCTGGTCTTTTACAAGACGCTAGAAATTCGTCATTGAATCGAATGATGAGTAATTGTGATCCAGCAACATTGACTGCTGCAAACGCAACAGTACCTAACGTGAGTACAAAAGATTCACCCTCAAAACGATCTTCTTCAAGTCGTTATAATCAACAAATAACTTCACCGAAAATGCATAAAAGTCCAGGTAAAAGTCCTCGACAAATGGAACTACTTAGTAAACAAAATATACAAGTTAATTCACAAAAAACAAAATGTGATAATAATAGACAAAAAGTGCGATCAACAAGAGGTTCAAATAGTAGTAGAGTTCGTGGTAGAGGGCGGGGTCGAGGACGGCTTGTATCAATATCTCAAATGTCCACATCCATTGATTTCGATCCAAACCCACTAGGTTCTATAACAAATAATTTAGCTGGAACTGTTTATGATTTAGATTTTGACGAAGATTTTGCATCATGTAATGTTGAAAACTTAAAATCATTACGAGATCGAAGACGTTCGTTTGATTGTCGTGTAAACACACAAAATACGCCAGATCAGAAATTTTCAAGTCCAACGTATCAGAATAAATTACGAAATTCATCAACTAGTTCACGAGGTCTCTTGGACTTGAAACCGCCAAGTGTTCATGAAACTAATCAATCAACAATTCATAGCTCACATTCATTACTTCACAATATTGTGCATCCAGTTTTACCAGGACCGGTGGATATGAGGACATACAGTTCCGGATACGAAAATCAAAATACCGCAAGCCAGGAAGCTTATAATAGTCACTTATTAGGCGCATTTGCAACGGGAACAGCAGATCAAACATTACATGAAATTGATGAAGAAGTTGAAAAAGATTTTCAAGCACAATTAAAAGCTAGTGGAACGGTGAAATCAAGGCCTCTACCTCCAATTCCTGAAGTTGTTCCTGAACTACAAGCTTCAATGGAAACCACTTCAGAAGAAATTTCCATCGATTCTGACACAACAAATACTAAAGTATCTTTATCAGATTCACGAAATCAATTGAAATTAAAAATAAAAGGTCCTCTTGCTCATCCAGATGCATATAATTCATCAACCGTTTGTAGTAGTATTAGTCAAAGTATTTCATCACAAAATCTTGGATTACAAATGCCTTCTGTGTCTCAAGGTTCTACTATAAACACAACTGGAACATCTAGTCTGCGTCGAATGCGAAAGAAAGAATTGTTACGGCAGTACTGGACGCAAGACATGAATATGGACGACTCTGCATGTCTTCCTTCAGCTGAAAACAAAACTAACAATGATCAAGCAGCTAATCGTCCCGTTGGCATACCAAAGGCTGTTGATTCGATGAGTTCTATTCCAACAAAAGAGGATTATAAAGACTACACAGCAATGGATCCGAGAAAACGAAAGAAAAGTTCTGGTATAGTAAGAGAACTCCGACAACTTGATATGCCATATAACGCGGAGCGGCCTGAAAGAAGACGAAGTGCCTGTTCCACAGGTAGTAATATGTCTACAAATAATCTCGGTGATAACGGAAAAATATGTGGAAAACGTCGTGGTAAAAGCAAAACGAATGAAATGAGTAACAATAGTGGTGAAGCGCCATTAAAAATCAAAATTCGTAATAACACAATCGAATCAGCAACTGATGGTAAACGTGTAATGGGATGCCCCCCAAAGAAAAGGTTGGCAAATATGTCGAATGTTCCTTCATTTGAAAGTTTGAAACGTGATTGCATGAATTATCGCAAACAAGTTATGGCAGATTTTGGTGAAGAAGAAAAAGTAAAGAAAATCAAAGTGAAACCGAAAAAAGACCACAAATCATCACATAAAAAACGGAAAAAGGAGAAACATGAAGAAGAGATTCAAATAATTGAGAATAGTACTGATACACGAAAAATAATCATACGAATAGGTAAAAGAAAAGCGCCAGGTGATTTAATATCAGATACAGAAGGTGTTTCAGGTGCGACAATGTCAAGTGGAACAGCGAGTGGACGATTATGTACCGAAGTATCAGGATTACGTGATGAAGGTGGCACAACAAGCAGTCAAAATACATCAACTGAAACAAAAATAATCACACCAATTAGATTAAAAATTGCACGAAAATCAGATGGAGATGGATATATAATTGGTGATCGTAAGAAAGTTGATAATGAGCATAGAAAAAGTCGTGAGAAGGATACGACAATTACGACAAATTTGTCGACAATTAGAAATGATAATTTATCAAATGAAATATCTGCATCACAAAATAATTTAAATCCAATGTTAGCGATGTGCAATGAAGGATTGTTAGGATCACAAAAGCTATCCATAGGAAACACACCTACATTCATATCACCACCATCACAATTATCACTATCACAACCGCTTAAATTATTACAACCAATCGTTTCAATTGAAAAGCTTGAAAGTACATTAATACCAAATTCAATAATGACAAATATGACATCATTAACAGCAACAACAACAACAGAAACAACAACAACAACATTATCGGATAATTCTTCAAATAATTCTTCTGGTGGTAATTTGATAGTATCAGGCCAAAATTCTGAAAATGATCTCAAAGGTCAAAATAATAATAAATCTTCGAAAGGTTGCCCTTTACTTCCTCTGAATAAAGACTGTGAAGTTAGATGATAATTCTTTTTAGAATACTAAATTAAATTAGTTAAGTGTTAAAATAAAAATATGAATAATAAATAATTAATTGATTAAATTAATAAAATGAAAAATAAAATTATAACAAATAAAATAAAAAAATAATAATAATAATAAGAAATTGTAATAATAAATTAGTAACAATTATTCTGTGTTTTTACACCTAGTGTATATAAAATATTTACTAATATAACGAAAAACATATAAAAAATTGAAAACATTTATAATACTATTACTACTATTATTATTATGTAGTTAAGGCTTCGTCGTCGTCATAAAGAATTTTTAAATTTATTTTAAAACAAGGAAATATATCCACATACATTCATACACGTACACAAAAAATTTTAAAAAATTTAAATAGACGAACAGCATAAAAAACCAATTTAAAATGTAAATTCAAAATAAACGATGAACGAATGTACATTCTGTTCTTTCTTTTTTTTTTTTAATAAAGTAGAATTTGTATAGTAAAACCACAAAAATACAAAACAAAAAAATAATCGTAGATAGACAAATAGTTAAAAAAAAAAATACAATTAAAATGCTAGTTTTGTGAAAAATCAGTTTAAGAAACTATAACTGATAATATATTTCATATTTTAGTCTAATTGCAATCATGTAGTAGAAAAAATTAAAAATTTATTCATAATAAAAATAATGTATATTTAACGAAAACAAATCTTTGATAATAAAAAAAATACAACAAAGAAACAAAATAATAATACAAATTCGGAAAGTACGTCTTCTGAATTTGAAACTTACAAAAAAAAAAAAAAAAACTAAACGGTAAAACACAGCTTTTTGCAATTTTTAAGTTTTGTTACAAACAATGGAGAAATTAAATTCGTTAATTAAATTGTTTTGTTTCTTTTTTTAATTACATATTTCAAAAATCAGTCTTAACTGCATTTGATAAAATTTAACTTTCAAAAAAAAATTTTTTTTTCTTTTATTTATTTTTAAAATCTCAAAGTAGAACACTTAGTTAGGCATTAAATATGGTGCAAAAAACTGTTATTATCGATTCAAAAATACAATTATAAAAAAAAAATTAAACGTGACTTTTGCAGTTTCTAAAAAAAATTTGTTTTATTTTTATAAATTTATATTTTTATAAGATTTTTTATTTCAATATCTACAGCAATACTTGAACAACTGTAATTTTTTTTTAGATGTTATTTGCATAATTAATTAGGGAATTAAATGTGTTCTTGTGTATGTATCATAATTGAAATAAATTTTTATATCAAACTACCTGTAATCATGAACACCACATAAGTAAATAATATGTTTTTAATTGATGAAACTTAGATAAATAACAGCATTAATAATTCAATAATAAAATATAAAATAGAGTGAAATATCTTTCTGTTCTTCTTCTTTTATTTTTTGAAAATTTTTTTGCTAAATATTTAAAAAACTAAAAATACAAAAGAAAAATAAAACTTAATATAGAAAAATTTATTTTGCACAATTAATTAATTCTTTGAAAATACAACGCACATTCTTCATCATAAAAAAAAACTGAAAATCAAAAAAAATTTTTTTTTTACTTTTTTTCTTTACGTTTTATGTTTATTTTGTTAGTTTATAAATGAAATGGATCAAAAAAATTCGATTTTCTTTTTAATTTTTGTTTAATTTTAATATTTTGTTATTTTCTTTTTATTTATATTACAAAAGTGCCATTATTTCGTTATTTATTATTTTCCTTTTTATTTCTTAATACTCTGTCTTGATTTTTTACATTTTTTTTTTGATTTACTTTACTGTAAAAAAAAAATTAACAATTTAAAATATTTGTTTTCACTCATTTCTGTAAAATAATAACCGAGACCAAAAGTTTATATGACCTAAAAAACAACAGATGTAATGAATATAAATTTAATAACAAATAATTTATATTTAAAAAATAAAAAAAAAAGCATTAAATTTAAATTATTTATACAAAATAAATAAATTGAAAAAAAAAATAAATAAAATTAATAATAATAAAAAGAATAAAAAAATAAAATTTAAATAAAGATTTTCTTTTTATTATTCAAATCGTAGAGATCTGTATTGTAAGAAGAAAGAAAAATTTAATTATTAGAAAATATGACAAAAAAAGAAGAAGAAATTAAAAAATAAATTAGTAAGAGGAAGAAAAACATATTTTATATTGTCAATTAAAAAAAGAAACAAGAAAACAAAATAGAAAAACATTCAAAGAAAAAGTAAATAAATATTTCATATAAAGTTAAATAGTAACTAATAAATAGTTGCATTAAACATACAGTAATAGTTAAAATATTATAAGAAAATAGAAAATGAGAAAAAGAAAATAACAAAAAAAAAAGTATATAAAATACATACAATTACAAATAACAGAGAACAAAAATTACACAATTGACACAATATGTATAAATAAATAATAAAAAAAAAACCAACTAACAAATTAAACTAATATATAAGAATAAAATTTAAAAAAAAAAAACTATTGATAGAGCAATAAGAAAAATAAATAAATAAATAAAACAAACTCAAATAAAAAACGAAAGAAATTCAAAATAAAATGAGTAATATATTAATTATCTAGATTATTGTATAACATGCATACACACAAAAAATAATATTATATAAAAAAAGTACATTACATACATAATTAAATAAATGCATATATATATGTGAATTCTTCTTTATTTAAAAACATCAATTTTTTATTTTGTAAATAAAATCTTTAAAAAAGTAAATAAATAAATTAATAGTGAATAATTAAAATGTAGTAATAAAAATTTAGTATTAATTATAAGAAAAACAAAAAACAAAAAAAAAAATGTAATTTTTAATTAAATTGTAATAAATAATAACGATTATTATATATATATACATATATATATGTATATATATATATATTATAAATATAAGAATTTATTTAATTATTTCTTACTTATTACAAAAAAAAATTTCGTCTATATAAAAAAAACAACAATACATTAAAAAACAAAACAAAAAAATTATATATGTTTGTATATTAAAAATATATATTATATATGTGTAATATTAATTAATTAAATCTAAAAATAAATATATGTATATGAAAATATATATATGTATGCATATATATTATTTACAATCATCATGTTGCTTGTTTTATTTTATTATTATTATTATTATTATTATTATTATGATCATTATTATTATTATTATTATTATATTATTATTATTATTATTTTTAAAATAATGAATTTAAGTTGTTTATTAAAAAATAAAAATAAAAAATTTATTATGTTTTTGTAAATATCAATATATAAATATATATTATATGTAATTAAAAATAGAATAAAATAAAAAAAAAATAAAAATAAATACATATTATATATAAATCAATATACATATTATTAATTATTATTATTATTATTATTATGAGAAATACATTTGTATTCTTTGTATACATCTAAAATATAGCGAAACAAAAAATTTAATAAAAATTTTTAAACAAGAAAAAAAGAAAATTTGTAAACATACAAAATTTTAAAACTAAACAGAAAACGTAAAAAAAAAAAAACAAAACAAAAATAAATTAAAACTCTACCTATTATACTAAAATACAAGTTATAACTGTGTATCTGGTACAATATTTATAACAAAAGTAATAATAATAATAATAAAAAGAAAAATTATATTAATAATAATTTCTTTTTTTATGTCTCTTTTTTTATTTTTAAATTATTTACAATTAAAATAGTAATAAAATAAAATAAAAATAGTATAAAATAAATGAAAATAAATTACAAAAAAAAAAGAAAAACAGATTTTTTTTCCAATTGATTTTCTTTCTTTCTCCTTTAAAAAAAAAAAAAAGAACTGTATAATGATGAAGAAATGGGATTTAAAAAAAAAAATACAAATTCAATATACATATGCCTTGAAAATACTTTGAATAATGCAAATAATTTTTTAATGAAATGCTTATTTTATTCAAGCTCAATATATTTCAAAAAATGATATGTTTTTTGTTGTTTATTTTTTGCGGAATACATGAGATGTTAGAAAACAAGAGACCAAATTTAGTAAGATATGGATTTCTTAGTTTATTAAAAATATCAAGTATATATTACGTTCCTTGAATTTTTGTTCAGTTGATTGAAGGCGTGTAGAGAAAAATTGCATTGATTGCCGTTCTAATTTAAAATGCAATAAAACATATGAGCACAACGGCTACTAATTAATTTTATATTACTTTTTACTGCGACTTTGAGTACAATACTCAAAAAAAAAAAAGAATAAGAAGTAAAAAAAAAAATAAATAAATACTTATATACTAATATTACTAAGAAAAATTTGAATCATGTAAATATTTAGAAGATAAAGTATGGGACAAAACAAACAAGAAATAATCATTATGTATAGCTGTAAAATGAAACAAAGATAATTTTAAATAATTAAATTATTTAATTACAGATAAAAAAAAAATGTTCAAATAAAAGAAACATTACATAATTAAAAAAAGATATGTAAAAAAAAGTAACACATTCAAAGTAGATACATACAATAGAGAAAACATTTTAGCTTATACACTCAAGAGTGAAAAATCAAAGGATTAAAAGAAAATAAAACAGAAAATAAAATTAGATAAAATATGAAAAATTTAATTAATAATTGAAAATGTGTATAATGATTAAGAGATTAACAATATACGATTTTAAGGATTAAGACAAAAAAACAAAAAAAGAACGTAGCAAAATAAAATCTGATATAAAAGAAATTATAAATATTTGTTTAAATTTAAATTAAAGAAAGAAAAACAAGAGACGAATATATTAAATGAATTAAAAGAAAATTCATAAATTGTAAAAAATTCTTTTCTATTTCCTTTTCGAAAAACAAAAAAAAAATAAAAAATAAAATAAAATTGTTATGTTAGAGAGGATTACATAATATGAAAAAATTTTCCTTAATTAACTTAATGTAAATAATATTGTCTAAAAAATATAAATTGTTTAAAATAAAAATAGAAACATAGATTCAAGTGTTAATAAATAATATTACAGTAGAAAACAAAAAATAAGGAAGAGGAGATTCAATCATACACAAATAAAAAGAAAAAAAGAAATCAATTAAAAAAAAAAAAAAATGAGTAAAGTTAAAAAATAAAAAAAAAGAAAATTTTTGAATCAAATCATTTTTCTTTTTTTTAAACAAAGTTAAAAAAAAAATTACAAAAAAATAATAAATAATAAAAATTAAAAAAAAAAAAAATTATTCTAATTAATGACTATATTATAACATGATGATTATTATTATTTATATTTTACTTTTTTGCTTATAAGGAATTGTATAAATATATTGATAATAAGAACCAGATGAACGTACATGTTTTATATTATATAAATAAAAAATAAAAAAAATATATATATATAAATAGTATATATACATATTAATTAATTATTATATATAATAAATTATGTAATAGCGTTTATTTCGTGCAAGAAAAAAAAAATTTATGATGAAAAAAAAATAATACAAAATGAGTTTTAAAATTTTATATACAATATATACAACACACTTGCATATAGAAATTATTTTTATTTTTATTTGTTTTTCTTTTTTTCGTAGATATTTTGTTTAAAATAAAACTGTATTATTTTTTATTGAAAATTTTCTTATATTAATTTTTTTTAATTTTTTTTAATTTTTTTTAATATTGTTTTTTTTTTTTTTAATTTACTATTTTAATTACAAGTGCCTTGAAAAGATTTTCTTGTATATAAAAGGATATTTTTGTATCTCAATTTTGTACCTTGTACTTTTTGACCTTCCCTTTTCTGAAGTATCGATTTTTTATCAAACAAAATTTTTTTTCTTTTGTTCTTTTTAAAAAAAAAAAAAAAATGTTGATATTTTTTTAAATTTTCTAAAATCATTTCTTTTTAAAATCATTCTTATCATAATATCCAGTCTAAAAAAAAAAAATAAAAATTAAATTACAAAACGTTCGTTACATTTGCCATTATGTTTTTATCTCATCATTTCTAATGCTAGAAAAATTCAAAATATTTCCAATTTTTTTTTTTATGAAATTTTTCGATACATTATATGTCTACGTAAAAAAATGAAATTATCAGTTATTTTAAAAATCAATTGAATTTAAAGATAAGATAGTACCAAACCAACAATAAATTATACAATAGATGATGGTGGTAATGTATACATGGGTATTGCAAAAAAAAAAAAGAATTTTCGTTTTAGTATCTAGTATTTATGTAAGAGTATTAAGATAGTTGTTTTTAAATATTTTTTAATTGTGAAATTTTTATAATTTACGACTTTTTATTTTGTAAAAGGAGCGTTACAGTGTTTAACAAAGTTAATGTGTGCAAAATTAATAATTTAAATAAATTTAAATTCAATTTTATAAAACGTTTTGTAAAATTTTAATATAGTGATTGTGTATTATGTCTAAATAACGTCTAAAATTAAAAATAGATTTACAAAAAAAAAAAAAACAAATTAAAAAAAACATCTCAAAGCCATAAACCAAAATATAACAATATTTTTATACCGGTAATGAACTGAAATGTCATTGCCCTAGACCTAATATTATATTATTTGCGCAAGTCATATAAAATGAAAAGTGTTTCATTTTCAATTTGAAAATTTTCATGAAAAATTCTTTAACATACATACATATTTTTTTTATTTTTTCTACTGTATGAGTATTTTTTTTTTTTTTTTAATTTCGTGGGATAAGCAGTGATGATAAGATAGATAAATACATGGATACATTAAAGGTATTTTACACTTATGTATATATTGAAAATTTTAAATTTGATAAAATATATGCACATACATATACATAAACTAAATTATCATTTTTTATTTTATTTTTAAGTAGAAAATAAATTTTGAAGCTTTTTTTGAATGTGTACATGTGTGTGTGTAAAGATCTGTGTGTTTTTATGTCTTTTGAAGTATGCGTAAATTTGTGTAGAAAAATTTCATTTGACGATATTCATATTTTTCTTTTTATTTTCATTGTGTGTGTGTGTGTGTGTGAAAAAAAGAAGAAAAAATAAGCTTTCAAATTGCAAACAGGAATCATTCACATTCATTCACATATAATATACATATACATATATGAAAATTTTTGTAACTTTTGTGTATGTAAACGTATACACATTGATGATATATGTACGTATGCAACGTACATTAGAATCGCAGAATCGTAATCGATTAACTATATAATACTACTATAATTCTATGAAATATTAAAATTCATAGTTTTTTAGTCTGTCTAAAGAAAAGTTACAAAAAAAAAAAAAATAAAATAAAATTATTTTTATTGAAAATTTGGAAATAAAAGAAGAAGAAAAAAAACGAGGAAAATAAAATTCCTTTTATTGGTTTTTGGTTCTGTGTTTAAATGAATTAAAGGAATGGCTAAGAAAAGTGTTGGGAATAATTTCAATTTATTATAAAAATTAAAAATTAATAATTTAAAAAATTAATTAATTAATCTGTACATTAAGAAGATAAAACACAAGAAAAAAAAACGAAAAAAAAATTTTTTATTGAATTTTTGTTGTTGTTTTTTTCTGATCCTTAAAATTAGTTTTTTTTTTCCTCTTAATTAAAGTTTGAAAAACTTTTATTTTTTTATTTTTGTTTTTTTGTTAGTGTGTGTGTGTGTGTATATTAATTATAATTATGCATTATTAACGCAATTAATACCAGAAAGTAATATAAACGCGTTTTAATTGGTACAAAAAAGAAGAAAAGAAGGAAAAACTAAGAAAATAAAAACGAAAATTCAAAGCATTTAATTGCCTAAAATTAAAAAATTTAAATCATAACATACATAATAATTATATTTTGTGTGTAAATTAAAATTTATATAAAAAAAAATAGAAACAAGACTATACAAAATTACATTACATACATATAATCGTTGCTGTTTTATAATCGCTGCTGCTGCTGCTGTTGTTGTGCTACTACTGCTGCTATTTACTTAATAAATATACTGTTTGCTATATTAAACCACATTATCCTTATATATATAATTCAAAATTTTCATATTGCATAAAAAAAAAATTAATTTATTATCAATTTCTATATAGTGCTAAAAATCAAAAAAAAAAAAAATTTAACATCAAAATTAAATTAAACAAAAAAAAAAAAAATATATCAAAAATTAATTTCTCATCAATCCACACATAATATTTGAAATTAAAAATAATAAAATATTAAATAAAAAATTGTCATAACAAATTATATCATTTTCCATTATTATATAATTTGAAAAGCTTTTAATTTTTTTTTTTTTTTCATTTATTCTTTTTTTTGTATTTGTTTATTAAATAAATAAAAAATTAAAAAAAAAAAAATCTTCAATAAAAACATTATCATAACAATTAATTAATTTAATCATTATATTTTTGTTGTTAGAAACATTATATTGTCATTTTATATTAATTTTTGAACATCATATACAATTTTTGTATACTTAAAATCGTTTTAATCGTTATATTTATTATATAGAAATTGTATCATATAATATAGAAGATAAAAAAGATTTAGAATAAAAAAAACAAAAAAAATTTTTTTTAAAAAAATGCAGCCTCCACCTAGAAAGGTAAGTGAGTAAAAAGCTTATACTATGTAATGATACGTTGTAATAATTATCTACACATTAGAAAAATAGAAACCAAACAAAAAAACACAGTACATATTTCATTAGATTTCAATTTTTGATTTTTCTTTTTTTTTTGTCTTCATAATTTTGATTTTGATTCGACTCGATTGGCAATAAAATTAAAATTTAATAATATGTAGGATTACTGTACATAAGCAATTGGCAAAGTTCATACATACATTTACATCCATATGTACGTACAAGGAAATTTATATTAAGTGGATCATATTTTAATATACAATAATAATGAATAATAAAATCTTTAAATGCAATTGAATGAAATGTATGCTTTTAACACATAAACACACAGGCATAAAAACATACATCAGACGTACACATATGTATACATATAGCAATTGTACTACTATACATTACGTGCTTTGCATTTATTTTTAAAATTCAACTATTATTTCAGATTTTTTTTTTTTTTGGTTTCTTTTCTTTTTGTTTTTTTATTTCATACATAACGCAATACGCATACATATAGCTATAAGCAAGCTATTTACAATCACAATTATTTAAATAATAAATTTTTTTTTACGTTACAAAAAAAAAAAAGAAGAAAATTAGAAAATAGTAGAAAACTTATTTCCGTGAAGAAAAGCATTTTATATTATGAAAAGAAAATTAAAAAAAAATGTATATATGAAAAATAAAAATATATACAAGTTCTAAGATAAATAATAGAAAAATGACTCGTGCCTCGTGCATAAACATGTATAAATTCCGTCCTGTTTATATGTATGTTTTTATATTAGAGTATATAGTATATAGAGTGTTGTAATATATATATGTACATAATACTCTTAATATATTATATACATATATGTAGGTACATAGCGTATGGCACACAACACTAACAAACAACAAAAAATAATTTATACTCTTATGGCATGATATGTGCATGAATATATTCTTCCTTTTATATGTATATACAATATATATAGGTATACGAACACATATGTTATATTGATTTATGTTAATAAAAAAATATACATACACATACGGTCGTATATATACTTGATCTAATGTGCCGCCCGTAGGTCTATAATGTTTAACCGCCATAAAAAAAATTTTTTTATTTTTTTTTTGAAATTTTTACATCACTTTAATTTAAAAAATTTTTTTACATGATTTTGAATTTTCCAAAATTTTTTTTTTTTTTGAAAAAAAAATTCTCATTGTTTTTTTTTTCTTCTACATATTGTGTTTTGTATCTTTTACAGGGAAATTATTTGAAATTTTTAAAAAATTTACATACAGAACAAGTTGCAAAATTACAATTAAAAAATCAACATGAATGTGAATTGTTGGAAGATATACGACAATTTACAATTAAACGATCATCTATTGAAAAATCATATAGTGAAGCATTATTAAAAATTTCATCAGCATATTTAAATAAAAAGATACCAAATATACCGGATATTAAAATGGAAGGAATGGATGAAAGATGGTAAGTTAATAAATTGTAAGTAAATAGAGTGGATATGTAGGTTGTATATCAATATTATATACCTATACATTACAAAAAAAAAAAAATTTATTTTATTTTTTTATTTTTGTATAATCGACCAAATTTCCCTTGTTGTTGATTTAAGCTGTGTTGTTAATGCGAAAATATACCTTTTTTACGAGATTCTAATAATAGAAAATAATTATCAATATATGAGTACATATACAATACTCGTATGTAGATAAAATTGATACAATGCATGCGTACATTTTAAATTAAAATAATTCCAAAAATAAATTCTATTCAAAGTAAATGTATGGATATAAACATAAATATAACGAATGATTTTGTTTTTTAATTGTGATTGAATAAAAATATACATCTTTTAGAAATTAATCATTTTATAATGAGCAATTACAACCCACGTGCATTAAGATTACAAAAAAAAAAAAATAATAATAATAATTCGATTATGAATTTATTTTTGAAATGAATTTTCAATTTCTAAAATAAACACTAAAAATATATTAAATCCTACACATGTCTACTAAATACCTGTATATAAGAAAAAAAAAAAAAAAATACAATTCTTCATTAAAAATGAGTCTTTTTTATCTTTTCCTTTTTTTAATTAATTAAATATTATTATTATTATTATTATTTTTTTTTGATTTATTTTTATATTAGGAATATGTGGAGTGTATGGCGTACTGTATTAGAAGAAAATGAAAAATTAGCAAGAGCTAGATTAGCTGCTATTGAAGTATTTCAACAGCAGATAGCTGATGAGGCAAAAATTTTAAGAGATTATAAATTACAAATAAGTAAAAAATGTTTAAATCAATTAGCAAACATACAAAAAGAATTACATGTTACTGTAACTGAAGTAGATAAAACTAAAAAGCAATATTTTGATGAAGAACATTGTGCACATGATGTACGTGATAAGGCGCGTGATATTGAAGAGAAATTGAAAAAGAAGAAAGGATCATTTTTTCAATCGATAACATCATTACAAAAGAATAGTGCAAGGGTAACATCAAGAAAGGAACAATTAGAAGAGAAATCGACTGGTGCAAGAAATGATTATATATTAAGTTTGGCAGCAGCAAATGCACATCAGAATCGTTATTTTACTGTTGATTTACAAACAACAATGACAACAATGGAAAATTATGTATTTGAAAGAGTTGCCGAATACCTGACACTAATGGGTCGTACAGAGCTTCTAACATGTTCCGCCACACAACATTCATTTGGAAAAATTCGAGATCAAGCACAACAATTAACACGAGAATACAATTTGCAATGTTGTTATTTATTTTATCCGGTACTAAAACAGCACATTCAATATGATTTTGAGCCATGTGATAATGATCCAGTATCAAAAATCACTGCTGAACATGATTCAGCAGCTGAGACACTTTCAAGGGAGGCTAAATCACTAGCAGCACGTGTTGTACGAGAAAATAATATTGTACGAGATAGTGCAAGAAAATTAGCTATTTGTCAATCAATGCGTGATGCAGGCCAAAAAACTGATCCAAATGATCCGAATGGACCAGATTTAGATACAAAAATTGAAGAATTCAGGGAAAACATTAGAAAAGCAGAAACTGAAAAAGCCAAAGCAGAAGCTTGTCTTGAAGCCTTACGTGCTGGTGGTGTAAATGTTGATGAATGGGTACAGGAAGCTGAAACTCTTGGTGTTCAAGAACTAACAAGATCTACAAGTTCGATTTCGATGAGGACTGATGCTTCTGGACAAGGAGTTAGTACTCAATAGTTTTCGTCAGTTTAAACTTAATTAAAATTTTTTAAATGTTCGTTTCAGGAAAATCCAAGTTCAGATTCATTCTACGATAGTGATAATGCTGAGCAGGAAACGGCACCTGTTGAAAAGCAAATTGAAGAACAAGAAGCAATAAGAAGTCAAAGTCCAGAAGGTGAAGTTGATGGTGAGTATTTATATTAATTGATCTAATTTCAAAGATGATAAAAATTTGTATTTTCATAGTCGAGCATGAAAGACAAACAATTGAAGAGCTAACAGCTGGCTGGGAAGATCCAACTGAAGTTAATTGGGGAACTGATGAACAAGAAAGTGTTTCAGCTGCACCGAGTGAAGTTAAGGAAGCTATTTTCAAATGCACAGCTATTTATAGCTATACTGTAATTTACCAATAAAAATAAAATACAAAAAAGTATATACTAACTTTAATTTAAATTTAAAAAAAAAATATATATATAGGCTCAAAATCCTGATGAATTGACAATAGTGGAAAATGAACAACTCGAAGTAATTGGTGAAGGTGATGGTGATGGTTGGCTTCGTGCTAGAAATTATCGAGGAGAAGTGGGTTATGTTCCTCATAATTATTTGGACATCGAACAAGAACAAACCTCAGATACAAATCAAAATCAACTCCAAACACAAATATCTTTTTCATCGGTTGATTATACCGTTGATAATGAAGATCAAACTCAGGATTCCGCTCAATCACCAGATCAAGTATCTGTTATTATGGCACCACAAAAACAAAGATCTCAACAAGAATATTGTATTGCTTTGTATGATTATGATGCAACAGCTGAAGATGAATTAACATTCGAAGAAGGACAAATCATAAAAATTATTACAAAAAGTGCTCATGGTGTCGATGATGGTTGGTGGGAAGGTGAATTAAATGGGAAAGTTGGAAATTTCCCTTCGTTAGTTGTAGAAGAATGTGATGAGAATGGTGAACCATTTTCAGAACCAGAAGAGGAATCGCCACCACCATCGGCACCACCAAGTTTTCCTTCAGCACCACCATTACCTCCTGAATATGCAGTCGATGATGATTCTAATTTACAACAAATGATAACTGGTGAGGATACAAATAGAAAACAAATATATAACAAAAATGAAAAACAGTGTTTTTATATTTACTTTAACAGAAAATTATAGAATAGAAGGACAATCAGGTCTTCCAAATATGCCACCTCCTGGTAAGTTGTTTTTTCTTTTTTCAATGATTTGAATTTAATTAAATAAATTAAAAATAAATTAAAATTTTTTCGTTATTTTAATGCTCACAGTTTTAATTGAAGAAGTTGATGAAGAGGTATTTTATAAATTCAACCAAAACAAATTTTTTGTTTATGAAATTTTTTTATTATTCGTTAAATTTTTTATAAATTTTAAAAAAGTTTTATGTTGATAATACTTTTTTTTTTTATAAAATTCGTTTTTTTAGTTACTAAAATTTGTTAATTTTATAAATAATTCATTGTTTTTAATTTGAAATATTTTATTATATATTTTTTCATAAAATAAGGATCAAGAAGACTCACTTCCACCACCTCAAGATCCACCACCAACATTTGCAGGAGCCGAAAATGGTTTCGGTGGTCTTGGTACCACTGAAATTATAATAACGGCAGCTACACCAATGCTTGAAGATGGTGTTGATAAAAGTTTCCCACCAAAAGAGCAGCCACAACAGAAAGCGGCAGAGGATAGTGAAGAAACTTCGACTGCGGTACCAGATGAATCACAATCATCATCCCAAAAGCAATTTGAAGATGAACTAGATGAAAATGTTGTAGAAACAAAAGATGATGATAATATAGAAGAAGAAACTCATTCAATTGATCAACAAGAAAAACAAAAGGAAAAAGTAGAAGTACAAGAGGAAGAACAACAACAACAGGATCAAAATAATCTTGTTGAAGAGCCTAATAAACCTGCAGAGGAACAACAAGAACATTTCTTTGAAGCTAATTTTGAAGCTAATTTTGAGGCAAATTTTGAAGATGCATTTAGTTCGGAACCAGATCAACCAAAACAAGTGATCGGTGGTAGAGCAAGTATACCAGAAGAGCTTGCACCACATCAATTAGCTCGCTTACAAAATCTAAAAGAATCAAATGCGTAAAGTTTAAAAACATATAAAAATATAAAAGGGGAAAAATATTATATACTCTAATAAAATTATGATAAAAAAAAAAATAGTTCGAATTGAATTACTACAATTCTAACTGAAAAAAGACAAAAGAAAAAAAAAACATAAATAAAACGCTTGCAATATTACTCTTAGTATCTTCACATGTTTTTTTTTTTTTTTTTATTTAAAAAGAAAACCTAATATATACTCGTTTGTAGTAAAATGGATATATTTTCAATTTTACTATATAAGACAAGAACAATGAATAATAATTAATAACGTACATACATACATATACATATATATACAAAAATACAATAATATAAATAATGTATAATAGAAAATAATAATGGTAATAAAAAAGAGAGACTGAGGAAATCTTGAATAAAATAATTAAAATATTCATTTGTAATCTGTAATAACCAAAATAAAATATAAAAATTTTTAATTTCATCTAAATGGTTTCTCTTCTTCAAAAATAATTAAATTATAAATTAAAATTAAATTTTTTATTTTCTATAATATTAACAAATACATTAGGTTACATTTTATTTTGTAATATTGCTACGAAAAGAAATTTTTAATTTGAATTAATTTCAGTTACTTTTTGAAAGAAGATACTTAAAAAAATTGATGTCCTTAACTAAATTAATATTTACAAATTTAATTAACATGTTGATAAATTAGTATTCTTAATTACTAGAGCCTGTACTTTTTAGTTCTAAAAAAAAAAACAACATTTTTGATAAAACATTTTGGAATATCCTTCTAATTTTTTAGGAAAAATAAATATTATTCTTTAATTATTAATAAATCGTATACCACATATGGTGTCTGAGACCAAAAATTAAAAACCAAAAAAAAAAAAAAAAAAAACTAAATAAATAAATAAATAAAAAATAAAAATGAATAATTGGCTCACTATTTCCATCTATAAAACATGTGTATGGATATGACCATGTATATTATATAAAAGGATCTAAGCTTTTTTTATAAAGATTTAATTTTCAATGTTTCTTATCATTTTATTTAATACCTTTTAACTATAAATCAACTATATGTATGTGTATATAGAAAAAAATAAATAAATAAAACTTATATGCGCAACGAAATTTAAAAAAAAAAACAACAACTAATCAACTACGTTTAGAGTGGTATATAATACTTAGATAATTGCTTATATACACACACCAAAATAAAAAATCAAATTTAAACTTTAAATAAACTTTAAATGAAAAACTGCCTTTTACGTTAAATTAAAAAAAAAAAAATTAATAAAAATTAAATCTAAAAAATGTGTATAATTTTAGAATAATAATTTTATCAAAAATTATTATGAAAAATATAACGTAAAAAAAAAAATTTAAAAAATGATGATTGATTTTAAGCTTCTTAATAATTTATTTTTAAGTAAACAGGAAAACAACCAAAGTAAATAACAAAAAAAAAAACACAATGTATTTAATATTATTAGAAACAGAATATTTATAATTTTAAGGGAAGGAAAACGAAAAAAATAAAAATACAAAACGAAAAAGCAAGAAAGAAAAGTAATAATTAAATTCCATATCATATAAAATTATACAATAATTATATAGTATTTAATTTTAGTTTTAAATGAGGCTTTATTTGCATATAATAGATATGTAAATTTCTGTTTAATTATACGCTTTTTTTTTAAGGAAAAAAAAAGAAAAAAGAAAAATATTCTAGAACATTACCATATTAATATTATCTGTATATGTATTGATCTATCTTATATTCATGTTCACCATTCATATAAATATACTACTGTATTTATTATTAAAAAATTATCGTTAATTTTAAATTTAAATTTCTTAATATTGAGAAAAATTTTATTTGTTATAAATTAATATATTTATTAATTATTATTATTATTATTATTATTCATTATGATAATGAATACAAATACAAAGAGAATGTATGAAAAAAAAAAAAAATTTAAAACAAAATCTATTATATATATTGTATCTGATATATTAGAAAACAAAAATTTAAAATGGTTGGTAATAAATTTATATGTGTACACATATACATATGTATGATACACATATATAAATTATAGACATCGTTAACAGTTTATTAATTAATTAAATTATATAAATTACTTATGGTATATGTATAAGCCTTGAAAATTTTCAAAAAGTGCAATCAATATGTGTATGTAATAATGTATTCCAAATAAAAAAATAAAAAATAATATAATAATTAAAAATTTAAAGTAAGATAAATATACGTAAGAATAATAATGAAAATTATAAATGGCTTAAGACAAAAAAAATTAAAAATATATTTCAAACACTTAAAATTCAAGTAAAAAAATTTTTTTTAATTTTTCAAAAATTCAAATATAACGTTTTTTTTTTTTTTGAAAATCTGATTTCAAAATTTTTATAAACAAAGTGTAAAATTTAAAAAATAAATAAAATTAATAAATAAATTCACTAAATATTCGACATTCAATCACTTTACAAGTGAATATCGGCTTCCATATAAACATTATTCACTCTTACGTAAACAACAGAAAATTTTCTTTTGTTTACATTATTTCGTATTTTTCAAGTATAGAAATTAAAACTCAATAACAAGATCAGTCATCAGATATGTATTGAGAGAAAATGCTGATTCACCTTATCAAATGCTAACAAAATTTTTTCACTGATCTAACTAAGCAAATTTATATTAAATTATTCTTCTGTTGTATTTCTGTTAGATAATTTTCTCACATTGAATTCGTTGTTTTACAAAGAGAATTCACCTTAAATAGGAATTTTTATTTTAATAAAAATGATTTTTATTTGTAAAAAACGAATATTTATTGTAAAAACAATGAATTCAATGTGAAAAACTTGTGTATTTAAATTTTATTTTTAATTGTGTTATGTACATTCCTGAATAAATTATCGTACGATAATTATAACAAAAGACACTTGTATAAATAATGTATATTGATGATCAAGTGATTTTATTTGAATTTAAATTTTAATTAATGTTTAATGTCTGGGCTTGTACAATATATATCAGAATGATAAATAATAATTACATACATGAAGGTAAATATAAATAAATATAAATGCATATAAAAATCATATTTAGATAAATTATTTACTCTCTGTTTTTTGTTTTTGTTAATGTTCAATCTGTTGTTATATACATATTATCATTATTATTATTAACTATACATAAAATGTATTTAACGATTTAAAATATAATAGATAAAAAGATAAAAAAATGTTTAAAGAAAAATAGATTGAAAAAGATACAAAATACCAAAACAGATCTATATATAAATAATACAGAAAATAAGACGAAAAAAAAAAATCATCTCTAATGGACTATATTATTATACAAAAAAAAAAAAATAATAAAAATAAATAAATAAAAACATATACCAATGTAATGTATCATCCAGATATTTGCAATGTAGTGCACAAATTACAATAATAAAATAAAAAATAATAATAATAATGACAAAACAAAAAATAATTAACTTAAATTATAAAATATAGTAAGAAAATTAAATAAATAAATAAAAAAATTCATAATACAATAATCAATATAGAAAATTGTAAATTAAATGAATATGTACTAAATAAAATTAAACTATGTTGTATAATATAAAATAAATAAATAAATAATGATAATAACTATAACTAAAAACGTTTATAATAATTACAAAGTATATAAATGAATGTATTAACTGCAACCAAAAAAAAAAAAAAAAAAAAAAAAATCAAATAAAATTCGATACAAAATTTAAAATTTAAGAACAGGACACCTTAAATTTTCAGAATATTTATAAAATATTTAGCAAGAGAGTGAATTTGAAAAAACAGACTATGGCTATAATAAAGGGAAAATTGATTTTTACACAAATGTACAATGAGTAAATTAATTCGAAAAAGTATTCGTTATTGATTTCATTGATATATTATGTAAACTCTGTTTATTGTGAAGAAAAAGAAAATTTTATTTCACAAATTAATACACATCAGAAATAAATATAAAAATAAATAAAATATCTATATGTAATTACAAAAGAAATTATCAAAATATTAAATAGAAATAAATTATTATTAATCACTTGTTTGACAAATAAGAGCTGTACTACGTTTAATCCAATGTTTTGCCGGCTTTTTTGTATTCAATAACATTGGCAGAACATAATTTGTTGAATGACCAGTGGTCGATAAAGTTCCCTTACGTTCAGCAGTTTTGTACAGTGGGCATTTATAACGTCCGGTTTCATTCAGTTTTTTTATTAAAATTGGCTGATAAAAATATTTTTAAATAAATAAAAAAAAAAATAAATAAATTAAATAAAAAATAAGAACAAATTATTACAATTAAATGAATAGCTGGCATTGAATCAATTAAAATTTTTGGATATTGTTCTTCTAAACATTGATTTTCAATAGACCATCTTGCACCTTCAATAAAAATTCCATTCACATAAACTCCATTTTCTGCTGGAATATCTATCCTATGGTTTTTAAAAAAAAAAAAAAAAAAAAATTCATATAAATTTTGTATTTTGTTTTTGTGAATTTTTCAATGTAAT
This sequence comes from Anthrax anthrax, assembly GCA_963971155.1. Lineage (NCBI taxonomy): Eukaryota > Metazoa > Arthropoda > Insecta > Diptera > Bombyliidae > Anthrax > Anthrax anthrax. The sequence continues at coordinate 20,735,448 of OZ020120.1, forward strand.
TCAATCAGTATTTACATTTTCTTATCAAGAACTACAAAATCGAATGTTAATGTATCAATTGGTATATGATATTTACGTGCATAATTTTGCATCGCTCCAGTTAAAAATGCTTGTGTAAAATAAAATCCCGATAACCAAAATGTTGATGGTTTACCAAAATCACACCTAAAAGATGAATAATGAATGCAATTAAATCTCTGGTTTGAATATACAAAATAAAATTCAGACCAATTTTGAAGCCATTTAATACGTTCCAAAAAATCTGCCACGTATGATCCAAGTGGCTTTAAACTTGGATAGGATTTTTTCATCCATCGGTTAGGAATCTTTTTGAAATTGATTGCAGTTACAATATTCTCCAATTCTGGAGACATGACAACAATTCCTTTGATAGCGTTCTTTAATTCTATACAAGTAATTCGAATTTCTTGTAAAAGATTTTGGAAACGTTCAATTTCTTGTACTAAAACAGTATTCATTGATTCATTGTAATCGACAGGATATTTCTTCTTAATTTCTTCAATGTTAAAATCATTTGGCAGAGATTCAAGGATATTATTAACGATATTCAAGAGATCTTTTTCACCTGATTCATCTCCTGACGCCGTTGATGTTTGACCTAAAGTTAAAATGATTGAATCCATCAATAGATTCGATATTTGTAAATCTCTATTTATTCCTGCATTTGAATGTAATCCATAAACTTCTGGTTCAGGCATAGTCGGAATATTTTCTTCAATGTATCGAACAATTTCTTTGTGTTCTGTTTTTCTTGGTAATGAATAAACTGGATCATCAGCAAATTTATAATGTAAATCATTAACAACACTTTCATTAACATAATCTGCAAGAATGGTTACAATTGCTCGACGATCCCATGCATCTGTTACTCTACCACCATAATTACACTCAGCAGTAAGATAAGATATGGCTGTATAAGGAACATGATCATACTGATTGAGCAATATTTGTAATTGTTGAACAGAAATTTGAAAATCTGATTCATTAAAGCCATAAAGAATATTCCAACCGAGTGGACCAAATTTTCGTCTTTCTTGGACCACAGCATGAAAAAAGCAAATTCCATAAAGAAGACGAGTAAAAGCACGATCTTGTTGAAGACATCCTATTAAAATAAAAAATACATATACATACTTGCGTTTTTCCATCAGATTTGTTTTTAAATGTCACCTTACCTTTATAAAATTTACTATCATTTACTGGTTCTGAATTGTAGGATCTTAACAAGTTTTGTTGAAGGCCCGTAGGAGGTTCATTTGTCATTTTTACTCCATTTTGTAACAATGAAACTGGAAATTTATCACTTGGATAACTTGTTAACCATAAACGAAAACTTTCTAAAAATCGAAAAAAAAAGACTGAAATAACAACAAAAAGTAAACTAGCGAAATTTCTTACGAGAAGTGTTATTAATATCCATTTTCGTCCAAATATTTTCTAGGGATGACATCCAAGAAGCAGCTAAATGACAATTTTGTAAACATACCCATGATCCATTTTCTTGTGCTTCTTGGATCATTTTTTGCGCGATTGGACCTTGTCCTTGGCCAAGTGAAATACTTTGAAATGCTTCTTCTAAGCCCATTTTTTCAGTAAATAAAATAAGTGATTGCATTGGATCAGATCCAGGTGAAAGAATAAAAATCAATGGTGTAAAACAATTTGAATCCTCATATGATTTTGCAATATCGAATGGTGGTGGACTAATGTATTGCGAGCCCATTTCTACTTCAACAAAATTATTAATTGCTATAAAAACTTTGTCAGGTCTAAAAGTTCTTAGAATTATGATTTTTTCAAAACGACTTGTCTTTTCTTCCCAAGGATCAGGCAATAATTCAAATTGTGGAGTTGAAGAATCATAATATTTTTGCCATGCATTTATATTACTCAAAAAAGAAGGAATAAAACCTGTGAATTCTGATAGTTGTTCTAACTTCACAATTGAATTCCACAAATTTTCTGTAATCCAAGGATTTTCTGGCTTTTTGGCGATTGTATCTAACATACTACCACCGGTCAAAAGAAACTTTAATTGAGTCATATTTATTTGATTTGAAGCACTCATAATTTTCGTAGTTAAAATAAAGGAAAACAAAATTTTATCCTTCTCGAAAAGTGATCTACAGACGTTGTTATAAAAATTTTGTGTAATGGTTTCGATAAGAAATTTTAATCGTCTCACCAGATCTTTCGATTTATTTGAATTTTCAACTGAATTAATGTACAAATTAATGTACCAGTTTAATGAAAATTGATACATTGGATCAATATTTGGAAGATCTGTTACAGCATAATACAATATAGCAGAGTGTATAGCAACCGGTTGATATTTTTCACGAAATGATTCTATTTTTATTTCTGTTGCCTTTGAAGTTTTTTGTTTTGCATTAATTTCAACTGATAAATGCTTTGAATCATCTAGAATTTGAATTGCTGTTTCATTCTCAAGAATATCACCTTCAGCCATTGAAAGAGTTTCTAAAATTTTATCCTCTGTATTCTTTAACAAAGCCTTATTTTGCGCTGCTTCAGATATTAATTGTTCACGAAGTTCTTGTAAATCAGGACGCTCTTTTGCAACAACGATACCTAATAGCTGATCTTCTAGACCCTTTTGAGTTAAAGCAAAATTAATTACGGTAACTTTATTAAAAACTTCTGGTGAGAAATTTGGATTTCTTAAATTTGAAGTTAGATAAAGTCGAAATTTCGGAGATATTGGAACAATATTATCACCTAGACTAATAAATTCTTGACCTCCTTGGATAAATGTATTTCTAGTAAGGATCGGATTCAATGGGACCTCAAGTTCTTCAAGAATATTTTCAATAAGAACTGGTGTACCATTTTCTAAAGCTGTTTCAATTATTTTCATGTAATCTGATTGACTAAATTTAACAGTTTGAAGACGATTCATTTTTTCCATATTTTTAATCCATTTATTAGCTTGCTCTTGAGGATCTATGAATAAACTATATTTACTTGAATTATCCATAATAATTGAGTTTTCTATAGAGAATGTATCACGTGGTAGACCATTAATATTCCAAGACTGAATTTTTATATCTGATCCAAGTATTTCAGTCAAATTGTACACATTTGAACATGGTATCTTAAGACTTGTACATTTTTCAAACCAATCATCTACGCATTTTTTACGATAAGGTGAAGTCATGGGTGCAAGGTAAGCAATTATTCCACTAGATATAAGAACATCACCTGGTAAATGTTCATAAAGATTTTGAAGATTATTTGCTGTTGTAGTCCAACGATCTTTTTCACCTCCTAGACTTCCAATAAGTGTTTCTGCCCTTCGTAATTTTGTTTTACAAAAATCAACTTCATCTGATGTTTTTTGCATTATAGCATTAGCTTTAGCAAGCTCTTCATTTAAATGTGCTACCCTTCTTTCTAAAGCTTCAGCCATTTCTCGTTTTTCATTTAAAATTTCCATTGTGTCAGAGTATTCTTTTTCAGCTGCTTGTAATCGAGCTTTCTTAGGAGCTACCACTTTTGCAACATTATCATATAAATCCATAGCAATAATCCATTTACATAAGCCTTCGGCTGCACTTGATGCTTTTGCTACAATTTTTGGTTGAAAATCTTTATGAGGAATAAAATCTTTTCGAATTTTTTTCATAACTTCAGGATTTATGTTGTCTTTATCGAAATCCTTAAGAGATTGCAAGAATCCCATATCACCCAAAATTCGTTTACTTGGTCCCCAATAATCATTGATCTTTTTACCAGTTGTAGGATCATTAATCCTGTCAGGTGGAATAGATTTAATTACACAAACAGCTGCCATAACCAATTTTATAACAGCTGGTGGATTTTTCATTGTTTTGACTAAAGTAATGTCTGTAGGTTTTAAGGTGTTCAGAGCTTGAATAGCATCTTCTAAAACTGGTATGGCTTGTGCCAAATCTTTTTCACATTCATCTTTTAACAATTGAGCTGCTCTCGCCTGCTCATTGGCTACAACTTCATCTTTCTTCACTTGTTCAGCTGCAGCACTAGCTGCTATAGTTTCAGTATTAATTTCAATCATCATTTTCTTTGAATTTTCAGCCATTTCAACAAGTTTTGGTTGAAGATCATTTAATTCTTCTTGCATTACTTCTACTGCCTTTGATGCTTTTTGCAAAGTTTCAAGTCCTTTAATATATCTCATTTTGGCATTAATTATCTCTTGTCCTTTTTTATTTATAAGATTTTGAAAAGAACGAATTAGTTCTAAAAATGAAGCTGACGTTATATAAACATTTCTGCCTGTATCATTGAAAAATTCGTTTTTGATTGAATTGGCGGTTACATGAAAATATTCACAAGCAGTGATCGAAGAGGTTTTAATTTCATCTAACACATTTACTTTATCCATGTATTTAACAGCGACCATCCGTAAAGCTTCCTCTGGCCATATTTGGTACCAATCAATTGTACAGCAATTAACTAAAGAAGGATAAAGTCTTACACGTGTTCGAAACGATGAACCAATTGGACTAAAACATAAAACAATATGCAATTTCTGTTTACATCGATTTACAAAAAATGTAAACACTTGAAGTGGTGATATATCAATGTTTCTGTTTCCTCCTTGAGCAGAAAGACGAACTAATTCAAGGATTTCTTGCTTTTCATCAATAGCATAAATATTTGGTACTTCTCCTTGATTTAGTAAACAATCTATATCTTGTAAAAATAATTCCATTTTGATTTGATCTTCAGTCATTAAAAATACAGTATCCTTTCCATGACCTCCAGCCTCTTTTAAAACACTTTTGATATCATCATGCCAATCATTTTCACTATACGTTTTTGTAATTTCTGGTTGAAATAATGTCTCTCCACAAATAGCAGCTGCCAATTTTGTTAATGATTGCCTTCCTGAACCACTGATTCCCACAAGAAGAGTACTTCCTCCTGGAATAGACATTATCCTACAAAGTTTATTCAAATGCTCGAGAGCATATTCAAATAACACAATGTCTAGTTTTGATTTTTTTGTTGCATTATATTCCTCGAGAGCATTACTCACGACTTTATGGAAAACTTCAAAAGAAGGTATTTCTTCATATTTCTTTTCGCCTTGTTCAGCATCTCCATCCAAATAAGTACCAAAAATTAATTTCTGTACATTTTTAACTGTTATTTGTTCATCTGGATTTACGTATTGTTCGAAAAGATTTTCAACTCTCTCTTTAAAATTTTCTTTAACAGCATCATTTAATTTTTGAAACAGCCATTGTCGATCTGCATCATCAACCAATCGATCAAAAAATACTCTCATTGCTTCATGATACCATAATCGTCCAAAAATTTTTTTATTCTCTACAGATTCTTTTCTGAGTAAAGCACATCCTGTACACAATCTAGATATATCTCTTAAATTAAAGATATAATGTGATTTTGCTGGTGTTGGAAGTAGTTCTTCACATGCACTTTTATAAATTTCTAAAGTAGCATTAACAATTTGAGTAACTGAAAGAAATACATCTGCACCATGTCCTGTTTTTTTGAATCCGTTCATTAAAACAGAAACAAAAATTCGATTTAAAGTTTCTTCAGAAAAATTATTAATAGAAAATATATTAAAATGACATAGAAATCTTGAATAGACATTTTGTCGACTTCCTCCTGGTAAACCGCATGCACTCATTATAAGAAGATCATGAAGAAAAATTTTTGATGTATCTTTAAGATCATACCAATGGCCATAATCAAAATATTGACGAATTAGTTCTAATGGTGGTTGAGCACCATAAATTTCTTTTGCAGGCATATTCATGTCATCAACAAACATAACACTAATTTTACCTTTTGGAGGTCCATAATTACCACGACTTCTTTTAATCAACTGTAAACAAACAAAAAAAAAAAAAAAAAAAACAAAACAAACAAGAAATAATAATAAAGGAAAATTTCTGTTGATTTTTTGAATTTAATTTTCAACCTTTGATATAAAAAGTTCTTGTGTTTGATTTGCTGTTATCATAGCTGTTAAAGTCACAAATGATGTTGCATAATTTTCTTCTGAAAGTTTAGTCATTAAATAATTTTGAGTGTAAAAACTTTTTCCAGTTCCAGTTGGTCCAACAAATAAGAGTTTCTTTTTATACTGTGAAATGAGAAAAAATTCATATGGTTTTTATTATTTTACAAAAAAAAAAAAAAAAAAAAAATCAGTTTGTCTCACTTTAATGTGCAATTCAAGAAGATACAGATATCGTTTAGTATCGATTGTGGGTACTTGAACACCTAATGAAGTCTCTTCACTTTCAGCCTTCTTTAATAACTCTGGCCAATATTTCCAAGCTCCCTTTTGTTTAAACAAATAAATGTAATCGATTAAAAGACCTTCAAAAGGAATTGAAATATCAAATTTTCCAATAGATTTTGGTATTGGATAGGATTCATTTTCCCCACTCCAAATCTGTATAAATTACATATACGTATACAATTTTCAAAAATTTTTATAAAAATTTATTTCGAATTCAAACCTGTCTTTGCCATTCATCAAATTTCTCTCTTGATGATGCATCTAAAATCCCACCGATACCCCAATTAACCGAAAAAATTAGAGCTGCTTGAAACCATACATTCAAATATTTTGTATATTCTTCAGGATTTTCTTCAATGGCATCCATAATGCACATCTCAAATAAATCGAATGTTGTTCGAAGAACACTAAATTCTCCAGGATTTAATAATTGTTTACAATTTTGACGAATAAATTCTTGACACTGTATATCCAAAAAAATAAATAAATAAATAAATAAACAACTTTCAATAAATCAGAAAATTTGAAACAAAAAAACAAGAAACAACACCGGTAATATTATCCATCCAAAAAGGTCTAAAACTGTATCTTTCCAATCTGTAACCCATGTTTGATCACAACGATTCAACCATGACAAAGCAAAAGTTTCCCATCCTAATGATCTTGGTTCCATGTAAATCATACCGCATCGTGATACTGTAGCTGGAGATGCTTGAGCTAAATCCATCACTTCAAATATCATAGACATTTCATTAGTCATTGTAATAATTTCTCCAGAATTCAAACATAATTTTTTATTATCATCCAGTACAGTGTTCATATTTTCAATCCAAACAGCATCAACTGGTCCATCAAAAATTACCTATTCAATTTGAATTGATTACAGAAATATTTTAGAAAACCAGAATAATAAACTCAATACCCATTTACGATCTAGTGAAGTATCTGTAGCAAATGTTCTAAAGATAGAAGCTACTATCCCGTCATTCCATTCATATGAAATTGGATCAAAAGCTCCGTAAAGCTGATTTATTGTAATTGATTTCGGATTCACAATTCCAAATTGAACATTTTGATAATATGGACTTTTTTCAATCATTTTAAGTTTTGATAAAACTTTTCCTAATACTTGTAATGTAATTGTTTTACCAGCCAATGGATCACCAACCATCATAAATCCATGACGTACAATCATCATTTCATAAGTTTGAATTACTTTCGTTAAAAATGTCTCTTTCGGTTGAAGATTCATTTCTTCACAGATTTCTTTAAATACGTTTTCCATCAAAGTATAATCTGGTGGGGGTAACATAATCCCAGGAAAAAGATCAGATATGATTCCTTGAAATAATGATATATCAAAAGAAAGAAATTTCGGAAGATTAACATCTAATAAAGATCGTAAAAGTAAAATATCTTCGTTTTCAGTTGGGAATTGTTTTTTTAAATTTCCACATGCCGATAATACAGTTTTAACAGCACGCATTCCATAATCGTAATGATTTTGTGAAGATAATTGTTCTGAGCATAAACGATATGTTGTTACAATTTTAATTGCAAGTGTTCTTGCATTTACAAATCCATATGAATAAAGTGAGATTTCACCTATCATTGCATAATCTGGAACCATCATTGCTACAGATCGAAATAAAACTTTTAAATTATCCGGTAATTCAGATCGTCCCGCATAACCCGGATTCATTGTAATACAAACATAACATGCTGGATTTAAATTTAATTCGGTTCCTTCAAATATGAATTTAGAGAGATTAGCACGAACTGCTTGAACGATTGATAAAATTTGTTGGGCAATTACGGATAATACTTCCAATTCAATTCGATTAAATTCATCAAAACATGCCCATGCTCCAGATGATGCGAGGCCTTTGAAAAATTTACCCATAGCCTTATAATCTAGGCCATCTGAACAATTGAAAACTTTGCATTGTACTGCAATTGCTTTTGCTAAATCCTTCGTAGTCTCTGTTTTACCTGTACCAGCTGGACCTTCAGGTGCTCCATTCAAATGGAGTTGGTAAGCTCCAATTAATGTACGATAACATCTATCTGTTAAAGGTGTAATAACGAGACGATCTGAATTCCCTAAATATTCATCTGCATACAACACAGTAGCATTGATTATTCGTACTAGAATTTCACCATTCTCCCAATAATATCTCAATTGAGATAGCCATTGAAAATCAGAATCGGTATGTACTTTATTTTTAATAAGTTCTTCTACAACATCTTTGGCATGAACATCAATTACTATTAGTGATTTGATCGTTATCCGATTTAAGTTTGAAATTGTTTTTGATCTTATTAATCTGACAATTTCTTGAAGATTGGACGTTAGATCTTCAAATAAGTGCAAAATAGGTGATTGATTTCTTGTCAGTAAACATCCATGAACATCCACGGCCCAAAATACTTGTGATACACATAATACAACCATTTGAGGCCAATCCAGAACCCATCTATCTCGTTTCTTTTCTAAGTAATCTGTATAGGAATTTGAAATCTCATTACGTACTGCGATTATCATTTCATTTTCTACGCCTGATAGCCATTTTTCTACACTTCCACCAGCCGCAACAGTCGAAATTTGATTAACAAATTTCACTTTTTCATTATCTGCACTGTACATGGAAAGTACATTCTTGTTTTCATCAAATTCTAATCGATTTATACCTTCAAAGCATTTATTCAAATGAGGTTGTACCCTAAGTGGATCTTTTGTTTCTGAGAGAATTTCAAGCATTTCATCATTGGATAAAAAGAAAAATCTTGGAAAAAATAATCTTTTCTTTTCTAAATAATTATTAACACCATTTGTAATATCTTCTAACCATTCATTTGCTTTTTCTAATGATTCTAAAAGAGTAGGATTTGAAGCAACTTCAATTACGAGAGGTTGTCTTAAAACCATTGTCATATTACGATTAAATGTTTGATCAACTAAATTAAATAGACGACCTTCTTCTGGCATTTGTGCTACAATGTCTTTTGATGAAAATATTGGTAATAAATATAGATAATTAGCTTGAACCTTTCCCCATTGATCTAATGCCTTATTAATTCTAATTAATTTATCGTACCAATCTAGAACTTCCTTTTCACAAGGTTTCATAAAAGCAGAACCACGCATTGCAAGTGTTTTCACCAAATGATCATCGAGCAAAGCTTGAATATCATCTAAATTTGAAAATATTGTAATTCCTGTCTCTTTATATGGACCAACAGGAAATTCAATTGTATCCCATTCTTTTATCATTGCTGCTAAATTTTGTTGTAATTGTAGTTCTTTGTTAGCACTAACACTGATAATTTCGAATAGATTAAGTTTACTATCGAGCTTATAATTTATGATTTTCCTTAATGTTGTACCAGCATCAGGGGTAATATCAAAATTTGCTACTTCCGACATTTCATTCCAATGTCGTTTACGTAATGCTGGATTACACATGATATTCACGATAAAAACACCAATACGAAAATCTTTAATCCATTGAATCATTTTTGAACAAAGACGTAAAGGTATAGGATGTTTCTCAACATCTGGATCTTCTGTTTGACCCTAAAGAATTATAACAAGAAAAACGAATAATGAATAGAAAACATTTAAATTAAATGATTTTATTCACTTACTCGAAATTTACAAATTGGATTTCCGACCATATCTTGTTTAATTCGATTTCTATAGTATTTTTGTCTTTTAAGAAATTCCTTATAATATTCATCGGTTGTTTCTTCAACGAATCTCGGTTCTAAATATTCAAATGGACCATCCATCCAAACATAATAATATCGAAGCCATCGTGTACATAACCTATTGTAACAAAAAATAATAGAATATGAAGTGTTTATAGGAACACATATAATGCATTTAAATCAAGATATCAAGTGTACAAAATACCTCATTAATTGAGCAAATGGAATTACAAAATCTTTAATTGCATCTAATATTGGATATTGTGATTTTGGTACTTTAAATAATTTCTCTTCTTTATTTATCCATTTAACATAATCATCGAATATTTCAATTTGATCAATAAAATTTTGTAATAAAATATTATAATCACGAAATTTTTCAGTATCATTCATTTCATCAATAATTGATAATTTTGGTAAGATTTCTGTTATATCATCATTTAATTTTTTCGTTACATCTTGTAAATGTTCTTCAAATTGAAATTTATATGTTTCATGCATTGTAGCATTCTTTTCAAATACATTTTCAATTTCTTTTAACCAATTAATCATATCTATTTGTAATTGTATATGTTCTGGTTTTAATTTAGTTAATGATACTAATTCACTACCAATTTTTAATGCATTATTAATACGTTCATGTAATTGAAATATTTGTTTTGTTTTAACATATATCATCCATTCAGCATTAGATAATAGATCTTCAGTAGTACATGGAATTTCTAATGCTTTTAAACGTATCGATTGAAATATTTCACATATAATTGTTTCTTCTTTCATATGTTGAATAACAATTTCTTCTGTTACTTTTTTTACTAAAGTATCTGCAAATTTTCGTAATACAGTTATTGCTTGTGTTTTATTTAAATATGCTACATCAAAATATTCTCGTTCCATTTCATTACGTAATTCATTAATATAAAAATTATATGATTTTATTTTTAAAAAATATTCATTAAAATTTCTTGATTCACTTAAAAATGTTATTAAATCATCATTCGTTTTTTTACTATGCAATTTTGAATATTTATTTTTAAAATCATTAAGATAATTAAGAATTTCTTTATATGTTATTTTTAATTTAATTTGTATACATTTAATAAATTCTTGTATACATATTTCATTTAATGAAATTTTAAGAAATTCATCATTATTAATTGGAAATTTTTTTGAATCAATTAATTGTTGAATTGGTTGTAATTGTGTTCCAATTAATGAAATATCATAAATTAAATCAATAAATGTATTAACAATAACTTCATAATTTGGTTCTAAATCAATTTCTAATGTTAAATCATCTAATTGATAACAAACAATTTCTAATTCAAATTTTGGTATTTGTCTTGTATTTGATAATACATTAATTAAATGTTCAATTGTACGAATTTTTAAATTATTTAATTCACGATTAATTAGACCAGTTGCACAAATTAATAATTTTGACCATAATTTATCTGTATGTAATGAACATTGTTTTTTATAATATTTTCGTATATTATTTATTATTTTTGGATACCATTCCCATGTTATAAAAATTGAACTATTATTAAGATCATCTTTGGATTTTGTTATAAATCTAGTTAAACTCATTGATTGATTATTCATTTCTAAATTATATTTTTTATAATCATTTAATACATCTGGAAAATCATATACAGCAGAATTAAGAATATAACGAATAAATGGTTGTATTATTAAAAGATTCTTTTTTAAACGATTACGATTTAATTTAAATTTATTATAATTATCTGTTCTACCTGAATGTTTAAAATGAAAATCAATTATTGGTAATTTATATTTATTTTCATCTTCATCATCACTTTCTGGATGTACAAGAATTTTATTTAAACTAAATATTTTCATAATTCTATCATATTCAGTCATTATTTCTTGAATATAACAATGCAATAATACTGGATATAAATTTTTTAATCTTTCTGGAATAAAACTTAAAATTTTTTCTTGAATTTGATTTAACATTTTTGGTATTGGAATTTTTTTAACATTTTTTCGTAATTTACTTATATGATATGATTCATTTAATGGTAATATTGATTCAAGATCATTATCATCTTCATCATTTTTATTAATATTTTTACGGCATAATTTAATTTTTTCTTCTGCTGCTTTTCGTTTTAAAAATGTATAATGACGACGTTCCTTAACTTCACATATACGAAATACTAATAATGGATCATTTCGAAAATCTTCATTATCATATTTTTTAATATCAGTATCTGGTTTATGAAGACCTGACAATTGCTTACTAAATTTTGATTTATCCATTTTTATTTTTATTTTAATTAGTTATTCTTGTATAAGCAAGTAAAAATCTACTATTGCATATTTTTAAAAAAATAATTTATTAAATAAAAAATAACTTTGATAATAAACATGTCACTTAAAAAAAAAAATAAAATAAAAATAATTTCAAAGACGACTGTTTACAAATTTATTAAGTTTATGTAAAATATCATTAAAACTTTTTTTCGAAAATTTGTTTATTTCTTTTAGCAACGTTTATGAGAAAGATTTAAAACTGTTGCTATGGTATGAGGATACCGAAATTTTTCAAATAAGATGTAAATAACAAATCACAAATAATTGTTTTTTAATATACTATTTCAAAATCAAATACAAAATGTGCAGAAGTTGAGATATTATGGAATTACTATACGGGAATAAGACATTCAGAAGAACTCACATACATATGTACATATGTATATAGAGATATAATAATATTACTACATGAAATGATAAATTAAAAAAAAACAATGCAATTATTTTATTTCTACAGTAATTTTATTATAGCATAAATAATTCATTTTTAGTTAATTTAAAACATTCAACATCACCCAAATTTTTATTTTCTTCACAAAATTCGGTACATTAATAGTTTTGATATTATATAAAAGAAAAAAAATAAAATAAAGAACTGAAAATAGTTTGGTAGCCAGCAAATTTTTCTAAAAATTTGAATGGAAATTTTAAATTTAAAAATAATGTAATAAAAAATAAAAGAAAAACAAAAATAAAATTTAAAAATAAAAAATTGTTTTTTAAATCTCATAAAGATTTCATTGCAAACAAAAATGAAAAATTAATTCATGGTTTGAAACAAAACAAAAAGAAAAAAAATTATTTACATTTGTTTTTCTTTCTTCAAACAATACGTACTTTAAAAATAACATACAAAATCTAATTCTTGATATACTTTTTTTTTTTTTTTAAATATTTTAAACAAAAAAAAATATGTCTTTGAAATTCATCATTGTGTTTCTAAACTTTGTTTACACATATCAAGCCATTTAGCTTCTCTTCTTCTTTCTCCTTTATCTTCTTTATAACGAAAAAACAAAAAACAAGTAAAATAATAATTCAACATTTTTTTTTAAAGTACATTCTTTTTTTTGGTTCTTTTCCTTATACTGTTCTATTGTGGTGAACAAGGAAGTGAATTTAAATGTAAATTATCATCTTCAACACCACCCTCTTCATCATCACTACTCGATGATGATGCTAGATCTTGTACATTTGGACAATTTTCATCATGTTGACCTGTACGTCGATTTCTTAAACATTGATGTACAAAAAATAATAATGTTCTATTATCAAATATATCATGACTTGCCATAGATTGTTTTGTGTTGAATTGAACACACTTTTCTAGTCCCTCCATAGGAGGCGGATACTGTAAGAAAAGAGACAAAGAGAACATGACAAATATATGAAAAAGAAAAGTTATGATGATTAATTACTTGATCTTTTAAAGGCACCCAAATCTTAATTGTAGGATCAAGCCCTGAAGTTGCAAGTACTGGCAATGATGGATGTGGTTCAAGACAATTAACCTTAAAAAATAACAACAGATTATTAGGTTATTATAATTATTTTTTTTTTCTTTTTTAAAGGTAAATTCATTTTTACCACTCCACGATCTCCATGAATCCAATTAATAATAGATTCGGTGTCTTTATCCCAAATAAAGAAATTTCCACAATCACTTCCACTTATTACATATTCTGAATGTAATCCAAAAAAGTTTACTCCTTTAATTGTTTTTCGATTACTGAAAGAAAAAAGAAAAAATATATTGAATTTTTTATAAACTATATTAATATCTATTACTTATGTCCTCTATATTTATGTGTAAACATTCCAGGTATATAACATTTATTATTAAATAAATAAATATCTTCATCACTATATGAAGCTAAAATCTCTGTTCCATTATAATTATACACAGCACAAGTGATGTGACTTATAGATGTTTTTTTCTAAAGAATAGAATTCGTTTTTAATTTAATTTTCTAACAAAATTTTGTTGTTTTTGTTACACTTACTTCCTGTAAATGTTTTGGACACATTGATTCGATAGCTTTTTTAGGATTTCTTTTGTCATAGACGTACACATATTGATTACGTCCACAAACACAAAATTCTGGTTCAAATGGATGGTGCGCAATGCTGTATAAAGGCACTTTACGCTTATTCGCTTTTACAGTAACAATACGTTCAACTGGTCGTTCACGTAAATCAAAACGTACTACATGGCCATCTTCACCGGCTGTTAATACCTCATATGAATTTTGTGGTGATGGTGAAATTTTATGAACGGCGCCATCATGTTTTAATATAACTGTTGATATTACTTTACCACCACTAGGTACTATAGTTGCATGACGTACTTGTCCATCACGACCACTTGATACAATATTAATCCCACCTGGTAAATCAATAAATTTCGTTTGAAATACATTTGATGTATGACCACTTTTGAATGCATGAGCAATTTTATTTCCAGCCCAATTCCACAAAATTATTTTCAAATCATCAGATCCAGACGATAACAACGAACCAGATTTGTTGAAATTTAAACTATTTACACAGCCCTGATGTTTCTCTAGTTTATATAGTAATTTCATTTTCTCGACAATGTGACGTGATGAATAAAATCTAGATTGAAATGAGTACGGAGTACTTTCTGCCATTGCATGACGGCCTTTACCAGACAAACCATTTTCGCGATACATTATCTCATATGCAGAGTTCCAATTATACTTAGGTTTCTTTTTAGATTTTACAATCTCTTCCGTTGAATTGACTTCTTCTTCCTTACTCGATGAGATTGAACTCAAATCATCATATTCCATTGCATCAAATTCTGGGTATGTAATGCTCATCGATGTCGAATCACTGTCTTCGTCATTTCTAGCTGGATGTGAATTGGGTTCGGACTAAAAAAAAGAAGTAATAGTTTTATTGAGAATTTAGTTAATAATTTATATTTAAAAAATCTATCATACTTCAGAAGAAGAGTTTAAAGAAATTTCTATTCGTTTTCCTCCCACTCCAGGAGTTAGTAATCCGGCGCCTGCAGCTGTTGTTTCTTGATCATCATCAGAATCATCTGATGATGATGACACAACGCGAGTTCTATAATTTCTACGTCTAGTTTTTGATGTTCTTGTACTGCTACCCGCAGCAGTATTGCTATCATCTGTCTCATTTTTCTTATCATTTTCTTTCACCTTTTCTTTTTGATTACTTGTACTCGGCTGATTACTCTCATCTGTTTTCATAGTTTCTTCATTCTGCAAAATCTGATTTGTTGTTGATTGCTCATCATCTATTTTATCATTATTTCCCTTTGGCAATTCAGAGGTAGGATTATTTTCGTCATCTTTTTTATTTTCAGATTCACAATTTCTGGAATTGTTTGTAGTATCAGCATTATCAGTATTAAGCTCTAATGGCTCAATGTTATTTTGTATCGACATTTTTAAATTTTTTGTGATCTCTTCACTATTACCACTGTTATTTGGCACAGCATCAATTGGAATTGATTTTTCAGTAAATTTATCATTCGACATGCTAGACAAGGAAATGAAAAAATTTTTTTTACCAATTTTTAAGGTAAAAATTATTTTAAATTAAAGAAAAACAAAAAATTGAATAAAAGTAAAAAAAAAAAACAAATTAAGATTTTTACTGCGTAATTTTCTTTTTTCAAAGATTAATTGTATTAACCTAAGGTTGGTAAAAGAAAATTTCTTTTGCAAGTTTATTGTTTGTCTTATACATGTACAATTGCTTATTTTCTTACATAAAATATTTTAGTTATCAAATTCAATTAAAACAATAAGTTTTTATGTATGTACATATACATTTTACAAAATTACAATGTTGCATAGAATTCTAATTAAATAATTTTTATTTACCTATTGCTGTCGTTTTCTCCGACTGTCATATCTTTTTCGAAGTCCAATTTTGATCGTTTTGCTGAACTGTTTGAATTATCTGGATTTAAATCTTCATCCATTGCTATCAATATTTAATTATGTTCGATTTTACTGCTAAAGATTTTTTTTTTTTTATTTATTTATTTTTTTTTTTAATTTGAGTTTTTAATAAATATGATTAAAAAATGTTTTCATAAAATGAAAAATCAGAATAAAAAAAAATGGCAAACAAAAAGTATGTTCAACTTTGATAATTAATAATTTTTATAACGGAAGACAATTTTCTAAGGAAAATTATTTTCTGTTTCTACCTTTTTATAATTCTTATACCTTTTTTCTTGTTATTTAAAATAATTTAATAATTTAATTGTGATACGAAATATATTGTCTGTTCCTTCTAGTAAAAGGTTCTATAGACCGACATATTGTTATTTATTATAAAAGTTTGTAACACTTTCACTTTTTCATTATTATTTCTATCATGATTTTAAGTGATTGATACACTTTTAATAAAAGGATTTTTTTTTTTCTTTTTTAGAAAGTAATAAATTTTTATTTATATATTTGAATTATGAGGAAAAGAAAATTACTTTCTTTTTATTTTGAAATTGATTTTTTCAATAAAAAATTACAAATTATTTTAGTTTTTAATATCTTCCATTATTTTATTATAAATAATTTTAATAGAATACGAGCTCGCTCTGATAGTAGTAAGAATAAACAACAAATTCAAATTAACAAAATACAAATCGAATTGGATAAAATCAAGATCTGATAAAATTTTTATTAACGAACACGACAGGTGACAGGAGGAATCCTGAAAACTGTGATAATAATAATCAAATTTGAAAACAATAAATAAATAATAACTTTTTGGTAATTTTCAATTCAAAATTGCCACATACATAATTAAAAAAATTCGTTACATAGTAGGTCATTACCATATTAAAACTTTCGAAATATAATTTTTAAATTTTTACATAATTTCCTATTTTAAAATAATAATTGTTCAACTTTTTAGAAATAAACAAATTTTTAAAAATAAACATTTGTTTATTTTTAGAAATAAACAAATATTACCAACGTTCCTTTAATTATTTGATTTTTATTATAAATTTAAGAAACGTTTGATGAATTTAGTTATTCTTACTTTTTAGTTCTTACCATTCAAAATGAATTCCCCATGAAATTCATCGATAATTCTTTTAAACAAAAAATAATTTTTTTTTAATAGTTCTATATATTCGACTCACTCATACTTATTTGTCTATTTCGAATGTCATTTATAAGTCACTGTCATTCATTTTGCTAATCAATTGTGTCGACGACGGGTAAACAAAATTCACGCTGTATTATTAGTTAATTTTTGTGCAAAAAACAATTTAATTAAAATTCAATAAAATGGTTACATTAGGTCCTAAAAAAGATGGTAGTCCAAATATAGAATTTTATCAATCGTCAGAATGTTTGCAAGGTTTTGAAGCAGTACGGACATGGCTACAAAAAAATTACAAGAAGGTAAACCACATACAAAATTGATTGGTATACAAAGAACCGCAAAACAATGGCTGCGTGGTTGTCAAAAATATGTATATTATGTAGAAAATATGGCCGCGTTAAAAAATTATGAAATTTATATTTACACTTCATATAATTCGTGTTTGACTAATTGTAACCTTTTAATTTTTTTAACATTTCAGTCAATTTCATGTAGCACAGAACCTTTTACAAAAGAATCACTATGCCAGTTACTTATTCAGTTTATGCAGTATCAAGAAAGTAAACTTGGTAAAACTGCTTTGGAACCCCCAACAACAAAATTGCCGGTAAAAATTGGAATTTAATATAGCCAAAGTAGATGTATTGTACTGTTCTATTTTCGGTTATTATTTTTTTAGGCAAGATGTTTTCTTGACTTTAAACCGGGAGGTGCACTTTGTCATATATTTGGTACAATGTATCGTTATAGAGCAGAGCAAAGAGGACGTAAATTTGATTTCAGTATTAATAAAAATCCATCAAGAAAAGATCCAAATATTCAAATGATATTGGAAATAGAACAGGCGTTAATTGAAGCTGATTGTTACAGATTACCGTATGTGTATATTCGTCCAGAAGTTGATAAAGGTGTCGCTGGAAGAATACGTGAAATTCTCACAGCTCGTCGAGTCGAAATTGTATCAGATGAAGATGAAGCCTCTCATATAATTTACCCAGCTGTTGACCCACATCCTGAAGAATATGCTAGACCATCATTTAAACGTGGTCCAAATGTTATGCTGCATTGGTATTACTTTCCAGAATCTTATGATTCATGGGTACCGAATACTTTCGAATTACCGGTAAGCTCATTATTTTATATTAAAAATGTTTGCTTTATGATGTTATGTATTTTAAAGGAAAATATACCAGAATGTCCTCCGTCACCTACTGGATCAGAACCGGATCGTTGGCGTGTAACTACAAGTTGGGTTCTAGATTTAGAACAGTATAATGAATGGATGTGTGAAGAAGATTACGAAGTTGATGAACAAGGTAAAAAGAAAATGCATAAATTACGATTATCTGTTGAAGATTTGATGACAAATTTAAATGATGACAAAAAGAAGGCAACAGCAAACAAACAAAAAAGAAAAAGATCGCCATCGCCACCACCAAAAGGTGGAAAACGGAAAAGGTAATTAATGTAATAAAAATAAAACGGAGAAAAATGAATTAAATTTTTTAAAACAGATCTCCTGCCGTTTACTCGAAGAAATCACGTAGTGGTGAAGGTGAAGATGAAGAAGATTTAACACGAGATATGGAAGATCCACAACCAGAGCCAAATATTACGGAAGTTAGCAAACCATCAACGGGTCAGTCAACGACTAGTCCAGCACCAACTGCAAGTAAACAACGTGATAACGAATTGATGCCAATAAAAGGTGGTACAGTAACTGATTTAGATGAGGAGATGCAAGCTACAGGTGAAGATTCTCAAACTGGTAAAACAAGCGATAATAGTAATACACAAGAGTTTCCACACAAAGAAGACATGGAAGATAATGTGACCGAACAAACTCATCACATAATCGTTCCATCATACTCTGCTTGGTTCGATTATAATTCAATTCATGTGATCGAAAAACGGGCTATGCCAGAATTTTTCAATGGAAAGAATAAATCAAAAACACCAGAAATTTATATGGCATACAGGAATTTTATGATTGATACCTACAGATTAAATCCAACAGAGTACTTGACAAGTACAGCTTGTAGAAGAAATTTAGCAGGTAAAATAGAATTCGGTTTTATTATTAAATGAAAAGAACATGACACGAGATTTGTAAAATTTTAGGTGACGTGTGTGCTATTATGCGAGTTCATGCATTCCTTGAACAATGGGGTTTAATTAATTATCAAATTGATGCTGAAATGAGGCCAACACCAATGGGTCCACCACCAACTTCTCATTTTCATATACTCAGCGACACTCCATCAGGTTTACAACCTTTAAATCCACAGAAAACTCCACAACCTTCCGCTGCCAAAGTTCTTCTTGATTTGGATAAGAAGCCTAAAGAAAAAGAAGGTGAAACAGCAACTCCTAATTCTGTTGCTAATACAGCACCAGGAGCACCATCAATAGCACCAGTAAAAGTTGAAGGTATGGAAACAGGAGGACAGTTCGGATTAAAATTAGATCAGTATGCTAAGAAACCAGCAGCAATGAGAAATAAAACTGCGGCTAATATGGTGAGAGAATGGACAGATCAAGAAACTTTGCTTTTACTCGAAGGTTTAGAAATGTACAAAGATGATTGGAATAAAGTATGTGAACATGTTGGTACACGAACGCAAGATGAATGTATTTTACATTTTCTACGACTTCCAATCGAAGATCCATACTTGGAAGATGATGGTGGATTCCTTGGTCCTTTAGCATATCAACCGATTCCGTTTAGTAAATCAGGTAACCCAATAATGTCAACAGTTGCATTTTTAGCTTCAGTTGTTGACCCAAGAGTAGCAGCAGCAGCAGCAAAAGCTGCTATGGAAGAATTTGCTGCAATTAAGGTAAAAAGTTCGCAAAAAATAATTTATTATTTTTATACTTATCAGATATGATTTTTACAGGACGAAGTTCCATCATCGATTATGGACGCACACATTAAGAACGTAGAGAAATCTGGCTTTGGTGGTAAATTTGATCCATACGCTGGTTTAGCTAATAGTGGTATTGCAGGTACTGGTCCTACAGATAAAGATGATGATGAGTTAAATAAATCACACCAACAAACAGCTAATCATGACGAAGAAATGAAAGATTTAACGAAAAAAGATGCAGGTAGTTATTTTGAAAAAGATTCTTTCTCTTTGTAATGAAATTTTCCAAAAGATCTAGTTTGCTACTTACATTTTAGTTATTTTCACAAAATTAAAATTATTTTCAAAATTCCTAGTTATTCTATTTTATTTTCATGTTTTTTGTTTGATTTTTACAAATTGGCATGTTATTCGACGATTTTTTTGTTTTATTTTTATATTTTTTTTTTGCATTTGAATTGCACAATACAAAAATATACACATGAAAAAAGGCCCAAAAACACCAGATTCTAAACAAAAAGAGAAAAAATCTCCACAAACAACTGAAAATAAAACATCTTCAGATATAAAATCTGAAAAATTAGGTGACGATAAAGATGTTAAATCAGATGAATTATCTACGGAATCATCGCAGTCGACATCAGGTAGTACAGAAGCAACAAATGGTTCAACTAAAGAAAACGGTGATACAAGTCGTAAACTTTTCAATGAAGCCAATTTACAAACAGCAGCTGCTGCTGCTTTAGCATCGGCAGCAGTTAAAGCGAAACATTTAGCAGCATTAGAGGAACGTAAAATAAAATCATTAGTGGCTCTTTTAGTTGAAACTCAAATGAAAAAATTGGAAATTAAGTTGCGTCATTTTGAGGAGTTAGAAACTACCATGGAACGAGAGAGAGAAGGTTTGGAATATCAACGACAGCAGTTAATTACAGAACGACAACAATTCCATTTAGAACAGTTGAAAGCGGCTGAATTTAGAGCCAGACAACAGGCACATCATAGATTGCAACAAGAACAACAGGGACAGTGGCAATCTGGACCACCTAATGTCCCTTCAGGTGATAGACCTGGTGTACCACCCGCTTCAGCTAATAATGCTCCACCACCACCATCAGGTCCGCCTGTACCTCCACCAACTACTCAGTCATCTGCAAATAGCACAACAACAAGTGGTACTATTTTTTTAAATTAGGTCTGGTTTATGTAATAATTATTTCAAATTTTTTAGAAGCTCCTCCAACAGGAAGTACAAATGAACCATCATTGAATCAACCTTCAGCTGGACAACCACCAGTAGCTCCACCACCACAAGGACCACAACAACAACAGCAGCAGCAGCAACCACAACAACAACCACAACAAGGAAACACTCAGCCAGCCACAACACCGGCAACACCTCAAACTTAGATTTTTATTTCTTTTTTATTTTTATTTTTTTACTTAATCATTGAGAATGCGTTTAAATTGATTTAATTGAATTTATTATTTTTTTAATTTAGTACTTGTATATTAATAAATTAAGATTTTTTTGAATACTGATTTTATTTAGAATTGTTTTTAAACAATTATGAGACAAAACTACATAAATGATGTAGGCTTTTATTAAGCAAAAAAAGAAGAAAAAAACAAAATATTTAATTAAAGAATAAGAGAAAAGATTCATTTGTTAGAATAATAATTTTTTTGAATTGTGTATGTGGTAAAGTAATTTTCTTTATAAATTAAAATGTAGAATAAGATAAAAACAAAAGAAAAAAAAATGTAAAATTACTTTTACTTATAAAAAAGCATTAAATAGAAAATTAATATTAATTTTTGATGTACAATAAATAAAATCTGTATGAAAAATCAATATTTCAATGTTTTCTAATTTTTCCTGCTTAATTTCCTGTATAAAACATTCGCTTTAGTAAAAATTAATTGATAGGGTTTTACTTAATCATTTTATAGCACATAAAATACAAAAAAAAAAAAAACATTATAAATTGTGTACGTGTAAGTTATACTACAGAAGAAACGAACAAAATAATAAAAACAGGTAAGAAAATTAAAAAGTGAAAGAAGCAAAAGGTAAGTTTACTTACATGTACAAGACATTGGCTCTATCAGACAGAAATGAGATCAAACATACAACATTCTCTGGCTCTACTTTTGTATACCATCGTTTTGGCTTAACATCGTGTATACATATGTGGGTAAATCTTCGACTTAATTTTGATGATATTATGGTTTTTTATAGTGCTAATATAGTTAGTGTGAAAAGTTGAATAATGGAAATTTTTTATAGAAACATAAAACTGGTATCAGTCAGTTTTTAAGTTTGAATTAAAGGTGATGGTTTATAAAATAATGTGAAAGACACGGATTACAAAGTGCATTTATTCTTAATTAAAAATAAATAAAAAGAACGTATTTCTTCCATTTCTTCACTCTAAATAATTATTACTTGAATATATATAAAAAATTTATTTAATTGGATTTCTTAATTAATTACAAATTATAGCACAAAGGTACAAAATTTTGGTTTAAATTTTAAATAAAAAATTAATCAAATTTTGCTAAAGTAATAGAAAACAAGGAAATATCTATTGTATAAATACATTCCATTTTAAAATGAAAAAAAAAAAAAAAAAATCGAAGCTTTTCTTGTCATATATTTCTTAGATTTTAGATAAGTAGGTGCATGTATATAGATACAAGTTTTTGAGTTGTTTCTCTTGAAAAGGTCAAGATTTACAGAAAAAAAAGTTAAAAGTATGGGTATCAGATACATTCATATTATAAAGATGAAAGCCAAAAAAAAAAAAAAAACAAAAAAAGAACGAGAAGCCAAAAATAAATTAATAAAATAAAATTTTGAATCTTGTTTTTGTTTTACAGATCTAAAAAAATACCTAATTCTTTTTTTTTTTTTGTTCAAATGCAGTTATAAATATATTCACTTAAATAACGGATGTGTACATATACCTATGTGTTTACAAACATATACGTAGCTTATCATGTAAATTTTCTTGAAAAAAATTGAAGTGATCATAACGATCGTCGATCATACAACTTGCCTTTCACTTATTAAGAGGAAAAAAAAAACGTTGAATTAAAATCAAAGTTGTTATATTTGTAATCAAGCTGAAACATATTACTGGTACTCGCTGATACAGAGAATATTAATATGAAATTACTATTTAAAACCTGAATAATTTTAAAAAATAAAAATTTTTCATTTATTAGTACGTGCTATGTATTTGCTCTTTTTATGTATCTTAAAAATTCATTTACTGATGAAGAATATTTTTAATTTACTATAGAGCATATATGCTGCTATAGTGCACAATTACAGTGAAATGTAAAAATAAAACGTTATAAAGAAATTTAAAAAAAAAATTATCATGAGTAACATCTGTTTGTAATGATTCCAAATAAGCATGAGTATGTATTCAAAACAATATGACAACAAAATATTCCTTAAGCTTCTTCGGTTTCTTAAAAAAAAAAAAACAATAAAAAAGTAACTACCTATACTCGAACCTACCTATACTATAAAACTAAAATGTTAATTTGAATGATCAAGAATTCTGTGATTCATAAAGCACACCTAAATGAAGAAAGTATCTTTTTTTTGCTTTTTTAATCATATGCTAATTATTTCAATAGATTTTGATGATTACACGCCAGTTTTTAAATAACCAATTAATTGTGAATGATTTTTCTTTTTGTTTTTAAATTAGACCTACATTGAATTCATTATCATTTACCAATTAAAATTTCTTATGAAAATCTGTTACTGAAACTAATTTTATTCTGATTTTTTTTTTATTTAATAGAAAAATAAATAAAAAATGAATTCAAATTTGAATGTAAATTTTCTACGATGGATTTTTGTTTTAATTACAATTAGCATTTGTTTTATGATTGGCAGTTACGCAAAGACTGGTAAGTTTTTAAAAAATGTTCATACAATTTAAAACATTTTAGGACATTTCTTTTTTACTTATACTGTATTTTTTTTTTTTTTTTTTTTTTACAAATAAACGAATCATTGATTTATTACATTACTAAGCTTGACTAAACTAACAAACATTTTATTTATTTATTTTTTTATTTTTTTAAATTGAAATTATGTATATTGCACGCAAGATAACGTATATTTGTAGAAATGTATACGTTATAAATTTGAAATAATAATTATTGATAAAAATGTTTAAATTGTATTTTACTTTCATTTTTATTTATTTGTCTGTTTTATTTATTTATTTTTTTCATTAGGTCCAACACATGATCATGTTGTTGTTTGTTATGTAGCCGCATGGGCTGTATATCGTCCAGACAGAGGATCATTTAGTATCGAACATATAGATCCAAATTTATGTACACATATCGTATATTCATTTGCCGGTTTAGATATCACTAAAGATGCAATGAAATCACTTGGTAAGGTTTTAATTGATTTGTTTTATTCTTTTTTTATTTTTTGTTTAATTATTTTTATACCCCTTTAAACGTTTCCTTTTTTGTAATTTCATTCGATTTATTAGATTAAAGTTCAATTTCATGTCTGTACATAATTAAATGTTATATGAAGAAAATAAAAGTGTTGATACTATCATATGTGAAAATGTACACGTACGTACATGAATGATCGTTTTACAGAAAATTTTTTTAAATTTTCATTGCAAATACATGTGTATTTTGATTTTGAACAAAACATAAAAATTAAACATGAAATTGATATTTTTTACACTGTTTTTAAGGAACTTGCTAATTTAAAAACACTAAATCGATATCAAATTTCCATTATATTGAAAATGTATTATATATCCCATAAAACAGAAGTTATAAACCAGTTTTCAAATGAAAAATAAAATCAAACATGAATAATTAATTTATGTTACGTATTTAACAGAAATTTTAACTTGAATTTTTTTTTTCTTTGGTGTTTTGAATTTGCAAATTTACAGATCCATGGCAAGATTTGAATGACGGTAAAAAAGGTTTCGAAAGAGTTATTGGATTAAAAAAAAATCATCCACATTTAAAGGTACAATTTTTTTTTAGATTTACCAATTTAAATACAGATATTCAATATGTGTTCTTTATTTATTTATTTTCTTGTACTTACAAATCTCTTCTATAGGTAACATTAGCAATTGGTGGTTGGAATGAAGGCTCTAAGAATTATTCAATTTTGGCATCAGATTCAATTAAAAGACAAAAATTTGTTAAACAAGCAACCGAATTTATACGAAAACATAAATTTGATGGATTAGATCTTGATTGGGAATATCCAACACAAAGAGGAGGTGAACCATATGATCGAGAAAATTTCGTTTCATTAGTTAAAGAATTACGTGAAGAATTCAATCATTATGGATTGATTTTAACATCAGCATTTGGAGCTGCAAAACATGTAATCGATACAGCTTATAATATACCAGAGCTATCGAAATATTTAGATTTTTTACATATTATGTGTTATGATTATGGTGGTAGTTGGGATAGAAAAATTGGACCAAATGCTCCATTGGAAAGAGATGATAATGAATTAAGTGTTGTAAGTTTCATGATAATTTTTAATAAATTATTTTTTAGATTTATGTCTTTACTTTATTCCGTTTTTTTTTTTTTAAGAAAAATTCCATTGAATATTTGATTAAATTGGGTGCACCACCATCAAAACTAGTTATGGGTGTACCATTTTATGGTCGAACGTTCAAAACAAATTTGGATGGTAATTATGGTGATGCAGCTGAAGAAACTGGTTTTCAAGGACCATTCACAAGAGAGAACGGATTTTTGGGTTATAATGAAATTTGTATATTATTAAGTAACAAAACATCTGGATGGAAAAAATATTGGAATGATGAAACATCACAAGCGATCGCAAAATTTGATGATAATGAAAATGGTATAAAAAAAATTGTTGTCTATGATGATACAAGATCATTAGCTAGAAAAATGAGATTCGCTATTAAATATAAATTAGCTGGTGCAATGATATGGTCAATTGATACTGACGATTTTTTGGGCGATTGTGAATCAGAAACGGATACATTCAATGATTTTCATGATATATCGACTGGAGTTAAATTATTTATACCAAAGAGAATTAATGCAAATTTTCCACTTTTAAAAACGATTAATGAAGCAATCAATTTATCTGTTGAAGAAATTAAACAAGAAAATGTAATTAAAGAAAAAGAGAAAGATAATTTTATACCACATGGTGATGATGAAAATCAAATAAAATCAGAAGCTAATAGTATTAATAAATTTACATCATTGATGGTGTTCATTATGAATTTTATATTTTTGTTGCCAAATTTAAATTTATAATAATTTACTTCATACTTAATTAATTTAAGTTGTCTTAAACATTTTTTTGGATTAAAATGTGGCTCATTATGTAAAAAGAGACTATTTTTCTTCATATTTATTTTATCACTTTATAATCACATTGTACAGTTATAAAATATAAGAATTATTTTTATATGTTTTACATTGCACCATCATGAATGAATTTTAAATTTAATGAAACTATACAGAATTATGATTCAAAAAGATTTCTCTTGAATAACAGACATTTTTATAACAAAAAAAAAAAAAATTTGAAATTTAAATATTTAAATAAAAATAGAACTATTGTGAATAAATTTTTTTTTGTATTTGTATAAATAAAAATTTTTTTTTAAAAAAAAGTCAGTTATTTTTTTTTTGATAAATATTTTCTTTTTGTTTTTATTTCTTTTTTTTTGTTTTTTGTTTTTAATATCTTTTTATACATATACAGAATTTCATTGTCAACAGTTATTTTGTTCATTCATTTTTTTTCCTTTTATTAATTTTTTTTTTATTATTTCTTGTTTACTTTTATGTTTATCCTTAAAATCACCTTGTATGTATGTTAGTACTTAATGCTAAACGAAGGACGATTTGTTTTTATTTTGTTCTTTTTATTTACTTTTTTTTTAAATTTTTATTCATTTCAATTTTTTATCATTAATGCATTTTACAATGTGTTATGTAATAATGATTTTGCTTTTTTTCGTTATAAACTTTTGATAATAAATACAAAAAAGTACTTAAACACATACATAAAAATGTGATTTTCATTTTATTTTTAATTTTATTTTTTAAGTTGTCTTTTTTTTACAATTTAGTTGTAAAGATTTTCAATTTAATTTTATGTATACATGAATTTATATTTTCAATTATTACATAATTTTCTTTCTATTTCCTTTTTTCTAAAGGATGACAATTTTTTTTTTTCATTTTTTTAAATTTTGTTTTTTTTTTTTTTTTTACTTACAGTAAAATTTATTTTTATTTTTAATTTTATTTTTATTATTATTTTTTTTTTGTAATTAGGTTTTCGAGAGTACATAACATATATTACATACAAACATAGTGAATATTATCAATATTACAACTACTAATATTTTATGTATTTTACCTTATACATTTTATACATTCACATTATTACAGATCTCTTATTATACAATTTTAAGCAGTTTCATTTTTTTTTTTAATTTTTATTTTGCATTTTATAATTATTATTTTCATCTAAACTTATATTTAATTTTACATCACAAAATTTTACTATATAATCAAAATAAATGTTCTTTTAATTATTTTGTTTTGTTTTTTTTTTTTTTTGCTTAAATGCATGAGTTACTAAATGAAGAATACTAATGAGAAATTTATAATTAAAATTAAAAATAGTAATAAAAATGTTAACAAAAAAAAAAGTTTGTTTTTTTTTTTAAATTGTTTCAGGGGCAAAGGCCCTGTATTTATGATATTCTAATATTTTATATTGTCTTGATTATCTAATCTTTGATTCAATATTAAAACATTCAACATACACGTATAATCATACTAATTAAGTACACATCTAAGAATATGTAGTTTTACTTTACTTTTTAAAGGATACATATAATAGTGAAAATTTAAATCCAAATGTTTTTTTCTTTTAGATTTTCTCATTTCTACGTACATACCTTTTTCTTACAACAAACATTTCGATTTTCAAATTTTTTTTTGTTTTCTTTTTTCTTTACCTAAACATTCATTCTGTCTTAATTTATCTACCTAAAAAGCATTTTTATATTAAATTCAAAATACATTTCCTATAAATGATTGCATACATATACATACGTAATATGATGTAGATAGTAGATATACAGATATACAAAAATGTAATAACTAAAATTTATTTTTCATTCATTTTTATACAAAAATTTCTTTTCACAATCTTCGATCACTATTATCCGATGACCATTCATTTTCTGATGATATTGCAGTAACGATCATTTGTTGTTGTGATTGTGATTGTGACTGCAATGATGTTTGTGATTGTTGTAATTGTTTATTATTACCATCTTTTATTTCAGTTTCAGAATTATCTCTTCTATTATCTGGATATAAAAGACCTACATCACTACCACCTAAATTTTGTATAATTGTACTAATATTAGCTCCTAAATTTTGTCTTTTAATCGGTGTTAAATTAAGATTTTTAGGTGATTTCGGTTTATGAAAATGATTTGTTTTACTACCATTATTATTATTGTTATTGTTATTATTATTATTATTACTAGAATTTGAAAAATTTGATATATCTTGGTCATAATTTAATGTTAATGGGGTATTTTCTTTAATTATTTCATATTGGGCATCTGGTGCTAAGAATATCTCTTGAAGATTTTTTGTGGAACGTTTTAAAGCTTCTTGACTATGATCATTCGATGAAAATGGGAATGATGCTATAAAATTTGAATTATTTGTTTCTAACAATTCTTGATTAGTTTCACGATTATTATTTGTATAATTTACACCATTACCAGGAAAATTTTGTGAAACAAAATTGGTATTAGGTGTAGCCGGTGAAAGATCAGTAAAATCAGTTTTTTCACCAGATTCAACGGAACACATACTTTGTCGTGATATATCCTTTTGCATTAAACTTGTCCTTGGTGCTATTGTAGGTAAATTCATTTGAGTTTTATCATAGTCTTCTTGAATGATTTGTGGAAATGGTAATCGACTTCTAATTGATGTTTCTCGTTTACCAAATCTTTGTGCAAGATAATCTTCATTTTCATTTTTATTAAATTTGGTATTATCGTCTTTATCTTTTGTTATACGTCTTTGATTGTTAGCATCTTCGTAGTAATTATCATTCTTTACGGAAATGTTACAGCAACTGCTAACATCTGCAAAATAAACTTCTGATTCGGTGGGTTCTAGTAATCTTATGCCATTTTCAGCATCAACATTGTTTTCAATATTTTGAAATCCACCATTTTCTACGCCAGTTTTTAATCGTTTAATCTTCTGTTGACAATTTTGATTTGAAGAATTTTCATTTTGATCACAGCTACTATTTCCGGGCTCATGATATTCAGGATCTTCATGCAGATGATCTTGATGAGCTGATGAGAAAACATTTTGTACGTTAACTCGATTTCCTTGTTGACTGTTAGGACCTATACTCTTTGCCCCTATTTCAACTCGTTTCTTCGTCTTTCTTACTGGAAGTGTATTTGAAAAACGATCACGAGGACCATCACTATCTGATGGTGTATTTTCGTAGTTGTCTTTAGCTTTAAAGCCTGTTTGTCTTTTGATCACATTTCTACTTTGTTGAGGACAAAATGGTTCCATAGAATGACTATCAGCTGATGAACTGTGTTGATGACATTCCAACGTTGGAATATTTTGCTGTGAAGGTGGAATCTGATGATCTATTATTGATTGACATTGATTTGGATGCATGTACTGATATCTTCCACGACGTGCTGGACTATTTGGGTCACTGTACGGAGGTGGTGGTCCCCATACACCATATGGTAAACTACCTATAACACTGTAACCAGTTTGCGGATTGGGAATATTCGTCGTTTCTGGTCCTGCGGGTGTATTTGAAAATCCATATTGTGAATCTGGACTTGATGGAGTCTGACGAAATCGATTTGGTTCACTTCGTTGCCATGGCATACGAGGCCAACTCCAACCAACACCACGAGATCGTTGCGTTGTTTGTCCTATAGCACGATTTGGATTTGTTAGATCATCAACACCAGGATTTGGTGAATAAAAATTTCCTGGTTGGCCTGGTGGCCAAAATCTATTATCACCATCCCATGGATAAGCAGCAGGCATAGGATTTCGATGTGAATGACATTGTTCACAACATCGACATGTATTAGTTCGTGGGGTGCCAATAATTGATGGTCCTGTTACAGGCCCTGGTGGAGGCGGTGGTCCCTGTTGGCTAGCATAAAGTGACCGACATCTCAGTTCTAATTGTTCCCAGTACATCTTTTTCCTTTCATGACT
The DNA here is from genome assembly GCA_963971155.1 of Anthrax anthrax. NCBI lineage: Eukaryota > Metazoa > Arthropoda > Insecta > Diptera > Bombyliidae > Anthrax > Anthrax anthrax. Next base: position 20,766,135 of record OZ020120.1, read on the forward strand.
GTGATTAAAAATAACAGGCAAATGGAAAAATAAGCAAAAAAAAAAAATACATTTAATGATAATTATTTAGAAAATATAATTAAAACTTTTAAAAAGTTCTGTGAAATGAACAAAAACGAAAAAAAAATTATTGCATACAAACCTTAAAAGTTGATAAACTAACATACAACTGAATACGGCGACAAGAACACCAGCAACCGATAATCCAAATACAGCTCTTAAACAAGAATACAATGCCCCATGGACTACTCCACAATCAGCTGTTGAATCAAATACAAATCGCACTCCTTCTTTTGATTGAAAATTAATTACAAAAGTTGACAATTTCATCACCGTAACAAGAAAAACAAATAACGAAAAGAATGAGAAATAAAAATTTATTTTTCATTAACATAACAGATCATTAATTGCTTTTAATGCAAAAAAAAAATAAAAATAAACATGTGTTTATTTGAATTATATAATTAAAGGGTATATAGAGACATAAAAAAATATCATTGATATTATCTCATCGTATGATACTTAATTTTTATGGCAATTCAAGATAACAACTTACCCTCATCAACTCCTTCCATTTGTGATTCAATCATAACTGAATAGCATGTACATGTCCTTGTTTTTTGTGTATATTCACATTCTCTTAAAGCCTGCAATCGACTCATATGTAATACTGTCGTTGTGACAGTGACCAAGGCACACGTTAGGGCGGAAGCTAAACCACAAGCTCCAGAGAGTTTTATCTAAATAAAAATGACATATAAATACAAATATTACTTAAATACATACGTACATATGAAAACAACATAATATACAATTAAATACGACATAAATATGTTTGCGTTTAATACGAATGAATTTCTATACCCCCCCCTACATATGTATATGTATACATACGTATGAACCTTACGTAAATATGTATATACAATAGTAAATAAAAATCGATTTGATTATTATTATTTATTTATTATAACATGGAAATAGTCCTTGGAGAGAGATTTTCAGGAAAATTTAAACTTTTTTTTCCTATTTGATTTTTTATTGTTATTTTTATTGAAGTATTTAGGCATCATATATGTAGACGTATACATGTATGTACATTTATGTATATGGATAAATTTTTGTCGCATTGAAAACACTATTGTAAAGGTAATATATATACAATAGGAAAATAAAAATAAAAAAGAAGATTAAAAAAAAATGTACAAATACAAATGGGAATAAATAGAACACTAAAGGACGAAGGACAAAAATGAAACAAGAACATTGAAAAAAAAAATAGAAAAAAAAAGTAAAAGGACGACATTGCTTAGGAATGAAAATAAAAATAAAGAAATAAAAAAATAAGCAAATATATCACAGCAAGTATATAGGGGGAATCATTTTCAAATCTGACAAAAAAAAAAAAAATATGAAAATACAGGACAGTATGTGTATAGATATTTTTGTATACAGATAAGTATAGGGACGTACTTAACAAAAAAAAAAAAAAGAAAAAAGGATTTTACTAAATAAACATTTCATTTCATTTTTCAAAGTTTTAAAACTTGGCAAAAAAAATTTATTTTTCCAACGTTTTTTTTTTATGAAGTTTACATTTACATAACATTTACTGTCTTTCATTTTTTTTAAAATTTTCTTTTTCTCTCTATAATTTTTGCTTTATTAAAATTCCTTTTCTTTTTGTTGTATGAGATTTCAAGTATTAAAAATTGTCAACAGGATTCATGAATAAAAAATTTAATGCATTGTAAATAAAGTTTATGCACATACGTCGCATACATACATAACATATAGTCATGCAGAAGGCAACATATGATTACATAATTTTATTGTTATTATAGTGAATTTAATATATATCGTTAAATTGTTTTTCTTTGCTTTTTGCTTTTTTGTTTACGTAATGTATTATTATTTCATGCAAAAACAGGATGATGTACACAAAAAAAAAAAAAAATACGAAAAAAAATTTTTTCAGAAAATTTCTTTTTCCTGTATAGTTTTCCAGGATTTTTATTCAATATTGATTGTACTATATTTTATTAAATTAATAATTTCTTAATTTGTTCTGTTTTTTTTTTTCTTTTGCTAAAATTTAATTATATTCTTGACTGCTTATATATGGATATTAAATATTTCAAATCATTAAAGAAAATTAAATAAAAAAAAAATTTATGAAAATCATTCTAAATAATAACAAATCCTTATGCTATTTTTTTTATACTACAGATATCAAGATCATTTGTTTTATACAAGTCAAAAGAAGGCGAAAATTAAAAAAGGAAATTCAAGTGATATTATATAAAATGAAATTTGTACAATTAGTCTTTTATATCAACAATTTTTTTTATTTTTTTATTGTACGTATAAGAAAATAAATAACTTTTCTATTATATTTTCCTTTTATTCAGAAAATGATTTTGCATAAAAATGTATTTATCATTTCTAAGATTTATGAATAATGTGAAGTATAAAAATCTCATTTATATACATGTACATACAGCATTCAAGTATACACAATACACTGTATATAGGTTTCATTGCTTTGTATTATACATACATATATCCTTATTTGTTTGAGTGGAAGATTAATTTAAGAGTAATGACGACAGAATTTTTCTTTTACAAAAAAAAAAAAGAAAAAAAAACTTTTGGAAGAAAAATTTACTTGACGCGCATTATAAAAAGGCGTCACATCATAACGGTGTTATTTATATATGCATTAATCTGATGTAGAAAATTATTATAAAGATTTTCTTTTCATTTTAATGTATCATCTGAATTTATATTGTGAATAATACTGTATGAGTCCTATTTTTATTTTTATTGTTTATTTTTTTTTTTTTTAGTTTTTATTCTATTGTTATGTAATATGAGAAATGAATCTAAGAATCATAATCATCATAGTAGTTATCATCATCATAATCAGTCATTCTATGTAATGGTCAGTAGAGTACGTACAGTATAAGTAGTAAAAATATAAAAGTAAAAAAAAAAAAAAACAAAGTAATAATGTGGAAAATTAATTTTACCGTCATTGAATAGATTGATTAATTTAGAGTATTTATTGATCGATTTAATTACTGCATGTACATATGTAGATTGTAGACATGTGGGTCTAATCATAATTTTTTCTTTTGTTTCAATAAATACAAATAGTACGGTATTGTTGTTAGATTAAAGCAAGAATATGAAAACATATCGTTTAAAAAAATTTTAATTTTCTTATAAAAAGTACAAAAGAGAATTAAAAATAAACATTAAGTATAGAAAAAAAAAAATTATAATTTTTTCTTTTATTTTGCAAATCATGAAATTTGGATGGATTTTCTTTTAATAAGAAAAAAAAAAAAAACAAAAAGAAAAGAAAATTCTCATTACTCCTCCTACGAGGCTAGGCTGTACGATAGCTTAATATAACAAATGTAATGATGATGAATATGATATAGCTACCTATATTATATATTTTTAAAAAAAAAATATATGAAATGAATATCATCATTATTTTCCGTAAAAGTATGAAAAAAATTATTAAGAAAAAAAAAAAAATACAGAAAGAAAAAGCTCCAATTAAGATGACTGACACTATAATAAAATATACGTACATAAATATAAATGAATATACATACAAATTTTATATATGATAGATTTTTGTATGTGTAAATTATAAAAAGAAAATTTTCTTTAATATTATTTCATATATTACATAAATCGTTGGGCAAAAATGAATGAAATGAATTCCATTACATGCTTGTACGAGTGTATTATATGACACGATGATGTTAAATGTTGGAATTTGATGTTAACTTTTATAAAGTTGGGGTTGGTGATGGTTATGTAATATATACTATATAGTAATATGAAAATAGAAATAAGAAAATTTTCTTTTCCTTTGTATATATTAGAAGGGTTTAAAGGATAATGAATAATATAAAAAAAGGACATGAAAAAATGAAAATGAATAGAGAGAATGGGGGAAAAAAAATAATATGCTATCTTATAATATTACAAAAACTCAATCATTATCATACATGTATTAAATACGAATGTACGTATGTGTGAAGAAAAAGAGGTTAGAAAACGACAAATGAAAAACACGTAAACAGATTATGAATCTAAGTTGTCAGCAAGAAATGCTCATGCATACCTCGTGACTTTGATATTTGTGTATATACGTTTATTGCTTCATGTTATTATTACTAAAATAAAATGAAATGATAGGCAACACATAATATACAATAATATTCATTCATATAATATTGCCTGAGTCTGCATTGTATAAAATAAATTACAATAAAATAAAATAAAATAAAAAAAATTGAGTACGTATACATATTTTCATTTCATATTTTATGTAATATTATTAACTATTAATAAAGGGGTGGTGATGTATGGGTGGTTAGTTTGGTTTCTTATTTAACTATAATATATGAATGGTGTTTATTTATGAAAGATACATGTTACATATACAAATTGTGGTATGTACTCGAAAAGAAAACATTTTTTTTTCCTTTATAGAGATAAAATAGAAATTTCAATAATGCCAACTAAATGTTGTGTATTAGATATAATATGTATAAGTATGCCAAGGAACATAAGTAAAATAGATAGCGTATAGTAAATTGATATTACGTGATATGATATACCTGATGATATTATAAGGTGTAAATTTATGAAAATGAATGAAAAATGTATTATTATAAACATGCAATGTAACATATATGTATATAAATGTATGTACTTACCAAATAGCTGTAACGATTTCTTCTTCGTGCTAAACTCATAATACACAAACCAGTAAGCATTAACTAGAAATAGAAAACAAAGAGAGAAAAAAAAATGGATAAAATATTTGAAATTACTTTCTATTTATATTTTAAAATAAAAAAAAAAAACAAAAAAACATAAATTCCTCAGGAAAAATTTTTTTATTAAATATTTTATGTATGTATGTACATGCAGTATAATGAAAACAATGTAAAATGATTTATTTATATGATATATATATATTTTTTTGAATATTTTCCAGTTTGTTATATTATATGTACATGTACACAAAACAAAGATGACTTTGTCCTTAAACTCATTTTACTTTGTACTCTTCTCTTTGTAGTAATTCAATTTTAAATTTCATTTTCATAAAATCAATAAAGAATTTTCATCTCCTTTTTATGTCCTTATTTTTAAAAATAATAAAAATTTTTATTTTTTATTTTTCTAGAATATTTTTCACTTAATTCACTAAAATCGACTACAATCTAATTAATGTGTATAAATGTATATCGATATTCACATAAAGGCACAATTTTCTTTTAAATACACCAACTTATATACTCACATATGTACATATATCAGATTTAATGTATTTTCCTAGTAATTTTAATTAATTACATAAATATAAAAGTAAATTTGAAATAATGAAATTTTCGTCCAATTATGATAAAAGCTGTGAATGTATGTTACATAACGAATTGAAAGAAAAAGAAAAATAGAAAAAAAATTAAATGAAAAATTCAAAAAATAAAAAAATAATAAATATAATAAAATGATTATGATACGAGTATCTTGAAAAAAAATTTTTCTTCTTCTTTTTTTAATAATTTTTGTGTACAGTTAGAAAATTATAAAATAAATAAAAAAAAAATAAAAAATCATACAGATATATTTTTTTAAGAACATTTATAATGTGCCTAAAACACCTGCTTGTATATTATATGTGTATATGGATCGTTATGAATGAAAATCAGTAATCTATTAAATTTAATTAATTTTCATTTTCATTTTCTCAATTACGAAAGAGGATTTTTATTTTGTTCAAATAAGGAAAAAAAAATATATATGTATATGTTTAGATAGATATAAAGCAAAATGAGAAAAGTACAAAGTGGAAAGAAAACAAGTACATGGAATATATGTATAAAATTATAACTAGAAAAAATATAAAAGAAATAAAAAAAAAAAAAACGGATTCTATAAATATTGACATTAAAAAAATATATATGAAATTTTATTCATATAAAAATGATTGTACTGCATATTGTACCCGTACATACATACATACATATGCGTTAAGATACCATTTATAAATGATCCATGCGATGTACAATATTTTTGTGAATCTACATGTATTGATATACATATGTATGTGTTATATGTACATATAATTTGTCATCATTTATTTTATGTACACATATAAATATGTACATATATTCACAAAAATATACTGCTCATTCTACATATAATAATATATATCAGAAATTTCAATATAATATAAAGTAGATGCATATAAAACACTTGTTAGAAAAATTAAAAATTATGTTAGGAAAAATTTCAGGTATACAATTTATACACATCAGATATAACACACACACACACGTACAGTATATTTGATTTAATTATAAACCGTAAGTTATTGTATATAATTATTAAATGAGTTGGTGAACAGTACACATGTACATAAAATATGCTGTATGTGTGTATATGTACATTACACTTATGTACATGTATAATTATTCAATCGTACTTCAAATAATCCACATTTACTATATACTTGTGAACTTTAATCTATTTATTTATTTTTTTTATTTAATTTTCAACTCTTCATCTTCATACGCTAAACCGTTTTTTTTTTTTCATTATTTTGTTTTATTTTGACTTTTATTTGTAAAATATTAATGTATACGTTATATCTATCATATGAGTATTATTTACAGGTAAGGTATACACATCATAAATTAAATGTTAAAGTTATATTAAAATTTCATAAAATCATAATCATCATCATCATCATCATGTCATTAAAAAAATCATAATTAATTGTATGTACAATTTTGTGTACATGAATATGTATGTATGTGTGTTATGTTGATTTAAATATAGAAAATTTATGAATTTTGTATGTAGATATGTTGCATAACATTTTAACGTACAAGTGGTGGTACTTGATGATTACATACATATAGGCATCTACATATACAACATTGTATATACGTTGTGTTGTTATTCTAGTAGAAAAGTTTTTAATTACATTAAAAAGCAAATTGGAAAAGTTCAAATGAAAATGATAAAAGTTCCTTGAAATAATTTAATATTATTCCTTTTCTTTAAATTAATATACTGTTCCTGATAGTATCCACGTATATACCTGACATTCCATTATTATTATTATTATTATATAATATGCGTGTATATGTAAATTTGATGAACGTTATATAGCATCAAAATTTGAATTTTACAGTAAATTCAATATCATACATCAAAAATAAAATATGAATATTTTACATTTTATATAATAACAAAAATTAAATTTATGATTTATTTAATACATAAATAAAACTGTATATACAAATCATTTTGATTAAATTTCTACATACGTACTACCAGATACTACGTATGTACAAAGTACGTAAAGAAATCAAAAGTTACACAAATTTTAGATGTACATATATACAAAATTTATGTACTACACTGAAATATACGATGTACACAGTAAACAGTAAATGGAAAATTATTTGATTATTACATCTACATACATATGTATGTATGTACATGAAAAGTTTAAATAAAACGTGAAAAGTACTAATGAAATGAATTTTGTAGAAATGAATATGTTGTTTCGTATTAATTAAAAAATTTAAAAAAAAATAAATAAATTTGAAAAACTTTTCCTGGTGAATTCTAATTGAATTTTCGTACAAAATTGCATTGTCAAATTGAAACATATATTTTTTTTTTTTTTAATAACGCATATGATTTGTAATTAATTCATTACACAAAATATATTTATAAAATACAATATATTGGTACATATATACATTAAAGGCCATAAAAGAGTATCCACCCATATTAAAAATAATATTAAATTTAATTAAATAAATTAAATGCATTACATATGCCATAAAACATATATAAAAAAAAAATTTATATTTACTCACACACATATTAACATTAATATTCATTTCTGTAAACAATAACTTTAAAAGTCTACATTAATTTTCTCTTGAAAATTTTTATACAAAATAATTTTTTTTTTTTTTTAAATTAAATTTAAAAAATTTTTTTTTATTAAAATAAATAAAATCAATGTTGTATTTACTTGTATATTAAATACTTTAAATATTGTAAATATAAAATGTAAACAATAATAAAATTGTAAATAACAAATAAATTTTTATTAAATTAAATTGAATTTTATTAAATGCTTAATTGAAATTCATTTAATATATTTTTTTTCATTTTTTTATTTTTTTTATTATTTTTATTTTTTATTTTTTTTAAATTTATTTTTAAATATTATATTGTGATAAAATTTTTGTTATATTTTTCATAATTTTCACTATGTATATATTTTTTTTAAAATGAAATTTATGCAATCAGTAACGTTCAATATACATACATTTGATAAGTTTTCTTATAAATTTACATTGTACGTATGTGTTTTATTTGCATTATGGGTTCATTCATGTTTATATGTTCCAGACTGTTATAACACATATGTATATTTAATTTCATGTGTACTCTCAAAATAAAAGTTATTCATTGCATACACATAAATTCTTTTTTTTTTATTTTTTTTTTCTTTTTCATAAAAATATAATAAAATTTTTCAGAAACATTTTCTCATTTCTTTTGTTCATTTATTTATTTATTTTTAAATATTTTTTATTCATATACATATTTGTTAAATTAACATAAAATAAAATATAAATTTATTATCATCATATATTTTTCTGTATGTATGTATTGTACAAGTTTAAATCATAAAAATGATTGAGATGAAAAAAAAAAAAAGAAAACGTTAAAGAAAAACACAACTGTTATTTAATTCATGTGTGCACAGTATAATATACAAATACATAAAACCTTAAATGTATGTACCATATTATATGGCTTATACGTTATATGTTCATATATAATAATAAAAATTTGTGTGCGTGTGAAGGATTTTTTGTTTTTGGCAAATTCCAATTAACAAAAGTTTTTCATATTGATATATGTAATGTTTTAATAATAATAATAAATTTTCCACTAAAAACAGAAGAATAAAATAATAACGTCGGGAAAACCATATAATACTGAAAATTTTCTTCGAAATTTTTTTTTGTTTTTTTTTTTATAAAATTACTTCACGAAATTCAAGTGTTTAATTACATTATATCATGGTATATACACATGCATTATACATACACATCATGCATATAACATGTATGCATATGTATATAATTTTTGTATTTGATTTTTGTTTAAATTAATTTTTTCATAATATTTTTTTTTTCTTTTATCTTTATTCTGTTTTAATTTTCTTATTATATATTTTTCTTTAAAAAAATTTTTTTTTTGGCATTTTGTATGTTCATGTATAAGTTTTCATATTGAATGTATTATATACAAAAACAAAAAATTTATCCTTGACCAAATTTTTTCAAAAAGAAAAACATTTTTTTTTAATGTTAATTTTTTTTTTATTTGTTCATGTTTAAAAAATTTCTTTAATTTTTTGTTTTGTTTTTGAAATTATGTATGTATATAGTAAAATTGAAATATACATAAGTAGTACATATATAGGAAATTTTCTTGTCTTTATTATACGTTATTTTTTTTTTTTCTTATTTTTTAAAATGAACAGAAAAATAGCCATGAAACTTTTTTGTCTTTTGTTCTTTAAAAAACAAATGTTTCGCTATTTTATTTCATTTCCCTTTCATTTTTTTTTTATTTTGCTCAAACTAAACGTTTCAAATAAAAATCAGAACAATTTTACGTAATTTTAGTTTTTCCAACTTAAATTGAAATGAAAAAAAAAAAAAGAAAATAAAAGAAAAGTAAAATAATTTATTTTTTTGAAATAAAAAGAGGAGAAGACGATAAATGAAGTGACCATGTAATATTGCTATTAAAAGTTTTTCAATAAAAATTATATGATCCATCAAACGGAATGAAACCTTATTTTTTTATTTTCTTGTATTTCAATGTAACACATATGCAAGTAAAAAGTATAAAAACAAATAAAAATAAAAGGACGAAAAACTAAAAATTTTCAGTATTCATTTCTTAATTTAGAAAGAATTTCTTTTCACATGAAAAATACATTATCACATTTTCATCAAATGTGTGTGTGTATTATGAGTAAATTCTATTAAGATGAATTTCTTTTTAATTTCTTAATTATTTTAATTGAATAATTTTCTTATTTATCTCATGTATTTATGTACTTGATTTTTAATTGATGCTTTTAATTTTCAATTTTCAATATCAAAGTAATCTCAATTGAATTTTCTTGATTTGAAGAAATTAAATATCAACTTTTACTACTTTTACTACTAGTTTGAAAATATAAGAAAAACCAAAAATTATTCTATTATACAGATATAAATTTTAAAGAATTTTTAGTTATTATCCTGATTGCTTTCTGTGATTAATTGAATTTTCTATTTTAAAATGTCCTGAAGAAAATACTATTTAAGAATATTTTGTTTTTATTGTTTTCATAACAGAATGTTTATTTTAAAATGACTGTGATTGCATTTAAAGTAAATAGTTAAATACTATTTTACATTTCATAAAAGTTTTTAAATCTTAGATAGTTTGTTAGTTGTACACAATATAGTTATTCATATTATTTTTGGTTTTATTATGATGGAATTGTTTTCTGAGAATTTTAGTTTATATACATATTTCCATTCTATGTAAAACCACCTGTAAGTATTTAAATACCTGCAGTATATAAATGTGAATACATTTGAAAGTATTTATTCTTAAAATTTACTAAAAATTCATTTTATCCATTCTTTGGGATATCGTCTGTCTGTCTGTCATTTCAATATGTTGAGTATTTATATGCGTATACAATATTTTTGTATATATACAAACATAGATGAATGTTTGCATTAACTTGGATGGATATACTTTTCCACAAGTTATTTTTGCATTTTGTTTTTCCTTAAATTAAATTCAATTGTGTAGGAGAATATTTTTTTTTTTTTTGAAAATCGAAATATACAGACATATTATTATTTTTATTCATTTTTTTGGTATGTTTTCAATGAGTATGTAATGTTGAAATTAAAAGTTGTCTTTCCGGGAAGTTCATTGTTTTCCTTCTGGTTCTGATATTTTGCTATTTATTACGATGATGACTACTACGATGATGATGATGATGATGACGATGATACCATATGCTGAGTTGACTAACTGGTTCCAAATGTGCAGTATGTATGTAATATTATTTTACCATCTATTAAACTTCATCATCATTAAGTATACACACAGTATTTATGTATACCATAAATATAATTGTGTATATGTATGTACATAATATAATATAGTGACAGTAGTAATACAGAAGCGTCCTTTTTAATTGCTTTCTTTATTCAACAACTGAATATTGTACTTGTAGAGAGCCTTCACCACTATACAATGTACATGTTCATGATAGAAGTTGTTGTCTGATGATAAGGTTTTTAAGCTTTTTAACTAAATACCTATGCCTTTAGGGTTATATACTCATATATAAAGTTTATCAAAGTTTTACGTTGAAGTGCAGGTGCATTTAAGATGATGTAAATATTATACATGTTTGTACGTATGTACGTAATACAATCCATTTAGAGGTAATATATATATAGACAGACACATTTATCATTATGTGAACCATACTTACCCATATATATATATACATGTATAAGCGTAGTAAGTTCAATTGTGTCAAAGTTTAATGAAGTTTTCCTATTTTCCTTTATTTCTTGTTTTTTTATTATTATTATTATTTTTTTTTTGTTTTTTGAATATACAATTTTTTTTTTTTTTTTGCTTAGTCTTGTTGTCATTTTTAAACTTGATGATTACATAACGTACATAATTTTTTTTTTTACATACATACATAATGTATATTTATATGTACATTGTAGAATGATCCTTATTGTGAATATACAGTGAAACCGTTGGTGAAACTTTTGAATGGTATAATGAAAAAGTTTTATTATTTTTTTCAATGGATTTTTGAGTAAACAATAAATGACTTTTATTATGTATGTAAAAGTATATACACATTCGTTATATTTAAAACAGCCTCAGATAAATCCTATGTAATATGTACATACACACATATATTACAATATAAATACATACTCGCATAAATATATGTAAAAACAAAAATGAGTAAAGTATTTTAAGGTTTATTTAATAGTACATCATACAACGTGAATACATAAATATAAGAAATCATTGATGTAAAAACACGTTACAAAAATATACGTATACACATGATAAATAAAAAGACAAAATAAGGATATTGAATTAAAATTGTTTCAGTAAATTAAAAAAAAAAAGATATTGTGTAGGTATATGGAAAATAATAATATTTTAAGAGCTTCTGATTAAAGTTAATAAAATCATCTACCTATTACTCATATGTATATGTATTGTGTACATTGTATGTATATACTTTGTATGTTCATATTACGTTGATAGATTTCTTTTGTTTCTCTTCAATATTTTATCATGTGATAAAATTTAATAACAATACGTTTCAGAAAAACAAAAAAAAATTTAACAAAATTCTTTATTAATTAAAATTCTTTTGAATTGTGAAAAATAAAAGTTTATTCTCATTTTTTAAAACAGACAGAACAAAAAGCAAAAAAATTAAATTAATAACTTAAAGTATATTGAATGAAAAGTATTCGAAATTAAAGGATATATACTTATTTTCCTACGTATTCCGTTCTAATTAAAATTATTCAATTTATTATCTGTAATCTTTAATGTAATTAAAATTTCGTTTGAAAAACTAAAAAAATGAATTAAAAGATTATTGTATACTGTAGTGCATTTTTAAGTATTTAGTACGTAATATAATATTTGCAACAACAATTTTGTAGAATAAGCACAACAATGATTCTTATATGTAGTAACATAATCTATTGTATATTGAATGAAAAGCTTATTTTATATTCTGATATTATTATTTTTATTTACTGAAATCCTTTGAAATTACGTATTTTCCTTTTTCCAATAAATTTGATTTTTTTTTTAAATTTTTTTATTCTAAATAAAATTAAAAAAAATAAATAAATTGTAAAAAAAAAGTCAAGAAAAATTAAATTGCAATGTTTTTAAGTACATATTGTTGTTTTTAGTTTCGTTATTTTTAGTGATACTAAAGAATAAATATTCTTAACAAAAGATTAACTTTTATTAATCAAACAAAGTGATTTATTTCTAAAGGATAAATGCAAAAAACAAAAAAATCATACATATTTAGGTGTATCTGAGGATAGACAATATCAAGAAGGTTGTACATATTGTTCTAAAATATTTTTATCTTGAAAAATGTTTTTTTTTTTCTTATTTTTTTTTAATAAGAATAAAAGCATTTGACACTTTTAAGTTTATACATTGCATAAAATAAGGATAAAATGTCCTGATGATGTCTTGCATCTTATTTTTCATGTTGAACTTCCAATTTTTTTCTCTTTAATTTTCTTTTATATTTTTTTTTCTATGGCATTTTCCTTGTAACAAATTTACAACAAATCTTACTTGTGTTTTACTGTATGTACAAATCGTAAGATTTAAAAATATGGCAACGAAAAAAAAAAAATAAAAATAAAATAAAAATTCAGTACTTGAATATAACCGTAATCTTGGGGAAAATCTAAAATAACTATCACGTTTATAAGCTTCTTTTACCTCAGAATTTATGCATTCATGGTACAGTATATACAGTGTGTGCATTCATGTACATGAAACATTTTTGTCTGGTTTTATTTTTATTTTGTACTTGTTTTGTCTCCTTTATTTTACCATAAAATATTTTGAATTTTTTATATTGTATTTATTATATATCCTACATGTGTGTAAATCTCTAATAATAATTCAAATGAAATTTTATTTATCGTCCTTTAAAAAACAAATATATATATTTTTTTTTTATTATACATGAAATATTTTCATTTTTAAAATAAAATCGTTTACTTTAAACTTTTTTAAAGTTAAGAAAAAAAAAAAAAATTTGTAATTCACTTCAATACACACGTATAATTTTATTTTTATATTTTTTGCTATGTATTTCTATGCTTTCATATAAATAAGATTTTATAGTGTTGTTTTCTAACAAAACAATGTGCGTTATTAATTTTAATAATAATAACGTAAAAAAAGATTAAAATGAATTTTCCAGTGTTTTCTTTATTTTTCCTCTTTTTGTTTTTGCTTTTGCTTTCGTGTCTTTTTTTTTTTTTTTATCTTAAAATAATATTATTGCTTGTGTGCAAGTACTTTTCATCTTATACGTTTTCTTTTTTCTTTGTCGTTTTTCTAGTGTATGTTTGTATATGTGTACTTTAATACTTTTTTAAGCTTATAGCTCTTCCGCTTTAAAAAGTGCAAAAATTAAATTAAATGCTATATATGGAGAAAAAATAAGAGGAAAAAAAAGCAGAATAAAGAAAACTTTTATAATAAGGGTATAATTTAAAAAAAAAAAAGCAAGAATAAAAAAGAGGATTTATAAATCCTGTTTGTTTTCTCTTTTGGTAGTTTTTGTATTATAAGTGTACTGTATAAAACTCATTGCCATTTCTGCATGATACGCGTTTTAAACATGTTAATAAAACATACGAATAAAAATATTAGACTTTATACTGTTATCATCATGATGGTGCACACGTTTCTTTGATTGCGTTATAGTGTTGTATAAATATGTTATGTATGTACGTATGTATGTGAGTATAACCAAATAACGTACATATAATGTACACGCCTTATATCCGGCAATACAATTTTCTTTATAGAAGTATAAATTATTATTATTATTATTATAATCTACATAAGGCCTTTGTCTAATTAGGGCATAATAGGGATGCCTTAAAAGATTAAGGACTTTTTGAAAATACATAATTACAGCTAATTATACATATATACATACATATACATATATTCATATACATATGCACATGTTTATGTGAATAAAACAAAATCTAATGTTGTATTTGCGATTATAAGAACAATAGAAAATTCACGAATAAATACGTGTATTAAAAAACACAAACACAGTCGACTTAAATGGCTAATAAAAAAAAAACAAAAATAAAAAATAAAATAAAATAAAAGGCAAAAGTAAGGAAATATATAATTTGAAAAAAAAGAAAAACGAAATTAAAGGAAAACGTAAAACGAATTGGAAAAATTTCCTTTAATCCCAAAAACTTAATCTCTAATTTATACCATATCCCTTTTTTTTTCCTCGTTAATTTTTAATAAGAACAATGTTCACAAGCGTATACACAATTATTTTGTTATATACTGGTATACACAAATTACAATATAATAAATACACACACACACACACACAATATCGATGTACATATGGCAAAATACCATAAACCTAGTATGTACTACAAATTCTAGTAGTTAGTTTCACTTGACAGAATTTTTAAATCTAGTTTGGTTTTATGTACTAACATGCTAACATACCACAAATTATATGAACCTTGGGTAAACCAATAGTTTTTTTTTCGTATTTGGTCTTATATACGTTTTTTTTTTTTTTTTTTTTTTTTTTTTTTTTTTTTTTTTTTTTTTGAGAGGATATTATCTAAGGATCAATATTTCACTAAGATATTAAAATAAATTGGAATTCTTCAAAAAAATAAAAATTGTTCCATTCTGGTATTTTGGTTTTTTTTTTTTTTTTTTTTTTTTTAAATAATGTATGTACACATTACATTTAGAGATATATGTACATTGAGAATCTATCAAATAATCTGTGTCTCAAATTTTCATTAAAAAAGGAAAATTATGTACTAGAAAACAAATTCATTTTTGTGCAGATTAAACAAATGACCAAAATGATGAAAAACTTTTAAAATAAGTATAAAAATAACAGAAATATTTCATTTAGTCATTTATTAGTATCGCTATAATATGTATACAATGTATATACGGTCTTCAGTATTCGATACTGAATGGTCAGAAAAAAAAAAATAAAAAAAAAAAAATAAAAAGTTTGAAAAAAAAAATAGAAAAATAAAAAAGAAAGTTTTAAACATTCGTTTTAATAATGCAATTAAATTTGTTCATAGAAAAAATATCTAAACCTATATAGAACATTAAAGTAGTTTCACGTATTCTGGTACATTACCGTAGTACAAATAGAAAAAAAAAATTAGAGAATTTATTTATGGACTTTCGGAAACATACTTACAATTGAGATATTGTTATTTTACCGTGGACGTAATCTCATATATACTTTTATATAATGTATATGTGTGTTTAACTATACTTATATGAGATGTCCATTAAAGTAAAGTGGGTGGATGATAGTGGTAACTTGATATGTTGAGTTGAAGAAATTATGGGTATTTCAAAACTTTTTACATGAAAACTTTACAATAAATTGTACAGATGTCAAGATTGTCTTTTATTTTAAGTACTGCTTATACACGAACACTGACATGTGTATAATACACATATGAACATGAAGATAGAAAAGTATTTGATAGCTTAACCAAAAAAAAAATAATAAAGTTCGTTTTGCGTATAGAGCGTATGAACATAGTGAATAGTTAAATTGAAAAAAAAAAAATAAATAAATTGTTAAACATGTTTATCTATAGAAATGTCCAAAACTATTATAACATTTTATACCTTTTATTCAAAACTCTAGAATATGTGTAAAAGTTTTCCTTATCCAAATGTTATTGTTTCTGTAAAATAATGAGTATATTAACTAAAATTTTTATTAATAGATAAAAGTATTGAAACTTTATTTTTCGGTTATTCAACCTTTTTTGTTTTTTTTTTTTTTTTCAATTTTTTTGTTGACATTTTGGCCAATTAATTTATATTTTATTATAAACTAAAAAAAAAAAACAAGGATTATAAAGGACTTTTGAAAAACAATAACCTTTTTTACTAGAAATTTTATTAAAAGGTATTTCATTATTTGAATAGCTCTTAAAAAATCAGAACACAAAGAAAAACCAAAATCTAATATCTAATCTAATTTAACTTGAAGCTAATAAACAAAAGTGATTTTTATGATAATAATAATGTAAATATTTTCATATGTAAATTATGTCATTCTTTAAACATCATTGTATACATATGTATCGGTAAGATGTGTGAAATGATAAATCACATACAAATAATCATAAGTTTATATTATCATTGAATTTTGAAAAATCGGTAAATCGTATTTCATTTAAGATAAAATTCATGAAACATGTTTTGAATAATCAATGAATTTCATTATTATAATGATGCAAACGTAAGCAAAATTTAATATGTTAAAAATGTATGCATAAAATCATACATACATTTGTACGTATATATATAGTACTATGCACAATACAAATGTAGTATAAAAAATATAATTGTGGTGTGTGTGTATAGTTGTAGAATTGAATACATATTTCTTTACATTTTGTTAACAATCTTGGCTGACGTTATCATTTTCAAAGTTTATTCTACATAGATATAGTACAAGTGCAATGTATTATACGTACGTATATATGTACGTACTGGTACTGAATATAATACAATGGCATTCAAATGAATACATACATTCATATATAAAATGTGAAATGTAGATAAAGTTCGAATTTCATTTTTCTTATTTTCATTGTGTCTTTTTTTTATTTTCATTTTTGTCATTATCATTGCATTTTTTTTTTTATTATACTTCTATAAACATGTGTGAAGATGTATGTACACATATATCACATTGAATTATTTTTATATATTTGTTGAACCAAGTATAAGAACACCAAATAAACTAGATGTATTGTTTAAATTTTTCATATAAAAACTATTTTTTTACACACATTCACACCTATGTGAGTACAATAAAAATACATATACATATATGCATGTATTAAATGTATAAATATGTATAATCAAGCAAATAAAATGTTATATATTAAAATGATAAGTGTATGATGTGTATGTGAATACACAGTAAATAAAAAATCATCTGAATTTAGAAAAATTGAAGAAAATCATCGAATTTTCATGCTGTGATTTTTACTTATTTTATGTTTTATTTTTTTTTCTTTTTAAAAAAAAGAATTCATGAAAGAATTTCTAAAATTGAATAAAATTTGTATTCACAATTTATAGTTTTTTGCATTTGATTAAAATTTTATAAATCTCATTTTAGTATTTCATTTTATTTGGATTTTTTTTTCTGCACGTATATAATAGCAAAAAAAAAAGTATTTTTCTGGTTTCCATTTCAATTGAGAATAATACAAGTATGTAGAATTCTTGCTTTTTTTTCTTTCATTTATTATTTACCATGAATTTTATTCACATATCAGATAAATTCAATTTAACCAGATATCATGTACATACATGGATGTATCTAATGTATCCTTTTTTTTTTTCTAAATCAAATTTTAACAATTTTTCTCATATCCTTATTGTCTGTTTATAGAAGTAATTTGAATTCTACATGTAGAGTTAGCATATGCTTTAATACGTACATACATCTGAATACTGGATGTAGTGTGTTATATACGTATACGAAAAGGATGTGTCCATTTTCTTGATATCAAAGTCAAATTATGGTAATTGGTATGATGTACCCGAGCTTAAATAAATCCATATGTGTGTATGTACATATAAATAGAATAGTGGTTATATTTTTGTGTATAACAGGACTGTATATGTATGTATGTATGTATGTAATGTTAACAAATTATAATAATCTTCTATCCGATCCAGACATTTGTATGTAGATTAAACTACCTAAGCAATTTTGTTACTTGTAATCCTTTCAATTCTTTTTTCCTATATTTCGATTAGATAATATTACAATGTATAAAAAAAAACGTGCAATGGGTGGTAATGGATATACGTCGTATAGTAATAGAAAAAGGTCAGAAATCAAGGAATTTTCATTGAAATTGATCTCGTCGATTTTGACGTAAACAATTAAATACCACTATGTATGTACATGTACATACATACATATTAGGGCTTTTACATGAAAAGACACAAATGAAAAGACACATTCCAGTACTTCCAATGTAACGGGTAAAGGAAATAAAGCGTTTATCAGGTAGTTTATAGGAACCGTGTAGCCTCATACACGCCTTACTTTCTTCACCCGGTTTCTCATAAGACAATTTTTCACGTGAGTCTCATAAAAGTCTCATCGTCTAAAACCGTCCCCTATGACTTTCAAAAGTCACTGATTTTGAAGTTATTGAGATACATGCTGCTAAACTGGATATTTTACTTAATGCATGTTGCTGGATGAATTTCCGTTTAAGGGACATATGTACATATGTAGCTAGAGAATTTAGTTGTTATTTTAACTTATTTTATTTACAATTTTTTATTTTATTATATTTTCTTTGAATTCTTTATTAACTTTATACAACGTAGTACAACGCAATACATATATGTATGTACATTTCAAATAAATTTTATTTAAAAAAACAATGTTCATAACGTGTCTTACATGAATATTTTGTTATTAGGTTTTATTGAATTTGAAATTAAATTTGATTTGTATATCATTCACTCACACTTTAAGTATTTGTACATAACGTATTAAACATGGATATGTCAATGTGTATGAATGCCTATATAAATGTCATACGAATTTGAATACAAAAGTGTAATTTATTTTAGACACAAACATATATAAATACAAACATATATAAGTACTTATAGATATACATTTGATGATGTGAGATACTCGTACAATTGTATATAAGCATGATCTTCAAATTCTATTTTCAAAAATATATAAATGAAAGAATTCACTATGGTAATATAGCTAAACATTTTAAATTCCATTTTCACCGATATACTGAACGTATTTTGATTATTTGCTTTTTATTGAATAAATAAATCAGGTATTACAAGAAAAGTACTATAAATATTCAATCAAAAGAACAAAAATATAAAAAAAAAAAATCCTAATACGATTTGTACCAATAATAAAAAAAACGGAAGAAAATTTTCAAAATTTATTTTATTTTATTTTTTTTGTTGTTGTTGTTTGTGTGTACTGAAGTGTACCATATTCCATAGAGAAATCATCAATAACAAACGAATTTAAATGAATTTAGCATATTGTGTACACGCATATATACATACATAAATTGATATCATTACGAATTATTATTATCATGACGTCTATGTCAACAGATCGTTTTAGGTTGTTTTCCGTGAATATTTCATACAGATTTCATTCGTTTTTTTTTTTTTTAAATTGATAAATTCAATACGTTAAAATGTGAAGAGCTCTTGAAAAATCTGTAGTGATGATAACGTTTTCAAGATTTTTATTTATGAGAAATTAAAAATTCTATATGTAAGCATTTTGATCTCATTCAAAAGGAAAATTTTGATGGAGGTCCTACATAAATATGTATGTAAAATTTTATGTCAATTACTGAAAATGTCAAGTGTTAAATTTTAATGAAATAAGTTAATTATAAAAAAAAAAAAATAAAATCAAACTGCATGTTCTTGAATGATAATTTAATAAAAAAAAAAAAATGTGTGTAATTGAAGAAAATTATGACTTTTTCATACCCATAAAAATAAAAATTATTCAGTATTTAAGTACTTACACCATATAGACAATTATTTGCAAATTACCACATTTTAAAATGTGAATACAAAAAAAAAAAAAACGACTAATAAAGAAAACAAAAATGAGAAAACGGAAAATCATAAAATATACGTGATTTGCACATTAATATTGTATTTATGCCTTTAGTTATACCGTTATTCATTTTGTTTTTTTTTATTTTGTGTTCATTATTACAATCAACGAAAATCCTTCACATTTATACACATTTACATATATTTTGTTGTATATAACAAGAGTACTTTGTACTTTGTAATTTTTGAAATTTGATGATTATAACGAACAAAACGACTACACAAAACCATGATGATGATGATGATGTCTGATGTCTAACTTTGTAATTATATTATTACAAATTGGAAAAAAAAATTTTTTTTTCCATTTTGTTTCTTTTAACATTTATGGATTTTTATTTTTAAATGTCACGTTTACGAAATTTCTTCATCTTTGTATAATTTGTCAATTACGTTAGTGTCAGTGTTTATACGTACATATGTATGGTTGCTACCTTCTTTTTCTGTCATTTCAAATAAAATTGTTAAACAATTTTTTCTTGTTTTTATTTTTTTCTGATTTTTTTCCTTTTCTAGAAATTTTTTTTTTAATTCTTCTTTTTATATTTTTAATCGATTTTTCATTCCAATTTACTAAATGAAAATGTTTTGAGATGAAATGAGAAAAAAAAAATGAAATAAAACATGAAACTCATTAGTGGACACTAATTAAAAATAAAAACTTTTTATTTCTATTTTTTTTTTTTCATTTTAATTTTTATATGGATATGTGAATGTCCTAATGCAGTAATTTTACTGTACAAGTTCACATATAATACGATGTGAAAATTCCAATAATTCTGTTAAATAATTTTTAAAAAGTAGTGAGAAAAAACTAAAAATAAAATGAAATAAAAATAGGAATTTCAATTTTTTTTTTCTGTTATTCTGTAGTAATTTTGGTAATAACAATAGCTAGTCAGACATACAAAATAATAATAAGTATAAATGTAGACATGTGTAGTTGTTATCCTGTTCTATATAAAAATTCGTTTTTTTTTTTTTTCTTTGGCATATAAACAACGGTAACAACAACAATAATAATAAAAACTTGAAAGAAAAAAAAATTATTAAATTGAAATAAAATAAAAGAAAATTGGTTTTCATGTTGTCATTTGTTTTTGTATGTTCACGAGAAGTAAATTCAGAAAAAAAAAAAAAAAAATACACATATGAATCCAATCCAAAATGTACAGAGTTGTATGTACACATCGATATTGTATACATATCGAGAGTAGAAAAAGGGTGTCAAAAATGGGTTGACAATTTAAAAAATTTGCCAACAGCTCAATTGGAAAATTTTGTATGACATGATTTATGAAGCGAAAACGAAGTATGGATAGGACATACACATTTGTACGTGTATGTATATAAAATATATTCTTGTTCTAGTTGCTGATATATGCATATCATATAAAATGCTTAGAATATTGTACACTTGTCTTATAAACGTGTATACCTTTATATGATGTGATATTTTTTACTTATCGGTATGTATGCATATGTACATATATTTGTCGTTATCGTTTGTACAAATATAAAAATTTCGTTATGTATTCAAGTTTTTGTTTTATTTTATTTTATTTTTTCCAATTTTTATTTTTTTTTATATTTTGCAGTTAGCTTTTATATTTGCCGTAAGGTTTCACATATACCTACACATAAATGTGATAGAAAAAAAAAATGCTGTTTTTTTATTGAAAAAATTTATGTGCAGTTTAATATATTGATTCGACAATCGAATTGAATATATCCTGAAGGTATATGATATGAACATTTAATATTATAAAAATCTATACATTATACAGATGTTAGAATATTTGTACATTTCCCGGTATATTATACATACGTTTATACAATGGGTAAATGTTCTTATTATTTTCTAAAGTTTAAAGAATTCGAATTCATAAAAGGGAAGATGCTAAATGTGTGCCAAATTGTTAGTTTTTATTCGAAAATATCAAAAAAAAAAAAAAAACAAAGAAAATAAAATTTCTTTTCCTTTTTTGGAGAAAACGAAAAAAAAAAGGACAAGTTAAGGTGATAGGTACAATTGTACATATGCATATGTGTGTGTATGATTTTTATCCCCTTATATATCAAAAGAATTTTCTTAAATAAGAAAATAAAATATTTTTTGAAAATAAAAATATAAAAGAAAATATTAAAGGAAAATGAAAAATAAAAATGAAAAATTTGAACACCATAAATACACCATGTATGTATTGTATAAACAGGTATACAACTGTTCATATGAACAGCATCATAAAATAACACACACACACACATATTTGTGTTGTATTGTTTAGTATACACTTGTACAAATGTTCATGATTAATGATAAGTTATTACGAGGTGAATTACTAAAGTTTTTTCTATATATGTGTTATATATATTTTTTTTTTATTTTTCTTTTTTTATAATTTTATTCGTTTTTTTTCAATTATTATTTTTTATTATTTTATTTTTGTTCAATTATTTTTTTTTTTCGATTTTACTTCATTTTTACATGCTCATATAGTTTTATTGTGTGGAAAATTGATTTAATTTTGTTTTCATATTTGAACTCAAATTGTGTAGAAAAAGAAGAAAAAAAAAATTAAATAAAAAAAAAAGAAAGAAAAAAAATTGTAATAACTGAAAATATGAGCAAAGTTTATTTTTCATTTTCTTTTACTTGAAAATTATATTTTAATAATAATTTTTAGAACTTCAAGATATTTACTTTTATGATGTAATATTACGAAGAAGAAAATTATTAAAAGTAAAATATTGAACATTAAAATTGGAGCAGATTTTTTTTTTTTTTTTTAAAAGATAGTTTTAAATTTAAATTTTTTCCTTTTTAAATATCTCTTACTTGTATATTTGTTTTTTCTTTTCATTTGCCTTTTCATTATACATCAGAATAAAATCATTAAAGAACATTTAATTTCAATATCCTGAATAATATTTCATCAAGCATAAAGAGAGACAAGAAGTAAAAAAAAAAATTTTAATTTCGATAAAAATTTTTTTGATTATTGTTTATATTCACGTATTAAATATATTGTATGTAAATTAAAATAAAATTATAAATTGTTTACATATAATATATTGAAAAATGTTTTTGATTTATAATTTTCATATTTGATTGTGCATTGAGTATTAATATTGTTCGGGTGGAGGTGGAGTAGAGAAATTTTTGATTGAAGGATTTCCGGTTTGAATAATATGCCTAAAGTTTTATTAAATTGCTTTCAGGTATATATATATGCTACTGTATACGTGTAAATATGGATGTGATGTCTTTATACACATATACATATTTTTTTCTTTCTTTTTACACAAGTTGCATTGGAAATGTGAATAAATAAAAATGAAAAAATTACACAAAACTAGTGACAATATTGTCCTATGTATGTATGATGATGAATAATTTCGCAAATGAAAATCCAAGAAACAAAAACAAATGATTTTTTTTCTCTCTGTATATGGTTTACATTCAAAAGCCCGTTGGCATTAATGTTCTGTATAATAAAATTTCATATTTCATTTAATTATAAGAATCATACCATGCAAAATTTATATGCGTATAGAGCATGCATACAAGTTGTGTTGTGTGATTGCGGTTGAACAAAATATAATATATTTTCATTTTGTAAACGGAACAGATATCAAATATAACTGGCGCCTGTTGATATTGAAAAGTTTTGTTGTGTTCATATAATTTTTTCAGGCTCCTGAAAGGATGGCCCAAATTGTTACTGATTTTTTTTTATTTTTTCATTTTTATTTTGTATTTTTGTATATTATTACATTGATGTTGTGAGTTTGTGTATGTAAATTTTGTAGAATGAATGATTTATGTCCAAAAAAAAAAACATATACGGTATCTACATTACTTTTATCTTTGTGAGCTGTAAATATCCTTTAAACTTTTTTTTACCGAAATTAATACATACAAACACCAATACAGTATTATACGAAACACCTTTAATAGTTTTGTTGTTTTTCTTGTTGCTTTTATACTTTTTACAGATTCATTTCATAGATACAATATTTCAAATTTTCAGAAATTTATTCATCATATTTATTTTTTATTTTAATATTCCAATCGAATTAATATAAAATAAATTATGATATTTTTTATGTAGACTGATTTTATATTGCATTGATTGAACCATTAAAAAAGGAAATGTTTATTATTATATATGTATGTTCATATGTATGTGATTCACTTGTCTCAGATGAATAATTATTCGATTATGAATGAATTCATAATCGAAATAATACTGAAACGGATGAACATATTAAATGTAATAAAAATGAAAATGGAAAAGAGAATTACATATATGCGAGTAAGCATGTGAATATTTTTCATTTTTGTAAAATTATTATAGTTTTTGTACATGCGATGTTTATTAAAGTTTTCATTTGTTGATTATGATTTCTTTATATCTGAGTATTATTTAAGTTTTTTGTAAAATGTAGACACATATCCAATAAAGTTAATCCTTCATGAATTCAAAAAAAAAAAAAAAGAAAAAAAAAGAGAATCCTTTACAATTTTCTTCTTTCATCAGTACATATTTTAAGAATCACATATATCATCTGTATTCAGTGTACATTTGTGTATTATTGGCTTTTCCCCCTTGATTGATTCTTTTTTTTTCACATGAAAGGAAAAATCATTTTTGATATTCAGCACATAACAAACACACATAAACAAAACTAAAAAAAAAAAAACAAAAAAAAAATTTTTTTTTAGTTATTATGAGCACACGTGCCTTATATAAAATATATCTTGTTGTTGCTGTTCTGTTTTTTATTTTTATTTTTATCCTACATTTCTTTTTATTTTTCTCAAAATTTATTCTTCTCATATCCTTGTTAGAAAAAGATTAACTATTAATTTTGTTTTATTTATGTATTTTCTTATTATGTTTTTTTTTTTTTTTATTCAGTTAGTAACACCTGTTTTTGACCGGTATACAAATATAAATAAATTTAATAGGAAAATTATTATGATATATGAAAGTAAATAAATGAAAATGTGCAAAAAAAAAAATCATTTAAAAAGAAAGATAAGTAGAAACATATGTACATATGAAAGTTGACCTCATGTGATATTACATTTTATGTCATTAAATACATTTTGTTCATTTTTTTGGAAAAAAAAAAAAAGAAATTTTGATTTTTTCATAATTTATCATATTTCAAATAATAATTTAACGACCAAAAACTTCTTTAAGACTTTATGGACCCTTTATCTCAAGGTAAATGAATAAAATAGATTTGAATAACCTTAGTTTTCGGATACCAATGATTTTTCACATTTAAAATTGATTTTTTTTTTTTTTTGAAAATAATTTTTTCTGCCAGACTCGATTATAACGAATTGAATAATTTTAATAATTTTATGTAAATAAAATTAAATTTGAAATTTTAAAGCAAATTTAATGTGTATATCTTATATACAACTTAATTTTTGAGTTGTGCATTAGACGTTCACAATATATGATGTCTAGATTTTGTTTAAAAACTATAACATTTTTAACTAACACAATCAGAAGATAAACGTAGTTTTATGTACTTACATCCTACTACTATAGATAATGCTTGTTATTTTGAAGATTTTTCTGTAGATATACAATCAAGTATAAAGGTTATATTATTAAAGTATATGTAAGTATTTTACAGAAAAGAGTTTTGTAATGTACTGGCAGGTAATACACAATTGGGATAATGATAATACATGTACCGGTATATGTACACATAAATACAACAGAAAAAAAAGTAAAAATGAAAAGCAAATACATGTATAGAAAGAATACGTACAGGAAAAGAAAATTGTTAGGAGACCATAAAATGTGCAGACTTCCTGTACTCTATATAAAAAAAAAATAAAGTTGGTATGCTTTACATGATATAGGAAAGCTCTCATTTTTTTTTTTATATTTTTACTAAAATGTCGACTATAATGCTAATACATTACTTTCCGTATACGTGCATATGTTATATGTAATATTATGTGTACATTATGTCTATGTAAAATTTATTTATATTTTATTTTATTTTTGGCAAGATTTAAATTGTATACAATAAAAGCCTAAATGTAGAATTCCTTTGGGGGTTAAAAGAGGAGTAAACAAAATAAAAATGAGTACTGAAAAGAATAAATATGAATTAAAAATGTATATAAGAAGATTTTTATGTACATACATAAAAAATGAAAAAAATAACAAAAATGTTGAAAAAAAGGAGTAAAAATATGTAATATGAAAATAGAAAAAACATAATAAGCAAAAAAACAAATAATTTCTCATGAGATTTTGTATTTTTATTTGTTACATTACGCTATATGCACAACATTACGAATTTTACAAAATGTAAACGTATAGCATATATGCATGATATATGTATACGTAAAGTACGTACATTAGTAGCATTTTTGTTTGTTTATATTTTTAAAAGGTAAAATGAGAATAGAAATTTATGTGCATTTTCATGCGTACAAATATGTAAAAAAAAAACAATTGCCATTATTTACATTTATTTATTTATTTTTTGTTTTCTTCGTTATTTTTATATTTTTTCGTCTGAATGATTCGACCAACAAAACAAAAATACCTTTAGGTATACAGAATTTAGAATTCTGCATATATACATCATATTATCCTGTAGATATGAATAAAATTAATGATAACATTTATAAAGACGCGAATATTATGAACGGATTTTTTTTTTTTTTAGGAACTTCGAGACGATTATGTTGAAATTAATGATTTATGATGTATTTACGTGATTATTACGAAACATATAAAAGAATCCTTACAAAAGGAGCATGTGTAAGCAAAAAGTATACAAAAAAAAATATATATATACATTAAAAGCGCAATAAAAGAATAAAATTGAAATATATCAACAAAATAATTGTATATTCCCATCCCTATAAAAGAGGTCATTATATAACTTATTATGATAATTTATTGTGTCGTAACGTAGTGTACGACAATTGTATTTTATATATTTTATTCCCCCGTTTTTTAACAAATAATAAAAAAATATATATCCTTGTCTTTCAGTAAATTTTCATTTTATTTTTTTTTTTTTCAGAATTTTGTTTTTCCTGATTTACTTATGTTTTTATTGTGAAAGCAAGCGATACACTTTTTTTGAAAAAGCCAAATATGATGTAATAATACTCATTTTAAAAATTTCAAAGACTAGTAAACTTGAATTATGAATTTTTCTGAATGCTTCATAGTGAATTTTAAATATCAAAGTTTATCTGTATCACAAAAAAAAAAACAAAATAAAATAAATAAAAAATGAAATAAAATTGGAAAATTTAAAAATTCTTTTAAAATAAATTTTGAAAAATTAAAATTTGAAAATTTGAAAATTTCATGTTTAAATTGGATTAATATTCAAAGTTAATAATTACATATGTTCTAACATTATAAAATGAAAACTAAAAAAAAAAAAGGAAACAATGAATTTATGAAATAATGAATTAAAAGAAATGATAATTATAATATAATAAGTGTAAATTAATGTTATCTAACATATGCTATTATAGATAATTTCGTTATATTTATTTAATAAATAACATTCATTTTATACTAATTGTACTATGTACATATACATTCATATCTGATAAGATTGAATTATATTCAATCTATTTATGATATTTATTTTCTAACGCTTTTTGATGCTTTGTAATTTTATACTAATTATTTTGAATTTACATTACAAATTCAAAATAACAAACGAACCAGAACTAATTTTTGTTTTATGCAAACAAGTATCAAAGCTAATATACCTGTGCGATGTATGCATATACATGTATACGTTTTTATGTATATGTACACAATAAATGTATGTCAAGCTAACGATAATGAAATTAGTAAATTTATTAATTCTAGACATTGATCTGGCATTTTAGTATTCGAATTTTACATACAAGACACCTATATTAAAATTATAATTAAACACACATTGATGTTTTCGGTGTATACACATGATATGTATGTTAATATATTATATATAATAAATAAAATGTACATACAAGTGCACAATAATCATGTATGTATGTATGTGATTAAAATGGCAAATGATAAACAATTAATAGGATTAAATTTTAGTAAATTGAATAAAATTGAATATTGAATACCTGTATATATGAATTATGTATGTACGTAGTATATACAATACATTTTATATGTTATCTATCTATGTATGTGCATATTATTAAGATCTTTAATACTATGTATAAATATATTTGACATACTATATAGCTGTTTATTATGTATAGTAATTGAATACATAATTAATTTTAAATAATAAAATACATCTTATATGCATGTATTTAATTTTACATTTTATAAGAAATTCTCATTAATTTGTGAAAATCATTTTTCTTTCATTAATTTCATTCTAATATAACTTCCTATATTATTTATTATCACAAAAAGGATGTTTAGAAATTTCCTTTAAATTTAATTTTCAATATTTTATAAGTGTAAAAGGATGTTTATAAGGTATGTTTGAAAAAATCTTCAAGAATGTGTATACACGTTAATACGCATATATGTAAATACATAAGTATATTTCATACATATAATTAATTTTCGTTTTAAATTCTAATTCTTTAAATATAACGTATTTTATTTATAATTAAAATAAAAACTTTGTAAAATGTATTCCTTTTTCTTTATTTCATTTTATGTTATTTACATTGAACAAAAGAATATAAATCGTTTTTAACTTTTTTTTTTGTTTTATTTTTTTAAGTTTAAGATAAATTTATCCCTTTCCTAGAAAATAATTGAATAATTTTTTAAATACTTTGAATTTTTCTTATGTATTTATTTATATATTTTTTTTTATCCTTCTTATAATTTATAAATGTACATATGTACATGTGGTATGGGTGGGATTTTTTAACATCAATTTCCTGTACTCTTTCTGTTAATGGTAATATTTATGGTATAAGCAAATATCAATTTGTTTGTATGTAAACAAAATTTAATATGCTTAAAATACACACAAATATAATATCACATATTCTTGAAAATTTCTTGTATTTCCTTTTTTACAATATCCTGTATACCATTAAATATAGTATATACAGTGTATATGTGTAATTGATATAACAATTCTGTTTTCCTTTATGTATTCTATTATTTAAAGACAGTTTGACATAATAGGCACCTGTGCTCATTTTTGTACATCGACAAATTACAAGTGATTTAAAATTTGTAAATAAAAAGGAAAAAGGATTTTACTATCATATTGTTTGTTATGAAAGAAAAAAAAATAATAATAAAAAATAAAAATAAAATAATAAAGAAAAAAAAAGGAAAGATTTTAATATTTCCCTTTTTCATCCTTCGTATAATGTTAAAACATACAACACATACATGTGGGCTTTTATGTATGTACTTGAAAATGTTCATATCACAGGAAAGAAAATTAAAATGATTTTGTGTTGCATTGTTCGATACAAAATAATTTTATTTACTTGTAAATTTTTGAATATATGTAAATTTGTATAATATATGAAATATTCCATATATTGTATTTTATTATCTTCTTATCAGATTGAAGAATTAGGACAATTTTCTTTGCGCTCTTGGTATATATATATGTAGATATGTTATGTTATAATTTAACACAATTGATTTTTACATATTATGCATACTTGTGGTATACATGTGTGTATGTATGTATTTTGGTTGATTAATTTTATGATATAAATAAAATTTATAAAACTTGTTATAATATCTGAATCACCTACTTTGGTACATGTAAATATATTGAAAATTTATTAGTATGTATGTATGTGAAGATAAGTAAATAAAAGGATATGTACTTGTAAAAAGTAGGATATGGTGCTTTTTGTGAGTATAATAAATTTATATATTATATCGATATTGCAATATTGCTTACATATTGATATATAAGGGAATTTTACTTTACTATGTATATTCACACATACACAAGCAATCAATGTGATTATAATATTGCAAATCATGAAATTTAAGATACTTAAAAAGAACTTACCTAATTCTTGTACCATAATGTATGTACCATATAAAATACTTTAATAAAGTATCATATTGTGTGTTGAATGTGATAATAACGATAATTGTAATAATTAGATTCATAAAATTATAATTACATGCAATGATAGTGTATATAAAAGTATAAAAGCAGTAATTAACTACTTTTTTCAAGGATAAAATGCAATTATATGCTACTTGTGTACCTACATATGTATATAGAAATGCATTTAATTATGAAATTTACCATCAGAACCACTATGACGATAACAATGAAAATTTGCAATTTCAATTATATTCAGTGTACATTAGGAATAGAAATTTGTAACAGAAAAAAATTTTTTTTTTTAAATGATATTAAAATTTTAATCAGGTAATTGAAATTTTTACATAAATTAATAATTAGTTATATAAAATTTTTTTTAATTGAAATGTATTACATAATTTTAAAATTTTCATATTGTTGTTTTTCTAGTTTGTGAAATTTACAAAAATGCTTTTCAAATATGAAAAACAGTTGTTTATGAACTGCAACAGATAAATCCACGTAAAATGAATTTCAAATTCATTCCTTTCTACGAATGAATTTTCTGATTTAAATCTATTTTTATAAATCACTTTAAAATATTTATTATCATTTTTTGTTTGAAAATTCCTAATATAATATAATTTTTTTTTTAATTTATTTTCATTTTCAAAAGAAAATTTCTAATTTTTTTTTATAAAATAAATAAAATTTATTAATCTTAATATTTTTCGAAATAAATAAACGTTTTCTTTTTCCTTAAAAAAAATTCTTTTCAAAGAAAATTCAAGTAAAATTCGAAATTAAGAAAACTTTATATTTTTATTTTTTTTCATCTTTCAGAAAATATAAATTAAAAATATAAATATAAAAATGAACACGTAACAGAAGAGCCAACAAAAAAACGACATGCTAACGTAATTATATTTTTTTAAAAAAATTTTTTTTTCATCAGAAAATGAACAAATAAATAAAAAAAACAAAATATAAAAAAAAGGAAAGAAAAAATAAAATAAAATGGTGAGAATTTATATGAAAACATATTAAAAAATTTGTGTACAAATAATAAAGTGTTGTTCATGTTTCATTTTATGAATGAGCAATAAAAATTGTGTTTGCGCAATATTGTATGTGTAATCTGTATACATTTTGCAACTTTGTCCTTTTAATATTTAAAGTATATGAACAAAAAAACCAAAAAAAAAATTTTGAAAACTTTTTCAAGTATTTATCCATAAAAAAAAGACGTTTGTTGGGTTTTTAAAAAATATTATGGTATAGTAAAATTTTCCAGTATAGTATTTACTAACATGTTAAAATTTTTGCTAAAGCAAAAATTCTTTTAATTTTTGTTTCATACTTTTTTTTTCTGGAAATTAAAATTTCATACAAGGTCAAGGACTTTATTCTTCTTTATTGCCTATTTTACGTTTTATTAAAATTTTCCAAAAAAAAATTGTTTTGTTTTTGTTCTTTAAAGGTGAAACATCAATCATAAATAAAAAATTAAATGGAAAACATGTTATGACCAACACGATTTTTTTTTTTTTTATATAAAGGAAAAAAAGGACGATTGCTATTTTGTATAAATTTGAAAACACTTGAACATAAAATAAAAACACACAAAATAAAATAAAATTTTTTTTTTATATTTTTAAATTTTTAAATTTATTTTTTGTAACGATTTTTTTTCCAATTTTAATGCATACAAAATGCACAAATATCCTCACATAC
Organism: Anthrax anthrax; assembly: GCA_963971155.1. NCBI lineage: Eukaryota > Metazoa > Arthropoda > Insecta > Diptera > Bombyliidae > Anthrax > Anthrax anthrax. Next base: position 20,798,604 of record OZ020120.1, read on the forward strand.
AAATTGTTTTAGTTTTGCATAGTATTCATGTGTTCATGTATGAATCATTTTTTGTTGAATTTTTTGTAGGGTTATTGTTAAGTTATAGGAATATATTTTTTATTTTTTTCATAATATATAAGATATAAATAATAATAAATGGCATATTCATGCACAATGTAAATAAATTTACAGTACTTAAATTTAAATAAATACAAAAACAAAAAGAGAGAAAAATAAAATACATTTTGTGAAAAACAGAAAATTCAATAAAGATACTTTTTTTTTTTTAAATATATTTTTGTATTTTGTACATTTGTTTTAATATAAATATTAAAATAAGCGAAAATTTATATGAAAATTCGATTAAAAATTTCACTTAAAATGTCAAATTCAGAAAAAATAAATAAAAATAACAGAATAAAATAAAAATGAAATTAAAATATCTGAAATCCTCACTGTTGTACCAGTATATTACAATTTTAGTGAATATGCGTGTGTGTGTGTGTGTAGAGAAAATATTTATAGATAAATAGAGGATATATAGAGGACATATTCAAAAAGAAGCGTTATAAGTTTTAAAAACTTATTGTTGGCAATTTTCCATATTTAAATATTTTATTTAAATTTTTTTTTTCGTTTTTGAAAAACTTTCGGTTTTTCTTTTTATTTTTATTTCTCTTTCGATTAATCAAAGAAGCGCAAAAATATATGAAACGAAGTGAAAAATTTTTCATCTGTTTTTGTTTTGGTTGTTTTTCACTTTTTATCCTGTTTGTTCCTTTTAAAATTTTTTACATTGATGTAAATACAAATGTGTACATGTACATATACAATAAATTTCCTTGTCATTTTGTATGTGTATATGTATTTTTAGTCTTTTTTAATTTCGTCCTTTTTTTTTCCTTTGTATTATGAATGAGGCACAATAAAAAAAAAATAAGAAAAAAGCTTTATACGTGCGGAAAAATGAACCGATAATAACTTATATATGTACATATACATATATTCATATGTATACGAAATAGTACATCATATGATAGATATTATGGTGTACGGTAAACGTATTCATCGATATATTTACATTTTTTTTTTACGAATGATTACCTACATTTTGTGTTGTATATTACACATGTACAACACGTATATATATGTGTGTACAGATGTTTTATATAAAAAAAATACCGGATATGTTGTCTCTCGCTGTATATCATCTGTACGTGTAATACATGTGATATAATATAAAACAGAAGTGTATCAGGAAAGCAACAAAATGAAAGAAGGAAGAAAAAAAAAATAGAAGAAAAATGAAAATTAAATCAATTTATTTCACTCTGTATGTGATTTTCATACATTTTTATTCAGGCCATCATCCACAAAATTTTAATATGTGAGTATTCTTCCATACACATATAGTACATAACGTATACGTACGTTAAAAAATTGTACAAAAAATAAAAGGAAATATTGACTAGATTACACAAACCCATGTACAATGCATACACATACATATATGTACACACACATATCATATAATTATGGAGATGAAAACCTTTTGAATATGTATGAAGAGACGTTTTTGTAAAAAATAAAATTATATACTATTTCATCTACATATACAAATATACAGTATATGTACGATAAAATACAAGTTCAACATCAATAAATATAAATGAACTTCAAATTCTAAGAATATTATCATAAGGATAAAAACGTACATCCATATACTTGTATACAAACATACATATACATACATACATATACTCAATATTGAAAATATGTATAAATAAAATGAAGAAACTGAAATATTCGAATGGACATTTACAAACATAAAATAAAAAAGAAGCAAAAAAAATACTGTATATTGAACTGAAATTCCTTTTGGAGAGACCACCCAAATTTCTACTCAAAAAGTTTAGATAGCGGGGTGGGTGGTAAATGAATGTAATAAAATGATTATGGTAAAATGTTATATTGTAAGACGGTTGAAGTTTGAAGGACGAATTTTAAGATATACTGTCGTTCCCTTATTTTTTCCTTTTTTGCATTTCTTTATTTTTTTGCAAATTTTATTATATAATATGTATGTACATATTTATATTCAAGTGCGTATATACAATATTTTTACATTTGGGCAGATGAATACAAATTATAGTCAATGTTTGAATAAAAGCTGTGAAAATGTTCACGAACAAAAATGTAATTAGCGTCAAGGTTATATGTATGTACGAACGTAAAGCAATAATTTTCATTTTTATGTGTGTATATTGTACATACGTAAATATATAACTTATGTACATGTATAAGATACAAAATTCTGTGTATGTACAATGTAAGTATATAATTTCACTATATATATGAAAACGAAAATGATTGGAAATCGAAATAAAAAGACCAAAATAAAAATAAAAAAAAAACAAAAATTAAAATCCTTTGTGCGTTTCATTTGTTATACGCTTCAATACTCTGCTTATTCACTCATTTAATTTTTTTCTTTTTCTTTTTTGTTTTTGCTCTTTATTCGCTATTTTTCGGGATTTTGATTGTTTTTATTGCTTTTTTTTGTTGTATGCATGCGGATATGATTTTATTTTATTTCATTTATTTATTTTTTTTTTATATGTACATAATCAATTTTTGTGCATGTAAGTACGACTGTGTATATGAATATACATATTATCATCATTAAAATCGATGAGGTTAATTTATTGCAGACTTTAGCAATTTCATTTTCTTTGTTTTTTTTCATTTTTTTTTTTTGTGTTCAGTTTTGTCCTTTTGCTTTTATTCCATTTTTGGCTATGACTATGTATGTCCTATACATACTCGTATATGTAAGTTGTATACACATATTACATTAAATACATTTCCTTCTTATAAATGAATGAATTTTGTTTTGTACGTTTATTAATACATACATACATATGTACATCTATACAAAAAACATTTTAAGTACTTTATTTTTTTGGTTGTATATATGTGGTATTAATTCATTCATTTTATTTTAAGCAATCATTTTTAGATGTTAATGATCAAGAAAATCTGAACCTTAATGTGCAAAGAGAAAAACCAACAAAAAAAAAAGACGAACAACAAAAAGTAATACGATGATTAAAAAACAAAAAAAGAATATGAAGAAAATTGAGAAAGAAAATATTTCCCAAATTAAAATTTTTATGTATGTAAATAATGTATGTGTGTATATGTATTCGTTAAATTCAAATTGTTTTAACTATATAATGTCTTGAGTGTTATAATTCGTATGTTCAGTTTTTTTGCTTTTCCCTTCTCTTTTCATTATGAAAATGTTTTTATGCATTTTCTTGTTTTTATTATTTTTATCATTGTTTTTATGTAATTTTCATGAAAATAGTTTGTTTATATGTATATCGTATACACACTGTATAATATAATTAATCAAATGATTACTAGTTTATCTTGATTTTTATGTGATTACTTATTTTTTTGTTTTTGTTTTTTTTTTTTTTTTTTCATTATTCTTATTTTCCATTTATAAATATTAATTTTCTTGGTTTTTTCTTACTCATTCACTGTTACTTGATTTTATGTTTGGAATATTCGTGTTTCATTAAATGTTTGTACACCATTTAGTTAACGTACAAATTCGATGTATGTTTTTGTTTATTTTTAGACAAATTTGATTTACAAATGAGAAACCAAAAAAATTTCCAAATTAAAAAAAAAAAGGGAGAATAAAGAAGAAAATTTTAATAGAATAATTGAGTTTATTCGAATTAAAATAAAAATTATTTATTTATTTTTCTAATTTTTTTTTCTGATTTTGTTAAATGAAAATCAAAAAGATGGTTTGATAAATTGAAGCTGTAACAATTTGTTTAACTTTGGAAAAATGAAATAAAAAATAAAAACTGATATGAAAATTGAAAATTTTCCACGTCAAATTGAAATGGGTCAAAAGGATATTTTGTTTTTTTTTTTTCGTTTAGTATTAAACTTGTCCAGTGACTTTAAAAAAGGTTTAAATGTTAAATAATTAGTTCTTTAGTGTAGTGGTACTAAAAGCAAGAATAACAAATACTCGTACATATGTATAATACAGAAAATGCCTAAAGTTACATCCAGATGTATGTTTAATGCACATCAGGTAATTTATTTAGTGCAAATAATTCATTGTTTCATTAAATTACAAAAAAATTGTTGAAATGAAAAATTTAATATTTAATTTCATGTTATATGTATGCTGTAAAAGTGTACCACTATCAGAATAGAAAATGAAAATTGTACCACATTTAAAAAACCAAAAAAAAAAAAACAAAAAAAAAATTTAAATTACAAAAATGCAAAATAAATAAAAAATACAATAATGAAAATGAAAAATAAAATTATAAAAGCATTTTTCTCATTCATTTTATGAATTTTGAATAAAACTGCTCTCAATTTCTTTTTGTAATTCAAGTAAGTATATGTAAATGCCTGTAAACCTGTGTATACCTGGTATATTAGCATTTGTATACATTACACGAATAGACAGATACTAAAACACCGTTCTCTGTATGTAATGTTTATATACTCATAATTGTTTTTTTTTTTTTTTGTTTCATTTGATTGCATTTAAATTATACTGCATCATAATATCTATAGTGTTGTGGGAATTCTGTATTTTTGCTTCAATTTTTTTTTGTTTTTTGTTTTTTGTTATAAAGCTCATAACATACTTTACATGTTATATGTACGTAATGTAATTTAAAAATGGCATTCAAGTACTCTGCTTATTACACTATACAAACACCATGTAAAGAAGAACTTGATTATTTTCATTTTCATTATACATAGAAACAAAGAAAATGAGATAAAAAAAAAACAAATTGAAGAGTTTTCTTTTATTTATTTATTTTTTTTTAATTTTTTACTTTTTAATTTTTATGTTGCATGTACATACGTATGCACATGGATAATGGAAATTCACTTTATTTAAACAAAAATTATCTAAGGACTTACAACATTGAATTAAAAGTTTTTTAAATTACAATATTTGTTTTTGTTTTGCTTTTCTGGTGTATTACATAAAAATGTATATGTATAGACATAAATAATGCATAAAATGAGATACTACACATAATCAGGCATATATATACGTTTGTATATTAATCCTTTGCACTTTCACTTTGTACTATGCTTATATCATTGATATTCGTTTAGGACATGTTATATATGTATATACATTCTGCATGCATGTATATTAGCATTTATGTAAAAGTTTTCATGTTCATTTACAATTTATTCAGTCATTTTCTGTTATTTTTCTAATTAAAAATAAAAAATTAAAAAAATAAAAAACAAAAAATTAAAATTGAATAACAAACATTATAAGTATCTGGTATCTGTATACAATAACATGTATATATAAATACGTACACACAAACATGCAATGAAAAATGCTGTGTATCTATGAAAGTATTTTAAATTACATTAAAATTGCATTACATAACATGATATGTATAATGTTGAAAATTAATAGATTTCATGTAAAAAAAAAACTTAGTGTAATAATTAGGTTTATTCATGTATACATGAACTATACAAAATGTAATATACGAGGGAAAAATTAATTTTTATTTTATAATAAATTCGTAGGAAGAGAAGAAACGTGAATATTCCTTGAAAAAAAAAAAAACAATTAATTATATATAAACATGTACACTTGCATATAACATAGTATATAGACAAATCAAATAAGAAAAATAATAAAATTAGAGTTTCTTTTTTTAAAAAAAAAAGAAGAAAAATCTACGAAAAATATTAAATTAAAATCTTAATTGAAAAATTTTATTTTTCTTTTTTTTGTATTTTTCAAAAATTACATTTTCGATTATCTATATTTCTTTTATTATGAATTTTCTTCTTTTTTTTTAAATAAGAAAAAACAAAAATAGGACATCCATTAAACTTTTCTTTATGTTAAGAAAATTTTTAGTACATATTATTTTCCTTTCGTCTAAATGAAATTTCTTTTTTTTGTTTTTTTTACAAAGTAATTAAAAAGTTTATGATACAGAAATAGAAATTTGTTGTTTTATTTTATTTGTTTATATTTTCTTATTTACTTAAAATGATATGTACATTCTATTAAGTAATGAAAATGTTAACAAAAACAACAACAAAAAAATACTTATACCCATTCGTACATAGTATGTATATATATATTTTCTTAAAGAGAAATTAGTACTTATTAAAATGAAGTTATGTGTATGTTTCTTTGATACATATACAGTGTACATTATGTTGGTGTATATTTAATAATAATAATAACATACATATTTTTATATAATTATACATGAATATAACACAAAATGTACTACTAACATGTACATAGAAAAATTTTTCAATGATGTAATACTCTTAAAAAGTTGTAAACATCTAAGCTAAGCATATTCAAAAAGTTTTTCTTATGTATTTCTTTTTGTTTTTTTATTTTTTTATTTTTTTGTCAAAGGCAAAGAAAACAAATTTTCTTTTTCGTTTTTTTTTTCTAACTTTCATTTTGCTTTTGTATTTCTTTTGAACAGATTTTCTTATTTATTTAAGTATAACGTAACACCTAAGTTGTGTTATATGGACTATATGTACATTGTATATGTACACCAGTAAGCTTAAAATTGTTTTTGGTTTTATTTATTTATTTATTTATTTTTGTTAATGTGTAATAATACAATAACAAAAGCTCATTAAACATTTTCGTTTTTTTTTGTTTTTTTTTTTTTTTTTTTTTGCAAAAATTAAAGTTAGAAAAAACTTTTCTTTTTGTCCCTTTATAACCTTTTATGTTTATTATAGGTTTTGTAGGTATACTTTTGAAATAACCTACATACGCATATACGATATATTCAAATAGCAGTACACAAAAGTTAATATTTGCAAGTACTTTTCAACTTTGTTTACGTATTAACTAAGAATATGTAACAATTACGGAAAATATTTTGATAATACTGTGTACACATGTATCTACCATACCATATACATACATACATATGTATGATATGGGAAAGCATGCAAAAATAAGAAGAAAAACATTTTTTTTAACAGAGAGCTTAGCTTTTAATTAAGAAAAACACATTACGACGAGACATAAATTAATGTCTTTTGTTTGTGTTTCATTTTTTTTTTCATACATACGTCACACATTTTGAAATGAATATTTTTTGTGTACTCATTATATATGTAAAAATAATGCGTTATCCTTGGAATGTTTCATACAAAAGCAAGAAAATGTATGAATGAATGTAAAGAATTTTTCTTATTAACGTTTCACATTTTAAATACGTCCTTGTTCCGTGTTATACACTTTGTATATGCATTTGTTGTATTTAAAATAAATGCAAAATGATAACTCACGTCTATAGTTCAAGAGGTGTCAATGTATTGATAAAGATAAAAATAATATCACAAATACAAAATTAAAAAAATAATAAAAATAAAAATTGTAATAAAAACAAATCAAAATTAAAACTAACGACATCATAAGTACCTGCCTTTTGTAAATGTAAAAGAAAAGTGTTAAGTTTTTCAGGTAATCATAATGTTGTAATTTTGTAGTTTTTTTTTCTGTTTTTTCGTGAAAACGGAATGTGAAGAAATTTTTTTGTAAAAACAAAACAAAGTTGAAGAGATTAATTTCTGCTCTAGTTGATCAAAAGCAAAACTTGAAACAAAATGTGAAAAATATGAATTAAAAAAAAAAAATAAATAAATAAAATCTCTGATATGCAAAAGAACAAATCTATCTATACGGCAAATCCTACTGAATTTTTTCTCTGTGTTTTTACTTCTTTTTCGTATTTTTCCAGTTTTTTTTCATGTTATAAAAAATAATATAAAACGATTTTTTTTTTAATTTCGCGGGAAAATATTTAAATGAAAAAAAAAAACAAAGAAAAAAATACTGGGAATTCTAGAAAAAAAAATAAGGACATTTTGAAAGAGCAAAAAAAAGGAAAAAAAAATTCTTTTTTTACAAAGAGAATAAATATAATGCTTCAAGCTAAAATACCAGTAGGTTACATTTTTTTGTATACGTTTGAACTTAGTGTATACACCGAGATTGTACATACATTAACTTACACGTATAGATGGAATTTTTAAGTTATCCTTTGCTTTTCTATACACATGCATACATACATATATATATATATGTATATATTATTTAGGTATACGATATCCTATGGCACAAGGAGAATTTAATGTAAAAAAATATAATTTTTTTTTTTTTTACGTTAAAAAAAGTAACGATTGTTTTTGTAAAAAAAAAAAAAAATCTGCTACTATATACTACTAATTTAAATTAAAGTCATCAACATCACATCCTTGTCATTATGAATGGTCGTCATCATCATTATCATTATAAAGATTTTCTGTTATAAAAATAATCAAGAAAAAAAAAAGTTAAAATATACACACAAGAAGAACTTCTTTCTTTTTAATGTAAAGTACGTGTGTGTGTTTGTGAATCTTTTTATAGAAAGGCAACATGTATTTGTATAAAAAGAATTTAAAACGATCATGTACATATTTTGTATGTATATGTGTTATAATGTATAATATTTTATTCTAAGAAGGTTTTTTGGGTAGTTTACATTTTTAAAGCTTTAATTCGAATATAAAAGAAAGAGGAAAATCTATTGGGAAATGTTATCTTTCATTCAATTTATTGTAACTAGAAGTCATAATGTGTTGAACGTGTATGTACATCTTACATATACTGCGCTATTACAGCATTATTACATATACATTGTATGTACATTGAGAGTATGACTGAATTTATAAAATCATAAAGTCATGTTATGGATACTTGATTATAAGATTATTACATAACATGATCTTATTTATATTTTTATAAGACAAATACCGGATGCAAGAATTTACATTTATACAAACATGTGTACTGTTGGCTGATATGCGATATGTTTGTATGATGTTAATAATATTCAGTATAATGTGGATATACATGTTATACACACAAGTTTTATTTGATTATTTAACATATTAGAATATGTGTAATTTTATTGCATATTATCCAATGAATTTGTGGTTTAATTAAATTGTTACTAATCACTCTCTTGTGGAATTCCGTTTTTTTTTTTTTTTTTGTTGTTTATTATTTTGTTTTAATATTTAAAATTTTACTCTAGATAATTATAAATATGTACATATATTGTTGTGTAAGCAATATGTAATAATTTTTAAATACTGAATATATACCACATATTAAATCTAGAAATTTATTATTACCAATTTATTACTTTAAATTACAACAATATGCTCTTATACATACGTAAATATACTTAAACAGATAATGAAATGAATTGAAATTTACGATATCAATGAATTATGTACATGAATAACAATTTTAATTTTCTAAAACAAAAAAAAAAAAAAAAATTTCATTAAAAGTGTACATATGTGTTTCATTCAATATAAATTTTTCCTTCAGGTATACATATACAAAAATGTTCTGCACATACCAGCAAATGTGATATCATTACATCGAACGTAAAATTTTATGTTTTGAAACTAATTTAATTGTATATAATAATCCTTAAAGTCAAAATTTACATAGTATGTACATATTAACATTCTATAAAATTATTTTTTGGTTTTATTTTTATTTTATTTTATTTTATACATTTTATATTTTTATTTCAATAAATTCTCGAATATATCACTTTTCTTCTTAATTTAAAACAATAATAAGAATTGAATGTAATAAAAATTTATTTTAAAAATAATTTTCATATGTATATGTGTTAAATTATCCTTGACATTAGTATATATGTATATGAGAAACTTTTTAACATTTTAATATTACATTTGATATCATATTATACAAAGATGAACACTAATACATTCACATGACAATACATTTTATTTAGACTATTAAATTTCTATTGTATACATACATATATAGATGTATTGTACATATGTATATATACATACATATGTATGTATTATTTTATATATACATATGTATACACTTTATGAAATTATCACTTTTAACATATTTGTTTTACATACTTTTAAGGATATTATCGTAAATCAAATGGAATCATCTAGTCACCTACATTTACATGTACTTATATACACAGATATTAAATGATATTTACATATATATAATAATATATTCATTTTATATCATTTCTAAAGGAGTCTTTAAAAACTATAAATTTCACCTTTTTCCCTAAGAATTTTCCCTTTATAATATTTGAATGTTAAATCCTCTTTTGAACATAACATTTACCTATAACCTGAGTATACGTTACATTGTGTTTGTATTTGGTTTCACAGACATACATACATACATATATAAAATAATTTTTCATTTATGTACTTTCGTTTATATTACACGTACATACAACAATATACTTATAATATGTGCTTTATCCTTTGTAATGTTTGTTTGAACAATACATTGAAAATGTTACGTTATATTGATACTTCAGAGATGGATCTTATAAAATGGTTGTAAGGATATACCTGTGTACATACTTATATGTATAGAGCATATAAAATCTTATAAACTTTTCTAAGTCTTTTTGTTTTGAATATATCATATCATGATGTTAAAAACACTTGATTGTATACACCAAAATGTTAATACTATCCTACCAATATTGATATGAATTTAAAAATGTATAAACAATTGTTTACGTCAGAGCTTATATAGTACTTTAATTTTGGTTTTTTGAAAAAATCTATTTTGAACCTGTATATACCCATTCTTGTATACACATCTAAACACATCTATTCTTGTTGTTGTATTTTTTATATCTAAAGTGATAAAATGTAGTTTGAGTTTAAAAATTTCGAATTGAAAGGTCTCTCTATTAATGCAAAATTTACATAATATAATGGGTCCTTAGTGTGCAATTAATTTGACCCTTATAGAAAACATGTCCATTTTCTCAATGAAAATGGTAAACTGTATACATTTACATTTAAATGTGTACAAGCTCATCTCATGTACATGTGTTTGTATGTATGAATAAAAGCAATACAAAATTCAAAAACAATGAATGATTATAAAGCATATGCTAAAATATATAAACGTGTATATATGTACATTCAAAATAGACACATTGAAAATAATATGTTCTGATGTATTGTTCTTAAAGCTCTAGGGGCTATCAATACTAAGAATTAGACACATTTAGGTTATGTCTCTTGTTAGTTTTTCTATTCAATTTTTATATGTATGTATACATGTATACGTACATATACAAAACACTTTCTATTTATATGCAATGTCATTTAAATACAGATCCTGATCCTGACTGGCTCAACAACGTATTGTTAAATAATAAATTTTATGTTTTTAAGTATTATTACAAAACATTTTATACATGTGTACATGAGGTGTATTATGTACATACAATCCCATGATATATTAACGTTATATGTATATTAAACATGTTTACACATACATTAAATATGACTGAATTATTTCATTTTACATAGAACGCATACATATGTGATTTATATACATTTATTCACATTGACACATTCATTAGATTAAAGGAAATCTTTTTTATAATCGATATCATAATATAAGGTTTTAATAAATAATTGAACTTTCTTCAAGATTGATATTTGATGATGTCGACTTTTATAAATTTGGAAATTTTTAGCTTTTATTTATGTTCATTATTAGTTAATCTATTCTAATAGAGAATATTTAATGAATTTATTGTGGATAGATAATTTTCATTAAACGAATTTAATTGAAAATTAAATTAAAACAGAACAAATGAAGCAAATAATGAAATTAAATCTGTAATAAATCAGATGCCAATTGTAATTAAACACACACACACACACACATAAACTTAGTAAATTTGTTAAATTTTTCGTATGTGATAAATAAATGACTCAAAAACATTAAAATTATATACAAAATAAATTTCTGGATTTTATTATTTCAATTATTATCATTACAGTCGACAGAATTACTATATAAGTACAGTCATAATCATATATGAGATATTTTCTATTCAAACTATTTGAATTTATAATGAAGCAAAACTGTAAAAAAAAAATAAAATACATAAAGTCTTTGAATGCAAAAGACATTGACAAATTTGCAATTTACTTATTTAGAAAAATAAATATCAGTCTAAGAGACATAATATAAAGAAATTTCTTATCACTGTGTGTAATTGTGTGTAATCAACTGCATATTCTGAGATTTATTGAGAGAATGAATAAGTTGCAAAATTATAACTCTTTTTCTTTTATGTTTTTTTAAAGTGTATAAGCATTTCGCGAATAATACGATATTTAAATTGCGTGAAGTCAATGAATGACTTAGTTATGACAACCCTCACCCTCCAAAAAAAAAAAAACAAATTTGAATTGCAGGATATGAATTTTATATTCGTCTCACAAATTAATGTCGATCTTGAAGTAATGATTAACCAATTAATCGAGTTATTTGAGAAATCCCTGTTTTATCCTTTTTTTCCAAAAAATTTTCGTATTTCCATTTTTAATTGAGTGAACGTGTCTAAATTTCACATATTATATACGAAAAAAATTTGATTATTACTTATCATGATAAAAGTTTACTTATATAATTTATTACATTTTATCAGTTTTAATTAGATTTTATAAGTGTTTAACGTATATAAGTGTATATTTAGTAAGTTTTTTATAATTTAAAATAACAAAAAAACAGTTTTTTTTCTTTTTTAGATACAATAGTTTGAATGGAAAAATTTGTGTATACACGTGTTCATCACAAAACTTTTCTACACAATAAAAATAAAGGTATGAATTTATGTTACACGTTTTTACATAAACAATATCCTTAAAGGCATTTATATTTATGTACATATCCATACATTTTCTCATATGTGTAAAAACTTATAATAATAAATTGGTGTTATATGAATAGTACTATGCTTGTATGAATGAATTTATATGAATATGTACATCACTATTGTGTATACATTTATATAGAAAACTATTTAAAATCATTAAGATAACTACATATCTACGTATGTAGATAGTTTTTATATATGAATACTTTTTGTAATTTCTTCACTTCGTACATATATTATCTATAAAATATATTTAGATATTGTTCACGATAAAAAAAAAAAAAACTATATACAAAAGTTTTCTCATACATGTGTACGAAAATATTCATATATACATATTATGAAGAAAATAAGATCTATTGTTACTGAAAATGAAATAAAACTTGATACTTAAGGCTAAACACATATAGTCGGCGATTATAATACAAATACGAAAATTTCATACACACATTCATACATATGTGTACAAGTATATATGTATGTATGTATGTATATAAAGTGTAATAAATGCTAAGTAAATTGTTTAAATTAAATTCCTTTTATTTACAAAGGATTCATATACTTACATTAATTTACTTTATTTTATTTAATTTTCTCTTCTACAAATACATATGTATATATTTGAATATTTTCTTAAAGAGTACAATTACTTACACATATCCATCTCATTTTTGTACATACACATACATATGTATATTAAACAAAATATATTCATTTGTATACATTTCAAGTGTAAAGAAAATATTTACATCAAGTATCTTTTATGATAACAAAAATTTTAATAATGAAATAATTCAATCTGTTTTTTACATTTATACATTATATACATACATATATACATATTTATATATATATATATTATACAAACCACCTTAAGCAGTTAATTAAAAGAGAGAAGGTAATGAACAAGGTAAAAAAATAGATAAAATAGAAAAAGAAAAAAAAATTAGATAAAAAAAGTTTAAATGAAAATGAGGAAAAAGTTCACACCAATTAAGTAATAATAATTTTTTATTTTTGTATATATATAAGGATATGACTCGTAAAAAATATAAAATACAAGCTCACGTGTGTGAAGTGCAACAATTATTTGTTTTGTTGCTTTAAGGTAAAAATTAAAATACAAATTTCCTTCAAAAAAAAAAAAAAATTATAAATATGTTAACATTACACACCAAAATGTATAAATAAAGAAATAATGGTTTTTCACAAAAAGTGTGAACCCTTTTTTATATTTATTTTTCTGAACCCTAAAAGTAGATTATCTATATTATATGGCATTTATACTGATTTGATGTGTATGTGATGGATTATGTACAAATATTCAAACAAAAAAAAAATAAAAAATTTCTTTTTTATGATAAACTTACCAAAGTAGCTGGAACAAATGTTGGCACCGTTTCAAAATATCCAACTGTACTTGTATATGAACGTAGGAGGAAATAAACTCCAAGAAACATAATTCCTAGAAGGCATGAAAAACCGCCACATATTAAACACCAAACTACATATTTTTTAACACCTGTTGTATGGGGAGCTGTTGAAAAAAAATAAATAAAAATAAAAGTTATGAAAAAAAAATATATCTATACAAAAACAAAGAAGAAAATGAAACTTGTAATATTCTTATGTATACATTTTTTTAAATATTATAAAAATTTGAAACATGAATGATATTCTTTACGTTGATCAGATATAAAAGGGCAAAAAAAAAAAAAGAAAGAAAATCCAAATAAAGAAAAATATATGAATAAAAAAAAAATGTATACAATATTATGAAAAGAAAATACAAGAAAAAAAAATGTTTACATTTGAAAAAAAAGAAATAATAAGAAAATTGTATACATATGAGTAATAAAAGTTTTTCATAATGTAAAAAGAAAAACAAATATTATAAGGGTAAAAAGTTGAATGACTTTAAAATTCATCTTTATATAGTATTTTTGTTTTCTTTATCTTTTTACTGGTTTGTTTATTGTTTTTTTTTTTTTTTTTTTTTTTTTGTAATTTTCCTTATAATATTATTTATGTTGTCACATATAAAATTGTTATCATTTTGTGAATGCAATGCACATTAATATGTGTATGTACGCATATGTATGCATTTTATATTAACTTTTAAATAACTTGAGAGCTTATGTATGTGTTACATGTGCATATGACATATACAAAAAAGTTAAAATACAAATAAATGAATTTCATCATCATCAACTTGATGTCTTAAACTTTTGTTTTATTTTAATTAATTTAAAAAGGTGTGTAAATGAACGATGTTTTTGTTTTTTGAGATATGTACATACGTATCGGTATATGTATATAACAATGAGATACATGGCAGTGACAGTAATTCATACAGTTTACGTACAAAATGAAATTACGTACATACATCTGTATGAACGAGTTTATATATTTCACATTTCTTAATTGAAAAAAGTCAAATTTATTAATTATAAAGTTTTTAATTAAAATCTATTATAGATTTGATTAAACATATTTTACGTACACACACACACACACATAGAGTAAATAAATAATTTATCTTCAATTAATAATGATTTTTTCTTAATTTAAAATAATTTTATTTAATTGCTTTATTATTTACTTGTGTGCACATGTATCCTATGTACATTCTTAAATAAATTAATGAAATTATCAATTAAAATATAGTATAACGTTCTATCATTTTGTAAATTATAATTAAATAAAAGGCAAGTTTGGAGTTTTATTTTTTTCTTTTTCTGTATGTTTAAAAACTTTTGAAAAAAGATAAAAAGTTTCAATTGAACATGAGATTTTAAAAAATTCACTGAAATGTGAAAAATTGAAAAAAAAAAAAAAATAAAAATAAATAAAAAATTAATTTTGAAGTTAAAGTTTTCATTTTAGATTTTTATTTGTTTTTTTTTCTAGGTTAATTGAAGAAGAAGAAAAAAATTTTTTTTTGAATTTTAATTTTTTACATTTACAATATTTACAAAATTTGATCTACATACGTACATATGTATATGCATATGTAATTGAAAAAATGAGTTTTTTGAACAAGTTTTTCAATAATTTTCACAAAAACAAAAAAACGTTATTATCGATTTTTACTTAGAATTCATAACAAAAAAAAAAAAAAACCTTTTCGAAAAATTGTTAACTGTTATTTCATTTTCAGAAATTACCTGTAAATGATTATGGTTTAATGAAAAATTTCAATTGAGGCTTTTTTGGGGTTTTTCAAGTAATTTTTTGCTTTTTAAAATGAAAATACAGATTTTAATTATATTTTATTTTATGGAGTATTTTAAAATTTGATATTATTTAGTGAGGTTTGTGAAAAAAATTTTTTCGTTTATTTAGTTGGTTTTAAAATACATACATACATATATAAACTTCAATATGTAATTTGATATGTAATTAAGGCATTCGAGGTTGGGTGGATATATGGAGCAAAACAAATTCATTGAAAATTTTCATAATTTTAATTTTATTTAAAATACTCAGTTTTGCATCTAATAAAAAAAAATATTTTTAATAACATTTTCAATTAAAATTTATGCCAGTCAATGGTGAGTAAACTACAAACACATCTGTTTTAGATGCATAAAAAACATGTTTTTTACTAACAAGTCATAGACGAATTTCATTTATCAACGAAAATAATTTCAATATATTTTCAATAATTTTTACTTAGAACCTTTTAAAATTAATTAAATGGTATTTACAATTTTCAACTTTGTTTTTTTTTTTTTTTTTGTTATTTTTCAACTTTGTTTTCCATTCATTATTGGTTGGTATACATCAAAAAAATTCATTAGTAATAACTCAATATTTTATTATTTATACATTTACGAAATGCGCAAATAAATTAATATTTACATAACATAAAAATTTGAATAAATTAAAAATTTAATTTTACCTCTTTTATTTTGCTTTAAAAAAAAAAAAAAAAACAATAATGAAAACAAAAACAAACAAACAAAAGGGAAAATTTACTTAAAGCTTTAATATAAATGTTGAATAATTAAAATCATTTAAAAAAAATAAAACTGGGGAGAAAAAAATATATAAAATATACAAAATTTATAAAACATGAAGTTTAATTAACTAAAATATTTAAATAAATACAAATCGTTATAAAATAAATAAAATGTATTTTTTATGCCTTTGATTCGTTTCTGTTAGGGATTCAACAAAAAAAAAGCAAGCCTAAATAAAATAAAAACATAAGCGATAAGAGACAATTACATTTCGATAAATTACAAAATAAAAAACAAAAAAAAATTTAATTTACCATTAAAAATGCTTTTGTACTGTTTTTATTTTTTTTTCAATGTTGGATAAATGATTAAACAAAATCGATAAAAAAGGACATACATAAGTGTCTGTTTATACATATATTTTTTTTTTTTTTAAATGAGATAAAAATCAAAAATTTCAATTCATTTGTTAAAATTTAAATACATACATAATACTGAAAAAAAGAAAAAAATTTAAATAACATTGATTTAAATTGAAAACTGTTGCTAAGTATCATATAGTTAAGCAAAAATATTTTCAATAAATTCACACAATCTGTTTGTGTTTTGCTTTACGTTTAAATGTTTATGTTTTGATTTTTTATATACAAACGATTTTATAAATACGTATGGTTTTTCATTTGATTGAATAATAAAAGAAAATGTTAAAAAAAAAAAAACAAAAACAAATCTTTGAAAATATTGAAAATAAAAATAACGACAAAACAAAATGTCCCCTTTGTTGTAAGAACAGAAGAAGAATATAAAAAACAAAAAAACAAAAATAAATAAAAAATCATTTTTATTGTATTATTTCGATTTGGAATAACAATAGAATCATAGTAACTTAATTCATAGTGAATCCATAAAAAAATTACAGAAATATAAAAAATGTAGTAGAAATAAGAAAAATAAAAAATAAAAGAAAAACAAAAAAATGAAAAATAAAATGTTTCAAACGACCATGACAAATAAATCTCCTTAAATGATCTGTATACAAAAAAACTTTAAATAAAATTCAAAGCAAAGTTAAGTAAAAAACAAAAAAAAAATAATAATAATAAAAGCAAAAAAAAAGAGAAAAAAAAATTTTTATAAGTGAAAGAAAACAACATTAATCATTTTGCTTTTAACAAAAAAATATTTAACTGTTTTCTTAAAAATATGAGAAATTTGTCATAAAAACACAGCTCCATACGTAATATGGATGTATCATGACTGTGTGTGTGTATCTGTAAGATATCCTTATTTTATTTTTTTTTTTTTTTTTGTAGAAAAAATGTACACAAATTAGAAAGATGTCTTTACCAGTGGATGGTGGTCGATGTGAATCGGCTGGAGGTCCCCATGAGCATGGTGGCATACTATATTGTACAACTTGCATAACAGGATATCCGTGCATTTTTATATTTTCTTTATATATTTTTCTTCTTATATAATACTCTTATCGTACTTCTTTCTTATTTTTCTTTTGCTTGCATTTAACGTAGGATTTGTCTTCTTATTTATTACAATTTCGTTCTTAATATCAGTGCATTTTCTTGAATTTTTTTTTTTTTTTTACACACTATTTACTACAAATTCTACACAGTTTTGAATATCAAATAAAATTGCACATATCTACATTACTAAAGCATGATTATATTACACACGTACTAAAGTACTTGACTTTTAACACGTATACAATTACACATTTAAGTTCAACATTTTAATTATGTACACAAAAAGAAAATGAGAAAAACGGAAAAACAAACAGAACAGTCAGTATACATCGTAATATTAATGATATTTTAACAACTTTTTATCACTAACGTTTTATGTAGAACGGTCACGTATGTACGTTAAATTTTGCTAAATATTTTTTTTTTATATTTTTAAATATTTTCTACAATTTTATTCACATTTTCATCTACATAATATGTATATAATTTTTCTTTAAATTCTGGATACGTATACATACGTTTAGTATGCTTGCATGTTTAGAAAATTCATATTGCAAATTTCTCTGTACGTATATAAAATTCGTGTTTATGTATCATGTTTTACATGTATACGTTGTGATATCTATCTGTGTTTATAATGCACATTAGTGCTATAGATACAGATGTAAGTACATACAGTTCAGTTTCAGTATTTATGTTGTTGATTTAATTTGATATCATTTATGATTCATATTAATTGCATGCTATATGCAAGCATTTTCTCACATTAAGTGTTTTATACATGTAAACATAACCTAATTAAATAAAATTTTATGTTCACATGTGTTACGTGTGTACGTTTTCATTTTCACTATTTTTTTTTTATTTTTTTATTTTTTATTTTTTTATTTATTCAATGCATTTCACATTGCGTAGATTTAGATTTCATAAGGTAGATTTCAATTCTGGTATTTTTTTTTATTTTTTAATTTTATTTTTTTGCAATTTGGCACAAATTCCAAATTGAAAATTAAAGCAGGAATATGAAAATAACAGAAAAGTTAGTAAGAATATTATGAAAAAATTTAATCAACGAATGAATTTTATTTTTTTTATTATTTTTATCTCTTAATGAATGCAATAACGTAAAATAATTTTAACGTTATGAAATAGAGAATTACGATATTTCATCCAATTCCTCAATTTCTCATTCGTTTTTTATTTTATTTATGTTATTCAGTTTTCTTTCATTTTATAATCATTATTTTAATCATCATCACAATTATTGTAAATCTACATTATGCTGTTTA
This sequence comes from Anthrax anthrax, assembly GCA_963971155.1. Lineage (NCBI taxonomy): Eukaryota > Metazoa > Arthropoda > Insecta > Diptera > Bombyliidae > Anthrax > Anthrax anthrax. The sequence continues at coordinate 20,818,169 of OZ020120.1, forward strand.
CATTATCATGTTAAACACAGTCATTTTTATGCTACAAAAGTTAGGAAAAAAAAAAAATAAATAAATAAACTGTGCTTGTAATGTAATTCTATATGTCCCTATTCCTTTTTGTACTACATTGAAATGCGTTAGTGCGTTAAGATACAATATTTGTGTTTTTCATTGTAGATTAAAAACAGAAACATACATATGAGACACATTTCTTTTATTGTTCTCTATATTCAAAAGTATATCATTATGTTGATTTCATATACACAAATACACGTATGAAACATTCATCAACATATCATTCCATTCATTTATTTTATAAAACAACAAAAAAAGGAAAAAAAAAAACATTTGTCATCCTTGATTGTACGTGATAGTGTTCTTTTTTTCTTTATTTCCCGTTTACATATTTTATCTGGTTATCTATCTATAACTTGTCATCATAATCATATTTGTTTATCATGTGTGAGCAATCATAAATACAAAAAATAAAAAAATACATAAATGCAATTATTGTCATTTCAATTATTTTTTTTTTATCCTTGATAAATGAAATATCCTAACAATGAAATTTAATTTTCCTTCTATTTTTTTCTCATTTTTTTTTTTACATAATTTTTGAAAATTTATTTACGCATATTACGGTATGTGAATTACGAATTGGATAAAAAAGAAATATCATATCATTTTTTATCTGTAACACGTTAGGATACTTTGATGTTACCACATTAACTAACTATAAAATTTTCAAAATACTGAAAAAGTTTATAACGTATCCAATGTTTTTGTGTTCAACAAGAATAACAAAAATATTTCTCTCATTCTGAAAAAAAAAAAACAAAAAAAAATGTAAAACTTTGACGTTTCTATTTCTGGTGTTTACATTATTTGCATTATTTTTTTTTTCCTTATAAAAATTCAATTTTCCCCTTTTTCCATTTTTTTCCCTTTGTTTTTTTTGAAACTCTTTACTGTTGTATCATTTTTTAGATATTCTTTTAAAATTTTGTTTATTCCTCTGAGTATTTCTAAAATGTTAAAGTTTACCCAGTTTTTACATTGGTTAAATTTTAGCATGAAAATATTTTATTTTAACAAACAAAAATTTAGTTTGTTGATTTAACATTTTCCCTAAAATGCAATCAAATCCCTAACAAAATCTAAAACGTAGTTTTGATTTTGTTGACGTAAAAAGTTCAAAAATCTCTTTTCCAAAGAAAGGCAAAACAACAAAAACAACAAAAAACAACTTAATTGCGTAAACAATGTGATAGGTAATTATAGTGTCATCCTTTTACTTTTTATTATCCTTAGGGATTTTATATCATTTTTTGTAACAATAATTGTTCATTGGTACAAATATACACCATGAATACTTTAATATTTGCCAATGTACACAATTTTCCAACATTTTATTTTCCCTCAGATGTTTTTCTCTCTAAATGGTCTAGTCAAGATGTTCTTGATGACGATTTGTTTTTCATTTTTTTTATTTATTTTTTTTTTTTAATTTTTTGTATACTTATGTTATTTTTGTTTCTCTTCATTTGATATTCTCTTTGGCGCCACAATACGTACATACATATTTACAGATATACATACAGATATACAGATATGTATACGTAAATAAGTATACAGTGTGCATTTAACGATGTTGAAGCTCTAATGAGAAAACTTTTCCTTCATTAAAATTCTTTACTCGGTATACCTTTTTTTCAGTTTATTTGCTTTACTGTGTTCTTTTTTTTCCTTTATTTTTTGTTTTTTTTATTTGTATCCTGCTTTTATCATCAATTCATTAAAATAGTACAATTTCTAATCATTTTTCTTTGTATTCCGTTAATTTAATATTTATTTGAATTTTTATTTATTTTTTATTTATTTAGTTTTTTTTTTGTCTGTATGTACAATGTACACATTCTCCTTTTTACTAACAGATGTATCTTATAAAGACTTAAATACTATAAATAAAAATACACATAAAGTATGTAAACATAAATCATTTTTCTTCTTTTATTAACGATATCACACTATTCCCTTCCTTAGTTTTCTCACCCACTTTTTATTAATTTATTTTTTTTTTTTGTTTCCTAAAAAAATTTATTTTTGGTTTTTTTTTTTCTTATTAGCTTTTCTATGTGTTCTTAAATGAATAACAACACAACTACAAAAAATTGTCACTTTTTATTTACTTAAAAATTTTTTTTGCACATTTTTTTTTTCTCACTTCAAGACATCTTCGTACATTAAATAGAATGTCGAATTGCATTTGACCTTTAACTTTTTCTGATATTTGAAAAAAAAAAAATACAATATTTTTAGTTAGTTTGATTTCGTAAAATTCAATTCTTAAAAAAAAAAAAAATATTTTCGTAAAATTCAATAAATTAAAAATAAAAAATTCGAATCATGAATTTTTTCCTAAGAAAATTGATTTTGTTTTTTAAATAAACAGTCAACAATGAGTATATCAAAAAAAAAATTTTTTTTAACAGTGAAATACGATTTAAATGAAGAGGAAAATTTTTTTTAAAATTTTACGTCCTTAACGAAACTCGTTTTCTGTTAAACTGCGAAAAATTTTCTTCAGAATGTGAAAGGTTACAATGGGTGAACACATATCAGATCAGTTTTATTTATAATATACAGTACGAAATAATTTTATAAAACTTATCAATACATTAGAGTAAACTTCTACTCTTGATTAAAAAGCTCAGGATTAAGTTTATTTTGTTAACGGAGATCTAGTACAATTTTTAAATTTACATTTGGAAAATTAAAAGAAAATTCATTTCAAACATGTTCAGTTTGAACAGTAAGGCAAAAAAATATTGGACAGAATTAAAGTATAACATAGTCGATTTGAACTGAAAGAAAAATTTTGTTTTCTAAAAAATTAAACTGAAATTTTTGAAAACCTTTAATTATTCTATTTTTCAATTTAAAAATTTTTTACTATTTCTTAAATATGCGATAGTAGAGGTATTTTATTTTGAATGAGAACAAATTGTAATAATTTATTAACAGAAATTTAGTAATTCTTCAGTTTTGTATGAGAAGGATAATAGCATGCGCACAATCATCATTCAAAGTGATATGAAAAGCTCATATTATTCGAGAAATTTAAATAACTCATATAATATAAAAAGAACAATGTATTTAGAATGCTAGGAATAATCGAATAATAGAATGTAAAACGTTTTTAAGGAATTTAGGTTGAATCATAAACTTTCACTATATGAATATATCTTAATTTACGCAATAAAGGAAAAACCTTAAAAAATAACAAAAAAAAAAAATTTTTTCTTTTTCTTGAAAATTAATTTTTTTGCAATATTTCTTCTATTTTTTTATTCTTCTTTTCTCTTATAATTTATTTTTAAAAAATTTCTTATTTGTAGTACACTTTTCGCTTCCTGCATATCATTCATATTTTAAATTTTATCGTTATTCATATGTACATATATCGTTACACGCACATATTCATTTTGATATGATTTAATTATGAATAGCAACAGGAAGAATAAATTTCAGAGTTATAAATTCAAAACCAAAAAAAAAAAAAAAAACGAAAACAAAAATAAATAAGTAAATGAATGGAAAAATGAAGCTGAAAAATAATGTAAACCAAAAGTTATTAAAGCTAATTTTAAATTGAATTTATAAATGAAATAAATATTAAAAGAAAAAGGAAAAAAATGAAAAATTCAGTATACAAATATTTTAAAGGATATACATAGAAGTATTATTTAACAATGATAAAGGACAATGAGAAAATATTAGTATAAACTAAATAACAAAATTGATGCAATATATTGTAAAAGCAACAAAATATCAAATACACGATTTTATTGTTCGAAAACACACACATACATATGTATGTATGTATATATTCAAACGAAAATTTATGTTAAAAAAAAACGTAAACTTAAAAGGTAGAAAATAAAAATGTATGTATGGAGAAAAAGGATTCATGTAATAAAATTCATGGATGAATAATAAAATTTTTATGATGATAAATCACAAGTGTTGGTTAGTTGCTTTTGTTATTATTGGTCTTTTTTTTATCTATCCATTTTTTGTAAATGTCCGGTGTTTTCAAAACAACTAAAAAAAAAACAAAAAACAAAATAGAAAGACAAAACAACAAAAAATTATTATTACCAAAAGAGTTAAAAATTCGAAAAGTTACAATAAATATAATTGAATGTAAAATATATGACCAAAAATAAGACAGAATACAAAAAACAAAAAAGGAAAAATAAAAATAAAAATGAATAATATACAAAAATAAAATAAAAAATTGAAAATAATTTAATAAAAATTATGAAAAAGGACGAAAATAAAAAAATATCAAAAAACAAAAAAAAAAAAGAAAGAAGAAGAAAATGTAAACCCAAATTTCCTTTACTTTGAATAATAATTAATTATTCATAAAATCTATTTTGGTAATTGTATGTAATAATAATAAAAATAATCATAAAGCCAAAACACAAAAATGACAAACAAATGACAAAAAAACAAAAAAACAAAAAAAAACAAGAAAGAAGGGAAAATGAAGAAGAGAGAATAATAAAAATGGTAATGATATGATCAAAGATGATAACGTTACTGAATATAGATATAATACAATGTAATTAGTAATTATTTGTGTCCTTGTTGGTTACAATACAATCAGATATACTTATGTAAATATAATAATGGTGTAAATATATACTATGTACATATGTATATGCGCTACAGAACACAATATTTCGATAATAATAATATTAAATTTTCAATGTGCAATTATGTTGTTATAAATAATTCAAATGAAAATGTTGAAGGACATTCACATTTGTATAACTGCTATTCTTATACTATACATAATTTTATACATGTGTGTACATGTACATATATATCAATTACAAAATTGTACTCATTCATAAACATATACAACTGTTGTATACATGGAAACCAAACGTTTACATCATCATTACCATCATCTTGTGAATACAACGTGACTTAACATATACACAGAAATATTTTTCAATTTTCTTCTTGTAAACTATGGGTATTCTGTATTTGTAAATGTTGAATTTTCACAATAAGTAAACAGCAGGAAAATTTGTTATTTATTTTTTTCAATTCAGTTATTATTTATTTAGTTTTGTGATGTGAAAACTGAAAATTTTATAAAAAAAAGAAAAACGAGAAAAATGCGGTATGTTCCGTTTTTTTTTTTTTTTTTTAAATTTTCTGAATCGAAAATATAAATATTACATAACATTTTATACGCATTCGTTACATGTTGGATGGATACAAATTTTCCTTGAGCCAATGTATAATTATGCACACTGGCAAATAAAAATTTATAATTTTTAAAGAAAATAAAAATTTGTTTTTCAATTTAAAAAAGTGAATTTATTGAAATTATTACATAAAAAAAAAATTTTTTTTCGTTATCAAATGAACCATAATGATTGAAACATTTGTACAGGAAAATTTGCATATTTCAAAAATAAAATTTATATTTTGTATCTTAGCTTTTGAGAATATAAATTGAATTTTCTCACTTAAAACGAAAAGAAAAAAAGTTAAAAAACAAAAATTGAATGAAATTTTCATTATTTGAATGCTTCCTGTTGGTTGTTTATCTTTGATTCAAAATAAAACGAGATTTTTTTTATTCATTTGTAATAAAAAAAAAAAAAAACAAAAATTTATTCAAATTCATGAGAAAATGTAATTTAATCCTTAATTTCTTCTTTTGCATTTTGTTCATTTTTCTTTAAATTCATTTTTATATTTAATTTTTTCTCTTACTATTTTTAAGTAACTTAATTGTGTACTTGCATGCATATTTCCGTATAAAATTTTTATTCTTTCATTCATGGAAAAACCAAAAAAAAATAAAATGCAAACAAAAACAAAAGAAAACAGTAAAAAAAAAAGAAGAAAAACAAAAAGAAAATGTACCATTTTATTTTTTAAGTTTTTCTGAAGTTATTTTATGTTCTGTATTCATTCACTTTATGTACAAGTATGTATAAACAACAACAAAATTACGTAAAATATAAAAAGAAAAACAATGAAAATTGTAATATAAATGAAATTTTCAAAATTTTACTTGAAAAAAAAAAACAATTCTTTTCTTCTGTATTGCAATACATTCATATCCAAGTATGCATAATACACTTGTTTTTTATTTTACATAAACGAAGTGTATACGTTTTAATAAATATACAAGCATGTATTCTTTCAATTTTCATTGCATGAATTCATATTTGTGTTTGTATGGTAGTACGCGTACATTGTTTAAAGTAACTTTTCAATTATTTCTATACCATGTAATTCTGATTAACCGAGAATCTAATTAACTTTGAATAATCGTATCAAATGTAAACACAAAACGGAATATTTTTTTTAAAAGGAATTGTAATGTAACACAATTCAAGCTAACATACATATACAATATAAAACGTTAAATAAATGCACATACAAATAAATGTACGTATGTAGAAAATTAAATTTTTCGGAGATTTTCTCATGTGCATTTGAAAATTTAATTACTTTGTATTTTTCTTTGTTCATTTAACATATTTGTTTTCTACTTTATTATTCTTTAGTGTAATTGCAAAGAAAAATATCAAAATTAAGAAAAAGTAAATTCTGGTAAAAATTATTGTATTCTGTGTAAATTTAAAAATTAAATTCTTTTTTTTCGTCTTTTTATGAAGAACAAAAAAAAAATTCAATTTGATTTTAAAATGAATAAAATTATCTTAGTAAAATTAAATTCTTTAAAAAAAAAAATTCATAAAGCAACAGATAAATTAAAAATCCTTTTTTAAATGCTCAAAGTTAGATCCATTTATTTTGATGAATAATTTTTTGAAAATTTTTATTTTATTCCTAATAAAATCCTTTAAAATTAAAAGATTTCATTCAGAAAATTTATTTATACATATTTTTTTTTTTTTTTTTTTGATATCGCATAGAAACTCAAAACAAATTGTTTATCGTTCTACTAAGCACAGGTACACATATATACACACATATATACGTATACCTCGACAGTTATGATTGTCATTTAAATTTTTTATAACATTTCTATCATATTCTACCCATGTCATCATTCTTGTCATCATCATAAGGTAATCTGATAACAATTCACAAAAATACAAAAAATATTTGAAACAAAAAAAAAAAAAAAAAAAAAAAATTTACAAAATAGAAAATATGAAAAACAGTAAATAAAAATAAATTTATTAAAAAAAAAATTCATGCAATTTTTATATAATAAAAAATAAATTTTCTTGTATCTGTATGCGTATATAGTATTTTCTAACAACATATTAGATAATATTTCATATTTATACAATTTGTGTATATTTTTTTGTTTTTTTCATATTCCCACGTACGGATATCCTTTGTATGTTTACTTTATTTTGTTATAATTTAATGTTTATAAAACTGAAAAATTTATATTTTTCAATTTTTAGAACAATAACAAATTATCACATGCATGCATACAATATACATTAAAATGTGTGTACATATTATATAATTTGTTAATCTAGGATAATTTAAATAATATTATCACTATGAAAACCATTGTCATCAGAACATTATTATCATACAAGCAACATTTCATTCGAAATGTCATACATACATCAACATGTATCTCTTAACAACTGCAATGTTGAATTTCTATCAAAAATATAAAAAAAAATAAAATAAACAAACCAAAACGAAAGGAAAATTCTGTTGTTATTCTGAAATTTGAAATATTAGAAAACTTTCACAATACCTGCATAAACAATATTCATGTTAGATGGGTTAAAAAAGTTTTCTAATATTTTTTGTAATGTAATTAAAATAATATTTTCATTTTAATTTTATTAAATCTGATACAGTTGATGTTGTCAATTTTAACATTACTAATTAAGATGTGACATAAAACATGAATGAAATTAAAAAAAAAAAAAAAAAACTCTGATGTCTAGTATTACATAACCAAGTTACAATAATATTAAAATAGTTGGGTCTTTGTGATTGAAATATTGTACCGTCTTGGAGGTAACATGTACTACCCTGTTGAACTACTCTTTCTCTTTGTTATTCGTGTAACGTTTCGAAATACAAAACATAATCTAAAGAATTTTCTTTTGAAGAAAAAAAAAATTTTTTTTTTTCAACTTAATATTACTTTTGTGGTTGGCTATTTTTCAAAATGTATTAAAAAAAGAAAATTTCAACTACTGAGATTATTTATGAATTTCTGATGTAATAATGTTGATATACATTCTTAGAAATTAATTTTTTTTTTTTTAAAATAAAATTTTAAAGATAAAAATGTAATGTAGTGTATACAAGAATTTTGTAGTTTAAAAACAGGGATAATTTATGCAGTACACATTACAATGGGACATCCACCCACAACTGCATTTTCATTTTATGTACATATTTACAGATCTGTATACACTAGATAGGTAAAATTTGTATATTCACACAAAGAAGAAAAAATAAAAAATAAAAAAAAATTACGTGTACACTTGTAAAGTTGAAAATTGAATTTTGGATAGATTCCAGAAAAAGTTTTCTTGTCGAATTGTGACTTGTGTAAAATGGTAAAGTTTTTCAAAACTTATTTAATGCATTCGAATAGAAAACACTATGAATATAATGAAAATGAAAAATTCAAAATATACATACATATAATGTATGTGTACGTTTATAGTAGTAAAAATAAAGGTAAATTTAGTATATTTTCAATTCATCTAAATATTACATGTGTATTATAATACATACATACATAAAAAATAGCTAAATATGCATTGTTATATCTTTTATAAATCTGCATAAATAAACACGTACATTATAGATTTTTGTATTTTGTTTCTTTTTTTTTTTTTCATTGCTATAGGGTGGATGATATAAAGAAACCATTTTACTATCAAATATTATTTTATTTCAAGTTTTGCATACCAAATTTTGTGGTTAAAAATAATTTTCTTAAAGTTTTATAGTAACATCCTGTTATTACTCTGAAAAATTTATTCATATATGAAAAAGTTCTATAACGATCTGTATACACTTACGTACATACATATATAGTAATTCAAATATTTATTATGTACATACATTCTATAGATAAACTCATTTTAATTCATTATTTTTCATTGAAAATGTATTTAACACTACTATATGGTACATTACATATAGTAGACATAAAACCAAAATAAAAGAAAATAAAAGTTTTAGTGATTAAATTTTAATTTTCGAAAATGCAGGTGTTAAACACACAAAATAATTTTAAATTAAAATAAAATTGAAAAAACAACGAAAATGATTGTTGAAGTCAAATGAAATTTAAAAAACAAAAAAAAATAGAAAAAATAAAAATAAAAGAAGAAAATTTTTGTACTTTTGGAAAATTGAAAATTTTCAAATAATCAAATTTAATAAGAGCAAACAGTTTTTATTTTTAGTTTAGTGTGTATTAATGTCTGGACCTGTACATGCAAATATGTATGGTTCACATATGCATGTATAAGTACATGAAAATTTTTTGAAAATTTTGTACATTCTTTATGGGTATATCTAATTACATTTTAAAATCAAAGTTCATTTTATAATGTAACCATATACAAATGATAATGTACATGAACTCATTTTAACTTAATTTTCATTTTGAATTTGAGAAAAACACATTATATAGAGAAGTTTTCATTTAAACTTTTTATATGTGAATGTTCGTTATGTGAAGGAAATAATTTTAATTCAAAGAGTTTTAAAATGAAATTTTAAATTAAAGTTTTCAATTTTAAATAAAATGATAAAATATTTTACAAAAAAATATAAAAGAAAATCAAATATGAAACAGCAGCATAGTATTTATAATTAATTTAATTTCATTTTACAGCAAATTAACTTATTCAAAGAAATATATGATTAACAAAGTATTTGATCTTGTGCATGTATAATAGATTTTCTTTTTTCTCCTTGCTTTGTGTTTTTATTTAATTTTTAACAATTTTGTTACAGTTGACCTTTTCATCATTATATTGTTTTTGAAATACTCAAACATTGTACATTAAAGACCTTTATTAGTTTACATTGACACATATGAATGAAAATGAAAACAAAAATAATTATCCAAAGAGGTTAGTTTAATAGAAAAAGTGAAAAATTCATTACAGATGACCGGTGTTATATAATAGTAAAACGAACAATGAATTCTGTATATAAAAAGAAAATGAAAAGCATTTAACCAATATACAAGAGAAGACCTTATACAGTGGCATATATACACTTCAATTTATAGACCTTTCAATGTGAACGAATTTTCCAATCGATTAATCAGTTCAAACTGAAAGTAACTAACTAAAGTAGGCACGTATCAAATAGTGTATACATGCTAGAGGTTTCGAAATTTCTTTTTTCACCTTTTAACTACACATTATTCAAACACAAAAAAGACTAACTTTTCATGTCTACTGACACTTTTTTGTTATGTATATAGGTATAGTACGTATGCCTTTTCTCCCATAAAATGACTTAATGTCGTTATTTATAAACAACAGTATAGAAAAAAAATCACATCATTTCGAAGAAAAACGCTTTATCGCTTTATATACTTTTCAACTTCAAGAAGATTGATATAAAAAATCAACAACAAAAAAAAGGATAATGAATTTTTTCCTTTCAATTTTATTTAAAAATTGATTTTACTCCTATACATGTTGTTACGTTATCTGCCTATTTCTTTTGTAATTTTTTAAATAAAGACAAAATAATTGAACGAAGGATAAATGAAAAAAAGGAAAAAATAAAAGAAAAATTAGAAAAATGAGTGCAAGGTTATTTGAAAATATATATACTATATATTTTTTTTTTTGAAAGAAAGGTGAAAATTTTTATTACATAGAAACAGTGAACACAGTACATATGCACCATAGATACCTTCAATTTCAATACGGTATAGAATATAAATATTATTAGCATGTTACATGAAAAATTTGAAGAGATTTTTTCTTTGTGAACTTGTTTTCTGGTCTGTTTAGCACATTAAACGAAACAGAAGGCCATAGATTTTGTAATTTCTGATTCTCATCCTAGAAAAGAAACAAAAAAAAAACGAATATATTTCACATCAGGTGTTCAAAATTCGATACATAAAGTTATGAGTTATAAATTTTCGATTTTAAAGCTGTTGCCCATTACACTAACCCATTCCTATCCATTTACATGAATAAAATGTAACATATAACATTGTAGTCTACACATCTGTACATTCTAAATCCTACACCTTTATTCAATATTTAAAAAAAAAATTTTTTTTTCAATTGAAAATTTTTCACTAAATTTTTTTTTTTTTGAAATTGTATATTTGGATTATTGCCAAATAATGGCAGTAGTAGCCAAAAAATTACTTTTATATTGTGTATATAAGTATTTTGTTATTCTATCGTAGTTTTACAATTTATTTTATTTCCTTTCTATATTTTTGTCTTTACTTTTTTTTTTGAAATTTTTTTTTCACATTTGCTCTCATCTATTTTTCATTGTTTTCTTTCGTCTTTCATTTCAAAAGAAATCCAAAGCTTAAAAGCGTTTCTGTTTTATTTTCTCATTTTTTTTTTCACTCTCTTCCATAAGACAAAAACAGAAGAAGAAAACAAATACAAAAAAAAAACGAAAAAATGTTTTTAATAAAAACATTTGCAACAGCAAATCGACTTTATTCGACATTTAGGTGCAATGAAAATTATATTAAAGAAAACAAACTAAGAAAATAAAAACTACTACTAAAATAATTCGATTAAAAGCAGCATAAGAAAATTACAAAAAATAATTTTTGTTTTTAAAAATATGTAGAAGAGAAGAATGTGGAGAGGCAAGAGGTTGGAAAAAAAAATTTAAAAGTTTTTCATTAGTCGATTAGGATCTTTAAGGACACTTTTCTTGATTTGTTGTTTTTTTTTTGTCTTCTTCCCAGATTTTTCTTATGTACTATGAATTTCTTGTTTTCAAAAATGCCTAGGGTGTAATAATAAGTCACTTAAGATTTTGATGTTCTTTTTTTTTGCTTTGTTTTCTGTTCGTTTTTTTTTCTTCTTTGAAGAGAGGCAAAAAGAATGTAGAAAGCAAAATGAATGGAAAAAGAACAGAATATAAAAATGTTTTCCTGCGGCGACAATTTTAACCATCATTTATCCTTTCATTTGAAAAAGAAAAAAAAAAACAATTCCTTTGCAAATGAATTGAAAAGGAATTGTTATATAGTGCAAAAGAAAATTGTAGTGGTGCAATAAATAGTAGTAGTGGCACTACTAGATAAAATGATTTTTCCTAACATTTTTAAGATTTGTTATTTCTCCGTTTATTTCTCAGAAAAGAAAAACGAATTTACTTTAATCCTTTTGGCTATGATGAATTAAATGTTATATGATGTGTGTGTGTCTGTAATAAAGAAAGAGATGTATAAACAAGGCAATAAACGAATTACATTGTACATCTCATCGAAATGCATGAAAGTATCACGATTTGAAAAAAAACAAAAGTATGCGTTTTCATTTTGTTGTTATTTCTTAGTTTTAGATTTTTCATAGTTTTCCTCCTTTTCATATTTTTCCTGTTGTTTTGTTCTTTTAAGTGTGTCAGAAATTGGCGTCGTATACACTCATAACCGGAAAATTGCAATAAAATGTAATATAAAAAAAGACACGTATATATGTACATACAATGTCATATACACATAAACTTAGATAATATAGAAATATAAATCCGAATGTGTACTCACACGCATTTACTATATCTACACAATATCTGCACATGTATGTACATATATGCAATATAAATGATGGTAATGATATTATAAAAGCATGAAGCGTTAGACCGAATAGAAAATTGCTATCGTAAGCAGGACGTGACTTTGACATAAAAAGGACTTTATTACCATCACACAGATAATGATCATGCAATACGTACAGTAAAGCTCTAAAATTCCAATGCAATTGCATTACAAAACAACAAGGATAATTCGTTTGGTTGATGGTTAATACCCACTCATTCATGTTTTATACGAGTTGATACGTATGTAAATATACTTTGATTCGCTTAAAGTATTATAGTTTTGTATGAATGTGTGTGTGTGTATATAGTTGTATGCTGTATATCATGCACTTACATACATGTTCTTATGTTCATGTGAAAAATAAAATGACTTAAAATTTCTCAGTAATTTATTGTATTTTATTGTAATTTTCCTTCATCTTGGTTTCCATTTTTGATTTTTATTTTTTATATTATATATACATACATATATCCTTTCTTGCATTTTACAAGGATAAATTTTCTATCTTTTATATATAAAGATGCATGTACATTGTACATACAAGATAGAAAATTTTTCGTTTTAGAAAAATAAAAATTTTAAATTACATGTCTGTATAATTTTCTTGTATTTTATTATTTGAAAGGAAATTTGTTTAACTTTTACTTTGTATTAAAATTAAGTAAGGGATTCTCGTGAAATGTGACTGTAATCTGTATTTAAAAAAAAAAAGAAGAAAACATTGCCTGAATAATACATACATGCGTATAAATTTATTTCATTAGATAGAAATCAAATAATAGATTTTTATGAGAAAATAAATAGAATACGAAAATTCAATTTATAGATTTTTCCACTTTGGTGATTAGAAATGAAAAATTTCTTATAATTCAAATATTTTAGGAATTTTTTCTTTTACATCCTTTTAGATAAATTTTTTTTTTTAATGAAGCACGTGGAGTACATTTTTCTTTCTTCAAGCAATATCAATAAAAAATATATTATTACATTTCTTGTTGGAAAAAAAAAACATCAAAAGCTTAAAAAATTATTATTATTCGTGTATTTTTGTGATAATTTTTTTTTTTCAACTTCTTGATGAATTTCATTACATTTTCTTTAATGATTTCTAAAGGAAAAAAAAAAACTGATAAAAATACGACGATGATTAACTGTTACATTCGAAAGATAAAAGTGTTTTTTTACATATAAAAATTCTAGTACTTGAATACAGTACGTAAAAATTATCATAATAAGATACTAAGAAAAAGTAGCTACAATTTTGCTTTTTTTTTTTCTATTTTTTTCCATTTCTCTTTAATCGAATCTCATTTTCATGATACAGATGTACACATTTAGAAGGACGATAACAGAAGATAGATAATAACTACAAAGAAAAGTAGAAAAAAAAATATATTTTTTTTTTAAGATAATAGGAAAAAAAAAATTTTTTTATATTATTTTGATGAGTTATGACACCCACTTTATTCAATTCATACACACGTACAATTCAACTCATTCTACTGTTATAGTAAAATTCAGCTATCCAACAATTTCAAATTTTCTGTAACTATAAAACAAGTAACAAACAAAAAAAAGACCAAGATTAATGAGTGTTCTCTATACTTTGATTGGAAAACATTTTTCTTTTCATTTTCCTTTTTTTTGGATTTTAATTCCTTTTTTTTTATTTTTGTTATATTGTCATAGTTTCTTAAGCAGTTATCCCATACTTTTCTCAAAATTCATACTAAATTATTCTCCTTTACATCAATGGCTCTATATTAGAGTCAAATTGTAACAAAAAAAAAAAAAAAACTTAATATGACAAAAAACGAAGCAAAAACAAAACAAAAGAAACAGAAAAAGAATTGACATAAATATCGTCATAAAAATTGTTTAAAAAAATTTTTTTATTGGTTCTCTTAGCATTAGTTGATAAGGAACGTCTGTTATTATTATTGTTATTATTTTCATTTTCTTCTTCTTTCTGTCTTTTTAAATATTAATATCTCACATTTATCGTTTGTCTTTATTACGTAATTTTGTGTTATATGCGTATTTATCTATGTACATTTTTCTTAAAGAATAAAAAAAATAAAAATTTTTTTATAATAAAATTTTCAAATGAAAAAAAAAAATAGAGAAAAAATTATTTTCATTTAAAATTTCCTTTAATTTTTTTTTTTTTAATTTTGTATTTTCCATTAATGATAAAAATTATACAGTACATACATACATACATATTTACTATATATTTGTGTACATATTGTGTACCTTTAAATCATTACAAATAAAGAGCGATGATAAGAAAGGACAAAAGAAACAGTAAAAAAAAAATTTAAGTAAATAAAGGAATTCTTCTTCAATTTTTTTTTTCTGTTGATTATATATGAATTTAACATTTAAAAGTGTGTACTATGCGCTTATATAAACGAAAAGACAAAATTAACTACATATACATAGAAAACTTTTTTTGTAATGATTACTTTACCTTTTCAAAAGCAAATAAAATAAAAAACGTTTTGTTTTTCTATTAAATTTCTCTTTTAAAAAAATATAATCAAAACAACGATAGAAACATTTCTATTTTTTTATATTTTTTTTGCTCTCTACGTATCTACTTGTATTTTATAGCAAATAAAGAAAGAAGATTATATGATGGTAAACGCTCTTCAATTTTTATATATCCAGCATACTATAAAATAATGACGAACTTTAACTTCAATCAAATTTTTATTTTTTGTGATAAAGACTTAAATGAAACAACGAAATGAAATAAAAAAAAAAAAATACAAAATAAAAAAATACAAAATTATTTTTTTCATAATGGTAAGTACACTTTTTAATGAGAAAAATATAAACAGAACAAAACAAAAAAAACGATAATTCAAGAAGGAAAGAAAAACGAATAAAATATCACGAAAAAACAAAACATTATTATGAGATGAAAAATTGAGGGGGAGGTCACAAGTGTATTTTCAGAAAATGAAAAAAAAAAACAGAGTTTCAGATAAAAGTTTCTAGAAAAAAAAAAACAAACAAAAAAATATAATAAAAACTGATTACACATTGTGATAGTGAAAGAAGAAGTGGTGGAGGTTTAGTTCATAATTCGATTTAAAACATTTTCTAATCAAATTTATGTACTATTTAAAATTGAGTAAATTTCTAAAATCCTTTTTCATTTTATCATTGTTTTTTTAATAATGTGAAATACTTTACAAAAGTTTAGTTCTATTACAAGGATTTTTCATTTTTGTTTTTCTTTGATTTGGGTTACTGAACTCATGTAAATCAACATAATCACCAAGTAATTTTCCGAAGGAAAAACAAAAAATATCTCTGATATAGTTGAATACTAATACTATCGAATTTCTTTTTTTTTTTTTCAAAATAAAAAATATTGGTCAGTAAAAATCCTAAAACACTTAGAAACTTTGTTGAAAATGATAAAACTAAATACAACAAGTAAAAATTTAGTTTTAAAAACTCCTTAAAGAACTAAATAAAATATTTCTTATATCAGTTTTGATTTTATAAGAAATTAAAAACCAAACATTTTCTATACAATCATGTTGAATACTTATATCCGTGAGCTTATCTAATTAAAAAAAGAAAAAAAACACGAACAAAAACTTGAAAACCATTTTATTCCATCAACACATGTTTTTTATCTTACATTCTTATAACAGATGAACACACAAACATGTACAGTGTACAGGTATAAATTTTTCTTAGAGCTTTTAAACAAAATTAAAGAAAATACATACAGAAATTTTCCTCCTGTAAAAGATGTAAGAAAAAACGATACAAAAATTTTTCAGAAAAATTTTTTTATTCTATTATAGAAATTTAATTTAAAAATTTTGAATTTTATTTAAAACATGGGAAAAATAAAAATTTACAAAATAATACACTTACATATGTATATGTAGAACTTGTATAAAAAGGTAAAATATGTTATATATACATACGTACATTAGATTTTCATCATGAGAAGCCGGAAAAGTATCATTAATGTTACAGTCGCCGAGTCTAAGTTTTAAATGATTATATGATAAAATTAACAGAAAAAATGAGCAAAATAACAAAAAATATTAATTGAAATGAAATGAACAGAAAAGAAGAGGAAAAAAAAACTAGAAGACAAATATCAAACAGGGTAGAACAGGTACTACACTCAAGCTATTATATAGAAAAAAAAATAATGAAACAATCATGTTTTTTTTATGTTTCTCTTCGTTACGTGCATTTTTACTTGATTTTTTTTTCGCAATCAAGTTATCATCATCTTTTCAATTTAATTAGACACTACACGAATAATCAAATGATTTTTATAAAATGATTTTCTCTTCACCCTTTCTTTTACACTTTTCATTTTGCTCTCCCGTTTTATTATAAATTATTATTATTTTTTTTTTTTTTTTCAAAACCTGCTTGTAATTATCTTGTCTGATTTCAAGTACTCAATTTTGCAAGCTATAAAAATAATTAGCAAGAAAATATTATAAAAAGGACTTAACAAGTATAGCAAAAAAAAAAAATGTTATAATGAAATTTTAAAATTTTATTAAATTTTTTTTTTTCAATGATTTCATAATCAATTTTCAACTTATTAAAGTTAATTTTTTATTAAACCTATAACGAACGAAAAATAAAAAAAAATTATTTAAAAAAATAACAAAGTAAAAGACAGACCTCTTCATTAGACTTAAAATCTTTTACGTTGACAGAGACAAAAGTCAAATTTCATATAAAGAATTTGTCTAAATATCAAAAATAATAAAAATAATAAATTAAGAAACAAAAAGATAAATATTAAGATAAACAAAATTGAAAATGGTAATAGAAAAAAAAAACCAAAAAACATTTTTATCGGATATAAAATACATGAAGATAGAAGAAAAATAAACAGAAGGAAAAAAAAACAACCATTACGCCCATACACCTATTAGTAGACACCAGTAGACTAATATATGCTGATTTCTATCGATTGTCCAAATACATTTATGTACATGTCCTTTATGGGGTATCATGACCATATATATATACATGACCAAGAATACGTATACATACATATATTTGTATGTGTATTTTAATGATTTTGGCTTAATATCAAAAAAGTAGCAAAATAAAATGAAAAATAAACCAAAGAATAAAAAAAACAAGAAAACAAAAATTCTGGCATATTTCGAATATGTAACTGATATTTGCAGACATAATAAATATCTTTTTGACCATTATTCCTTCAATTTTCATTCAAATACAGAAAACGATGTTGTTTAAGTACGTAAAGTAGGAGGAATGAGATACAACAGCCCATTACAACACTCGTAGATATCAAGAAGTGTCCATTACATTCTCTACACAAAAAAAACAAAGTCTAAGCCAGCAAAAATAATAAACATCAATGTTATAGGTATAAACATAGAGTGAAAATGAAAACACACATATACACCCACCACCCCATACAATTTCAAAGTGTTGGTATACAACATTTGTTGATGTTTAATTTTGAGTTTTGTTCAATTTTAACCTAAACCTAAACGTGTCCATCTACGTATTCACAATATATATTTAGTACATGTATAGGTATATTTACCAACAAAAACACAAAAACCAATTTTCTATCACTTATCTATACTTTATTTTTTGTTATGTGTGTAAGAATGTATATTTGTCGTATAAATGTATACAATGATTTTGCTGATATATTGACCGATAAGTTATTCTTCAAAATCAGAAAAACAAAAAAACAAAATATTGTACACGCATGTTATATTGTTGTGGTGGTGTATTGGTATATATTTAACATCAAGGAATCATTTTTAGCCAAAGAAAAATAACAATTACAATGAAAATATAAATAGAAAAAAAAAAGGAACATATTATAAATTGTATCCTGATTTACTTGCATGTTTATATTATTTATCAGCTATCAAATAATTTTCATGTATATGTACAATCAAAAATACACATGAATGCTAAATTTCACAAAACTTACAAATACACAATAAGTCTCATATTTATTTTGTTTATTTTATTTTTTTGTAAAAAGAATAGATTATTTTCCTATTATCTAAGTTCCACATCATAAAATAGAACCAAAGAAAAATATTTATTTGTTTATTTATTCAATATCTATGAATACATGTAATATTGTAGTATAGTCGGTATAATATATGTATATCTAAAGTGTGTAATATTGGTCATCATAAATTTAATACTAAACTAACACATTAACATGTACGTTTATGTATGCATACATATGGTGTTATTATATGTATATTTAATAAAAACGAACAAAAAACAAAATTCATTCTAGATGAGTTGACAAACATATTTAAGTTTTTATAAGATATAAATAAAATATTTTTGTATTGTATTTTACAAAATAAAAGAAAAGAATCAACAAGGAATAGAAAATTTAGTGGTGGGTGGAAAATAATTTCTTATATGTAACATGTGATCAAGCGAGTTATTATCGTCATCATCATCATTATCACCATCATATAGTTAAGTTTTACAATAATCCTTAGATGGTCATCATCGTCAATTTCGTTACTTTTATGATCAGAAACAAAAAAACAATCGATTTTTTTTTTCTTTTAATCATCATAAAATGTGTTACCACTCATACATAATTATAACAGAAAACAAGGATAATTATTATATGTGAATGACCAATTTCAAGGAAAAAAAGCAGATTTATTTTTTTATTATTTTTTGATTTTCTTTTGATTTGTTCACTCTGTTAAATTCTTATAACAATTTCGTTCCCCCTCTTCAGAAACATATAATCCACTCGTTATGAGAAGAGTTATGACTTATGTTTCTTCAAAGTTTTTTCTCTAATTTAAAAATTTTTTTTACCTCATAAAGTATGATTTAGAGTCTTACAAAAATTTTTCTTTCATTTTCGTAATAATAAAATTGTTAAAAAATTTTTACCATACATTTATCACGAGATGATATAAGCTAACAATTGGTTGTAATACGTTCATGTAGTTTATTAAAATGATGTATAACGTATGATATTGGAATTCATGTATGAAATATAAAAATAATATTTTTAAACATTTTTTTTATAAACATATTTTAGAATTTACGAAAGAAAAAATTCTACACTACGAGGTCTTTTTTTGGTATGTATTTATATCTGTGCAAAGAAATGTGATGATTCATTTTTAACATACGGACACATAGAAATTGTACAGAAGTAGCTAAAAGAAATTTTATATGAAATGAAGAAAAAATTATTTTCACTTTTCATTCATTGTACATCTGAAGATGATACCAAATGGTATTGATAATATTATGAAGCACCACGTTCAACAGATACAGAGAAGATACTTGTAGGACTATCCATCTAAAAAATTGTTTGGTAATAACATTAACATTTCATTTAAAAATTAAAAACAAAAAGGAAAATAAAAATTACAAATTTGTATTTTGTAAATAGCAAAGAAAAATACACTTATTTCCCAATACCAATGAAATAAAATGTTTTCGACATTTAAAAAAAAATGGACATAAATAGCTTTAAATTGTACTAGTATTTACTTGTGGATTATTTCTATTTCTCCACCCACACTTATACATATAGAATAGCTTATTGTGTCATGTACTTTGTACCGGTAAAACTGAATTGATAATAAACATAAAAATATACTCGTACATGTGAGAGGATCAAAAATTTAAAAAAAAAAAAAAAAACAAATTTTTTTTTTCTTCATTTTTAACATCCTTTTAATGTGGGTGTAGAATATAAAGATACAGCAAATAAGTAAATAAATATAAAAAAACGAAAAATATATAAAAATCCTTTTATTTTTATCAAAACGAAAATAAAAATAAAAATTTCGAATAAAAAAAAATTTTTTTTTCAAATGAGAAATGATGAAGGAGTACTGAACTATGGAATTATAGCAATGCATTCATGTATACCAGTATCATATCATGTTGTATATGCAGACATAATGTATGTATATGGGTTTAAGTGATTTATCAGAAAATTTCTAAAATACTTGTCGGTTGTTTGTATATGTGTATTAATGTCAGTTGCACACAAACATTAAATGAAATATGCATACAATGTGTACATATGTATATTCTTGCTAATAGAATTGTGTCGTCAATTTCAAAGTACATACTATATATACAACTGCATAAAGATGTATTAAAGTGCATTATAGCTGGTATTGTAAGTAAAAGTGGAAAAATATAAAGTATCATATGTATATGTATCAAATATGTATCTGTATATATATAAAATGAAAAATACTGACAAATATATTATTAAATAGAAACGATTTTATATGAAAAAGACATACTTACATACAGTATGCACATGTGTGTATTTCACCATCATCAGAGGCCACAATTTATATGAGCATGTTTATATAGCACATATAAACATTTGTGAAAATATATTATGTACAGAGCTTATGTATGTGCATATAACTATTACTTAAATTTTCATTATCATATACATTCACCCACACATACATCAGATAAAATAGAAAATATGTATTATCTTTTTTTTTATTTACTTTTTTATCTTTTTATTTTTTTTATTTTTTTTTTATAACTAAAAATAAATGAGGTTGTGGTTTCAATTTTCTGAAAATTCATGTGTATACAATTTACAAACACATAAATAAATAAATACCATATAAATGAAACTTTTGGAAAATAATGATAATATTAAAAAAAAGTAGAAGAAAATGTAATTCGAAAAAAAAAAGAAAAAAAAAGAAAAGAAATTTAATACATAAACATTTTCAAGTAAAAACAAGAGAAAAATAAAGGAGAATATAATGAAAATTAGAAAACTGTGTTATCAAATATTTACTTATATCATGAGCAAAAAAACAAAATAAAAATAAATAAATAAATCGTTTAGTTAAAAAGTAAAATAACTTATTTGTATGTTTGTATTTGTAGACATCCTCTTAGTTTTCATAAAAACTCCTATAGTGATATACTTTAACTGTTTTCAGTTCAGTAAGTAATGTAACCAGGTGATCACATAGCTAGATATCTTTTTTTTTTTATAATTTTTATTGTGCACCACAAAAATAAAATCAATAACATAGAAATATGAAAAAGCACCAGACTTCTAGTTTCAGTTAAAGTCTGACCTTAACATTTTGACCTACATACATGCATATGTATACGTATGTACATAGAATAAAACTTTAAAGAGGAAAAAAATATATAAAATAAAAAAAAAATTTTTTTTCAGTTATTTTTGCCAAATTAATTATTGTCTATTGAAAAATTTAATTACGATATTTTGTCTACTCCAAATAATTTTTATTATTTCTTTTATTTCTTTTATCTATATTGCATTTGTTTTTCTACTAAAAAAATAAAAATTAAAAACACAAAATGTTATATAACAAATAATAAATATCCAATTTTATGAACAAAATGTGTGGTAAAAAGACAATTAAATGCATTTTCTCGAAATTTAATTTTAACTTTTATGCAATTACTATCACATATATTGTGATTATGCATTAATTACATAAGTAAAATTTCTGTTTACGACATTTTAAATGTTTTATATTTTATTATTATTTGAAAATCGTTATTTTATGATTGTATTCCATAAAATAAAATTCATGTACATATATCAAATGAATTTTATGAATTTTAAAATATACTAAAAATTTAATACAAACACACATGAAGAATGCATATATGAGAAATATATCATACATATATGAATTCCATATAAACCAAATAATTTTGTTGTCATCTTTTTTGTCGTTTTATTACTTTTATAATGAAAGTACACCTTAAATGCATAGATGCAGAAAATATATCTATTGTCAAGGTACATGTTTATCTCTATAGTCTACATATACATATGTATGATAGAATCGAATTTTGTATTTAAATTCTCTTTTTATTTTGTCCTGACGATAAATTCATTTTCTTTATTTTTCTCTATGAAATACAAAGAACATCTCAATTTTAAATTATCAAATAATAGAGTATCATTCAGAAATGTTTTACAAAGCATACATACGTGTTACATACATGCTTTAAATAAGTGTATTCAATAATAAAAAGGAAAATATAAAAAAAATATATATAATCGAAAATGAACGAACAATAAATTGCCTATCGTATACACTACTACATATATTTATTTCAAAATCTTACAAGTGCTGTAAAATACATGAAAAAACAAAAATATATGTTGTCACATGCATATCCGTTTTACAATACGTAGATGTACCTATAAAACTTGTTTATACGAAATGGTTGTTAGAAAGGAAATTATTCTTTCATCAAATACGATACTATATATGACAATCTATATACAATTGCCTTGTTATCATTTCATTTTGTCTACATATTAGACCATTATACGTTTATGTACGTATACATCATATTACACATACACGTAATAACAACATATCAGTGTGATAACGACAACTATGAAATAACATGCAAAGAGTTATTTTAAAAACTTTACGTAAACGAATGAACATGATATCCTTTTTTGTTGCAATACATAGAATATCAAGTAAAGAAAATATTTATTATAAAATTTACAACAAAATAACAAAGTCCCATAAAACCCATATTCATGTAGTAAATGATCATATACATGCACATATGCACATATATGAAAAGTTTACATGCATACATATAGTATATTTGTATACACAATAATAAACAGACACTGTAATATACCCATTGTTATTACACGCACATATAATCACTGTCACTGCAAAAATGTTGCAAACTCAAAATCTTATCCTTGAATATTAAGAAGAAGAAACTTAATATCCTGAAGAGAATTGCTTACAGTCAGATTTTTAAGGATAACAATACAAAATAATCTTTTTTGATACATACATACGTACATATATAGATGGTATACAGTAAGTAGCACTACATGCACATGACACATGTGTACATAGTATGCAAGTGCATATCAAGTGAATATATAGATACTGAATTTAGATGATGTGGGTGGATTAATGTAAAATTGGATTTGCAAAGAAATAATAACATACAAATCTGAAAAGGTGAACATCATGAAATGTGTAGATATAGAATTAGATAGGATTAGATTGAATAGGATAATTCAAATGAAAATTTCCGATGCAGAAAATGATTTTTTTCAAAAAAAGAAAAAAAAAAACATCGTTTACATTAAATAGCTATATAAATGTGCGGTTATTTGAATTCTCGTCGAGAGTGTCTAGAATGAATATAAAATGTAAGTTTAATTAGAAATTTGATCCATCACCCAAGATAACTATTTGGATAAAATATAAAAAGAAAAAAACCGGACAATCTAATTCACGTTCGTATAAATGCTATATAGATAGTGTTAGAGATTACACACTTTGCAAATAAAGTAATGTGAATATAATGTTGCCGAAAATTATATCGACCATGAGATTAAACGATTTCACTATACTGTACACATATATATGTATGTATGTGCTTCATATATGTACGTATTAATTACCTTTTTTGAAATAAAATGATAGAGTAAATTGTTATACTAAAACTATATAGGATTTGAAAAAAGGATTTTCTAAAATTAATTTTGCATGTGAACTGAATTTCAAAATTGAATTTTTATGTTTTATCATCGTATCAAAATTTTACTATATTCTATCGTATGTGGTGTAGTACACAGTACATGTACTATATTCCAACTCAAATCCTCAAACGTATATGTACATACACATGTGTACATATTTGCAATATAGCAAAAAATTGTGATGGTGCAATAAAATAAATTGAAAAAAAAAACTTACCTTCATCGGTCATTTGAATATTTCTTGGTCTTGGAGGTGGTCTCGGTGGTAAAGGTGGACCTTGATCCTCTTCAGAAGTACCACCATCTGTGATTTTAACACCAGAATCAGTTCCATCACTGTAAACTTCAATTTGACTTGAATAATTTCTATCTACTATACTAGAACGTTTTGCTACACCACTTCTAATGTTACGTTGTTGATGTCCAATTACAGTTTTTCTAACAAAACAAAAACAAAAAATAATAGAAATAGAAATAGAGAAATTTTATCAGAAATATTTTATCACATTTACATATAACATGAATTTTGCATGCACATTTCATTTTACATACTTATTCGTTCTATGTGTACATTTTCTAATATTATTATCCTCTGAGCCACTTGGTGTTGCTTCATCACCTGAAGCAATTCTAGAACTTCTATCACTTAGCTCTTGTCCACTTTGATTACAATCACATGAATCATCACCAGCATTTGTACCATTTGGGCTATCCAATGCCTGATACTGATGTTGTTGTGATGATTGTGATTGTTGATGTACAGTAACTGAAACATGTGTTTCACCACTAATCTGTCTTTCATTATCATCGTGTGATGAAGGTTTACTATTTAACATAACTTGAGGTAACTGATGATGAAAATGTTGATGATTATGCTGATGCTGTGACTGTTGATGTATATTATTACCAGTATTACAATTATTACTACCAGACAATGGATGATGATGATGATGAATATTTTGATGAAAATAATGTGTACAGGTACATACAGATGCTGGTGTTGAAGATGAATTTATCGTTGTTGTTATTGAATTTTGATTTTGATGATGTGAAGTGGACGAGGACATATGATGATGTGAAGATGATTGATGTAAATGATGTGTATTGGTAAAATTTGTTTGATCAGTTATGGTATTATTGGAACCAGAACGTGAAATATCATTTAAATGAGATTGAACTACTGTTGTTGCTGATGATGACATTTTGTGATCATGTAGATTGCTTTTAACTACATTATCTGTTGTTAAAAAAAAATTTTATGTGTGGGGAACTATGGTTATTTTTTTTAATGAAACTGAAAAAAAAAAAAAGAAACAATGAATAGAAAATGAAAATTAATGACAAGGTTTTGATTGGTAATAATTAAAATTGAACAAAGAAACCAAAAATCAGAAACAATTTAAACAAAATATGCATTTAGATCATATACAATTTACCTCCATCACATTTCGAAATCAATAAATTTATTAAAATCATATCGAGGTAACTACAACATTCTATTCATTATTCATATAAACTTTCAAAAAGATACAAATTGCATTTCTTAATACACAATCATTCAATTTTCATTCAATTTCAAATAATAATTGTAATACACAATTTTTCATTGGTACAACCACTAGTACATAGCCTTTAGTGATTCAGAATTAAGTAAAATTCTATGTCAAAACATGATTTAATAACAAATAAAATCTATCTAACAACATAAATATTACTTACTTCAGATAGATATTAGATCATAAAATAAAATTTCACTTCATAAACGAGTATAGATTGATACAAAGAAAACTCATGTATGTACAAAGTATACATTTGTATGTTCAATATATTTTATCTTGTAAATATATACAGATACATATATAAACGTATACTATAAACTATTTGTACATGCTCGTAAATTGGAATTCCATTAATAATAAATGTGGTCAGTTGATTGAATGAATTTAATTTCTTGTAACTGTCCATCCATCTATCTATTATAGTATATGTCGTGTAAATATACTAAAAGATACAAGATACATGGATCTATCTTTTCAATATGATATTTAAAAGTAAATTCTTCTTTATATGTATGAATTTCATATTATTTATGTAGTTTATTAAATATACAATAAAATCTAAAATATTTTATGTTCTTTTTGTATGAATCTAAATGTACATACGAGTATATACCGATTGTATACATTTAATATTCATGTGTACTACATATTTTTAAATTGAATAAGATAGAGTTAGTATATAATGATTTGGATATGGGATTCATCATAAAGTAAAATAAGAATCGATCAATTTCAAATCAATCATTTATTGATATTGGAAAATTTTCTATTTTTAAAAATATAATTTATTGTAAGTATACACATACACATATGCACATATACATATGTATGTATCTATATTCTGTATGTTTATCGGTATATTATTCTTTTTATTACACTTTCACTATAACTGTACTTAATATTCTGTTGTACTACATTTTATAAAGTACCTACAGATAAGAATACGGTGTATTTGACATTTCAATGAAGATACATATGCTTTGAAATAGTATCTCATGTATGAAAAGAAAAAATAAATGAAAAATAAAAAAAAAGAATTATGAGAAAACTTGGATATATGTATGTAAATACATATGTGTGTATGATAAAAATAGATCTTTACATGTATGAGTGAATGGTACTTATATATATGTACATATGTATGTACCTACACTTTCATGTATTATTTAAAATTTTAATATACGATAACATATACGGGTTTATTCCTTAAGGAATAAAGAATAATGAAAAAAAAAGCGATAAAGAAACAAAATAAAACGATAAGATGAGGATTTGCATGAAGCAAAAGGAAAGCACTTCGTGTGTATACAATATCAAGGATAAGGAAATATATATTTAAAGACGACATGTGTTGTTGACATTGCTACTTGCACAAAATGTGCTGCTTTTCTAATGCCACCTTATGCGATATAAACACACGATGATAACACGGGACCAATTCAATTCATATTTATAAGCACAACAATAGCGTATGTATGTATGTTCTTCCACCGGTAAATGTAATTGTACGTACGCACATACGTCTATGATGATAGGTGAAATTTATTTTTACGTATATTTTTGCAATGTCACACCTTATAAATAATAGTAAGTCGCGTATATTTCTCCGTGTATCCTTATTATTTTCTCACTTATTTATTTTGAATAATAACAATACTAATAATAATAATGGAAAAAAAAAAGAGAAGAAAATTAAAAAGAAAATTTTTTTCTCATTCATTGAAAATTGCTTTCAATTTAATCTACAAATATGAATGATACAAAGGGAAGCAGATATAAACAGTATTAGATGACTCGACTCTATCATCGACTCTATATCCCTTTTTTTTCGTTCTATATTAATCGAAAATTCCTTTTTGTAAAGAAGGATCTATTTTTTTTCTTCATCTACAACACATTCATATTTACATGTGTTTATTTTTTTTTTATCCTCAACTTTTTTTTTAATGTTATTTCCTTATTACACAGTTTCTTCTTTAATTTTGTTTCATCCTGTGTGTATTAAGTAGATTGAATATATGTATATGTGATTTTTACATACATTACATTATACAAAATTGAATTTTTCGATTTTTTTTTTTTTTTAACATACTTACATATTTCCTTTTTTGCTCCTATTTTTCATTATTATCATTATTATTTTTACTGTTATGAAAGATTATTTGTTCGCTTTTATAAAAATACTTCTTACACAAGAACAAGAATATAAGGATACATTACAGGACCAGAAAAAAAAATTTTTTCTTTTTTTTATAATAATCCTTCAATATTTTTTTTATGTTTTACAACAAAATGTTGAATATCTAATTTTTGTTTGTCATTTTAATTTGAAATTTAGAAAAGAAAAAAGAAAAAAAAATTCTATGAAAAGAGGAAAATAGGAAAAAGGTAAATTGAATGTCTGGCCTTATAGATTATTCAAAACGAAGTACACACATATGTATGTACGTATCATTATTTTCCTTTTTCTTCCATTTTTATTGTTATTGAAATATTTTTCATATGAAGTTGATACGCGTTCGTAGAGTACAATGAACAAAATAAAATAGCACTTGTTGATGAATATAAAAAAAAAATATTTAAAAAAAAAATTGTATTTATCATATTCCATCTTAGAATATTTTATACAAAAATCTATAATTTTTATGTTGTTATTATTTTATTATCATTTTATAAACAAAAATATGTATGTAAATAATGGATATCTGCGTGTACATCTAAATATGTACATGTACGCACGTATAAACAACTTTTTAAATTTGTTTTTATTTGAAAATACAAACGTTTATTGCATTAAAAAAAAAAAATCAAAAAAACAAAAAAAAAGAAGCAAAATAGCATAGAAATTTGCTATCATACATAAGAGCATACTTTATTATTTATAAAACATGCATATTTATAAAACATAAACTAATAAATTTGTTGATGGAAAAACTTTTCAAATTATAATCTTTTTATTATAACGTTTATTTGATTGTATGTACATGAAAGTACATGTTTTTATAAATGTATATAAAAAAAAATTGCATGTATATGTACTCATACATGATGATGATAATATCATCAAAATGCATGCATAACATGTATAATAAAATATTCTTATATTTTAACATTTTTTTGTATGTTTCAGGACAGAATTTCAACTATTTTTCTTATAAAATGCAATTTATGTTTTTTTTTTAATTTTTCTTTTTTATTTTTTTTTTATATATTTTACACCAAATTTGTATATTCATGAATGTATGTGAATGTATGCGTTTATTTGAAATTATCAAAAAATTTTTTTGTATTTTATATTAAAATACTGTATAAGAAATATAAGAAACATGTAATATATGGGTTACACTCTGTTTAACATATAATATCCTTCTAATACATATGCATTTATGTACAGCATATGGAGCATGTACATATATATAAAATAAAATATTTTATTTTATACATAATAAATGTTTAAATCTGTGGTATGTTGTTAAGCCAAAGAATAATTCTATATATATGGACATATCGCTTATACGTATAGCAATACATTTATTTTTACATTCTATAAAATACAATTCATCTACATATAAATGTTATGTACATTTATATTAATATTATATATATAAATGAAAAAAAAAAAATGAAAATTTATAAAATGTTCAATATTATAAAATTGCATGTATAATAATATAAAAGAAGACAATTTTATGGTTTTATACAGATGAAATTTATGATCAGGTTTCAGGTGGTGCTATACTAATATATTATTCCTATATATGTACATATATACATATATGTATGAATGTATATGTAGATTGCAGATATATACAGACACATATGCACACTATTCCAGGAATACATAAAAAAAATGTTAATATAATATTGAAAATATTTTCAGATTTATGTATTCAATCCTTTACATATATGCATTTATGTACTTATACTCAGAAAGCGTTTATATACATATACTATACATATGTTTTCGAATGAATAAAATAATTTTTAGATTCAATTTTAATAAATTATATCCTCAATTAGTTAAGTTGATATGAATTTCATGTACACATACACACATCAGTATGTATGTACATGTATCTGTCTATATACATATAATGCTTGTGTGCTCGTATATTATAATTAAAAATGAATGAAAAGATTAGAAACAGACAACGCGTAAAAAATGGAACTAAGTTATACTTTATACCCACGAATGAAAAATTTTCATTTTAAATTACATATTAATACATAAAAAAGAAATTTATTAAATTTTTATGGAATATCTTTTCTTTTTAGTATTTGTTACAATTTTTTATAATGTGTAACAATTATTATCACAAAAAATATTTATGGTGTTAGTAACACGAAGTAGTTTTTTTTTTGTTTTTTTTTTTTATTTAAAGGATAATTTAAACTCTAAAAAGTATTAAACAGAAAAAAGAATTTCATATAATAATCCATAATTATTTCCAGTAGACTAAAAGTTTTGAAAATTTTATTAATTTCAGGAAAAAATGTTGTTATAGGATATTATAATCCCAAGAAAAAATATTTTATTCTCTATTTAAAAAAAAAAAAAAAGAAAATTTATCTATTGTCAATTTTAAATTAAAAAAAAAAATTTAATGTATATCTGTTAAATTTTGTATTCTAATTGATGATGGGCAAAAGTTTTGAAATTTTATCTTTGAATAAAAACTTTCAATTTATACATATAAACTTTATTTAAAAAAAGAAAAAGAAAAAAAAGATAACAAGACTGTAATTATTATAATCCTTTTTTCTGTTGTCCATACCCTATATATATTTTTTTTGTATGGACATATGTATGAAAATGTGTTTTGAAACTTAAAATATTTTAACAACATGTGTATAATTTAAATAATTCAATTTATTATCCTGTGTTGACCACTCCATTAGGAATTGAAAAAAAAAATCTTTAAATATATTATTTGGCATTAATCTTAGAATAGAAAAAATAAAATGAAACAG
The DNA here is from genome assembly GCA_963971155.1 of Anthrax anthrax. Lineage (NCBI taxonomy): Eukaryota > Metazoa > Arthropoda > Insecta > Diptera > Bombyliidae > Anthrax > Anthrax anthrax. Next base: position 20,849,088 of record OZ020120.1, read on the forward strand.
AACAAAAAAAACGAATAACTTCAAATGTGTTGATCTATATAATATACGAGTACTTGCACACAAGAAAACATGATATAACAAAATATGATTAAAAAAAAATTCAAAATAAGTTACAAAAAAAAAAAAAAAACAAAGGATAAATTTTTTTATTTTTTTTTTTAATTTAATAATATCCTTAAAAGTTTTCAGAAGTTTAAAAAATTAGAAAAAATTTATAAAAAAATAAAAGATAGACAACAATAAACTTTTCACATTGTATTTTATTGTATGTTCGTGTACATACATACATATGTATAATTATTTATATGTATAATATATATACATATAAATATGATTAATTCAGTACATGTATGTATGTATGAATATGTGCCTATTATGCGTGATAAAAATAATAAAATAAAAATCAAAAAGTTTGTTTTTTCAATCATAAATTTTTTAAATACATGAATGTAGTGTACATAAAAAACAATATAAAAAAGTTAAAAAAAGTTTTTTTTTTCGAATATGGACATATAATTTGTACACATACATACATGGTCTCTGCCTGAAATTGCATATAAACAATAAAAACAGAACAAAATAAATGAAATTATTATAAAAAAAAAAAAAAAAAGAATGAAACTCATATTTTATGACAATATCAAATTTTATTAAATTTATTTAGTTGTTTTATGTATAATAGATAAAACGAGTAAATAACACAACCCATATGTACATTTACCCCCTATGTATAAAGCCAACTAATACCATTGTTACTATGTATGAGTATCCAATTTTTGCTACTATCACAAATTAATTTAAATAAAATCCTCTTGCCTTCTTCCTCAAAACTCATGACTTTTGGTTTATATAGGACAGTTTTAACACTAATACAATTGTATTTTTGTATATATCTAACATACATGCATTTGTGTTTATTATTTATTCAAGTTTAGAAAAAAAAAGTTTTTAATATATTTCCTTGTTTTGAATTTTTGTCCTTTTATTTGCTATGTTTAAAAGTAAATATTTGTATTTAAATGATAAACTTTAATCTAGGCCAGGAAAAAGCACGCACATCCACATACATACGAGTACATAGTATGCAAAAAACTAGGATATTTATATTTATACAGGATATTTTGAAAAATAATTGAAAATGTATGAATTTAATAATTTTCCAAGTTATGACATAATTTTATATGAACGAAAATTTTAAACTTTTTCTCATTTATACTCTGTCCACTAATATTATGCACTTAAGGTCTTACGGAGATTACTTGAAGTGGTGCCATTTTACATCACTCTGTATTGATGTTCAAAAAATTCATCTGATTATAATAAAATTTTTGTGAATTGTGGTAATACTGCTCGTGAAATAGTCTAATTAGAAATTAACCAGCTGTGTAGCCTAGTTATAGTGTGCTAGGTCTACGATCACAACAGCCGTGGGTTCGAATCCCACCTCGAGTATGAGTCTGACACTACTTCCCCAAATAGCCGTAGACCTTTGTAGTCAGTACAAAAAAATAATTAGAAATTATGAAAGAAGAAAAAAAAACATATGTACTCTCATAAGACATTCAGTGAATAATATTAGTAGACAGAGTATATGTAAATGCTTGAAAAAATAAATAAGTTAAATCAAAGTCATGAAACAATGAAATTTATATAAAAAATCAAGGATATGTAATTACATGTATTTTTACACAGTTGCTAGGGAAAGAGATAATAAAGTATAGTATTCTTTCTCTGATAAAAATATCTGAATGTAAAATGATCTAAAAACGAACCAAGAAAAATTTTGAGATTTTTCGAAAATGGTTGATAAACAACATAAAATCTCAAAAATAATTTAATTTTTTCTTGTTTTTTTCTTGTAGAATTGAATTTTTATCATCGGTCGGTTAACTGACAAACGAACCAAGTCAAGTATCAACATAATCAACCAACCCTTATTTTAAATTCAATGAGATAACGTTCTTTAATAATACGATAATATGATACACACATACTAGAAAAGCACAAAAAACAAATCATTTTGTTAAAATATAAAATATAAATAAACAAAAAAAAAAAGAAATTTTATATTTTAGAATTTAAATAAATTATTTGCATATTTTACATGTATTCGGATACTCGAATAATTTATTTTTTTTTTTGTTTTTGTCAACTCTTTATTGTTTGTGTTTTGGCTTTTGTGAAAGCTAAGATAATTGAAAAAATGCATATTCATTTTATTTATTTATACATTTTACAAGATTATCATATCAAAAGGAAAAGAATTTAATTGTGGATATTTAAATTACAAAGTAAAACAAGAAAAAGCGTAAAATTAAATTTTAAAAAACAAAAAAATGAATAAAATTTTGTTTTTTTTTTTGTTTTTCAACACAATAAAAACCAAAAGAAAGAAATGTATATAAGGGGAAATATCGAAGAAAATAAACATTTTACTTTTTAACAAAAATATTGGCTATTTTCATATTCATTTATTCAATAACCACTTTACATATATTAAAAATGGTATACGTTCAAAATGTTTATAAAGAAAATAAATATGAATAAATATTACAAATGTATATATAGTATACAGAATATTGTTGAAAAAGGTAAATTTATTTATAGCATGAAAATCAAAATATAATTTTTGTTCTAAAATTAAAAAAGGTATTTTAATATTACATTTTGGGTTTAACGTAATAACATTTTATTTATTGGAAACTATTTTCAATTAATTTTTATTTTTCTGAGTTTGGTTTGATGTTTATATTACAAAAAATAAAAATAAAATAAAAATAAAGAAACCGTAAAGAAAAACCTGAAAGTCATGTAATTCCTGTATCTATAAAAATAATAATAAAATAAAGGATATGCTTTGAAAACTGTAAATGGATATCAATCAAATTATAATCGATTTAACAGAAAAATATGCGTAAAATTTATTATATAACGTAACGAAAAAGAGAATTTGTTTTCTTCCGATAAATTATAAAAAATTTCTTACAATTTATTAAACATTTACGTGTATATAAGCCGATAAATTCAAAAACGAAAAGATATAAACGGAATTCTAAACTATGTACAAATTTTAGGTAGCTAATCAATATACACACGTATATATATTTTTTTTCTATTTCATTTGTAAACGTGTGTACATGGTAGATTAATGTTAAGTACAATGTCTACTTATATTTCCGAGAAAACTATGTACATATACATACATACATATAATCATACTGTGTTGAAAAGGGTTTTAATAGAAAGATTTATTAAAAAGTATTCATAAAAAATATATGCGTAAATCTACTTTAATACTATACCATTACCCAATATACATACATACAAACATCCTTTTCTCATCGTATCGTTTTAACCTAATCATATTTTTATATGAATCCTTGTTGTTACGAAAATTATTCCCAAAAGGCGCATCAACGATAAAAAGATGAATTTTCTATCTCTATATTATATTTCTTATATTTACTATAAATATACAAACGTACACATACTGTGTAATATATACGTATAATTTATCTCGTTGAATACATACATATATACAAATTTGATATTTTCTTAAGTTTATATCATCGTTTTACTTCCTGTAAGCTTTAGTCTTTAGGAAAAATAAAAGAAAAATATAAATTTTTGACATTATTGTATCTATGTATATAGAGTTATATATGTATGTGTGTCCGTGTATATAAAATGTATGTACCTGAATATTGAAAATATTACTACGTAAATATATATTTTTGCAAAAAGGTTTATAGCCTATATTTTCTATTTTTTCATTTATTTATTTCTTATTTCATTTTCAACATTTCTTCCCTTTTTGTCTATGTATCATACTGATTTTCAATATTTGATTTTTCCTCATCCTTTTTTCAAATTTTTTTTTTTTTTTTATTACATGATAAACGTTGAATTTGTTGAAAAAGGTGTTCATTGATAGATAGTATTGTAAATTTTCTACAATTCACAAAGATACATACTAATAAATGTTCATAAATATAAGGATGCTTCAGAATTATAGTACAAATCTAAAACAAGGTAAAGTAAAAAAAAAAAATAAAAATGAAATATACTTCATACATATATTCATGTATTTGTATGTGTAAGTATTTTTCAAATTTCTATGCCTATTTTGTCATATATGATAATACCGTATTGTATCTTTTCAGTTTATTGATTTTTTATGGAATTGATTATTGAATGGGTGGATAAGTAGAAAAGGTAAATACATACATACATATATCAAACATACATAGGTATGCAAGATAAAAAGAAAATCTATTCAATTTCCTTTATTTATTTTCTTTTATTTTATTTTTCCTTTTATTATTGGTTAAATTTCTTGAATATTTTAAATTAGAGGTTTTGTTTTCTTTCCTCTTTGAATTTCCTCTCTTTTATTTTAGAAAATTTGAATTTTTAAATATTTCTGTTCAACAACATGAAATATGAATATTATTATATGTATGAATATTTAATTTTTTTTTTCTACGAATAAGTAGCGTATATTGTAAAACAACATAATATGAATTTTTTTTTAAATTTTAAATTTATATACAGATGATATGAAAAAGAACATGACTTTATAAAAGTTATGGATAAAAATGAATGAAAATTATATGTGACAGCACGCGTGATAATAACATAAATTTTTTTATACACGTGTGTAAGTAAAACAGGATTTCATTTGTTCTTTAATAAACTTTAATTCGTTCGTGCGTAATTTACAATTCACATACATATACTTACATATGTATATAAATTTTCATTTGGGAAATTATGTACAATAACTAAATATATATACCTATACTAACTGTATTTACATATGCACGTGTACGTGTAAAACTTTGTTTAAATTGAAACCTTGTACGTACATACATCTTTGAAGTTGTTCTAGTACAAAATATCAAGGATACAGTATTAGAATGTATATGGAAATACTTCATACCTTTGTTATGTAAACTTTGCTTTTGTATAAATATCTGTACAATATATATATGAAAATATACAAAAAACTGTATGTATATGTTGTACGCTCCTTTGTATATGTGTATAAAAAAAAAATAGAAACAGATGTTGTTGTTACATTTTATTGCTTTCACATATTTTCTCCTTTGGGTATTAAGAAATTCACTTAATAAAAAGTCAACATAAGAAAAAACTTTTAATTGACTTCAAGAGAGATAATATGTAGAATATGTACAAAGTAAACACATGGTATAATGACACAAGCACACATCAAAGAATTAAAGTCAGTTTTTTTTTTTATATGATGTAACTCAAATTACAAGGTTTGTAAAAGGTTGACATCTTAGTTAAGGAAAAAAAAAAAAAAAATTGCACATAAAATGTTGCAGCTTTTTTCCTCTTTATTACTTATTAAAAGAAAAGAAAAAAGCAATTAGGATTCATCAAAATGAAACACAGAAAATTCTGTAAGGAAAATACAAGAAAAATTTTAATTTCATGGATATTTAGACCATTTACAAAATCTGAAATGAATAAGATAACAAGGAAAATTACCTGTTACACGAAAGATTTCAAAGACATTGCAAAGAAGATGTTTTAAAGAAATCATAAAAATTTTTAAAGTGCAACTATTTAAAATAAAACTAAAAAAAATGTACCTGTTTTCTAATTTTTTTATTTTGAATGCAACAAACAAAATTGCTTAATCATTCAGAATGTAGCAAAAAATTTATAATTCATAGAAAAAAAATCAGAGAAAAGAAAAATCACATTAAAAAGAAAAACTTTGGCGTCATATATTATATTGAATTATTATAAAGGGAAAATAACAAAAGAATAAATTATGCGTAAATAACAGAAAATCCTTAAAGTCAGTATAAAGAAAATTTTAATGGCAAATCGATTAGTCTGGCTAGAACTCTTGAAAGTGGAAATAAATCACCGAATACTATCAGCATCACCAACATCATCATCATCATCATCGTCATTACCATAGCAAATATACTTTATGGTCAACCACCATTATACAATGTAAACATATTTTAGTAACTCCAGCTTTTTCTTTTCCTTTTGATTTGGGTTTTTCGTTTTCTTTTTGGAGTTTTTATATCCAATTCCTGTTTGTTGGCATTATATACTATTGCTCATGGTGTTTTATGCCATTGTAAGAGATCAACACTTCAATGTTGCGTAAAACATGTTTATATGTGTGTGTACACATAATGATGATGATGATGATAATGGCATGATATCGCTTTTACATTATATAGAACCTTATTACAAATAAGTATGTAGATTATTCAGATAATGTGATAGAATTCCGGTTCAAAATCTTTGTACAAAAATTTAAATTGTGTAAATGCGGTATAATAAGCAAAATTCAAATAAAAATCTGAACGAATCGAGAAAAAGAAAAAAAATTTCTGTGATTGCTGTTAAAAATTCAATCGATAGGCGAAAAATGAAATAAGTAAAAAACAAAAATGAAAAAAAAAAATAAAAATATTTTAAATTTGAATTGGACATGGATCTATGAACATTTAAGTAAGTATAGACTTCTTCTGTTCCGTATGAATTGAATTCGAATCTATACACAAACGTAGCGCCTTTTATTTTATCTTTGATTCGGTTTTTTTGTTTTTTTTTTTTTTGTTTTTTTTTTGTTTTTAAATTTCTGTTGACTTTTCTGTAAGCATAAAAACATTCAAGATACAGTGTAACATTTTTATGCAGCATAATATCAGCTTAAAATACAGAATAATACAGTAGCATGTAATAGCAAACAAAAAAAAAATAAATAAATGACTTCATGTCCAACATAAAACCTTAAGATGCCATCGATTTTAGCAGTTATGTTGAGTGGTTAGTTTTTTTCATTTAACATAAATCAGAGAATATAGATTTGTCACGATTTCATAGTGTTACGATCTTCTAGAACGTTTATTTTCCACTTTTTCTACTTGTTTTTTTTTCCATGTTTTTATGTATTTATAAGTTAAATTTTTTTTTATGCTTTTTGTTTATTATTATTATTATTTTTGTTTTTTAAATAAAAAATTAAATCAACTTCCTTTTTCCAATAAGGAATACGATAATAAAAAAAAAAAACTGTATATGTGTACTTACACTTATATATGCAATAGTGTTGTGTTGTGATTGCTTTTGGTGATAATTTTCTTTTGCAAATCTGACAAAAACAAAAGCCACAAATAACATTTTCTTTTTGTTCGTTATCTAAGTATCTACAAACAAAACAAAATTATTGTATTCTGTTGCTAATCTATCTTTTTCGATGACTCTTGGACGTGTCTGAAACAAAATGTACAAAACTGTGTAAAATTGAAGAATTTCAAAACAAAAAAAAAAATTCTTAAAAGTGCTAACAACAAATACACAATGGTGCAAAGCAGATAGAAAATATTAAAAGAAAACTCTGTTCAGATATTCTATCAGATACAAAATTTAATTGATGATATTGTCAGATATTGTTGTTCTTTTCGTTTTTTTTTTTTACTCATTTCTTGTTATCCTGTCAACGAAAATTACACATTGATTATACGTATAATGATGATATTGTGATGTATTAAACTTTTGGGATCCCTTAAATCACCATAACAATTAACCGAAAAATTTTCTTTGCTTTTGATATTTTCCATTTATTTTTATTTTTTATTTTTTTATTTCAGATAAATGAATTTTAAATTTAAATAATTAAAAGACAATACCTTTAATCAAAATTTATAATGAAGGCCTTTAATTACACATAACATAAAATCAAATATTTTCAAAATGAACTTTCAGACCTTAAAACATCACATGTTTGTGGATTGGTCAAAAATACACGTTTTTATATAAATATAACATTTTTGAATGGCTGTAATGTTATTCTCACATCAATTTTTAAAGTGATTGATTTATGATAGCGCCGGTTATATCCTATAAGAGCTTTTTATTTTTCACATATGCAAACACACACATGTATACATTGTATTTACATGATTTGTTTGTGTAATACATGCAGTTTTGTTTTTTTTTTTCTTTGTTTGTTTGGTTTCATATACGAGAGTACCATACCTATTAAATCATTTCATCGTCATCATTTTGACATGATAAATTGGTTTGAAATCTATTTATGTATGTATTAAATGTTATATCAAATTTTTTTGGCTACCCGTACATTGAACGCGTATTCATCGCCCGCACGAATAGCCAATAACGAAAATAAAAATTCTGAAAAACAAAAAAATTTATTTATTTTTTTTTTTTGAATGTAAATCATCAACATTTAATTTTGTAATATAAACATTTGCTCATACTTTTAGACATGTAAAAAAGGATGAAAACATCCTGTAAAAAAAAAAAAAATAAAACTAAAGTGAAATATAATAGAAATAAAAATGACTAACAATTCATTTATATAGATTTTTGTTTGTTAAACAGATGGATAAATACCAAATAAAAAACATATTTGTCTTTATCCTTGTTTAAATGTGTGACAAAATAGATTTATAGAATATTTTTGATAAATGAATGAAAATTTGACAGACAATTAAAATTTTATTCTTTCTGTCAAGAATTTGAAAATTTATTTTAGCGAAATAATTGAAGGATCAAGAAATAAGAAGCGGAAAGAAATCCTTATAAACATTTTTTGTTTTATACATTCAATAACGACAATCATTGTATAACATACGAATAATATACAATAAATCAAAATATATTTTTTTTTTTGAATTTTAAAATTATTTTACAATTGTTTGAATTTCCGTTCTCCATTTCAAAATAAATCCTTATACATACATATGTACATATTTTGAAATTTTGTTTTTATTTCCTGTTCAAGAATATTTTATTGAAAAATTTTCTCGTATTACGTTAAAAATTCATTGTATCGAAAAATTACAAAATAAAAATAAAAACTTCTATTTTCAAAAAAAAAAAAAAGAACAAACAAAAAAACGATGAAAATTCAAAATAACATTTTCAAACTGTACTTGAAAGTGTATTTTACAAAAAACAAAATTTTTTATTTTTGTTTTCCTAAAATTTTAAAGTATTGTGATTGAATTTGTTTTTCTTCTTTTTCTTCCGTTTTTTTTTTTTTTTTTTTTGAAAATTTAATTTTAATTCGTATTATATAGATGTATAGAATACAACATCCTTGAAAGAATTTTCATTTTCTCTATTTCTCTATTATACAATTTAAATAATATTAAAGTTGACCAAAATATACTTAAAAAGCTTTCAATTCATTCAACCACTTCATTAAAAATTAAACAAAACTCTCTCTTTTCATATTATAAATTTAAGGCAAAAGAAGAAAAAAAAAAAATTTTTTTTTTAAAAAAACCCACAATAGCAACTAAATAAAATAAAATACGAGAAAATTTAGAAACATGCAAAAGTTTTTCATTTTCATTTATTTTTGTATACCTTCATTTATCAACTTACGCATATATGTATATACGAATACTTGTGTATAATTTGTTAGAGTGCATACACATGATAAAAAAGTTTTCTACTCTATATTTTGTGTTTTTTTTCCTTTTATATATTTTTCTTTTGATTCCTGTTTTTGTATTATTATTATTATTATTAAGATCTTCTCTTATTCCTATTCTTTTGATAAAAATAATGTAATTTACTCTGATCCACCAACGCTAAAAGCAATGAAGTATAAAACAAAACAAAAAAATAAATAAATAAAATCAAAAAAACAAAAAACCTAAAAGTGAATGAAATACAAAATTTTGCACGAATTCAAAAACAAACTGAAATTATTTTGTGTGTATTATGAATAGAATTAACCATTGGATACATATAGTAGAACAAATTTATTCCATGTAGACAACATTGTATTAAAGTTCTAATTTATTTCAATTCTTAAGTCGTTTTCATTGCCATATACACACAATGAAACAAGAATATATATTTTCTTCTTATTCAAAAAATTAAACTTTTTTATGAAGTTTACTTTTACACACACACACACACACAAACACACAACCAAATAGACTGTCTGTGTTCATCTGAAGATATATTTGTGAACGTGAGGGTATTTATTATACGCACGCACACACGTATTTATACGGATATTTAGATTGTCGCGGTCGTTGAATGTTAAAAAGCGAAATAATTGCTGCTTTTGACAATAAAAATTGTATAAAATTACAAAATTATCTTGTAAACAAAAAAACACAAAAACAACAGAAAAATTTTATGGACTTTTTTGAAGTTTTTTTTTTCTTCTTTTTAATTTGTTGTATTTTGTTTTCCGTGTAGGCTTTTGATTTCATCCCCTATTTATAATTCCCTAAAATCCTTAAATCTGATTTTTTATACAACTTTTTGTGGTATCATCGTAGAAACTCATTGTTCTTGTATACCACAATCATAACTAAATCATATTAAAAAGTCTAAAGTCATATATACACAAATAAAATTTGTACATACATGTGTATATGTCCTTGTCGAATACATCTTCAAACGTTGGCAATAAAATAATGTTATGCCATCAATTAAATCCTTTTTCCTAGACAGATATGAAAACAAAGAAATAAGTGAGCAGAATTTAAAAGAACATAAAAAAAAAATAAATAATTGCAGCACATAAATGATATAAAAATAAATCATAAACTTGACACTAGTCTTATTCAAAGAAAAAAAGAAAAAAACGCGAAATATTCCCTTGAAAATGGTTTTGTGTCAATTAAAATTTCGATTAAAATGTTGTATTATTCATGCGAAGATTATAAAATTTTGGATGCCTGAAAAAACCTCAATTATTTGTTGGTTACGTTCTATTTGGTTATATTTACTTTATTTAATATTGTGTACTACCACGAAACGAGTATGCATGTATCCTTTTTTTTTGGTGTAACCATATTTCTGCTTTATTAGTATACCGTATAACTGAAACTAAAATGGGAATATTTTTTTTGTTTTAATAGTGTTTACAGAGAAACTAACACATTTAAAAGTTTCATAAAATTTTATAAAGCTTCGAATAGAGTATATTTAGAATGTGATATATAAACATGTACATCAACTCAACCGCAACTAATAATAAACAATAACCCAGTAATCAATTCAAGTCCAACTTTTGGTTTCATTTTTGTATTCCACCCACATCTATACATCCTCATCAAGGGTACCCACTAACAAAAACAAATTTCACTACGTTACATATATATACACAAATTTCTGCAGTATATGGTATTAAGAGGTAACCGATGATGGTTTAACTCATGTTGCACGTTTTAAAATGAACACAACCACCATATCACATTGCCGTTTAAACATTTTCTTCTCTTAATTTTTGGTTTGTTTTTAATTTCCTTTTAGTTTTATAGTTTACATCCATTTACGCTGTATATGTATCACTTAGAAATTACATAAATTTTTCATTTTACCTTTTAGATTTTTCCAGTATGTATGCGTACGTTTGAAATTTTATCTTTATATTTACTTTCATTTTTGGTATTTTAAATTCGCGGTTTAATTTCAATTTCCCTTTAGTATATAAAATCGTATAAATATATGTTATCCTTTTTACCCCCTAACTATATTCTATGTGTACGTACGATTGGATAACATGATAACAGACAGATATTTTTGAACAATATTTGATATGTAAATTTCATTTTTTATTACAAAGAATCCCTTCTAATCCATAATGTGATTTCCACATATGCTCGTGTGTGTGTAAAATCGTAAAATATTTAAAATAGCATAAATCAATTAAAAAACACTTTGCTTTTGTCTTTGTTTTATTATCGTGAATTGTTTGAATTTTGAACTAAATCAAATTGTAATTTATATACGACTTTTTTTTTTTGTAATTTGAAACAAAAATTTAATTAAAACTAAACAAATCACAAAATCTATGAAAAATTCATTGAATATGTAAACATTTACTATTGATGGGAAAATATCTATCTACATATCATTCTCTATCATAGTGTGATACACATCTGGTTTTGTGATAACGTTTTTTCAAATTTAAAATTTTCAATGATTTTGTTAGGACATTTCTTTTTTGTTTTTTTTTTTTTTGCCTTATTTTAATCATATTACTAAGGGTATAAAACATAAAATCCTATTTAGTACTACAGAAAAAAGATATTATTATTTTAAATAAAAACCTTTTTAAATGGTTTCCTGGAAAAATTTCTTTTTCTTTTTCAATTTCGTTTTTTTTTTTTTTTGTATAGAAATTTTGAAAAAATTTGTGTTATCATTTTACTTATAAGAAAGAGATTTTATGGTATTTTCCCTTTTTGGAAAAAAATATTCTATACATCATTTACATATAGAAAACTATACCATTTTAAGTAGATTTGTTTTTCACAAAGATGCCATTAAATAATTATTATTTTTTTCTTTTTTCTTTTGTGTAAACATGTAAATCAAATTTTTAATTCGTATTTTCAACTAATTTTAAAATTACGTTTTTTTTCTGATTTTTATCTTTAAATTTTGTTTGTATACTACATAAAAGAAAAACTGCCATATAAAATTTAAATATCAACAATTTTACGATTGTTTATGATTTTTAAGTTAATCATCATTATTTGGATCATAAAAATGTTGTTGTTGTTATTATTATTTTTATATATTCGATTTGACTTTGTTTTAATAGAAAATGATATAAAAAAATTTGACTGATATTATCCACATATTTAAGGACTACAATGAAATGCAAGTAATTTTGTTGTTATTTACAAGTAAAACTAATTTCGTTTTTTTATGATGATGATTATTTTCTTTTTTTTCGTATTACTGTTGAGAATATCATGAACTGCTTTTCATTCAAGAAAAAAAATTATTTTTGTTTTATTTACTGTCTATATTTTGAGAATTATGAGAATTTTTCCTGTTTATGAATGTTATAAAATGTGAAAGATCATTAATTTACAAAATAAACATGAAACACGATTTTGTTGTTGTTTTTTTAAATGTTTTTTTTGGAAATGAAAATAAAACAAACAAACGAAAAAAATGAGCCCTCATCATTATATACATCAACTTCGATTTCAATATATGATGATGGCCACGAATGACCATCATGACGATGATGATGATCTTTTTAAAACTATAAAAATATACAAATTTACTAACAATAAATTCTTAACAGTCATATACGTGTAGTATTTGATTATCAAAATTCAAAAGATAAATTTCCCAAAAAATTTATACATATATGTATGTATATATGCATTTATAAATTTTTATTTGAAATTCTAACCTTCTTTTAATGACTGCACTCGATTAAAGATGTAACTTAATGTTATGATAAAAAAAAAATTGTTTTTTTAAAGAAAAACTAAACAGAAGAAAAATAAATTCTGAATAATTTTCATGTTAAAAAAATTCCTTTCACATATATAAATGTACGTAACCTATGTTTAAATACTAAATCATACCTGATGTACCTGTATCTTTAATTGTTTGATTGAAAAATGATTGTATCTCAAGGGATAAAGATGTATTCCTATATTTGTTGTTATTACGATAAAAGTTTAAACCATTTTCGAGATCGTTTCTGTATTTTTAAATCATGAAATGATTTTTTACGATTATTATTGAGTGTTGACTGCTAGACGGATTAAAATCATTTGGATGATCATGCAATGCAATTTCGATTCTAGGTTAGAACCTGCACTTTACAGTTTTAATTCTTATGTTTTGGATTACATAATTTTCTTATTTTTTTGTTTTTAGAGTGAATATTCGAAAGCATGTTTCTTGATTCTACTTCTAGTAATGCTTTCTAGTACCAACATATAACGTGTTTGGTCATTTCTTGTATGAAAATATAAAATGAGAAAACATAAAATGAACATATCGTTATGGATTTTGTTTTTCTCTTCTGATGTTCTTTTATTTATTTTTTTATTTTATTTCTATTTTTTTGTAGTTAAAAATCATTTCATTTTCTTAGAAACAAATTTTTTTTTCTGTTGTACTTCATCTTCTTCTATAAATAAAATAAGCATGTAACTATATGTTATATATGCAAGATATATCCGTATAATTATTCTATATGTGATACATTGAAAGGAACATAGAGCATATGTTGGATCAGCCTCCACATACAATATAGAAAATAAACAAAAATTTTACATTTTCTACTTTGGGATTTTTTATTCGATTACATCGTTCTCTTGTATATATTTGTATGTGTACAATGAAGATACATATCAGATATATATGTATAGATTCAAAATCTTTTGAATATATTTTGTCGGATCGTTCAAAGAATTATAACTAAATAAGTATTGTTACATAGTTTTTGAATGGATTTCTACTATTTCTACTACAATATATATTTATCTATGCGTATATATTATTTTTTTTTGTATGTACAAAAACAGAAGATCATGTTTATATTGTTAAATCTAAAATAGAAGAAAATCTTAGTAGTAAAAATTCATGATGTTTTCGTTTTGTTTTGAATCAATGCGTGGATGATGATAATGAAAAATAAAAAATAAAATAAAAATAAAAATAACGATGACCATGATGACGATCAACACTGATCATTCCAGAATTATTAAAACTTCATGGCATGCAATGTATTAGAGCACAAGTATTTGTTATATGTAATGATAACTCAAATAAAATGTAAGGATAAAAATGAAATTAAAAAGGTGCTATAGGCACATAAATCTTATCTTGAAATCTGTTTTATCTAATTCTTTATTTTTCTATATTTTTTCTTAATTTTACTAATTTTTTTTTTCTCATTTTCTCATTTTTTAAATTCATTTTCCAACACTTTAAAAATGATACAAATAAAATAAATAAATAAATCCGCAGTAATAAATCACACTAAGGACAAAAAATTAAGAGAATTTTTTTTTTTTAACAAACAAATTATTAATCCATTTGCAGAATTTTTCATTCTTGCTTCAGTCTACTCTAAAAAAAATTTTTATTTTTATTTATTTTCTATTTTTTACTTAGTTATTAATCAATTCATTTATTTACATTTTAAATAATTTTTTAAAAGTAGTTTCTCATTTAATTTAATTCAATTTATATTTTTTCTTTAAGAAAAATATGAATTTTTAAATTGGAACTTTCGAAAAAAAAATTTCTTTTCTTTCATTTTTAAGTCATCATTTTACGTATAAAAAACGAAAAAAAATTTAAATAGAAGAAAAAAAAAGATAAATTGCTTAAAATATACTAAAAAGTTAATGGATTATAAAAGCTTTAAAAGTACTATGGCAAATATTGTGTATATATATACAAGTGTGTAATTATAACTTACCATTAAGTCATTTACTCTTCAATAAAAAATAAAAAAAAGTAAAAAAAATAAATATAATAAAATAGAAACATAAAAATGCAAGAAGATATACATAATACGAAGAAAATCAATTGTTCAAAAGAACCAACTCTATTGCTGTACACTATAGCTATATGTACATATAATATCTTTTTGGTGTAATATATTCAAACACACAACGAATGTTGTGGTATATATTAAAATCTTTGGTAGGTGTGTGCAGTTTTCTCAATTAAAACTTTTATTATTTATTAGTTTAAGAGTTTTATTTAAGAAGAGAAAATGAAAGAAAAAAAAAATAAATAAAAAAAAAATTAAAGTAAAATATGTAATTAAAAAGTAGAAAGCACCACAGTACCATTATTATTTTCTATTTAAAATAGATAAAAATTTAATGATAAATGTATAGAAAGATACATTTTATGTTTATATCGTATGCAATTTAATTGAAATTGTTCAAATAAAATTCCATTAACATTGGCATTCAAAAAGTTTTTGTTTTTTTTTTTTTTTTTTATCGAAAACGGAAAAAAAATAATTAAAATTAATTTTCAATGTGAAAAGAATGATATTGTCTTAAATATTCTGCTTAAAATGGTAAAAAATAAGAAACCCGAAAAATAACCAATTAAATTAATTAAAATACAGAAATATTGAAAATTTCTAATGATAAACGAAATACAATAACAACGGCAACAAATTTTTGTACATTATGTATTACAAAAGTTTCATGAATTCTAAATGGAAATTTTATTAACAGGTAAAAATAAAAATAAAAAAATACAAAAAGGAATATTAAATTGAAATTACGTATTTTTGTTCTAAAATATAAAAAAATAGTAGGGATTTCACCTTAACCATCATAGTTTGTTTAAAAATCAAAAATAGTATAGAACTTGTGTATTACGAACGTACGTGTATAGATTTTGGTTATTATAGAGAGGATAACAATTTTATGGCATCAAAAAATTTACTGTAAATTTCTGCATTTTACGTAAAAATGCGGTTAACATATAAAAATAAACCGAAAACCTCAAAATTAGAAAATTAGAAAAAAAATAATAAAAAATAAAAGTCCAAAAATATCATTGAACGGAAGGAAATTGAGGGTATCCCATGGTACACAATTGCACATGTTCATATATTAATCCATAAAACTCGTAGAAAGGATCTTTTTTTTTTTCTAATTTTAAAAATTCCGACCTTTTGGGTTTTTTAGTGTCTCTGAACCATCAATAGAAAAAAAACTCTTAAAAATATTTTAAAATTGTTAAAAAACAAAACTACACACATACACGCAAAAAAAAACTGAATTTTATTTTTTTCTTATTTTCTTTACTTTGTAATTTTCATTTTCTGATTGCTGATTTTTTTTCTATTTTTGTTTATTTTAGATGTTTGTTTGTATTTTTCTTATGTATGTATCTTCCTAGGGGCTAATAAATTTGCATATAAACTTAGCAATATCACAGCAATAAAATGATATTCAGGGTACCATATTACTATATATTATTTTATAAAATGAAAAGAAAAGGAGAATATCTTATATACAATGTAGATATAAATGAAACTAAGTTAGTTTTGTTGTTTTGAAAAATAATAAAACAAAAAATAAAATAAAATAACAATAAAAGCAACAACAACAACAAACATTGAGGAAAAACATGAAGAAGACAGTGGAAGCATCATTTCGATGAGAGGATTTTGTTTCTTTTGGAAAAATTTTAAACTTAAATTTACCATAATTTAACACTATAGAATTACATACATATGTCATGTGCATGTGTGCTATGTGTACTAGATATCCATTTGTAAAGGGTTAAATCATACACATGTTTTTTTCTCTATTTTATGGATGTTTATAATATTGTGTACTCTGGCTGATACTGTACGTGTTAAAATAAACAAATAACAAGAAAAACCATTCATCTGATTAGCATTTTATGAAAATTATTCAAACGTCTATATTTTTCGATAAGCTTCATGACGCCATTTTATCCTGGGAAATATATACACATACATATATATTTTTCTTGTTTTTATATTAAATTCAATTTTGTACAAAGTTTTAAGGAAAATTTATTTTTAGGATATAATATGACACCATTTCATATATTATCAAATATACAGAAAATTTTAAATATTTAAAAAACATACGATAAAGTAAAAAAAAAAAAATAATAAGAATTTTTTTCTGTTTTATTTTTTTAATGTAAACCCATAAATGTACACCCACACTTAAAAGAAAATTTCCGTTGAAAATTGTGTAAATGAAAAAAATGGGATTTTTCGTCTTTTTCTTTTGATTACAAAAATAAAAAATTTATTCTCAAATGAAACTCAATATTTTGTACCTTTTCTTTTAATATATCAATAAATATTTAAACAGAGTAAGTGTGGTATTCCAGTTTTACTGTGAAAATTTATAATTTTCTTTTTTGGCTGTTCATTAATTTAAAACAACGGAAAAATTATATTTTCAGTTACTATGTTTACCTAAAACAGCACAGAAAGCGTTGTATGCGAGTATATACATACATGTTTGTAACAAAGCATCTGTAAGTGTTATAAACATACATTTCAATACTTAAAAATTTTATGTACTTAAATTATTTTACGTTGAAAATTATTAAATATTAAATTATAATGAAACCCTTTTGACTTATAACACTCAGTTTTTTTCTTCTTCTTTTTTTTTAGTTTTGTTTATAATCATAATTTATTTTAAATAAAATTTAATCCCTCATTTTAATGGTATTCAAAATAAACCAACCTTATTCAATTTAAATATCAACAGTACTTACGTACACAATTTATAAATTTTTTTTATTTTTATTTTGTATTCATGTCGTGCAAATTACGAATTTTCGTATGCTTGTGTGCCTAAGAGAGTATGTGGCATAGAAAAAAATACATATGTACATATTTTCCTCGTGTATAGCAGTAACGTATCATGACAACATTTTGTATCATTTAAAAAAGAATATTTGAAAAAAAAAAAAAAGTCAATTAATTTGAACTAAATTCGGATTAAAAAATGATTTGTGTGACTGCATATAATCAGGTGACTATAAGTATAAAGAAATGATTTATATTTTCCTTATTTATACAAGCAGTGTATGTACGTGTGCTTCTAAAGTTTTTTATTTGTTTTTTTTTTTTCATATTTTTTATTTTATTTTTGTCCTTATTAAGTACGCACAACTATTGCACGTATAAATGCTAAATATGTCCATACATACAATATCAGTACAAGGACTGCATAATCATAGCAAAAGATCCACTGTACTTCATATAATATTCAATATTGTATATTATTCTGTATATAGGCGCACATATCAAGTGTAAAACTAAAAAAAAAGTTAAAAAAGCGGATTTTAAAGAATTATAAATTTTTGTTCAAGCTGCTTATCTTATACACTCATAACGGTTTATTATTATTGCAACTATGCAAAAACTATTATAAAATGTAAGGATTTTATTTTACAAAAAAAAAAAAAAAAAAAAAAAAAAAAAAATTGAAAATGCAATTCCCTATCAAAAATTCTTTTACATAAATAATGTATGCAACACTACAAAAAATAAGTCTGTATTTATTTTGTTTATGAAATTTCATAAGCTCCAATTTTTGTTTTTTGTGTTTTCTTTTTGAAAGGGGACTTCGACATTAATTTAATACAGTTACTTAAACTCTTCCTAGAAAAAAAAAAATTTAACTAGGAAATCGATTATATTCCTACTGATTATATTATTACTGACTAAAATTTTCATGTAATATAAATTCTTTAGAATTTTCCTCATTTCCTCATATTTTAAAGCCAAAACAAAAAAAAACGAACCTGAATTAGAAGGATTAAGATTTTATAAGAAAAAATTGAATTTCAAGCAGAAAAAAAAATTAAAGCCGAAAAAATGCAAAAATAAAAAAAAAACAAAACAATGAAAATAATTTAAAACTTATTAAAAAGATAATCTCATTTTATTTTTTTATTTTTCGTAATTGAATTAAAGAATTATTAAAAGTACGTAGGCTACACACAACAAACAGTAATAAACTACTTAAGAAAGCAAAAACAACAAAAAACAACCTTCATAATAATAAAACTTTAATGGAAATTTGTAAAAAAAGAAAAAAACAAATAATGAAAACAAAAAAAAAGAAAAACCCACTGACAAATTGCATATTACGAAAACAAAAAGAAATAAATTAAAAAAAAAAAGCAAAAAATAAACGAGAATTAAGAGAAACACATAAAAAAAACAACAAAACTTATTCAGTTAAAATAAATTTAAAATTATAAAACGAAAAAGAAGTAAAAAATCTGTTTACAGTTATACTGTTATGTAGGTATTATCATGTATTATGTAATGAAAAAAAAAAATTATTTATCACATCATACAATTATCTGATAATTCAATTAAAATTTCTACCAAATGGAAAAAAAATTGAAACCTGGAAAAAAAATGAACACCCAAATAAAAAAAACACAAGTAGGTACTATACACTATACTTAAATTAATAACAAAAAAAAGATGAAAAAAAACAAACTATCATCAATTTGTGTATTACTTACGTCAAGATAATATGAAAATAATCGCATTACGTTATGTGTACAAATATAATATAATAACAATGATGAAAAGAGAAATGAAAAGAAAATTATTAAATCAAAGTATCCAAAAAAAAAAAAAATAAGAAAAATGCGGAATAAAATCCATTATTTATTATTAGAGTGCAGGCTCTTTTGTATAATGTAACATGTGTGGAAAAAAAATCAAAAAAAAAAAAAACAACAAAAATAAAAAAAACAGAAGAAAAACAAAAACCCCCCCATGTGAACATGTAGAGTATACATTGTATGTACATAACTTTTAAGCATAATTTAGACAAGATATCAATTTAAGATCCGCTTAACTTATGTTGTTTTCATCATCATCATCGTCATCATCAAAAATGATGCTTTTTATTATATGTACATTTTTTATTTCAATCTTGTTAACTGATCTTCTACACCTGATTTTTGTCTCAGGCCTCGTTTTTTGTTCAAAAAAAAAAAAAAAAAAAAAAAATTTTTCTTTTGGGAGTTCGAACAAATAAACAATAATTTTGAACGAAAAATTGCTACTTAGACATATTTGTCCGTAATACAGTTTTGTTTTGAAAGAAAAAAGGCCGATAAAGAAAAAATGAAAATATAAAAAATATTCTTGAAAAAAAAGACGAATTTTTCTTTTCATTTGTGTGATTAACATCAAAATATTCTACATTGGCTTCTTATTATTTTTTTTTTCTGTTTAAAAGAAAATCATTTATTATCACTGGAATTGGGCAGGCACGCAATGTAACTGCATACATATATGAAACACTTTTTCAAATTTGATTATTGTCTTTTTTATATTTTCACAGTTATACAAATAAAAAAATAAATTTTTTTATTTTCTTTATTTTCACCAATAAAAATAATAAGAAATTTTTATTAACGAATTTTTTTTTTTTTTTCATTTCAAAGATATGCGAATTCTTAACAATATACCTACAGTATATTGTTACGTCTTTGTTAATATGAACACATCAAAAGTACATAAACACCATCATATGACATAAAATTACACATAAAAATTGATAATAATGTAAAATTCTTTTAACATAAAAAAAAAAAAAAACAAAAAAAAAATGAAAATTGACTAAAATGAAGCTGAAATTGAAAATTGACTAAAATGATGAACCTTTTTAAACCTCTACCAACAGATTATAATGTTCATTTTTATCTTAATTTCTTTTTTCTCATTTTCTTTTTGTATTTTCTTGAAATGATATTGCTGTGCCCGCCTGCTGATTTTAGTGCCAATTTATTTTCATATTATTAAATGCACCTAAAGGCTTAAATGATTCCTCAAAATAAAATTAAAAAACAAGAACCTATAATAAGATTTGAAAATATATAAAAGCCAATACATATAGCAATATTCCCATCATTATTATTATCGTGTCCATAACGAAGAATCAGGAATATAATATACCAGAATTTTACTGCAACTTTATAATAAGGAATACATTGATAAATGCATTGATAGCATTGTGCAATTCAACAATATACACATAAACGAGAACCATGCTATCACCATTATTATTATCATCATCATTGCTGTGGTCTACATATTATAATCATCATTGTTGTCATTGCTGTTATACTACTGTAATTATTTTCTCAAAGGATTACAAAAACAAATGACCATGGATATTTTAATATGTACATCCAATAATAAGGGAATTTTATTTAGAATTATATTATAATCACCATGATGATGATGATGATGATGAAATAACAAGCCCAACAACATCAACATCAAAATTAAATGGTTAATTTCCTTTTTTTTTATACATTTTGAATAAATGCACATACTTGTATTGATAACATGTAAAAATAATGAATTATTAAAGATCAGTAATCGTAATTCAAGTTATCAAAATTTATGTTCAAGAAATTTAAAAAAAGAAAAAAAAATTATGAAAAATTACTGTTTGATTATTCAAAAT
This sequence comes from Anthrax anthrax, assembly GCA_963971155.1. NCBI lineage: Eukaryota > Metazoa > Arthropoda > Insecta > Diptera > Bombyliidae > Anthrax > Anthrax anthrax. The sequence goes on from OZ020120.1 coordinate 20,870,885, forward strand.
ATTAACGTATTTTTGGTAAGTCGAATATAATTTCAATCACAACAGATGATCAAGGTACACACTATATACATACATGAAGAGATTTTGAATGTATACAGATCTGTTATACGTAATCCCAATCTGCAATACAATGTTGTAAAATGTAAAAACAAACAAAACAAAACAAAAAAAAAATAGTAGGAAAATTCAGGAGCGGTAAAATATATCTCAAATAAAAGTAGTAATTTTTGTTTTTTCGGCTTCTTCAGCTTTCATGTCCAATATCTTACATGCATGCAATCCATTATGTTGCTATTAAATAATATTGAATGACTTAACCAATTCAAAAATTAGTGATGTGGAATTTTTATAAAGAATAAAAATTGACTTGGAAAAAAAAAAGAAAACAAAAATTATATAAAACAACAAAAATTATTCTTTTCGGTTCAATTCTTTTTCGATTTATAATTTTTCTTTTTATTTTCGCGAAAATGTTACACATACAAAACTGATGTTCATATACTTCATATAAAATTCTATAATCGACTATAAATGATGATTGTAATATGCTTTAATATTTTTGCCTAAAGAAAAAAAAAATTTGTTTTTTGTTGCACATGAGATAATAGCAACAATCTTTTATAATTATACGATTTTTTATATACACATGAATGTTCTCAAATTGACAAAAATTAAGTAATTGGAAATTTTTTTTTGTTGAAAAACATTTCAATCATATTTTTATTTATTTATTTATCTTTTGGTTGAGTTGTTGATGATCACAAATTGTTAACAATTTTTGTTCAATTTTGTTCTTAATTTTATCATTATTATTGTTGTTAAAATTTTGTCTTCAATCAATGAAAAATGTGAATGTTAAAGAAATAACTACCATATATGGGAACCAAAAATGTATTCACCTTTATGTGTGCAATTTTGACCGCTTTGTATAATAATGTGTTACAGTACAGTAACAGCATTTATTGAGTTTGTTTTTTTTTTTTTTCATCTTCTTTTGACGATCATTTGTACTTTATTACAATCAAATACATCGATTATGTACCTGTATTACTGTCATTGGAACAGTGAAAGACTTTTTCTATATTATCGTATCTATAAAACTAAAATACATGCATATATGCAATGTGACTAGATATTCGTTGTTCCGTATAACTGAACTTTGGAAAATTTGCTTTTACTTTGAGAGGATAACAAATAACATAATAAAATAAAAAAAAAGAACTTTAGTTGGTTCATTTGACCATTGTACAGATCGATCGTAAAAGATTACCTATTGAACATATTTATCTTTACAAAAAGAAATGACAAAAATAAAAAGAATATCTGCAATATGCTATACGTGTGCATTCACCAAAAGAATATTACAAGAAAAAAAAAGTAAATAAATTAAAAACTAAAAAGAAATCATTTTAAAATGTACAAAATAAAAGAAAATTTCTAAGTTTCACATACATGTGTATGTACACATATACATGAGTCGTAGATATATGTAGGTACTTTATACCTATGTGCATGCATGCACGATATTTAAATATATGTATCTGTTGCACTTTCAAAATGTAAACTTATTCTTAAACTTTATTTATTTCATATACATAAGTATGTAATTTTTTCTTATTTTGAATCTTAAAACTGAAAAAAATTTTTATTTTGTTTTTTTTTTTTTTTTTTTTTTTTGTGCAAAAAAATTTGTAATCACATGATGAAGTTCACGATGGTTAAAAGTTTTTTTATGTTCAATTCAGATCATTTTCAGATCACTGATTATTCGCGATCGAATTATTTAATTTTTTTTTCATTCTGTTTTCTTTTCATTTTTTTTCTGCTTTATTTATTTTTATTTATACAGATTTTTGTTCTTGTTATTATAATTCATTTACAAATTTTATGTTATTTGATCGCGAATCCTTTCGTTTTTTTCAACAACAAAGAAACAAAAAAAAACATCATCTTTTTGCTAGTATACATGTACAATAGTCAAAACTTGCATCAAAGTCTTTTCCTTTCTTTGTTTAATTTTCAATTTTTCTTAAAATACAAATTTTTTTTCCATTTCATTTTCCTTTTTTTGCTTTTGTTTATGATTTTTAAATGCGTGATGTGGGAAATGTCCATTTTAAAAATGTATGCAAATTTTTATTTAGTGATCATGAAAAAAAAAATAAGTGCATTAATATAAGAACTAAAGCAGCTGTACTGTATGCAGATACAATATTATACTTGAATATTCAGGTACGTGGAACATGGAAAAATTTGCAAAAAGCGATATCGTTTTTCTTTTTGAGGTAGAATACACTTGCATACGTACAGGTGATTCGTATGGCGGCACATACCTTTACAAAAATACTGGTATACATGAAAAGATTCAATGTGATCGCGATTTAATATAGTAAAAAAAAAAAGACGGGTATAATTTTCGTATGCAAATTGATGTAGCGGTTCTTATATACAAATTTCATTATATTTAACTATATATAAATATACGATATGTGTGTTTATACATGCATTTCAATTGTTTTTTGCATAAATACATAAATAACATAGAAAGTAGATCGAATTGTCTTGTTATTATGTTCTTTTATAAAAAAAAAAAAAATAAAAATAAATTTGAATATTTATACGATACACAATCATCAGGTACACTTGAAGCTATCTGCCTATGTGGGTTTTTGTATGTATTATAAAATGTAATTTGAAATTAACTGAATTTTTATGTTGATTGTTGCTACCTTTTGTTCATTTTATTTTTATTTTTTATTTTTTGCAATAAAATGAAACAAGAATAAAATACAAAATTTAAATTTCAAATTACATATACAGAATCAATTTAAAGAATTATAGGTAACATAAAAATTAAAATTTTGTAGTTATAGTGATAAAAAAAAAACAGAACAACAATTCTTGGGTAAAAAATTAATTGAAATTAAATAGTAGATTTTTTTTACAAAAAAAAAAAAAAAATAGAAAATCTACATACATATTTACAATTGAAATAAATTTTGCAATGAATAAACATTAAATACATAACATATACAAAAATTATCTTCTTGTTCTATTGATTGTAAAAAAAAAAAAAATAAAACTTTTAACTTCTGAATAATTCAGAACTCAAATAAAAATTATTTTAAAAATTTTTTTCAAATATACATACGTGTATTATTTAAATTATTATTAAAAAAGTCTTTGAAAATCAATTAAAATTTTTAGTTTACTTTAATAAAGGAAAACTAACTAAACCTAACTAAATTTAATTTAAAAAAAAAAAAATCATTGCTTACTTATTCAAATGAGTAATTAACAAAAATTGCTTTTTCGAAAAAAAAGTAATCAATTAATAATTAGGGTAATAAAAGAGTCATGTTAAAAATGTCAAAAGCATTCCATAGCGTAAGGTCATAAAATTAAATGAATTCATTTAAAAAAATTTTTTAAAGTTCTGAATTTTACTTTTTCTTTTTACCTTATAAATAAAACTCATTACAATTTAGTTAACTAATAGAAGAAATATTATTTGTTTTTAATTTAAATTTTTCATTTCAACATTTTAACGATCAACGAAAGAAAAACTAATAATAATAACAAACTAATTGCATGTTCCATAGATGGTCGGTTATATAAGCATATATAATAACAGAGCCAGACAGAGGACAGAGCCTGATTATTCGTTTTTAAGTTAGATTGCAGATCGTTTATTTTTTACTTAATAAATTTTTGAAAAAGAAATGAGATAATAATGAGTCAATAATCATTTTTACGGATAACAAATATGTAATTATGAAAAAAAAGAAAAACAAAAACAACTAAAATAAATTACTATGGATGGAATTTTTCTGTATTGTGTTTTTTCTTTTCCTTTAATAATTATCAGGTACAATGGTAGATAATTTGAGACATAGTGCAAAAATAAACAAACAATACATTATTATGATAAGTATTTACATTGTATATGCATGTAATTTTCTTGTATTTAACTGCAAATGTAAATAAAATTCATTTTTGCATACTTTTAAAATGTATTTATATTATACAACAATATTTACATAATGCTAATATTTACCTATAAGCACTTATGTAAAATTATTTTAATTTTTTTTCTTCCTTGCATATTTATAAATACATTGTAGATATAAACGTATACATACATACGAATGAATTTATGAATGAAATTGCAAGTCTGGCTTGAACGACATAATTAGCATCTTTACGTTTTTTTTTTTTTTTAAATTCTGTTTAATTTTGCAACCTTATACAATAGCACTTGTTAAATGCACATTGTGTATCTTACACTTATGATTATACAACTTTGTATGTAATACTACACCTGTACATTTTTTCTTTTGAACATTCAAAAATGTGTATATATGTTATATACTACAACAGAACAGAATATGTATGTTGTATATTCCATCTTTACCTTGTTCATATCGGAAAGAAAAAAAAATTTCCCTAATTCCATACCTTATGATTATGGTCGCTATTTACGTTTATTAATATTACATAACTAGCATATGATGATATATGTACATATATGCACATATGTACGTATCTACACTTATGTATGTATAATATATGTATGGTATAAGCGTAAAAGATCAGATTAATTCTCTGGATAATTTGCTTTCATTTTACCTCATATATTTACCTGACAGTAGTTACTAGTGTGGTGTAATATTTCCTACAGTTTTCATTAATTTTCATTCAACTTTTCAAGAAGGAGTATATCGTACGTTTTATAGTAGTTATTCTCATCATCATCATCATCATCATCATCATCGTCATCATCATCATATCTGCATACATGCATTTGCAAATATACTGTGCACATTGGTACAGGTACACAGAAAATGTATGTATATAAATTTCAGATATAACATACAGTACGTACAAAAGATGGTCCTAATCATGCTGTTAATGAAAATAACCACCACTTTGTGGTTATTGCGTTTACCTTGATGACAGGTTTAAAGACATTTTTCCATACCAAGAATTCTTAAGTACATTAAATTACAATGTTATATCGGGTTTTTAGCATTTTATATATGCATCTGTTTGCATACACACATATATACAGGCTTATGCAGGTGTGTCATATTTCAAGAAGTTACATAGTTTAATATCACGGTTAACTAAATAAATACATAATCTCTTATATTAAATATTCAATATTAGGTACATAACATTATGTTTTCCTTATGCAAGAATAAAATTCCTACACTTATTTATATGTGTATGATACAAAAATTTACTTGATTTTTTTTAACCCACATTTTAGCATGTGATTTGTGGTTAAACAAAAAATGAACAAAGACAAAACCGATAATAAAAAAAAAATACAACAAATACTTTCTGTTTTTGAACATGTTATAAAATAATTATTTTAAAAGAAATTATTAAAAATTTATTTATTTAATAAATTTCAATTAAAACTAATTGAATGTGAAATATAAAATAATTATTTCCCCAGGAAGAATTTTTTGTATTTATTTATTTTTTTTTTTTTTTGAATTTTGTATGATTTTTATGGACAAAACCATACATACGATTTTCATGTATTCACATTAGCAAAATATATTAAATCCCTAAAAGCTTAAATTGTTATGCTAAATTAAATAAAAAATATTTCAAAAGTATATTATATTACCAGGTAATGAAAAATTAAGCGTACGTAATTATACATTTATTAAATGAAAATTTTATGTTCAATTGGGACCATTTTTCATCAATTTAAATTAATTGCTAAAATGAAAACTTCATAATATACATATAAATTTGCACTAATTACATGTACTCGTATACATACAATACGTTAACACGTTATCCAGAGTACATGTTGTATGTGAGTAATAGGAATTAGAGAAAATTGTGACCAATTATATAAGTACATAGAGGCAAAAATAGAATTAAAATTAAACATATGCATTTATGTGAAAATAAAATTGTAATAATAATTATAATTGCATAATGTTCTAATCTTTTTAAAATTGACAAAATTTGTTATGGAAAATATTAAATTATTACATAATTTATATGAAATAAAATTTAAATATTATTTTTGTTTTTTTCACTTTAATTAAGTAAATTGTATAAGCCTAAAAAACACAAACAACCAAATCCTAAAATTTAATTTCCCATGGATATATACATATATATTTTTTTTAATTCATTCAATCCAAATACATTTAAGGTTTAAAATAAAATTATATTATAATTTGTGACTAAATCATTTTTCATTTTAAATTATCTGTTATATGATATCAAACGACTGACTAGCCCTGCAGACATCAAACTAACCACCAATCTATATAAAAACAAAAGCCTTTTTATACAGATAAAAATCGCATATTCATTTATGTATGTATGTATGTACACAAAATTTTATTCACCCCAAAATTCTAATGTCTATATTTTATAATGTATTTTAAAATTATTATTATGAATTTTTTGTTGTTGTTACATGTATATGAAAAAAATATAGAGTAAATGTTTTTAGATAGACGCCATTTATGTTGTATAACGTGACATGTATACATTATTATTATCATTATGATTATGATTATTATTATTATTAGTAATATAGAGGGTCCTTTGACAACCCGCCAACCCACAACAGGCATCCCTGGACACACATACAAATTTCGTTCTTCATCATTAGGATCTCATTCACTTCTTTTATTTTTTAACTTATAAAATTTTTTTATACCATTACATACATAGAATAAAAATAAATACGATGAAGTCTATTTGAGGCCAAACATTAACGAAATTTTTTATAATGTTTTTTTTTTGTTTTGCTTATACTAAACAATTTAACGCCACTAGCCACATTCATTCGTTGGTAAACCGCGATTTATTCTCAATTTAGTTTGGGTAAATAAATCATCATCATCAACATCGTAACTTCATTTTGTTATGTTATATATATAACATGATCGTGTATTTTTTAATATTTCGTGATTTTCATTAACATACACATACATACATATTTTATTCTAATAAATATTTATGTATGTAGTAAAATAAACTTTAATATATAATATAATTACAGCCTTTATGCCCTGTGGTCTTATTGATTCAATTATATTACCCGACACGCTCTTTCATTGTTAAATATTATTATCCTGTTCAGTTGTCTGTTTTAAATGCAATTTGAAATGCAAATGTAAAAAGAAAATAAAAAATATATAGAAATACATTCAATTTTCAAATAAAAATTAAAATTAAATTTTATTTAGAAAAACAAGAAAAATAAAATGAAAATGTATTGAATAAACGTATAATAAATAAATAAATAAATAAAAAAAAGGATTTCATTAAAAATTTTTGATTGGATGAAACATTCATTTTTAGTTAACAAGAAATGTGATATGCATACATAAGCAAAATTTGCAAAAAAAAGAAAAAAAAAAACATTGTATACACAGATATTTTATTTTAGATTTGTGTGACAGTAAAAAAAAATAGACAAATAGGATGCCAGATTAAATGAAAAATTGGAAAATTGTATACAGTGAGCACACAAAAAAAAATTGTGTGCGTTCAAATTCTATTCAATGAATTCTCACATACACACATATGTAGATTCATGAATTCCAATGCAATCGATTTTCAACAATATACAAATGTACATACACATATGCATGTATTTATATGTGTTTTTTAGCACTCTAGTTAAAATAATTTAAAATGAAAATATTCATGGATAAATTACAGTATAAGCAAATTAAAAGTGAATTTTCACTTCGTTTATATTTTGTTTTTTTTTTTTTTACTTACTGCCTTTTGGGCTTATGAAATTTGTCATGAAAATTATTATATTTCTGACTATACGAAAACAAATTGACTTTATAACAAGCTCGTTTGTTCTGTTTTATTATCATCGTATAGCATATATTAATAATATAGCATGAAAATATACAACAGAAAATTACAAAGAAGATAAAATATAGAGGCATCGTATTGTATGTACTGATTTCAAGGTTTAAAAATGATAAATATACAGGTAATAAAAGTGTACACGAATAAGTAATCATTGAAGAATTCTGTTAAAAAGACATACGAGCTCATCATTGTGTATACATATGTATGTATCTATATTAGCTCAGACATACACTACACATATTATAAATTATATGAAAATTTTCATATGCAACAGTGCAACTAAATGCACGAAGAGCTCAGCTCAAATAAGAAGTCGATTATGACGATGTCGATGATGATGATGACGATGATTGAAGGCAATGTGTATACACTTTAAGGAAATGCAAATGTCCAGCTTCTTTATAAAACTAATAAAAATCGGCAGCTATAAAGAAAATCAACCACATATACATACGGGTATCTTTATATACAGATACATACATATATGTCATTTGTATGTGAACATCTTATACGTGTTTAACTGCATAAAATTCACGTTCTTGTATGTCTGTATAAAATCCAAAACAGCAAAATAACAGCATACAGAATTGCCCTTTTTGTGCTATTATTAACCGAAACTGTAATTACATACGATTTAACGACTCGAGAACATGTAGATTTCAGATTGCTACGAAATGTTTGATTTATTTTTCATCTTTTTCAATGAAATTCTTTTATGATAGCTTTAAAAACACCATTATACATATACGTGTATCTATGTACATATAAATAGCCTATATCAGTGCTATCGCTTTGCTGCAATTGCAGTTTTTCATCTCGATAAAATAAAACTGCTTTTTAGAAACACATGCATTTAATTTAACACGTACGAGTACACATGTATACATATCATATACAGTAATATTTTACATTTCAAATATTTTCAAATTTATTTTCTTGTATGTTTATACTAAATTTAAATAAATTTCGTTTTAATTATTTATCAACAAATAATTTTTCATAATAGTAAATTGTTATATAATTTACGAAATTAATCGTTTTAAAATATAAAAATTTGTTTTTGCTTCATATTAGTTGATAATAATTTTAAAAAAATATTTACCTTTTAGTATGCCAATCCAACGATTCTATATGTGCCGCCTATGAAAATAATTCAAGAGCAACTATACAAAATCATCCGTCTTCCTTCACGTTCAAAAGGCAACTAAACTGAATAGTAAATAGTCCTTTCTTTATCAACCATCACTTATGCCACTGAGTAGTGAGTACTGAACTGACTACTGACTACTGACTGACTGACTAAACCACTAGACTACCATATAAACCGGTATGATGTATGTTATTGCTATGTATACATAAAACATGAAAATGAACAACAAAACCAGTTCACTTCTCAGTTCTCACATAGCAATAAGACACTCTCCAGTAGTTAGCAATTTCATGTTTAGTAAATTGCCTTTTGAACGTAAGACAAGACGGGCGGACCGGTATTGTACAGCACAGCGGCTCTTGTGTGTGAAACACTCTTTTTAGAAATAATGAGAGAATTTTACATACACGAAGCTGCATTTTTTTTATATAGAAACTATATAATCTAAAAAGCACTTGTTTTGAATGTTTTATATTCCTTTCACGTTTTATAAAACGATAGCACTGGCCTATGTACATTTATAATTGTATAAGAGAACAGAGCAACTTATTATAATATGATAACTTTTTGGACTGATCGTTCATATTTGTTGTAATATAAAGAAGACAAGAATATTTTTTAAGTACAAAAGATTAAAGCATGGCAAATAGAGGTGATTTTCTTGCATTTTAGATATATTCTTTGTTATGATCTCCGACAGAATCGAATGATTACCATTTGTTGCACTTCTTCTCTTATTCATATATAGGTGCATATGTATTATATTTTTTGGTTGATATAAAGAGAAAAAAATTTTTTTAAATTTTTTTTTTACTGATATTTCGCAATATTGTTGCATTTTTAATATGTGTATGTACAAAATGTAAAACAAACCGCATGTAAATATATGATGTTTTTATAACTTTGAAAAAAAAAAAGCGGAAAATTATTTAATGGTGATGAATGCCAAATACTATAAAACAAATTTGCTTTTTTTTCTTACAAGGGAAGATTCTTATAATTCAAAAAATCAAAAAATTCAAAAAAGAAAGGAAAACGTACATACACGTATTTGAAGATTTAAGAAAATATTTTGTAAAATAAATAAGTTACTGTGTGTTGGTTTTATATGATTTTATGGTAAAAATACAGCTTGAAGGATAAAATAATTTTTTTTTTTTTTTTCGTTTTTGGTAATTTCTGATGTAAATCTATTTAAGAAAATTATATAAAAATAAAATTGTGATATAATGAGATTTTCTGATGTATTCATATAAAACATGAAAGAAGAAAGAAATTGCGAATGCAATCATCATGATTTATAAAAGCAGATCAACAAACACTCTGGGAGGCAAATTACATATTTGTTGTACATATATAACATCATATAACATTGAAAAGTATTCATTTGAGTGGGTACAAATTGCATTTAACAAATAAAATAAAAATTAAAACATTCAAACAAAAACAAAAAAAAAGAGAAGATGTCAATTAAGATAACATTTTCAAAATATGATGAATGTGATAAGATGTACATAATACAAAATGCAAGTCAGCAGTATATTTATCCATACATAAAGGAAACAATTATATTTATTTAACTGCTAAATGAATTTTTGAATTATGATGGATACAAACAACAGATATCTGAATTAAATTGTTTCTGTTTTAAAGAGATGATATAGAGATGAATGTAAAGAAATTAACCAGAAAATATTATTAAAACATGAACGAAAAATTATTAAATTAAATAAATGCTTTGTTGCTACAAGACAAGAAACTACTCCTTTATTTTATCTCTTCAAATAAAATTTTGTTAACCTTTGCTTTAAATGAAATTATCTCGATATATGCGTTCATAAATATACAATATAGATAAAATAAAAGTGTAAAAGTTTTCATGCTTTTTGAAAAAAAAAAAAAATAAACATTTTTACGATCATTTAATTTCTGGTTTTATATATAGTAAAATAATTCTAAAATATAGAAAAGTAATTTTTTACGAACGGATGCGGCCATTTAAATGTATAATATGTATACGCCGTATAATGAAGTTCATCAAATATGTAAATATTAAAAAACAATTTTTCAATTTGGTTTTCGTTAGTCACGCAATAATCATTATTTATTTATTGCCTTGGAAAAATTTTAGAAAATACAAAAGAAAAATTTAAGAAAAAAATAAAATTGTTGCAATGAAGATCTATGCAACTGACAAAATTCATCCAGAAATCAACCAAGAAAATTGTACACGAAAGCAGTAAAAATGCGAAAAAAAATAAAATAAAACTTGCACACACATAAAAAACAAAAGGAATTCCCTGGTACACACAATCTATTACCCTTTGGTACAATCCTGGTTAAAACGTTTATATTCATGGTATTCATCTATAAATTGAGTTTCAGTAGTGTGGATGATGACAAGGTACCGCCTTCACTTTTTATAGATTTTCATATAACTTACAATGCAGCATATTATGAAGTTCAGTTAAATTTTCTTTTTTTTTTTTAAAGAGGTAATAATAATAATAATGGTAATATAATGAAAACGGAATGCACACGCACATTTTATAATAAAAACAAATAAAAAATAAAATGAGGTGTTTCATTTTTTTTTTTTTTTCACTTTTATATGTACATTTTCATTAAATCGCGTGCATTCTTATGTTGATCATCTACTTTACCAAGAGTTTAATATACATATCTATCTATCTCTTTATATCAGGTCTTATAATTTTATGACTTTTTAACTAAACAAGACAGCTATCACGAAGTTTTTCCTTTATATGTATTTTATTGTATACAAATATGTGGATATCCCTTCGTTCTATTCCACTACATACATATTTGTAGTATGTATTAAAATAATAAATATCAAAATTAACTTAACTTGATAATTTTCCTCGTTTTAAAGTTTAAATATAATTTTTATTTGAATTCATCCCTATAATCAAAAGAGATAAGAACACATGAACAAAAAAAAAACACAAAAAAAATGAAGAAGGAAATTAAATGAATGCATGATGATGTATAGGTATATAGATTATTGTAGATCATGTGATCCTATTTAACACTGAAGATTAATTACTTCCATGCTTCGTGCTTGATATCCTCATAAATACGGGCATACAAACATGCATATATAAAATATATAAAGAAAAATAAATAAAAATTAAAACACATATAAACATTAAATTTATGTTTTTAGCAAATGGCATTCTGCCACTCTTCACTAAAAACAGAAAACATGTAACCAAACATGCATACAGAACACATATATAAACATTAAATTATACAAAGTACACCATCAATAATTCGTACATATGTGTGTATCTTATACCCATGTTATTTAATATTGTTATTCAAAGACAGTTAAAAACACAAAAAAAAAACAAGAAAAATAAAAATTATATGTGAAATGAAAATATAAGAATCATCAAGATAAAGATCTTGATTAACATATAATTACTTTGAATGGTAATTATGGGCTCATATCTGAAACAGGCTAATTAATATTTGTGTTGATTCAAAACAAAAATATAAAAATCAACTAACATGCAATTAATTGTATTTATTTTTATTTATTTAATTTTATTATTTACTTATTTTATTTTTAATTTTTAATTTTGTTAAAAAATGCAATCTATACTTTGTATTTTTGAAAATACCAAAAATAATTTAAGGAGAAAAAAATTGAAGTATTTCTTTTTTATTGGAACGTTCTATTTTCGGTTCGTTTAAAATATTTTGATTAATTTCGACAGGATGTAATATAGACAGGTGTTATATGTATGAAATTCCCTTTTTTTTTCATAAATTATTATAGATAAATGGTAACACAATTTGTTAAACATATAATTAATAATTTTATAAAAGTATAGATAACGATTAGGAAAAAGGACTTTTTGTGATAACGAGCTTTATCATGATGCATTGAAAATAAAACAAAAATTTAAATTAAAATTTGAATTTTTTCTGTACGAAAAAATAAAATGTAATAAAAATAATATAGAATATATATGTGTACATATTTTATTTTAAATGTTATAAATAAGTGTTTTATATTGAAACGTGTATTATTATAAAAATAAAAATGATTAAATATTAATGTGTATAGTAACATAGTAGTCCAACAAGGAACGTGATCTGACTTATACTTAAGGAATTAGCATACTAAAAACTTTATGTAATATCCTATTTTTATTATAATACGATGGGTATTATGTACATATGTATGTACCATGAAAATAAATGTATTGACATGAACATTTTTCAGTGTGCTAAAAAGTTGCCTTGAAGAAAAAAACAAAAATATGAATAAATAAAACAAATGTTAATAATGATAAAATGGTGTTGTCAAGTTGCATACATTTTACGAATAGCATATAATCTATCATATGATGTATCTTTATGTAATGTATTAAAAATCTACAACTGAAATACATACGAGTATAATAAAGATACTATAACTCAATTTTAATAATATATTTATGATAAATTTGATATTATGAATCACTTACTCACTCCTTTTCACTTTTTTTTTATTTTTTTTATTTTTTTTTTTTTAAATTAAAATACAAACTTATATTTCTGTTATACTTAATGCATGTACATATATATGTATGTACTGGTGCGTTCAAAAACACATTTCAAAATACCACATAATACATCATTTATGAAGTGTTCATATCTTAATAGAGAAAATGTAGAATTTTATGTGCATTAAAATTCATATCAAAATTCAAGAAACAAAAAAAAAAGAGTTTCCAAAAAAAATAACGTTAAATCCTAATATTGAAAGCTAATAATGTATTATACCCCCCACAGACAGATCAATACGTTTTCATTTTGTATTTTACTTTTTTGTTTTAAATGCATTTTTAATATTACTTTTATACATATACTGTGGATTTTCATAAGAGCAACATAACAAAATGAAAAAAAAAAAAAATGATATTAATCTATTTTTTAGAAATAAAACTAAAATATACAAAAATGTGTATCTTTTCCTTTCAATATCGAATATATTAAGTATATTTTAATAGTGTGTATTTTTATTTTGTTTTTTGAAATAAATTCACATGAACAAACATACGTACATACTATGTTTATCCGTTTTTAATATATATACATATGTATGTACATAGACCAAATAACATATACAAAGAAAATAAAACCATTTTCCCATGGCGATGACAAGAAATTACATATAAATATAGGATAAAATGATTTTCCGAATCTATCGATCGATAATGTCAGTCATTCAAGACAGTCAGTCAGTCAACCAATAAAAAATATTTCTTTATACGTACGTATACGTAAATGTACTCTCAGATATGTACATATACATATGTATATTTTTTATTATTATTATTATTATTTTTTTTTTTTTTTTTTGATAAACCATGATATTATTTTACTAGATGACAGCAAATCATTCGCTTCATTGTAAATTCGTGAATCATTAGAATTTTTTTTAACAAAAATAATTTATCATGTGTATGTGGGTATTGTACTTGTGCAACTAAGAAACAAATGATAGATAAAATAGAAATAAAATTAAAACAAAAATCTAAACGATATATATTTTTTTTTTTATTCATAAAAATAATAAGAAAAAAATGAATTGAAATAATAGAAAAATACAAAATCAAATGAAATTACAAATATCTATACATTCGAAATATAAAGAAACCGTCATTACATTGATAATGAGAAATTTTATGGTATGTAATGTATAGAGAAATACCTTTACATTTTTCTAACAACAAATAAAAATTTAAAAAAGATAAAAACAAAATGACGACATCATCACGATCTCTTTAATAATATTTCGTTATTTTTTTTCTTATCTTTCTGCGAAATAATTGAATGTTGACCATTTATATATTGTAAAGATAATTACTTATACTCCATACACAAATTCGATGTAGTTAATACGTTATAGGACTATATGTGTCTGTTTTTATTTCTCATAATTTCTAATAAGATCATCTCACGAGTAATGTTATCACAATCTGTAAAGTTATAATACGAGATAAATTTTTTAAATATTAATATACAGCGACGTAAAGTAGTACTACTTTATGTCATTTCCATAAGGCCTTAACTGCATCGAATTAGTGTATGAAGTATAGCTCTATTTCTAAAACGATTTCAACATTGTAATAAGATCAAGATTTCAACTTTTGTTTTACATCAAATTAAAAAAAAATTTAACAAAATCAAAAAATTACATGCAAATTGTTCAAAAGTCGAAATTTTCAATTCTATACAAAATTATTTAGATTTAACAAATTTTTTCATTTTAAATAAATATAAAATTTATGGCATTTTCTTATGTACATGTATATTTAACAAAAACGAATAAAAAATACTTTCCTTCTTGTTATGTGGTTATATTTTTTTCCTCTTTATTAAAAAAACTAAAAATGCTCATAAATCTTTTATCCTAATCACCTTTTTCGTTCATTCTTGTTAAAAAAAAATAAAAAATCTTTTCTCAATTTGTGGAGTCAAAAATTTGAACAAATCTGTAATCAATGGTCAAATTTTACGATTTGAGAAATTTAAAAAAAAAAAAAAAAACAAAATATCAGAAAAATAAAACAAAACATTATAAAAAAAAACAAAAATTGTTACTTTTTTTGTTAATAAACATAAATAAATTACGATAAAAAAAAAACATATAAATAAATAAATAAATATAAACGTTACGACGTATGGTATCATTATCTCTTCTGAATCCCAATATCAAAAATGTATTAAGAAAACCAAAAGGAGAATAAGAAAATAACAAAAAAAAATAATAAAGATGAAAAAGAAAGGCAAAATAGGATGATGATGATGATGATAATGATAATGATGAGGATCAAGATACAATAATTGTAAAATCGGATGAGTCTTGTTTAGTTGTTTGTTAAAAAAAATTATCATCTCAATATAAGGAAAGGTAAAATATAAGAAAATAAAATAAAAACTTTTTCATTTGAATTTAAAATACCCTCCACAAAATTATTTTTATCTTATATTATTTCTTTTAGTGGTATAACAAATAGCTATCTAACATTTGTATAAAGTTTGATAATATACACATAGACACATGTTAGTACCATTATCCAAAATCAAGTAAAATACCTGTTAAAAACAATGGATGAAATTTTCTTTTATTTTTCTTTTTGTCTTTTTGTTGTTATTGTTGTTTGAATAAAATATTCAATTATCTTTATTGCTGTGGTATTTTCACACTTACACTATTATACGTATGTATATACTGTTAGAATAAGAAATCGTTTGTATAGGCATGCTATACAGGACATTTAACATTCTATGATGATGTCGTTACCATTTTAGTTTTAAAAAAATGAAAATAAAAAGAAAAAAAATTTGTAAAATAAAATAGCAAAGAAAAAATGAAAAACAACACGAAAAAGGAAAAATATTTAAATCGCTGAAATTGTGAAAATTTTATTCGTACAATACTATATACAAACAAATTTAAAATTCAACGCGAATGATATACAGCAAATTATTGTATTGTACATTACACCAAAACTGTGTTGTATTTGTGCACATATACAAGTTTTCCTATAACTGATATAAAATAAAATAAAAAAAAACATATCGCTATAATTTGAATGCGGAATAAACGGATCGATTACGATTGTCGTTCAAAAGCAAATAAATTGTCACCCAAAGAAAAGATATATTCACACTATACAAAGTATGTTTGTGTATTTTCATGTTTCTTAAATCGTTTTTCTTTCAAATGGCATTAATACTCTGTATACTCCGCACAGATATTTTCTTTTTTACCATCTTCTTCCAATTTTATGGATTTTTTGGATTCATTTTTTCGTCTTTATTTTTTTTTGTTCAATTTATTCCTTCAATATTCTATGAATGTGTGTATGTGTTTTTGTTTTCTTTGATTTTCTTGTTGAAATCGTAAAAATTTCTTTTTTATATTATTTAACAAAATATTTAATGTATTTTTGTTTTTTTATAACTAAACAAGTAAAGATTTTTTTTTTTTTTTATGGTCATTTGTATAAACATATTTTCAATATTATATATTATGGCACACATATACGCACATAAAGGAAAAAATAAAACTGATGCCATGGTGCAGAAACACAATCATATATAAACGAATGATATTTAAATAAATAAATTTAAAATAAAATAATACATTTTCAAAAACATATTAAAAAAAAAAAATACAAAATATGTAAGAATGAAAACAAAATTGCTGAAGTTGAAATAATCAAGAACATCGTTATGCTGTTTTATTGAATTTCAAAAAAAAGTAAAAATAAAAATGAAATTTAAACATTAAAAAATGGAACTGAAAATGTGAAAAAAAAATTCAAATAATAATGAATTTGACAAAAAACAGGTGAGACATAAATTTACTTGGCACCAATGTCAGATTCCAGATTGTTTATTTTTTTTTCTTTCTGTGTATCTTTTTTTTTTTTTTTTATTTCATTCGTTATTTCAATGAGATGCAAGCAATAATAATGGTTATAAAGTTTAAAATGCAAACGATCTTCATATAAAAATTTAAAATGTAATCAACAAAAATGTTCGTTTGTTGCATCGTCATTTTACAGCATTGCATATACAATCCATAACATCAGCTACATCATCACACTTCTTATAATAATAATAATAATAATAATAAGTACAAGTATGTTGTTATATAGCAGCAAATGTACATACATGAATAAAAATATACAATTCAATTCATTGTAGAAAAATATAAATAAATGAAATGAAAAGCGTTACACAGAATGCTTGCAATATGTATGATAATAAGAGTTGAAAAAAAAAAAATAAAAAATAATAAATAAAATTCCTTTTTTATATCGAAAATTTTATTTATGGGATGCATAATATTGCTTTCTACAAGAAGAATCTTGTTCGTATGTATAAGTGTTGCATATAAAATTGTATAGATGATGAAGTTTTTTCTTTACACATTAAAATTGATCACAAACTATAATAATATAAAAATAATTGAGTACATATCCTTAAAGGGGTTTTTTTTTAACTTTGGTTATTTTTTTTTTATTTTTATAAATAACCGACATGTATGAGATTATAAAACAAATAAATAAATAAAGTCAACACATAAACACTTATACATTTGTACATTCCAATGAACTTCTTGTAAATATTTTGTTTTTCTATACATATATGTAGTATATCGATACCTGATTGAAAAACAAATTGAAAATGTTTTTCACTTTGTCTTTTTTTTTTGTGCATTGGAAATCATTTGTATTACAATTACGAATAGAATATTCACTATATAGACTAGTAATATAAAAAAAAAGTATATGAAACAATAAACTCGATTGGTTGATGATCGTGATACGAAACATGATGAAAACAAAAAATCATGTATGTATATTGATTTTATCAAAAGTGCATTATTACAAGATATAAGTGCACTTGCAATCTGTATTTAATTCATAAATTACAGAACTAATACAATGTAATTATTGACCTTAAAATAATGTTCACATTAATAAATACCATGAACATTTCAAACAAATGTTTACAAAAGAAATTCAAATTTTTTGTTTTTTTTTTTAAACTGAAATGGGAGATTTAAAAAAAATCAGTTCAATATTATTGTCAGTGCATAACTTAATCAATTTTTATATGAAATTTCAATCAAAGTGTAAATCCCTAGAAATATAGCATTTGTTTTTTTTTTGTTCAGAAAATTTTTATTTCACAGTTTTTATAAAATCAGAATAAAAAAGTTTTACATTTCTTTGAAAACAATAATAATAAAATGTCATCTCAAGCGTTAAATGAAAATAAAATCAATGCATTTTTATCACTTGTTTTTTATACAATTATCATGTACATACATAGTGTATATGCATACAAAACGTGTTAAATGAAACTTACAATGACATCCTTTTTGTTTTAATTTGCCGATAGACATGACAAATATACATACATTAAATATATATAAAAAATAAGTTAAAAAACAAAAAAAATTGAAAAGCAGAAAGAAAATATGTGAATAACAAAAAAGAGCGAACAAAATCTTTTTTCTGTTTTATTTTTGTTGTTAATTTTTTTTTTATTATTGTTTAACAATAAAATTCAATTGAATTGAATTAAAATTATCGTATGTATACGTACATAAAATGATTACTGAAACAACAGAAAAAAAAGTCATATCATGTTAATACTACCTATAATAATAATCGTTGACAATATAAGAATTGAATGTCATGTAGTACCTGTATTACCTACAATTACAAAAATTTATAAAAAACAAAAAAGAAAATATAAAAAAAAAAAAATACTAAATAAAAGAAAATGATAGAATCATTGTATATGGCATGAGAAATAAAATTAACAATTTATTC
The DNA here is from genome assembly GCA_963971155.1 of Anthrax anthrax. Taxonomy (NCBI): domain Eukaryota; kingdom Metazoa; phylum Arthropoda; class Insecta; order Diptera; family Bombyliidae; genus Anthrax; species Anthrax anthrax. The sequence goes on from OZ020120.1 coordinate 20,890,289, forward strand.
ATATTTGCAATAAAATTCAATAATTTTTGTGTTTCTATTGTATATTTAACATGCTATAAATACAAATGTAAAAGTATGTAATTTTCATTTTTGTGCAATATAATAATTTCTTTGTTTGCATTTTTATTGACGGTAATAAGAAAGAACAAGAGAGAGAGAAAAAAAAACACAGTAATATATAGTAAAATTTTTATAAAGCTTAAAATATTATCAGAAAATTTTGTGACGTTTTTCCTTTTTTTTTTAAATAAAAAATTCTTGTTGAGTATTGAGTTTAAGGATAAATGCAAACAGGTAGGTAGAAATATTCAATATTTTGTATGCCATCAACATCATCATCGTCATCTGTTCACTTTTGAATTGTAATGAAATTCAGTTCAATATAAATGTACATTCATACATATTTTGCAAATACAATTTGCAAACACGTACCAATACATTCATATACAAGTAATTCGCATATGTGTATGCGTATATATAGTGACAAAAGACGTTCATTAAAATTCCCAGAAGATGTCAAACAGCGTCGTCATGATTTGTGAATACGATGAGCTGCAATTTTTCACTGTTTTTCTGTTCAAATTGTTTATGGGTACCTATGTATGTTCTTTTTTACCTTGGATTTTTTTTTCGTATTTTTGTTTTGTTTTTCTTTAAAAAGTATTTAAAAAAAAAAAATACCATGGAATTGCTGCACCTTTTCACGATTCTTATTGGCGCTGGACATTACTATGCAGTGTCATATATATACAAAAATAAAATTTAATGAAAAAAAAAAAAATAAGAAACAAAAATAGAATTGTATAAATACTTGCATATATGAATTTCATGTTTATATGTGTGTGTATGTTTTCCATTAAATATTAAAAGATTTCCCACCCGAATAAAATTGATGAGGTTAAATCCCCCCAAATGAATGAATGATCAAACAAGCAAAACACAATCAAATTGAATTGAATTAAATATATTAAATATTCAACATAAATTTTAACAAATATTCAGTGTCCATATATGAATATACAGTGAATGTTTATGCTGGTATACTTATATAGATACAAGACTAACATCTAGTAAACTAGTGAGCACAATAAAATATAACATGATGATGATAATAAATGACTATAAAGAAAAAATGTATGTATACGATGATCTCCACAAAAATAATTTAAAAATATTCAAAGAAAGAAAAAAATAAAAATTGCTAAAATGTTTACAACAAGATAAACGAAAGAATTTAAAACTTAACTCAAAGTATCTATCCAATCCATTTGGTTCATTATAATCAATTCATTGCATGTATCTTTATACCTTTTATACCTGATACACATCGATATATGTATGTACCTATGTATAATTATTTTGATATTCTATGTGAAGTGTGCGCAAGTAATTTATTCATTTCAAAATTAAAATAGAATAAAAATAAAAGTATATTAATTAGAATGAAGTTTTAAAGTGAAACTAATCAACCTGTTATGTCCCATACAGATAGTTATATGCACAAAAGAATAAAAGGCAACATATAGTTTAATTCATTTCAAGTAAAAAAATAAAAATAAAACTTGATTTCGGCTTTCTTGTCATATTATTTATACATATTTATCTATATAAGATATTATAAAATAAAATTTCGAATGATAAATTTTATTTTGACATTTATTTTCTGCGTTAAGACAAATTTTTTTCTTCATTATTATTGCATTCTGTATACATATAAAATGTACAATAAATGTCCATTGTCTGTTTATACCTTTTTTATATACCAAAGAATTCATCGTTTCAACACTAATTTTCCATTCTTTGTTTCTTGAAAAAAAAAAAAAAAATTCTGAACGCTAAATATAAATTTTTTTTTCTTATGTATGAATTATAATTTTTATATCGTTACACTAAAAAAAAAATGTTGCATCTTATCTGAGAAAAATCGCATTTCAAATTTTTACACAATCATTATTTTACTACTTGAAAAAAAAAAAACTGAAAAGAAAATTGTCATTTTTGCAATGTGAACAAGTATGCCCTTTTATTTTATTTACAATTTTTTATTTCGAGAAAAAAAAAAATAAATAAATAAAACACAAAAAAAGGAAAAATTGTAATGTAAATTTATCTCTTATATGGTGTATATATACATATATACGCCATCATACACCATTAAGATATATGAAATGTAGATATTAAACAGTTAAAAATGACTTTTCCAAGCCAAATTATTCCATTTTACTTGTATTCAATGATTCAGTGTTGTTACTTACACATCAGTTCAGTTCAAAAGATTTAAAAACATCATCTTATACTTTGAAGTCAATTGTCATAAATTTTCATTTGAATTTGTCTTTTTTATTTATTTTTTAATATATCCAAAATTCAAAATAAAAAATAAAAAAAATTCGCTTTTGTAATTTACACAAATTCTTTCATTTTCGTTAATGGAAAATTCATGTCGATGTGAATTATTTAAGAGTTTTTTTTATTTTTTGTTTTATTTTATTTTTCTTTTTATATAAATTTATTATTTTTTCTTTTTTTTACATTTTTATGTTTTAGTTATATTTTTGTTTCGTTATAGTTTGATACCATGGATGATCTTTTGGACCTCTTACTTGACATTAACATCAATCCCTTGTTTAAATGGACTCTAACGCCTGGGGCGAAAATATTAACACTTTTTACATTTGTTCACTATACATACGTATACATTAAAAAATACTAAAGAAAAGAATTTGTCTTTTTTCATTTTTTCATTATTTTTTTTTTTGTAATGAAAGGAAAAAGAAAGAGCATTTTCTTTTCATTGTTTTCGTTAAAAATGTTTATGTATATAATAATAGTAAAATATACTGTATACTTCTGTTAATAGTGTGAAAAGTTATGTTTTATGCATGTTTATAGATGAATTTTATTACATTTAAGTGTGTATAACAAACAAGATCTCATTAAACTCTACCATACTATGAATGTTGCCCTTTTATTCAAAATAAAATAAATAAATAAATTCGTTCTCTTTTTCGGTAAATTTTTCTTTTGTTTTGCTTAAAATTTATGCTTAAAAAAATTAACATGACATTTTTTGTTGACACCTCAGCAATTTTACCACTTTTTTTTTTTTTTTTTTGGTGATTAATTAATGACATATTTTATGTCGTACATATTCAAAGTCCTCATAAATTTATATGTACGAGTATATTCGTATGTGTAAAGGGTACTCACACACATGGTATTAAAAATTCAATGACCGTTCCTAAACATACATGTAAGTATACGCAAGTTCGTATGCATGATAATGATAATAGATCCGGACTTATAATATATGTGACAAATAGCATATGGAGTAGAATTTTTTTTTTTTGTTTTGTATACACATATGTACACACATCTACGTATATATGTATGTTATCTTAGATATTGAGTTTGGATAATGTCAACGTATCCAAACCGTGTACTACATATGGAACATGAGATATAGATAAAAATAATCAACAAGAAGAAATCATATTATATAGGTATCCCAAGACTTCTGTATCAAAAATTTTATTGTTGATCACATGCTGTGAAAGTTAATAGCTACATTAATATTTGATTGGACAACATTTCTCAATATGTTAATAATAACCAAAAATGGGATTATAATATGTAGATTATCAAAAAAATTATATATGTATGTACGTACGTATGTATGTTTTTAAAAATAAGAAGAAAAATATACACATTATTCTGATGTATACATTCAAATGGGTTGTAAAAGGTACAACCCAATATAACCATATCAATGCATCATGATTTGTTTTCTCATCTTTTATTTTTTATTAACTTGAAAAATTACGTCAATACATATTACTATCATTTGTATAAGATTTGTATTAGAATAAAAATAAAAAAAAAAATTATAAAACATATTCATACACATATTAAAAAATAATTTAAAAAGAAAATAAAAAAAGCTACCAAATTAAAATATTGATTTCAATTTGGAATGTGTTATTCCTTTTTTTTTAAGAAAGAAAATAAGAAACTAAGAAATAACAACAAAAAATAAACAAAAATTCCGCACAAAAACATAAATTTATAGGTTCACAATTTTTCAAAATGATTTTTTTAGCCTCATGTGGGCGCGATTTATGTGAAATTGTGTGTATGTAGAAAAATAAGAGTGTCAACTAAATCAACTTGAGCGGAAAATGTAAATGAGTGTTATAGGAATATGTACTGGTCGAGTAATGGGGTACCCTTTTTTTAAATAATTTTTTTTTTTTAATTTGCAAATATAAAATGACATGCTTTATACTCCTTATATATTGCCTTGTATGTTAAAAATTCTGGATGTGCATTAATCTGTGTATTAATGTGCTTTGAAGATGTTATCATTAAAATTTGTTACAGATAAACAAGTATCTATATTTTCTATCCCGGAAATATGTATGTATATATATAATGTGACAGCTGCAAATATTTTAATTTCATCTCATTATAATTTACAATTTAAAAAAAGCTCGTAATCATGTACCTAAATGTATCATTTTGATAAATGCATACAACACATATGAGAGCAAATAAAAACATAGCCCTCTTATATGAACACGTACATATATACATGTATGTAATTGATCTGATTTTTTTTTTTCTTTTTATTTTTTACTATCGTGAAAATTAATTATACAATTTTTTTTTTACAATTTTAAAGAGAAAAATACAAAAAACAATTTCATATATCTGAACATATTTGAATTTTAAATTTAGTCAATATATCGGAAAAGTAATAATTTTTCCTGATTTTGTGACATAAGTTCATGTTTTATTTGAAAATTTAAAAAAAAAAACAAAATAATAAATCAGGAAAATTTAAAAAAATAAGGTATATGAATCGCTATTCATGAACATGTTTTAATTTTAAATTTATTAACATGATTTCAAATCAATTATCATTTGAAAAGCTCTATACATATTGTGCTGTCTGTATAGATAAAAAAATAAAAAATCAACGACAAATAATAAAAAAAATGTAATTTATATACAAACACAATATACATTTTATGTTTTTTGTTTCTCTATTCATTAAAATAACTCAATGGTTATATCAAAAATGGAAATTTTATTTTATTTACAAAAAAAATTTATAACGACTATATGACAAAACTTTTAATTGCGCACCATATTGCACTAGAATATAATAAAAAACAAAAAACAGAAAAAAAAACGAAATAAAACACAAAATGAATAAATAAATTAATGAAACAATTTTCAAATTGATAAATGCTTGCCATGCACAAATTAAAATATACGACCATCAGAATTAAAATAAATTAAAAAAAAAAAAACAAAATGAGAAAGGAAATAGAGAAAAAAGTTATTTGAAATATTTTATTCAGTTTTTAGATGTAAAAACAAAAACAACAACAAAAAATAAACTCCCACCCACGGAAAATGTTACAAATATAAATTTTCAGTGAAAAAGTAAAAATATGTCGCACAAATAAAATGTTGAATATAAATCTACATATAACGCAACGATGGTTTTACGTTAAAAATCACAAATATGTCCTCATCATAGCAGTTATGTCCTGTAGGTTGCTTTTCTATTTCACTACACACAATCATATATGTATGTATGTATTTTAAAAAGAAATTTGAACCCTCCACAAAATAATTATATTGTCCACCCACTACCACCAAAACCGCCTACCAATATGTTTTGATTTTGCTTTTAGTTCTTAGTGTAAATTCTCCATCATTTTCAACCAAAATTAATTTTCAATATATATATGTATATTTTGTTTTTCTTATTTTTGTTTATATTCTACATCACCTTCTCATTTATATTAATCGTGTTTTTTATACTAGGCAATTAAGGGCTGAATATTTATTACATAATCAATATATTTTCTACCATCATTATCATCACCATACTTCAATCAAATTTCAATTTCATGTGATATCCAAATATAATAAATTCATTTACTTAGAAAGGAAAAACAGACAAAAAACAAAACAATTTTACGCGAATACATTAAACAGTGAAATCAATTTATTTTTATATTTCTTCTATACTCTAAACATACTTATATACATTACAATATATTCATATAAAAAAAAAATTATAAATATGTATCTTTTCTGTTAATGACTGAAAATAGAATTATATTGTATTGAATATTTATTTACATTATGTATATTTAATATCTATATATACATATACCTTTTAAAATTTTTACAATGATGAGCATTTTTGTTGATGATGATGAATGATGTTTAATAGAATCAAATATACCAGTATTTGATACGAAATATCCTCATACCACCTTTTACATCATATGTATATTTTCATATATAATGCATAAAGTTTAAACAAATACAAAGATACATTATCTGACATTTTTGTATGTTTTTAAATGAATGGTAACTGCGGCTTTTGTTTGTTAAGAAAATTAAAAAAAAAATCACTTTTCTAAGTATTCACAGGTGGGCATTCAAACAGAAAAAAAATTGGGTTTTTTTTTTTTGTTTCTTTAGATTATTTTGTTTTAAACATTTATGTGTGTATGTACAAATTTGTTGGATCAGAAATTACAAAATCCATCAAATATGAAAATTTGTTGATGATACTGATAATAATGATAATGATGGTAATAATGACTATAGTCTGGATTTTTTTTTTTTCTAATATCTTTAAATTGTATCCCTACACATAAATAATGTATCATTTATTTTATCCCTATCATGAAATATATACATATATTGAAAATAAGACGATTTTTCAATTTTTTCTTTTTTCAAATGTGAGTATCAATCAGAAGTAATAATAATAAAAATTGTGAATTATAAATAAATAAAACGAATGTGGAAAAAAAAAGAAAATAACAAAACCTATAATAAATAAATATAGAGGTAATCATCCACGTTTAGTAATCATCATAAAAAAGCATTAGCACTCAACCAAAAAAATACCACCACCAACCATCTGTTTTGCCTTTTTTTTTACGTTTGTATGCTCAAGAAAGCTGACTTTTCAACACTGATCACTGTGGTCTTATTACCTTATTGCATTCCAATCATCATTTTTATTTTCTTAAAAAGGAAAACCTATTACAAGTTCTGGAATTTATTCTTTCTTTTTTAAATTTTATATTGAGATTTTGGGTTCTGTTTTTTTTTTTCTTAACTATTTAAAATTATGTAGAGGTTTTGTAGAGAAAATAAAAAGTGAACATGCAGAGTATTTTAATTGCTAAACATGCACCTACTTATTTTTACTTAAATTTATGTACGCATTGTATACGTAATAATCACCATTAAAGTCGTGTGCTTGCAACTTAATTACCTGTTTTCTTTTCATATATGAATATATTTTTTTTTTTCAAATTCATTTTTAACAGATAAATGATGAAAATAATGATGATGAGAAAAATACTCAAATTAAATTTGAATAAAGTTATCTATCTTGTATATGTCTACTACCATCATATGATTTGCTAATATCTACAGTTAATTATAAAATGATAAATTTTAAGATATGAATATTTATGCGTGGTCTGTTTAGATATTACTGAAAGTATTTATGGTTCAGTTAATTTTCTTATTTCTTTATATTATTTTATTCATTTCTTTTTTTTTGTTTTGAAAGATATCATACCTACATAAATGAATGCTAAAATAAATTATTAAAATCGTAAATTAAGTTTTTAACTTATACGATCGTATATCATTGTATCTTTAGTTAAAATGTGCAAACTGTGCATTATATTTAAATATAATCTTAAAAAGTTGTATGTAAATTGTACAAAGTATGTACTTTTTATTATATTAGCTTTTTTATACATATAAACTAACACGAATGCACTTACACTTGTGTTGTGCTGTAAGTGCGTATAGTTAACAAATTTTTTAATATCTTCTTATATGATGTATTTTGTATTCTGTTTACTTTTTATACTATTTATTATATTAAAGCCAGTACTTACAAGATTATGACGATATACACAATTGAAGTTGAAGATTATATACATACATATGATGATGATGAGGTTGTACAGGTAAAGAAATTGTTTGGAATTTTAAATAGATAAAAAAACGTGAAATATAAATAAATAAATCTAAATAAATCCTTTAAAATCATACATTTTAGAAGAAGAGTGTTAAGTATTTATTACAGGTCTAAAGATTGCTATTTTTGCAAAACAGCATATGTACGAGGTAAATAAACTTTTTAATTTTTAATGCCTACATACATTTAAAATGAAAGAATGTTAGAATTAATTGATAGGATGGTAAAATTTATATTAACTTAATTACATTCGTAAATTAAATAGATTTTTTAATATTTATTATTCGATACATACATTTACATTTTTTGTCTATAAAACAGCTGACAGTTTTTAACTAAAAGTAAGATTTTTTTTTTTTTTGAGTAGAAAATCATGAGCAAAAACAAAACGATGAAAAAAGAAAATCATTCTTTTACACTTGAATGCACTCTGTAACCATCTGTTTTTCGAATATAAAAGACAAACGGCGACAAGAAATTAAATCTTTTAACAATAAAAAAAAAAATAATAAATAAGGTATAAACATTAAAATCAAGTACATTCTCAGGTACAATGTATGAAAATTATCATAAATATTTGAATAAAAATCTAAATATACACATGTACAATAAATACATGTGGTATGTAAAGCTGTATTTTGTACATACCGTTTTTTTGTTTTTTAGTCCATATTAAACATTATATCCATTGTGCTTCAACGACTGATTCCTTATAAGGCTCCACAATCTGATATGTTGGATAAATAAAAAAAAATTTTTTTTCCCCATTTACTGTACATTAACGGTGTATACATCATAAAATCAATTTTATATGTATGTGAATTGTACACTATTTCAATAATATGTTTTATATCAATTTCATTATGTAAGTACATGTATGTACATAAAATATATAAATTAAACACACACACACATTACATTATATATTATGCATATATATGAATTTTTTGTATATCCAATAAACACAGCATAGCATAAAAATCTGATATTGCATAAAAAATTTGGTTTATAACTTAAAAAAAAATATATATATATCAACAAACACTTTATTAATCCTTTATTTATTTTCGGCTCTTTAATTTTTTAGGTTATATTTATTTCGTTTTTGGTTTCTTTTTACACATCATTTACATACGTTGATGTACATACATAATTGTTGTTTTTAAGCATTTATTAAAAATCTCATTATAAATAAAGTTCATGAGAAAAAATAAAATTTTAAATAAAACAATTTTTTTTTAATAGCCGATATCCATCAAAAATGCAATGTGATATTTGATCCTTTTTTATGCAAAATAAAAAAATACCAAGAGGATTTTTTAAACACTCACAAACACTTTTACAAAAACCCAAAAAAAAATTGAATAAATTTCTTTATGTGTAATATGAATACACATGAGCATATGCGATGTGAATATGTATTAAAGGATTACATATATATTTTAATATTGAACAGTAAAAAAAAATTCTTCACTTCTTTTTTCTCATTATTATTTTCTTGTTTAAAATTTAAATTTAAGGTGATCGTGTTATATACACTAAATGAATGGTTTACACTCCATTAAATTATTCTTTCTGTGAATTCATTAAATTCAATTAAACATAAAAAATAAAAAATTGCGTAAAACATTTAAAAAAATAAAAAAAAAGAACCAATACCTGATGATAATAATGATTGGAAAAATTCAATGTAAAGAACATTTAACGTAATTTTTATACGATCCTTTTTTGATTTTATTTTTTATTTTTTTTTTTTGTGTATTTATTTTATTAAACGATGAACAACGACGACGAAACTTACAGATTTGTATGTAAATTAAATATCGCGAAATTACATATTAAATTTGCATTCAAAATATCTGTTTAAAAGATCTTTTTTGAAAGGATTCTCGATTTTGTTGTTATGATATAAAAAACGTGAATTCAATTTTTTTTTTTTTTTTTTTGGTTTTCTTTCTTTCATTCTTAGATTAACAGCATCTTAACTGCCGCCGCTGCGCAAACGCATAATCACGATTAAATTTAAATGCATACAAAATTGTATAAATTTTAAAACTATAAAAATATAATCTTAGAAATGAGCCTGTAATTTTTTATTTTATTTATTTATTTTTTTTATGTGTGTGAATTTTTAATTCATTTTCAAAACACACACAGACACACATTACTATTTAATTTAAAGTGTTCCTGTGAAATCTACATTAACTATGGGTAATGTGAATATTTACACATTCAATTCCTACTGATACGATAGGTAAGTATTCGATTTTCGCAAAAAAATATTCTATACTAAAACGTGGTTATGCATAATTGTTTTGTATCTATGGCCTATGCACTCTATGTATTACGTACATATATGCATACATTATATACAATGAATGCATTTTTATCCTCTTTAACTGATCAATACTCATTCATTCGCTTACACAAAAAAATCCAGATATATTCGTATATGTAAAAAACTTACCATATCGATGCTACTATATATACTATTAACAAATAACATGAAAATCTGAAAAAAAATTTTTTTCTCAAATTGATTATAATTTAACAAAATACAAAATAAAAATATTTATTTATTTCGAGAAAAACTTAAAATATACGAAAACAACAAACACATAAAATAAAAAATTTTGCAATTCTAAACGCAATCACTTTTTGATCAAGATTCAATTAATTTTTATTTTATTTTTAATTTTTGTTCTTCTTCACTTGAATTGGTCAATTCGATGTTTAAATAAAATGATAAAAGATTAGAATTTTGCTTTTATTTTAGTAACATAAGTCAAATTAAAGTAATAGATTAATCAGATCAATAAAATATAATTATTGTATTTTGTTTAAATAACGCGTTTATATTTTATAAAGATGGTTTTTTGTTTTGTCGAAATTTATTACCGTGAACATGAACAAATAAATAAAAACACCTTTTTCTGTTGATTTTAAAATAACAACTGACTACACGATTGAAAGTTAAAACTGGTTAATGACGATTACGACGATGATGATGATGATGACGGTGAATCTGAACTACAAACTCTATGTATACATATACCATATTTAAAACTCATATTGAACAACAATATAAAAGTCCAGTCCAGTTTAATTGAATGAAGAGAACTCATGATATCATGAACCATCAGGCAGGAGTTCTGGTTTTATAATGTGTTTTTAAAGTTAAAGTTAAATCAGTAAACATGTGCAAGATCACTTTTTAAAAGCAAAAAACCAAAAATCTTTCGTAAGAATTTAGGTGTGGTGTGGTTATACTGTATTTGAAAAGATATTATACACTATAAATGCATATTAAATGGTTTACAAAAATACCACTAATACCAGTAAAATAATAATTCAGTATAAAAGAGTATATGCAATATGTAATAAAAGGAAACTCACTGTACAGGTTCTCTCTCTCACCTGAAAATTAACGTATTGTTATTGTTTGAGTTTCTTTTATTTTTGGTTTACCTGGATTGAAATATACAAGATGATACCAAACCAGAAGAAATATTTATGACAAAGAGATAATTCGAAACTTACATACAAATATGTTATATGAGTAAAATCTGAAATTTTAAATAAGTAAGTATGATGTTTTCAAATCATTTTGTTATTTCATGATTCTTATTTATACTTGCTATAATTCAGACATGGTCTCTCTGGTCAGTGAGTGTAGATAAATTAGAATTATTAGTTGTTTTGCAAAATTTAATTTTTTATTTGGGGTCATAAAATTTGCAAATCATTTGTTTTCTACTTAATTAAGTGTAGATCTTCTAAACATCTAAGATTTTCAATTAAAAAAAAAAAAATTTATTAAACTTATTTGAAAAAAAATCATTCAATTAAAATATTTTAAAATATCCTTTAGTGGTTTTTAAAATCTTCCTTATTGACCATAAATTCTATGTACTTCATACATTATGTGCTTTGAGATTAAATACATGACTCTCGATTTCATTTTAATTTTGACTCCGTGTAATAATAAAATTTTTGGTATTTTTTGTTGTTGTTGTTGTGATTTTATCTGTTATAAAATGGCAAAAAAGGAAATTTGATATCATGAAATGCTAACTGAAATGATATAGTCAAAATGAAATTTGATATACTTAAAATATTTTTCTCAAATGAAAACAGAATACAATGCTATATACTATCATACCATGATGTATGTATGTAGGTATGTAGAATCTTCTTTGAAATTGAGGGAGGGCAAAATGATATAACCTCATTTTATCATACCATTATATTTAATCACGTAAATAGGTATGCGATGTTATCATATAAACACAATCTTTGCCATAAGAGTATATTCATTGAAATAATGCGGCATTTTATCAAAAGACTTCTAAAAAAAAATGTTAATAAAATAAATTTAAAAAAATAAAAATTCTTATATCACTATGACTTCATATTGTATATGTGCATGTGCATTGCACATATACATAGTAGTCTAATACATGTAGATTTTGAAAATTTTTCTAATGGTCCTAAGTAAATATATAATTTGTTTCATCTTTAGTTTTATTTTATATGTATTATTTTTTTTATTTGCTATTATATATTATTGTTACTATATTTGTTTAATAACTCTTTTGTGTATACATATTAAATATATTATGTACATAGGTATGAAATATTTGTATATTGTAGCGAGTAAAACCAGTTACGCCCGTTGTTTAATATGACTTTTACTACCTTGAAAAATAAATCATTACTAACTACTTTAAAATGAAATGAATTTATTTTATTTATAATAAATGTATATTTGTGTTGACTGACTTTTTAAAATTTATTTCATTTGTTTTTTTTTTTAACTTTTGTTTTCTTTTGTTTGTACAATGTTTTGTTTAGCTTTTTACTATTAAATTTTCCCAGAAATGATTATTTAAATATTTTAATAGCTCACATTTCATGTATTTTTAACTTATTAAAAGTTATGTTTTTTATTTTTTAAGCTTCTTTGAAATATAATTAAAATCGTTTATCAATTTGATTTATTATTTACATAATAAAATTAAATACTCACAAAATAATTCAAACAGAAAATACATAAATTAAATTCGAAATGGTCAGCATTTTATCTTTGAAAAAAAAAAAAAAAATGTTTTTCTTTTGGTAGTTATTTCTATGACTAAAAATTTGCAATTAGAACATTTGATAAAAAAAAAAAGTAAAAATAAATAAAAAAAAATTTTTTAAACTTTTTTAACATTCGTTTACTATTATGGTTCGTTACTCTAATGCATTAGTAACAAATATCCTTTTTATCCCTGTCTATGTATGTCTATGCATTTACTATATGGCTCCATGCATGGATTATGGTTAATTCTAAATACTGATCCTTTACTTAAAATTTACCTATATCGAAAAATCAATATCATAAAGAAATTACGAAAAAAATGGAGCGTGAATGAAACTTGCAGAATTAAAAAAAAAGAAAAAATCGCAAATTTTGAACATCTGGAATATGTTTTTTATTTTTGTTCTTTTCATTTTTTGATTTTTTTTTTAAGTTTTACCTCCATTACGTTATGTATGAATTCATATCACAATAATTCGTAAATACCATTTTGAATAGTTTTATGTAGATCATATACATATGTACATTTCACTCAAAAAATTTTCCTCTTCCTTTTTTTTGATTTGAAAAATTTAAGCACATACATACATAAATGTTCAATGTTGGTATGTATGTAATTCATTTTTGCATGCATTACGATAATGATGTAAAATATTTTTTCTTTCATTTTTTATTATAATTTTTTTTTTTTTTTAATTTCTAAAAAAGGATTTGAGCTCTATGAATATGAAATTTCCAAATAACGTATTTACTTACATTTACATTTGTACACAAATATGTACATATGTATGTACCTTAAATTGGAGGTTTAACCATAAGCTATTCGTATAAAAAAAAAACAAAAAAAATTCGAAAAGGTATAGTTTGGTATGAGCAGCAAATACCATTGTTATAATGAAATTTTTTTACGTACCCATACAGCATCCGTATATAATAAAATTTAATAAAGTAGTTGCACTCGCAAGCAAAAAGTGAAAATGAAAAAAAGTAAAAATAAAAAATAAAAATGAAAATTGAGTATAGTACACCTTAAAGATAGTACTTTTTGTTTCTAGGCCGACAATGTTCTCCTCATATGGTATATATATGTGTATAAGTATACATAGAATTCATTTAATTGAGTTCTCTTATATACTTACAAATGAACACATACAAAAAAAAATGTTCACTTCATGTACGTATTTACATTTCTAAAACACATTTCGAATTGTTTTATTTTTTTTTTATTTTATTTTTTGTTTCGTATGAAATGAAATGTACATAAGAAAAAGTACAAATAGCTATTATCAGCTAAATGGTGGGAACTTTAATAGTAAAATATATATGAAACACATACAGTACATATGTATATGTAGATATGAAAACATATTTTATATATTTGTAAACCTGAATTTACATCCTTTTTACATATCCAACAAAATGTCTGTATATATAATAGGTCCCATAAACATACAAGTAATATTGTATGCTATTTTCATTATTATCATTATTTCTACATATTGTTATACACCTATGTGTGGGTGTGTATGCTTGCATGTTTTTTTTATACATTACATACATAACTAGTACAAAATAAAAATGAATTCAATTGAACATTGTTACATGACATCATATCCGAATATACATACATACATATATACAATCCATTTGCAAAAGAGTCCGACTAAATTAGAAAAACAAAAACAAAAAAAAAACAAAAAGAAAATACATACTATATACACACTATACATAAAAAGGGAAGAAAAACTGAATACTGAAAATATAATAGAATAATAAAAAAAAACAGAAATGTTTTCAAAATGCTCCACATTTATCTTCATTTCACTTCCTCAGCACCCATATCTTATTTTTATAAACGATATAATATATATATATATAACGATATAATCATGTACGTACTCGTATACGTACCAGTTATAATATACGAGAATTCAGTGCACAAGGATTTATTCTACATTCAAAAAAGATCCAAATCATCACTATACACATACATAGGAGCATGTAATATATACGAGCATAAAAATTGAAATATAGTGTATGTACGTTTTCTCTATACGTACATATGTATGTATGTATGTACATATGTCTAGAAACGAGCACAACAGAATATATACTATATCTTGTCTTTAAAATGAAAGGACTGCATGTTCTCTACTGTAATATTTATTGAGATGGTTGTGGTTTAATAAAATAAATGTAATACATATAGGGTGATTATAAGGATTTTCGTTATAAATTTTTTCATTTTATGATAATTTATTTTGAAATAAATCTAAAATACAATGTCCTCCCTGCATATTTCAAAAAACAAAAAATCCTTCATAGTTTTATTTTATACAGTACGTACGATATTATAATGGAAAATTGGAAAAGTGGATAACACAAAAAAACATATTACGAGAAAAAATAGGAATAGAATGAAATGTAATATGGAAGTAACATTTTCATTTTAGTATCCTTAAAGTGGTATATTATAAAATATAAAAAAAAAGAAAAAAATTTTTTTTCGTATGATACAGAAATGAACTAGCAGACATAAAAGCGCATCTAATTATATGTTCTCTGTGGTCGGTTAAACATAAATCACCTTTAGAGGAGATGTATACAAAGAGGAATGTATACCTACATATATACATATACACATGTCTATGTGGGTAGAAAATGTCGTAATTATTTCGCTGACCTCTTCCATTTTCAGTATGTACATACATATAAATATATGAAATGTATAATATTATCTAAATTGTGTTATACAATAGATATGTACGTAAGCATACGGTTGAGCACTTGAAAATATATAATATATAAATAGATAAAACTCAAATTATGTAGTAAGCAATTTAAAATGATTTTCAGGATTTATATCATTTCACAAAAATGATATGCGAATATAAAGAAAGTGAAATATAGTTCAACATTTTTTTTTTTAACGTTATATATTTTTTTATGTTAGGTAAAACATAAAATTACCACATTTCATGTTCTGTTTTGCACTGTAATTTTATTTTTTATTTTTCATTCTTCGAGATCTTGCATTTTATTACATAAAAATGAATAGTAGTTTTCTCACTATCATTTTTCATGTCTGTCTGAAATGGATTTCTTTCTCGTTTTTTTTTTTTTTGTTTTTTTAACATCACCAGTTACAACACTTTGTTATTCCCTTTATTGCATGGTAATATATGCAGATGTGCATTTACACGCATACAAAATTATTAGTTTCTTTTTTTATATGGTACAAAAGATTCTTATCAATCTATGCTGTTCATCGTATTATCTGTATGAGAATATATGTTATGAACGTTAGATAAAGTATTTTGTTAGAAGAAAAATCAGCTATAAAATTCCACTTGAATTTGAAAAAAAAAAGAAAAAAATTACAACCAACAATACAAAACGAAGAATACATATAAAAAAAAAGAAAAAAATAAGTGAAAATTTAATGTATAATGCAGAATATAAAAATCACAAAAACGGATTATTTTACAATCCTTCACAAACATAAAATGATAGTTTATCTAGAAATTTATTACAGAAAAATGAAAGAAAATTCAATAATTTTTTGCAATTTCATCGTTTATTTATATTTACTAGGTACATTGATGTGTTTATTGCACTTGATGACAATATATCTTTAATAGTATTTTGAATTAAACAAAAAAGTATTAGTTTTTTTTTTCTGGATGTTTTAATTAAATTTAAATCGAAATTTAACGTATTCAAAAAAACTGAAATTCAAATATTTAAAAAATAAATTAATTTTTCCGAATTTTCATTAAAGCCGTTAGGTTGAAAAAAAAAATATAAAAATATTTTTCTTTTACTTTTATTTTTCGCTATAAAAATTTTCTTCTTTTTGAAAAATTTTCCTTTTTAATCAAAAGAAAAAAAAAACAAAACAAAACAAGAAAAAATATGTTTTATATAAATCAAAAAATAAAAACAAAACCTTGAATCCTTATGTTTCTACAATTGTTCTATATTTTTATTTTGTTTACAACCTTTGTGAATAAAAAAAAGCAAAGGTCAAAAAAATTTAATAAAAAAGGAAAAACAGAAAAATAATAAAATTAAAATAAAAAGAAAATACATAATCAAAGGCAAAATAAAGTAAATGGAATTCTTTTAATTTTTGTTTTTCCGCTTTTGTTTTTCTTTTGTAAATGCTACTGATGTTTACATTCGTTCACACCATAACGTGCTACAAACAGTACTTAGAATAATTGTATATGGCAACCACACAACTGAATAATCATTAACTAAAAGCTAAAAAATGAAGATGAAAATATAATTTTATGTATAAGGTAAATGAAAATAATTTTTTTCTTCAATTTCATTTTAACATTACGAATTTTACTTAGTACGTAATTTAAAAAGCTCTCTGTAGTACGAAAAAAGTGAAAAAAGAAACGCATTGTCAGTAGCACAAAGGTAATAGCGAAGTATCAAATATTTCATTTACTAAGTACGAAACTTACTATTAAACCTACCCACTTTACTATACTACATCGTAAGTTGTAAGGTAAATACAGTATAGGTAATCCTTGCATAACATACGAAATTGCACTCGATAAAAATTCTGCCTTTAAGAAACTTACATTAGGTTTCGTTTTATTTCAAGGTTGCGAACTAGATTGTAAAACTCCATGTTGATCAAGAATGTGTTATAATTTATAAAATCGTGTTATGTCGAAAAACATTGCATTGTACGATGGTTACCTGTATGCACATCATAAGACACATACATACTTATGTGTGTTTCATTGAATTCAAGAAAGTATAGAATCAAAGTCAATATTTTCAATTTTAGAAAATTTAATTGAATTTTCATGAAGTCAATGAGAACACATACATACACCGGTAATTTTATATGTTGTCAATAAATGTAGCTAAGATTACATGTGATATAACATTATAATTACATATATTATGTTACTATTCATTCAGACACACATTACCATAAAGCAAATTGAAGATATGAGAATTTAATGAAGATCTGTGCGTATTCTATACTTGTATGAAAATCATTTAAAGCAGTTTAAAGTTACATTAAGTTTCACCAGGTTTCACTTAATTTTCGTTTTATCTTTGTAACCTAATAAATTTTTTTTTGTTTTCCAAAATTTTATTAAAATTACAAAACTTTTTTTTTTTTGGAGGCACAAGAGTTTTTTTTCTTTCTTCCCACTGAGATATAACCATGATATTATCTACATGCATACATCTCCATACATCTTCTTCTGTACGTAGGAAGGAACATATATTTTAAAGTGACAAATTAAATTCTCATTGACAAGCTAGGAAAAAAAATGTAATGTTCTATAAACTTTATTAATTTAAAATTTTTCCTGAAAGGAAAATATTTAGAAAATTTAAAATCAATTTAAAAACAAAAAAAAAGGTACAATAACAAAATCAAAAAATCATTACAATAACAAAAGCATCATCATATTTAAATTGTCCATGAACATACAAAAAGGAATGTAGAAAAAACAAAAACAAAATCTAGAACACACAGGAATAAATGTATACGTAAGCATTTTGCATTTAATAAAAAAAACAAATGTATGAATAGAAGATCAAGGCAGAAAATTCATGTGTGGAGGTTAAAATTTTTCCTACACAAAAAATAAAATAAAAAAAAACGAAATTTTCACTTTCAAAAGAAGTATAAAAAAAACGACATTTTTTGTTAACAGATTTGAAGTGTCCTTAGAAATAGTTTCAATACTCTGGTGCACTCTATGTATGTGTATATACATGTGTGAATTGGAAAAAAAAAACATATTTTTTTTTTAAATTTTTTAGAACTCGAAAAAAAAGGGTCACACATACACATAAAATATTTCCATTTTTTGTTTTCCGATTTTTCTTTCTTTTTCGTTTTCATAATGTATTCAAATGTATACATATAAAAAACATGTATGATCGTCATTTGTCAGTATTTTTCATCGTTATGTAAGCATGAATTACAATCAAATAAAATTCGATAAAGGGTTTTTTTTTCTAGTTCACTACAAAATTCCTTCATCTTTTTTGTTTTTTAAATTCTATTTTTGAAAAAACAAAAAAAGGAAACGGAATGAAAAATAATATATGTATTTTCATGAGCATACGTGCATACATATGTGTAAGTATGTATGATTAAACACATACATATGTATGTATGTACGTAAGCAGTGTATATGAATTTTTATGTCAAATATATATTTAGTAGGATATACGTTTTAAAGGTATACGTAAATATGTATGTGTACATGACACATAGAATTTTGTAAAATAGAAATAAAGACTAACATCTAACATCATTTCACGTATCCGTGTATGCATATATAGATTTTGGTGTACATCTATATGAGTTACCATGCATATGTATATATTTACGTCTTGTTCTCCTTGATTTATTTATTTCAAAAAGCAAAAAAAGAAAAAAAAAATGTAGAAATTATTCATATTTACATGTACACATTATACTGTATGAATTTATGTACGTATATGTACATAGCCTAAATGCCTAGTTTTCATCAACATCAACGTTATATCTAGGTAAATTTTAAAGGTAATATATTTCATAGTAAAATACACATATTTCATACATTGTATATCCTCAAGGATATTTCAATAAGATGAGATACTTTCTACAAAAAAAAAAAAGAAAAATTGTGAAAAAAAAAAAAATTATTATATATGTAGGTATGTATACTCCAACGACAAAAACAGCATCATCAGTAACAATAATAACAACAACACCAAACAGAATAAAATTCAAATTTATCCACTCAACAAGGAATTTAAAATTTGTGGAATATGTAAGTAGAAGGTAAAAAAATACTTCATTCTTTATAAAGAATACATACATACAATTATATATGTATTTGTACATGATACAAAATTCAGTTTGCCTTTTTCTCGTTTTATTTTTTTTCTACATTTTATAATATGTTTACCAGAAACACAAATTTTTAGAAAAAAAAAAAACATTTTTTTTCCTTCTTTCATATATCCTTGCGATTTTTCACAACATATGAATATATGTCCCCCCATATACACACAGTTTTCCATTTATGTATATGTAGAAATATTTATAGAATATGTATATGAGTTGTATATACTAAAAGATATTAGATACAGGCAAAAATGATGCCAAATATTCATTGAGAATTTAATATGAATGAATGAACATAAATGATAAAATGTACACCTATTTGTTTTAATAAAATATACATGATATAAACATTGAATACATATGGGAAACATGAATACATATACAATGTATGTTTATGAAGATGTTCACATTATATATTTCTTGAAGCGATGAAAGTAATACATTTGTACGTATGCACATACATACATGTGTGTACATATATCAAAAGAACATATTTTTATATCCATGAATAGTTCATATTTCATGTGTATATTGCATACTTTCAGGGTACACAAGTATCATATTTAGTACATTACATTTAATCATAAACACATATGTACATGTATGTATATAACTTCGAAATACAAATTGTATAGAAATTTTCGCAAAGGCATTATTAATTATTTTTAAGAAAAAGTAAAAACATAATAAGAATATGGATAAAAAGTAAAACAAAAAAAAAGATTATTCATTACCAAATTGTTATCATTCCGAAATTTAATTAGAATAAAATTAGCTTAAAGCAAAATAATATTCGTATCATGTTTCAAAAACAATTATACGAGTAATGTACATTAAACATATGTTACATGTACATAGGTGGGTACCTGATGCCATTATATTTTGTGATAACAGAATAATTGGAAATAATTCAAATAAAGTACTTACAAAATTCAAAGTAGGTACTTACAAATTCAAGAAAAATCATTAAATTATGCAATTAATTATTGCAAACATTGTCATCTTTTTTTTTTTAAATCTTGTTATTGAATCATTTCGAAATACATGTATCCCTGTATTTTATTTATATTTTCTACTTTAAAATTTTCATATTAAAAAAAAAAAACATCTTATAAAATTGTACATACATACATTGTTGTATTATCAGTGCATATAACTAAATAAAATAAAAATAAAAACAAAAACTTACATGCGTATTTTTCGTTTTTCTATACCTTTAAATGACAATCAATGTTATCTTCTCAAGTATAACATACGAGTACATATACGTACATACATATAGAAATGTTACATAACTAAATTTCTTAGTAATCATTTATGGATGAACATGAAAATCAGTATATGTGGCGACAGATATAAAAAAATACATAAAAACGAATGAACACCTTTCAATGTACACACATAATCTAATATTTATTTATCTATAATTTTTTTTTCATGATACACATAGGTCTAATTCATTGTAATCACATATGTATATAAAATACGTTTGTGTACAAAACATAATTTCATCGTACAGAATGTACATGTACGTGTAAAACGTATCTTTTACCTATCAATATTCCTACGTTAAAAATGCAATCAAAATTCCCATAAGATGGGAAAACTTTAACAAGATTACACACAGTTAATTACAAAAATATTCAGACAAAATAATTATTATTTTTTCATTATCATATTTTCATATTTTAATTTTTTCATCAAGTAGTTAATTTCAACTTCACGTTTGCTTGAATGAAAATCGAAATAAAACCGAATTTCTACAAGTTTTAGTATTTATCACTATTCAAAAGATTTGATAGAATTTGAAATAAGATCATACATTTTGTCGGTTAAATATTTTTGTTACTATCTGTATGTGGATATTCAATGTATGTATGTACATATTATTATGTTTATATTCATATAGCGTGTAGTCATAAAAGGCCTATAAAACTACAAAATATCTTGATGATGTGCAAATTGCAGAGTACTGAAGTTGTTGAAAGTTTAACGTTTACCTTTTGCCTGCTTTATACATAAGTTAGCCAGCCTGATGGGTACTTGACTAAACTAACATCAGTAACGACAATCGACAAGCGTACATATAAGAGATGAAGTACGAAAACTAATAATAATAATAATGATAAAATGAAATAAAATAAGAAAATTTAAGAAAAAAAAGGCCGCGACCGACAAGCCAAAAGCCAGATTTCATCATCATCGAGTGAATCCCATCGCCATCGCACATCAGCTGCTACACCATTGTCCATTCAGTTCAAACTCATATCATCATGAATCTGGATTTTTACTCTACTGTAACACGAAATGTAAATATGTGTTTGATGCAGATGAAGCAGAGTAGATCCAATTTGTATGTGTACATTTATAAATTTTCTATAACACTTATTTTTAATACATACAATAAATTGGTATATAAGTTATGTTTTTTCGTGTATACCTTTTTAATAAAAATTCTAAATGTAGATGAACTACTCTAAGTTTTTAAACGAATAAATGCCGATGAGAATGGCCCTAATGATATATAATTTGAGATGTGGATGAAGTTCGTTATTCCCTATGGACAAAAAATACATACATACATACATATATATTTCGTTTTCTTATAATTCTTATAGCTGTCTTGTTGTCTTGTTAGATTAAAGTCTTGCGGTCATCGACGGCTCTATATAAACGTACATACAGTTTGTGTATAAAATTTATATGATATAACGATGAAAACGATGATGTCGACAGCTAATACTCCTAGATTTTTAACTACATTTCATTTAAAATAAATTTACTCATTCATTTGATTGAATATGTGTACATATACAAAAAATCCAATACAAATGCATTCAATACAATCATTTTATATTCAGTCATTATTTGTGCATACATTTCATATCCATTGATCATATATTTTACCTATATTTACAAGTAAAAAATATGTACCAACCTACGTATACAATTCACATTTAAAAATAAAATAAAAATAAAACCCTTTTTCATCTAATTCATATCAGAAAAGATGAAAATTATGCTTGTTTTATTTTTTATTTGTGTTTTTAAACTTTACATGTTTGGTTTGATTCAATAAAAACGATCAACAATCAGAAAACATAAAATTGCAAAACTACTTACAAGTTTAAAACAAGGTGGTTATATCCTGATTATATATTTTTGTTTTTCATATATTTACAAGATATAATGTATTGGATAGATGGAATAGTTAAAAAGTAACAACATTACAAGAAAAAGGGCTCTTATTCGGGCTTTATAACTATGAATTGATGTACTATGAATTTAACTATAGGACTTTACAATGTATGAATATTCTTATTCCATATAATGTATAAAAGATATTTAAGAGTGAAAAAAAAAAAAAAAAAATTCAAATAAAAATCATTCAAAAAAACACTTTAATTTAACACTATAACTTGTAATAACTTTTAGAACAGAAATTTCCGAAATAAATTTAAAACAAAAATAAATAAATAAATATGCATATAAGTATTTTCTTTCAAATGTATTTAATTCAAATATTTATATCAATATATGTATATATGTAGTTTATAAGATTATAGAATGTTATAGCTTGGTTTATAGGCAATAACGACGACGATGATGATGATGATGATGATGATATGGATAATGATAATGACGATGATGATAAGTCGGGATCGGTCACGTTCTTTTTCAATTCTCAATTTAAAAACATTTTTCTTGCCTGTCGTCATTATTATTGAATTTATAACTCTTTGAATATTTCATTGGGCAAATATATAGATATATCCATACACACATTTGTATATATATATGCGAACATAAGTAGTATTTTATTCGAAAAGAAAATTTATCGACAGTAAAATTTTTTAACAACTTTTACAATTTATGTACAGAATTTTCATCAAGTATCCAAGTATTCGTATGTAATTGGTATATATTTGAAGGTGAAATAAATATGTGAATGCGTAGGCATCAGATCCATATATACGTATGTACATATGTATATATGAATGTGTACATTTTCACGTAAAATAATAATAATAATAATGTATTTCATTTGTAATAAAATCATATATAGATATAAAAAGGTGTGAGACCCTACGGGAATATACAACTTATGTACATAGTATATTTTTAAAAAATCATCAAATATATATGAATGTATATTTAAATGAAAATTACATAGGTGTTTTATAATATCTCAGCATTCCAATTAAAATTATATGTTTATTATTTTAACACATTGACATTTTTGTTTTATTACATCAATAATCGAATAAATTAATTTAACCAGGAAGAAAATGAAAACAAGTGCAATATAAAAATGTAATAAAAAAAAGTTAAAATTTAAATTTAAATTTTTTCTTTAATTTTATTTTTCTAATAAATATAAAATATTTATTATAATAATTTTAATAGAAATGTGAAAAAAATTTTTCTATGGGTATTTTCATTCAGAATATTGCATAAAATATAAATGTACTTTGATTACTTGAATTATTGAAATTTTTCGTGACTATAATATGAAATTTTAATAAAATTACATTTTAAAAAAAATGACATCATTTGAATTTTTTTTTTGTTTTTTTGTCATTTAAAAATAATTGTCTATATAAAATAAATATTCATCAAATCAAATTGTCCATACACATATTTGCATTTTTATTTACTCGTATTTTTAAATTTTTATAACTTACTTTTATTTTTTCTCATTCCATAACTTCTTTTCTCTGTTTGTCATCTGGCTTTTTATTATTTTGGGAAAGAGCAAAAAAAAAAACATATACAAAATTTATTCGTATTTTGTTTTATTATCTCATAAAAAATTTTCTTAATTTCTTTTTTATCTGAAAAGAATTCACATAAAATACGTATGCAACACATATACGTATACCAGTGCTATCGTTTTTAGTACGCCAATCCATTGCTCATATTTATGTGCCGTGCCGCCTATTAAAATATAATTCAAGCGCTATTGTGAAAAACCACCCGTCTCCTCTTATATTCAAAAGGCAACTGAATTGAACTAAATAGTCATTTCATTTTTTATTGCCAAATACCAGTCATTATTTATGCTACTGACTATGTAGTGACTAGTGAGTAGTAAACTAGTGACTACATATTAGACTACTTGTAACTACAGCTAAACTGGTATGTTGTGTATTATTGCTATGGACGAGTATACTGTATACGAGTAAATGAAACATGAAAGTAAATAAGTTCTAGTAAATAAAAAGTAAATAAGGCTATTTCTGTTCTGGTCCTTCCAGTCGTCTAGTGCCTAGTCAGTAGTTGCCTTTCGAACGTAAGAGGAGACGGGTTCATATCATATAGACAGTAGCTCTTGTGAAACAGTCTTATTAAAAATAATTAAAAAAAATTTACATACAGAAGCTGCATTTTTTTATTTAGAAATTATTAAATTTTCTATTTATTCAAGAATCCGGTCTACGATAGAAATTAAAAAAGAAAATTGTTTATTTTTAATTTTTAATTTTAAAAATTCAAATAAAAGCATTTGTAAAAACACAAAAGTGCCGTAATTATAAAAATCTAAAAAGAGCTTGTTTTGTATATTTTACGAGTGTATTGCTTTTATATTCTAGAAAACGACAGCACTGATACATACTCGTACATTTCATTTGATCTTTTGATGTATATATTTATAAAAAAAAATAAATAATAAATTTTATATATATTTTTCTACACAATCTTAAACACCTGTTATTATTTTATAAACACTGACAGGCCAAAATATAACATGAATACAAAATATTTTGATATTATTTTATAGTTTTTTGATATTAAAAATGAAATGAACATAATAAAAATGTAACTAAGTTTGTTATTTGTTTTATTTTTTATTTTTTCTTATTTGATCATAAAATTAAAAGTCAACAAAACAGTTTATATACATATTTAGTCCTGATGTCAATTTTGCTTCTTTTTTTTTCTTTCAAAAAAAAAAAAAAATTATTTCAAAGAAAACTCATAAAAAATAAACGTTATTATAGTCTTCAATTTTTCGTAAAATGAAAAACCTACATATAAATAGAGAAACAAATAACATAAAATTTATGGCAAAAAAAAAAAATAGAATAAAATAAAAAAGTCAAATAATATAAAAAATAAAAATTAAATATTTAATAACAAAAAAAAATTGAAAGCTAAAATTAAAGAAGAACGAAAATATTTGTTGAAAAATAAGAAAAAAAAAATAAACGATGAAATAAAAAAATTTTTTTCCTTTTATTTTTGACGAGCAGAAATTTTTTTTTTTTTCAAAATTCTGGAAGCTATAAAATTTCAAGCATCACTGAATTATCTTTTTTACCTAATCAAAAGATTTTCATTATGAAGTGACATTTTGAGGAATTTTGTGTATTTATTATGATTTTATTCAAATACATATGTACATATGATTAACAATAATATAAAGTGAATATGTGTGTATTTGAATATTTTTTTCCGCTCTTAATTTTCGTTTTCTTTTAATTTAATTTTGTTTTTTCTTCAAAAGTCTTATAAATCTGTTATCTACAGTCACTATCTTTATTTTTTATTTTATATGCCATACATACATTTGTAAATTTTTAATATACTCGTATATACGGATATTTAACTATAACATCATATATAAACCTACTTACAGAATCATATCTTCCTGTAGCACACATTTTTATGTTGACAAACACCATCACATCAATTTGGGAATTGGGATAACATAACATCGTTTAATATAATTTTTCATGATTCTCTTGAAGTCTTGAAGACACATCATAACATAACAAAAAAAGCGGAATGAGAAAAAATATACAAAATATACTATATACGACCCATACAAAAAGAAATTCATTTGGACATAATTAATTGGACACTTATATAGACTTAATTTAAAAAGCATAATTTCATCTAATATTTATAAAAAAAGCTGAATAACAAAAATATAAAACAAAAGACATAGAGAAACGTGTGTAGGTATAGAATGACTTATTTGAATTTACATGTGTATTTCTCATATATACCTTGAAATTTAAAACAAAAAAAAAAAAATTTTTTTTTTTATTACCTATTAATATCAAATTACGATATTTACGAAATGATAAGAAAAAACAAAAAAAAACGTGAATAAAATTCGGATACAATTTATTTGATGTTTCATAAATACAGTACATATATAACGAATAAATGACTGATCATTCAGTTTTGTCGTTACATTTGAAAACTAAAAAAATAGAAAAAAATAAGAAAAAGTTTTATGATTTATTTATTTATTTTTTTTTTTTGTTGATAATGATCATGATATGATAATATTATAATGATGATCATTTTCCTATTGATTTTATTCGAATGCATTTCATTTCTCTTTTAAATTCTCATAAATATAATCATTGTATATTGATGCTGCCGAATTATATATTAATTGATAAAAACGGGAAGCAAATTAATACATAAAAAATTTAAGAAGCAGAAAAAAATCAACGACTGATTAATGATGGAAAATTAATGACTATAAAATTTTTAACACCTATATTTTAATGGCTATATAGCAAAAACAAAAAAAATCAAGACTTTGACCAAGATTAATTTATTAGCCTTTATTTTTTTTTTTTTGTTTGATTTTTTTTTGTTTTATTTTGATTAATGAAATAAATTTCGCGAAAAAATGGTGAGAAAAATTTTTTCTTTCATAATTTTTCGTGAATTTTGTAAAAAAGAAAATTTGTAAAATTTTTCAGACCAAAAAACAAACAGACGATGAAAGTGAAGAGACAAATACGTGCACAAAATTCTTAAATTAATTATAGGGGCATTTTAATGTAAATAACTGTGGATTTCAAATGAAATTTAAATAAATTTTCAATTTACATTAAATCACTTAAACCACGATTTGTCAATAAACTTCTTTTTTTTCTTTCTTTTTTAAAACACAAAAAGTGTAATAAGACAGTTTTTATTTTAAATTCAACCGAGAGAAAAAAAAAATGTTGAAAATCACGAAAAAATTTTTCATTGAATTTCAAGTACAAAATTTTCATTTAAACATTTTTTTTTTTTGTTCTGTATTTTTCATTCTTTCTTTGTACTTTACCGTATTTGTACGATGGTCGATGAATAGAACATGAATACTGAAATCTTGAGTATCGTCAAGAATATTTTGAATCAATCAAATAAATGTACATTTTATATTGTAAAATAAGTGTACAAAGTAAATTTACAAGAATGATGATGATAATCATTATCAAAAGAAAATTATTTTTGTTTTTAATGTTACATCAATTTTATCATCATCATCATTATGCAACATTATCGTTGTCAAATTATTTTCATTGATTTTATATTCTCTCTTCATTATATCATTATAAAAAATAAAAGTACAATAATAAAAGAAAAATCTATCTAAAAATTGTAATGAAAATATAAAATTAACGAACGAAATAAAGAGAATTTAAACAAAAAAAAAAAAAAAAACAATAAAATGTAACTTAAGCAAATGAAATAAGTTCCTAAAAAACTTAAATGTACACTGGATTGTGTGCAATTTTAGTAGCAATACTGTTGTTTAATACTTTATAGTCTGTCTACTAATTTTGTGCACTTAAGGTCTTGTAGAAAAACACATGTCTTTCTTCTTATCTCACAATTTCTAATAAGATCATCTCACGAGCATAGTGTTACCAAAATATTTAAAGTTATCGTATAATACGAGATGAATATTTTTAATATCAATAAACAGCGACGTAAAGTGATACTACTTTATGTCATTTCCATAAGGCCCTATAACTGCATCGAATTAGTAGACAGAGTATAGTATAATAAAATTCTCGATTATTTCTAAATTAGTAAAAGAATTTTATGATTCATTTTAAATTGTCATAAAAATGTGCTCACTGGTTACTTTGTAAAAGATGCAAAAAGCACAAAAAAAAATTTCAAAAAAAAAAAAAATGTTTATGAACTTTTATTCGTATGATATGTTCTTATTTCTTCCTCATTTTGATTTCTTTTTAAACCTTTTTGATTGTTATTTTACTTTTTTTTATTACTGATTTTTTTTTTTTATTTTTTTTATTTTATTTTATTTTTTTTTTTTTGAACAAAAAACTTTTGATAAAATGTCAATTTTTGTTTGTTTTTTTTATTTTTATTTTATTTTATTTTTCTTGTATTAAAATGTTGTAAAATAGAAATTCTGTATAGCATATGTGTTTTTGTTTTAAAAACATTTAAACAAACCAGTCACGTATCATTGCAAGTTAAAAGTTTTACAGCATATACGTATGTAATGTAGAAAAAAAAAATTTTTTTTTTTTTTTAAATATACAACATATCATATTGAATTTGAAAATTCACGGTTAACAAGAGTAAATACATACATATGTATGTATATAATCAAAGTATAACATATAAAGAAAAAATAAATAAAAAATTAAAGAAAAATTCGAATGGACAGAATAATCTGTAAATTCTATATAATACAACATAAAAGTTTGACATTATTTTTTATATTTACAGTTATTTTATGTTATACACGAACAGATTGTTTAACTTTTTAACTACATATATGAAAAATAAACTCTAGATCATAGAGGAACATACATACCAGATGTAAGTAGTAACTGAGTTGCATTCAATAGAATTAAATTAACATTACAGGTAGACGTAGAGTAGCATGTTGAAGCGATTACAAATTGACGATTGGCCTACGCAAATAGTATATCCTTTTTCAATTGTTTATCTAATGTGCATTTTTGTAAAATCAAAAAAAAAAAAAAAAAAAAATTCATACATTATCAATTTATTAAAGCAAAAATGGCTATCAAAATGAGATTTGCTTATTTTCTACGCACAGACCATCTCAAGGCAATATAAAAATTTTTTTTGATTTTATTATAAAGTTTTTCTTTTTCTTTTCCTTTTTTTTTTGTTCTTCAACTTAAATTGAATTTTTTTAAAAATAAGAAAATTGAAGTTAAAATTACAATAATATAAAAAAATATCTGTATACGTATAGTGTACATACAATTTAAAATTAGGCCAATATACTTTTATACGGATATCCGTTTACACAACCATCCAAATGAGATAAATATTTAAAAGTTTTCTTGTTAGTTTATTGTTATACACTTTTCTAATTTATACTTTTAAATCTGTTGTTATTTTATTCATTTATTTTTTTTTTTGTTTTGTCTTGCCTGATTTATAAACAGAAGATTTTAATATCATCTTAAATTAGATCATTATCTCATTTCTTTGCTTTTGTTTTCATTCACTCTGTACTTTCTTGTAACTTAATTTCTTAAGTAAAAAAAAAAATTTTTTTTTCAATGAAGTGAAAATCTAAAGAAAATTTCACACAATTTTCATTTTATTAAACAACATAAACTTTAAATATGAAAATGACTTTTTTTGTTCTGTATTCTTTTCTTTGTTTGATAAATATGAGAATTTGAAAACAATGCTAGAAGTGATAAAACAGTTACTACAGTTTTAAACATATTTTAATCCTTATCCTTATCCTATTATTTATTGAAAATCTACGGTTATCAACTTAATCATGTATATAGATA
This sequence comes from Anthrax anthrax, assembly GCA_963971155.1. Taxonomy (NCBI): domain Eukaryota; kingdom Metazoa; phylum Arthropoda; class Insecta; order Diptera; family Bombyliidae; genus Anthrax; species Anthrax anthrax. The sequence continues at coordinate 20,920,855 of OZ020120.1, forward strand.
TATTTAAAATTTTATTGTACGTTTGTGTGTATGTCGTTCATTTGTTTAAACGAAAGTTGACAATTTACGACTGATAAATGACTATTCACAATTAGCCGCTTAAAACATCCCTTTTTCAAAATTAACGTATTTTATAGTATCGTACCTTAGTGTGTACTTTTCATTTAACGTATAAAATTGTATAATTAAACTTTACCATCATTATTTAAACTTTATTGTGTGTATTTATGTTTAACATTTTACATATATAAATACAGATTCATTTATATAAAAGTCATATACACAGTGAATAGGAATTAAAACAGGACTGAAGGATTATTGAAGTTTAAATTTATTTTCTATATCTGCAGCAGTTACCTCTATGTACCTATATACACATATGAAAATGTATAATAAATGTAACTAGATAGTTAAAAATTCGATCAAACCGTATATTATTTCAGAAAGTATTTAACAAATACTTTGCTGAGTGGTCATTGAATAATTGCTGAGGTTTAAATGTAACTTATACCTTTGTACATAAATTTAAATAACAATAGGATATATCTTATGTCTAATGTTACATATACATACGTGTTATATGTATGTGTGGATAACGTTATATAGAAAAGTCAAATTTTAATTTAATGTCATTGATAAAATTCTCTGAAAATGCTAAAAGTACAAGATACATATATACTAATGAATCCACGATTATATCATTTTAAATTGTGTGATTATATTTACATACTTACATATAAATACATACAAGGGACAATGAAATAGAAATGTTGTACACTTATAAATTTTACAATTCCAAAACTTTTATCACAAATGTAAAGAAAATAAATTTAAATTAAACGGTCAATGGTATTATTGTATTTTTAACATTGAACCATAGAAAATTTGTTAACAAAATTTCTTTTGTAAAAAACAAGTGAAAATTTCATATAACTAAAATTGGTCCTGAATAAAATTCTATTCCAATGATACATAGAAATATACTCAATATAAATTATTATCAAAATTAATCACATATACATACATACAGAAATTTATCTATGGATATCATCATTTAATTTGATTCTATAATTTACAATGAAGGATTATTATATATGTATGAACGTATTAAATACATTTATATATTTTAGATTCAAAGTAAGTAACTTTATCATAGGATTGACGATGTAATCACTATATAGGCGGTTTTGATTTAAATTTCAAGATTAAAACTATATATACATATTCGATGTTTGATATGTATACATACGTACATATTGCTGATGTATTTAACGTCCGCATTTTAAATTTATCTCTACAGTGACGAACAGAAAATATTATATGTATGTATGTAAATATACGCATTGAAACATGAAACATATACATAATTTAGCTATAATCGAATACATCAATTCAAAGATATACAAATGACCAAACGTAATTAATAAGTTAAGTACACGCAGAACATGTATAAAATATCTTTCTCTTTCTCAATGTAGGAATATTTCAATCAATATTGACTTTTTAAATCGAATTTATATTAGACATGGACATTCCATACAACATACACACATATATAGGCAATACATATAACATAAAATATGTACATATGATAATTATAGGGATATAGAAAAAAAAACAGGACATGTGTATTGCAATTATTTTACAGTTCTGTATTTATGTATTTATGTATACATCCATACATATAGTGTGAATGAATGATATGTTTTAGACGTATCATATAACAGCTAAACATCATAAACAGAATTAAATTACACATCAAATGGCTAAGTTATATGCATATGGTAAAGTAGATCTTTTGAATAAATAATGAAAAGTTATTCGTATATAAATGCATTACATACATATTATTGCATTCATATATCATTTGATATTTAAATACATGTATAGTATTGACTTTGAACACGTCTATATTAATTAGAAAATTATATTCATAGCACATCAATTACATTAATTTTAGATTTTAAACATGTGAAAATCAAATAAAAATTATAATAAACAAACATAAATAAATCCTCATTTTGAATAATTTGTTCGTTTATTTATTTTATTCTTTATTTTTTTTTATGAATGCAGAGAATAAGAAAACATTTAAATTACCATTAAATGAAAATAGAAAATCTACAAATAAAAATATGTTAATTTTATTTAAATAAAATAAAAATGTTATTAAAAAACGAACGCCTTCTTCTTCAATGTCTATAATTCTTTGACTCATTTTAATGTATCTAATCTAATCGTTATTACAGATTTTTTTAAAATAAATGTGACGATTATTTTGTTTTTTTTATGTAACGTTCATTTCAACAATTTTATGACCATTTTTTTTTTGTAATTTTAAGACTGACAACAAAATCATTAATTTAAAAACAACAAAAAAAAAACGAAAAATTTTTTTATTTTCATTTTAAATAATCATTATGTTGCTATTTACCTAAATACATGAAAATTGAATGCAATGTACGTAAATATAGTTCAATAAATAATGAATATTATACAAAACGCCTATACATGGTATTAATATGAGTATGATATTGTATATCAGTATATCACCCTCTAGAGTAAATATACCCACACGAACATGTACATACATTTTAAATGTATTTATTTTAATGCTATTAAAATGTGATATCGATTTCATTAGAAAATAATTTCCAAAAAAAGTTGCTAGGTGCCCATTAAATACATTTTTTTTTATTTTTCTACATTTTCTTATACTCTAAATAAAATTGGGTATACAATAAATATTTAAGGAAAAAAAAAGATAAAAATTATTAGAATTAATTTTATTGTATGTATGTATTTTTTCCGTTTAGAAAAGAAATTTTCTCAATTTGTTATTTATTTATAATTTTTTGTTGGTCTTTCAAATTTTGCACGTATGCAAATAAATTTAAGACTAATTTAATTGATGTCATTATAATATAATTTTGTTTTTTTTTCTTTTTTTTTGTGTTAATTTTCTACCATGTATCTTTCTTTATTTTTTTTTTTTCATTTTGTATTTCTACATTTTTTATTTCTATTTTTTATTTTATGTATTTTTTTTTTTTTTTGTTAATTTAATTTTAAAATTGAATGTGCTCTAATTTGAATAATTTAACAATAAACAAAAATTTATGTGAATAAGAAATAGAGGACAAAGAACTTTTTTAAATAAATAAAAATTCGAATAATATATAGAGAGAAAAAAAAAATTGGACAAAATATAGTATATACAACAGAATTTTTTTAATTTAAATAAATTTTGTTTTTAAATTAGAAAAGGAACATGACAAAAAAAAAATTAAAATTAAAATACTGAATGTTAAAATTAATACGTAGAAAATAAAATTAAATTATGAATAAAATAATTTATAACGACTTTTTTTTTCTTTTATTTGAAATTTAAAAATATTTTTGGTTTTATTTTTATAATTAGAAAATCATTTAACTAATTGATATTGTGAATTGAAAAAAAAAGATAATTAATTTATTTATTGTTATTTTAATAACAAATATGGAAAAATGATTTGTAATTAAATTGCTGTATTTTTTTTTTAAAAATTAAACAAAAAATATTCTTTTCTTAGGACAACAGCTAAATAAATTGCATCAAAAATTCAGTTAAATTTAAATTTTCCCACAATATTATATATTCGAAAAACCTACAATTTTCTTTCGGGTTGAGATAACCAAATACCAAAAATTTATTTATTATTTTTTTTTTTTTACCAATTAACTTCATTCTTCTTGAAAAGAAGGATATTCTCTAATTATTTTAATTTTATGTTTAAAAATTTTAAAATTTCTAAGAATATATTTCATTGCATGCTTCTTGTCTTATTAAGATTATAAAATAAACAGTATAAGAAATGAAAAATAAGAAGTAAAAATGCATCACTAATAACCTATTTTGAAATATTTTCAAAAACTAACAAACATTTAGATGAGTATCTATTATGAAACTTTAAAAACATCAAAGGAAAATATTCTAGAAACTTAAAAAAACATTATATTCAGTACTATTCTGGTCTGAATTAACAGATTTCGCTAAACTATGATATTCTGCTATCTTTGATACAAAATTTATGAATTGTATCTAGCGGTACAAGACTACCCGGCAAACCCAGAAAAAGATGGGAGGAAGTAGTGGAAGCAGAAGTAAAAATATTAGGATGTAGAGGATAGAAAAGCGCTGCACTTGATCGGTCTGGTTAGGGAGAGAGAATTCTGGAGGGCAAGGCTCGACGTAACGACCTGTGGAGCCATTGAAGAAAAAGAAAATATTGTATTGAAGTTAACAAAAAATAACAAAACGGAATGAAATTAACGAAATCTGTTACATACGACCAGAATATAGCCTTAAATCTTGTTTATACATGCATTTCACACATACAGACAGTATTTGTTCATGTAAATACGGCAGTCATATGTGTTTAAGTGTGTGTATGCAAAATTACACAAAGTGGTAGTTGTTTGCGGTATAGTATGTAGTGTAAACGTTTATTATATATGTATATAATCTTTGCCAAGAAAATGCGGAAATTAATTTAAACTTTTAGTGTACATGTTATATTCGCTTTTTAGTTTTTCAGATACTTTTCCACTTTAATAGTACACATGTATGCAAGTATATAAATTCAAAATTGTATGTTTTGTAATCATTATTACTATACTATTTATGCACTCTCTATATGTTATTAGTAATCCTTTTTAGTGTTTATTACATGACATTATTCCATACTTATGCAATATATATTTTATACCATATCTTTTGAATGTTGTTATTACTTTTATATTATTATTATTATAAAGTGAAACTTTAACTTAAAGAATATTATTCTTAAAGAAGGGAAAAACAACACAAAATAAAAATGATTCTTTTTGTTAAAAAGGAAATTTAACGTAAGAAGTTGTAAAAAAGGATGCAGCAAAAGTTATAAAACAGATATGTGTATATGCAAACATTATATGGAGTTTGTATGTGAAAAGAAAAAAAACAAAACACTTGATTTTACTCGTATATGAGATTTAAATTCTAAGAAGGATTCATGTACCATTTATGCAATATGTATACATGTATCATGTGTATAGAAATGTAAAGTAATAAAAATACAATTTTAAATTAACGCTTATTTTTTATACACAAATTAAAATCAAAAACCGTACAAATGTTTAAAATTTAAAATAGTGTTAAAAATAAATTTAACGCCAAAATTTATGCAAATATTATTTAAAAAATAAAAAATGTAACATACACAAAATAAAATATGTATAAAGGTAATGGGTATATATTTGTTAATTGGAAAAGTGTTTATGGTTAATAAACAATAGATGCGGTAATATGCAGAATATATAGTGAAAAAAATGTTACTTTTGTAAACCTATTATGTCTAAAAGGATAAAATACATAACCGATTAGTAATCTCAAATTTAGACTTAAGTTCAAAGACATACATATGTATGTACATATGTTTTATTTTCTTTAAATGATAAAAAGTATACTAAAGATGATTAAAGAAACAAAACGAGGAAATGATCAAATTTGTTAATTTTGTAGAATAATCAAGTGATGCATATTTTAATTGCACAAAAAATTTTAATAATTTGCTTAAGCACACAAGTATTAAAGTAACGTCAATGACCTCAATAACGAATTCATAATATATATGTAAATATTGGAAAAAAAAATAAGACGAGAAAAAAATTTCAAAAATTCCACATGTTAACAAAGACATGGCACGAGCTAGAAAGGTAGAAAACGAAAGATAAAGAAATGATCTTAACAGCTGCTCCTTTCTTCAATACTATCATTTGATACATATAAATACGGATGAGTAAATGTGTATACGATTATCTTTTTTTTTGTTAATCGTTGCTCATTGGCACAGTTTTATTTTGATATCGTCAACATAAAGTTCTGTTGATGATCTTCCATGTATATACACGTATGGACATATATGTATGGGTATAAAATAATCCATATTTTCATAGAGCACATTCTCTAACGTAACGAGCGTACATATGTATATAACCGCCAAAATATCGGATACGTAAACAATCTAACAAGAAATTAGAAAATATAAAAAAAGGAATAAAAAAAAATGCACAACATACACACATACATACATCCATGAGTATTTGTATGCGTTAATATAATAACAACAATAAAAAAAAACTACCCTTCTTTTGCCATCTCATATATCCTGAAAGGAAGTTTATTATGTGTTCCGTTCTTTTCCATTTAAATGCAGGAAAGTTCCTTTTTTTTTTAAATAATTTTAAAGGTAAAAAATGAACAGGATAATGCACTTTATATTCAAATTATTAATATAATTGTATTCATTATAATATGCAAACAAACAAAATAAAACACATATTTATGAACACATATGCTTCTGTATGTAGTTTTATATTAAAAATTATAAAAAAGCGGAAATTAAAAAATCCAATTAAAAATTATATTGAAAAACATAACTTACACATATGTATATATAGGTATTAAATTATGATATATGCTAGCATTGTGCATATGTGTGTCTATGTATGTATGTAAATATTTAAAAAATAATAATATTAAAATATGATTTATATTAAAAATAAATCAAAAATAATTTAATAATTTTAATACTCGTATAAAAATATGCATCTTGCTTATATAATTTAAATTTTCTTTTTTATTTAAATTAATAACAGTTAAAATGGCTTGTAGAAAGTTAAATATTAAAAAAAAAATTTTTTTTTAATTGAATGCAAAAATTATGGTTACATCTAAAAATATTTCAATTTCTTTTTTATACACATCTTACAACCCTCATATGTTACTTCATTTATTTTTATTATTTACATCGATCGGAACGATGTTATTCTTAGATCACCTTTTCTTATTTTATTTTATACATCTTTTCAACGGGGAACAGAAAATTAAATGAATAAATTTACATGTACATGTGTTTGTATAAAGTGAAAGATCAAAAACTTAAAAACCGGCAACTTAATTTTTAACTATATGAATTTAAAGAATAATACATACATACATACATGCATATGTATGTATTCATATTCAAATAAAAAGTAAGTAATAGTATAGTGTATTTTATACACTATAAAATTTACAAAAAAGGGAAATATATACGTAATACAACAATATAAAAAGCCAGTCAAGCATGCGCCTGGTTCCTTCCGAACCCCTCATATCTTATTGCACATACGTATACATATATATATTGTACACAATTTATATTTAAAATATTTTTGAGGTCTGTTGAATTAAAAGTTGAACTGACTGGAAAAAAAAAATAAATTTGAACTTGAAAAAGAAAAAAAAAAGATAAAAATATACGTGTAATGTAGATATTTTCATACACATTATAAATGCACGTATAAAATAATTAAAGGGAATCTCCCTTCGCGTGGCTAAAATAAATGAAACACATGCTATTACAGTGTAAAACAAAAAATAAATTATCCCTACATAGTTATATAAAATAAAAAGACAAAATTTTCAATTCAAACAACAAGTATACAACACGAATATTTATTGAGAATTTTTAAAATTACGTTTGGTATTGTATTTCATTTTTACAATATAAATAAAATTGATAAAATTCAAAAATTAAAAATCAAAAATATTCAACATGATATTTTTTCAAAGAAATATAAGAGAATTCACAAGTGTACACATTTTTTAGCCTAACACTGTAGCATATGTGATATTATTCTTGATAAGGGTAAAATTAACGCAAATATCCTAACGATCCATCAACAAGGGAACTCCTGTCTTTGTATAATGTGTACATAAGAGGTGAATAATGAAAAAACGATAACAAAAAAAAAAAAAAAAATGGAAAGAAAATGTAAAACGTAACGGCCAACGGCTGCTATTATTTATATGTGTATAATGTTTGCTTTCTGCTGCTGCTGGTGGTACCAATAATAACATCAACAACAGAACCAGAAGACGATAATGACGGCTGTTTTTATATTCACAACCTGGTAGGAGTTTTAAACGGCAGATGATAGTCAACTAGCACGAGGTTTAGATCGTTATATTATAACAGTGAAGTAATTATATCCATTACATACACGTATTATATACGTAGTGAAAAATGTATTAAATAGTGCGAATAAGTGATTTGTGTATATATATGAAATTTTTTATTTAATTAAAAATCATTATATTCTAAATAAATAATTTAAAAAAAAAAATTATTCTGTGAAGTTAAATAAGAAAATTTTAAAAATCTAAAGATATGTAGTGATCATAAGTGAAAATGTCTCGACATAATTACACAAATCCAGCATTTTGTCAAAAGAGTGAATTTTACATTACACCATCATCGAAACAACAAAATGTTGAAAATGCTTTTGTTGCGGGTGGTGGAGGAAATGTTCATATCCATCGAAGTGCATCGATGCGATCATTTCGGACGAATACAAGAAAAACCACTGGATTGAATCAACAACAACAACAAAAACAACCGCAATTACCCCCAAAACCGGGTCCTAAACCAAATTTAAATCGTACAGAACCTTTTGAAGTTCCAAGATCTGGAAGTGGACGTTATGCTTTAGTACCCGTTGAAGAACTTCCTTCAATCACACAGGACAGATATGCAATAGTTCCTGCTCCTAATGTTAATACTACAATTACAGAAAAACGTTTTGCCAAAAGTCAAGACAATATCAATCGTTATTCCCATTTACCCATCAACAACGAAGAACCATTTGATGATGAACCATGTAGTTTACCAAATTTTGCACCACAGGAGGAACAACCACGTCTAAAAGCAGCTTTTTCAAGTGATTTCGGTAGTAAATCCTTTGTGCTAGTTGACCAAAAAAGTAATCAAAGATACGCTGTAGTACCAACAGCCGAAGATGAAGATATCGTTGATGATCATGAAATAATTCAAATGCATAATGGAAAAACACATCGTTACGCGATTATTCCTACTGATGAAGAGGAAACATGTCTTAGTAGTACGGATATTAATCAAAGTGCACACAGTTATTCAACTATTCATGATTCACCAAGACGTCCATTGCAATCATCTACACCTCAGAGAAATACCGTACAACATTCGTATCCTGGTACACCAGTTAAGAATCCAATAGCAACAAGAAAACTTCATGAGCTTTTATCAACGCCACGTAAACCAACTCTACAAAGGAGCAACAGTACACCAAAATTCACACCTAGACGATGTCAAAGTCAACAAATTTTCGTTGAAACTTCAAAAAAAGAATTGACTCCACAGCAACTTCAATATGAGACAAAGAAGGCATACTTAGAAGCCAGGACAACAGCTGTTATAACACCAAGGGTTGCAACATCTAATCAGGATAGCAATTTAAGTCGTTCATGGAGTGATTCGTACCCTCAAAAAGTAGCTAATGCTACAGCTACAATTGGTGTTGTATCACTAATGTTAGCATTTGGTAGTGCTTTAAATTCAGGACTTTGCATGTATTTAATAGCAAATGTAAGTAATTTGTTATATTTCTTATTCTTCATTTTCGTCCCCTATTTAAAAACTTCTTTTGAATTCTTTGAGACAGATGTTCAAAAAACAAAAAAAAAACCGAAAATTTCAATTCTATTTTCCGTTATAAATTTTTCTTCGATTTTTTTTTTTAATGATCCACATTATGTATACAGACGAAATAGTAAAATTTTGTTTGTTTTAAATTTTTAAATAGGCAGGAAGATCATTTTATCTTGAATTTGGATTAACTGCATCATTTGCTGGTGTTGGTCTTGGTATATTAGGATTCAAATCACGTCATTGTGAATGGTTACCAAATCGTAGTTACATATCTGGTTATATTCTTGTAACTGTATTCTGTTTATTAAAATGTTGTGGATTACTTATATTGCTGGCATTACATCCAATGCCTGGATTTCCATTACATGATGTTACAACTGGTGTTATACTAGGATTATCAACATTTACAATATTTTTTATTGGATTAGGTGTAATCGGATCATATTGGTGCTATAGACCACCTCCAGATAATCGTGTTAACGTGTATTAGAATTAATTATTATTATTATTATGTACACAATTAATTTATGTAATTTTTTATTTCTTTTCATATCTAAGAAATTTTAATTAAATTCAAATTCATGTACTTTCTGTACCTTATAAAATCCATGTTTTATTTTGTTATTTTAAGAATTTATATACTCACAAAAATTTTAAATTCAAACCAAAATTTCAATTTTATATATTAAATGTGAAATTGAATAAATTTTATTTTCATTAAGTGCATATTGTATTAAGTAATTAAAAAAACAAAAAATTTTTGTTCTCTTTTGTAATATCATTTTTGTTAATGTATCCTTTTTATTTCCTTTTTGAATTGTTAAAAATCTCTGTATTTTCATTTATGTAAGTTTTAAATGTTATAACAACATAATTATTATCATAAAATGTAAAATGTATAAAATAATAATAATTTTTTTTTTTTTCAAATTTTTTGTATTTGAATTTTGTGAAAAATACCGGAAAATAAATGATGAAGACAAAAATATCTTAGAAGAAAAATTTTTCACTTAACATTTAAAATTTAAGTAATTTCCTATTTTTATTCACCTATTATATCCTTTTTATTATTTTCCTTCTTTTTTTTTTTTTTTTGTTATTTTGTAATTTGAAAAAGATGTCATTTTAATGTTTTTAAAGAATATTTTGTAAAATTATTCTTTTCATTCGTATTCTCTTTTTTCTATGATTTTTCATATTATACGAATAAACAAACGGATGATGTGAAAATTTAAATCACTTTTTATTACTATAATCACATAATAAAATCTGTATGCATGTATGTACATAGAACACTATAGACGCGAGCGAACTGATTATTCACTATCTGTACATGTTGGTTGGTTTGTTATTTGATTATTATCCTTGTAATAGACAATTTTCATTTTATCAAATAATTACGATGTCATTTAATTATACACATGTACTCATGTATGTATATACAAATATAACTGAAAAAGACTGTTACGATTGTAAACCATCTATTTTAGTACTTTATCATTATTTGTTATTTTATACGATTATTCTATATTTTAAACTGTATGTATTTCTGTTATGTATAATACGATAATGAAAATTTCGTTACAAATAAAGTCATCATCAAATGTTATTTCTATCCATTGTTTTTGATATTTGTGTTGGGTATGTTGGGTGTTACTATTATATTTGTACGATCACTTTTATGTGTCGTCTATACAGTATTTTAGATAATAATTAAAAAAAAGAAATCAAAAACATAAAAAACAAAAATAGTAAACGTACAATTTTATTGAATAATTAAAAGCGTTAATTGGCAAAATTTCAAATTTTCATCATTTCAAAAATTCTTTATTTCATATATGTATGTGTGTGTGTACAAACATTTTTATTATCTGTACATAAAAAATATATTTTATATCATAGGATAACAGGGTAATTTTCAATTGAGTTTTTAACCTTATGAACTTTTAACTACAACAAAAGGATGTTTTTTGTAATCATGAAAATTTTCTAACTGCCATTTTTTGTATTGTGTAGCATGTGGCTAAAATATCATATAACCATTTGTAACGTAAATTTTCCAAAGCTACACATACAAACATACATATGTACATATTATATGTATGTATATATGAAATAAATGTGAACACAGAATATCCTTGTATTTATATTGTTTGACTTCTACTATAATCATAATTATTGTAATCTTTTTGGTGAAATAACAATGAAAATGCAATGCCAGCAATATTGTTGACATCAACAATACTCTATTTTGGGTATTTTAGTGTATGTACATATTTGTTTCTGTTTTATTTTTATTTTTTATTTATTTATTTTTTTTTATATAACTTTTCTAGTAAACTTTATACGTTTATGCGTTTGTGTATGCATGAAAATATATGAATATAACTGAAATTATATGCTAGCAAATATTAACAATAAAAATTTATTATTGAGTGAATTAAATTTCCAATAAACATTTAAACGAATTCTCATCGTTTTTATGTTTTTTTTTTCTTTTTTTTATATACATGTATACTAAATACACAGTACATTAACGGCTTTGATATTGACCAACAAAATTTTATAGCCCAATTTCGATTAAATCGATATATATGCACATATATATTTTTTTTTTATATTCAACAATGAAATACAAAAAAAAAATGTATTCAAAAGGAAAAAATTATTACCCACGAATGGTACAGAATTTATGAAATTTTATGTTTTTATAGAAATCATGATAATCATGAAATTTTAGGAGAATTTTCTTTTTACATTTTCATTTTCAATTTTATAAATTTATAATATAGGTGTGTGTATAGAGATGGTTTTCTACTTAATCCTTTAAATTTTCTATTTTTGAATAATTTCTATGGTATATGTGTGTTACTTACATAAACTGTATGTGCTTTCTTCGAATTTTAATGTATTTTTTTTTTAACTTTTTTTTATGTTTTTTATTTATTTATTATTATTTTTTTTTGTATTTATGATACAAATGAGAATTTCATGCTCTATTTTATGTTCTTAAAAGAAAATATGTAGGTGTACTGTATGTATCTATATAAACTTTTATGAAAATGTATGGTGTATTTTTTATTCAATCAATATATATATGTATGTATGTGTATGTGGTGTGAAATACTGCAAAATACATCCACCAATGCTGTTTTTTATTTTTAAAAAAAAGAAGAAGAAGAAAAAAGATCCAAAATAAACGAAGAATAATTGAAGCATTCATTCACTAAAATATATGTATATACACAAACATTCAACAAGATATCAAGGATAAAAAAAAGAAAATAAACAACCAACATTAGATATATTGTTCTTAATATTTTAAAATTCTAAAATGAATGAATAAATTTTTATGACAAATGAACTGAATATATTGTACCTTATTGGCACATACATAAAAGTAAAGTATTCACATGATGTTCGGTTATAAACCACAAGATCTCTTATTTTATGTATATCTGTTAAACTAAGATTATGATGATGATTGGTGACAGTGTATTATTCCCAAAGTGAGTACATAAATTCTTAAACGTATATGTATGTACAATCATATATTTGAAAAGTCGCAAAGTGCGAACACATATATGTATATTTTCAAATGATCGTTATTATATATACAAACAGTAATGTAGATAATATATAATTTAGAAAATTCATATAAAAATAAAGAGAGTATTTTAAATTTAAAAGTAAGTACCTATAGTAAAGTACTTATCAAATATCAAAATAAGTGGTATGTATTTATCTTTGAGGTATAGCTATAGAATACCCCTTGATATATAGACTATTATTTAAAAATAATGATAACGATATGATAACGATAACACTGCATACATCTGCTGTTTGTCGATTTGTATGTCAATAACAAAAAAGCTATGTATGAACATTCCAAAAAACAAAAAAGCTTTTTTAATACATACATTTTTATTTTTTATATTTTTTGTTTATTTCTTTTCATATAAAATATATTGATGTGCAAAAATAAACATTTTTATAACACATTTATGATTATGGTAATTTTTTTAAAACGTTTTTCATCTCGATAAAAAATATATGAAAAAATTTATATATGCACAAATTCTTGTTAAAAAAAAAATTGTAACAATAATAAAACAAATAAATAAAAGTCTAAAATACAAATAACAGAACAATTATTCATTACAGTAATAAAAATAACGAGTAAAAAACAAATGATATATAAAAAGATTATTAACTGAAAATTTAAATTTTATATGAAAATATACTCAAAAAAAAAATTATTATATATTTTACATAGTATTAATATTGCATACTTTATGAACCATATACCGTATAAGGATAATAATCATAAATAAAATGATGATTAATAATTTTGTCAATCACATTTCCGATTTATTATTGATGACTTTTCCATAAATAATTTTATTATTCCATGCGAATTGGAATTATTATTATTAATTGAATACGAATGGTTTCAATAGATAACACAAAAATAAAAGGAATTTTTTTTTTTTAACTTAAATTTCGTTGAGCAAAAATATTAAAATACTTGCAGATATGCTGGCATTTGCAAATAACAAATAAATTGGAAATGATTTGTTTTATCGATGTTTCCTTCTTTCATTGTATTTAATACAGACTATTAAAATTTAATTCTGTCAAAATTATAATTTCGGTATTCTAGTATATTTTCTGTTAATTTTTCTATTGAAAATCTTTGAAATGATTTTCATTTTTAATTTCCAAATAAAAAATTTTTTGATTTCCTTGCATAATTTTTTATTTATTTATTTATTTTCATTCTGTTTATTTAGTTTATCTCTACAACAATAATATCATTATTATTACTTTTTTTTTATAATTTACGTGTAAATTTGTATTTGTTTATGATGTAATTTATTTTGTGTGTTTTTTATTCTTACAAAAATGTTTACGTTGACTTATTATTTTTATTTTATATCGAATTACAAATAAAATTGATTTGGCATTTAATTACATACTTTCCTTATTCATCAATTTTCTTTTTTTCTAATTTCCATTTTTTATTTTTGATCAATTTTAAAAGAAATGCTATAAAAAATGAATTAGTGATGTTTAAAAAGTACAGGATTAAATTATTTATGAACCAAACCAATATTATTTACATAGAAAAGCATAAATATATTGTGTATATAATGTACAAAAAAAAAAAAAACACATTAAAAAAAAAGAAAATGCTACAAAAAAATATATATTTTTTGTCATTACTTGAAATATAAATGTTTAAACCTAAATAAATGAAATAATCATTTTTTTCTTTTCCATTTGTTCTAATTTTAATCTCTAATGAAAATTTTATAAGACATACAACATAAAATAATATAACATACCATATAAATATTAATAATGATAAGAAAAATTTTTTATAACAAAAATAAAGAAAATATATGTATGTATATAAAAAACAAAGAAAAAAAATTTACATAATATAAAAAAAATGTTCACTTTTAATAAAATTTAAAATATATATATATGTATGTACCAATTTTTAGAATGTAATGGGTGTAATTATAAAAAAAATAATTAAATTAAAAAAAAAAAAAGAATAGAGAATGTAACAAATCACATACTAATTTTTTTTTAAATTGTATATCAGAATTTCGTTTTATTTTAGATGTTAAAATTTTATAAGAATATAAATTTCCAATAAAATAAACGTAAGTATTTTATTGTCATTTCTCAATTAAGTCATTTTCGTCTTTGTAACATTCGTCCTAAACGTTGTACAACGAATGGCCAAAGAATTAATATAACAAACCATGTTGGTGAGATTCCTTGTATCGGCCACCAATTATAATATTTTTGTTCTGTCAGCTAATGAAAAAAAAAAGGAAAAATTACATAAAATTCGCAAACATAATTTTATCTCAATTTAAAAAAAAAAAAATTACATTTACCTTCTGTTTTGTTTGCGTATTTCTCATCTCCAATAAATGTTTTTCCAATGTATTTATTCGTTGATTAACTGTATTCACATCATTATTCATTTTTTGAACAATCGTGAGAATTTGTTGCAAAACTGAATTTTGTAATTGATTATCTCTATCTCTTGATACATCGTAATAACTTTCACTTCGATTCTATATGAAAACAACAAAAAAAACAAAAATATTGTGTATAAAATTTATTTTTTTAGCCCAAAAATTTAATTAAAAATTAATCAGATAAATAATTACAATTAAAAGTACAATTGGATTAATATACATTATACACAAAATAAATAAATAAAATAAAAACAAAATAGGTAAATAACCTTTAACTTACATTGTTAGCATTTATATGTACTCTTGGCTTTTTAAATGACGTTGTTTCAATGTTGTCCTATTATATGTTTAAGCGTGCAAATGTTGTGATAATGTCATTACAATACATACAATATTATGAGGATAAAAATTCAGATGATATTTATTTTTGATGATGATATAACAAATGATAAGCGCACAAAATACATGTAAATTGTGAAAATAAAAAACAATATATTTTTAAAATACCCAATGAATCAGATAGCATGATATTCAAAAAAATTAATGATTTATAGATATAAGCATGAAAATATAATGTGAAATGTTTACATTTTCATTTTAATAAATAAAAAAAAAAGAACAAAAAAACAAAAAATATTTTATAACTTACTTCTACAGTATCTGTATATTCATCATCTGATTGTTCAACTGTAATACCACCATTCTGATGTAAATAATTAGTTGTTGTTGATGTTGTTTCAGTATTATTGCCATTATTCTCTTCATCGCTACCACTTGCACCAGTTATCGTCATACCATTTATACCATTTGTATAACCATTTTGCATATGATTTGGACTTGCACCACGTGATGCAAATGGTGAATTTGGATGTGAACGTGCTACTTTCATAATTTCTGGTGCAACTGCTTCTAAATCATCAAAATTAACATTATCCAATTCATTTATACTACCCATAAAGTTTGCAACATTTTCTGTATATGACATTGTTTCAATAATTTTTTTTAATTCTTCTACATATAATTCCATAGCACGTTCACGTGACATATCACCTAATGCCATCCATGCATCCCATTTTGCTCTAAACCAAAAAACAAAAAGGATGAGTAATAGAATAAAAATTGAATTAAAATAAAATAACCAGAAAACAAAAAACAAAAAAATATTTGTTGAACGTATCAAATAAATTGAAATTTTATAAAAGAATTGAAACAATTTTCATGTGTACATGTTATCCGATTTTTTTTTTTTTTTTTTTGGATTTCAAATGAATAATATATAAAATAGAAATATAAAATGTTCATCATAATATTTGTCTACGTACTTTCCAACAACATCCCAAAAATTTGGTTTTTTCTGTCTGCATGGTCCTTGTGTGGCTTGTTTAAAATATGAATAAAATGTTAACATCATAGCACTACTCGGTTGAAAGGAACCTGAAAAAATGGTTATAAACATTAAAAAAAAATTATAATAATAATAAATATAAAATATAATATGTATTATTATTATACCATTTATTGAAATTATGGTGTATTTGTTTTGTATAAAATGTATTTTGAGAAATATGTACATATGTACGTTACGTAATGTGGACAAAACATTTATGAATAGGAAAAAATAATTTTAATGCATTTAATAGTTTATATACCACATACTGAGTATAAATTCCGATCATTTTATCTATAAAATAATTTAAATTTCATATACATAATAGAATCAAAATATAGAAAAACTATTTATTTAAATTTTTTTTTTTTTTTTTAAATCTAAATTTTGATTTATTTATTTTATTTCTATTTTCAAATAAATTTCCCTATTATCCGAATGTATTGTACGTATACATAAATGTGTTATTTTTGTTGGTATTTTATGCATTCAGTTTTTGCATTGAAAACATTTAATTTCCTTTTTTTTCGTAATTAAATTACAATCATTTTAAAATATTTTAGTTTATTGTATTGATTGTATGTATAAACTTTGAAATTGTTAAAATTAAAGAGAAATTAATTTCATTTTCAATATTATAAATTACATTTATATTTATGTGAAATTAAATTTGTTATGTTTGAAAAATAAATGAACTATTTAAGTTTAATTTTCGAAAATCTAGTCTTTTTTATTTTTCATTTTTTATTTAAATTAAATTTTTATATTTAAATCAATTTTTTGAATTTTTACGTTAAAAACTAAATTTATTGTATCTATTAAAAAAAAAAAAAATTTTCTTTCAATTTAAATTTTGTCTGTTTGTTGTTTTAACGATTTTTATTGAATTTTATTTCATGTATAAATATTTTCAATTGAAAGCATTAATAGCTGAACTATGTGTATAATACAATTATTTTGCATGCGATCATAAAGGTCTTTTCCATTAAATATTCATTGAATATTTAATTAATATAAAAGGTGTATAAAAATCTCTATACATGTGCCTGTAAAACTGGCTAGAAACACAAATTATACTCTATACACTAATTATACGCAGTTAAGACCTTATAGGAAGGAAATAGAAATACGCGTCTTTTTTCTTATAATTTCTAATCCACAGAAATTGTTTCACGGGCAATATTACCAAAATCAATTAAGTTTCCATACAATATCAGATGAATATTACAACAATATGTACGTATATGTACAGTGGTGTAAAATGGTTTTACTTTTCCTAGTTTCAATAAGGTCTCAACTGCACATGCATTATGGTACAGAGTATAAGTAATATCATTTTTTTTTTTTTTATTTAAAAAAATAAAAAATTATTAATCACCGCTCTCTCCCCTTCTCCAACTCTTTTCAAATAATTTTTTTGTTTACTTTCAATTTTTAATCAAACCTTATGCAATTCTGTTTTCATACGTATACGTATATGAATCGCTAATAAATTTTCGAGTTTTTTCTTCTTTATTCTGTAAACATTTTTCTACTTTATTTTTAATTACAATTTAATTCCACGTTTTTTTTTTATCTAATAAATAAAACTAGCCAATTTAAATTTTCAACATATATTTTTAAAAAAAAGTCGTTTGAACGTATCTATCTACACTTTATCTGTTAAGATAAAATGTGAATCATGATAAAATCAAATACACACAGTAATGAAATTGTAAGTTAATAACTAGGTATTTTATTATATTAATTTTTTTTAACATAATTTTTTTTTTTAGTTAATATTTTTCATGTGAATCTACTAGAATAGGCTAATAGACCTATTAAAATGTACTTTGTGTATATGTACTCGATTATCCAGTTGGGTAAGATTTTTTTTTTTCAGTATTCTGCTTACACGATAATTATATTTATCTATTGAAAAAATAAAAATAAAACAATTAATAAATAAAATAAAACAAAATAATTGTACAGGTAGTTAAATAAATAATAGAGTGGTATCATAAATTTTAATTTCTATTATTTTTATTTATGTTCATTTATTTTTGTTTTTAATACAATAATTCATAATTATTATTTATGAATAAAGAAATTAATTCAATTTTATGAAAAATTATAAAATAAATATAAAAATGAAATTTGAACCATAAATAGAAATAATTTACATACATATACATACGAAATTACATGTTATTAATGAGTAGATGATAGACTACTCAAAAAAGCAATTTTTTTTTGTATCGAACATTGTAATTGTACTCAAACCTTTTGCTTGATCTCTAAAACTCATATCAAACAATTTTATTTGTTATCATGTAATTTTGTTTTTATTTTTATTCGCTTATCAGTTTTAAATTCTGAATAAAAGTTTTTTTTTTTTTTTTAACTTGATACACAATTCACATAAGTATTGTATATTGTACATATTATAGTACAATGCACATACTTTTGTGTTTGTTATTAAAGCAAAAACTACAATAACCCTAATTATTGTACAATTTTATGTTGTTTATTTATTTTAATTTTTTTTTTTTTTTTTGTTATTATTTTTAAAAGTGTAGCAATTTCGAGAGCATTTTTATTTATGTAATAGAAATTTTACCTTTTTTTTTTATTTTTAATAATTTCAAATCATTGTTTTTATGAATTAAGTGTACTTTCCATTAATTATTACAAATCCGTAGTATTTTTTTAAATTTATTTCAAGCATGTTACATGTACCTAATTTTAAAAAGTAACCCTAACATTTTAAATTACTGCATGATTTTTTTATATTTTATGAACCCAGAAAGAAAAACAAAATAACTACATGATCATTTATTTATTGGTTTTCATTGTCTTTTCTGACTGGTGCCAATAAACTACTTGACGTCATTTATATTGTAAAAGCAAAACCAGTTTATATTTTTATCCATGTATAATTTTTGCATTTTAATTTAATTACATTATAACTAACTAGAAAATTTAAAAACAAAAATTGATTTGGGTTCATGATCGTACAGAGCACAACTTTAGCATATAATATAGACCATTCATAGATTCAACATTTTATCTTTATGCAATATCTTTGAGCCAAAAAATTATTGTTCAAAACGGTAATTTTTTTTTTTAATTAACTAAAAAACCATTGCCATCCTTCTATTTGCAAATATACTAGAAATCTATGTGGTTATTTCAATTTTATTTTCATTACTTTATATTTAATGAACCTGTTATACTAGTTTTTTGTTTTTTTAATTTTGTGTGATCAGGAACAAATTTTTTATGAAATGAATAACAAATCTAGGAATTGATGGATAGATGATCATGAATAGATGATGTACAACGAGACATCAGAAAGCAGCAAGTGAATAATTGGGAAGTCGTACCTAGCTAAAGATAATAGCGTCTGAAACCTCATCTCACAGCAAGCCAAGATCCACCTCGGGTTGTGGCGCTATTGATGATGATGATGAGGAATTAAATTATCGGGAAGAAATGATTAATTTAACCCTTGGTATTATCATTTGGATTTTAAAATAATTCGCTAAAATATTGTGATATGAAAAAAAAAACATGCGTCAAATAAAATTTTTATTTTTATTTGCGATAACGAATTTAGCAAAGAAAAAACAAGTTGTTTTTCACTGTTGAACATTTTTCGATAATGCGTCGAGTAAATAAGTCACAAAGAAAAACAATAGAAGGTAAAAGCTTGAAATTTAATATTTAATTGAAAAAAGAAAAAAAATTAAACTTTGAATTCAATCATATCATTAAAACAACAGAAAATAAAAAAATAAAAAATAAAATAATTACGTAGTTTTCCATCTTACATGTAAAATACATACATAGAATTCATGTAACATTTAAGTAAAATTATTAATCTATTGTAATTATCTAAAATATTCAATGTTGAATGTAGTTAATTTTTTGATTGATATTTAATTTTGCAAGCCAAAAATTGTTCACAAATTAAATAATCAATTATCACAAATAAATCATCTTGAAATTTTTATGACCGATGTACACGTATACATTATACTGGTATTGTGGTATTTTTCATTTAAAAACTTATTAAATTATTAAATTGTTTCAGACCAAAAAAATGCATACAAACGAGTATATAAAGATTGAATTTCATTTATCCATAAAAGAATGTTACGTGAATAACATGCCCTTTACAATACAATGGCCACGTAATAAAAACAGAAAAATTTTGAAAAAAAAAACTTTGTTTTTATTTTGAATGAAAAAAAAGAAAGGAGTTTAGTATCCAATAATTTACTGGTTTAAAGGTATAATACAAGTTTTGATTATGTCATACACATACACAATAAAAAGCAATTGTATTATGCGTTCAGACATAAACTGTTTTTCTTTTTTCAAGCCAAACCAAATCAAAAATTTTATTTTTAACTGTGCTGCTGTATCATTATCGTCATCATCATAATCACATAATAATCTCTATAATATCAAGTAATATCATAGGTTTTTTTTTTTTTTTGTTGAATGAAAACACATTCGAAACAAAACCAAAATGCACAAATCCAAAAATAAAAAATAAAAAATTTTGTAAACAAATGCATAATACCTACATATATCATGTATTGATCATAAACATATAGGTAGTCTTGGTTTTTATTCATGAGGATTTTGTACAGTCAATGTACATTCCTACATGTGTTTTATCGAAATGACCTACCTACTACCTACTGGTACATGTATCTCTATCATAAACTACCTTTTGTACATTTCATGTTTCATGTATATATATATATATAACTGCCTTAAAAAAGAAATAATCTCGATGAAAGAAAAACATGTTCATTTTGTGTTTTATTTTTCAATTTTTTATAATTATTTAAAAATTTTCTTATTTTAAGTTTTATGATGTAATAGAAAAACGTCATACATTCAGTATATACGTAAGTGTAAATTTTACATGCATGCGAATATGCATATAAAATTTAATAAAGTATAAGATTCATGTAATTTGTATGTTCGGTCTACCAGAACTCTAAAATTAAAAATTGAACATTTTGTTTTACAATATTACATGCCATGATTTTGAATACTTGGTTAACTTTATATAACAGTCCAGAAAAGAAACAAAATAAAGAAAACTCAAAAAATATTTACATATGAATGAACACCTATATTTTGTATGGACACCGATTTCAATGTAATTTGCATGAGTTTTTTTTTTTTTTTTAGAATGTGTAGTTTCAAACTGAATACACACGTTAAATTCAAAAAAATGTTTTTTCCTCACAATAATTTAAATGAATTTTTTGAAATACAATATGTAATCAACTTAATGTTCATTCAGTTACTGCTTGTAATTAAATAGTAGATTATATATATACGCATACAATAAACAGATTTTGTAAAAGTGTAAATACAGTAAAGATATAGGTATATTATATTTTATATAATTACAATTCTTCATTTTCATTGATACAATTCACTTGCTATAAAAGAAACAATAAAAACAAAAAAAAAAAGTAATAAAAATGGAAAAATAATACAATATATGTATATATAGTATACAAAAATAAAAATAATATTATCTATGGAAAGTGAATTATAATCAAAATTGAATTGTATTTTATAGTACAATCTTTTTCTTATATTGCCCGCACATAGGTATAAAAAATTTAAAAATAGGCTGTTAAGGTATCTGAAGGAAATGCTTTATGTGTGCACAATTATACGCATAGGATGTGTGTATAGTACGTAAAAATAATTTAAATTTATAAAAGTAATTAAAAACCTTTATAATAATGAAATAAAATAAAGTACCTAAATTGATTTGGAAAAAAACGTACTTTCATTATTTAAAATACATAATTACATAAGTTTTCATGCCACATTTATTCATTGTAGATTCAAACTAATTTATTACAAATATCTTTGTTATACTTTAAAAGAAAAATATTTAATTTGATTTTCTATTTAATTTCTTTGAATTTAATATTTTATTTTTTATTTTTACTTTATTATGTAGGTATACAAAACAAAATAAAACTAGTAAACCTACAATAATTAATTATATATGCATGAAAATTGTTCAATTCGATTAGCAGATTTTTTTTTCTTTTGTTTTCTTAAAATTATTTTGTGTAATAACTAATAATACAATACAGTAGCAAAATAGTTTAATAACATAGGCACCTATTGTAATACCTTGAATTTAGGTACATAATACATAACAACTTCATTTATTAATAATGATAAAAAATTGAAAATCAATTAACCTACTAACTAAACAACTTTTATCTTTCAATGATTACAGGAATAACCAGAACGATGAATAGATCATCTGTTTTTTTATTTATTTATTTTTTTTTTAATTAATAAAAATTATGAAACATTTATAATACAGATACACGAGAAAAAGAAAATTTAGGTACTTGTTTATTCGCACATGCTCGTTTTACGATAATTTTAAGAGAAAAAAAAAACTTGCTTTTCAAATTAAATTCAGTAAAAAAAAGATTAAGTTAATAAAACAACATTGTGAATTAGGAATAAAAAATAAAAAGAAATAAAATAAAGAGACATGTAATGCATAGTTGATTTTTTTTAAACACAAAAATATCGAAATTGCAAATCCCAATTTCTTGAAAATTTTAAATGGTAAAAAATTATAAGTTGTATGATAAGAAATTTTGTTCAGTATGTTATCAGCCCTTTCACTTTTCAAGGTTCTTTATTTTATAGACCAGTTTAGTTTTATAAAAAGTAATGTTGTATAGTACCTAGGTATGTATACATACATATGTATGTATATGTAAGTATGCATGCATATACGTATCTGGTCAAATAGTTGTAAAGTCAGTTTATTGACAAAATTCGATTTTCGATTAAAACTGGGCAATCATAGATGTTAGTACGAATGAGTGTTTAAATAAAGGTATAAAGAATGTATATTTTAGATTTTAGGTGGTGTGCATTAAGTGTATGTCATATTTTAATCCCTTTAAATTATATGATGTAGAGTATACTACTAATACAATTTGTCTATAGATTTTCCACTCTCAATATGGCCATTAATTTACAATGGAATTCTTTTGATGTCAATAAACCTACGTTGCATGAGCAACCTATTTAAAATAATCAATCATGAAATAATCAATCTAGTTTTCTAAAGTAATTTTTAATAAAATATAAAAATTCCTGAAATATCAATAAAATAAAAATGCATGTTAGGTACAATTTGGTAATCAAAATTGAAGTGATTGCAAAATACTAGATTTTTCATTTTTGAACATTTAAATTTATTTATGTTGTTATAACTTACCATTTTTTGGTAATCCTCTAATGACATTAACAGCTGCTTGAAAACGATCTTCCACTGAAGACATGACTTGCTAAAATTTACTTTCCTTTTATAAGCAAAATTAAGTAGAAGTTGACAATAATACAGTAATAAGAATTTAATTAATGTACATACATATGTATGTATGTAATTTTCGTTTGTTTCAAATGTTTGTTTTTTTTTTTTTTTAATTTAATTTATTCTAAAATTATGCATGCATGAACTTAACTTCAATTTTGTAATTACAACAAAAAAAACATCAAAAATTTTATTAAAATTGAACTTTGTACACGAAACTTTTTTTAATTAAACATATTGTATCATAAATTCGATAAAATGAAATTGATAAAAAAAAATACAGTTACAATTCACTTTTATTCAATCTATTATTTTTTTTAAATTTTTATAAATCACTTTAAAAATAAGGCAGGAATTTTCTCTGTGATAAAAAATGTGCAAGAAATTAACACTTTACTTTTGTATCCTTTTTGAATATTTTTCCAAAGATGACGTCTTCCCTAAAATCAAAAAAAAAAATCAAAAGAAACAGGAGTTGGAGCACTTCGATGTTCCTTTAAAAAAAAAAAAAAAAATACATGAAACCCGAAGTCCCCTTCTTGAACTGACTGAATAAAGACGTAAAACAATTATAAAACTCAAGTAACTTCACCACTAATATGTGTACAGATTTAAAATTTTTCCTTCAGAAAATTTTTAAAAAGTTAATTTTGATTTTTTTTTAAATTTATGTATTTTTATTTTCTCCCACCTTCGATTAATTCAATGAATATAAATTATCTTTTCGAAAAAAAATTTATGTATATACAAAAAATGTAGAAAAAACAGGTCATTCGTCAATTTTACAACACAACTTTTGTTTTTGTTTTTGGTCTTCACATTTTTTTATCATACAATTCGCATGAGTTGTCAAAATCATAAATAAAAGCTCGGTTGTGCTGCCAAAAGTTTTTTAACAAAAACAAAAACAAATATGTATTCAGCAATAAAATATATAGCAATTGATTTTGCAGGATACATTACAGAATAGGGGCCAGAAGGATACGCATTTTTAAGAATTGATCCTTGTTGCAATGGAAAGAGGGGAAAAAAATAAGTACTTTCCACATCTTGTTACAAGGATACGATTGCCTATATCCTTAAAAAAAGCATAAATCCTTTTTCGTCCTACTCGTTCATACGACAAAAATAAACAATTAAATACCACTTTATATATACCAATCGAAAGCTTATGAGCCGTAGATTGTCCTAAAATGCATGCTTATAAAAATCATTAAGGATTAATATCCTTTTTAATCCTTTTAAGTTTTGACATTTTCGAAGTTCCATCTCGTTTAACAGATGGCGCAGTTAAGATCCACAAACAGTATTATCATACCGAATTGAAGAATTTTAACAAATGTAATGGAAACGTCAAACAAATGACAACACAGTATTGGAAACGTCATATTACACTGGAATTTGTTTACATTATAAAATAAATAATACTGAATCCTGAAATTCTACAGGATTATTATTATTAATTCATTACAAACGAAAACAATTATATCTGTATATATATTATAATGTATAATATACCATTTTATCGATAGCTTCCATATGGTCATATGGTTATTGTTTGTTTAAAATTTGAATATTATATCGATTATTTGTTTTTTTTACATTTTAGATTCAGATGACAACAGTTTCCCAGATGGAGAAATTAGTGTTGAAATGTTAGAAAAAATGATGCAAACAGGAATGAACATAGCAAAATTGAATTTCTTTCACGATACGATTAAAAATATTCGTAAAGGAATTTGTCATTTAATTTAAACAAAATTTAAGGAGATAAGGATCGTTCTGCATTAGATAAAAAAGGACATGAAATTCGTACTGGTGGTAGCAGTACAGCTGAAGTTAAACTTAAACAAAATGATAAAATAAAATTAACAACAAATAAGGAATATGCAGAGAAGGGCAATAAGGATGTGATTTTTGTTGATTATGTAAATATTGTAAAGCCAAATAATATAGTATTCGTTGATGAAGGTCTTATTTCGTTGATTGTTAAAGAAATTCAAGGTGATGCATTAATTCTTACAATTGAAAACGATGGTATACTCGGTTCAAGAAAAGGTGTTAATTTACCAGGTGTACCAGTCGATTTGTTAGCTGTAT
Source organism: Anthrax anthrax (assembly GCA_963971155.1). Classification (NCBI taxonomy): domain Eukaryota; kingdom Metazoa; phylum Arthropoda; class Insecta; order Diptera; family Bombyliidae; genus Anthrax; species Anthrax anthrax. The sequence goes on from OZ020120.1 coordinate 20,947,252, forward strand.
CTGAAAAAAACATTTGTTTTTTTGCATAATTTATTTGAAATGCACATGCATTTCGGGAAATCTGTTGTGTACTCGATGATGCAGGAAAAAAGGTTTAAAATCAACCGGATATGCATAATTTATATGAAATTATTGCTGCATCTGATGGTGCCGTAGCCGTACCACCAGAAAAGATTTTCTCGCTGCAACAAGGTAACTAAAAATAGTTTGTTTTTAATTTCTGTATTTTGTTTAATTATTTAATAAAATTACAACAAGGAAAACCAGTGATTTGTGCAACACAAATACTAGAATCAATGGATGAGAAACCACGTCTAACTCGCGCTGAAATTTCCGATGTTGCCAATGCAATCTTAGATGGTGCTGATTGTGTTACGTTTCAGGTGAAACAGCAAAGGATAATTATCCATTACAATGGCAAAAATATGCAAGGAAGCTGAAACTGCGCTTTGGCACAAAAATCTCTTCGCCATCTCTATCATGCTATTCTGCCATTAATTTACACTGGTATGCACACGTAATTACAATTTAATTAGGTATTCATTTTGTATTTAATTTTGTATTGATTTTTTCTTAAATTAGAACCAATACTATCTGATTGGCTTAAAGATGTAGATGATCTTGTACAATTTGGACTTCGCTTGGTAAAAAGTATGGTTTTATAAAATTGTAGATCCAATTGTTATTGTTACAGGATGGAAACAAGTATCTGGATTTACAAATACCATTTGTAAAGTTATTGTGTAAGTTAATTTGTGATTTAATTCATTGAAAAATAAATTAAGAAAAAAATTCCCTCTTTTTTTTCATTGCAGTCACGTTGATTAAATTTTGAATAACGAAGCAGTGAAATTCAGTTGCCTAATTGCGTATAAGATATTTTTACGTATCCGTAAGAAATTTGTAACATTACGTTTTTCAGCAGGAAAATTGTGGCAATTCAGTGCAATCACATGTAAAGTATTAAATCATTAGATGTTGCTTTAAGTAAAGATTTTGGTTTTGAACATGTTTTATGAATATTTTCAGGACGTGGTGGTATAGCTTGTTTAATATGTGATCAAGCAGCTAGATATTTAACAGCAAAAGATAGAGCATCATTAGCCGAGTATTTAAAAATTTTAATATTTAATGGAAAAAAATAATACGCCAAAAATTTTAATAAATGCTGGCGATAAAATACATTATAATATATAATATAAGACGAGCATTAAATGTAATTGAAACAAGAATAGTTTTATCAATATTACAGATTTATTAACTGATGTTTTTGATCCTTAGGATAAGTCATAGTTTAGGAAATGTTAAAGATAACGTGTAAAAATTGTATGTGAATATCTATAAATTTGATTTTAAATTATTAACAATAAGTAGAATAAGGCTATAAAATAAGATTATTATGAATAAAAAGTCATATTTTAACATTTTATATGAAAATCTTTGTTGTTTTCTCCTTCATTTCAGAAATCTTTCATTGTCTTTCAGTTATGTACAAAGAAAGTGAAAAAAATGTTATAAAATTTCTAGAGTAAATTTTCAATGTTTCACTTTTCTGTTACAGTAGTAAAACGTTTCCATATGGACCTTTACTTGATTGATTTTTTAAATTGCTTATCTAATTTTTTTCCCAATCAAATTGGATTATCCAATTGGTATTCTTGTCCAAATAATATTTAGAAATTTATATACATAATAATTAATTTAGTTTTCTTTATTATTATGTATTTCTCGATTATCCTTTAAAGATATAAGATCAAAAACCGTTGAAGATATAAAATCAAAAACCGTTGAAAGTAGAAGATTAAAAACAGTTGAAAGAAGAAGACTAAAAACCGTTGAAGGAAGAAGACTAAAAACCGTTGAAGGAAGATGATCAAAAATTTTTTATTTAAAAAATAATAATAATACAAAATTTCTGATTTTTGAATTGATTGTTTTTATTTTTCTTTTTAATGAAAATTTTTATAAATATAATAATAATAATAATGATAATAATAATAATAATAATAATAATAATAATAGTAACAACAATGATTATAATAATAATAATAGTAATAATAATGATTATAATGATAAATTTTTCTCTATTGAACTGAATGTGTTTTGCATTTTCTCAACAAATTGTTCCATGCAGTACTTATTTTTACATCAACGTCTTTACGGCGCTCAATTGTATCCTGAAAAAAAAGTTTATGTTATTTTTAGTCCTATATTTTTTAACTGAACGACCTTACATGCAATTTTGTAGAATCCGTTGTTGCAACATCAGCGACTTCGATTAATTTTGTTGCTTGTTCTGTTAAATCCTTCTCAGTTTTCATATGTGAATCCAATAATACTTTCTTTTCTTTATAACGCCTTGTAGTTGTATTCAACACCTAGGGTGACCAGAACTGCTACTGAGAAAAAGAGGACATTTTAAAATAGAAAAAGAGGACAAAAAGAGGACTATGCAATGTTCAAGAAAAAATCATTAATGAATATATTTGATATAAAATCAATACACGGTTTTATTCAAAATTTAGACGACATAACAGAATAAAATAAAAAAATCAAAACAATTCGTTTATTATTAACAAATAATATCCAACTTGAAAAATTTTTCAGTAAAATAATTTTCGATATTCATTGTTGTATCTGCAAACCGTATTGTGTTTTTGTGTTTCGCTGATTCTAAGGGCTGTTTTAAATAAAAACGGGTTTTATTTCCCACTGAAACAACAGCCATGCAAACAGTGCAAATTGCTTCATATTTCGAGCTTTGACTTTTGAAAAAAATTTGTATTGAGCAAGAAATTCATCTGAAACAACGAACTTCCTTTTTGGAATTTTCGTCCTTAATTTATAATTATCTATAATTTAGGTTGTATTGTAGAAGACAGAAATTTTAGAGATCGAATACTTGTTCAACTTTACCAGTTTAAACACTATACGACGATATTTTTAATCGCTCTCAATTAAAACCATTGATAATTGATCTATTAATTGACTTTTGACAGTATTTCAAAATCTAAATAAGCCAAATTTAAAATTTAACTAAATAAGCTAAATCTACATTTAAATTTTCACAAAATTACGAATTATTTTGAATTTTGACAATAAGCTTCATGCTTACTGTAAAAGATTACTCTGTAAGTTTCTGAATATTAGATTTGATTAGATACATTTTTCATGACATTTTGGTAAAGGCAAAGAAAAAATACTTTAATGACGTTCAGCAAATGAGAAACATGGTATGAGAACTCAGCTGATAAATGTTGTACAAGATATTAAAAAACCGTTGAAGAAAATTATAATAAATAATAATGTTACTAAAAAATAGAGGACAAAAGAGGACATTTAAGGAAGAAAAGAGTAAAAAAGATCCCGACTAAAAAAGAGGACATGTACTCTTTAAAAGAGACATTCTGGTCACCCTATCAACACCTAAACTGTAATAAATATTTTTCTTTTCTTATTAGCTCATCAGATTTTTCAACTAAATTCATACTAACTTCATTGAATAATCTCTCCTTACTGGCTAAATCATCTTTTTATGCTTTAATTAATAACATTTAATTCTTTATTTTGAGAATCTATTTTGTATGTCATATCATTGTACGTTTCTTCTGCTAAATTAATTCCATTTTTATCTCTTGCAATTTCAACAATTTCTTCTGTACTCGTATATTCTTTAAGAACAGTCTTTTTGTTAATTTTTGATTTATTTCTGGCTTATTTTGAATATTTTTTGCGACTTCCATCATACGAAGCTCATCAAAAAGATCACTTAAAGCATGAGGAATAACTCCAACCATTGATTCCTAATAAAATTTAGAAACATTAAAGTTACAATTTTCGTATTAAGTTCTTAATAATATTGAACTTACATCTTCCCATGACGATTTTAATTCAGGACATTCGGTACCAATCATAGTGTGCGTCTTACCTTACCGGTACTTGTTTGTCCATACCATACGGATACGCAAATACCACAATTTACACGTAAAAACAACGTACGTAAAGAGTTTTTCTGTTCACCGTAAAGACGTAAAGAGTGTAAACGTAAACAATTTTATTAAAAATTAAATTTTATTCATAAAAATAAAAAAACACAAAATATTTTTTAATAAAACAATAAATTGTGGTTGTAAACGCTGTAAATAGTTTACGCGCCCAACCATGCGTAAAAATGTACACAAAAAGTGAAAATGAAGCTGTCAACAATTTAGTCATCCCGCACGGCAAAGTGTTGCTAAAGGCTAAATTGAAATTTTATTGGAAGTAATTTAGCTGATTTTTCTAATGATTACGCACACGCTCCAAGTATGTACATGTTTAAACAAAGTTTTTAATCACAAAGTGAAGCTAAAATGAACTGAATTATTTGATTCATTTTAAATTCACTTAAATGATACATTATGAATTCAATTTAGAACCAATACTATCTGATTGGATTAAAGATGTAGATGATCTTGTACAATTTGGACTTCGCTTGGTAAAAAGTATGGTTTTATAAAATTGTAGATCCAATTGTTATTGTTACAGGATGGAAACAAGTATCTGGATTTACAAATACCATTTGTAAAGTTATTGTGTAAGTTAATTTGTGATTTAATTCATTGAAAAATAAATTAAGAAAAAAATTCCCTCTTTTTTTTCATTGCAGTCACGTTGATTAAATTTTGAATAACGAAGCAGTGAAATTCAGTTGCCTAATTGCGTATAAGATATTTTTACGTATCCGTAAGAAATTTGTAACATTACGTTTTTCAGCAGGAAAATTGTGGCAATTCAGTGCAATCACATGTAAAGTATTAAATCATTAGATGTTGCTTTAAGTAAAGATTTTGGTTTTGAACATGTTTTATGAATATTTTCAGGACGTGGTGGTATAGATTGTTTAATATGTGATCAAGCAGCTAGATATTTAACAGCAAAAGATAGAGCATCATTAGCCGAGTATTTAAAAATTGTAATGTTTAATGGAAAAAATAATACGCCAAAAATTTTAATAAATGCTGGCGATAAAATACATTATAATATATAATATAAGACGAGCATTAAATGTAATTGAAACAAGAATAGTTTTATCAATATTACAGATTTATTAACTGATGGTTTTGATCCTTAGGATAAGTCATAGTTTAGGAAATGTTAAAGATAACGTGTAAAAATTGTATGTGAATATCTATAAATTTGATTTTAAATTATTAACAATAAGTAGAATAAGGCTATAAAATAAGATTATTATGAATAAAAAGTCATATTTTAACATTTTATATGAAAATCTTTGTTGTTTTCTCCTTCATTTCAGAAATCTTTCATTGTCTTTCAGTTATGTACATAGAAAGTGAAACAAATGTTTTAAAATTTCTAGAGTAAATTTTCAATGTTTCACTTTTCTGTTACAGTAGAAAAACGTTTCCATATGGACCTTTACTTGATTGATTTTTTAAATTGCTTATCTAATTTTTTTCCCAATCAAATTGGATTATCCAATTGGTATTCTTGTCCAAATAATATTTAGAAATTTATATACATAATTAATTTAGTTTTCTTTATATATGTATTTCTCGATTATCCTTTAAAGATATAAGATCAAAAACCGTTGAAGATATAAGATTACAAACCGTTGAAAGTAGAAGATTAAAAACAGTTGAAAGAAGAAGACTAAAAACCGTTGAAGGAAGAAGACTATAAACCGTTGAAGGAAGATGATCAAACATTTTTTATTTGAAAAATAATAATAATACAAAATTTCTGATTTTTTAATTGATTGTTTTTATTTTTCTTTTTAATGAAAATTTTTATAAATATAATAATAATAATAATGAAAATGATAATAATAATAATAATAATAATAATAATAATAATAGTAACAACAATGATTATAATAATAATAATAGTAATAATAATGATTATAATGATAAATTTTTCTCTATTGAACTGAATGTGTTTTGCATTTTCTCAACAAATTGTTCACATGCAGTACTTATTTTTACATCAACGTCTTTATGGCGCTCAATTGTATCCTGAAAAAAAAGTTTATGTTATTTTTAGTCCAATATTTTTTAACTGAACGACCTTACATGCAATTTTGTAGTATTCGTTGTAGCAACATCAGCGACTTCGATTAATTTTGTTGCTTGTTTTGTTAAATCCTTCTCAGTTTTCATATGTGAATCCAATAATACTTTCCTTTCTTTATAACGCCTTGTAGTTGTATTCAACACCTAAACTGTAATAAATGTTTTTCTTTTCTTATTAGCTCATCAGATTTTTCAACTAAATTCATACTAACTTCATTGAATAATCTCTCCTTACTGGTTAAATCATCTTTTTATGCTTTAATTAATAACATTTAATTCTTTATTTTGAGAATCTATTTTGTATGTCATATCATTGTACGTTTCTTCTGCTAAATTAATTCCATTTTTATCTCTTGCAGCCATTAAATCCCTTTTCAGGCGTCAATTTCTTCTGTACTCGTATATTCTTTAAGAACAGTCTTTTTGTTAATTTTTGATTTATTTCTGGTTTATTTTGAATATTTTTTGCGACTTCCATCATACGAAGCTCATCAAAAAGATGACTTAAAGCATGAGGAATAACTCCAACCATTGATTCCTAATAAAATTTAGAAACATTAAAGTTACAATTTTCGTATTAAGTTCTTAATAATATTGAACTTACATCTTCCCATGACGATTTTAATTCAGGACATTCGGTACCAATCATAGTGTGCGTCTTACCTTACCGGTACTTGTTTGTCCATACCATACGGATACGCAGATACTGTACAATTGTAACCAGACAAAACTTCTTCAATTAACGGTGAAACAACAGAATAGTAGACTTCACATTGTTTTGATTTTAGACCAAATGCTCTATCAAATGTGAATTTTTTTGTTACTTTTGACGTGATCGTTTTGATGATCTATTCGATGATCTCTTCAATTGCCCTTCCGATGAGGTATTCGATTAACTCTTCCTTTATACTCCCTCTTCCGATAACCTTTTCTATGACGATCTATTCGTTGAACTCTTCGATGACCCTACCGATGATCTATTCGAAGGTTCTTGCAATAGTCGTCAAAATGATCATCGGAACTATCACAGAAAGTCATTTATTTATTTTCATATATCGGGTTCATACATATATGTACACTATACGTGTAAAAATAAGTCCCGGGGTCTAGAATAAATCTCATCATGACTTTCATTTCATTTCATCTAATTAGTAATTGGTCATCATGAGTTAATTAATGAAATCATCACATCACACGTATTCTACAAGGGGTTTATCTTGAGTTTTGGTTATTAATTTCGTTTTTGGTTTTGTTTTTGTTCATTTTAAATTTGTTACAACTAATTAAGAATATATGCAATTTCAGTTTTTCTTACATACTTTTCATGGTTTGTAAACATTAAAGGGAAGGACACACTGTAACCGTCAATAAACCATATTAAAAGAAACCCAATGAACAATTTAGTGAATGTTCACCAAGTGAGTTCAAAAGGAATTCATTATCACTAAACTGAATTCATAATGTATCATTTAAGTGAATTTAAAATTAATCAAATAATTCAGTTCATTTTAGCTTCACTTTGTGATTAAAAACTTTGTTTAAACATGTACATATACTTGGAGTGTGTGCGTAATCATTGGAAAAATCAGCTAAATTACTTCCAATAAAATTTCAATTTAGCCTTTAGCAACACTTTGCCGTGCGGGATGACTAAATTGTTGACAGCTTCATTTTCACTTTTTTGTACATTTTTACGTATTAAATTTCCATATGATTTTGAAAATTTAAAAATTCAAATTTTTAATTTTTGTAATAATTGTTAAAAATTCAAGAAAATTTTCAAAATGGTAATTGTCTAGATGTGATGACATCACGATGAAAGATATAATGATTTGATTTTTCTATCACGATTTCTATCCTTTTGAACTCACTTGGTGAACATTTACTAAATTGTTCATTGGGTTTCTTTTAATATGGTTTATTGACGGTTACAGTGTGTCCTTCCCTTTAATGTTTACAAACCATGAAAAGTATGTAAGAAAAACTGAAATTGCATATATTCTTAATTAGTTGTAACAAATTTAAAATGAACAAAAACAAAACCGAAAACGAAATTAATAACCAAAATTCAAGATAAACCCCTTGTAGAATACGTGTGATGTGATGATTTCATTAATTAACTCATGATGACCAATTACTCATTAGATGAAATGAAATGAAAGTCATGATGAAATTTATTCTAGACCCCGGGACTTATTTTTACACGTATAGTGTAAATTTATGTATGAACCACAATATATGAAAATAAATAAATGACTTTCTGTGATAGTTCCGATGATCATTTTGACGAATATTGCAAGAACCTTCGAATAGATCATCGGTAGGGTCATCGAAGAGTTCGACGAATAGATCGTCATAGAAAAGGTTATCGGAAGAGGGAGTATAAAGGAAGAGTTAATCGAATACCTCATCGGAAGGGCAATCGAAGAGATCATCGAATAGATCATCAAAACGATCACGTCAAAAGTAACAAAAAAATTCATATTTGATAGAGCATTTGGTCTAGAATCAAAACAATGTGAAGTCTACTATTCTGTTGTTTCACCGTTAATTGAAGAAGTTTTGTCTGGTTACAATTGTACAGTATCTGCGTATCCGTATGGTATGGACAAACAAGTACCGGTAAGGTAAGACGCACACTATGATTGGTACCGAATGTCCTGAATTAAAATCGTCATGGGAAGATGTAAGTTCAATATTATTAAGAACTTAATACGAAAATTGTAACTTTAATGTTTCTAAATTTTATTAGGAATCAATGGTTGGAGTTATTCCTCATGCTTTAAGTCATCTTTTTGATGAGCTTCGTATGATGGAAGTCGCAAAAAATATTCAAAATAAACCAGAAATAAATCAAAAATTAACAAAAAGACTGTTCTTAAAGAATATACGAGTACAGAAGAAATTGACGCCTGAAAAGGGATTTAATGGCTGCAAGAGATAAAAATGGAATTAATTTAGCAGAAGAAACGTACAATGATATGACATACAAAATAGATTCTCAAAATAAAGAATTAAATGTTATTAATTAAAGCATAAAAAGATGATTTAACCAGTAAGGAGAGATTATTCAATGAAGTTAGTATGAATTTAGTTGAAAAATCTGATGAGCTAATAAGAAAAGAAAAACATTTATTACAGTTTAGGTGTTGAATACAACTACAAGGCGTTATAAAGAAAGGAAAGTATTATTGGATTCACATATGAAAACTGAGAAGGATTTAACAAAACAAGCAACAAAATTAATCGAAGTCGCTGATGTTGCTACAACGAATACTACAAAATTGCATGTAAGGTCGTTCAGTTAAAAAATATTGGACTAAAAATAACATAAACTTTTTTTTCAGGATACAATTGAGCGCCATAAAGACGTTGATGTAAAAATAAGTACTGCATGTGAACAATTTGTTGAGAAAATGCAAAACACATTCAGTTCAATAGAGAAAAATTTATCATTATAATCATTATTATTACTATTATTATTATTATAATCATTGTTGTTACTATTATTATTATTATTATTATTATTATTATTATTATCATTTTCATTATTATTATTATTATATTTATAAAAATTTTCATTAAAAAGAAAAATAAAAACAATCAATTAAAAAATCAGAAATTTTGTATTATTATTATTTTTCAAATAAAAAATGTTTGATCATCTTCCTTCAACGGTTTTTAGTCTTCTTCCTTCAACGGTTTTTAGTCTTCTTCTTTCAACTGTTTTTAATCTTCTACTTTCAACGGTTTGTAATCTTATATCTTCAACGGTTTTTGATCTTATATCTTTAAAGGATAATCGAGAAATACATATATAAAGAAAACTAAATTAATTATGTATATAAATTTCTAAATATTATTTGGACAAGAATACCAATTGGATAATCCAATTTGATTGGGAAAAAAATTAGATAAGCAATTTAAAAAATCAATCAAGTAAAGGTCCATATGGAAACGTTTTTCTACTGTAACAGAAAAGTGAAACATTGAAAATTTACTCTAGAAATTTTAAAACATTTGTTTCACTTTCTATGTACATAACTGAAAGACAATGAAAGATTTCTGAAATGAAGGAGAAAACAACAAAGATTTTCATATAAAATGTTAAAATATGACTTTTTATTCATAATAATCTTATTTTATAGCCTTATTCTACTTATTGTTAATAATTTAAAATCAAATTTATAGATATTCACATACAATTTTTACACGTTATCTTTAACATTTCCTAAACTATGACTTATCCTAAGGATCAAAAACATCAGTTAATAAATCTGTAATATTGATAAAACTATTCTTGTTTCAATTACATTTAATGCTCGTCTTATATTATATATTATAATGTATTTTATCGCCAGCATTTATTAAAATTTTTGGCGTATTATTTTTTCCATTAAACATTACAATTTTTAAATACTCGGCTAATGATGCTCTATCTTTTGCTGTTAAATATCTAGCTGCTTGATCACATATTAAACAATCTATACCACCACGTCCTGAAAATATTCATAAAACATGTTCAAAACCAAAATCTTTACTTAAAGCAACATCTAATGATTTAATACTTTACATGTGATTGCACTGAATTGCCACAATTTTCCTGCTGAAAAACGTAATGTTACAAATTTCTTACGGATACGTAAAAATATCTTATACGCAATTAGGCAACTGAATTTCACTGCTTCGTTATTCAAAATTTAATCAACGTGACTGCAATGAAAAAAAAGAGGGAATTTTTTTCTTAATTTATTTTTCAATGAATTAAATCACAAATTAACTTACACAATAACTTTACAAATGGTATTTGTAAATCCAGATACTTGTTTCCATCCTGTAACAATAACAATTGGATCTACAATTTTATAAAACCATACTTTTTACCAAGCGAAGTCCAAATTGTACAAGATCATCTACATCTTTAATCCAATCAGATAGTATTGGTTCTAATTTAAGAAAAAATCAATACAAAATTAAATACAAAATGAATATCTAATTAAATTGTAATTACGTGTACATACCAGTGTAAATTAATGGCAGAATAGCATGATAGAGATGGCGAAGAGATTTTTGTGCCAAAGCGCAGTTTCAGCTTCCTTGCATATTTTTGCCATTGTAATGGATAATTATCCTTTGCTGTTTCACCTGAAACGTAACACAATCAGCACCATCTAAGATTGCATTGGCAACATCGGAAATTTCAGGGCGAGTTAGACGTGGTTTCTCATCCATTGATTCTAGTATTTGTGTTGCACAAATCACTGGTTTTCCTTGCTGTAATTTTATTAAATAATTAAACAAAATACAGAAATTAAAAACAAACTATTTTTAGTTACCTTGTTGCAGCGAGAAAATCTTTTCTGGTGGTACGGCTACGGCACCATCAGATGCAGCAATAATTTCATATAAATTATGCATATCCGGTTGATTTTAAACCTTTTTTCCTGCATCATCGGGTACACAACAGATTTCGCGAAATGCATGTGCATTTCAAATAAATTATGCAAAAACCATGTCAACTCATTGTTCAACGTCAAATTTAAAATCTGATTTGGTTTTTTCAGATACAGCTAACAAATCGACTGGTACACCTGGTAAATTAACACCTTTTCTTGAACCGAGTATACCATCGTTTTCAATTGTAAGAATTAATGCATCACCTTGAATTTCTTTAACAATCAACGAAATAAGACCTTCATCAACGAATACTATATTATTTGGCTTAATAATATTTACATAATCAGCAAAAATCACATCCTTATTGCCCTTCTCTGCATATTCCTTATTTGTTGTTAATTTTATTTTATCATTTCGTTTAAGTTTAACTTCAGCTGTACTGCTACCACCAGTACGAATTTCATGTCCTTTTTTATCTAATGCAGAACGATCCTTATCTCCTTAAATTTTGTTTAAATTAAATGACAAATTCCTTTACGAATATTTTTAATCGTATCGTGAAAGAAATTCAATTTTGCTATGTTCATTCCTGTTTGCATCATTTTTTCTAACATTTCAACACTAATTTCTCCATCTGGGAAACTGTTGTCATCTGAATCTAAAATGTAAAAAAAACAAATAATCGATATAATATTCAAATTCAAATTTTAAACAAACAATAATAAAAAATTATTATATCAATGAATGACCATATGAAAGCTATCGATAAAATGGTATATTATACATTGTAATATGTATACAGAAATAATTGTTTTCGTTTGTAATAAATTAATAATCCTATAGAATTTCCGGATTATCATTATATATTTTAGAAAGTAAACAAATTCCAGTGTAATATGACGTTTCCAATACTGTGTTGTCATTTGTTTGACGTTTCCATTACATTTGTTAAAATTCTTCAATTCGGTATGATAATACTGTTTGTGGATCTTAACTGCGCCATCTGTTAAACGAGATGGAACTTCGAAAATGTCAAAATTTAAAAGGATTAAAAAGGATATAAATCCTTAATGATTTTTATAAGCATGCATTTTAGGATAATCTACGGCTCATAAGCTTTCGATTGGTATATATAAAGTGGTATTTAATTGTTTATTTTTGTCGTATGAACGAGTAGGACGAAAAAGGATTTATGCTTTTTTTAAGGATATAGGCGATCGTATCCTTGAAACAAGATGTGGAAAGTACTTATTTTTTTCCCCTCTTTCCATTGCAACAAGGATCAATTCTTAAAAATGCGTATCCTTCTGGCCCCTATTCTGTAATGTATCCATTTTGCATATTCGTTAATCGTTTGTCACTTTGGTTGGAGGCTGGCTACCCTTTTAAATTAAAATATAATGAAAAAAGAAAATATTTAATCAAAGTGAAAAGGAAGAGACCGAACTGTCAAAATTGAAAATAAGGTTAGGAATTGACTCTATTGAATTCTGCACGATTTTTGTTATTAAAGTTTAAAATTTCATGTCCACATAAGTCAAATAAAATATTATGGATTTTGCTAAAAATTTAATGAAAAAATATGGATGGGAAGAAGGTAATTAAAAATAAAAATGAAATTAATAATTTACTAAAAAAAAATGTAAAATGTTTATACAGGAAAAGGCCTTGGAAAAAACAATGAAGGAATAGTAAAACCCCTAAAGGCAAGCTTAAAATTTGATACATCTGGTCTTGGTGTAGATAAGGCCAAAGAATTTAATAATCACTGGTGGGAAAGAGTATTTAATGAAGCAGCAAATAATATTGACATTAAAAAAACCGAAGAAAATGTATCAATTGAAACCAAAGATGATGATGCTGTAGAAGTAAATTCAAAAATTTTAATCCATTATAAATCATATAATTCTATTCTAATAAATTATATTTTAGATTTCCACAAAAGAATTTTCTATGAACAAATTTAAAAAAATAAAAAATAAACAAAAGCATGAAAATTTTATTAAATCGTCAATTTTAAGAGGATCTAAAGATAATGAAATACCAGATAAAATTGATACAGATTCTGTAAAATTTCAACAGTATAAAACTTTAACAGATGATGAATTATTCGCAGCATGTGGTGGTAAAACAGCACATAAAGGTGCACGTCATGGGTTAAATTTAAAAGGAAAATTATCAAGAATCGAAGAACAAGAAAAGGAATTATTATCAAAAATGCACAATATTAACGCACAAAATGAAGTTGAAAAGACTGAACTGGAGAATAGTTGGAATGTAGTTATAAATAAAAAGAAAAGAAAACTAAATGTTAAAGATAAAACAACAACAGAAGATAAAATTGATGAATTACATGGAAATTTGTATTCTGCAGAATATTATTCAAAGTCTAAGAAAAAGAGAAAGAAAGATAAAAAAATTGAAAATGAATTAGTAGCTGTAATGAGTTCTGCTTTAGTCACTGAGAATGATAATGAAAAAGTTGTTGATGTTGAAATGTCTGCCATTAAAATTAAAAGTAAACGAAAAAATTCAAAATCTAACGATAAAAATGATCCAGAACAAGAAATATATAACACTAGAAAAATGTGTGATGAATCGCAGTCTTTTCCAACCGATACAGAGACTAGTAATTTTGAAAAAGATTTGAAAATTCACGAAACAATAAATTCGAATCGATCTGATCAAGTATATAAGAAAAAATCTAAAAAAAATAAAAAATATAAATTTGATGATAGTAATAATATATCGAAACACGAGAAATTTAAAAGGAAAAAGGAACTTAAAAAATCATTAAAAAATATTAGCCAAAATGTAGAGACTTTGTTAACAATATCTTGATAAGAAATAAAAATAAACATTTAATTTACATGATTTCTTTTAAATTTTTATTTAATATACATACTGTATAAATTATACATTTTACTGTCATACTATCACTGTCTGTCTAAAATTCCCTTTCTATTGTAGTAGAATTTTCAAAAGATTTTATTTTGAAAAGAAAATTAATATTATTTTTTTTTTTTTTTATTTTCAAATATGAATCATCCTATGAAAAAGATCGTAGTGCAATGTAAAATGTTTAATTTTCATTTTTGATATTTTTACAATACAAATACTCGTATTTTAACTATTTTATTTATTACAATTTTCATTTAATTAAATCTAACATCACAATTTTTACAATGTTATTTTATTAATTCTTTTATTACTTTCTTTTTATATATAATTTGTTACTATCGAATTAAAATCAAAATTTTCTTAAAAAAAGATTCAATCTTTTTCTTTAAATCATAAAAAGTGGAAAAATAATGTTTTTAAAAAAACAATTAAAATAATGATAAAAAATAGCTTCCAAAATTTATTCAAATGATTATGCTATAATTTTTTTTCTGCGATAATGTTGTGCATAATGAGAATTACCAATAATTAAAATAAAATGGACCTTAAATTGTAAAGACTGAAAAGCGTTTTAAAAAATTTTTAAATTATTTTAAACTTAGATTTTTTGTTTAAAATAAGCGTAAAATATTGTAAACCATAACAACGTAAATATATATATATATTTTTTTTTAAATAATTGATACCACTTCCTAGCTACATATTTTTCATCTCGAATACAAAAAGTATATTCGATGCAATTTCCAGTTTCTTCTCTTTATCTTACAATACAAAACGTAATTTATGCCTTTACATTCTCAAAAGCATTATATTATACCAATTTAAAATAATTTAATAACGTATGCATTTTTTTCGATTTAATTTAATAAAAAAAAAACTTTTTTTTTTGTTTATCTTATTGTACACATACAAGTGTATACCAATTTACATACGCGTCTCTATTCTACGTGCTTACCATAATTCTAATTTATACAAAAATTCCCTAATTTCAAAAATTTTCTACGTAATGTTATTAGGTTTTTTTTTACTTTTCTTTCATTCATATTAATTGAATATATCCTAATTTTTATCTATAAAAAAAAGAAAAGATGAAAAAATTGATTTTCATTTAATTGAAATTACAATAAAGCAATATTTTTTTTCTCTAAAACTAAAAGCAAACGTTCAAACAGTACATCTACATATTTCATAATCAAAATTTTTGTATTTGACAAAAGCAAAAACTATGTATTTTCTATTTTCTATGAAGCTGGAAATATTGTTTTTTTTTTAAAAAAAAACTATTGCACTAAAAATCTAATTAAAAAAAAAAAGGAAAACAAAATAAAATTTGTTTCAAAAACTTAAGAACTAATTTCAAAATACATTATAATGAGTATAAATTTATTTTCTTAAATTTGATGGTGGTGATTTGTTAATGTTCTTATATATAGATATAAGAAAAGAAAAGGAAGAAAAGTAATATCTCGAAAATTAAATGATGTGCATACATAACATGTTTTTCTCGATAATATCAAATCCTTTTCAAATAAAAATTTGAAGGCACATCCACCTAATTGCATAGGTGATTTATCTTTTCTTTTCTTTTTTTTTTTTACATAATTGGTTATATATTTTTTCTAAATAATATAATTTCGATTTTACGAATTTCTACATCATTAAAAAAATTTCAAATGTTTTTATTTCGTCATATCATAAATTAAAATTCATATAACTTAATTTACTTATGCATAATATACATGCAAAAAAAAATATTTTCTCAAAAATTTCCAATTTTGTAGCCAAAATTTAAAACAAGGCGATTTATTTATTTATTTTTTCTCATCAATTTTGGCAGTCTTTTATCTACTTTTTTGTTTTTTTTTTTTTTTCTTTTAATTTACATACTCGTTTTTCGTAACTTTTGTATCAAAAAATCAAAATTTGTAAAAAATTATTAATTTTGTAATTTTCAATTATAAACAGAAATGAATACATGATTCTACCATAAAAACTAAAAGAAAGCACTAACCATTATTATCAAATTTTGCACTTGAGATTCTTACAATATACATAAGATTTTCTTTTCTTTTTTTTTAATTAATTATTAATTTATTTTACGTATATTTTATAAATGAAAATGATTTAAAATGTTCACAGCATTTATCATTGTTAAAAAAAAAGAAAAAAAAATTTGAGACGGTTTTAATGGACTAAAATCGGTATTATGACCGCTTATATTTTTTTTGTTTGAGTTAAACTCAAATAAATTACTTAATAAAATGAAAATGAATACAATGAATTGTATATGTGTGGAAAAATTTCAAATAAAGGACGATAAAATAGCAATAAAAAAAAATAATACCTAATATAATATCTTGTTGTTTGATATTCTTATTATTAAATTGAGATTTTTTCCCTATAAATTTCTTTTTATTTTATTTTCTTTTTTTTTTTTAAAGAGTTTTCTGAATAAAGTGAAAATGAGTAAATTTTTCAAAAAATTCAATTTTTTTGTTTTCTATTTAATATTATTTTGAGTTAATGGCAAGATTTTAATCGTTTACGTAATCGTTTTACTTTAAAATATTTCTCTGGTGGTGGACAATGTATTGTATCATTCATAACAAAATTATATACATCACGCATTAGATCACCTTTAATATAATGCTGAGTTATAGTACCTTTATATGTACATTTAGTTTGTTTATGATTAAATGAAAATAATGGATGATGACGACGTTTTAAATGAATTTTCTCAGAACATATACCAGTTAAATAAACATCTTCTAAATGTAATAATAATGTATTTAAAGATGCATTATATAATTTTGGTATAACGTCGAACGACATCAAATAACTGGAACCAGATAAATAATTTGGATACATATTATCATTAAACATATAAATTGGTGAATACCATTTACTTGATGTATCAGCTATTGGTTTAACCATACAAAATAAATAACCTAATAATATATTTTGTGTTAATATCATACGATTTGATGGTGATAATGCATTAACTGTTATCGGATCATAAAATTCTATTGTTGAATTTAATACTGGTATTGTACCACCTAATAACATATGTAATAAATTAGCAATATTAACAAATGTATCATCGTCGCATTTCATTAAAAATTTTCCACGTTTTAAACAATCATTATTTATAATCCATTTTAACATCATTACAGATTTTATTGTTAAATTATTATATGTATCTAAAAATTGTTCTTGTATTAAATCATTATATTGTTCTGATTCTAATTTTAATTTAGCCAATGTTTCATTATAATTTTGTGAATTTTTTGATGACATACCAATTAAAAATACAATACGTACTGGAAAATTTTGTTGCTGATGATATATTGTTTCATTAAAATTTGTTATCTAAATGAAAAAAGAAAAAGTATCATACAATTTTAATACTCTAACTTTTCAGGAAAATTTACTTACATTTGTTAAATCCAAATAATCAGCATACATACGTAAACTTAATTCTCTTATATTCAAAAATTGACCGAATAAATGTGAATGCATTTTATTAAAGGCCGGATAATTAAATTCACTAACATTACCCCATGTTTCACGTATTGTTTGTCTAAAAAAAAAATTTTACATTCATTAAAATTTTGATCACTAAGATTTTTGTTTTAAAAATCTCCATTTTATAAACCTTATAGCAAAATTTTCAACTGATGAACAAACAACAATTAATAAGAAAAAATTTTTACGACATAGATTTCTTGGTTCTAGCAATGCTGTATGTTCATTTGGTAATACGTAATCACTGATATTTCTTGATGTATTATAACCCCATCCTGGTATAGCCACTATTATAAAAATAAAAAAATCAAACATACGTAACGTTTTAGAATATAAAATAAATGTACTGTATTTAAATAGTAATTTAAATTATCTATGCTTTTTATCGATAATAATTGTATGTCACGTGTATCGTAGTCTTATGATTACTATCACTAATGTACCTACCCAATCTTGATTGTACGCTATTAAATATTGGTATATAAATTAATAATAATATAATTATAATTGCTAATGAAATCACAATAAAACGTGTTATACGTCTAGCTCTTCTACGTAAATGAAATCTTTTTCTGTTACTAATACTATTATTATTATGATGATGTTTTCCATTTTTCAAATGATTGCTATTATTACTCTTATTATTTAAAATAATTAACGTTGAATTTATTTGATTTGATTTTGCATTTGTATAAAAGTCATCATCATTTGTTGAACTATTATCATCATCATCGTCATCATCATCTTCTACATCTATGTAATTTGTATCAACATATAAAAGTGGCTGCCTTTGTTGATGTTGCTGCTGTTCATCATTTATTAAATCATTTTCTTGTTGTGATACCGGTGTATAACGAACCATTGTGAATTCTACAACAACAACATGAAATAAAAATTCAATTTATTTATTATCCTTGACAATTAAGTACACATGCACTTTGGATTAGAATATTTTTCTTTTAGATATTCATTCATCATTTTATTCCTATATTATAATCACCTTTATTACAATATTCACTTAAAATATTATATTGACCGGTATTTTACTTTATTTACTAAATAAATCATTATAAATTATGAATTTTATTAAAAATTTTAACTAAAAAATTTTGGTACATATATAACTACACTACACAAATCCTTTTACACCCTTCCATTCCTTATGAATAAAAATAAAAATGAATTAAAGCATATTAAAGTCAAGTCAAATGTTATTCATTATCCTTGTCTTTCTTTTATCTTTATTTTTATAATAAATTAAATTTGACATTTCATTTTGTTGATGTATTCTTTTTTCTTTTAATGCTATTGAACCGACTATTGAACTATTCGAGAATCGATTTCATGTATTCATTTTTGGAATAAATCGGTTAAAATTAAAAACAAATAAATCTTCAAAAGCTCTGCTTGATTCAGCCAACTGTTTGAGTTTGAGTTTTGTACAATTAAATAAGAGAAGGCCAATTTTAATATAAGCAGTAAGGACTAAGGAGACCCGATCTGCTCTGTCCTAGTAAAAAATATTTTTATCTACCCTAATCATAGATAATGGGCCATCATCAAAATCAATTTTTATATGCATATGTACAATAAATAAATATATATTTTATTCACAGAATATTTTACAATAAATTACATATAATATTTTATTTCGAATAAAAATTCTTTTCTCTTTTCGTTTTGATTAAAAATATAATGACTTTTCAATTATAACATTATTTGTATATGAAAAGAAAAAATTATAAAATTTTATAATAAGTCGTAAAAGTCTTTATTAGTTTTCGCAGCATTAAAAAATAAAAATAGATAACTAAATAAAAACAAAAAAATAAATTGGACAACCATAACACACAGCAATTTTTTAAATCTTATTGTATTGAACAAACGGTAGATGAACCATTAACAGAATTATTAAGACGACGACGCATACCCTCTAAATAAACTTCACGATTAAAAAGACCAGCTGCTAAAGGAATGCTATTAAAATCAAATAACATTTTTCAATAAGTTTTGAATCATTTTTTATATTATGGGGGTAAAAAACTTACGAGTCGATTCCTGGACGAATTACATTACGAAATAATGCCCATACAGGTTTATGATCTGATGATACAATACTGGGAACGGAGTCATATGCGATACATTTAATTGGTGGCGGTTGTTGTGAATTAAGTGAGCCAGATACATGACTAACGCGTCTTAAAGCTAAATATGATGTCCTGTATTTGTAAAGTATTCGATCTGTATATGCTGGAGCACGTTGTTTACTGGACGTATCAAAATGTTGAGTACCTGGATCATACTGAAACAAAAATAAGAACAAAATTAAAATCATGTAATTCTAATTAATAAGTTACTCACTTTGTATGTTGGTGGAAATCTTATGTGCGCTTCCATAAAACCTTTAAATGCTGCACCATCTGCTAAAACACTCGAAAGTTGATCTGTATGCATATAGCCATGTGGCAAATGTGGTGGTAATGGAAATTTTGTTGTTTGAATCCATTCCAGTAATTTTTCTCTGGGCTCACCTAAACGAAAATTTAAATCTCCACACCAATAAACACTGTCGAAATTTTGTGTGACATCTTTATTTTTATGTCGTAATTTAAGATTTCTTGGTAAATCTAAAGCATTAATAATCCTTTTCACGTCCTGTACACGTTCTTTGACTTTTTGTTGATGTGCAGTTAAATGAGATGTAACAAAAAGCATTGATGTACCAAACAGTGCAAATGATATCGCAACTGCACCTTTTGTACGAAATGCTGTTCCAGGTCGTACTGACATACTAGCATCCTCAGGTACTGAGCAAAACCAAACTAGATCACGTCTTAAAAATATCGCTAAATGTATTGTCCCCAAATAAGCAGAATGAAATAATATATGAGTTGGTCCTAACGTTTCTTGTAGAGTTACTTCCCACTCAAATCGTTCTGGACACGATTCTTGTGTACCGATAGCAACAATATCTGGAACATGCTCTATACCAGTTGGTAAGATAAAATCATTCATTTCTCTGAAATCAAAATAAATTTTATATTTTTTGTTTCAAAACATAGTTTTCTACCTACTTTGGTGGACTCTGGCCATTCATATTCCATGTACCAACGAAAATGTTTACTTCTTTATTAGGGAGTACTTTTGCAAGTTCATTAACTCCAAGCAATGGATTAACTGCTAATCTTCCGGCCATGTAATTTCTTTTTAAATTAAAAACTTATAAAATGGTAATTGTTTTAAACAAAATATCAAATTAAATTTACCTTTCTCGAGCTTTCTCTGTTGGAATTAAACTAAGCATTTGAGCAGCCATTAATGCTTGTTTAGCTAATGAATCACCACTTGCAATTGACGTACGATGAATACTTTGTATACCATCATGTGACATTGAACGGTTATTTTCGACTTGATTATCTGCTACAGGATCGTCTGACATCTTTTTGTTATTACCAAAAATATTAGGAGAAGAGAAATGTTGTTTTGTTGTAATACTACCATCATTAGCTAACTCATCAACTACTTGTCGTTCTTTACTATGAATATTTGGTATACTTTTACCAGGTGGCAATAATTTTAATCTTAGACGTGATTTACATGCTGTTATTGCTATCGATCGAGGGGGTTGATCACTTTTCGTGCTTTGTACAGATGTTGTTGACGGAGAACTATGTGAATTTTTACTAACTGGAGATTCAGGAGCACTACAACATTCAATTTCAGCTAAAGGTGCTGCTGCTAATGTTGTTTTATCTATTACATCATTAATTATTATAGTTTCATCTGATTGTTGCAATTGATGTTGATGTTGATTAAAGCTAACATTTTCTGGCAAGGAATTATAACGTACACTAACTGGTGGTGTCTGAGATTTTTGATCAATTGAACAACACAAATGAAATTGATGACTAAAACGATTATTATTGAATGTAATCAGGTTCTTCTTTTGACTAGATAATGGAAATTTAAATTTGCTACTACTATGATGATTATTATTAATTTTTCTATTATTATTTTTATTACTAGTAATAATATTTGCATTTTGACTAGAATTTTCATTATTATGCTCTTGCTGTTGCTGTTTTTTAACACGTTGTTTAACTGGAGAGCATCTAGCAAATGTTATTAATTTATTTGAATCATTATTCTGATTTATTTTATGTTCATCATTATCATCATTTTGTTTATCTATACTATTATTTATTGTATCTGACTTTTTAATAGGCTGCGGTTCAACTTTTGTTGATCTTTTTGGCCATAAACCAAATATCCGACCTTTTGAACGGGATGGAGTACTATTATTTCCCATCTGTTTCTTTTTATCATTATTATCCATTAATATATAAGATTTAATATTTATTATGTTTCTTGTTTTATTTTATTTTATTTATTTTTTCTTAAACAAATAATAATACTAGTACAGTGACGGTAATAATGATGAGATGATGGATGGATTATTTTGATATCACTATTATTATATTTGACTAGATTTTTTTTTTTTAAACAAAAAACGAATTAAGAATTAAATAAAATTAAGCCATCTACAGCTATATCCATATCTTCTTAGGCACTAAAATTTTTCTTGCTTTCTTGCTTATCCTATGTAGCTTAAAATGATGCTATTATTTTACGCTATATGCCACATATGTATATTACCGTGATGTATTTCTGTATTTAAAATCACATGAAAATATCTATTTTTTCTCATACATATTTACATTTCTTTCTTCGTACACATTTGGGTTTTTTTTTATATTCTAAATGCTATTAAAATACTTTTAATGGGTGTAATTTTAATTTATTTTTCCTTTATCTGTCTAGCTCATAATTATTTACACATGTACGCTACGTGCTTATCTCATACGACAATTTGAAAAAAATAAATCAATTTACCTACAAATCATCATACAGTCGTAAATCTTCACAAATCACAGAAAATATTTATATTACATTTTTCTTTTTTTATTTATTAGGACACTTATTTTTTTCCTTTCAATAAATTTAATTTAGTAATTTCCTTTTTCCAAAAATTTAAAAATAATTTATTTAAAAACAAAAAAAAAGTTTACAATAATAAAAATAATACTTGGTATTTTATTGTGCTAATTTTAATTTTTAAACCTCTTTTTCTTTTATAAATAAATTCTAATTTATCTTTTTTGATATATCACATTTTTTCTTATTATATTATATTATTGTTATTGTTGTTTATGTAATATGTATTTTATTTTTTTTTTTTTTGTATGTACAAAATTTAATTATAAAAGGAATTAAAAATAAATCCCTCTATATAAAAAAAAAAAAATTCTTTATAAGAGGAAAAAAAATGTAGCACTACAATGTGCTTTTTGCTTTATGGTGTCTAATGAAATCTCCATTGACAACCAACCCCAATCATCATCAAATGCCATCAATCACCTTTGCAGCTTCTCAGCTGATTTCAAATTTTAAATTAAAAAAAATATGTGAAACGTGCGCATGAATCGTGATGAGGAAAAAAAAGAATAATCAACCAATACACTGGTAGTCGTAATTGAAATTGAATGAGTGAAAGTGCTATCGTTTTGAAAAACTTCAAAGCAGTATCACCATGAGTATCACGTTCAAAAGAAGTTCTATTTAGATTCAATTTTCTTGTTCGAGTTTACGACACTCTTATATTTGAAAGTATCAGATGCTTTATTTTGAACTTTTGAAATTTTGAGGCAACACTCAATGTAAAGTGTAAACTTAAACCGAAACTTCAACCGAAAATGAAAATGAAAAATAAGCAAATTAATTAATAATTTTCTTAGTTCTATTACATTTGCAGCAAAACGATAGCACTGATTACTTTACTTTTCATTTGAGTAGTTGTTTTTTTAATTTGAGTTAAGTTAAGATCGAGATTCGAGATCAAATCGAGAATTAATTCGATACTCATTTTATACTATTTGTATTTTTTTTCTCAGAATTTCATTATTTGTTTTTTTTTCTCAAGATTTTTTTTGCTATATATTGGCGAATTTGCTTCGTATTGTTGTCATTTCATTTCTAGTTTTTCTAGTATTCTTCCAGTAGTTATTGAATAAACTTGTGTTATTTACTTTAAATTGTTGTTGCTTCTTATTGGTTATATAGAATATACAGTTTTTTTTTTTGTGTTAAGAATTTAATTATTGCGGCTTTTTAAAAAAACCAAATAAAATTTTTTTAAAAACAATTTTAGAAGAAATAAATAAATTTTAATATTTTAAAAATTTGATTTAATAAAAATAAAAACAATAAATAAATATGTCATCAGCAAATACAATTTTATTTGATTTTACAATTGATCCAAAAAGGATTGCTGACGATTCATCACGAAATGAAATTTTAAAAAATTTCCGTTCTGAATTAGAAAATATTTTTCCACAATTAAAATTTGCATACGATATGATAACAGAAGATGGTTATCTATGTATATTTTCTGAAAATAATTTGGTATTAATTACAATGCGTTTTTATAATGTTCATGGTGTTATAACAATGAATGTGGAATACTATCGAGAAGAAGGAAAAGAGCCAAGATTAACATTTGAAGTACGGAAAATTTTTTTATTTTTTGTTTCTTTATTTTATTTTAATTTATTATTATTTTTTTATTCATTTATTATTATTAATTTAATAATAATTTTTAATTATTTTATTAAATTACTATTTTGATTAAATTTTATTTATTTATTCATTTATTTTAGGTGTAATATAAAATATCAGATAAAGTATTGATTTTTCTCAAAATGATTACGAAAAATGTTTTTTTTCCATAAAATTTTTAAAGATAAAATTTATCTTTTACAATTTTCTAATTTAAAAAAAAAAGTAAAAGTAATGATTAAAAAAAATTTAAAAATTATAAAATTACCGTTTAAACAAATAAAAAGGTCACCTTCTAAAATTTTTTTTTTGATTTCGTAAAATTTCAATTATTTTGGCTTCAGATTGCCTACTGACACTTTACGCGTATGGGTGGTACATTCAGACATACATGTACATATCATTTCTTTGGAGTTAATATTCTACGTCTACCTATTAACCAATTTTCTTATCAATTTATTTATTTTTTTTTGAATGGCAAATTAAACAATTTTTAAACGTTTATATTAATTTAAAAAAATATGTAAAAAAATAATAATAAAATTATCTCCTTTTATATATAATGAAATATAAATAGGTAGCGGAAATAATTTTTATTTTCAGTTATTATTTGTTTTTTATTTTGGAATTGAAATGGATTCTGTTTCTTTTGTAGAAAGTATACGATCGAATTAACACGTATCAGCTAGGGCAATATAATTACATCAGGGTATTATTGAATGGGAATAAATATGTGAATCTATGAAATGAAAATTGGTCAGAATTCAGATATTTATTTTTAATTTATTTTTATTTTTTTACTATTTCTGATCAACTAATAGATTATAGAATCAGTAATAAAATCTTTTAGATTTATTTTCTTTTTGGTTCTTCTTTATATTTAAATTATTTTATACAATAAAATAAAATTTTACAGGGTTTGAGAACATTGGAAATTGTTTTACAAAAAAAAATAAATGCAAAACGTTCAAAACATTTACCGCCGATTAAACGTGGTGGACCTATTGATATTTATCTAACTAGTTCAGGTTAGAAAAAAAAAAAAAAAACAAACATAACATTCAAAATTTTCATATTTCCCTTCTTTTTTTTTTTAAATTCAAAATGCATTTTTTTTCATTATATAATACCCACATAGATGTTTTTCATAATTTTAAACATTATTGTTATTTAATTTTTTCTTTATCTTAGAATTTTAAATAACTATTCAAATGAATAAATTTACGCCTATCTACATATTTTTTAAATTTAAATTTTTATTAAAAAAAAAAAAAAAACAAAGTAAATAATAAAAAAAATTCATTTTATATGCTATTCAAGCATGATTGTTTTCTTTTGTCACATTAATTAAATCATTTAAATAGTATTGGGTTAAATATTTTTCCTTATTGTTGTTGGTTTATTTTTAATTGTTTTTCTTTTAAATATGCTAGAAGCGTAACATTTCTTTTATTTTCCTAATTTAAATTCATAGAAAAAATTTTCACTCATTCATTTTTCATCTTTTTACATTATGTATA
The DNA here is from genome assembly GCA_963971155.1 of Anthrax anthrax. Lineage (NCBI taxonomy): Eukaryota > Metazoa > Arthropoda > Insecta > Diptera > Bombyliidae > Anthrax > Anthrax anthrax. The sequence continues at coordinate 20,973,281 of OZ020120.1, forward strand.
TATAAATATTTTACTGACCTGCATTTTCGTTATGTAGAGATTAAAAAAGAAAACACGTTACTTTTATTTTTCATTTAATTTTAACTTAAAATGTAAAACCAATGATACGTTGTATCTGTGGTTGAATGAATGTATTAGATGTATCGCTGATTAATTTATTTTAATTTATTTGAAATTGTAATAGAGAATCTCTAGAACTAGTTAAGTATACGTATGAAAAAGTTAATTTTCTATCTTACACAACGTTGAGAACAGGTAAACAACACAATTACAAATATTGAAAAAATAAATAAAAAAGTTCCCCTTTATTATAACACAAAATGGGTAATTCGTCATTATTTTAATCATGAAAATTACATTTAATTTATTTCAATTTATTTGGTTTCTATGAAGCTGATGCACCTTATAGGGAATAACCGAAATCTATACTTGCAAAAATTCATTGTACTTTTACTTTTATTTTGTTAAAAAAAAAAAAATATTTTTACATAAAAATTAATGAATTATTCATTATTTTTCATATTCATTGCGATTGCAGTTAATTTAAATTTTTTATTTTAAATTCAAAAAAATTTATTGGAGACTTAAAAAATAAAAATTTAAATATCTTCAATAGATTTTTAGTTTTAATTTAATTTAATTTATTTTGCTTTTATTTTTATTTTTCTCATTTTACAATGATCATTTTTCTTTTTATGTTTCTTTTATGTTTTCTATATTTTTATATTTTTTATATTACTATTCATTTAGTCTTTCAAAAAACTTGAAACACAATTGGAAATAAAATTAAAAAGTATTAAGGGACAGGTATTGCCACCAATTAAACGAGGCAATGTACCTAGATATTTTGTAACATCAGGTAATTTCTTGTGATTTTTTAATTTGAAAATTTCTGTTTAAAATTTATTAAAATAAAAATAAGCTTTTTATAGGACAAAATATATTTTATTGTTTCTAACATCCTTTTTTTGTTATTTATCACAAAATTAGTAATTAATTAGTAGAATATTTGTTCATGATGAAGCACACTCTTGTATCATTTAAAAAAAACTCCCATTAAATTAATAGTTTCCAACTAATTTTTATTTCATATTTTCCACGGTTTTTAGATGAGCGTTTAATGGAATACGATATTGACAAGATTGTATTTGAAGAAAGATCTGATTTCCAGAAAATCCAAATCGTCCATTCAAAAACTATGGGGAATATTTTAATTTTGGATGACTTGCAAAGTAAGTTTAAATTTTTTATAATTCAAAAGATTATAATTTCCTATTTGTTCTTTTTTTTTCGTTTTTGTTGTACTCAGATCTAGGGGAATGTGATTTGATCTATACAGAAACATTAATGCAACGTGGAATTGAAAATTACGAAGGAAAAGAAATTTGTATTTTAGGTGGTGGTGATGGAGCATTATTGTACGAATTGTTAAAAGAAAAGCCAAAATATGTTGTTATGTTAGAAATTGATGAACTCGTTATGAATGCATGTAATAAATATATGCGATCTGTGTGCGGTGATGTATTAGAAAAACGTAAGGGCACAAATTATGAAATAATAGTTGGTGATTGCATGGAATATATGAAACAATATATTAAAAGTGGAAAGAAATTTGATTATGTGTTTGGTGATTTAACTGATATACCAATATCAGATACACCAACTGGTGAAATATGGAATTTTATACGCACTATATGGGAGCATTCATTTAAAATTTTAAAACCAACTGGAAAATATTTAACACATGGTAATGGTAGCAGTGTTGTTGAATCATTAGAAATGTATGAGAAACAATTAAAATTATTACAACCACCAGTGAAATTTACAAAGGCAAAAGCATTTGTACCATCATTCATGGAAGAATGGGTATTTTATCAAGTCAGTTTCGCTTGACTATCTTTCATTAACAAATGTAATAATGTTAATAAAAAAATTGAAAAATTTTTTAAAAATTTTTGTCAAATCACAAAAAATCATTTAAAATGTATTTTTGAAAAAAATCAATTACTGAATTCAAATAATTTCTATTCTATAATTTCATAGTATCTTAACGTAAAATATGTATTCTTTTTTTTTTTCTTTTATTATTTTAATAAGACGCGAAAATTAAAAAAATAATAAAATCATAAATAAAATTAAATATTAATATCATCACATCTTATTCATATTTAATATGTAATAAAGAAATGTATTTGTTTTTCGTTCCTTTTAGTTTTTCATTTATACAAATATATAGAATAAAATGAAATATGAATACCAAAGTAATTATTAATTGTCTTTTATTTCATAAATATCTCTTAGATACACATAATAAAATACAAATTAAAAATTTAAGTACATTTTAAAATTTCTTAAGAAATAAATACATAATTAAAAAAAAGTCATAAATTCTAAGTACCACATACATATTTTTTTAAATTTAAAACCGTTTTATTTTTAATCTCTACACATTTAATTATTTTACTTTGAAACTACATAATACGTTTTTGCTTTAAAATTGTTTTAACTTTAAAAAATTGCATTAAAATGCAGGTAAAAAGATAAAGGAAGCATATAATTTAGTTTATGTATTATGTGTAGAAGCATAATAATCTCTACATCCCTGATGAATATTGATTTACATGGTGTACAATTAATTCATGGAGTAATTTTCTAAATTACTCGATTATTATATTTTAAAATTCGACGAAAAAAAAGTAAAAATGCAAAAATTTGTGAAATATAACGTTAAGCATTATTCTCTAATTTTTGTTTTCTGTAATTAAATTTAAAGTTTTATTCAATTATGTTATTAATACCGCTATGTTCAAGTATATCAGTATTTTGCATTGGTTCTATTTCAGTCTCTGATATTATTTCAGTTAGCCATTGTTCAATTTGTACTGGATGTGTATCATTTTCGTTGTTCTCTAAAACGACTTTTAAATTTTCAAAATTTTTCAGCAATAATTTACGATTATAGGAATCATTTGTAGTTGTATTTGTAGTAATTGTTGATGATTGAGGAAGTACAATATTATCATTTCCATTAAAATCATCATCTGTATTTTTTTCATCATGACCACTAATTTTATCACAACCAAATTTTTCATTAAATGCTTTACGTCCTAATGGTATGTGTTCTACTGGCGCTTTCTGACTTTGTCTCAATGTATGCTTAATCTCTGATATTAATCTATCATAAAATTCACAATTATTTATTGAATTATTTTCACTATCTTTGGTTAAATTTGTATCATCTGATGAACGAACATCAGATGATGTATAATTATACGATTTTTCATCCTGTTGTTGTCGTTGCTTATTTGAATCGTAACTATCTGATGATTGTATTGATTGTTTATTACTATTATCAGGAATATTAAAAGAATCCTGTGTTACACAATTAATTGTTAAATTTGATATATTTTTTAAATTTATAACTCCATTACAATTATTTATTGTTATATTTGGATTTATGTGATGTTTAGATTTTTTTGATAAATCTGTTTGTGATGATTGTGATGTAAAATGTTCTTGTTCTTCTCTTTGATCATAATTTTGTGACTGTTGTTCTGTTTTATAATTAATGTAATCATCTGTATCATTTATATGATTGAGAGCAATTGCATTTGAATTTTTAGTTTTTTCAATTAATTCTTTAGCTTCATTTAATGTTATATGAATAATTGATTCATTTATATTATTGACATTATCTTTAAATAATTTTTTATTATTTGAAAAATTTACAATAATTTCTTCTTCTTGATGATGATCATTCTCTTTTAATGGATCATCAATATTTTTAGATGATTTTGTATCAATATCTAAACATTTATGCATTATTTCATGATCAATTGATGGTTGTATATAATCCTCTTGTATATAATATAAATCATTTGTAAAATTTAAATTATCAATATTAAATTTACCAAAATTTCTTAAACATTGTAATAATTCATTTTCATTATCTGGTATAAAATTTATATCTTCAATATTTGATAATGTTGATAATAATTGAGTTTGATTAGAAATAACATCGATTTGTCGCAATAATAATTTTTCACGTATCTCAATTGCTTTACGTATTTCAGTAAATTTCTCTTGTACACTTGATTTTAACTTTAATTATATATAAAAAAAAAAGAAAAGAAAAGAAAAATATTAAATAAAATGAAATATATATATTTTTTAAATTACTTTAGTCTTACATTTTCAATAATTTTACATTTTTCTGCACCAATACCAGCCATTGTAATTCCAACTAGCCTACACTACACACTAATCAATCACTATACAAATTTCTATTAACTGGCCCTAGTAAACCCTATTCTCTAGCAGGTGGATAATATAGATACTATAGAACTGTTTGGTCTGCTTTGGGCTGAGTAATAACACAGGAACAAAAATTAAATAGGTATAAGTATGTATTGTTTAAGATAAATAGATAAGTTTTACTTTGAATTTATTGAGCTGTATAGTAAATCAAACCTTTTACATTTCACTAGTACGTGGCTATAATTCTAAATATTATTTTTACGTTTTTACATTTTCATAATCTTTATATTTTAGAATTAAAAAAAACAAATTTTCTTTAAAAAATAACACTTTTATGGAAGTAAAAAAAATTCTTCTTTAAATAAATTCAAGAAAGTGAACACACCCTCTATTGTTAATTTATCTCTTATTTAACAGCTGACTTGACTACTTCCTTTACTGTTATTTTATTTATTTTATCTTAATTTTGTTTTTTAAATTCATTTTCCACTTTCCAGTTAAATAATCACAAATCATAATGATCACTAGCAGTGCTACCAATTAACACTTTGTTTTATAAAATATTTTTTACTAATTTTTGAGGATAAATATCTACACGTATTTGTTTTGAATTCCAATGACCATTTATTTTATTTGAAATATTTTAGCATTCAAACAAAATTATAAAAAAATTTTCAAAGAAAATCAATTGCTTTACAAAATAACTACCAATTTCTAGCAATTTTAATAAAACTATTTCCATTTGTATGCACAATGCACACAAGCAAAACACCCAACAAAAACACACGGCTCATACAATACAACACACATTACACAGAGTACAGTATACACTTGTGACTTGACATCTGGTATACATTCCAATTATGTATTTCTTTTCTCTGTTATTATTACGTGTTTCCTTTTGCTTTCATTTTCCATTTCCTTTTGTATTTTATTTGAAATTCATTCAATATTTTTTTTTGTTGTCACTTCACCATCTACTTCTTTTTAAATTATGTATTTTTGAATTTTCCATTGTCTGACATTTAACAAGATGTTTGAGTTGATTTGGTAATTTTTGGTTTTTTGGTGCTGATGGTTGCTGGTGTACATACAATATAACATATTTTTATTAGTTGGTTGGTTGGTCAATGTTTTATAATTTTTTTCTTCTTCACTATATTCATCGTAATATATTGAACATGTATTTAAAAGTTCATATTACAAATTTTTTTTTTTTTTTTTTTTAATTAATGACGGACAACGATACAATTTGACTTTATTTCTTTTAATTTAAAATTATTTTCTTTGTTTAAAATTAAATTTGTGAAATATTATGTGTGTACATAATAATAATAATAATAATAGAAATTAAGAAGAAAAAAAATGTAACATATACAAATGTGTGTATATATAAAATTTTTTTGTTAAATTAAATTAAATAGAAAAATTTAATTAAATGTGATTTATCTTTTTTTATAATTACGTATAAAAAAAGAGTGAGAATAAAAGAAAACATAAATACAAAAAAAAATGTAAAGAAGTAAAATTATCTTTTATTAAAAAAAAAAAATTAAATAAAAATTAAAAATTAATTAAGTGAAAAAAAAAGAAACAAAGAAGAAGAAGAAGAGTATTAATTAAAATAAAATATAAAGTTGAAATTTAATAAATGTAAAGTGCTTCCAAATTAAAATTGTATTATAATAATACACATTTTTATTAACCAAAAATTGTAATTATACATTAGCTTGTTGTTTTTTTCTTTTTGATCTTGTAAATGTACGTAATCATCGTAAAATAACAAGAAAAAAAAAAGTATTGGTTTAATTATGTGTAATATGTGTATGTATGTATAGTATAATTTCTATACCTTTGTAGTACGCTAGTGCATTCATGAACAAGATTTGTATCATATACATCATAAATTGCTGTAGTGCCTGTATTAAGAAAGGTATTCTTTTATATACATAATATTGTGTGTATAGTTCAGTTTGGATCCTTTCTTGTTAAAATAAGTACTTGAAATTTTAATTCCCTTTTTTCTTTAACATTTCATTGCTTTGATAAATTTTTTAATTTTTTTTTTCAATTTTATTTTGGTGCTTAAAAGATTTTGTACATGTTATGTATGTATATATACGTGTATATGCAATGTACATATAATAAATAATAATTAAGAAAAATAAACAACAAAAAATATTAAATAAAAGACAGTATAGTACGTGAAATGCAAATTTTAAAGACAACTCCCTTATGAGAATAATGCATTTTTTCTTAAAAAGAAGAAAAGGGTAGGTACCTATAAGTTTTTATTACAACATTTAATAATAAAATACTAAAGAAATTTAATACCTATAAAAGATTTTTGTTTTATTTTTATTTTATTTAATACATTTTTATTCTTATTATTTTGTATGAATTTTTTATTTGTTATACAAAACAAAAAAATCTGAATTAATTTATTATTATATAAATAATACAAAAAAAAATAAATAAAATCAAATGAAAAAGAAAAATTAATGAATAACAAAAATACATAATTATCGTAGGTTAATTTATTTATACTTTATGATGTGTGTATCTCAATTATTACTACCTACACACTAATTGATATAATAGAATTTTAATACATACATGTGCATTTAATAACACTAGTTTACTACCTTGTAAGAAAAAAAAAAAACAAACAACAAAATTTAATATAAAACAATAGAAATTAATGTGAGAAAAAAAAATTTACAACATGCACAGTTGTATGTAAAAATTCATAATTTAAGTTTAGATTAAAATCCATTTGTTATTAATTATTTTTTTTATTGCTGATGTTTCTCTATTCCTTATCGGTAAAATTTTTTAAATTAAAAAAATAAAAAGCAACAAAAAAAGACAGGAAAGGGTAGGAAAAAACCATACAAAATATTGCTAGATAATTAAATAAACAAAATTAAGTATACATGAAAAAGAAATATATGCCAATTATTATCATAAAAATATAATCGTGTTTTTTTTTTTTTTACTCATATAAATGTAAAGTATTTAATTCAATTATTATTTTTCTGTATTGTTATTACAGAAAAAAATAAAATAAATAAATAAATAAGATACACATGTGTATACGTATATTAATCGACTAATGAATGGATTGGGTAAAAAATTTTTTCTATCATCATCTTTTAGCTTATAACAAATATTAATAGAAAAATAAACAAAATAAAAAAATATTATTGATAATGTAGGTAGAGATAATGAGTTCGTGATTGAAATAAATAAAAATCAAAAGAAAACAATAAGAAAAAAAAAACATTGTTCATAATTTAATATTTTAACATTGATATTGCTGTTGTAATAATAATAATAAACTATAAATTCGTACTTACGTATATATGTACTGACATATTCAAAATGTTATGATATGTGAGTCATATTAATAAAATAGTTTTCCATATAACATAAATTCATAAGCATATTTTATAGAAAATATAGACGAATAAATATGTATATATAGACCTTTCAAAATTTTCAAGTATATAATTTTAAAACTAGTTTGTATCTATAATCAATACGAACGTCATACATATTTGTACAATATTATACCTGTGTATATTTTATTAATGATTTTTCTACATGAATTAAATAAAAAAAAGGTGAAATGAAAATTCATTCATGTAATTGAGAGAATCTATACCATCACACTTTATGTGTATATATCTAATCTAACAATATACCTAGACGTAGCCAAGCAAGTTTAACATTTATGAATTGATCACTTATTACCTGCTATTGTGGTTACTTGAGATTATAACTCCTTTTATTTTTTCTAAAGATGTTATTAAAATTTCATCTAACACTCAATTAATTTGTTTACATCTTTTAATTTGAAAGATTATTATTTAAGGTGCACGTACATTTACTACATAGAAAATAATTTAATTAACTTGAAATGATCATAATTCATACATACAACATAGTTGCTAAACTGGTATATGAATATCGTCAAAATAAATAAAAGAGGGTGTTAAAAATGTAACTGCAATGGACTGATCACTTCACAGTGTTTTAGTAAAATAGTATTTATCCTAACTGAATGAAACAACTGCTATAGATTTTTAGAAATCAAAATATTTTGATTTCATTAACTATCATAAATTTTAAATTCATTCTATCGAAATTCATTTAATATTGTTAAATGATTGATCACATTTTTTTTTTAGACCAATCCTATATGTATTTTTACATGATTTTCTCCTTTCATTTGATTATTTTTAAATTACTTTTAATTGTAATTTATACTGAAATAATATCATCTATCGTAATCAATTAAAAAAAAAAAAAATCATATTTTCATTATGATTTACATGTTATGCCATAACTTCTATATGCACATACATATGTATTCATAAAATCAATTTAAATAAAGTGCTATCATTAATATAAAATGTGACATATACAAACATACGATATATTCATACAAATATACATATACATATATTACATTATATAGGTATACAAATTTTTATATGCATGTATTATATATACAGTATAAAATATACAAATATAATACCACTTGAAAGTTTTGGCATCATCACATCATCAGTTAAGTCAACAATTTGTTGAATGATATAAAATCCAATAATGTACGTACAACGTACTCGAAAAACGTACATATTTGTCAATATTTGTATATGTAATTTATATACATTTACCAAAAACAAAAAAGCAAAAAAAAAAAAAAAAAAAAACAAGAAATTATTAAAAACATATTGGTCTATCTATATTCTACATATATTTATTGATTAACTTAACAGTATATTGTGAAAGGAAGCAACAAAATTCAATTTTCATAACCTTTTTATTTCTTCTTTTTGTAATTAAATTTTTCCAATTTTCTTTCTTTTTTTTCATAAACTTGTTAACTTTATTAACATGTACATTTTACGTAAATCATATATGCAGTAAATACAGTATATAAATTAAATAAAAAATATTATTCTAATGTGCATGCTACTGCTGTCGACATCAACAATGATGATGAAGATGCTGGCTTTGAAATGGGATGATGACCCTATGATATTCTATAACTTACATTCATATTCAGAGTTGTATATAGTATATGATACCTATATGCTGTATTCAATTTTGTAAATGAAATTCAATTCTAATCAAACTTGACCTCATCATGTTAGTGTACTTTGTAATATGTGTTTCATATGACTACATTATGTATATGTACATGAAAATATAATCAAATATGCAAACGAACAGCTTTATAGGAAATTTCATATACGTCCATATGATAGTTTATTCTTTCAATTAAAGAAATAAATTTCATTTAATGTATGATGAACATTGATGTACAATTCCATTTGTATATATATATACGTTTATCAAATTGAAATTTTTTAAGGACAATCGAACTTAAAAAAAAAAATGAAAATTTTTTTCTTAAATTGCTTTTATATTTCTGTACTTATGAAGTGATGTACTTTGGCAATGAATGGAATAATTAGAGAAAATAACGTAAATTTAAGTATTCTAATTATATTGAAATGTATGCATTAAGAAAATTATACATATAAGTGGTGTAAAACGTTTTTAGTTCAATTTTAAATCATTTAAAATTTTTGTTGAATTTTTTTTTTTTTTTTTGTATCTTTCAACATACATAATTATAGTACATACTTTTGTGTATTTTTATTAGAAAAATAATAATTTTGTAAAAAAATTTTCTATTATTGATTTTTTACGAGCATTTTAATGATTATTATGTACATTTCATTACCAATTCTGATGTCTCATTAGAATGAAACAATTTAAAAGATTTTCAAAACAAATTTTTCTTTACAATAATTTTCTTTTTGTGATTATTTCATTATATATCTATACAATGTGTACAATGGCACAAAAGCTAAGGAAAAAATTTAATTTCACATGATAATACGAGCAAAAAGTTAAAAAATTGAAAAAAGAAAAATTTCTGTAAAGAAAAAATTTTCTTATTTTAATGCGAAACAAAAAAGATACAGAATGGTGGATTAAGCGCGAAAATTTTTTGTATCCTTTTTTTTTTATCCTTACACTTACAATTTATATTTTTTATTTTTTTGTTTTCCTTCGTTTTTTCTATTTTCCTACAGAGATTTCTATTGTAAATGGTATGCTCATGTATGTATGAAATATACCTCAGTTTAGGTCTATTACTGAAGGTATATAGATACCGTCTATTATAATAGATAGCGCATACGGTGTATTATTATTCGGTTTGTATTCTGATGCCGTGTGTATGATGGTGGCACCAGTCCTTCAGACGAGACTATATGCCCCAAATATTTTACATTGTTACTAAAGAGCAGCATACCATTATTATGAATAACAACAGCAGTAGTAGCAGCAGCAGTAACGGCAGCATCAATGTGCAAAATGCTCACGTACGTACACATAATATGTATATTTATGAATTCTTACACATTTGTGTACGAAAACAAGAAGAGCAAATATATATACGTTACGTATGTACATATACATACGTATTTATGTTCATTTTTCAGAAAATTCAATTGTACGAAAAGAAAATTGTTTTTTCTGTTTTTCTTTTTATTTTTCCGTTCTTACACCCAGGATAATATTGTAGTCCTAGAGCTATACATATACATAAATAGTCAAAAAAAATAAAAATAAAAAAAAACAGGAAAGAAAAATTTTAAAGTGTTCATTTTTTCTATACAATTAAAATGTACATACGGAAAATAGGTACCAATTTTTCTTAGCGTTTAGAAAATATAAGAATGAGGTTTTCCTCAATATTTTTTATTTATATGCAAAACACTTTAACTAAATGAAATGCTTAACATTTAATTACCACATGTAGATTTTCTTCCCTTTTTTTTTCTATTTTAATTAAATTTTATAACATACTAACACAATTTCACTTTAATAACATCATTTTACGGTAATTAACGTATTGTCCTAATTTATATCTGTATTCTGTGTGTACACATGTTGATATGTGTATGTATGAATGAATGGATGCGGTAAATTAAGGAGAAAATTTATTAAATGCCACATATACGAAGTATACAATTCTGCATGTAAACATAAATAAGTAAATGTGACGACCTATTTTATGAATTTGTAAATTTTATATATGTATCCCATATACATTATCATTTTTAGAAGGAAAACTTTAATTTTTTCTTTAATTAAAGGATTATTAAGGATTTTCATGACAATGAGAATTTTAAATTTTTAGAATTATTTTTTTTTTTTTTTTTGTCTTTTAAATTTAATTTTGTAAAATGAAAGACAGCATTAAATTTAATTTCATTCAAATTTCATAAATTAAAAGGAAATTGAATTCTGTACATTTTGTATATAAAAAGAAATTTAATTTTGACCTACAACAGTAGAATAATTTTTTACTTGTATGTCGAATGTATATACTATATATATACTATGTACAAGAAATAAATGATTGGAAGAACCTATATACCTACATACATACATCCACATATGTACATATGTACATGTGTCCGGATGTTCATGTTTTTGTTTCACATATTTTATTAAAATGAAAACAATAAAAAGTCCTTCAGCATTAATACTACAGATATTCTCATATCTTCCCTCTATTCAGTATTTTAGTGAATACCATATTAGTACACATATCCTTTTTTTCTCTATATAGATATTCCTCTCGTTTTAATGAGGACTTGTTTTCACACACTTTTTTTTTATTTTTTGTTCTTTTTTTTATATTTATAAAAAATAATTGTGTTGATAATGTCCACATACACATCATTCATAATATAATGACACGCCATCATTATTATCATCATCATCATAATCATCATCACCATCATATCATATCATTATCATTTTGTTGACTTCAATAAAAGTTGTTATAGCTTTTTGTTTTTTTTTTTTTTTTTAATGAATGCAAAAACAAAAAAGAAAAACTATCAGGAAAATTGAAAAAGGAAGTGAAGGAAAACTCTTTTTAAACAGAAACAAAAAAAAGAAGGGAAATGTGTGTATGAAGCGAACCACTAAACATACATACATTCTCTTTCCGTACGAGGCTATGTTGGCAAGTAATGAATGAAACTGATTTGAATGTAAAGTAACGTTTTTAATCATTTTGAAATCCTTTTAAATTGAATTTATATCTTAAAAGCATTTTAAAATTTACTTAAATTATTTTGGACATTTTTATAAAACATGTGAAAACTGTTTTTATGTTATTTTGATTTGTTTTTTTGTTTTTCTTTTTTGATGTCCCTTTTGTATTATGTACACATTTTAAATTTCAATTTATACGTACAGAATTTGGTTGCTCACATTTGTATGTACATATACTTGTATATATATATACGTGGTAAATTTTTGTTCAAGGCGTGCATATAAAAAAAAAGATTAAACATTAAAAGAAACAAATAAAAACGGATTTTATTTTATATTTTTCATCATTTGGTATTTTTCTATATAAATTATTTTATTTTTTATTCCTTTTTAATTTTTTTATGGTTTTTTTTTTTTTTTTTCTTTAAATGTGAAAACAAATCGATGTCCTGGTGTGATTTTATGTTGGCTATATGCCAAAATATTTTCATATGTTTGTTATGTTTTTAAAAAGAAAATTGGATAAAATTGTTGGTTAGTATCATCGTCATCATCATCATCATCATCATCAACATCAACATCATACAAGAGTAGTAGAATAAAGTGGTTGTTAGCCATTCTCATCTTCTAGCGTATGAATGGCTGATATACATATCTAGTGTACATACATATGTACATATAGGCTTTGTACACTTGCTGTATAACGTATTAATAATGCATATAAACTATTCATGTGCATAAAATGATAATTGAAATTTATACGTATGTACCACTAAGAAATACGTAAAGTATGTATGCATATAGAAATACAGTGACGTAGTAAATATGTACATACTCGTTTTTTTTTTTGTTATTATCCTTTTTTTTTTACTCTATAGTTGATTGTTATATTATAGAGTGGAGTAAGAGTACAGCAACATCATTGAATTGACTGACTATGTGGTATAATAATACATAATATATGAATGTTAAATGTTATATTATAACAAGGATATGCATATAAATTTATAATTTTATAACTATTGTACATATGTATGTATGTACATTTATTATTCATGTATTTCCTGTATACCTTATAATAATAAATATATATACATATAACAATTGGCACAGATTTCAGTTACAAGGATGATTAGATTCATTTAGCATATATATATTATTTAACATACATATATGCATATATTTACAGTATATTCAATGAAATTGTATATAATATGTGTGCATATGTTTTGAATTAAAAAAAATAAAAAAATAAAAAATAAAAATCAAAAGACATACATATGTACAAAATGCTCCCTGTAGAAATTTGTGACATATATTACATGAGATATATTATACAAAAAAAAAAAAATAACATAATAGTTTTGAACATACTGTATGTATATACATATGCATGTGCTGATGGTAAATGTACATAAGGTACTCATAACATACTTATATGTACTAACATCATCATCATCATCAGTATCAGTTTACTTCAACTAAAAGTGCATGAAAACAACATATCTTTTTTCTTTCTTAAGAAATCACCCATATGGTGTGGGAAGAAGGCTAAATAAAAGGCAAAAAAACAAACTAAAAAATTCAATATTAAAAAAAAAATGAAATAAAATAATAATAATAATAAAAGAAATATGAATCAAAAGAATAATGAAAAAAAAAAAATAACTAAAATAAATTGTGCTGCGGTAAGCATTTCATCATACACTGTGATCTGTAAGAGTAAAAAAAATAAAAGACAAACTTTGTTTTTTTTTTCCTTCAAGTTGTTTTTTTTTTATTTTTATTCTTTTTTTTCTTACAGCATTTTTTGACTCTTTATTTTTTTTCCTTTTACTCATCCGTTAGATGATATATAGTATATTTTTTTTTTAGAATAAAAATTTTAAGTGTTATTCAGGATTAAAATAATAATAAGTATATGAAGAACACACATGATTTCAGGCAAAAAAAAAATATGAATGAGGGAAATAAAAGTGAAAAACAAAAATAGGTCAATTTGCATAACATTAAAAAACAAAAACATAACATATAAAATAAAAACACGTACGAGAAACTTTTTGGTTTACCTTTAAATCATATAATTCGTATACTATGTATCATACATACACGGCAATATAATATTTGTAAGGCTGTATATTTTAGCTTTTATAGAGTCTTTATAACACATATGTTAAAAGATAGGGATGGGAGGGAGGTGTAATAGTGGGACAGAAAAAAAATCTGCTGTTTTTTTTTTATAATCTTAAAAACAAAAAAAAAAACAAAACAAAAACAATAATAACGGTTATAATGTTGATGATGGTAACAGTATACGTACTACACTATAGTGGTGTGTAAATTGCATCATAGTTGCAATTATATACAAAAGATATTGCGATACATTGGTGTTTACATACATTTGCAATCGCTATCATTTTTACCACCATTATCACTGCTGTTTGTGTAGGTTAACCAAATAAAAAAAAAAAAACAGCAAAAAAAAAGCATGTAAAAAATATAAAAAGTTTTTGTTTTCATTGATTTTTTTTTTGTAGTTTTCGTGTACATGCATGCAAATAACATTTTTACACATTTACCTATTTTTACTGTTCTCATAAATTTTTTTACAATTAATTTTTTTTTTAATTGCAGAAAGGATATAAAAATAGCAGCAGCTTTTGAGTTGATAAACAAAAAAAAAATGTTGGTACATTGTAAATATGTTTACTACTAGCAGTAAATGAAAACAAAAAAAAATATATATATATAAAAAAACGACAAATGCGGAAAATATCTAAAAATTTAATGTATGCATGACAAACAAAACTAAAAAAAAAATAAATAAATAAATAATACATAAGTACTTGGTCAACAAAATTAAATAATTTACAAAATAATCACAAGAACGAAGGCAAAAAAAAGCAAATAATACAAAAGACCACAACATAAAAAACTTATCTTTTTTTTTTTTTTTTTTGAATAGAAGATACGGTTTCGGATGATTTACTTTCCCAATGTCTATAAATATCACGTGTAAACGGGTAAATTTTAATAATGAAATTAATAAAAATTATTATCAAATAAATACAATAAAATTAAAAATAATAATTAAACGAAATAATCAACAACAGCAACAACAAGAAAAATTACAAAGAATTTATACAATAAATCAACGAATAAATAAACAAAAATTACACAAATGTATTACAATAATAATCGGATATCATCATCATCATTGTTTATATTATTACTATTATTATTATTGTAGTTCTTATAATAATTGTAATAATATTAGCGATATAATTAGCAATAATCAATATCAAAATTATAAATATCATAATATTTGATAATTGTGTAAATAAAAATAGCATAATAAATGAATTTATTTTATTGCTGTTGTAATACAATGGCACCAAATACCCGTGTTACAAGAAAATGGGAATTATTTGCTGGTCGAAATAAATTTTATTGTGATGGGTTATTAATGTCAGCACCACATACCGGTGTATTCTATTTAACATGTTTTTTAATAACTGGTACATCAGCATTATTCTTTGCATTTGAGTAAGTTTTACTTAAAAAAAAAAAAAAAATCACTTGTAATTTTTACACCCATGTGTGCATATATATTTTTTTTTATTATGTAGTTGTCCATATCTAGCTACACGAATAACACCAGCTATACCAATTGTTGGAGTCGTTTTATATTTTTTTACAATGAGTTCATTACTACGTACAACATTTACAGATCCAGGTGTCATACCAAGAGCATCACATGATGAAGCTGCTTATATTGAAAAACAAATTGGTACCAAAAACAAAATTCTTTTTTCTTCATTTTCATTTTTGTAATATTTTTTATATCTTTTCTTTTTATAGAAGTGCCAAATTCACTTAACAGTCCAACATATCGACCTCCACCACGAACAAAAGAAGTTCTTGTTAAAGGTCAAACTGTAAAATTAAAATATTGTTTTACATGTAAAATATTTAGACCGCCTAGAGCTTCACATTGTAGTTTATGTGATAATTGTGTTGATCGATTTGATCATCATTGTCCTTGGGTAAATTGATAATTAAATTATTCTTTTTCTTTTCATTATCCTTTTATTTCAAAAAACAAATTCAACGTTTTTCTGTTTTTTTATTTAGGTGGGCAATTGTGTTGGAAAACGAAATTATAGATTTTTTTATATGTTTCTAGTCTCTCTTGCATTCTTAGCCGTATTTATATTCTCATGCTCCGTAACACATTTAGTTTTATGTAAGTCTTAGAGAAAAGGAAGTTTTTATTTTCTTTTGAACACAATTTAAAAAATTCACATTTATTTTTTAGTAATGAAAATGGAGCAAGAAGTATTTGAAGTAATTAAAAAAGCACCATTCAGTGTTGTTGTAACATTTATTTGTTTCTTTTCAATATGGTCAGTTATTGGTTTAGCTGGTTTCCATACATATTTAACAACAAGTGATCAAACAACGAATGAAGATGTAAGTCCACGAAAAACGTTTGATGGATGGTAGTTAAAAAAAAAATAAATAAATAATAAATGACTTCGTTTTTTTTTTCTTTTTTTTGTAGCTCAAAGGCTCATTCTCATCAAAAGGAGGACAGCGAGCAGTAAATCCCTATTCAAGAGGGAATATTTGTTTAAATTGCGTTCACATATTATGCGGACCAATGACACCATCATTAATCGATAGGTAATCCAATAAATTAAAATGTACTTTGATTTTATTTTTATTTTTTTAATTTTTCACATTATAGGAGGGGAATTGTTACAGATGAATATATTTCACAAATGCAACATAATCCTCAAAATCCTAACAATCAATTATTAACTGAATTAACATCAGCTCCATCACCATTAATTACAAATCAGCCATCAGTTGCTGGTATAGAACCATCTGTATCTGGGAAACATAGAATGTTTGATGATGTAAGTTAGAGATTTTGAAAATCAAAAAAGCTGAAATTTAATTTAATTTTTTTTTTTCGTTTTTCTAATTTTTCAGAATAATCCTGGAATATACAGACATCGTAGCTATGATAATTTACAAAATGGTAAGTCAACAACACAATTTTCTCCAATACAAACACCAGCCTCATATCGTTTAAGAAAGAATCAAAATATAACACATTCACCATCATTTGATCGTAATTCCCCAATACCATTATTACATAGAACAATTGTTAATAATAGTACAAATAATGTACCAGTACCAAGTCAATTTAAATATTATTCACCGCAACGTCGTCATACTAGATCTGAATCAAATGTAGCGCGTTATCCATTTCATAAAAATCGTGCTATATTACCACGACAAAATTCTGAAGAATTACCAGAAGCGGCTAGGCATACATCATTACCAATGAGACCACGTTATAAAAAACAAGAAGTATTATTTGAATTAAAAAGTCCAACCAATCGTTTAACAATACGTGAATGTGATTTTGGTGGTGGCGGTGATCCAATCGAATCAGAATCAAAAGAATCACAAATATTTCGTGTTAGTAAACGTAATTTATATCAACAATATGGTAGTCCGGCTGGTTCAAGAAAAGAACGTTATTCAAATGTTTATGAATACTCATTTAATATTGATTTAAATTCAATAATTGAAGATGCAGCTAGTGATTCATCATAGTATTCTATAAATGTATAAATCTTATAATGATATGATATGATTAGAAATTTAAAAGAGAAAAATACATATTGTATTGTGTATTATTTGTTATTTACGTATATAGGACACACACACAACACATAATATATTATAGATACATATATTATGATGATATTATTTACATTATATTTATATATATTTAGGCGTGTATATTAAATTTGAAATACAATACTCGTAAAGATTTTGAATAATAAGAAAACAACAACAGAAATAAAATGACAAAAAAAAAACAACAATAAAAGAAAAATGTTCTTAGAACATGATAGTAAATTTAAAATTAAAACACAAAAAAGTAAAGCAAATAATGAAAAATTTTGAAGAAAACAAAAATATTTACAAAAAAGAAAAAAAAACTCCATACAATCGGTATGCCTTAAATATTGTGAAAGATAAATAAAAATAATGAAAAAAAAAAATAATATTAAAAAAATAATGAGAAAAAAAAATAAAATGTGAGAGATTTTTTTTTTTTTAAATAAATATAATAAGAAAACAAAAAAATTAATTAAAACAAAATCTATTAAATAATGAAAAAACAAACACTTAAAATAAAAAAATAAAAGAAAATTGCTCAAATTAAATGAAGGAAAGACGAAATTTTTAAAAACGTTTAAATAAATACAACATATATATTTTTTTTTAAATTTGGTTTTTAATTCGGACATCAATGGTCGTATTTTTATTTGATATCAATTTTTAATTTAATTTATTTTGTGATCCTAACAATTGTTGCATTTTTGCTCATAATTCATTCATTGTACATAAAAATGGGTACAAACATACTAAAAAGTACTATGCTATAGCTCCTATCAAAAATGTACTTTAATTCAGTATTCAATTTCTATTAGAGAGATTGAATTGCAATGAGGATGGGTTCTTTATTTATTTAAATTTAAAAAATTAAATAAAAATATTTTTTTTTTATCAATAAAATTTATTTTTTAATTTTTTTAATTCATTGGCAATAATTTTCATTTTATATACATATGTACAAAATTGTATGACAATGAAATTATTATTCATTGATGCGTATAAATAAAATTTATTCATTTTTTGATTAAAAACATAATTATACAAGGATGCAAAATAACGGAAAAAACGAAAAACAAGAAAAACTTCGAAATTTTTTTTTTCATATTTAGGTCGTTGAAAATATTATTACACAAAATATATCAAGTGATAATTTTTTAATCATTTTTTAAAATAGTTTTTTTTTATCATTCATGACATGTATTTTTTTTCCCCTGATATTATTATTTAATTTAATTTTATAATTTAAAAAAGATTTTTTTTTCCATTTTTACAGATCAATGAATAATTATGTTTCTGTTCTTTTATATATACGTACTACATACTCGTAATACGTACGAAAAATACATTTGTTTTTCCTTTGTGTTTATTATTTGTAATAAATTATTACAGGTATTATAATTTTTATATATTTTCTTTTCCTGGCTTTATTATTTATTCATTCTGTTTTTTGTTTTTATTTATCATTAACATAACATTTTTATATATTATTATTTTTTTTTAAAATCATTATACGTTTATTGCATCAGCAAGCAAAATAAATTACAATGTGCAATTATACCAACGCATAAGAAGAAAATAAAAGAAAAAATTAATTATCATATTTATGCTTTTTAAATTTGAAAAAAAAAAAAAATTGTGATTGTGATTGCATTTAAAATTATTCTCTTTTAAGTTATTAAAAAAGGAAATAATTACATAAAAATACAATAATTTAGTCAGCTTGAAAAATGTGTTTGTTTTTTTGTACGTTTTGAAAAATAAATAAAGTACTCATCCTTTCTTGCATTGATATTTACATATACATATATTTTTCTGTTATTGTTGTGTTAATGAAACAATGAATAATATATGGACAATTAAATTAATATAAAAACAAAAGCAATAAGAGATTACGCTTTTTTTCTTTTTTAAAAAAAAAAAAAAAAAAAAGAAACAATGTATGTTTATATAGCATCAATCATAAAATATACATTTACATACATCAACTTCCTGTTTAAATTGAGTTCCTTTATTTTAAAAAGAAAAAAAAATCATTTAAAAACAAAATTCATAGAAAGTATTTTTGTGAAATTCATCGTAAAATATATTTTGTATATAAAACGAAAAAAAAAATTTGAGACCATCGAGACTCACATACACATGTATATTTATTGTTAACACTACAATATGTGCATAAAGTTTTTTCAATGCAGAAGGTCATGAAAGCAATAGAGATTAATTGAATTAGTATACAGAGAAAAATTGTCCAAATATGTAAAATATGCTTGCTGTTTTGGCCCAATGATAGCCTCAACGACAATATAAATTGTATGTATTAAATAGTGAATAATTTCAATGATATGGAAAATTGTTCACTGTTTTTAAAATGGATTCTATTTTATTTTTTTGATTTCTATAAAGGAAAAAAAAAAAAAAAGAAAGCCAGAATTTTACAATTCTACTTTGCGACATGTTGATTGCGCTATCATTGATCATTAGGTTTTACATAATTTCAAAAATGATCAAACTTTTATTATGCTTTCGAATACGAAACCTTATTCTTAAATCCTTGCAGAAATAAGTATTGAAAAACTTTATGAACAAGGTGTATAAACTATTTAACTATGTAGGTAAACACATTAAATCATTACATACTACAGCATTTATTAAAGTATCATATTATTTCAAAACATAATACAAAAAAAAAAAAACAGGCAAAACAAAAAAATAAAGAAGATACATATGTAAAAAAAGTATTAATTGTTATGTTTTAATTGACTGTTTATAAACTTTTTTTTTTATTTTGTATTATAAAATGCGCCTATTGTTGATAATATTTTTTTAAAAATTAAACAAAAAATGAAATGAAAGTATTAAATGTATAAAAATAATTTATTTTTATAAAAATGTACATACATTATTGTACACATTGTTGAAAAGAAATAACAAACAAACAATAATTGGTAGTACTGTATTTATGTTTATATGTAATTATCATCATGTATTCAGATATTACATTACATGAAATTTTTTTTTGTATATTTTTTGAGTAATTCTCATTATGTCTTATAAACAAACAGGATCATAAATTTATAAAGCTTGAGAAATTATAAAACAAAATAAAATTTAAAAAACAATATAAATAAAAGTACTACATACAAATAAATACAAAAATTGGCAAAAAGACAA
The DNA here is from genome assembly GCA_963971155.1 of Anthrax anthrax. Lineage (NCBI taxonomy): Eukaryota > Metazoa > Arthropoda > Insecta > Diptera > Bombyliidae > Anthrax > Anthrax anthrax. The sequence continues at coordinate 20,994,506 of OZ020120.1, forward strand.
AAAAAAAAAAAAACAAAAATGAAAATATACAAGAACAAAAATTACTTCTATTCATTGTATAGAAAAGAAAAAAAGAATTTATGATTTTTTATACTTTTTTTTCTTTATCTCTTTTTTCTCTTTAATTCAAACTACAAAAAAAAAATCAAAATACGCTTCATTCGAGTTTTTTTGTTGTGTTTATCCTCTAAAATAAAATTAGTAAAATTCGGTGAGTTGATTTCTGCATATACCAAAAAATAAAGCAACTTTTATTGTGTATATAAGTAGATGCTTTTAGCGATTGAATTTTATTTCTTGTCTTTTTTTTTTTTTTAAATTAAATCAAAAAATTAATAAATTATAATTTATTCTATAATTCATTCATTGCAATCACTCCATTCGAAAATCAGAGAATGAAAGAAAAATAAATTTTTTTCTGTTTTTCATAAATTAATTCATTTTTATTCATTCAAAGCATCTTTTAAAAATATTTTGTATTTTAGACGCAATTTATTCAAATTTTTGACTTTTTATTAAGTTTCGTTAATTTTATTTTCTTTTTTATTATTGATATATTTTTTTTTTTTACTTTGCATAAAATTAGATAAATCGATGTATTGCTCTTCTGTATGTTTAGTTCTCATTTTGTAAATATTTTGTATGAAAAAAAAAAAACAATAATAACAAATTCATTTATGCATATTTCCGTGTTGTTGTTTACTTTTGTATATTAAATACACACATTACATACATATCGTGTAAATATTCATTTTAGAAAGATAACAACAAAAAACAATTTTTTTTTGTTTTGCTATGAAATAAAAATAAAAAATAAAATTATTTGCAAACAATTAAAACGACACAATCATGATCCGTTGGGGTTCAGTAACAAAGTCAACAAAACGACAGACGCATAGGTGCTAATAAAATTAATAATTCACTTAAAAAAATTTTTTAAATGATGCAATTGATGCAGACACTATCACTGGACTCTGGGCTTCAAATCAATGTAAAAATGTAAAAAAAATTAAAGATTTTAAAATATTTTTCAACATTTTATTTTGAAAACAAAAAAAGGACTTGAATTTTTTTTATGTTTAATTTTTTTTTCTCTGTCCTATTTAAAATTAAATTATTCTCTGTTTTTAATTCTAATCATGATTTTGTCGTTTTAATATAGTTTACATTTTTTCTTCCTTTTTTTTCACAATAAAAAATTTTCATTTTCGAAAACACGTTGCAATTTAATTATTAGTACGTTAAAAAAATTAGTTAACAAATAAACATCATAATAGCAAATCCATTTTATTCAAAATAATCAAACATATTGAGCACGCAAAAAAAAAAAAAAAAATAAGGTTCTAAATTAAAAACCTTTTTGCAATGAAGTGTTTTAATGCATTTTATTTTATTTAATATTTAACAAAAATGTTTACTAAATTTCGTATTAATATATTAAAACATTTTATATATTTTTCTTAGAAATAACCGAAAACTTTGATGAATTATGGATATGAAAAAATTTTATACTGTAATGTTTATTGTAATGAAATTTAATTATGTCTTTCTGTGGTTAGTTTTCAATAAAATTTTGTATAAAATTGTAAAATAATTTTTCATCACACAAATATCAAAATGAAATGTTGAATTTTTTTATGCACAAATATCAAAACATTTTTTGTCGCTTTGATTGCCTTCCACGGAAAAAAACTTTAAATAAAAAATTTTAAATTGCAACGAATTTTAGATTTTGTTTTTTGAATACAAAAGCAAAAGATGAAAATAATTTTATTTATTTTATTCACTAGTTTCATGAACACAAAAGAGAAAACAATTTTTTTTTCTTGTAAATAAAAAAAAAATGTTTCTTTTTTTTTATTCACATTTTATTTTTATTTTTCTTATGCTTAATGATAAATTTATAGAATTTTTTTTTTGTTTTTGTTTAACCTTAGAATTTCTAAAATAAAAACAAATTGTCATAATAATTGAAATTTTGTTAATTTTACAGGTAATTCGAATAGTTTGGCACGTTTAGTTGATAATGAAGTTCCATTATCACAAAGAGATGGTCCAAATGTTGGTGTTGCTATACCACAACAGCAACAGCAACACTATCAACAACAGCAGCAATATCATCAACAACAACAACAACAGCAACAAATATCACCAACAATAACAGATGATGATACATTAGAAAATAATATATTATTAAATAGACATAAACGTTTAAATAATTTAAGTGGTAGTTATAACAATTTATTCAGGGATAATATAGATTCATTATTATTTTATGGCAATAATAACAATAATAATAATAATACAACACTAAATAATACAAATGATGATATAATTCATTGTTTAAATGATGATTATGATAAAGATAATTTAAGTATATCAGATGATTATAAAATGATTAATGATCAATCATTTCAATCATCATCATCAATATTATTAGCAGCTACAGCTAGTTTGCCAACATCTGTAACAGCATTAGCTGCACATTCATTATGCCATCCAATGAAATTTTCACATGAATTCTCATCAAATTTAATAATGAATACAAGCGGTACACGTGGTAGTAATAATATAGATTGTGGTGGTGGTATTGGTCGCCATCATCGTATTATAATGAATAATTTAAGGAAATCAGCATCTGAATCTGAGAATGTATATAGTAATATACCAAATTCGAATATATCATCATCGGCAGTTAGTAGTAATGGTAGTAATAAATCAGATCCAAATTTACATGTATATTCAAATTTAATTGAAGAACATCAAAACCAACAAGAACAGCAGCAGCAGCAACAACAACAACAACAGACGCAAAATCTTCAGTTACAGAAACAGAAACAACATCAGCAGCATAAACAAAAACAAAAACAACAATCACAAAATAATTTATTGAACATTAGTAATAAGCAACTTTCATTATCATTAAGTAAATTACATGATCGAAACAACGAAGACAATTTGTTTGCAACTACAATGGCAACAAAACATGATACATCTGGAGCAACAAGTATTGTTGCAGTAACACCAACAAAAGCAAAAGATACTTTGAAACAAAATTTAGAAACAATACCATCAACATTATTAACAAATGATCTTGATTTAGATGATCCAGTTAGTGCATTTGTTGTGAATAATAGTAAAAAAATTGAACTATCATCAAATAGGAAAATGAAAAATCGCAAGGGAGCAACATCATCTGAACAACAACAACATAATATTGAGAAACATGATGCAGAAATGACATCAGATTTAATAATATCTGGTACAACGACAATTTCTAATAGTCAGACATTAGTAACGTCACCAAATCAATCATCATCTGCTACAAACACAGCCGGCAGTAATGGCAAAGAACGTGATTCTGCTAGTGGTGGTGCTGCTGCTGGCTTTATAACACCAAGTCGCCTTAGACTTTTACAAGATACAACTATGATTAATACCGCTTTAGATTTAGATAGTTTGGATGGTTCAAGCATTGGAAATAATTCTCAATCTTGTTTAGTTAAAACTGCAATGGTATAAATATTTCTTTATTCATTTCTCTATTGATGATCTTTCTTTCCTAATTTTTTTTTTTAAAAATACAATGACCCTAAGTGATTAAAATACAATTTATTTTCGAATTAAATTCGAATAAACCCCAAATACATAAGTGATAATAAATTTCTTTACATGTGTAAGGCGTTGATACCTTGATATTTTTTTTTCTTTTCGATTGAATCGAATAATTGCCAGGTAATACAAAATTACAAAGGAACAGTATATTGCTTATTTTCGCTTTACCTTTTATTTTCCTTTTGAATTTTTTCAATGCTGCTATTATTATTACCATAAAAAAATATTTAAATCTCATCGCTTATTAAAGTTAATTTAAAATTTCTTCCAACGAAAATATACATGTTTATGCATTTGCATTTAAATGAAATATAACATTAAAAATAAAAAAATTAAGGCAAAAGAAATATGAAAAAATATCATTAGAAATTTTTTTTTTTTTAATTTAAACTAGATATAATTTTTGAATATAAACGAAAATGAAAAACGATAATATTTAAATGACTTCTCTTTCTTCCATAATTAAAAAATAAAATAAAGTGCGAAATATAATCTGTACAGTAGAAATAATACAAAAAAAAAAAAAAACATTTAAAAAGTAAACAATAAGATAAACAAAAACAACTGAATTGTATTAAGTCATCGGTTTAAATAAAAAAAAGAATAAAAAATGTATGTAGAAAGATATAAAAAATTTGAAAAAAATTTAATTGATAATAAAATAAAGTGAAAAATTGTAAAACAACAACAATACATATAATAGTTTGAAAATTAATTGTATAAAATTGCCTAAGATTATATGTAAATATTATTTTTCACATTTTATACTTAAATAATAATTGAAAAGATGAAAAAAATTAAAAACGAAAACAAAAATTGTTTTAAGAATGAAAAAATAAAGAAAAAAAAAACGAACTTTATTTTAAAAAAAATATATTTATTCTTTTTCCTTTCAACATCCAAGTTACTCATCCACATCTATGAAGGTAATGGTTACAAGATTTTAATTAATGGTTTTCAAAAATTGACAAAATTCATTTTTTTTTTAATACTAACATGCAAAAAGTACAGTGTCCAGAAAAAATACTAATTTTCTGCAAATAAATTGAGTACTTTACCAAATCTTTATGGAACATCTAATTTTTCATAACGTATCAAGAACATAGCGTTAAAGATGATATTAAAAAAAAAATTTAATAGTTTTATTGAAAATATTAATTTTATTAATTAAAAATTGTGATATAATATATGTAATTTTTTTCATAGTAGATTATTACATTACAATGGTATAAATTCTATAGTACCAGAAAAGAAATTACAATGAAGGCAGCTTTCAGATTTTTATTAATTTCTCTTAGAATTCTATTTTCTATGAATACAATGTAAATTGAATAAATTTAATGATTTTTCTTTTAATTCAATATTGAATTTTATTTCTTTTTTCTTACATATTTTATAAAAATTAGCTTTATAGTGTTGTTAGAGAATCTTTTCTGATACTAAACTATATATTCATATATATTTTATTTATAAAGAGAAAATAAACAAGTGATTACGTAGAAATTCATTTGTATATTAAATTTAATTCATGACTCAATTGTAAGTAAATACATACAAAAAACAAAAAAGATTACAAACAAAAAAGGAGCAAAATATTATAAAATTATTACAGAAAAAAAAAATAATAATAATAATAATGACTAAAGAACTACTACAAAAAAATACGTGTGCATCTAAATTCTAGACAACTAAAAATATTGTCAACTATAAAAATGTGATGGAAAGAATTTTAAAGTAGGTAAAAAAGTTTTCATATCATTTTGTAATTCTTTACTTATTTCTTTCAAATTTTGATTTGAATTGATAGATTTTTTTCCCACTATTTTTAAATTTCATTTAAATAAGGCAAAAAAATTTTTATATACTTTTTTACATTAAAAAAAAAAAATAATAAATAAAAAAATAAATTTGTACGTAATTTTGATTATTAATACGTAAAATTATACGTTGACATTTTATTTTTCTGTAAATATGTACACATTTTAATTCGTTCATTGTGTATACATTTGAACTTTTTTGTGTATAAATATGCATATTAGTCTTTTATTATTTCGTTGAATTTTCATATTAATAAAATTCAATTTCTGTTTTATTTAGGGTTCATTTTATATTTTTATTTTTCAAAAACATCAAATGATTGTTAATGTGTTGAATACATTCCAATTATAATTAATCATTTGATACTTTTGAAAAATAGCCTGGATAAAATAAGAAAGAACACAAAAATAATAGAAATTTAGAAAAAGGAAATTTTTAAAAATGATTTTTCTTTTTTTGAGATTCTTAATAAATGTTTAAAATTTATTATCTGGAAAGATACAATTTCATTTGATTTTTTTATTTTTTTTCCGTTTTCTTAAGTTTTTGGTGTTCGAAATTTTAATGTTGGAAGCATTTAAAAATTTTCTTTGTTTTATGTTCAAAATTACTTAAATGCAAAACTTAAAAAAAGAAATAATTCAAGTTCTTTTTATAATGCTTCATATGTATTTTTTCTGGCAAGCTTAAAAGTTAATTCTATAAGCATAATGCAAACCTTTCCAGATAAACTAACACAAAAAATTTCATTACTTTAAAGACTAAACAAATTTAAAAAAAATATATAAATTTATTTTATTTTTCTTCGTTCTCCGAATGAAGTATTCAAATACTTTTTTTTATTGTTTCTTCTGTTTTTTTTTTGTTTTTGCTTTTATAAAAATATTCGAAATAATTTTTTTCTTGATGAAGATATATAAATTTCAATGTGCTTTAAATTTAAATATTTAATTGTTATCTTTATCTATCGTCTGTAACGTCCAAGATAGGCCTTACAATTTGGACATGTATGATGTACATCCATACATTCATCAATACAACATGGAATGAGACAACAACCTAGCCAACATCTGTAAAATATCGAAAATAAAAAAAAAATTAAGTAGTTGCAATTTATTTTTCTGCAGATGGAAAAATAATTTTCCTTTTGAGTGCACTTATGTTACATTTTACTTACCCAAGTAAAGCAATTACAAATCCAGATAGGTATGCAATTAGACCAGGTTCTGTTCTTGTTGATGTTTCAACTTCTGTATTACATGTTGGGCATATCATATGAGTTGGATTCCTTCCAAGTGGTACTAATGTTGTTATAATATGTGTTGCTGTTGATTGTTGTTGTGGTGTATAAGGACTTGTTGGTTTAACACCACCAACAGCTTCTGAATAGCTAGGTGGTGCCGATGGTGGCGGTACGAATGTGTATTGTGGTGGTGCTGGACCGTTTTTACTCATTTTGTCTATAAAAAAAACATATCAAAATCAAAATAATTTGTAATTTAAATTTCTAGAACATTTGTTTGTCATCATAGGCGTATTTTCAAGATTAATATATTTTTTTTTGTATTCAATTTAATAAACAATTACTTTATTTATTCGTAATGAATTATAAGTGAACCGTCAATTTAAATTATTCCAAAGACATCGACTAGAATAATAAAGACAAAAATATTTTCCTACCCACAAATGTACAACAAACTACTTAACAATAAATTTTTATATGAACTGAATGTGCAGTACATTTCAAAAGAGAATGGGTTTCTCTAATAATAATGATTTTTAAAAATCAATGGATATGTATACAAACAAAAATGATAAATCATTCGCTTAGGTTATTATTTCATGACCTTTTCAACAAATAAGTACTTTCAACTTATCAAATTAGGTAAGTCATTAGAAAAAAAGAAAGAAAATTGTTTCAAGTCCTTGAGTTTAGGGCCTACTTTACTTTAATTTTTTTTTTATTCTGTGTACAATTAAATTAAATGCACTTTTTGTTTTTATTATTTAATTGAACTTAAATGCTTCCAAACTTAAAATTTATAATATTCGTATAATAAATTTTAAATTTGTACAGTTTACTTTTAACGTTTACTGTATTAGGCACTTACATTACATTTATAATATACATTATAAGCAGATACTTGCACAACACGATATATATTTTGTATTATGAAATTAAACTTCTACATACTATAACGTACGTAATTTTTTAATAGCATTATGTACATATGTCTCCCATGTATTTACATACTGTATTCTATGCATATCTTATCATATTATTTAGTATAGTTTGCTTTAAACATCATTTAAATATGTATAATTCATAAATGTAAATTTATTTTTCTTTAAATTCTTTAGTTTATACAGTGGCATTTACATAATAACAACTGAACAGTATCGTAAACATTATGTATTTTTTGTTTTCGCTTTTTATAATTCTTCTGTGTGTAACTCCATTTAGTATTTAGGTCTTTGATGAGTATTTATAGATGAACGGAAATATTATACATACAAGACTAGCAAAATATAATGTATTCGTATAGAACATGATCTGTACTGTCATATTCTATGTAATATATGTTTAATGTTTCTGTTCTTGAATCTTGATGAGCGTACTTTTTATGTTGTAATGTATCTAAATATCTTTTCAATCCTCATATTAATCAATCAAATAAATTTCAAAAATAACTGAATGACGTACATCGTATGGTACATAAACTGATAGAATACAGACCATTAGCAAAAACTTTAGAAACTCAATGAATTGAATTTATTCAATTAAATTAAAAAAAATAAGAAAAAAATATTTTCAATAAATAAAAGGGCAGAAAAAAAAAACAAATTAATGAAAATTATCCTATTTCAAGGCCAATATATAAATATGAAGATGAGTCATCATAACAATTTATACCCTACGATTTCCTAAATGTTAATTACTACTTTATGTAGCATTCGATACTTAGAAATGATTTAAGTAATTTTACCACATAACACTTTAGGGGGAAATCGATTAAAATTAATTTTATTGAATTTGAATGAAATAATCTTACGTGGATTATCTATTATTTAAATACACAAAAATATTAACATTTTGTTCATCACAAAGACCTTTAACCCCTTTCAAAAACGAAAAAAAAAAGTTTTTTTTATATCATTCACCATTTTCAATTTTAAAATACATACAATTAATGAATAATGATGAGCTAAGAAAAAAATCAGGATTTTATTTTCTCATTGAAGTTAAGTAAGAATATTTTATAGTGATGATATACAACTATTTTTTTTTTTTTTTTTTTCTTTAAAATTTATTTATTTTAAAACAAACCTGTTTTTTTTCCAAAATGTTAATTTATAACAAGAAATTTTGTAAAAATTAACGTTTGATAAATTCTTTTCTTTTGTTCACTTGCGAAACAATATAATTTTTCTTATGAAAATTAACTTTCCAGATGAAAAAATTTCACTTCACACAATCACTTCTTCACTGCTATTCTATTACTATAACTATAATGTTATATTATTATTGTATGTATGTATCTTTTTATATTTTATAATAAAATACTATTATTAACTAATTTTCTTCTATTATATATATTTCTTTTTCATATGTAATTTTTGCTACCACTTGTAAAAATCTAAAATGTCATTTATTCCAACAACAATACACACATACCAACTGATTTTTCAAAAAAATGGACTTAACTTTTTTTTTTTGTTTGAGTTTGTGATGTAAATTTGTAAAAAAGAAAAACACAAACCGGGTTACCATTCTGAAACAAAAGTGTTCGTAGTGTTTATTACATTTGATCCATTTTTTCAAAATAAACAAATTTTTTTAAAAATCAAATGTTGAATAATAACAGTGATTTGTATTGAAAAAAGTTATCAGATCCGTTAAAACGGTTAAAAATAAATAAATAAATTCGTTGAAAAATTTTGAATTAATAGTAGATTAATAAAACCATAAAAATAGTAGATTTTTTTCATTTAAGAATTTACGTTTCCGATTACACAAAATAAAACGGTTATATTTTCATGGCGGAATATCCAATTCATTTTGTCATTTCCTTTTTCCCAGTCAACTACCCAAAAAAGAAAATGGAAAACAAACTAAAATTTTCTTTTAAATTTTATTACATTTTATTTTATTTATTTCAACAAAATATTCTTATACAAAAAATAAGCAATAACAATATGAAATTTTGGGATTATAATTTTTACAAAAAAAAAAACAGGAATTAAATAATTGTAATTTTATCTTGGTCTTTCAGAAAAAAAAACAATGGATATCGACATTTACACGATATATCTTACGTAATACAATATGACAACTTAATTTCCTATTTTATAAAAAAAATTGTATTGGTACATATAGTGTAAAAAAAAAGTTGTTTATATGTACGTATAAATTATCTTAAAATATAAAATAAAAAGAGAGAAAAAGATATGAAAGTATATACTTATAAAATATAAGATAAAGTAATATTTTGTTTTCCTGCTTTTGTTTTTCTTTTTTTTTTAAATACAAATTACTGTCCACTGATCAAAATTACATATTCAAGTAATAAATCACAATTCAGTTGAATACTCTTCAGAATTAACTGAAAATTTTCTCCAACAAATATGATCATCAGTACTATCTATTGGTAAATCAATTCTATGTGGATTATTATTACTACTACTGTTACTTAAACGATTATGATTTTGATTACCACCACTACCAACTGTTTGTGTCATTAAAGATGATGTTGATGCTACAGGATTTTTAGTCGAATAAACGATATTATCATTGGCTGGTGTTATTTCAATTTTTGTTGTTGCCATATTATTATTCTTGTTATTATTATCATTTGACATTCGACGTATATAAACAATTTCACGATGTTTATCTGCTAATATTGATGCTGCCATCGAATTATGACGTTGTGGTCGATCATGAGAAATTTTTCTAGATCGATTTGAATATCGTATTGGTCTAATAATATTATTATCTGATGCGAATGATGTAAATTGATGTGACGAATCGATACCAGCCGAATATTTATCAATGCTCATATCTTCTTCAATAGCTGAATCACCAAATACAGATCCACTGTAATTTGGTGAACTATTACCAGGTGTTGATGATTTCCAATTTTGTGTACCATATTTAGTTGCAGTCGAATATTGACCTTTTTTAATGGAATGTGTATAATCACGTGTACCACGACGACGTAATGTAAAATCTTTACGTCCCGTATCTTGACATACTGAACGCCATTGTTTCCATGCATGACGTGCTAATGGATCAGCTGGACCCCATTCTTTAGCAGGTTTAGCTGCTTCACATATCATACCGAAAAAATTATAATCTACTTGCTTAAATATTTCTATACATGCTATTAATAAAATTATGGCAATTACGAATATTATTGGTCCCCATCGAGGGAATATTGCATGCAATACATCCATTTGATCATCATCGATACACCACCAAATTAATATTGCAATTAATAGAATTGGTGCTGAACACCATAATATCAACCATATCGTATATACAGTTCGACCAATAGAAAATTCTAAATCTGTACGAATATTTTTAACTCCATAAATCCATGTAATGGCAATTAAATCAAATATTAATGCGACTATGACAAGAGTTCCAACAATTCTTGAATCCAATATTCTGGCCATGATGTATTTGGGACCTTATAGAAAGTCAAAAAAAAAAAAAACGGAAAAAATAAAATTCAATTGAATTAAAATATTAAAAAATTTTCAATTAAAATGTTTTTACCTATTAATGCCATCACAGTAATAACTAGGCCCAATAAATTCAATACATAACTTGGATGTCTAGGTACCAATCGTGATGATGTATAAATTCCTATTGATATTGATATTATGGCTGAGATTACAAATAATGAATAAATAATTCCTGGTATCAGTCGTGTCATAATTATATCATTGGTATTTTCATTTATTACTTTATCATATACTGAAGTCAATGGTTTTAATTCTTTTAATGGATTATCTGAATTTCGTGTTATTATATTATCAAATTGTACCATAAATAATATTATTGATATAACAATAATTAATAAATTGAAACAAAAATATAATATTGTTGTACGTATTGCATCGCCTTTATGTAAAAATTTTCCAGTTACTACAGGTATTACACCAAATCCAATATTTGTTGAATAAATAACTTGTACAAGTGCACTAAACCATATACTACTATTTAATAATAATGTCTCATTAAATTGCCATAATTGTGGAAAATATTGTATTCCTAATGATTTATGAATTTCCCATCCAGCTAATGAAATTAATAGAATGAAACCGATTGTACCAATAAAAAAATTAATACGACGAAATACTTTGGCATTGTATGTACTGTGAATGAAAATCAAAAAAAAAAACAAAAGATAATAAATTAAACAAAAATTTCTTTAGTTTAGAAAAAGAAAATTAAATAAAAATTTAATTACTTACAAGACTAACATGATAAGCCATATAAATGCTAGACCAATTGTAAGAAAACCAAAAAATTGTGCATCCACCCAAATTGGTGCAAGGAATGTTTTTTGAATACATTCTTGTCCATTTTTTCCGTTCTCTTTGTATCCAGCCTACATAAAAAATAAAATTAAAAAAAAAAAAAAAACAAAAATCGTTACAAAAAAATCATTAAAAATTAAAATATTTATTTACAAACCTCTGCTATTATTTTGACTCCACTGGCACATTCACTAAAAGGTACTGATTTAAATATTAACATTCCTATGTAAACTATAGCTAATGTGGCATGCATTGATATCCATAAAGTGGCCAGCCATGAAGCAAATCTACTGATAACACTTGCTCCTACGTAAATTAAAGAAAAAATTCTAAATTTATTAAACCCAAAAAAAAAAAAAAGACAAATTGACAAATTCTGTGTTTTTTTTTTTTTACCTTTAAATATTGGCGATGCTCTCCATGTATTTGCAGCTCCTTGACCTAAAAATTGCCCAATTGATACTTCTAATAATAAAATGGGTAATCCGACTAGAAATAATATTATAAAATATGGTATTAAATATGCAGTCCCATATTGATCTAATTCACGTGGAAAACGTATTATATTCGTGTATGTTAAATTTAAACATAGGCACAATAATAAACCTCCAAAATATGAACATTTTGACTAAAATAAAATAAAATAGAACAAAAAAAAATTAAAATAATTTATAATTTTAAAAATCAAAAATATATTTTTTTTTTTTTTTTTGAATTTCAATTGTTATTATGAAAGGCTAAAATTTAAAAAGTAAATAATAACTTACTTTTCTGTAATATCGATACGGTTCATCATATCGTACCATATAATAATAATCCACTAAATATTTAGCGGAAGGCAAATCCATTTTATTATTAATGAATTTACAATTATTATTTGCATTTTTAACAGTACATTAAATAAATAATTAATTTTTGTTTGCACATTTTCTTTCTTTTTTTTACTAAATTAAGAATTAAATGATAAATAAACAAATTGGAATTTTTAGTTTTTATGTGAAGAGATTTTTTTTTTTTAACAGATTTTAATTTAATTAACAAATTCAATAAAAATGATAACTGAAATCTTGATAGCAATAATTTTTTATTTTTAAAAAATTAATAGAAAATAAATTATTTAAAAAATATTTTACTTAATTGTTGCACTTTATCGTTATTCAGTTTTTTTTAAATAAATTATTTGAATTTTTCACTTACTTTACACAATAAGTGCAAATTAATCGAATTTAAAATTAAATATTTTTATATTAAAATTACAGCTGTGAAAAAATAAACGCGTGCGTCTCACGATTTCAATTAAAATTTATATTATGTGTGAAATGCAATTGAATGTTTTTTTTTTTTTTTACTTTTCATTTATGTAATCTCTATAAAAAACCAAAACGCATACACATATTTAGTATATGAAATCGATCTTAATTTGTCTCTTGTTTTTTTATGATCAAACTGAAATACGATATCCCTTTTGTATTTTCATACATAAACGTGTATAAATGCTTTTGTCAGCAATTTAAATGTTGTTTAAATGAAAAAAAAAAAAAAAAAATAAATAAATAAATAAATTAATAAATAAAAAAAAAACAGAAATATTGTCGATTAAATTATATTTAAAAATTGCTGATCTTATGAAAATTAAAAACCGCTTTTTTACTTCTAAACAAAATTTTATACTTTTTCATATTTTTTAGAAAAACAAATAGAAACGATTATCTTTCTCTTTTTTGTTTTTTTTTTTTAATTCAAATGAAAATTATGAGTATTATTGCGAATGACTGATTTTATTGTATATAATTTTGAAAAACTATGTATTAAAAAAAAATATTTTATAAATTAATTTAGACACTTAAAAAATAATATATAAGATTTTCAAATATTTTTATGGTAAAATAATTTATACATGAAAAGACTAATAAACACGCAAGAATTTAATATGAGTATATTATAAAAGTTTTCTTATTTTTTATTACTATACGTTACAATGTTTGTCATTAAAAATTATTTTATTTAGAATTTATTTATTTTTTAATTATCAAAACATTTTGTTCATTTAATTAAAAAAATCATACATCATTTTTATTCTTTATAACATTAAAGTATAAAAAAAAAAAAAATAAAATATTTTCTAAAAATTTTTCATTGTAAGTTAATTTAATTGCAATCATTATTTTATATGAACATTTCTTTTAAAATTATCACAAATTGAACCTAATAATGATTAATAAAATTTTAATTATTATTATTAATATATGATATTCGTTATAGATCATGTAGGAATATTACACGATTTATACACGTACATACATATATGTACAATTAAATTCAATCATTAATTTCAGATTAAAATTAAAAAAATGAATTTCACGCCACATTATTAATTCATATGCACTGTTATATTTTTACAAAAAAAAAATGTTAAAATTAAAAAAAAATTTTTTTAAAAGGAATTACAAAATAACTGTAACGTTAATTCTTCTTTCAATTTTAATTTTTTTATTTTTTATTTTAATTAAAATTCAAAATTCAAATTTGAATAGTAAGTGAAAAAGAAAAGATCAATCAGTCTTTGTCTCTTTTGAATAAATTATTTATAATTTTTTTTTTTTTTTTTTTAATGATTATGTATTCTACAGGACGATATAATATGTTGATAAAATGTACGAGAAAAAAAAATAATGTCTTGAAATAAATTAATTTTCTGATAACGTACACATCGTATATACACACAATCAGTTAATCTTTAATTGTTATATCCATGCGTATATCTAAACAATACAAAATTTACTTTCGTTATTAACATATATGACGCGTGGTACATACGTGTAGGCGAACTGATCCTTTTTAAATAAATAAAAAATAAGAAATTTTTTTAAATATAATTTTTTATTTTTGCTGATTATACAAAACTTTTTTATTTTTTCTTATTTTATTTATTTATTTTTTTTAAATTATCAAATAGGTAATATAATATGAAAAATATAATTGCACTTTAATAGCTGGTATATGTTCACTGAAGATATACATATACATACGAGTGTATATGTGTAAGTGAATGAATGAATTTAATTGTGATGATGTACAAAGAGTACGATTTGAACTAAATAAAAAAAAATCATAGGTACATACATTTATGTGTAAAAGAAACTTAGTAGGTGCTCTAAGGTGCTACAAAATGTGAATGCGCTCTGTATGCATCAGGCATGTAAAGTACATATAGGTAATTTAAATACAAAAGATAAAAAGAAAAATATAAAACTCGTGCTTTCAAAAGAAGTTGAACAAAAAAAAATACTAAAAACAAATTGTAACAGCAAACAATAATAATAAATAATAATAATAATAGCGAAGTAATAATAATCCAAGTACATGTAGAGAAGAGTTAAGAAATGTTTATGGAAGCATAACATTCTTTTGATTTTTATACAGTGCTATCGGTTTCTAAAACTTGAAAGCAGTAGCAAAAAAGGAGCTTTTAACCTAAGTTTCTTGATTACGAATATTCTATACAAAATAATTTTTTAAAAAAATGTAATGTAAAACTGTAGTCCTGTTCTGTACACTATATGTACATGTCTTCAATCTTCATTCTCATTTCCCATAACTATATAGTTTGCTTTTGCATTTTTGTTCACTTTCATGTTTCATGTACATATATATAGTATACTGGTCTGATCTGGTCTGGTACATATAGCAATAACACACTGTAGGGTAGTTTTACTCTAGTGGGTCTAGTCAGTATTCAAGGTCAGTACTCAGTAGCGTAAATGAACGTTAGAAAATGAACATCAATCATTGTTTAAATTTAATTTAGTTGCTTTTTGAACGTGAGAGAAGACGGTTGGTATTGTGTACTAGCTCTTAAATTTTATTTTTATTTGTTTTCGCATTTATGTTCACTTTCATGTTTCATGTATACTATGGTCTGGTCTGATACACATTGCAATAGTACATATTATATCAGTCAAACTAGTCTAGCTATAGCAGACTAGTCAGTACCATAAATGATGGTTGATAATGGTTATTCAATTCAATTGCCTTTTGAACATAAGGAAAGACGGTTGGTATTGTTATTTGTTAAAATGAAATTTATTTACATTTAAGTTGTTAATTTCATAATGTTAAAAATTTGAACATAAAAGTAATATGTAAAAAATTAAATACATTGAATACTAAAAAGCAATATTTTCATCAAGATAAAAGTATTTTAGTATAAGATATTAAAAATTAGTAAAACATATTGCAATTTTAGTAAAACGATAGCACTGTTTTGTACATTTAAAAAAAAAATTTTATATTATACATGGTTATATTATATGGACAACAGAGGCTCATTCGGTGTTATATTACCACATGAAATTATTTTTTAAAAATTATAACAAAACATCTTATAGTCTTTGGTTTTATATGATTTTATATTCCCTTCTCCCATATCTTATACACACTGAAATATAAGAATTTTTTTTGCATTATTGTTTATGTAAACAATTATGTATTTTGATAAAACAAAAATGTAAAATAAAAGAAAAATTTAAAAAAAAATAATAATAATAATAATAAAAGATTGGGTTAACCAGTATATTGTGGATTTAATGAAATTGAAACTGTTGTAATGCACACATGTCCTAATAGATGGGAAACATACAGGTGAGTCGTAACAGTCTAACATCTTATAAGTGTTTATTATATGACGAAAAGATAGCAAAGAAAAAAAAAATTCTGAATGACCGCCACCAGTCACCACACAATTATGATCATTATGATGATAATAATCACAACTTTGAGATAATAGTATCAAATAAATATTTAATCATGTACTAGTTCACATTTAAAAAAAATATATCTATAGGTTTTGATATTATTATATTTAATTGTAATTCAGTATTTTACATAAAATGTGGGTATTTTTATTTCATATAATAAATCAAGCAAACGTAACGAATACAGACAATAAATAATAATGTCCAAAGAGGATTTTATAGTTAAGTAACCATAAATTGAGATATTTAGATGGTTTTTCAAACCAAATACATCAAATGATATCTTTTTATACATTTTTTTTTTTTTATAATTTTGTAACGTATTTATAAAACAGGAAAATTTTAAAATTTTAAATGTTCTATGAATTATTGTAAATTTCTTTTTGCAAAGAAAAAAATAAATGAAAATTTTGTAAAACATGAAATTTTTTAATTCATTAATTTAACAAAATGTAAAAAATTTAAAAAAAAAAATTAATTTTTATATTAAAAACAATTTTTTTTTTTTTCTTTTCTTCTTTGTATGAAATTATTACATTTTCTAAGAGATTGATTTAATATGTTTATTTTCACTTTATTTATATTGTACACAAGTTATTTTTTTTTTACTGTTAACACAGTTAAATTATTTTTATAATTTACAATTTAACATACAACTCATTATTACATATTTAATGGAGATTTTCAATAAGAAATTAAAATAATAAGTAAAATATACACATTTTTTTTTAAAACAACAAGAAATTCTTCTTTTTCATATGTATGCATACATATCTACAAGAAAATTATGAATTTTTAACCGTTTTTAATTGTTATTATTTATGCGTACTACATGTTTTACATGAATTCAGAATTTATGTAAAATACGTACTATATGAAGTTGTGGTGTACCTGACTGTATGCACACATATGTATCTCTGAGTATCTAAAATACAGTTCATAATTCACATTTTGCATACTTTATACATTTGCAAACTCATTTTAATTTTATTTAATTTTCATATTAACTTTTATAAAATTTGCGTAATCAGTGAGCCATATACTGAAGAAATAAAAAACGTTCACTTTACATACATCATAAATTCATTAAAATTTTCATATACACATGATACGTGTATTAAAATGAATGCATTTTTTTTTTTTTTTTAAATAAATTAATTAATCTTGTAAATGAGATATTTTTGTAAATAAATTAATTACGTGTGTACTGTTACGCATTATTAATTAAAATTGTAATTTCTTGTTTTAGGATTATTTTTCTGTTTCTTTTGTTTTTCTGTGTAATTGAAATTGAATAATTAACATCAACATGTGAAGGTATAAACATTAAAATTTTAAGTACCTTTAAATTAATCGCATATTAAATAAATTCAATTTAAAAAAAAAAAAAATGTTTATGCATTTATAATTTAATTTACAATAATTTTATTTGTAAAATGCATGTAAAGTGTCGAAAAAATATTATTTACAATAATTTTACTTTTACTTTAAAAAATATTAAAATTTAACAGAAGAAAAAAAAATGTTTTTTCTACATTGCGGTACACAGAATGTATTAAACAATTATAAGTGGATATCTCATGCCACAACTCATGTCTAAATTTTTCAATTAAATTTAATTAAGTTTGTCAAATTTATGACCTTTATTTTATTTATTGTGTGAAATGAATAATGAAGAATAAAAAAAAAAAACAAACACAAAATGAAAATTGAGGTCATCATATCACAAATCAAAAAATTTAATCTTGAAATTGAAGATATAAAAAAAGAATTTTTTTTTTTTTTGGCGAAAAGTTAAAATTTATTTTTAATTAAGGTTTTTATAAATAATGTCGTTAATTTGTGAAATATTTCATGTAAACAAAAAGTAACCGAAAAACAATAATCAATCAATCAAAATATATTATCAATAATAATTACAGATTACTTTTGTGTAATTAATGTAATAATTTTGTTTTTTTGTTTTAGATAAACTTTTTTTTGGACCAAACTGAACATCATATAGAAATTTTTATAAATGGCATTTTTATAAATTAACATGTTATGCCATTTGTTACTACACATCTCAGTTCAGTAAATTTTTTGTTTTTTAATTTTATTTTTCATAAACAAATTCACCTTATACGCGTTATATACCTATATAGATAAATTTCGTATTTTCATTTTTATAACATTATATTATCGTTATGCTCAGTGATCAGAATGAAATGAGTTTTGTTTTTTTTTTTCTCATTTTTCTTTTTTTTTAAGTTTTTCTCCTATTCGTCATAATGATATTTTTTTTTCAACACTATGATACTGGAAATATTATATATATTAAATAAATATAAAACAAAAAATGTAGTCATAATAAAAATCTTAAAAAAAAAAAAAAAGAATGAAATTGAATCGTCATGTTTGTAGTCAGTCAATAACTTAGGGCATATATTATAAATTTTGCACATATAATACACTGAGGCATTAATACTTATTTTTATATTAGGTATATGATATGATGTTGCCTTCACTGTATATTGCCATAGTATTTTTCCTTATGTCTAATAAGATGATAACAAGAAAACTCATAATTCTGTACAAAAGTTTTCCTGGTTTTATATATAAAAATTACGTATATATACTCGTACAATCTACATATTTTATAGTGTACATTTTTAACAGAGTGTGAAAATTTTTCATACTCAAAGTGAAAGGTTTATTTTTATACTATTTGAAAATAAAATAAAAATAAAAATAAAATAAATATAATGTAAACTTTTGTGTAATTGACACCATAACAGAGTTGTTTTATTTTTATTCGTTTTTTTTATTTATTTTCCTTTCTAAAAAAAAGATGTATATTAGGTTGGGTGTAAAATGTTATTACATTTTGTATTTACACCTTACAGTATTTTAAATAATATGTGTGTAGAAACTTAGATATTACGAGAGGATACGTATACCTATTACATATTTTGATGATTACGTCTTTATGAGATAAGAGTAAATTTTATTAATAGAATTGCTAGTAATTCACATTTTCTTTTTTTTTTTTTGTGTTTGAAAAAGAAAATAACCTGTCATGGGATTTCTAAATATTATAGTAAGTCATAATTAAATTTCTTCAGGTCATGTACAGAATATGTCGTGCATTCAAATTTATTTTAATGCCATGCCATGATGCTTTACAATGGTGACCAATTCAGGATATGGTGTGTAAATACCATTGACCTCAACAATTTTTTGCTTTTTTTTTTAAAAAAAAAAAACAGCAACGTTCATTCAAATTACATTAACACATTTATTAAGAATGTTTTATTGAATACTTGAATATTTTTACATTATTGTCTCGTGTAATAATTCTAAAAAACATGAAATACTTTTATTAATAAATGCAAAAAATTAGAATAAAAATAAAAAAAGTGAAATTACATGACTCATGCAACATCTTTTGTCTGAATTAAAATGCATTATGCATCCGTATGTATGTCACGATAAAGAGTTAAATAATGTTCCTCATACAAAGCATATTAAAGGTATACAAAATGTGTAACAAAATTAGTCACCTTTCTTTGATCTGCATTTGTATCTGTTTCTTTTATTGTTAAGCATATTTTTTAAGAATCTTTTTAATTGAATTTGTAAGAAACAAAAATACGTATAAAATTTATTAATTACGAAACAATTTATTTTTTTCTGTTTCTAAAAATAAAAAGAGTTCAAGGTCATTTGATTTACGTAATTTAAGAAAAAAAAAAAAAAACTTTACATATTAACATACTTAGATGACAAAATCATTTTCACTATGTATAGAGATGGATATTATGAAAAAGTGATAAAAAAAATTGGGTAAAGTCAAAAAGGTAATAAAATAACATTACACAGAAGTACACAGTAGAAAACAATTGTAAGACAAAAAAAAAAAATATTGTCATCAGATTAATCTGATGTGATATGCCTTTTAAAGACTTAAAACAATAAAAAAAAATTATTTTTGTTTTTTGTGAATATTTACTTTTGCTTTTAACACTTTGTGTACTGTAACACAAACAAGTAATAATAAAAAAAGAATTTATACAAAAAAGAAAATTAATTCTGTACACATAAAATGATTGCTTAACAAAATCAACTATTTTCGACTTTTGTTTTTTTTTTTTTTTTTATTTATTCATTGAATTTGAATTTGATTAAAATCTCTTCTAGAAACATCAGCATTTTGGTGTAATGTCTTTATTCAGTTCGAGTTATAAAAACTCCTACAATTGAATATGTATTTATTACACAGTAGATATATGATATATTCTTTTCTTAATTTGAATTTCTAAAGTTCATTACCCTGTAAGATCGTCAAATGAAATTGTTCCATTGTAATATCGTACACAAAGTACTTTGTGTAGTCATATCTACATTTTATATTGTTATTAAAAAATAAAAATAAAAAAAAAAAAGATTTTCTTTTGCGATATTATGAACAGCTAAAGAAAATAATTTTAATGCATTTTATATAGCAACTAAGTAAAAAATAAAATAATAAGAATAAAAGTAAATAAAAGTTTGTTATGTGTCGCGTCATGTTCGTTTTGTTGTTGTTTTTTTTTTTTTTTTGGTCTAGATTGATGGGAAAACATTGTTACGTTACATGTATGTACTTTTGCCTTATAAACTACAAGATTATATTCATAAGAAAATATGCATTGAAATTGAATTTGAATTTAATAATAAAGCCTTTTTTATACATGCTAACAAAACAGATACTTGAGTTAAAATGATTGTTTGTTATCCCAATTACATGTTACATTGTATTAAATTGTATATGTGCATACATTAAGTAGGATATGTATAATTGAATCATTTCTTAAGCTTTAATTTTTTTGATTACAAAAAGAAAAAAAAAATTACTTTTTAACATGATTGCTATGAATTGTATGCATCATCTATGTATAACTCCAATATATAAATGATGATTGATTTGTAAATGTTGTTACATACGAGCATTATACATATTTATTGCTTTAAGCTAAGATTATAACAATTTATTGATTATTATCTACCATACTGACCGATAACTATAGCGTATATAAATTGAAGGTCCATCATAATTAATTTTAATATGAATATAAAAGAAGAAAGTTTGATTTCTGTTAATTTAAGGGCAAATGATCAACTGATCGTATTTTTAATAGAAAAAAAAATTTCGTTTTTTTTTTTTTTTTAATGACAATCAAAATGATGAATTAATTTATAAATCAATGATAATAATGTAACTGTGAAATTTAATTTGTACATTTTGAAAATATAAAAATTTTTTTACTATTTGTCATGGTTTTATATACGTTATGAATTTATCTATTATTTTTTACCTATTATTTTTGAATGTTTGTAGATCAAAATACTGGAAACAATTTTTTTTTTAATTTCATTTTATTTGAATTTCAATTTGATTCGTTTGTTATGTTTAAGTATACACCAAAAAAGACAAATTTAGACAATATACAAGAGTATAAACATTAAATTATAATTTAAATTTATTTGAATTGAATCCTAGACCTTTGAACCTATACATACATAGTTAATTTTTCATTTTAATTTCAAAATTAATTAACTGTTTGAATTTACGTTATTTACTTTACATACTTTGTAATATTAAAGATCAAAAGATTTATAGTCAATTAAAATAATACCGACAGAGTTAATTCAAAATTTGAAATTGTTTCTTTTTATTTTTTTTTTCTATTTCATTTCATTTCAATGTATCATGACAAAATTCATTTGAATATATTTTTCTCACAATTCAAATAAAATTTTGTAATTATATTTCAAATATAACTGAAATTGAATAAAATTGTTAATTACAGAAAACTAAAATGAATATTTACAATAATAGATTACAATAAATAATTTTGTAATGCGCAAAATGTTCACATATATGTACGTTAAAACGGTTAAAATATTTAATTAAAAATCTTGAAGTCTAGACAAATATGTACATCTAAATTTAATTTCGATTAAATGGGCATGTTATGTGATTTATTTTTAATTATCGAATTTTTATTGACTATAACTAAAATTATAATCAATTTGATTTTAATCTTAAGGTAATATTTTTTTTCGCGACAAATTCCAATTTGTCTCAATCATTTAAAATACCAGAAAATTTCAAAATGTTTAACAAAACCAAAAACAAAAAAAAACAAATGAATAACAAACAAACTACATATACGTTACCTGAGTTTGTGTGCTTGATTGATCATCTGATGTCGATGTATTTGGTATAAGTTTTGTCGTTGAACCAATTTTCGTATTACTAATACTACCATTACTTGATGGATTTGTTGTTGGCGTTGTCATTAAATTCATATAATGAAAATTATTATTACTATTTGATTCTTCAATATAACCATTATCTAATGTTCTTGTTTGTAATGTTTTTGTAACATTAGTATTATTGGCAGTATTTGAATTATTATTACTATTGTTATTTATATTCACTGGACCTCCATTGATTACATTATTTTGATTTTTTATTGATATTGGTGGTGATGATGATGTTGTTGTCGTTAACAGTAAATGATCTGATCCTAAATTGTTGTGATTATTGTGATGATGATGATTTATATTATTGTGATGTGAAAAATTATTTGCCCATGGCACAGATCGAATTTCTTTTTGTTGTTTTTCTGCTTGATTAGAACTAATAATGAATATATCTCCATTACTATTACTACTAATATTATTATCACGATATTTATTTGATGATGATGATGTTGTTGTTGCGGCTGTTATTTTTTTTATATCTGATGATGATATTGGATGATGATGTTCATGTTGAAATTTGAGAGCTTCCTCAAATGATGATCGACGTCTAATATTACCAACATTTTGATGATGTGATGATGATGATGATAATGTTGATGATTGTAATGTTGTAGGAATTCCATTACTTTTTATTAAAGCCGTTGTTCCTGTTGTTTTTATAACTATTGAATTATCAAAATTTGAATCTTCACTTGATCGTGGTTTATACTTTTGACATGATATATCATTATCTGATATTGTTGTTGTTGTTGTTGCTATTGGTAATTCAGATGGAGTTAATTGAGTAATTGTAAATACATTCTTTTGATTATTTGTTTCGTATGCTGACATTGACTTATTATTATCATCAGGTATCTATATAAGTATATATACAGGTAAAAGAAAATATTCAATGAAAAAATAAAATTAATAAATTAAAAAACAAAAATTCATAAATTAAAAATTTAATGCAAATAATTTCAGTAAGAAAAAAGAGGTTATTGTTTGAACAGATTGACGTCAACAGGTACTTGAATATGGCAAAGATATAATACACACATAAAATATGAGTTTGTTTTTTTCAAGGAATGTTTTTTGCGATTACTGGTAATTAATTTCATTCAATTTTTTTTTTTTTTTAAATAATTGATATTATGGAGTTATTAAACTTTGAAGATATCAAAAGAACGTGAGAATAAAATTTTCTTTTTTTTTTAAAGTTATTTATAATAAGATTCGTAATTAAATCAGAAAAAAATCATTTCGGTAACAATAAGCAAAAATTACTAAGTTTTTAATTAAAAACCCCTTACAAAAAAAAATGTGTAAAAAACAATCAGGTAATTAAACATAGAATAAGTATCTAATCATTATTCTAAAAATAACCTTGATGATAATGTTATATATATTTTCATATGTTAGTATGTATACGTGTACAAATTCATTATTAATTGTTTATTTTATAAAATTATTAGTCAATTATCATTGATTACGAGGAATTGTTTCATTTTTAAAAAAAGAATTTCAAAAATTTTCGATAATTAATAATTAAAATGATTACTTACATATGTAAGGGTGTACACTCTTATGTATACGAATTATGATAAAACAAATTATTATATTGATTATATTCAATTTGAACAAAAATATTTACCCTTTACAATCATTTTATCAATTCAATAACATAAATAAAATACATATAAATAAAAATAAATTAACATTTTTACTTTATTGTAAAAATGAAAAAAAAAAAAAAATTGAAATAACAAATTTTCTAGATTATTCAATTGTTGAAATTATATTTTTAAAGGTAAATATGTTTTATGTAATGCGATTATATACTTCGATAATATAACAACAATATAAAATAATTCCATGGTAAATTAACAACGTATATGTAATTACAATGTTTTTTGTTAATAAACATTTTATGTTGATTATGTGACAAAAAATTAAAATTTAAAAAAAAAAAAATTCAGAAAAACGATATGATATAATATTATGATACCCAAAATGTAGTTTCATTTAGGGACAGAAAAAAAATTTCAATTCTGAAAAAAAAAATTTTCTTTTTTTTTGCATAAAATTGTGAATACAACAAATTAAAAATAATTTAAAAAAAAGTTCTTTATATCATTTTTATAACTCATTTTGATTAACAAAGGAAAACGTGCATCATACATACACGTATATATTAATCAATTTTGATAATAGAAAGAAACATCGCTTAATGGAATATTTTGCCTTTCAAAAATTAATGATAATAATATAAAAAAAATAAAATAAAAATAAAAAACATTAAAACAAGAATATTTACATTTCAGTGCATTTTTATTCATCATTTTGTATTTTTAATTTTGTTTTTTCTCGTTTTGTGTTAATTGCAAACTATACACGAAGTCATCACTAAATATAGATAGAACAGCTAATGATAACGATTATATCTAAAGTAATACATACTCGTATATAAGTGTGTACCTGTTGATATTACGCCGCTAAATAATATGGATGAAACATTTAAAAAGAACATAACATGTAATATGTGCAAAAATAACACCTTATACATGTTTGATGAAGTGGATGAATTGATAGAAGACAGAATAGGGGAGTCAAGAGTTATCAATGAAGGTTACATTGATATAGGATTTTTTTTATCCTTTCTTTATATTTTTTTATTTTCTTCTCTTTATTAATAATAATTTTTTTTTTGTAATCACAAATTAAGATACAGAATGATGAGCGAAAAACAGCGATGATTAAATGTATAAAATTGTAAGTAATAAAAATTATGATGGTGATATCACTCATCATTTTATATATATATGTATGTACATGATCATAAGATTTTGTAATCATACTTAAAGTTTTTGTTTAATATATACAATGAGATTTTCATTTATCATCTCATATTAATCATCAAATTATACTTTTAAAGGAATTTTATAATTTTCTTGTTACCATAAAGAATCTTTTTTGATATTTTATTGCAATTAAATACGTATGTATGTATATGTATGTATAATTATAATATTCACTCAATCTTTTTAAACATAAGAAAATTTTAAACGTTTTAATCAAAATATGATTTCACACATGAATACATGTGAAAATTAAAAAGCGTTTAATTTATATTACATTTTATATGTGCATATTACGCATAGCATTTTACATTTTAAATACCATCAATTTATATAGTTATTGTTCGTATATTTAACGTGATTACAAGCAAAGCGGTCAAGTTCATCAGTTATGGATTACAATACAATGCATATATTATTGTAAATTGTACGTGCATATGAATGAGAGACATGTAAGTGATTTGTACAGGTACACAACGATATCACATTTTAATTTGAACATCAATTAACGGAAGCAAAAAAAAAAAAAGGTTTTCAATATAAAAGACGTTACAAATTATATTCAATTCTTATTTCTATGTAAAAGGAAAATTTTTTTACAATAATAAAAACAAAATGAAAATATACTTACTGGTAATTCTTTTTGACGGAAACTATTGCTTTTGCTCAATTTCCACCTCATTTTGTTAATTATTTAAAAATGAAAAGATTTTTTTTCCTTCCTATAATAAATGTAATTCAAATTCATAAATAAATTCCATACCACATATTTGTAATTTGTTTTCTATTAAAATCACTGCATAATTTATTTATATTGTTTTGAATAATAATAACTCGTTCACGCTTTTGTTATCATACTGCAAAAGAAAACCAAAAAAAAAAAAAGGAAAATTAAAAAAAAACAGAAACTTAGTTTTTAAGATACAGTACATACTATATAATAATGTCTGATGAAGTTGGTTACAAAGATTTTTTCTTAAATACAGAAATGCAAATTCAATGATGAAAATAACATGGGAAAATCAGATTATTTTTTTTATTTTATTATTTTTTTTTCTCTTAAGAAAATTTTTCTTTTAATGTACATTAAAGAAAGGGAAATAAACAATCAGAAAAAAAAATTTTATAGTATAATTACAAAAGACTGAAGATTATGCATAACAAACGTAAATATGTGTATTGATCCATAAAACAATGTACCTACAATATTTTTTTTTAATTGCACGTACATTTTTATAATTTCTTTAAAAAACAAAATACGTGTGTATTTCCTCAAAAGAAAAATTCACTGTTTTTATGGCTGTTGATTCTGTTATAGTTTTTGATAAAGTAATGTACAATAATTATAAATAACGTACAAACGGCATGCACTTACTTTTTTTTTTTTTTAATTCAAGTGAACATAATTAGAAATGACATTTCATAAAAATAAAAAAATAAAAAATCATTAAATTAATTTAACCACATGTACATTTAATGAACTTTTGTTACTTACTGATGCTTTAAGTTACGATATTTTGTATGCAACTTTGAGAATACGTATACAAAGGAGAAGAAAAACAAAAGAACATTAAAAGTATATTTTATACGTTTGAATGCACAGTATACTGTATAGCCAGGCCTATACATACCGAGATGCTGTAGAAAAGAAAATGTGTATCATGATTAAAATTTATAATTACCATTTAGTATTATTATTTGTTATTTACACACAGCTTTATGTGTGGGAGTTGCACTAATTTGACAAAATATATTTTTAAATTTTTTCTTTTATTTTGCTTTTCTTCTCATTCAATTGAGTTTTGTAATATATGCACTCATTTCAGTGTGTACTGCAATTTTAATTTTTAAAAATATTTCTCATTTTCTTTTCGAGTACAAGGTGAAAAATATCATCAAAATACAAAATTATAAAATTTATTACAAATAAAATGTAATTCATTCATGATCGTTTTGTAAAAGGAAATAACGATTATTTTATTTATTTTAAATTCAAATAATAAAAATGTAAATGTATGTAAATATTTTAGTAAATTGAATGTAATTTAAATTAAACGTGTCATTTTATTTTTTTAGAAACAAATTTTGCTTTTATTTTTCTTGAAATCGTTTAGAAAAAAAAAAGAAGGTCATTATACTGAATGTTAAAGTGAGATAATAGTTTGCCATATCTTACATACAGATGATAAAAGTAACACATGTATACACAGTACACACATTTAATTCACATATCGCAAAATTTCAAAATCTAGATTGGGATAGTGAATGACTGATAAGATTTTAAAGTCTCAACTGATGAAACATTTATTGTAATTGAAAAATATAACAAAAAATTAAACGTTAATTAATGGTATAAAAATTAAAATTAAAATGCACCAAACAATGCATTTTAAGAAGTTGATTACAAAATTATAAATTAAATGTGGGTGTGAATAGAATATGCAGAATCATTCTTTTTAGATGTATCCCAGCCCAAGTTAATAAGTTATGGGATCAATGCACCCAGCCATATATAGGTTAAAAAAAAATTTCATTATTCGAATATGATATTTTGAAATAGGCGTTAATATTTTCTCTTTCAAGAAATGTTTTTTTTTTTTTTTTTTGTTCAAATTAATTTCATATGAGAATTTCTTATATTCATACTACCACGATATGTAATTGTGCGTAGGTTTGCAATGGGCACGCACGCATGAATAGTTTATGTATACAGATTATTATAAATACAGACGGGTGTGCGTATATGCATAAAGGTGTATACATTGCAATCTTATGTACATTTATTTTTCATTCTACATTAAAAAAAAAAATAATAAAAAAATAAATAAAAATTAATTAATGATATACAATACAAATTTTTGAATAATAATTAATTTTGTGAGAAAATTGAATCATTGACTTTAAAATAAAAATAAAACAAACATAAAACACACGAAAATGAAAAGAAAAATTAATCCAAAAGGTTTTTTTATTTTTATTTTACAACTACAAAAAATACACGTATCTATGAGATATACATACATAACAACTTAACGTTGAATTGAAAGTTTTGAAATTATGCAAAATTAACCAGAAAAAAAAATCTAAAACAATAACATTAATAGTTTAGCTTCCCTGTCTATTCACCTATTATATTCATTTATTATTTTTGTACGAAAGATAAGCGAGATTTAAAATATAAAAAAAAAATCTATGAATTTCAAAATTATTAATGAAATTAAAAATTTTATTATTTTTAAAATTCAAATTTAAATTATTTCCTAAGCACATTCAAAGTGAACATCACACTGTGCTAAGAGCATAGTCTATCTCATACCTATAACAGATACGTACATTTTAGAGGATCTTCTCATCAATTTGATTATTACTATGATTTCCGTTTTGTTTTTTTTTCTGTTCGTTTGTTTTTTTTTTACCTTCATTATTATTTTTGTTTTTATTTTTCTTACAATAATATGATGAGATGCAAGTATTAAAGGTAATTTTGATTAAACGATAAAATCGAGGATAGAAATGATACAAAACATCACAAATAAAAAAATAAAAAATAAAAATGATTAGGTGTGATGATGGTGACGAGTACTTGTCAAGAAATTACTATATAATAAAAGAAAAAGTGAGAAAAAGTTTAATTTTCTATTGTTTGCATTCTATAACAAATTTTGATTTTTAAATGTTTGAATCAAAAGTGAAAAAACTAAAAAAACCAACAATATATAAAGTCTTTTTAACGTACTGTTTAAGGTTATTATACCCATGATTTCACATTACATTGTACTATGATTTCATGTTTTTTGTATGTCATCTTCCTACAGTTTAAATTTTGTCTACTTCTCATGTGTAGGCTACCATCATCATTATCGTCAAGTTAAAAGTACTTTATTTTTTATTTTTTCAAAATCCAACCAAAAAAAAAACCTTAATGACATCTTATTGGTATGTTATGGTGTACTTCGATCGTTGATTTTTTTTCGATTTCCTTCGTATTTTTATTTTTTTTATTTTTCTTAAATTTTGATTAAGGTGAAGGTTCCGAACAAAACAGGAAAAAGGAAATATACAATACGCATAAACGTATATAATAAAAAGAGGAATCATAATAAATAATATATGGTTATTGCTGACAACATTGAATTGAGGGTGTATTCATGAAATTTTTAAATTTAATTCTGCATGAGCGACGATATTAATATGTACACACACATTTGAACGCATGAAAGCAGAAAATAAACACCAGAACAGGTAAATTTTACTTTATCTTTACACATATTTATGTAAGGAGTACACAATGGCAATACAATGAAGAAGTGATTTCCTTTCTTGGTAAGTACACAAAAGGAATCCATATGGCATACATAACAGATATTTTATTTTCTTCATTTAAAATGGGTATGTAGATACGTTATTTTTGGCCAGGTGTCCAGGTGTTTTTAATCTTGTTCCCTTTGTATTCATTTCTTAACATGCAAAGATTCATAATTTTAACTAAAAAGAAGATTTTATTGCGTTGAATTGTATTTTCAAAATCGTTTTCTATAAAAGAGATTTTTTAAGATATTTTCTACAATAGAAAATAAAAAAATAAAAAAATAGTTTATGGAATTATTTAGTTTTCAAATCAAAGTTCTGCAACATTTCGTAATAACGTTCGTAGTAACGTGTATAAAGCATTCTACATTTTTCGCAAATTTATTTGAAAAATAAAGAAGAAAAATAACAACGAAATCGAAATTTAGTGAACAAAACAATTTTTTCTTTTTAAATAAATAAGATAGGGGTCTGATAGAAATGTGCGAAATAATAAATTTTATGAACTTAAAGAAAAACTATGAATAAACCTGACATTGAATTTGTATTGAGATAAAAAAAAACCCAACACATATAAAACAGGTTTGAATTTATAATTTTATATAAAATGGGGTTTCCTTTTTTTTTTTTTGTTATTTTCCTTTTTATTTATTCATTTTTAAGAGAGAATTTACCAGAAACTAAAGTATGATCGCATGTCTAACATGTTGAAATTTTGTTTTTTGTTTATTATTGAACTTTATATTCAAAAGTCCTTTAAGTAACCGTCTCCTGTTTTTGAATATATTAAGTAAGTAGAAATTATGGGGAAATGTAATTTAATATTTCATTTAAGAAGGGAGGCACTTTAAGTACAGTCATATAACTAAGTCACGGAACAGTATGTGTCATGTAAGAAAACTTAAAAAAAAAAATGTAACGGATTATTAATATTCCATACGTGCTTTAAAGCCGGGGTCTTTGTATGAATAAAAGTACCTATATGGGTGTTTTCGATGACGTATATTGTTCTAGAATTTTAAAATTCAATTTGAAAAAAAATAATAATAATAATAATTTCACAACAAAATAAAATGAAAAGAAAGGCAGTATATATTTTAGAATATTTATTTTTCTTTTTGTAAATGCGATATGTCTAAATACATTTTTTTTTCAATTTTTATTTCGATTGTGGTATTTGGCATTTGTATGTATATGTAGTTCATAATTCAATTATACTAGTAGAAGATTATTACAAATAAAATATGTTTAGATATCAAATTTCATATACAAAAAGATAAAAAAAAAGAAGAATATAGAAGGAAATAAATAATATTAAATTCCTACAAATGCCTTTATAAATAATGT
The DNA here is from genome assembly GCA_963971155.1 of Anthrax anthrax. Classification (NCBI taxonomy): domain Eukaryota; kingdom Metazoa; phylum Arthropoda; class Insecta; order Diptera; family Bombyliidae; genus Anthrax; species Anthrax anthrax. The sequence goes on from OZ020120.1 coordinate 21,026,022, forward strand.
ATGTATGCATTAAAAAGCTGTTTATGAAATTATATTCATTTCATATTTATATCAGGTGTTTTCTTGTATATATTTATTGCAATCTGCTGTTAACAATTGAGGTTTAAATAACAACTAAATATAAATTGTAGTTTTTTTTCCATTTATTTTATTATGATTGTTATGACTGATAGCAATGATAGTCTTATTTGAAATTTACTTGAAATCAGTTGTTTACAAATTTACGATTTTTTTATTTCTATTCCCCTGTACCCTCCCATAGAAAAAATTAAAAAAAAAAACCCAATTGTTTGTAAAACTTGTCTTGAACAAAAGAAAAAAAAAAAATTCTCAATTGGTAATAAATTTGATTTTTTTAAGTGTTGATTTCATTTACATATTTTGCATGACTTCTTCACATACTTAAAAAATTTGTTTTTTTGTAAACAAAATTGTTACAAGCTTAATTTAATCGCTATCTTTTTTCTTGAGGTTGAAATATTTACCATGTAGTAATAGTAGTAGTAGTAGTAGAAATAATGATTGATTTTCATTGAACCTTTTCTTATTGGCAGTAAAAAAAAAAATATTAATTAATTTTTTTTTCTTTTTGGCTTTTATGCAATATTAATTTACACAACAATATATTATTATGTATTTTAAAATTGAATACCATAAAAATTTTATCGATAATTTAAAATTTAAACAATAAGAAGAAAATTACTGTATAACATACTTTATACAGTCACGTTTAATTAAAATGTATAAGGTACATTACATGCCTATATGAATTTATTATGTAATCATTATTTACAATTATTAATGAAAATTTTATTGATATTTTTTCAATGTGCTAAAAAATATTCTGATTTACATACTTATATTATTTTTTTTTCTTATTTTAATTTCTACATATTTTTTTTTTTGTTATATTTTGAATATTTGTAGAATAATTTAAGCATTTTATTTTATTTTAAAATAAGAGAAAAAACAAAATATAAAATTTATTATTTTTTTCTATTGTAACAAAATCAATAGGGAAAAACCGTTAGAAAATTTACTTAATAATAATGTTAATAAAAAAAGATTTAAAACAAAAAAAAAAAATGTAAAGGAGAATGGAGATACTTATGTCTTGTGTATCATACATGTATGTATGCTTTAGAAATGTCCCACATACAACGGCAAAAATTTGTCTTTAAATTGATATGATGATGTAGAAAAAAAATTTATTAAAACAAGTCTAAATCTTATCATTTTCTGAGTATCTAAGTAAATGCTTTTAATTTTATTATGTACGTATTCCCGTATTGTATTACAAACGTACATAAAATATACATATGTATATTATACAGAGGTTTATTATCTGTCTTCTAGATAAATTCTAATTTCTAATTCAAATTTTTAGTTGAAAATGGCATTAAATACAACACATACAGATACATTAAAAATACCTTTTCGATTTTAAGTGGGTATTATAAAATTTTAATACAATTCAAATTAATTAAATGTGACATGTAGCATCGCATATAATAATAAAAGTGTTCAAGCCCATTTTCATGTGCATACATACGTGTATGTATAAAAAAATACAGATACAAGCGGGTACAATGTTGCATTTCAATGCAATGTCGAATGTACAAACATTGTGTACTAGAGTAGAACATTTTAAATGAACAGATGATGATAATAAATTTCCATTCCAGTTATTTTCATTTAAAAGGTGTTTTCTAGTATATAAAAAAAAATTAGAATTAATTTTTTATTTATTTATTTTTTTTTAATTTTTATTTTTCATAAATACAAATTAAATGATTCTGATTATTCTAAAGTATATTTATTTTGATCTTACAATTTTATATGTAAATTGATAGTATAATATACCTACACATTTGTACGCATCTATGATCATCCTACACACGTTTTATTAGAGGAAAAACAAAAAAACAAAACAAATGTGCAATGTACAACAAATGAAAACAACACGTTTTTCTTCTCTTTGGATAAATATTAAAAATTAAATGCAATTTATTTTGTATTCCAATATATGCTGTAATTTTATAAATTATTAAAATGTTACACAGTTTCTGAGTTAAATATCACTTATAATTTTTTTTTTTAGTCTTGAGAAGAAAAATTAAAAATCTCTAAACGAGCCACTGACTGAATATATTCACAAGGTTGTTTTATATTTGTGTTATCAAAATACACATGTAAACGTTATTTGTGCATTTCTGTGTATACGTGTATATGAATTTTTTTTTTCTTAAATGCGAGACGCGACCAATATAACTTGATTTTTTTTAGTATGTATTAAAACAACTTTTAAAACACGCAAAATTTCACAAAAACAAATACGACAAAATTATGTGTTATTACGAGTATCTTTTTTTTTTCCTTTCGATAAAGCAACTTTTTTCGATTTCACTGTAATAATTTTTATTTTTATTTTTTTAACTATTATTTATTTTTATCATTTAGCTTGTTTTTTTTACTTATATTCTGTTTTAATTTATATGAACATAGACCGTAGAGATAATATATCAGTAATATAAAATGTGATATGATATAAACACGAATTACATAATTTTGATATTGTACACCACCTTCATTATTAACACATCATTTTGTTTTTATTTTTTATTTTTAAACTTTGATTTAGTTTAATTTTATATTCATAGAAGATTTCAAAATTTTTTAATAATTGAGTAAAAACTACACAAAGCAAAAAACATAAAAGTGATTAAAAAATTTTTACTCAATTTTTTGTTTAAATTATTTTATTTTTCTTTAAAACAAATAAACTGTAACTGTGTAAAGGGAAAAAAAAATTGCTATCAAATTTGAAAATCACTTTTTCCGTACTATGTGGTATATACGTAAGTAGGTATGATTTTTTTTTTTTTTGTAACGGCTATTTTGTGGCGTCTTACGTATACCATAAATGTTGACACTATGATTCAGTCTGTACAATCATATTAAATCATTGTTGAAAATTCCCCAAAAAAAAAATGTTTATAAGGAAATCCATTAAATGTGCAAATGAATTAGCAAAAATTTAAAAAAATAAATAAATAAATAAATTTTGTATTTAATTAATTTATATAATTATGTATTCAAAAAAAAAAAAAATTTTTATAGAGAGAAAAATTACACAAAATATCAGTAATTATATTCTAAACGCAAAGTACTCAGGTACTAATAATACAAAATAACATTTCAAATTAGAATGATATGATAAATGAACAATGCAAAAAAAAAATAACGGAAATTAGAGAATAAAATAAATGAACAATTTTTGAAAAAAAAAAAAAAAAAATGAAAAGCGAAGTAATTATTTATCATTATCATTGATGGAGTAGCGATAATAATTAATAATTTTAAAAGCATAATTTAGAGGATTTTTTTTTTCTCGTATTATTTAAAATAAAATATACATAATTAAGCAGTTTTTAAAAAATTACAAATTTTTACTTTCGACAGTAAAAAATTTCGAAATAAATTTTTAATTAAAACACAAAGAAGATACTTTTAAATACTCGATAAAAATAAAATTTAAGTATCCAATTAATATTCAGCTAATAGCTACCTAAATATTCTTTTTATACGTAAATTACATGTAATTAGTAATTAATTAAAAATTGACTTTTAAAATACTGATAATGAACAAAAAACAAAAGATGAACGAATACTAGGTAGCTTTTTATGTAAGAAATAAATTTAAAATTAATAAAAATCTATCAAATGCGATATATGTGGATGTGTATAGCATGTGAATGCAATTTAAGTAAAACTTTTTTACTTTTTTACATGTATAATTAATACTGAAGTGATGTAGATATGTACATATGTACACTCTGTTGGTACTAAACCTATATAGTTGAACTTAGGTATTGTATGAGGACAGGATAGACAAGTTTTTGATGACTTCCTTTTAATACGTGCAGTAAATAACACACGATAAATAAAATGATCGATCGATATATGCATACACGTAGAAACGATTAAAGCTACAACTTTGGTTTTAGATTTAAACACTTTACTCACGTTTTCTTAACGGAAGAAAAGTAATAATAATTTTTTTTCTTTCTTTTTTTTTTTTTAAAAATAAAAATGAAATTAAGACGATATTGAAAATCAAATATTCTTCATGAATTTTTTATATTCTTTGTAAATTAAATTTCTTTCATCAATATAATCAGTTATAACTTAAGTACACTGTAACACTCACGAAAGATCGATATTATAAAAGCAACTGTATACTGATCCAATAGAAAATTTTTAAATTGCAATAACAGAACCAGAACATAAAATGCACAAAAATTAAATCTACATATGAGTATAGTAACCGATAATGTTAAAATGACTTCAAGATCACAAGTACATGTTTGTTAACAAAAACTTATCATCATGATGATGATGATGATCATCAACATCATCTGATAGAGTTGATAGCAAAAAATCATAAAAATTACAAAAAAAAAAAAAAAAAAAGAAAATCCCTTAAGATGTGCGGGTGAAAGATCAACGTCTTTTTAGTCTATGGCTATGTATATTAGATTATTTTTTATTTTATTTCGTATTCACAATGATTATTCTATTATTCACTACTATATAGAAACTAGATTGAGTGTTTCTTTTAATATTCCTGTAGGTATTATAAAACAGTTAGACGATGATGATGTTGATGACAATGGGTATATATGTATATACTCTTATAAATATTTGTATGTATGCAAATGAAAATTTCTTTATATTTCATGTACTTCAAGAATAATAATAATAATAATAAAGTGATGATTATTGTAATAATCGTTAATATTTTTTTTTTTTTTAAATAATATATAGGTATACTGTAAAATTATGTGCATTGTATAATAATGCACTTATGTGTAGTTTTCGTGACCAATTTTTTATTTTTATTTTAAACGTTTTTTATTATTAGTTTTTTGTTTTCGTTTTTCGTTTTAAAATTTATTATGTGAAATATTCTAAACTATATAATTCAATGTAATAGTAGAAGTACCTAATATGAAAATTTGCTAAAAAAACACTGATGAATTTGATTAAGCTAAAAAGAATACCTTAATGTATAAATCAACCGACCGTATCGAACAAACCAAAAACTCGTACTAACCAACCAAACCAAAAAAAAACTTGTAGTCATTTCATATGGATATTGTAGTCTCTAGAGTAACATTTAAAACAATTTTTATACACTCATACAAAAATATTCTGGTTGTATACATATATGTATGTACCTCATATATACCCCATACATAGCTCCATCAGACTGTGTTAGTTATTCTGTTATTGTTGTTATCTCGTATACAATTTACCTGTGCAATGAAAACCATACATATACTGGGTCTACACAAAATATATAATTATACCTGTCCATATGACGATTATTGAATGCACAACCAGAAAAAAAGTAAAGTGAGTTTACAGACAAAAACATACATATGACGACAATATTGTTATAATATAATGATATAAATTCATAATCAGTAAACGCACACTGTAGCGTACATAAATAATAACAACTGAATTATATCGTTACAGTATTTTATTAAAATAGGGTAATATCGGAAGAAAATTGAGTCAAATTTTGAAAGAGCAATTTACACAAGTGGTTTTTCTTATGGAATTGGGCTTTTTTTTTTTTTTTGGCTTAAAAACGGGTATTCTTTTATGGTCAAAAAATTTCCATTATGTCTGTTAATTCAAACATGATAACAGATACATATAAACGATCTTTTATCACATATATAATATAGGGTTTCTTTTCTTAAGAAATCCTAAGGTACCAAGTTCTTATATTTAACACAAAAAAAAAAGAAAACAGAAAATGTTTTGTGTATTTTGTATGCGTTGTTTACCATCATCATTTCTACATATTTTCTTGATGTTGGTAAATTGCACAACAAGTAATTTTCATTATCTTCTAAAAAAATCTTCTAGTCTTCTCATTTTAAATGAACTTAATAGTTAAAATTGTAGGGAAAATAATACATAACATGCACACGTACAGAAACAACTTAAGGTCTATATATTTGGACTTCAGAACAAATTTTTTACACAGGAAATTTTTCTGTTTAAACAGAATATGTTGCTAAGAATGAAATAATTGTTTTATTTTGGTTTTTATATTTAATCAAGTGTTTTTTTTATTTATGTTATTTTTGTCTATAAATTGATAACAGTTGTAGATGAATGGAAATAAAAGTTTTTTACACTTGAATTATGAATTTTTAAAAAAAAAAAAAAACAAATATTTTTTTCTATTTTATTTCCAAAACAGATTGTTTAATTTAATTCATTTTGAAAGACAACAGAAAATTGTTATATAGGTACATACATTTTTCGTTATCAAATTCTCACAATTAAATATAAAGAAAAAGACATGATTAAATAGAAATTTTTCAAATAAAATAAAATATAAAAAGAAGAGATTTCTCACTAAGCATAATTATGTACATAAGATAACACTCACAAATAAAATAATAATGAAAATTAAAAAGAAAAAAAAAGTAAAAAAAAAAAAATATTTTCTAAAACATAAGTATGTATGTGCATCATTTTATTCATTATGTACACTTCAGATGAGCGTTAGACAACACAGCATATAAAACAAAACAACATAATTATCGTTATGCGTCATATTTTTTTGATTACACACTTTATAAATAAACAAACAAAAAAAAAACATAAATAAATAAAAATACAAATTATTTCTTATCACAACGAAAGATAATTAAAATAGATAAGAATTTATGAAAACAAAAAAGCTCTTTGGTAAAAAGAATTTCAATTATGCTATTATTACAGGACACCAACAAAAAGAATTTTGTTTTTTAAATACCGAGATAAGCGAACTGGGCATAAAACCACATTTTATTTTTATGGTCTCAAAAGCATTTCGGATTTAACTGCATTCAAGGGTACAAAAATAAGTCCAATAACTAGGAAAGAAGACTGCATTTGAGTTTTAAATAAATAAAAATTTAAATTTAAAAATATAAATTTTATTTTAAGAAAAAAAAAAAATCAAAAACGATTTATATAAAATTTTATCTTAACGTTTTTTTTAATATATTAGAATATTGAATTTTTTAAACTATAGAGGCGATTTTGTATGTTAACTCGAAATTTTTAAAAACAAATTCTTATATTGTATTATTGTCGTTATTAATCAACTTTATATTTAATTTGTTCATTTATTCTTTATTCGTATTATGTAGTGAATTTGATGATGTTGGTGATATTCCAACTTTCTCCATTAATTCAGATAATTTCTTCGCTTTACGTTCCTCATTATGAGCAATTACAGTACAAAGATGCTCTGTTAACAGCTCTTTCCTTTCGGATGCATTATGTAAATCTAATTTTGCTTTAAGAAATTGTGATTCAATTCGATCATATTGCTTTCTGTGAAAAAACAAAATCGATATTTAATTAGAAACAAAATTTTAAAATTTTCGAATCATTATAGAATCTCATTTAATGTTTCATTAATCTACAATTTATTTAGTTAATGTATACTTAAATATCTAAGAACTTACTGAATATTTGCGTAATGTATACAGGCAATTTCAATTTGTTTTCTTAATATTGCAACATCCACGGCTAAATCAGAATCAAGTTTAGCTAATTCAGCTTTTATTTGTTCAATTTTTTTAACTTCGGCAGCAGTTTTTTGAGAACTGCAAATAAATATAAAAAAATTTTACCATCATTTTTCAATAAAAAAATAAATTACAATATCAAGCTTACTGTTAAATTTTATAAAGTGATAAAATATTAAAGTTGACTTTAGAAAAAAAAGGAATAAATATAAAACATTCGTTAGTACTTTAATTTAAAAATAGTACAACACAAAAATAACATCTTTATCTTCAGAAATTCTAATTTTCGTAATTAATAAAATAAATTTAACAAAAAAAAAGAAGAAAAATCTTACTGAAGCTCAATGGCTTTGTACAGCATTTCCTTTTTTTGTTTATTTTGTTCTTCAATTAGTTTTCGCTGGGCCTCGAAATCTTTTAATGATACTCCTCTAAACGGTGACGATGTTGGTAAAGACGAAGATGATGATTTACAACAATTTTCTTTAGTTTCCTTTGATTCAGTATTACCATTCGATTTATCAATGTGTAAAATGGATTCATCTAATGGCTCTTCTTCAGTATTATTATTACCATTTTTATTTTTTGCAGAAATCGGATGAAAATGTATTGATTCTTCTTGTGAAGTTACACTTAAATTAGTTAATTCCGATGAAGGTTTTGATGATGTTACTATATCTATTTTGTGCGGAACAGATGATGGATCTTTAGTATTATTAGCAGTATCAGGCATTCTTCGTATTCCACGTACATTGTGCATTCCAACTTTTTCTATAAAACCACAAAATGATAATTACATTCATATTAAGTATCTACTTCCTTTACATACTTGTTTTTAATGACCTTGATGTTGTCGTCGTCATTTTGTTGATATCATCTTCACTAAATCCATCAAATTTACCAGACATTATGGAGAAAAATTATTATCGCATTTAAAAATTTTGTTCTTATTAGCACCAATAAAATTATAATTTATACATTTTTTATTCAGTTTTAATCATTATTTTAAAGAAAAAATTAATAAAAAAAAAACTTAACAACACCACTTTATTTTATACTCAGCCACAGCCGGATATTTTGCAATCAACACAGTGCCAACTAAATTTCATCAAATTGTAAATAAAAACAAATGTCAAAATAAAATCTACGATTGAGTTTGGATTGAGCATGCGCAAATTAACTATTAGCTGAATTACTTTGATGGGTGTGTTCAAAAAACCGTTTATAATTTAACGGTTAATTTAAAAAGAGAAACAATTAATGATTTATTTTTAATTAAATTTTTTTTTTTTTATTTTATTTTTTAATGAATTTTTATAATTAAATAATTTGTTTTTCTAGTTTACATAAAATTAAGTTTTCCGGTTAAATTCGTTACTTCAATGTATTCAATATTGTGATATTTAGTTCTTTTCTTAAATCTGTTATATCTTGTTCCCATCGTTTTTCCCAATACACCAGCATTAATGGTTTAACTTTTTTCCCAGTTTTAATAGCCCATGGTAAATATTGTGATACATATAATTTTCTTTGTCTGTACAAAGAAAAGAATTTTAAAAATATTTTCCTGGTTTTTAATAAAAACGAACTTACTTAGGTCGTAATCGTAATGCCCCAAATATTGCTCCACCGTAGCACATCGGTAATCCAATATTAAGAGCTTCCACCCATTTAACGGTAACCTCACCAAGCATATGTGTAGGCATACCCAATATCGTATGGATTAAATCATGACATTCACGATATCTTGTCATAATGTATGCCAATTCAGGATCATCCATAAATTTAACATTCATTCTAGAGTCTGGTGTTACACCCTACAAAAGCTATATTACTTCAAAGAAAGTTCTTTTTTGATTTAATAAAAGAATTATTACATTATCGTCAAGGAATTTAACATAAGCACGACCAAATGATTTTTCTGGTAATTTACGTAACGCGTCGATATTTACAGTTTTTGTATTTATTCTTGGTTTATCAGCTAAAATTTGTTGTCCTTCAACATCTGATTTCATTAATTGTTGAATTTCCGTAAGTGCTTGAGTACCAGTTGTTTCTCCCAAACAAGCAATCATGTCATGTCTGGAAAATATATATATAATGTACTTCATTCGAAAAAATTTGTTTACATTTTTCTTTCTAATTGTGGAAATCTACATACCTATGTGGATCAATTAATGATGCTAATGATGAACCAAATCCTAAAATGAATTTTTGGATTGTTGATGTTTCAATTCGATTTTTTAGAAAATCTGCTGTGAATTGATCAATTTCATCGTGTTTTGATGATAACGATTCATTTTTTAATTGATTTATATTTAACGAATTTATATCATTTGTTGTCTTATTAATTATGTGATTAGGTACTGTTGAATATGATAAATTTAAAACATCATCGATCACTAATAATTTCCATAAACGTGATCGTATCATTTTTAAAATATTGATAATCTGTAAATAGTAATTAAAATCGAAATAAATTAAAGAAAACCAGATATTCTAAATAAAGAAAAATTTTTGTGTACAGTGAACAGAACACGAAATTTATGATTTTTCTTCTAACAGATAACAAAACAAGCCAACAAAATGTTTCATAATTCTAATAATTTGAAATAAAATAATTTTTCATTATTTTTAAAGGTATTTTCTAACAAAATATAGAAAAAACACCTGTAAAAATTCATTTAAACGTAGTTAATAGTCGTTATAAACTATAGTAGATAACTGTGTGTATACACATACGCAATCGTGTAGCAACAATCAACAAAAGTAAAATTCAAAATACAAAAATTGATAAGCAACTAAATTCATTTCAAGGTCGTTAGTAAATAGTATAAAATTTTATGTCTATTTTTCTGAAAATAATGAATAATTTTAACGCTGTAATCATCATTATATTGATTACGTTATCATGTTGTAATTTTTCCATTGTACCACGTACTCAATTGTATTATTTAGTATTCACTATTAGAAACCAATAAATTTTATGAAGTACACACTAAAATTCCAATATACAGAATATCTTAACAAAGTCATTAAATTAAAGACAAAAAGAATTTTTATTTTTTACCTCCCTCCTCTCTTTCAGTTATTAAATAAGTTTTATACAACGTCAGCAAAACACAACACAAAGTCTCTCTGCATGGTAGTTAATTTTTTTTATTATATTGTGTATGGATTATTAGTAAGGTCGGTAACCAGTATACAAGTATAATGATGATAATAAAAAATTAGGTAAAAATTAATGAGGTTGAACTTCAAAAACTTGTTGTAATACACAACTAAACAAGTACATTATGGTAGCTATTTGGTAGTTTAAAGATCGCAGATCATTTTTATGTGTACAATTGTACATACATATATACTTACTGACTGACCACTTTTTATATTAGCCCTCCTTTTTGTTTGTATGATAAATATGTAAAGATAGATTTGATATGTATAATATTTGTTAAATGTGAAATTAAAATTCCATATTTCTTCTTCTAAGGTTAAAGACCGTACATATTCTTATTTTTTTGCTTACAATATAAATAATTGAATTTTATACCAAACTAATTGTACATAATGTCGAAATAAAACAAACGAATTTATTGGACATGATTCGAAAGTCTTACGTTAACTTTTGAATTTATAACAAAAGCATGTCAATTGGTTTTTTTTTTAAATTTTGCAAATTTCATTAAATTACTTACTAATTAAATTCTCTTATAAATTATTGTATTTTAAGTGATATTCATTTAAAATTTCTATTTATGATCAACTTTATGCAGTTGTTGTTACATCAATTAAACAAAGTACATATAAATAAAATGATGATTAAACTTTTAATTGTGTTTGTCCGTATGTACAGCTTATCTACTTTGCATAATTAAATAAACAAAATAGTATATATTTATACAACCGGTTTTATGTCTTTATTTTTAGCTGTACAAATTTATGTCATTCGTTCTTTTTTTTTTTAATGATTATAATTTATTTTGTTTAATTTTTGATTACAACATTTCTGTACAAATAGAGTTCGTTTTTGCAAAATTTAAATAAAAAAAAAAAGTTACAAGATAGATAAGCTCTTTTGTGAAGATAATACCTATTACCCATGTCTATAATCTTATGAATACTTAATAATCGGATGTTAATTTAATGTTTTTGTTTTTAGTAAGAAAGGAAATATATGGAAATGAATTAAAATGTAAAAATAATTTAAATATCTTCTTTGTTCATTTTTTTTTCAAAATTTTAAATTTATTTGTTTATTATCCACATATTATTGAAATTTAATTTTAAATGATTTATTTTTTGTTTTTATTTTATATTTAATAATAAAGTAAATAACATGTTATTCGATGGCAAAATAGTTTCAATTTGTTTTTCTTTCATTTTGTTTTTTTTTTCTCCTAATTTTATAATTAACACAGGAACATTTCCTTAATACAATAAAAAAGATTGTTTTATTTTAATGTTTTTTTTTTCTTTTTAATCTTATATCTGTATTTAAAAACTAATTTTTTTTTATATTTTTCATTATTTTTTATATTCTAAGAATTTTAATTTTAATTCTAAAAAATGGCTTTGGCATTATACATACACAAAATTTTTATTAAAAGAACATCTAATTTCTCCTTTTTTCTAAAAAAAAAAAAAATAACATTACATCATTTTTATTAAAATTGATTTAATTTCAATTGTACAAATTTTGTTATTTTTACTATTTTTATTTTATAATTTTAATATTAAATTAATTGAAATAATTATTATCTTATTTTCTTTTTGATGTCGATTCAAATAATTTTTATAAATATTTTTCTATTTACAAAAATCTAATCAAATCGATATCAACATTTTAATAAAAAAAATTTTATTATTTTATTTATGTATTCTCATGAATTTTTTTTTAAACTTAACTAAATGAGATATGAATTAAAATATAAAGTAAATAATTTATCATATTGATTCTACTTTACCATTAATTACACTTCTTTCTGGTATATGTTTTCTTCTAAATGTTACATACGTATATAACAGACTACCTAATACACTTATGTTAATACCAATACAATTAATCCATGAGAATACATAATCACCACCAATAAACATGCCTAAATATGTAACACAGATATTTTTTAAACAGCCAACAATTGCTGTTGTTAATGCTGAATTATATTGTGTACATAAAATTGTGCTATATGTTAATATAAAACCCATTATACATGATAATAAAAATTGTATTATAAATAATAATTCAGACCATCTTTCATATGATAATGCTTCATCTAAATCACCAATTAAATATGTACCAATTAATGCTGGTAGAAACATAAATAATGAATTATAAAACATTAAACCATATTTACCCATATCAAGAGTTTCTAATTTCTTTTTAACAAAAACACCATTTGCTGCTGTTAATGCATTTGTTATCATTATATATGTATAACCTTCAATATTAAATGATAAATCATTACTAGCTGCTAATAATGCACCACCAACCATTGCATATACACTAACTTGTACAGCAAATGATGGTCTAACACCAAGAATTTTTAATTCTAATAGCATTGTCATTAATATTGAGAATCTTCTTAATGCAGCAAACATTGGTAAACTTAATGCTTTTGTACCACCTAAACCAAACATCATGTTACCTAAAAATATTAATGGTAATGGAAAAATTTTTCCAATTGTATCCTTTGCAATATCCGGAAATGTTAATAAACGTAAACGTTTAGCTGTATATAATATAATTATACTAGCTGCCATTTGTCCTAAACTTAAAAATAGAAACGATGGAAAATGGTATGATGTTAGGACTGTTTTATTAACAACAGTTATCATAAATGATGCTAATCCATAGAATAATGCACTTCCAACTTTTTTAAAATACGTAATTCCATCATTTACAGAATTATCAGTATTTCCGGATACCATGATTTTTGTTTCTAAATTTTAAATTCCTTTGAACTGATAATGAAGACTGACGATGATAACAGCAGACTGTAGAATAGTTACAACAAAAAAAGAACAACCACAGAATTTATCGATGTAATTTATAATTAATCGAATAAACACTTTTTTAATTTTTCATTAAATTAATTTTTATTCTATTTACATAGAACACTATCACAACTTTTTAACTAATTTTTTTTTTTTAATTTTTAGTAACCGGAAAATTAAGTAAAAACTTTTTGAATTAGTACATCATGATGTAAACACGACAGTACTTATAGTGGCCATTTTGTCCAGTGTATGAAACTTTTTTTTAATATTTTTATTGAAGTGATAATGACAATTATTTAATCACTAATTAGTAAAACCAAAACTTAGAAACGTTCGAAATTTATAAATAAATTCCATAATTACTTACATTTTATTTCAATTACAATTAATTTGCATTAGTGTGAGATTAAAATAATTTTATTAAAACAAAAATACAAAAATTGACATATAACTGACGTTTTTAAATAATTTTACAATTTTCAATTTTTTTTATTGTCCAACATGGGCTCATAATAATCAACTGTTAAATGACAGTTGATTGAGTGAAAAGAAAAATATGTACTAGAATCTAGAATTAAGGAATTGAGTTTGTTGTTTGAGTCAGATTTTATGAGATTTTATTTTATTCTGTTCCAAACGGATTTTGGGAAATTTTAAAATTTCAATACAATTTCATCAAAGTGGAAGCCAGATAGGTTCTTTTTTATATAAATATGAATATTTCTTAAAATTGAATTAAAATGAATTGGGAATTTCAATTTAATTTATTATTATTAAAGAATAAAATCAAATATTAAAAATATTTTCTTATTACGACTACGTGTCTTGGCTCAATCGCTCAATGTGAAAATTTTAGACTAGATGAATTGATTTTGAAATACCAGATTCAAATTTTTAGTACAAAAATTGTGCGTGAGAAATGTCATTTTCTACTTTTGTAAAAAATGCAATTACAACACCAGCACAATATATGTACAAATCAAATTCACAACCATACAAATTCCCATTTTTTTATTACCATAAATGAAGTGATAATTGGTAGATTTGGTTCAGTTTGAGTTTCTTTATTCTTCGGGAAGGTCAATTTACAATTTACTGCTGAAGTATCATCATCAAATTTAGAAATTTTAATTTGACTGTAAGAAAAAAAAGGGGGAAAAAATTTCTTTTTAATAAAGGAGTTCTAGAAGGGATCCCAAAATCCGTCAAACAAAAAACAGACTTGAAACAAGGAATTTACAATTATAAATATATTTAGAATAACTAATGATGTATTCGGATTGCATAGCAATTAAAGATATTAAGCCAGGATTAAAAAATATCAATGTGGTCTTTATTGTCCTTGAAGTTGGTGCAGCCACGGTAACCAAAGAGAATCGTGAAGTAAGAAATTTTAAAGTAGCAGATCATACAGCATGTATTAATGTATCTGTGTGGGATGAACCAGGTAAATTATTAGTACCTGGTGATATTGTACGTTTAACCAAGGGTTATGCATCTGTATGGCGTCATTGCTTAACATTGTATTCAGGTAAAAATGGTGATATACATAAAATTGGTGAATTCTGTTTGGCATTTAATGAACAAATAAATATGAGTGAACCAAAACGTACTGAGCTACAACAAGCATCACAAATGAATCCACAATTACCAATTACATTAAGTGGTAATCCAGGCGGTGGTGGATTACCAACAATGATGATGAATAATGGCTCGACAGTAAATAATAATGGTAATGCATTGTTAATAAATCGACCAATGGCTGTACCACCATCAGTAATGACAATACCAAGTACATCACCAATACCGATCACATCACCAGTGACAATAGCACAACAACAACAGCAGCAACAGCAACAACAAAAAATATCACAAAATTCTAATTCAAGGATTCAACAAAATTCGACTGCATCAACAACGGCAAATGATCCACCCCAACAGCAACAGCAACAATCAAAATCTGCAACTCAACAACAAACACAGAAATCAAATAGATCCGGTAGAAGCAATCAAAGTAGAATGAATGTTAAAAATGAACGTAGATAATAATTTAAAATACTAGATTTTTCTTTCCTTTTTTTTATATAGATAATTAGAACAAAATTGTTGGTTTTATTTTTGTAAAAATAAATAATTGGTCTTTTAACGTTTAATTTAAGTTAATAGATTATTTAAATGACAAAAAAAAAAAAAACAAAAAGAACACGTATGCGTGAAGTGTGTAAAGGAAACTGAAATTATAAAATAATTCAAAGTAATAATCATACAAAAATTCATTTTATTACGATTATCATTTATTAGGATAAATATTGTAAATTGTAAATGCTTTTTAAATTCAAAATACAAAATTTTTTTTACTTTATTTTATTATTTGTGACATAAACAGAAATTATGTAAGATTTATGTTTATTTTAAGAAATCTGTTGTAAATATAGTAATGAACTTATTTTTAAATTCAATAGAGAAACAAAAAATGTAATTTTAAGATATTTAAATCAAATTGTTATTATTGTATGGAAATTCTTAATTGCGGATCAGACTAAACAAAATTGATCCTTTCTAGTACCTAAGCTTATTAGAATACATTATTTAGTTCAAATTCAAATTCCTGTTTTCTAATTTATCTGCAAAAAAACCCCAAAAGTCAAGGATATAATACAAAACTTATAAAAAAGAAACTAAAAAAAAATTCTCTTCCTGAACTTTCAAAATTCATGAAATTTTTAATTATTACATAGAATATGTACGTATATAAATTTTTTTAACCTTTAAATTTTAAATTCAGTTACAATACAATACATCACAAAAATTTGTTGTTTTTTTATTTATTTTTTCTTTAAAGGCATTTCAAAAAGAAGAAAAATTAATTACACATGTAGGTAAATTTTTTTTAAATTATATCTATAGGCCGCTATCTTCAATTTATTATTATTTATCCAAATTTTTATTTTCTTGAAAATAATTCATTAAGAATGTTCTTTGCATTTCAGCTGCTTCATCCTTTTCATGATTCTGATAACGTATTTTAATTAAATAATGGGCTTTATCAATAAATTCAGCATTCTCTTCATCTTCTTCATCATTTTCTTCGGTATCACCTTCATTTATTTTTTCATTATTATCTGTTACTAAACTATTACTATTATCATTATTAACGCTCATTGATGTTGTTGTTGAATCATTATTAGTCATTAAGGTATCAGTATCATTTTGTATTGTTGTATTTGTTGTCATTATTGATGTTTCAATATCATTTTGAGTTGTTTTTCTTAAAAAATTATATAATGCAATACAACCCAATGTCATCTTTTTAGCACTATCCGAATCAATACGAAATGGATGTAATAATATTGGAAACATATTTGTTAATGTTTGAAAGCATTGTTCAGATTTTTCAGTTACTTGCCACATTTTAAAATCAAAATATAATTGAGGATTTGTTAAATGACTAACATAATATTCTTTCATAATATATGGTTTTAATGGTAATGTTTGATTACTAACAAAATAACATGGTGCTATTTTATCAGAATTTGGAAGTTTATCATTTTTTGGTAAATTTATCACATCCATTTCAATTAATTTTTTTATTATGGAATTATTAAAAATTTCTTTATCATTTAAATTTGATTTACCATCAATTGATGCATAAATAAAATTTGAATTTGAATCAATAATAGCACATAATATAATTGTATCATCTGAATAAAATCTATTATCACGCATTTGTCCTTTTTTATTAATTGGTTTAAATACTAAATGACGTATCTCTAAACCACCAAGACAATTTGGCATTTTACATTTTTCATAATAATCTTTTATTATTTTTTTCCATTCATCTTGTGTTGTTGGTAATTTCATATATTCATCTTTTAAATTTTCATATATTTTCATGCTAATTTCAGCAATCATTTTCAATAGGACATTTTGTGATGCACGAAAACAATAATGACGACATGAATGTACTTCACCTTGTTTTTATTTTTATTTTTCAAAATAGACAAAAGGAGAAAAAAAAAACAAAAATAGGTAGTTTGAGTTTTTTATCAAAGGATCAGAAAAATAATAAAATTTTAATAATTATGTATTTAAATTGAATATAAAAAAATTTGTTTTTAATTACCTGTAGCTAAATATTTTAATGTTATTGCTAATCTCTCTTCAGCACTAAAGGATTTCTTTTTACGTTGTGGCTCCTGCTGTACAATTATTGATCCAAGTTTATTAACAAGCATATTAAATTGTTTTTCAGTCATTTGAAAGAAATGATTAAAATGATATATCTCATTGATACGTAATTCTGGTAATAATTCATCTTTATGATCGAATTCACCACGTTTTAATAGCCATTCTCTAGTCCAATCCATACGACGTTTTGAATGTAAAATATCTAAACAATTATTATTGACTGCATTTTCATTATTTCGTAGAACACCGATTACTTTCTTTTTTGGTGCATTCATACTGAAATTTCCTTTTTTCGCTATATCCATTATATTTTTTTTCTTTTTTAGTTTTATATAATAATTTCTATTTTATGTGATTATATCCTGTTTTTATATCTTTAAAGATTTTTTTTGGATATTTTTTTGTTTTCGTTGTCAAAAAAAAAAGAAGAAAAATCTTTTTATTATTGATTTATTTTATAAGGCAGCGTTTTAATTTT
This sequence comes from Anthrax anthrax, assembly GCA_963971155.1. NCBI lineage: Eukaryota > Metazoa > Arthropoda > Insecta > Diptera > Bombyliidae > Anthrax > Anthrax anthrax. The sequence continues at coordinate 21,044,292 of OZ020120.1, forward strand.
TTATTTTTATTTATTTTTATTATTATTTAAATAAAACACAATTTTACGTATTATTTTTAATGCACTGTAATGCATAAAATTAAAGTTGTAATGGAATTACGTTCATACACAAAAAAAACTTCATATAAAATTTTAAAACAAAATGAAAGATAAAACACCAAATTACGTAGTTATAAAACTCCTTAAAGTTTAAAGGATTTTTTCTACCTTTCTATTCATATAATTATTAGTACTTCTTATGGTTATTTAAAGTCCTTATATAAAAAAAAAAAAAAGGTTTTAAACGATGAAGAAATAAAATATTGAAATTAGGAAACAAGTTTTCTTTCGGTTTTGACTTGAGAGTTTTGAATATTTTTTTCTTTCGATTTTGACACGGTTATAATGTCAGCTGTTTTTCAAATTCAGAAAATCAGTAAAGCTTGTACACTGACTGGGCTGGGTAGTATGTAAACAGCAGTTACAAGCGAGGTTATAGTGAATTTTGGTTTTTTCAATAATCAAATCAAATGGTATAATGTTAGTGTTGCCAATGAAGTAACGAATATTGAACAAATTTTTTTAACGGTCAATCGAAAGAAAAGTGAATTTTTTAAAAATTAAATTAAAATTAAAAGTTCAAAATACTATTTTTTTTTTAATTCAATTAAAATTTATTTAACGATTTTGTAAAAATTCTAGATCAGTTATCGACAATTTCAGACCAATGATCCCATCCTTGAATAATTTTATATAAAATTTTTCCCGGACTTTCAGTATTAGTTAATTGACAATGTCCATATAATCTATATGCAGGAGATAATTTTTTTAATTGTACACCGTATGTTAAAAGGAATTGTGCTGCTTTTAATTGAGATTTTGTTGGTTCAACATCACTAAATGTACCAATGAAAGCAATTCCAACACTATTATCATTATAATTTATTGTATGTGATCCTCTTTTATCCCATCCTCTTCCTTCATAAATTCGTCCATCACCGCCAATTAAAAAATTGTATGCAATATCAATGAATCCTTTTGTTATCATGTGATATCTTTGAATTGCTTGAACATTAGCTATACATCGATTCTAAGAAAAATCAATTTAAATAAAATGTATACATAACGAATAGAAAATTTTCTCTTACTAAATTGAAACACCATCCTGAAACTGTATGAATAATAATCACTTTATCAGCGTATTTTGAAGAGATGTTGGGTATTTTTCCATTTGGATGTTGTGCATGCCAATATTTTCTTTCAATTATCTCAAATCCATCTATACAATTATGTAATTTACTAAAACTAATCATAAATAAAAGAATAAAAATTACAAAATTTATTGAAATTTTATAAAACATTTTTTCTTTCAAAAAAATTTATCTTATTTTGTAAATAAAAATGAACACTAGAAAGAAACGTTAAATTAACACTGGGGATTTTTATGAAATTTTTTTCTTTTTTGTTTATGTTAAAAAATTTCTTGATAAATAAAAATTTGATAATATTTTTAAGTTTTATATGAATAGGGTAAACGACTAACATACAGAATGATTCGTATAACATGTAAAAATAATACTGGATGGTATTCGATCTGGGGGTTTATTAATCTAATCGATTGTATCTATAGCCAAGTATAATGGATGAACGTACTGAACAAATTTCAATTATCAATTTGAGGAAAAATGAAAAAAAAAGTTTTTCCCATTCAATTAACAAATAAAACTATGTATATTTTTTTTTTTTATACATTTTTATTGATTAAATTAAATACTATTGTATATATGTATAGCATGTAGGTAAATAGATCGTTTGATTATGTAGTAGATACGTTATGAGCAGTTTTTTAAAAGTAGTTATACAGTATTTCAGTAATAAATATTTTCTACAGTTTAATATTCTCATATATATGTAAATACGTGAATTTTCTTAAAATGTTTTATACTGTTTCAGACCAATGTTCCCATGTTTTAATGATCGTATAAAGATTATCACCTGGACTTAATGTTGGTCGTAATTGTCTATGACCATATAATTTATAATCATTTGTTAATTTATTCAATTCGATACCTTTCTTTAATAATAATTTCGTTACATTTAATTGTAATTCAGTTGGTTGATCTTTCATATAATTTCCAATAAATGCAATACCAATTGTAATATTATTATAATTTTTTGAATGTGCACCAATTTTATTCCAACCTCGTCCTTCGTATACATTACCATCACCACCAATTAAAAAATTATAACCAATATCACTAAAATTTTGAATTTTTATATGATTATTTTGTATTGATTTCACTGTTGTTGAACAATTGATCTTTGAAATTAAAAATTTTAAATAAATATATAATTAGCAAAAAAAAAAAAATAATTTTAATTAAAAAAAAAATATTCTTACTAGATTGCTACAAAACGATGATGCTGTATGTATTATAACGGCCATTTGTACTGGTAATTTTAAATTATCAATATCATCTGATGGTGAATCTGCTTTCCATTCTTTTCTTGAAACAATTTTTACATCATTTTCTTGTACTGGCATTGAATTAACAAAAACGGTATTTACACAAAAATAAAACGAAATTAAGGAAATACTTAAAATAATAAATTTAGTCATTTTTTAAACGGTCAAATTTATATTGTTTTGTTTTTTATTATTTTTTACTACACTGAAGTATTTTCACTTTATTAAAATGATAGATTTAATGTACTTCCAATCGAGGAATCCGTGCAATCAAATCGTGAAATTATCAAGTACTAATAATCAATTTATAATAGGAATTGCAATTTATATTACACTTTGTAATATATATTCGCTTACAAATGATTCAATTATAGGGGAAGAAATACTCGATAGATAACAAAAGTTGGAAATAAAATTTTTATTTTAATTTTCTTATTATCATTATACGTGATTATATGTTTCGTTATCAGAACCTGACTTTTGTGTACGGGAATATCCACTTATACATGAAGATTGGCCCATTCTTGATTTATTTAATAAAAGTTTAAAATATAAGTGGCTAAATAAAAATCATTCTATCTTTCTGATTTTGTTTGAGATAATTTTTATTTTAATCAGGCTCAGATGTCTCTGGATAGTAAAATTACGTAATAAGAATTTTAAAAATTTTTAGTTTTGAACTTTACATAATTAGATCAATGAAAAAATTTTATATTATAATGGTATTAATCGATCTTGATCGCACTCAAGCGCATTATTAAAAATTTGTAGTTCACTTCAATAGAAAATCTCGAACAAATTGGGATAAGGGGATTCACAACCGTTTTTTTTTTTTTTGTTTTTGTTTTGAACACAAAGTACGTTATCAGTAATTATAAATAAAAGAAAAAATTATTAATTTAATTATTAAAAAAAAAAAACAAAATAAAAAGAAAATGCTTTTGATTTTCTATGATTTATCTTTCATTCTTACCCGTAAATTATACGTTTAAAATTAATTAGAAAAACATACTAAAAAAATATTGATTTCTATTCAGATTTTTTTAAAATAAAATACATTTAATTAAGAAAAAGATAATTTTTAGATTTTATTGAATTTATTGTTTTTTGAAAATTTAACAAAATATTAAGTGATAATTATAAAGTGTTTAATAAAAAATTTTTAATTTCAATTTTTAAATCGTTTGAGTCCAATGTGACCATTTTTGTATAATTTTATAAAATGCTTCACCAGGACTTTCTGATGTAGTCAATTGCCTCTGGCCATATAATTTATAATTTGGATTTAATTTTCCCAAACGTACACCTTCTTCAATAATAAATTTAGCTGCTTTTAATTGTTTTTCTGGTGGTTCAATTGTTATAAATGTTCCAATAAATGCAACACAAATACTACCGACATTATAACCCTTTGTATGTGCACCTTGTTTATCCCAACCACGTCCTTCATAAACAGCACCATCACCACCCACTAAAAAATTATAAGCGATGTCATCGAAATTTCTTGATTCAATGTGAAATGATTGAATATAACGTACACGAAATGTGCAAGCAGCCTAAAAAAAAAATTAATTAAAATATAATGTTTACCAATTTTAAAGATAAATTTTTTAAAGTTTTTTATATACACTTACTTGAGTATTACATCCTTCAGTTGCTGTATGAGCTATAATCACATTATTTACAGGTAATTTTAGATTTGTTATTTCATTTATTGGTTCTTGAGCATGCCACTCACTTCGATCTATTATTTTTACTGCGTTATCATCTAAACAAGTGCAATCATTTTAAAAATCTTTAATTTTATAAAATAAAAGAAAACATAATTCACCTTTGTTATTATTCGGATCTGATGAAAATGAACATTTAGTTGTAACTAAAAAAACTATTAATAATGATATTAACATTACTATAAATATTGCTCCAGTTATAAGAACGATTGGTTGTGTACGCGAACCCTGATGCATTTGAATTATCATACCGAATTCAGTTATTTTTAAAGAAAGTAAATTGTTTTTTTATTTTATTTATTTATTTATTTATTTTTTTTTGTGATTAGATAGAATAAATCAATAATATGTCGATTTTTGATTGTTGTCAATAATATATGTACTCAATTGTTTTATTTTTATTTTCTGTCAAAAATATGATAAACATGCTTATCTTTGAAGATAATAATTAAATGATTAGCCAGTTACTGAAAATTATTATCAGTTTCAACAGAACTGCTAAAAGCTTATAATCTTATATGTATGCGTACGTTTTCACATGTATATCATTTAAAATATATGTAGAGATGCATGCATGTGAGATAAATATGCCAATCATCAATTTCATGTTTTAAATAGTTAGTCAAAAGCTTTTGGAAAAAAAAAATAAAAAAAAACAAAATCTCTTTTTTAATTATTTTTATTTATTTATTTATTTTTTTTTTGATTTAACAGATACAAAAATAGAGTACAATTTAAAAATGAAAAGTATATTTTCATTTATTTTTCAAATTTATTTGAATATTTATATTAAACGCTATATGTACTTATGTATTAGAAATTTACAAAAGAAAATTATAATAATGGCCTTTAAATTTTTTTTTCCTGTTTTTGTATCTTTTTATTTACATGTTTTTATGTTTTAATATTTACATTTAATATAATATTTTTGTAAATCTAAATTTATTGCAATTTTCGTAAAGAAAAAATATTATTAAAAAAAAAAAAACAAAAATTAATATCGAGTAAAAATATAAAATGAATTATGTACTTATGTATATCACAATTTCTTTTTTATTGTCTTTTTTTTTATTCACAATTTAAATAACTACATTCAAATTAAAGACATTTTTTTTTTTTTTTTTTTAAAGTTCATTAGTCCAATGTGACCATTTTTGTATAATTTTATATAATGCTTCACCAGGACTTTCTGATGCAATTAATTGTCTATGACCATATAATTTATAATTTGGATTTAATTTTCCCAAACGTACACCTTCTTCAATAATTAATTTAGCTGCTCTTAATTGTTTTTCTGGTGGTTCAATTGTTATAAATGTTCCAATAAATGCAACACAAATACTACCGACATTATAACCCTTTGTATGTGCACCTTGTTTATCCCAACCACGTCCTTCATAAACAGCACCATCACCACCCACTAAAAAATTATAAGCGATGTCATCGAAATTTCTTGATTCAATGTGAAATGTTTGAATATAACGTACACGAAATGTGCAAGCAGCCTAAAAATAAAAATTAATTAAAATATAATGTTTACCAATTTTAAAGATAAATTTTTTAAAGTTTTTTATATACACTTACTTGAGTATTACATCCTTCAGTTGCTGTATGTGCAATTATAACCCGATGTGTTGGAATTTCAAGTGGTGTTAATGCATTCATTGGTGGTTGTGCAATCCATTCATCTCGTGTTACTATTCGTAATATACTACCATCTGAGATATTATCATCATCTAGAAAATGTTATAGGCATTTGAATAACAACAATAAAATGAATAATAATAATTATATCCAACTACAAGTAAATAATAAAAAAGAGTATTGTAGGTATAACTTATGAACAAATTAAAATGCTAATTATTATTATTTTTTTTATTACACTGAATTACATAAATCATAAAACAGAACTCATTTGAAAATCGTATATGCAATTTACATTGAATTTTAAATATTTCATAAATTGGATTTTTTAGAAAATTCTAATTCCAATGAACAATTCATTTATGTATATGAGAAAAAAAAAATAATAATTTTTTAATTTATTAAAAATGATTCATAATTAATTTTCAAGATTTCATTTAAAAGTGTTTAAGAAAATAAAGTTAAAAGATATTATGAAATTTTTCTATTTTACATGTAAATAGGATTTTTCTAACTATTTTTTATTTTTATTTCTTATATTCAACAAAAATAAAATCATTACAGACAATAAAATACCACAGTTCTAAAATATTCCTAACATCTATGATAGTAAATGATTCAGTTTCCTGTGTATGTATATATTACAATCCTGATGTTTATGTTTATGAAATGAAATTACATTTTATTCATGAGAAATTAAATACTTGTTTGTTTATGACACTCGATTTTCTATAATTTTCTATTTATAAAATCCTGCAAAGATCATATTATCTAATATTATAAATATGAATTTTATGAATAAAATGTATGGATATGAAATTTTCAATAAGAAAATTAAATACAAAATTCTAAGAAAGTTTTCATTTTTTTTTTTTTTTGTTTTTGCCTAACAATTTTTCTTTTCTATATGATACCTATTGTAGAATTGATTGGAATATTTTTTCTGGAATCATCTCCATCACCTGGATTTCTATGACTGGATTTATGTAGAAATGATTGTATTATAAATACAATAACACCAATTATTAATATTAATAATATAGTTGCTCCTGATATAGCTGCTGTTTTTGTATTTAAATTAAATCTTCTTGATAAATATCCATTTGTATCATTTAAATTAAATCTATTATCTGAAATGAAATGAAATGAAAATTATTTATTTATTTACAATACTTATAGAAATACATATAAATTAGGTAGAGGTGGTCGCTCGCCAATTCACAAGCAAGCTCACTTAGGCCAGAAAGGCCCATTGCGATACCACACCAGGAATTTTTAGAGATCGAACCACCACCATAAACATATACAAATTAAATAAACTAAAAAATAAAACAAAATACATACATTGATAGCAGTTTATTATTTATATAGTCAATAAACAAAATACAAACTGTTAATTACATTTCTAATTAAATTGTGTGTTATTCTCTTTATTTTGATTTTATACCAAAAAATTCGTTATTTTCATGTTTTAAATTTCAAATTATAGGATTTTTCTTTTTGTTTTGTTTTTCAAAATGAAAATGATTTGTGGTCAAAAAGCAATTACAATACAAAATGCGCATATTTTACATTTTCTACTACAATTGAAAGGAAATATTTGAAAATTCGCAAAATATTTTCTCTCAAATTAAAGGATGAACTTTTAAATCTGAATGGTGGAGACAAAAACGGACACTTTTCTGTATATATATTATCTCTTAAATAGATTTAAAGTGAAAAATAATATTTCAAAGAAAAATATTCATTTTTGAATTAATTTTATTAATATCAATTATTTACATAAATATAAATTGCAATTTAATTGTTTACATGTATGATAAAGGTAATAATACACAATTGAATAAATTGTATTAATTCGTTAAATGTTTGCATGAAAATTTACGAAAAAAGATGGAAAATGAAAAAGGAAAATTCAAATACAAATATTACAAATACGTACTTTAAATTGAGTTAGGTATGGAAAACTTACAAAAATAAAAGGGAGAAAATAGAATAAAATACCTATAAACTTTCATTTTTATGTTCTACAATTACGTACTACACATGTGTATGTTCTCTTTGTGGGGATTTTTTTTTTCTAAATTTTCAACTGATCAATTTTACAGCCAGGTAAGATAATAGTTTTTTGTTTTGTATTTCAATTAATTGATAATTCTTTAAAAAAAAAAAAAAAATTGATTAAATTATAAACAATTTACTCGGTACTTTTTGGAAAAAGATAAATATCGATTTCTTTTTTTTTAGCATACAATTACAAGAATTTCTAGAAAAGTCCTATTTGTACATTACGTATGTTTACCAATACCAACAGCCGTTTATCTCTTTTTTTTTTGTTGAATTCAAAATTATATGTTGCAAAATGTCGGGTATCATTTGATTTTTTTGAATCAATGTAAAACGTTAATTAATTAAATTTAAAAGGATATTGCATATCTATGCATGATAATAAAAAAAGTGATTATCTTAGATTAACTGTTTTTAATTTTACCGATTTCAGTTGTAATCAATTTAAATAAAATAAAAATGAATAAAATTTGAAAATAAATATTGCAACGCATATTCAACAGTACATTACAAAAAAATGAGATGGGCAAATTCAAAAATGAATTTTCAAACATTTTTTTAAAAAAATTAAATTAAATTGAAAGAAAGTAGAAAAAAAACCGTATCAGTAAAAATTTTCAAATATTTTTTGTTTATATATCAATATCCTCATTTTGTATATTTTATTTTTCATATCACTTTAATGTACTTTGTAAATAAGATTTTTATTAATACATAACAATAAAAAATTTTTTTGTTGATTCGTTTGACGTCTATTTTTAAGATATGTATAATATAATTTTATTTCACCTATTTTTCATATGATAAGAAAATAAATCGATAAGATTTGTATAAAGATCAGAAAAGGAAAAAAAAAATTTTTTTTTTTATTTCTTTTTATAAATTAAATTACATTTTATCGAAATAAGATTTATTGTGTCTGCGAATGACATAGCAAAAGTAAGAGAATGTATTAGAGCTTATCGATACGTTTCTACGCGCAAATGAATATCATTTTTCAATTATTTATATTTTTATGAATTGGTTTGTTATCAAAATTTTGGAAAATTAAATTAAGTATGTTGAAAAAAAAAAAATATATTACAAGGTTCTCTTTAACAATTGAAGATTTTCTTCGCATGTAATAATGTGTTCATAAAAATTAATGGTAAAATCGAATTAAGTTTAAATATTTGAATTTTTTTTTTTTTTTGATTTGTATTTTAGATTGAAGGAAAAATAAATGATAAATTTATTTTATGGTTATTAACAAATCATTTAGAGATAATATGATAATTTATTCACATATAGGAACTCATTTAATGAAATCATTTTGAATAAACGTGTACTTTACTAATTACATATACATATGTACCTACCTATGCACTAAAAAAAAGAAAAACAAATTAATGCATCTTTCTAATAAATGAGAAATATAATTAATTATTTCTACTTAAAGTAAATTATAGTAGAAAATCATTTTAAAATTATTAATCATTTTTAATGTAATTTTCATCGTTATTCTTATTGTTTAATATGCATAAATTTTTTTAATTATTTTTTTTTAAGTTAATTTCAATAGAGATTTAAAAGCGCATTTGTTAAAATAATAGATAAAATAATTATCGTTAATTTCAATATACAAAATGTTGTTTTGTTCAGAAACAAAGGATTTAATTTAATGTATGTAAAGACATTGGGGATCACCAATAACTATCGTTACTAGTCGTTACTTAGGACTTAGTCTTAGATTATCAAAATTGAATATTTCTTGATTAAATTCAGTAATAAATGAGTTTTAATATTGAAATCATATTATTTAAATAAGGGCGCAAATTACTGAATACCCTCTTTATTTACAAGGCTACAGCTCAACTTACACTTTGACTTGTATTTTATTTTTATTATTTTTATTATTAAATATCTCATATCAGATTAACAAACAGTATATAAATTTGATAACAGGTATAAAAATTAAACTGTGAATACAAAATAATTTAAAAAAAAACAAAACTTCAAATAAGAAAAACACTTAAAAATAAGATTGCCTCTTAATAGAATTTTAATCTCTAATCTTTAAAAAAAATTTTTTGCCTGTCTATGTGTACTAATATTTAATTATGTGTTAAACGATTAAATATATAAATTTTATATACGTTTATTACGACACGTGCCGTTTTAATAAGATATCTGTGTATTGCATATCAGATCATTGACATTCTTATTTTATTTTTATTTTTTTTCAGATAGGTACTAAAATTAAAATAAGATATTTTTTCTTTTTTCTCTGGATAAATCTTGTTTTTGCATCGTTTTTATTTTCTTTTCCTTTCTGTCGTTTATCCCAATTCAAAAAAAAAAATGAAATTAATGTATGCATTTATTGTGTTTTTTCTTATTGAAAAATATCGGATGCATATTTGAAAAATTTAAATTTTACTTTCGTTGATTTTTATTCAAAAGCAAAAAAATTAAATATAAATAAAAATAATTTTTTATTGTAGCACACCTGTTTTTATTGTTGTAGAAATGTACAAATTATTTGAATATTAAACAAAACGAGAAATAAAAAAAAAATGTCTTAAAAAGTAAATTTTTAAATAAATTACAAAAATTTTTTTGCGGTTTCTTTGAAAAACAAAAATAAAACAAAGAATGAATTGTAAACAAACATTTTGAAAATAATATTTACACAATATTGACCTTATCCATGATGCTGTTTTTCATGATTAATCGTAATATGTACTTAAACCTTTACATGTCCATCATAATTTTAATCGTTTATAATTCAAATTTTTATTATTTATTATATTCAAAAATTTACTTATAAATTTTAATAATTTTCAAAAAACAGAAAATTTATGAAGATTAATTTCAAAAATGTTCATTTATGTAAAAAATTATCTAAACTCGTCACAAACTGTGGTTATATGATGAGTAGTAGAGTGTCAAAGTGGTATTAACCATCATTAACAAGGAAAAGGTAACAAAAAAGAAATCTGAACATATAATTGAATTTCAATTTTTGAACTGGTTTTCATAATGACGTCTGAGATTTTCCAATAATTTTTTTGTGGATATAGCAATTATACTGTACTGTATATTCGTTTAATAAGTAGGTGGTGTATATACATATGTACATATATTTATGTATATTTTGCGTGGATCATAATTTTATGCTACTCAGTTAGTATTTACTATACAGTGTCGTTAAAGCGTTGATGACGTCTTTTGGTTACTATTTTTATTTATTTTTATTTTTTATTTTAGTAATATTCATAATTATTAGTTTATCGTAATTAAAATGAAATTATATGCGTACATTAAAATAGATTTAAAAAAAGTTGATAAACCTGTTACAAAATATAGAGTTTTTAATGCAATTAAATATGGCAAAAGCATTACTTACATACCCGCAAAATGTATGCATTGATAAAAATTATCATTTTTTTTTTATCTACTTAAATTTATTGGTTAATTAAAATAAAACGAATTATTTGGCATTCGACGCTGTTCATTGACACGGTTACATAGACTCATATGTACAGCCAGGTATATGTATAGTATGTTACATATCGTCAAGCAAAGCATATGATATTTTGCAACGTCTATACTCTACATATAGCGTTATTTAAGAATCGTTCATTATTGTTATTATCATTCTTTCTGAATTTTCATATTTTTATCCATTTTAAATTATGAAAAACTTCATTTTCACTCTTATCTTTTTCTTTTTTTCAGAATAAATTCATACCTTAAATTCTGAGAATACAAAAGATAACAATCGATTTGTTATTGCAAAAACGTTAATTTAAAATGTAATTTCGTGTTCAAAAAAAATTTCTATACAAAAAAAAAAAAGGAATAAAATATAAGAAAAATTATTTTTCTAAAAATAGAATAAATTTGTTGAATTTAAAAAAATTCTCATTAATCATTTAATGGTACAACACATGTGATGTCTGTTATTTTTAAATGCATAATTTTATTTTTATAAATTTCGATAACAATCGTTTTAAATTTAAATATGTGTGTATATCTACATAATTACACGTGGAATGGAAAAGGTAAACGATTTTTATCAAATAAATAAAAAAAAATTTTCATTTTAATGATTTTTTAATTTTTTGATTGCAATAATACAATGTTATACCTATTATATTTTGAATTAACTTTTAATTCATTTTATTCAAGAAACGTGTATGATTTTTGTTTAACAATAAAACTTTTATTTTGAAAATTAACTCAAGAATCTTCCAGGTTTAACATTCATAAAAACAAATAAAAATGTAAACATGAACCGGAATTGAATTGTTTTTGTTTTTTTTTTTACCTTTCAATTATCTTTTTTGCAATTTTTCAACAGTATCGTATACCCATTCTGATGTATAGAGATGAAGCGAAATGCAATTTGACTTTTATTTTTTTTTAAATTTTTATAGTAAGGTCAAGTGAAAACGTGTAACGACCAATAACATTGTTTTTTATTTTTTGTTATTTGTCCAGATTTTTTTTTGTTTTTTTATTTCTAAAAATAAAAAAAAAATTATTCTTATAACTTTGAATGCATTCTCATTTTTTTTGAGAATGTATTGCTCAAGGACGAATGTAAATAATAAATAAAAAATTTTCATATTTCAAAAATGATTTTAATTTTTTAATCACATTTACGATTGATTGTTATTTTTAATTTTTATTCGGTTTGACAAAAAAAATTGGGGAAAAAAAGTATTGATAATCGGAATTTCCCAAAAAAAATAAATAGTTCACAAAATATCACAAAATCTCATGTGAAAAATGTAAATGAAAAATTGATGAGTATAAGATACCTGTAATACAATACGAATAGATTTATTCAACACAATAATATCATTTTGGAAAATTCAAAATCAATACTTATGTGACGTAAAAGAGACATAAACAATAGCCCAAATACAAATTTGAATAAAAAATCTGTAAAAATAGTTATTAGAAGTTAAAAAAAACAAAACAAGTAAGTAATAACCGGCATTCCAATTTCAAGCAAATAAATATAAAAAAAATACAACTTTGTCAACTAAACACATACTAGCACTAAAATACTATAGTAGCTACATATCTAGTAGTAATCGAGTTTCATACAATTTAAACTCAATTGGAAGCTCTTTTTGAAATTTTAAAAATTTAACGTAAATATTTGTTTATATATGCGTATTTATTTTTATTTTTGTTTTTTGAACTTTTTTTGTATAAAAATAAAACAAAAAATTAATAAATAGCAAAAATTATCGTATCATAGACCTGAGCTAAAAAAAAAAAAATTTGTTACAAGGTATTTAAAAAATTTTTGACTTACTACTATTTCTTTGGTTTGCTTCTATATTATCATCACAATCAAATCCAGGATTATCTTTTCCATTTGCTGTTGTTGTTGTTGTTGCATTTGGATTATTTAATGCTGTTTTTACTGTAACATCATCTCTTTTCTTTTCAAGTAAAAATTGTTTAATTGTTACTGGCCCTTGATAAAATGTTTTATTACCAAATGTAATATCAGTTGAATTTTGTACAGCTATACTACCAATATTTGGTTTAACATTAGTAGAAGCGGCAATTGTTGCTGCATTTGTTATCACATCATTTCCTAATATACCTACAGAATTACAATCACTACCACTATTATTATTATTATTATTATTATTATTACTTGTTGAACATATTGATGATGGTATACCATCAAATTTTTGATTAATCACAATTAAACCATCATTTTTTAAATGTGAACTATCCACATTATTATGTTCACCTAATTTTCTTATTATATAATCATTATTATTATGTATTGAAAATGGATCATCACTATTATCGTATTCTTCATCTGAATCAATAACACTTGAATCAATTATATCATCATCATCTAATGATACTATTGATATACGATTACTACGATTTGATGTTGATGATAATGTTGATGATGGTGGTGCTAATGATAATACATCATCAGGTAATTCTGATACTGATATTGATGATTTATTTGAATTTACATTTTTTTTAACATCATTTACATGATGATTATTATTACCAATTGAATTTAAATTTGAATAATTTATATTATTATCATTTTCTTTTTCATTTATTATTTCATTATTATTTAATCTTTTATCAATCAATAATAATTTATTATCATTTATATTTTCATTATTTTTTATATTATTTTGTATTATTTCATGATCACATAATTTATTTTCATTTGTAAAATTTTTTATTATATTTTTATCATTTTTTTCATTTTTTATTGAAATTTTTGCTATACCCGTTTTTAATGATAAATCTATATTACTTGTATTATCTATACCACTATGTACTCCAGAATCAGATGATGTTGATGGTGTTGTACAAAAATTATTATCATTATTATCACAATTTATTTGTTGTTCTGTTGTATCGTTAAAATGCATTTTATATTATTTATCAACAAAATAGATGTAGAGAAAAAAAAAATTTATAATTTTTTTAAATTAAAAAAAAATTTTTATTTTATTTTTTATTTATAATGTATCTAGAATGAATATCTAAAAATTTTTAAAAGTTTATATCCTTGTGTCGCCATAGTAATAAAAAACAATAAAATTATCAAAAATAATATTTTCTTAAAGGCATTCAGACGAAGAAAAAAAAATTAATTATTTCACCACCATTTATTTAAATATGTATTGTATATTGTCTTACATACACATACATACACACGTGTACAACATCACATATGAAAATTAATTTCATTTCATTCTTGTTAACATGAAATGGCGGTTATAATTATAATATTTGAATTTTATTTATTTTTTAATTATTGTATTTTTTACTTATTTATTATGTATTGCACTTTTTTTTTTTTTTTTGTTATCAACAATAAACTGTCTACATTTCCTATACAGAATTTTATTTTTGTTTTTACTCACAATAACAAAATAAAATAAATAAATAAAATTGTTTAAATGATTGATTATAATGTAATTGTTTTTGTTGTATTTTGAATGGCTTTAAGTAAGCTTTTCACTTAATTTAAAAGAGAAATGTAAAAAAAAATAAAAGCACAATAAAAAAAATTAAAAAATGATCATCATCATATTTCTGATAATTATTTACGTGTGAATCTTAGTTTTTTTCTTTTTTTTCAGGAAAAATTAAATTTTTTAGCGGAATAGATACAAACTCTATTAGAACATTAGAAAAAAACAAAATCATACAATTGTCGTCATCAATAATTTCATATAGCAAAAATAATTTTTTGTTTCTCTGTTGCTGTTTCTTAAGCACTTATATTTTAGAAAACCGTAAAATTTCTCAAGATTTTCTTTTTTCTTTCTTTTTTTTTTTTAAATAAATTTTTAAACTAAAAAATAAATTTAAAAAAATAAAAATACAAACAAAATATAAAATGTTTTCCTTTATATTAAATTATTTTCTTTATCTTTATATCACACTATATCTATTAATTAATATCAATCACATCAACTATACGTTTCAAGGATAATTTTGTTATCACATTTATATACGTTCTGATACGTACAGATTTTTGTAACTGATTAAAGTCAAAATGAACATTTGATTTTGATTTTATACGTTTAAGTTACCAATGTGAGGTTTTTTTTTTTTTTTTGTTTTAAATGGAAAAACTTGCTTGGAAATGAAAAACAAAAAATGGTTAAATTTTTTTTCTTCCGTTTTTTTTTTCAGTTTACTTTACTGTACACGAATGAGTACATATTATTTACTTGTGTACTTAACAACAAAAAGAAAAAGCAATTTTTTTAAATGAATATGTTTTCACTTATATGGTCGATGATCAACTACTATGTATAACGAATTATTCTATCTTCTACTCATACTTTAATATTTATTTTCCAGCAAATACTTACATACATGTATATTATATGAATTTTTTAAAATTTTATTATCATATCATATTGGCTAGCTTTAAAAGAAAAAATAAAAAAAAAATTGTATACTAACACAATATATAATCTTCATATTTACATATACAGATACTCTCGTATTTTGAGTGTAGATCACACATATATATGTGCTTTCATGAAATTAACTCACACTAAAGTTTTGTATGCTTGTAAATTATATATCTTGATGATTTGTATTTTGTTCAAAAAAAAAGCTTCACTTCTACATTCAAATACTTCATTTAATTTTATCTCTATATGTAATTAAAAATTCATAGAGACACAATTACATTGTATCTATTGAGTAAATATAATTTAAAAAAAAATAAATTAAAAATAAAATGTTACAAAATAAAATACAAAAGTAAAGTAAAAAGAAAAACAAAAGTTTTCTAATATAAATTATCTTTGAAAAATATTCTCGGAAATATCATGTACATTAATAATGTTAACATTAAGTATAATTATATGCAAATTATCAAATGTATGTGAGTACATATGCACAAGTGTATTTTTTATTGGAATGTAAAAATCATATAAATATGAAAATGTAATGTATGTAAATTACATACAAGAAATAAATCAGAAATTATTGAAAATTTTATTCATAATTTTCTTCTCAATTTTTTAAGGATATTCAAGGATTTTTACATAAAAGCCACATCAAATGTTTAAATAATGTTTCGAATTTTAAATTCATACAAAGTCAATATCACAATTTATACGTGATCAATTGTATTTTTGATTTTTAATCTTTTATTATCATCGATTTTTTTTTTAAAGAAAAAGAAAATCATACGATTGTGATAAGACAGAAGAAATCAAGAAATTCTTCAACAACAGGTAAATTAACATTTTTCTATGCATAACAGCCAATCAGATACATAGATCTTTTATAATTTCAATTTATACAAATAAAAAAAATTCTAAAAATAGAAATATGTTAACAAAATTTCAAAAAATAAAAATACGCAATCATTTCAGTCTCTTGTTATATAAAGAAATTCAAATTTTGCTTAATTAGTTTTTTCCAATTTTTTTTTTACCTTTCCTTAGAAGAAACTTGGAAAAATGTAAATTTATAATTTTAAATCAATCACCTGTGTTTTTTTTTAAATATTTATTTCGTGTTTTACCAAATGATCTTTTAGAAAAGTTCTTATATTAGATTTTGGTTATAAGTTTTTATGTTGTATGACAAAATAAAGTCTAGACCATATTACTGAATTCTATATATAGATAATGTATAAACAAAACATAAAATATGATCTATGTTCCGGGTTTTTTTGGAAAACATAAAAAATAGTTATTGAATTTTCAAAATCGAATTAAATAAATTTAAACGAATAAAAATAATTTTTATCACAGAAAATTTCAAAATTTTAATTAAAAATTATTGAATAAAAAAAAAAAGTTAAAATTTTTATCTGTATTTGTAAAAGGTACTTGACCTTGAGTCAAAATTTTTGTTCTTTGTTGATTAGATTTTCGATGAAATAACAGGTGAATAAATAAATATGTATGTTGGTATAAATATAGACTTATTATAATACGAAAGTCTTAAAATTAAAAAAAAAAAATTATGATGATTATTTTTTTCACCTTTCATTTCTCTTTTAAATTTTGATAATGTGCAAAAAAAAACGTTACTTTTTAAATTTAAATTTTAACTGTCGAATGATTATATTTTTGTATTTTTTTATGTAAAATACAAAAAAAAAAAAAAATTAGTTAAATGACCAGTTGTATAATTTACAAAAAGAAAAAATACGTATATGTGTATTTTGTTGTAATTATTTCAATAACAGGAAAAAAAAAATTAAACGATGTAAATTATTTATTTTTCATAATGTCTGAAGTTTACGAAATAAATTTTTTTTGTAGTGTTCGTGTTTTATGTAAAGCACAATAATATTTCAGGTATTTATTACGAATGTAAGTACAATTACAAAAATAACATTGATAATAATAAAAAAAAGAATTTACAATGTTTGTATGTGTATACGTAATCAATGTCTATTTGTAGGAATAAAACAAGTCAATTGAATGAAAATATTTATTAATTTTATAAATTTTTTAATTAAATTTTTTTATTTCTAATAATAAGATCGGAACTGAATTTCTTATATACGAATATGTACGTACGAGTTTATTAAGATTTAAAAAAAAAAATAAATAAATAAAAATAAATAGATTCAATCATATAATTACACTACATCTCAGGTTAATGATGCAATTTAGTAAATAATGTATAGTTGAGCATGTTAAATGAACTCATCACACATATGTATGTACATATGTATGTATGTGCATTTTTGAATAACAAATGAGAAGAAAAATGAGTTGCATATTGTTTTGTTTAATACTATTATTATTATAATTAAGAATCTGATAAAATCTGAAGGCATTAATTTAATTATTTATTTTTGTTTTCTTTTTTTTCTCAAATCATAATTTTGTAATTTGTATCCATATTTCCTTCTTGTACAAATTATTGCACATATTTTCATTTAAAAACGTGCGTATCCCTATAAATGTACACGTGTATTCTATTTTAATCAATTTATATTTTTACATTTTTTTTTTGTTTGTTTTTGTTTTCATGGTGCAGAAGGCACACGTTGTTTTGTAATATGTGCCTATAATACACGAGTGACTTTTTTGTTTATAAATAGAATGCACGTGATTAAAAAATATGCATTATGTAAAAAACAACAGGATAAATATAAAATATCGTTGATAGGTTTCATTTATACGTGTTTATACCTACACAGATGATATCTCTTTAATGCTAGGAAAATAACCTTGGATATAAGGAATAAACGAAATTTAAAAATGAAAACTCAAATTTTTTGTTCAAATTTTTCAAATATCAATTTATTTCGTATTTTTTTTTTTGTATTTTTTATAAAATATATTTCATAATAATAATAATAACAATAATAATATTTAAAAATAAAAAAATATCACTTTTGGTTTTGATTAATACAAAACAATTTAAAACGATCAATTATGAAAGTGTGGATATAAAATTTATTGTTTTGCATCCCACACCTCAGGTAAATCGATTTCTACACCACATTTTGGTTTTTCTGGCATACCACATGGATACCAATGAGGCCATTTTACAATTTTCTTGTATACATTTGCTCCAGGACTTCGAGTTACTTTTGTCTACAAACATAAAATAACAAAAAAAAAAAAGAAAATGATTACGTGTTTGTATGAATAAAAACAAGAAAATTTTCTTAAAAAGCAATAAATTTCCTTGAAAAAAAAATAATTTTGCTTTTTCTTACCTGATTATGTGCTACCAATTTGTAATCGAGTGCTAAAAATTTATTTGTAATACCATATGCTAACAGATATTGTACAGCTTCTAATTGTTTTTCATCTGGTGTAAAACGATTATAATCACCCATAAATGTTACTGCTAATGATTTATTTCCATATGTATTTACAGTATTCCAACCTCGTCCAACGTATACATTACCATCATTTCCAACCTACGTATATAATAAAAATATGTGTGATCTATATGTATTTCAATAAAATAAATACATATTTCAATTTCATTTTATTTCTACCAAAAAAAAAAAAAAAAATGATTATTATCAATATTTTTTTTTGTATGTTGATAATACAAAAAAAAAATTATATCAAGTTATGAATGAAAACATGTACATTTGTACGTACTCAAAGTATATAATTAACTGACATAATATATCTAACATACGTTGTTCTACATAACAACAATTTTAAGTACCTGACTGTATGTATACGATGTTAATTTATTATACTTTGATAGTTTTTAATTAGTTAATTATCAGTTATAGATAAAATGATTAGCTTACATTCTAATATTTATACAATACTTGACGATAAAAAAACAATTATTACAATTTCATTGAATTTTGTTTTTATAAAATAAAAAAAAAAAAAAACATTTGATATCATTTTCCATTTACTTACATAAAAATTTGAACCAATATCCGGTAAATTTTTCTCAGCGATAGCCGAATCTTGTATTGTACGCATTTTAACTGAACATTTATAAACATTAAGACATGGTACCGATTGTACACCAATATGTGTTATAATGACATAAGGTATTGGATGCTCTAATATTGCACTAATTGATGTTTTCTCTTGTGCACCCCATTGTTCACGATCAATAACTAAATGTCCATTTCCTAAATTTGGAACTAATGCAGATCAATTGCATAAACTTTTACAACAAATACACAATATATATATAAGGACAGAATATACAAAATAAAATAATAAAAAAAAAAATTCATTAAATTAAATTTCATAATGAAAACTTACAAGTTCCAGTTTCATAATTGTTACCAAATAATATTTCACGATTTCCTGATGGTTGATATAAATTTTTTGATAATAATAAATAAACTGTAATACCAACGATAATTATTGTTAATATTATTAATAATGTTATTAATAATGTTCTATGTTCGAATATTGTGCTTTGTAACACATTCGTTGGTTGATTTGTTCGATTTTGATTAACATCTGTGGAATTATAAAAAAAAAAAAAAAAAAAAAAAAAAACAAAAATATGAAAAAATATTTTAATTAAATGCAAATTAATATTTTTTAAAATTTTAAATTCAATACGGGTTTTTAACAGTTTTATTTTTAAATTGTTATGCCTACCCTACATATGTATATATGTGTATTGAGTTTGTTTGCAAATTAAGTATATACATATGAAATGTTGTTTAGGCACGAAGAGTGAGATGAGGTTTGGTGTTGTTTAGGCAACAAAAATTTTATTAAAAAAAAAAAAAAAATTGTAAACATTTTAATTGTGATGAAAGCAATCATGTGTCAAGGTATTCCTCGGACAATGCCGCTTACTTATATTTATCGTACGTGCATTGATTACTAAAATGATACAAACAGGTTAAAAAGCATGATTGCGAAAATTGAATTAGCGAAACTTGAAAAATTTTTCAATTTATTTTTATATTATCAATCTGAGACAAATTTTATTTTAAATTTATAATAATTTGTAAAATTTAAAAAAAAAAAATATATATATTTTTTTTCATTTTTTCCCATGAATAACTTTAAAGCTTTATTAAAATATTGTGTTGTGTGTATGGTTTTTGTAGATTATAATGTATACTTATCAAAGCTTTAAAAATTCAATACGTAACAACAATAAAATAAAAAAATAAAAAAAATTATGGGGTGGGGCATGCCATATGCAACTTGTATGTATATGTCATTAAAAAAATTTCACACCCATACAATTAAAAAATATTGCATTCTTTGTTGACACTATATAAACCCAACATGGTGTTATTTATATAATTTTCCTGATTATCATATTATACAGATGTTTTGGGTTTACCACGTAACCCAAAAAGAAATAATAAAAAAAAGTTCCAAAAATTCCTACTCTAGATACATTATATAAACCCGAATAAATTGTATAAACCCAGGAAAAATATGTACATATATAGGAAGAAAATAATTTTTTTTTTTTTTTGTTTTCATATTACTTAAAGATTCCGAAAGATACACACATTTTTTAAATGATCTGGAATTCCATATGTTACGATGACGTCTTCTTGTTTTATCCGAGTTCACTTTTATTAACAATTTCATTTTTTTTATTTTTTTTTTATAATTTATATGAGTAACTTTTTTCTGTTTTAAGTTTTTTTTTGTTCACATAAGAATTTATAAGTTATTATTAGGTAATAGTACTTAATTATTATTTTTTCGTTATTTTCGTAACTTAAATAAAAAAAAAAAATAATTCCAAATACTCGTTATAATTTACATAACAATAAACAGCTCTCATTAGATTATCATCATGCACATTGCAATTTTAAGACCGATTTTTATCATTCACACACATATGTATATATATGAAATTGGAAATGCAATTTTTTTATTATTACAGGTACTATAAATAGAATACAATTATGGAAATTTATTTTGTAAATGAAAAAAATACTCTTAAAAATTTCAAAATTAAATTGTAGAAAAAAAAATTAAAAAAATTTTAAATGTCGTTCGTCACATTTCACGATTATAGAACCATTCACTGATATTATTTTTATTGAAATTATAACAAGATTGTTTGTTATTCGTCGTTTATATGTCTGTTAACAACAGAATAATAACTCTCACATTTTGCCATTATAAAAATTTTTCAAAATAAATTTTCAACTTATTTTAATACATGTGTCATAAATACATACATATAAAACGAACGTATGATAAAAGTTTTGTTATTAAGTGATAGCGAACAATATGTACCTTTGATATTATCAAACGTTTTCATTTCATAAATCGTAAAATTCTCAACACATATTTGCTTTGGTGTGTGTGTGTGTGTGCGTATTTTTTAAATTTTTATTTTTCATTTTCTTTTTCCGTTTGAATGAAGGTTGATTCATGCTTAGATTTTTAAATTATTAATGATACCATAATCGTGTATATTAATAATAGTGTATTAATGAAAAACAAAAAAAAAAATGAAATTGTTAGTATAAAATGATAACAAATTTAACCACTTGACGTAAGTAGAATCTCATACATAAAAAAAAGTCGTTACATTTTGAAAATATCGAAATTTGAAAAAAAAAAAAAATTGATAAGATTTTAAATATCTTCTAATAAAAATCTAAAAGAAAAATTGCACAAATTTTTTAATTTTTTTTCATTTACATAATTACAACAGAAAATTTAACGTAATTTATTGTGTAATAAGATTACAGTATTAGGTATACTGTATAGGTAATAATGAAATAAAATGAAAATAATATTTCAAGTTAATTTCTACACTACAGTGTTAATATGTGATTAAGTATTCTTAGAAAACCACAATTCAATTAGAATTGTAAATATTTAAAGTTTAAACGAATACAGAATCTTTATAAGAGTCTTACATAATTATTTGAATTAATTTCTATAGATGTTTTAATAATATCTATTATGTACATAGGTTTAATCGATTAATTATTAGTTACATACATATAATAATTAATTGATTTAATTAGATTTGTTTCTTTTGTTTTTTCTTTGTATAATGAAATTATTACTGGTTGGTGATTTTTTAAAATTTTTATTAAACCTAAAAATATCTACAGTTCATTTTTTTAAAAATAGTTATCTATGATTTTCAATGGATGCTTCTTGGCATTTTTTCATCCAATTTAAATAAATTCGTTTTTTAATCTCATTTTTTGATTTTCAATTTTTTTGTATTTATGGAAAGGAAAACAACAATAATCAAAGAAGAACACTTGAGTAACGATACAAAATTTTTATGCTCCATATAAGAATACACATGACTATGCAACGAAAATGAAATTATAAATAATAATCATTATTAAATACAGAATAAAAAAAAGAAATATTTTCAAATTTCTGCGTATGTTTGGATATTTTCAATTCGTTTAATGTCCTTTGACATAAAAGTTAAGGCGTTCCCCAAAAAGGCCAAAAAACAAACTACTATATACAGTCAACAGTGACTTTGTTTAAAATTTTGTTTTTCAAAATTCGCTTTTTATTTATTTATACTTTTTAAATTTTTTTTTAAAACTCGTTTCAGTAATTTTAAATATAATTAAAAAAAATAAATGCGTAATAAAATAAAATTTCCATTAATTTTTTTGCAGGTAAGATATTTGAAAATAATTGAATAAATAAATAAATAAATAAACGTTTATTTTCATTCATACTTCCTTGTGCATGTGTTGCCCTTGCTTCAACTGTTGCATCCATATATTGATAAATAGTAACTGGTCCTTGATATTGTGTCATTGGTCCAATAACAACATCACTTGAATTTGATAAATTAATAACACTTGATGGTTGTATTGCAGGATTTGAAAATATATTTTGTGGTACTGATGAATTACTATTATGAGGTGGCATTGATGCATTATTACTAGCATTTCTACGTTGTAGACTAAGTAATACATTATTTGCCGGTGGTGGCAAAGGAATAGCATCATTCTGTTGTTCAAACATAATGAATTTATATTATGATATATTTCAATCAATTTTTATTTTATTTTTATTTACACATTAATTTCAGTCATTTGTTAATAAATTTTATCAAAATAAAATTTTTATTATCGAAACTGAAATTATTCAATTTTTTGTTTACATTTTGAAAACAAAGAATATAAAAATTAACTTATCACTATCAAACTGTTTTTCTACTCTTTCACTTTATGTTTATCAATAATTTATGTTTTGCTTGGAAATTTTTATCCAGTGTACGTATTTTTTTTTTCTTAAATTAAAGTCTAAGTTTAACTGTTGACTCATGAATTTTTCCAGTGAAAAAACGTAAAACTGTATAATTGAATTTAAAAAAAAACAAAAAAAAAATGGCAACTTGGAAAACACTTTTCTCTATTATGATGTACAATGCGTGCCACTAACAAAATTTAACTGATTTTTCAACTTTGAATGCTGTTGAGCTAAGATAGACTTGCTAGCTATATTTCAAGATTTCAAGTTGTTGTTTTTAATATTCACAAAAACGTGTATGTAATGATCACCAGTATA
Organism: Anthrax anthrax; assembly: GCA_963971155.1. Lineage (NCBI taxonomy): Eukaryota > Metazoa > Arthropoda > Insecta > Diptera > Bombyliidae > Anthrax > Anthrax anthrax. Next base: position 21,068,654 of record OZ020120.1, read on the forward strand.
AGTAAACAGTAGTATATTTATATATTTTTATTTTTTCATTTTCTTTCAACTATTTTTTAAATTCATATATGTATGCATGTATTTACATTGATGTTCACGTATACTACAACAATGCAAGCAAAGAAATCCATATTAAAATGAATTCAATTTTAAAAGCTGGAAATTTCAAAAAATTGTTTTAAGCTCAATTTTAAGATCATATAAAAAAGCTTGTTAACAACAAATTGAATTCTACGACGAGTGATTAATTGATTTGTAGCGGTGATATTTCGTTTTGCTGTTATACATGATAGTATACTTATTACATTTCTGTTTGTAATTTGATTATCATCATTAACAACAATTCAGTTTTAAATAAATTCCTACATTTCATCGCATATGTAGATACAATCTTATCTACAAAAGTATTAGTTGCTTAATATTTTTATAATTTAAAAATGATTTGTATAAATCTATTTTTAAATTTATGAAATTCTTTATAATATTATCCTATAGAAAACTTTTTATCACACAATAACAATAATACAAAAAAAATAAATAAATAAATTCATTTCCAAGAAAATATTATCACCACAATTGCATACTAATCAGTTAGGAAATAATCAGTTCAATGCATTTTTAGTGCAATAATCTAACATTATATTTAAAATTTATACATGTATTTGTATTACTTGGAAATTTGTGTATGTAACTTAATAAATTGTAGATTTCCTATAACTTCTTAATTATTACTGAATTTTTTCTTCCTATTCCAAATTTTGAAATTTATTATTTAAAAAAAATCTCGTTACTTTTTAAGAATTTTAAAAAGCATTTATAATATTTTTAAATAATTTGTATTAGATACGTACATATGTATACAGTATAAGTCAGAATTACATAAATATACAAGTATGTAAATTATCTAATTATTTTCACATGATATTGAAATTATTTGTAGGCAGTGTGGTGGTAATTATTATCTTGTAAAATAATATAAATAATAGAGTCAATTGAATATAATTAAAAATGTTGTTTTTTGTTCTTCTTTCATTTTTTATTTACTAGCAATATGTACACATATTTAAAATTTATGCATAAATTTATACATACATGAGATTAATTTATTTTTTATTTATTTATTTCATTTTATTTTTATTTTTATTTTTGATTTTTACTACTTTTTTTTCACATTTATATTAAATTTTTATCATTATAGCATTTATAGCACGTGTAAATTTTTATCAAATTAAAACGTGAATGTAAATTGCAATTTGTCCTATTAATAGAAAATTGAATACTATGTAAATACATGGACATAAAAATTTTGCATAGATTTCTTTTTTTTTAATTTTTAACAGAATATCTATTTTATTGTTTTCCGTTTCCAATTTATATACCACATTTTGGATAATTTATCATACCACATGGATACCAATGAGACCATTTAATTATTTCTCTGTATAAATTATCACCAGGACTTCGAGTTACTTTTGTCTAGAAAGGAAATAAAGAATTTTTATTCGTCAAAATTAATAGAAAACACAAAAACAATAAAATACCTGATTTTGTGCAACCAATTTGTAATCATATGCAATATAATTATTTTTTACTCCGTATTTTAATAAATTTTCTGCAGCTTCTAATTGCCTTTCATTTGGATAATGTATCAAATAATTACCAAAAAATGTTAATCCTAATGATTTATTTGCATAAGAATTAGAATTGTTCCAACCTCGTCCTTCATATACATTACCATCATGTCCAACCTGTACAGAAAATAATTTAGTAAAATTTTTCCTAACGTTTTCCTAACGCTGTATGTATGTATGTATGTATAAAATCTTACATAGAAATTTGAATAGATATCTGGTAATTTTTTCCCAGCTATAGAATTAGATTGAATAACTCGCATTTTTAATGAACATCTATAAATGTTATAACATGGAGTCGATTTTCCACCAACATGAGTGATTAGAACATAAGGAATTGGATGCTCTAAAACATGAATTTTCCCAACTTGATCAGATGCTCCCCATTGAGATCTTCCAATTAAAATATGACCATTCCCTAAATTTATTACTACAGGTTAAATAAAACGTTATATAAATTTTACAAATTTTTTTACAAATTTCTTATTTACATGTTCCATTGTCATCATTATTTTCATCAGGATTATTATCATTTTTTCTTGTACCATTTTGGTAATCTTCAAAAAACGGATAATAAAAATACGTTATAGATCCAATAAGAAACATTATCGTGATTATTATTCCTAGACCTATTAATAGTTTTAGAAAAGATTTCTTCTTTTGAACTTTTCTATGTATAGTGTTACTACTATAATTTCGATGATCATCTGAAATTTGCATACTACGAAATAAATCTCAATAAAAATTACAAATTTAATTGTACCTCCATTATTGTTATCAATAGTTTGTCTTGTTTCTGTATCAACTCTTGGGTCTGTATATTGATAAATAGTAACTGGTCCTTGATATTGTGCCATAGTACCAATTACAACATCATTTGAATTTGATAAATTTATAACGGTTGAAGATGGTAATGGCAAAGATGATGATGATGGAATTACTCTTTCAATATTATCGTTATCGATTACATTCAAATCAAAATTATCTGTTATATTCATACCTCGAGCATGTAAATTATTACTTGCTGATATATGATCATTTGTTGGATTGATATTATTATCATTACGTCGTTGTTGGTGTAACCTAGACATTGTGATGAAATATCTTACAAATACAATTAAAATGAAATTTTCGTTGTTCGTTATATATTTGCTACCCTAATATAGAAAAGCTTTAATTTCTTTATTTTCGGCTTGATTTTCACTTTAACATTATTTATTATTTTCACATTCACCCGATTTTTACTACCTATGTCAAATTAAAAGTGCTCATGCCTTTTTAATTCATTTTATAAAGCATTTAAATTTATCAATGAGCAACGTATAAATTTTCAAATTTTGTTTATTCAAAAATCGAAATGCATTTTATCTAAATCAATAAAAATATAAATATACAAGAATTTCAAATTATTCTTAAAAATAATGATGATCAAACAGTTTAAAATGTTGAATTTAACTAGAAAATATAATAAATCTTATTTGATAAAATTCAATGCAATTGATAATTTTTACGTGCCATATACATACACATATGTATGTACATATGTACAAATCTCCTAGTCATTGAGTATATAACAATGATATAATTATTAATTAGTGAGGAGTGTAATCATTTCTGATTATCAGTTGAATCAAAAATTGGCAAAAAGCAAAAGCAAAAAAAAAATATATATAATGAATAAAAAATAGGTTTTTGATATTACTTGTATATACTAGTAAATATACAGATGACCACTAATTTAGAAGGAGAATAGAAGAGCCATTTAATAAACAGATATACTCGTACTACCGTCCTGATAAGCGTTAACATTTACGTGTGTATTCGAAGAAACACAAATAAAATTTTAATTATTGAAATTTTATGATTTCGTAACTGATACGATCTACCAGTTTTTAAAAGCTATTCATCTTCAGATATCTAATTGAATAATTATTTAATTTTGAACAAATACAAAGTTTAGAATGTGGTATCCAAAGTTGGTATCTTAGACCGTAATATAATATTAATTATTTCATATTATATAATGTACAAGAAGTCGTTATCCTTGAATGCAAGAAATTCGTTAATTTAAAATTTTTTGTACTACACGAACGTATGTGTGTACGTATTTTTATATACGAATACACTTATTGACAAAATTAATTTAATTAATCAAATTCAAAAAAAAAATTGTAAAAATTCATAAATCTATTTCCATTTTTGTAACTGAAATTATATAGGTACATGAAAATTTATTTTTAGTAAAAGGTTTTATACCGTTTTTGTGTGTTTTTTTTTTCTTGCTTCGATTACTTAAAAATGGTAACACTGTTCGTCTAATTTTTTGACATTTCTTTGTTTATTGTTATTATGTATTTTTATAAAAATATGTTTACTTGCTGGTGTTGCACAGTAGAAAGAAATTCTTTTAAATTTTATTTAAAAATTAGAAATTTATTCACTTCTCAGTTAAGATTTTATATTTTTCATTTTGAATAATTGAATTTTATAAAATGGCTCATAAAATAAAAAAAGAAAATTCAAATGGTGATTGTGAAAAAACAACAAAGAAAAACAAACATGCTGATCAACATGAATTAAATCCATATAATCGAAATCAAATTTTAGAACATTTAAAAACCCAGGGTTATGATGAGAAATCATGTAAAAAATTAGAAAAAAAATTTCCAAAATTAAAACCAGGATTAGTAGCAGGTAAAAGAAATTTTCTAACAGAAATTATAAAATTTATTTTATATTTTAAAAATTTATTTTAGATTATATAAATAAACGTGCAGAATTAACTCAAAAGAATGTTGCCGAAGAATGTGATAAAACTGAATTTAAGAATTTAAGCAAATGGATTAGCTTTTTTGAAGATCGAAATTATAATAAAAAATGTGATTATGAAATATCAATGTTAATGAAAATTATAGCAGAAACTGAAATGCATCCACCAGCAAATGAAAATGATATTGATTTTCCGTAAGTAAATAGTTGAGAAAAATTGTACAAAATTCTTATTCATTTATTCTATTTTATCTTTTAAATTTAAGAGCTCTCTATAATTTTCTTTCGGATATAACGAGAGGTAATCCACCAAAAGAATTAAATTCAGCCACTGAAAATTTTTTAAAGGAAACATTTCAGGTATTATATACATTAAATATTCAAAAAAATAAAAAATAAAATTCCACTATTCAATTTTTTTTTACAGGAATTATTGAAAGAAGTAAATAGTGAAAAAAGTAAATCTAAGATGTATGAATTGGGAAAAAGTATTGCTACAATGGATGAAGAAGAAAATCCTACACAGCATTTATCGGAATCATTGAATCCTTTAAATATTGAAAAATAATTTTTTTTTTACATCTGTATAATTTTCTTATCTTATTCGTTTCTGTTGAAAAAAAAAAAAAGTTGAGACTGATTTGTAAATATTGATATTATTATTGAATAAAAGAATTTCATAAAATTATCTAAATATTTATAATTTTTGTTTTTAATTTAAAAAAAAGCATGATGGTCATATTGCTTGCTGAATATAAATTCAACGAATCATGAAGTTTTTGGGTATTTTTCAAGCATGCAGATTCAGTGTCATCGTTTTTATCAATACCATCAATGGAATAAAAAACAGGATTTGATGAATTGTTAATCACGTAGGGTTGACGCACTGTTCAACACATTATATAATATTTTGAATGATACTGATACCACTCTTAATTCAGACTATCACGATCACCCAATCCCAGAGGTCAGCAATAATTTTTTTTTTTAATTAACAAATAAAAATACAACGTTTTTTTCATGAAATATATATACTTTATTTGAAATTTTCAATTTTTTTTTTTTTTAAGAAAACCAAAAAAAAAGTTAAATTTCTTAATTTGCATTTTTCATTTTACAACCTTTCCATTCCATTCACTTTCATTTGGTTTAAATGTATATGAATATTTTCTTAACATTACATAATTACAAATTACAATAATATTTTATTTTTTTTGTTTTTTGTTGCTTTGATACATTTAAAATAAATTCACATTTCTTTTGTATAAATTATTAAAATTTTAATTGAAACATTATATTTTTATTTTTATTGGAAAATTTTTGAATTTTTTTTTTTTTTGCTAATCGAAAACAAAACTAAAATAAATCAAAAAAAATTCGTTTTTATTATTTAAACGAATACATTAAAATTTATTTTGTTTTTAAATACTTTTATTTCATATAAACAATTCCAAATATACATATGTATAATTAAGTATGTACAATATAAAACATTAATGTATGTACATATGTAACATATGTAGTATAATAGCAAAAAAGATATGGAAAAAAACTTTTGTTTCATGCTTAAGATATGTTAAATTCTGGATAAGAAAAAAAAAATTATTTTTTTTTTAAATATTTATGTACATACATTTATATGTAAATGATTTTAATTTTTTTAAATTATTTTATGAAAAACGTTTAATTCATTTTTCAAATTAATTTTTTTTAAATATTTTTCTTTTTAATTACAAATAATTTAAATGTGATATAAAATTTAAATTCTTATTTCTTTGCTTTTTTTAAATCTGTTTATTCCACATTAATTCAATATTCTCTTTAAATTTCACTTTGAAAAATTTTGTAATTAATATAAATTGTATACATTTTTGTTTTATATTTATATTTTATTTTTTTTATTCAGTCGTAGTGAGCCTTTTTCTTTCCCCTATAATAATGTAATGTTAATAATTAATAATAAGTATTTTTTTTTTTTATTGATAATTTGCTTTTTTTACATATACATAATCAATTATTATTTAATTAAGTTTTCTGTATAATTTTTTTTTTTTTTTAATAATTGTAAGTTTTTACTTTTTTTTTACAGTAGACAACGAAAATCAAAAAACATAATAAGTACATTTATCGTTGGTTGTATAAGTACAACAAATTTATCGTTTAAATTTGGTTAATTAAAAATTAATTACATATTTATTAATTATTTTTATTTGATTCTCTCACATCATCACGTTAAAAATTTAAAAAAAAATTTTTTCAATTGGATATTGCATAATTTTTCATTTTTAAATATTTAAAAAAAAAAAACTTATTTGGTCAAAAATTTTTATTTGTCTTTATAATTCATACGAATTGTTTAAAATGTTTGTTTGGGAAGATCAAAGAAATTAACCGAATTAAATCAAATTTAAATTTAAAAATAAAAATTTCTATGAATAATAGGAAGATATTTTTTTATTGTTCCTGACTTTTGTTTAAATACAAATTAATGTTGAACACATCAAAAAAAATTTTGTAATGAAAAAAAAAATCGAATTTTTCTTAACCGATTCTTAACGTATGATCTTGCTTTTATTTTTAATTTTTTTGTTTGGTTTTGTCAATAATTTTTTTTTTTTTGGTTTTTTATCTTTTTTGTTTTTATTATGTTATAGTACAAATATTAATGATAATGATAATAATTTTCAATAATTATAATTTAATAATAATAATACTAGAATAAATGTATACGAGTATGTATGTATGTATAGCGAAAGATATATAGAGACTAAAGATAGAGATCATCTACGAGTTTTGCTTAATAAGCTCAAGTTATTTTCCTTAGAAAATGAAAATTTACAATGAAATTTTTAAGCACTGAAATAGTAAATGAATTAGCTTAGGTAAGAAGAAAATCTCTCTCAAAATAACACAGAGAAAAGAAAAATTAAATAAATTGGAAATACAAATGTTTAAAGGATAAATCTCTTGAGCTTTTATGAAAATGCAACACTACGTTTTGGATTGTCATTTGGCATTCCTATCTAAAAAAATTGTTAACATGAGTTTTGTTATGATATTTTTTTTTTATTTTAATTTTTTTTTTATTTTAATTTTTTTTTTTTACTAATTTTTATTGTTATTTATTTATTTTTTTTTTGTTTTTAAATTTTCTTTTTTTTTTTTATATAATTTAATGTTGAAAATTTTCATTATGGTGTTTTTGTCTTTTCTTATTTTTATTTAGTTTTTTTTTTGAAATTTAATTTTGATGAAAATGAGTTTTGTGTGTGTAACAAAAAGATATAAATGTGTAACACAAATACACATACAATTGAAAATCTTGTTATATGGTTAAGATAATAATGGATTAAAACGCAAATTGTATATTTACAGTTTAATTTAAATGTATAGCTATAGAATTACATGATATGAACAGTAAACGTAATTAAGGAGTCAACGAATAACATTGTAATTAAAGCATATTTTTGTACGTATGTCTCTCTTAAATAACATACATGAATCTAATATTAAAATATCATTTGTATTCATACTAAGAGAAAAATAGAAAAATAGAAAAAAAAAACATTCATTAAAATGGTATTTCCAATTTTTCAAAAATTAAATTGAACTTCTTTTTTTTCAACTTTAAATTGTGATAGTGAAAATAATAGATATTTCATAGATATGTAATTTATTTTTAAATTAGAATTTACTAATGATTACTAACGATTATTTGAATTTTTCATAGATAATCATTTAAAAATATTTAAGCTCAAATTATGTTCAGAAGAGATATTTTTTTCTGTTTAATTCTTAGTATTTGAAAGTAGAAAAGAAAAAATGATTTTCTATTCATAAAAAAATTCAAATTTTTAAATAAATTTTCAGTTCATTTTTTAAATATTTTTTTATACTTTGATTTTCTTTTTGTTGGAAATTTGATTTGTCTTCTTTTTGTATTGAATTATATAATCGATTGTCCTTAAATTTCAGTTATAAAGAAAATAAATAAAATTCAAAATAAAATTTAACAATTGCTTATTTTTTTCATTTAAAAAAAAATTAAAAGACATTATTAGAAAATTCTTTGAATTTACATGACACATTCATGCTATACAATTTTACACAAATTTTCTACATTTTATTAATGAAATAATTTTTGTTGTCTTAAAGTTATTAAATTTTGTATAATTATTTTTATAATGTATAATATTTAATATAGTAGAATTTATGGTACACAAGAGAGGGAATATATCATTTTATTTATTTTATGTTTTTTTTTTTTTTATTTTATTTATTTTTTATTTTAATAATAACATCGAACACAGATATATTTCTTATGTATTATTGAAAATTTGATACAACACACGATGACGACGATTAATTATTATGAATTTTCATATGATTTATATAATTTAATTGATTTCCAATATACGTAATATTATTATTCTATTTTTATTTGGAAATAAAAATATTTGTTTGTATTTTGTATGAGTATATGAATTTATACATGTATAATGTTGAATAATCGATATAGTAATTTTAATAATAATAATGGTATATGTATGTATATGTAAATACATATATTCAAGAGTATATAATGTTTTATTTTTGTATATTATATGTATTTATTTAGAATTGACATGCATATATTTTTTTTTATTATTTATAATATTAATAATTTTCTTATTGTTTTTGATTTTTTTTTTTAAATTTTTCTTACTTTTTTACTTGCACATATAGTACATGATTTATTTATTTTTTTAATTTCCTATTTATACATTATTCTACAATTATGGTATCTATATATACATTAAAAATACTCATTTTACTCGTATATATTCTTACATATTATATTTATGTAGTATTAATATTTTTTTCTTAAATATTTTTAATTTATTCATTTCGAAAAGTTTTATATCTCTCCTATTTGAATAAAATTATCTTTTTGTTTTTTTTTTTCTATTTTATATTATTTAATTCTATTAATTAAATTATTACAATTATTTATATAAATAAAACAATAAAAATTGTTAAAACTTTTTTTTTTTCTCTTCTTTTTAAAATACAAATTTACAAATGTATGGATTTTTTTTTCTTTTAAATCTCATTTTCCATTTTTTTTATTTCGTTTATTAATTTTGTTGTAAAATTTAATAAATTTCTTTAATGTTTATTCAATAACAATACATTTAAATGTTTTCTTCTGTTATGAAATTTAAATTTAAATTTATATATTTTTTTTTTCAAACTTTTTTTTTGGTAGATTTTATGTATTTGTATAATAAACGGAATTTAAAATTTTTGATTTAAAAATTGTTGTAGCATATGAACTTTAATGATGAATTAATTTATACAATTTTGTTCTTTTGTTTAATTATGTAAAATTGTCCTATCTTATGTAAATGATGTGATGAAATTTGATTTAATTAAATAAATAAAAAAAAAAAAAATTCAATTGAATGTCAATTTCATGTTCGATTGAATATTTATTTTTACGTTGTATATAGAATCATGATTCACGAAAAAAAAAATTACCATTATTGTATGTTGCTTATAAATAGGGCCGTCAATGTCGTATGGGCAAAGAGGGTGGTAAATTTTCAAAGTAAGCTTTTCCAATGTTTTACTTCTTTAACGTTCAAGCAACAGATCACAAGAGTTCAAAATTTCTTTCTCATTTTATGTAAGGAGGACAACGAGCTTCAAATCTGTGTTTTATCCGCAAGACAGTGATACATACAAACCGTATTACTGATTCTGCCAGTACAATTACGTATCGGAGGAACTATCGGAACACACACACATTACGTTTGTATTAAAAATAAAAAAGGTCGAATACGGAATAAATTAAATTGAAAAGGACATAAAAACAAATGTTTTTCCTAATCGAATTGTTTATCTTGGAGTTTTTTTTTTTTTTTTTTTTTTTTTTTTTTTTTTTTTTTTTTTTTTTGTTATTTAGGTAAAAATAAAAAGATTTCCGTGTTAATTTCCGATCTAGAAAAATTTTGTATTTATTTCATTTTAAACAGAATAAATAAATATCATGAATACACGTCATGTAATACAAAAATATCCGATACATACAAGGTGTTATTTTTTTCTATTTTACAGTTCGTTAACAAATTTCATTTTTATAAATTAACACACAAAAAAAAGTTCATTTGCATTATCTGTTGATTTTCATTTTTGAATGAAAAATTTTCAATAACATCAAAGTGTTGAAAAACATAATGGTGAGAGTATGGAAAGTACATGCATACATAAATTTACATGATTTTTGATCTTCTTTATTTGCTAATCTACATAATTTATTTTTTGGTTTTTTTATGAATTTTTTTTTTTTTAAAGGAATTTCTCATTTATTTGGTAAATGAGAGCTAAATAGTAGTATCCTTCGTAATAGCAACTTGATGAAAATTTTATGAACTTAAATATAAAATTGCTCTCATACATTGATATTGATTACATATCGTTTACACTTAAATCTTTTTTTTTTTTTTTTTTCATTTTTAGATAACAATTTCTGCTACAAATATTTCATATCTGAATTTACACTAAAATTGTTCATACAGAAGATACGATAATCACATATCGTAAAAAGAAAATAATACAAATGTACGTATGTAGTTAAAATTTTTTGGATTTATGTTAATTCCTTAAACACCTTGTATAATACACATGAAGTTTGTGTTTCCTTTTTTGTTTTTTTTTTTTTTTTTTTTAAGTAAAGAATAAATTGCAAATTTTATGATAATTTTTTTTATTCCCTCTGATGTTTTTTTTTTTTTTTTATTTCGAAAGTAAATAATTTTACTTTGCTTTTCGATATACATAAACGTATAATCCATAATGTGTATGTGCATAAATTATTATCATACATGAAATCGTATATTTATGTATGTAGATTAGTTATTTTAGCATATTTTCAAATGTGCATACATTAAATTTAATAAGTTTCATATAACAAATGAGTATATAACATGATTTTTTGTAATACATGTAACAGATTTATTTATATATGAAGGTGTAATAAAAAAATATTTGTTATATTTGAAAAACTTTTTTAAAATATTTTGCAAATTATAAAATAATAAAAGTTAAAAAGTAAAATGATGTGAACTTTATGTAATTTGTTTGATTTATCTGAGAATAAATTATAAAAATATGTAATAATATATGTAGTCACAGGGTCACAGTATGTGTACATTTAATATGAAAAGAAAATATTGATTAAAAGGTATGCACATATGTACATTTCAAGGATTCAATTTAATATATTTCTTTGAGATTTATGAAAAATAATTTAAATTTTAATAATTTTATATTTTGATTCATTTTAAATTTATGCAATTCATTAAAAATTTACCATTATCTCATCAAAATCAAAATGATAAAAAAATGGAGTAAAAAATAAATAAATAAAAATTAAAATTGAAAATCAAAAAATAAATTTTTTTTAAAGCATAAAAATAAAGCAAAATTTTTGTTTTTTTAAATTTCGTAATGTAAACATAAAGAAAGATTTATTTTCTACATGAATTGTTCAAGGATAATGATAACAAATCCATAAAAAAAAAAAATTTGCCGTTTTTTTTTTTGCTTTAAATTGTAAAATTTATTCATTCAGCTTTTTGAAATAAAAAGAAAACAAGAATGACTGAACGTTTAAAAAAGAAATGAAAATATTACAAAATCAATTTTTTTTTTTTTTTTTGGGAAAATGAAAGAATTCTATGGTTTTAGTCTTTTTTTTCGATTTTTGAAATTAAATTGAAAATTTTTAAATGAAATAAAAACACAATATACGCAACTACTATACGTAAAAGACAACGAAAGAAAACAAAAGAAAGACAAGACAAATTACTTTTTTGTTCTTCAATTTACGTACGTAGAGTTACGTACGATACGTAAAAATTTTTGAGTAAAAAGAAAGCAAAGAAATAAAAATAATGAAATTAATGCATAATAAAAAAGGAGTAGTATAAAACCCAAAACCAACCACCTATCACCCTCTTTCAGGTATGCTATACATTCCTATAAAATGTTATTGTCATGAAAAAAAAATTTTTTTCATTTCTAAATCAGGTGGAAATCTATTTTTATTTTTGTGTTTGTTACATTTTATTGGATTATTTTATACAGGGTGTGGTATTTGGATTAATTTTTCCTTTTTGTATTTATTTAAATTGTGGTATAATCTTGTATGTTTATGACGTTATTTCTACAATATTTGTTCAACATTTATGTACATATATGTATTTAGGTGTACAATTGTATTGTACATATAACATATTAAAAGTAATCTGTTGCTGTCACGCGATTTTCATTTCTGAGTAATTTTTCTGAGCTATTTCATTTTATTTTTCTTCCCTTTTTTCTTATCTTATATTTTTGTGTTAAAAATTAAATCATATAACGTACTATATTTACACGTCATATGTATGTACATAAATGCAATATATAATGTACGTGTGTGATCATACATACATGTATTGAATAAACATTGACGACAATGGTAATAGCTTTATTATATTCTTTAAGAAAAAAAAAAAAAAAACAAAACAAAAAAGATAGAACCGATGTTACACTGATGTATTGTGTATATTTATGTGTGTGTATCAGCTAAAGAATAATGCATGTAATGTTTTCATAAATATAATATGTTACTTTTACTGTGTTTTATTATTGTATCTACCATCTAAACATTTGACTTAATTTTATTTTATTTATTTTTTCCTTTCATTGTTTGTTGTTCTACAAACTTTTACATTATTATACATATATATATTTTTTTTATTTTGATTTAATATTTCCTCTCTTTATATTATTTTATTGTATTTGTCTTTTTTTTTTTACCTTTCTATAATAAATATGTAATAATTTATGTCTTTCTATTTATTATTCAAGATATATTTTCATTTTTCTTTAAATTTTTTGTTTTTTCAAACTCTTAACTTTTGTTATGATGTTGTCGTTATTTTGATTTTAAATTTTTATATACGCAAGTCAATCAACAATTATTATTACTTGTTTTATTTTTTTTCCTTTGAAAAATAATAAAAATTTAATAAAGAATTTTGAATGAAAAGAATCTAAAATGAATGAAATATGTATTTAAGAAATATTTACAAGAATTTCTTTTTTTCATTTGTAAAAAGAAAATTCTGGGAAAAAAATGGAGTAAAACATTTCGCATTTTGTTGTGACTTTTTTAAAGTAATTTTTGTATTATATTTGATCACATCCTAAAATTATAAATTCCCATGTAACAGGACAAAAATATTTTTCTTCATGGCAGCCTGATTTTAACTTTATAAAAAATTGTATTCGGGATTTTTTTTTTTTTTATATTTTTGATTTTTGCTGTAATTTTTTATAATCTTAATTAATTTAAATTTTAAGTTTTGTTAAAATTTTATGAATGATGAAAATGAATGAGAAGAAAATACCATTTAAAATTTTTGAAAACTACTGAAAACGTGTGTGTGTTATCTATTTTATCGTTATATGTGTTATCTATTTTAATTATTTTAACAATTAATTTTTTATATATGTATTTATACCATATACTCGTATGTACATATTTATTGACTATGTACTTACAAATTGAAAAAAATTTTTTTTATTAATATTTTTCATGACCAGCATGAAATGTTTTTCTATTTTTCTCTTTTTTTATTTTAGAAATTCACGTTTATTACACATTTATCTATAAGATCAAAAAATTTTTTTGAAAAACATGAATTTTAGAAGAATATTAGAAAACTAAAAAATAAATAAAACAAAATTCTAAACAAAATTAAACTAAATGGTTCTTTTTGCTAATCTACATTGCTAATGCTAACGAATTTTTTTTTTTTTTTGATTTCATTTTTCTAATAACCGTTTACATTTAAAATATTCAAATTAATAATCTATATGATAATACTTTAATATTTTATTACATTTATTAATATTCATTTTAAATTTTAATAAATTTAATCTATACACTACAATAATTAACTACTTTTGTTGAATATTTATCATATAGAAAAAAAAAAGAAACTTAGGACCTGCCCAAGTTATTATACTTGTTATATTGGTACCGTATGTATAGCATTTATTATTTTTATTAATATGTGATGAGATACTGGGTACGTTACATTAACAATAATTTAAAAATTATTTTTTTCCCCTTTTCTTTTTATAATTATTTTTCATGTACTATAGTGCTTTATTGTGGCAATTCATTTATTAATTTAAGATTTATAAATTTTCATATATTTCTTTTTTTTTTGATTGAATTTTGTTTAAGATTTTCATCTTTCTTTACATTTTCTTACATATACTCTTATAATAGTACAGATAACTATGTTTATTGAAGACAAGAGATTAATTTTAAAATGAAATGGAAAATTTGAAGATTACATTTTAAATTGTAGATAAATGCAATTAAAAATCTTTACATGATTGTATTTGAACAGTATTGTTGGGAATATTAGACTATTATAATTATGGATTATATTAATTGAAAAAAACTATTAAAGATTATTAAATGAAAAGACTGAAATAAAAAATTTTAATGATTGCGAAGGTTATTAACGGTATAAAGGGATCATAGACATACAATATACAATTATATAATTTACATTTAATAATATCAAATTTTCTTTATTAATTTTTCTTTTTTTTTTTTTGTTCATTTTTGAAATTTTAATTTCATTTTAAATTAAATTTATTATTTCATTTTTGTGAAAAAATACATATAATAATATGTAATATGTATTTACCACAGCACTAGATGGCAAACGATAGAAATTACACACACACAGTTTTATATATATATATTTGTGTTTTATTTAAATTATCTTAATAATTATATTTATTTTAATGAATATTTATTGCTTTTTATTTTATCATAACGCAATTCCAAAATGAAAAATTTAATTGTTTTTTTTTAATATTTAATCAATTCTTACAAATATGTATGTTAGGTATTTTTTTTTTTTGTAAATTTTTATTTTTATTTTTTATTTAATAAAATGTTTTGGTTTTTTTTCTGGTATTTTTTTAGAATTTTAAAAATATTCATTTTTAATAGCTTATTAAATATTAAACTTTAGTTTTTTATTATTTGTATATACGTTGAATGTATTATATGAAACAAATTTATGCATAATAATAATATGTGGGTGGTATAGTAATATTTTTTTATTATTTTGTTTAAATATTTTCATTCATATATGTATTTTATTTTTATTATTGTTAATATAATGAAGCCTTTTGTTTTATTTCTGAGAATTTTTGATTATTGCAATTTAAATTATTTATTTCATTTATTTAAAATTTTATTTAATATTTCAACTAATACCGAGAATATTTTAAAATTTTTTCTTTGTTATCATTTAATTTTTATAATTCCTTTTTTTTTGTCTTGTTTTTAGTCCTTTTTATTTAACTTATAATGCATACCATAAAATATGAATATTTTATTTTTATTTAAATATATTAATTATTTTTTTTTTTTTTATAAATGTTAAAGAGATTGCTTTCACAATTGATAGTATAAACGATTTTCATTAATATCCAAAAACAAAACAAGATTGTTTTTGACAATGATTACTTTTTTTGTAATAATATTTAGCACATATACAGTTACTTTTTTTTAAAATTGATTTAATACTTTTCACGTTTAAATTGGTTTCTTTTTTTTTAGATGTGAAATTTATATTATAATAAATGCTATGATTATTAAATATTTTTTTTATTTTACTTTTATGATATTGCGTATTTTTGTTTTTTGTTTTTTTTTTTTTAAATTGTTATTTATTATTTTATTACACATATAGGATGTGTGTGGATCGACATACACATACACAAATAATTTAGGATCGACCAGAGAAGAGCTGATACTGTAAAAATAAAAATTTTTTTTTGTTGTTTTTTTTTCTTTTCTGTTCTGTTTTATTTATTTTTTTTTTAAATTTTATATAGAAAAAGACACATAGACTGAAACACAGTACAACATATAAAAGTGGAAATAAGAAATTTTAAAAAGCATAAATTCATGGAAATACAATTTTTCATTTTCTTTTTTAAATTGGATAAAAAAAAAAAAACAAAAGCTTAAATGATAAAAGAAATTAAAATGAAAACTGAACAATCTCACTACAACTAATTAAACATTTAAAACATTCTATAATGTAGTACTCTTTTCTTCATACATTTTTTCATTCGATATGAATGACATGTTAAAATATTAGATATTTAACAAAATGGCGTCGGTGTAGAAAAAACTATGTTAGTTGAAGATTTTTTTAAAGAGTGAATATCAGTGTAAAAAATATGATAAAATTTAAAAAAAAGTGTTGTAAATTTTTTTAATTTAATTAAATTTCTGACAGAATATAAAATTATGTGTTTTTTGTTGTAAATACGCATGTTAAAAGTGTAATGATATGTGCAAATGACTTTTCTACTTAAGAACATCTTATAGTTTTATATTTTTATATTGGGACTTATTTTGTTGTTTTTTTTCTTTCAAATTCATAAAATTTTGTGTGTTTTTAATAAAAAAATAAATTTTTAAGCTGCATTTATTTTATCACATTATTATTTTTTTTTTTGTGTGTGTGTTTAAAGCGTTAAATTACATTACATATGTATATACATATGAGGAGCAAAGAGTTACATTTTGATGGCACTGAAAAGTTTGTACTGTGTTCTATGAGCGTATAGCAATTGTGATAAACGTTATTATTAATTTTTATTTTTTTTTTAAATTCATGCTAATAGTTAAATATTAATTATTTTGTAAATAAATAATAATAATAAAAAAAAAATACAAGAAAAAAGCGAAATAATTATACTATAAACTGTAAAAGAGTATGGAAAAAAGCGGACAATAAATAAATTCACTCACTACAATATCTATTGACTATATATTATTGATTATACATTAATATAAATATTATGTAATTTGTAAATTAACAATTAAAAATATATATATATATATTTTTTTTTGGTTTAGCTACAGTGTATGTTTGCGTGTTATTATTAGCGACATTAGCGTATGTGGCCTTTGAGTGTCAGTCATTCAATAGAAAAGAGATAATATATATACTCTCGTATTATACTATATATTAACAATATAATGATATCTTAATATGCATGTGAAAATAGTAAGTTAAAAATTTTATATATCCTTTTAATTTATTTTTCAATTTTCTTGTTTTCATAATAGAAAAATATATGTATATTTATTTATTTCTGTATTTATGCAAAATATATGAAATATTGTAAAGAAGGTACATATGTATGTAAATTTTTATAATATGCAAATATAACAATAAAAAATTTTAGATTTTTTTTAATTGTATATATATGGAATATAATGTACAATAATTATGCGTACAAAAATTTTTCTTTACTGTTTTTTGCTTTTTTTTTTGCTTAAGAAGAAGATAAAAATATATAGAGCGAGCAAGAAGATAGTGAAACATCTTTTTTTTTTTATATAAAAACTCGTCAATGCATGTTTTTATTTAATTTTAAAAGTTCATTCAATATTAGATTATTATTTTGATAATTTTTTTTTTTGTAATAAAATTGAACATATTTTTATTTTATTTTTTTCCGAAATATTAATAAAAATTGGAAGAAAAAAAAATACAATAACAAAACAAAACAAAATTTCTAGCAATAAAAATATTAAAAAGGAAACTATATGCGTATAGACGATGCACCAAAACAAAAATTAAATATATATACTTAACATGACAAACAATAGTTTTTGTTTGCACAATAGAATTAATTAAGAAAAAAGATAATGAAAACATAAATTTGAAATTTAAAAAATATATAGATAAAGAAAAATTAAGAAAAATAATGGCATGTGGGCAGATAGTTTATTTCATTCATTTTTTTTTTTTTTTTTTTTTGTATTAAATTATTTAATTTTGTTTCGTTTAATATGAAATATAAGATTATTAATAGCTAAAAAGTATACAAATGCTATTAAAACATTTTTTTTATGTACATATATATAAAAGTATATATGTACATATACATATATGTATATTTACATTACATTATACAAAATGCGTTATATTTAAAAATACAAAAAAATATACATAGTCATAACAATAATAAATATAGTTTGATGTATTATAATAATATTATATGTACAGTAAAAATATACATAACATGAAAAAAAAGTGTCATAAGCGTTGTCATGAAGCGCTGTCGACATGTCGAAAATGAATTTAAAAATAACATTACAAATTTTAGTTTTAGTTTTTTGTTTTGTTTTTATTTTTTTTTTTTTTATTTTTGTTTTATTTATTGTGTATAAATATATTTTCAAAAGTAAATTAAAAATAAAAAAAAAAGAAAAACAAAATGTACAATAAAATTATAAAAAAAAATGGTTAAGGTCTTTAAAATACTTCATTAAATTTTGCAATTTTAGTACGATCCATATATTAGGTAAGAGAACAAACTAAATTTTAAGTTAGTTATTTCGGAAAAATGAATTTAACTTTAATAAATTTGAGAATATTTGTTTTCTCGGCTTGGTTTAAAGTTTTTGAGTTTCGGTTAAAAAGCCAGCGACGTATTGGCTAATCTATTGGTTCCAAAATCTCATTCTACTCGTATCATTTTATTTTTTCAGAACATAATTTTTTTGTTTTAGGTAAAAATAAATAGAAATTTATTGAACATGTATAAGAAATATATTTAATTATTTAATTATTTATTTATTTATTTATTATTATTATTTTTTAAATGTTCTCGAAAAATTCACTTCGTAAAAATAAAAAATATTTTCATTTTTTTTTTATTTAAACGAAATATACATACATATGTAAGTATGCTTATGAAACCGTTAAATTTTAGAATGAATTCGCAGAATTTTATTTTCGATGTTAAATATTTATTTATTATTTTAATTTTATACATAGAAAAATAAAGGATAATGGATCAAAATTAATATGTATACGAAATATCAATACACGATTAATGACTTGAATGTATTGTTAACATATATTACCGTGTTAAATTAAAAACCTACAAATTTCAATGAATTAAATTCGTCGGAAAAATTTAATTTATTTAAGGAATTTAAATTAAAAAAAAAAAAAAAAACGGACAAAAAAAATCGTGTACATGTAAATAAAATAATGTTCTTTTTGTAGCAGTTTTATAATTTTAATAAACATTTAAGATGAAATTAAAAATAAAACGATTATCATGATACAAGTAACTCAAATCATAAACCATTAAGCTTTTTTTTCTTTGTTCTGTTTAATTGAATAAAATAAAAAAGAAATGAATTTTTTGAAAAATATAAAAAAAAAAAAATAAATAAGTAAAAACAAATAAAGTAAAAAGAAAAATCTGTAATACGCAATATATAGACATATACATATGTATACACTTTACATTAGTGTATACGTAAACAAAATGAAGTATATATAAAAAAACAGAAATATGCATTTTATGAACAGACATGAATTTGATTCCATTCGTATATTTAAATAATACACAATTTACAATATGATAAAGTTGCGTATGTGTAAATCAAATAATAAATTTATAATTTTATTTTATAATAAAATGTATTTTTAATTTTATATTCGTTATATACGATATGTGAAATTATTTGCAAAATTTTTAATTTTTTTTTTTTTTTGTTATTTATTCATTTATTTTTTTTTTAAATTAAAATTTAATATTCTATATATGTAAATAGCATGAAATATGTGAATAATGATTTAAGTATATTTTCATAAAAGCAAAGATTTCAAACAAATATTTTTGGACGAACATACTTAGTATTTTATATGAAAAATATATACGAATATATTATATTGAACAGATACAAACAAAAGAGAAATAAACAATAAAATGATAGATTGTATATAGAGAAAATAAAACGTACAAACAGAAATTGATACATAAATAATAAAATTTAGTCGAGTATATATTTATTTTATGAAATAATTAATAAAATTGTGTATATATTATTCTTATATCATATACATATGTATGTAGGTATGCATGCAATTTATAATTGAATTTTTTTTTTTTTTTTATATATATAAACTAATTGTTTTATATATTTCATTGAAACGTGCTCGCGGTCATTTACTTATGTATAGAAAACAAAAACAAAAATAAATTAAAAACAGAAAATAAATATGAAATGTATTTGAAATGATCATTAATTAGTTTTTTTCTTTCACATAGTTTAATTTAAAAAATCTTTTTAGTGCACATTTGTATTTTTATTCAGATTCGAAAAAATAAATATGAAAATAAAAAAACAAAAATACCATTCAATCGTGCAAAAATATTTTATACATTTTTTTTTTTATTTAATTTCTAAAAAATATTTTATTTTTACCTTTTTTATTTAATTAAATCTAATTTTCGTCTTTTGCATAAAATTTTGAATTAAAAAAATATTTTTTTAGAAATCACATGGAGAATTTTTTAAATTCTCTAAAATGATGAAAACTTTTTAAATTTTCAAGTTAAATTTTTTTTTGTTATAATTTTATTTTACAATGAATAATTTGCTTTTTTATTTATTAATAATTTTTTTTTTGTAAATTTTGAAGAAATTTGTATTTTTTTTTAAATTATTTTTTGTTTTATTTTAGAACACATATTTTCTTTTAATAAAATTATTTGTATTTCTTATTAATAAATAATTTTAACTACTTCTAGTGTTATTTCCTAAATTAATTTTGAATCTATTAAAATTAATTATTATCTCAAATAGAGAAATTATATACACATTAAATCTAAATATGTATGGCAATACAACCTAAAAAAAAATTGAATGGACTAATTAACGTACATTTATGAAACTCTATAAATTTTTTTTTGTACAATTCAAATAAGCTATCAACAGTATAATGATTTTATTTATGTATGTGTTATATTTATTTACACATATACGTATATATATATATATTTTTTTTTTTTTTTGTTGTTACATTATTTTATTAACCTAAGTGTGTATGTATTATTTACATAACAATTTTTTTTTTTAAAATCAAAATGACAAGTCGACAGGACCATTTAATATTTTATCTATTTCCACGTAACATTATCTTATTTTTAACGTTACATATAAATATGTATGTACAAATTCAAATTTTCAACAAAGTATCTATGTCCGATTAATTATTTTCACCGTTTTTATTTGAACCATAATGAAAATTTTCAACATTTTGTTTTTCTTTTCTAAATATTTATTTAAAAGAATGAATTTAAAATTTTTATCTTATAAACAATAACTCTCTGCCCTGCCATATATATAAAATCATTATTATTTTTAAAATTATGAAGATATAAAATGAAAATTTAAGAAAGGAAAATTAAATTGCAAAATTTATCAATAATTTTTGATTCATAAAAAAATAAATAACAAAAATTGTTTCTTTTTCAAAAATTCTAGCAAAAATGTTTTCATATTTTAAATATGAATTTTGATTTTTTTTTTTAAATTTTTTTTTTTGAGGAAAAAATTTATTTAAATTCGATTAGTTAAGGGTTTTATTCCATTGAGAATTTTTTGTTTTTAACAAAGTGATAGAATTGTTTTGGATTTTTTTTTCTTCTTAATTTAATTTATTAAAATTTTTATTTTAAGGAAATTTTTAATTCAATTGATTTATATTAAAAGTGCAAACGAATTTTTAGCACCTTTCAAAAAAACAAAAAAAAAACACGAAAAAATCTTGTTTTTCTCTTAATTATGTATTTTTGTTTGTTTGTTTACTTTTGTTTACTAATAAGAAATCGAAAATTACATTTAATTTTGTAAATTTCAATGAATTTTCGATTCTTGAAATTTTTGTTAGTTACTAAATGTTATATTGAGTGACGGACACTTTCGGACGTAGTTACGAGTTCCGTTGAAAGCTACTTGATGTGTAGGTGTAGCACTACCCGATACAGAAGCAAGTTGTCTTACCATTCCAGAGCCTAATTGTTGTAATAAACCAGAACCAGAACCCAATGGACCAGATGATAGACATGTTGATGGCCTTCTAGAACGTATCGATTGCATACTGGACGATAATAAAAATGGTACACTGCTTGATGTGTTTGGCATCGAACCACCCTAAGATATTTTTTAAATTAAGAATAAAAATAAAATAAAAATACAGAAAAAAAAAGAAAAAATCAAATTAGAAATAAAGTTATAAAATAGTAAAATGTAATTTTCATTTTTTACATGTTATTTTGTTATTTTTTTTTTTTTTGTATTTATTTTTTTTTGCAAGAAAGTTTACAGTGAAAGTGCATTACATTTAATAGTAAATATTTACTCATTTGTCATTAAAATGAGAAGAAGTTAGTCTAAAGTACTAAATCAATTTTCTACTTGTTTGTATGTACTTACCTTAAAAATTACAATGGTTAAATTTTTTTTTTTTTAGAATATTGTTAAAACCATATTTTATGTATAACAAACCTTTACTAAAAATACCATTAAATTCGTCAAATTGAAATTAATTGTGATTGTAGTTACCTACCATACCTACTACACTTAACTTGTTACTAAAAGGAACTTAAAAGGATGTCTTATTATTTAATTCAAAAGTACAAAAGATTTAATATTATAAAGAGCTACTCATTTTAATGTTTATTATCGATTTTTCTTTTCAAGGAAATTAGTTTTTATCATTGATACAAAACATTAGATTTTAAATGATAATGAGCGTTTTAACGAAAGTTAAAAAAATGCAATGTAATGCTCTTTTTCTGTAACTACTGCAAAATTTGATTAAATTATTATTTAAATAATTATTTTGTAAAAAAAAAGATTTGAAACCAACATCAATTAACTTAATCACTCGCAATATCACATACAAACAACGTATACAATATTAAATAAAGCAATAAAAAAAATTTTGAGTTTTTTGATAAAACTAAAAAAAAAAAAAATTTTTTTTTTCTCCACCAAATTTCAAGATTTTCTTTTTCGCTGTAAAAAAAATTAACAAAACATTTGTACTCACGATCATGCTCCGTGCAAGCTGCGAAAGAATAGAGAAAAGCAATTCGTTGGTGGTTTTTTTTTTAATTCGCATTATTTTGTTGTTAAATTTTATTAAATCAAAAAACAAAAGAAAAACATTTTTAAAGGATATATGGATAAATGCGCATTCAAAATACATACATTTTTTTTTTAAAAATAAAAAATATCTTTTTTGCTTATTTTGTTTTTATTTTAATTTTAATTTTTTTTTTTGTTGTATTATTTTCTTTTTAACCTTAAGGCTTAATGACATCATATATGTACGTATAATTGGTAACATTTGGAACGTAACAAAAACAAAAATAAAATTTACATCAAAAATAAAAACAACACAAAAAATTATTTTGGTTTTTAGGAAAACAGAAAGCACATTTTCAATTAAAAAATCATATAATGAAACATAAAAATCAGAAAAATTTTTCATTTTATATACATATGTATACATTATATACAATTTATTTCCAAACGAAATTAAAAACAGCTTTTCCAAATTCAACATCCAAACAAAGTATTTTTTGGTCATATTCAAAATTCGTAGATACAATTAACATCTGTCATTTTCAATTCGATTAAATAATTTTGTTTTAAAATTTTCCTTTTTTATTTACAAAATAAATTTATTTTTGTGGAATATTGACAAATGTAGCAGAATTTAATAACAAAAATTTTATTTAATGTTGTACATTCGAAAACAAAAAAACAATTAAATAACATCGATTTCTTTATTGTTAAGAGATCTGTTCAGACAACAACAAATAAAGAACGAATTTGAAGCATGATGTTCATTTAAATTTAAAAAAAAAAAAAAAAAAATACTTAAAAAAAAAGTTAATATTGCATTCTTTGAAGTTGATTTTATTGATTAAATTTAAAGGTCAGTTTCGATATTTTATAAACAACATAAACCAAATTAAATTTTTATTACACACTTTTTTGTAGAAAATTAAAGTTTTGTTGATTTTATTATGAAATTTTCTTTTCATCACAAAAAACTCAAATAATTCGTTTTTTGTAAAATATTTATTTCTTCATTTTTTTTTAATTAAAAAGCACAAAAGCACGTAATACTCAAATAAACAAAAAGAAAAACGCAAATAAAAACTAGAAATTTGATGCAAAAATAGAAAATGATTTATTTTTTTACATTTTAATGATAAACCAATTAAAACCCATAATATGCATACATACATACGTACTTATACACATCTACACATACAAACATATAAATACACAAATCGAAAATGTCTATTCATTTGTTGTATTTTTGTTCTTCATGTAGGCGATTATATAAAATTGTGAATGAATTATTAGACATAATGAAAATTAAATTTGATTGAGAGTCCATTAAATTGCAATATATAACTACATTAAGTTTTCTATTATTATTATTGTGGTTCATTTTATGTTTTAATTGTACATAGTTACGTTAATTACACTCTGTAAGATATATATTCATGAGCAAAGTTACGTATATATGTACATGAATTATATAGTATGTATGTATACATCTACATACAGACCTATTACAATTAGTTATTCTCTATTTTATGCATGAAAATATCGTATTGTATTAAATCTTCTCACCGTTATTAAGTAAATATCATTTAATTGTTTTCAATTTATATTGACAGAAAATCTATAAAATTTCGTATACCATAATTTACAGTACAACAGCACCCTGCCTACATCTGCGGCTATGTAATATAGCATAATGATTGTAATTCTAATATAAACAATTTGGAAGTCATGTTTTTCCTTTACTCTTATTTTCATATCCTTTTTGCAAATGAATGACAAATAATTTCGAATAAATTAACTTTGGTTTTATTAATGTAATTTAATGTGATATTATATTACCAACATAATAAAATAATACGATTTTGATTAGATGATTAATTCATTTTATACGTTTTTTTTTTTTTAAAATGCTCTATTGATTACTTTGTTTGTGGTTTATTTCAAACAATTTTTTGATTATATATAACATTTAATCAATTTCAAATTTTTGTGTTGAGTTAAATTTCTACCAACAAAAAAAAATAAATAAAAAATAAACATTCAAAATTTTTTTTTTTAATCAAAAATCTTTCTTTTCATTTATTTTATTTCAGTAATTTAATATTATGACAATATTGTGTTGTGTAATTTTTAACCATTGTATTTCCTAAACCAAGAAGATTTTCATGGATCTAAACATGCACATGTATAATATTTGCACGTATAACATATTCATGTTTTTGTACTTAATTATAAATATCATATTTTTATTTATGTACATATGTACATGTATGATATCGAATTAATCTCATAACGGATATAGTATATTTTGTACATGAAATATGAAAAATTATGCGTATAAAAGTGTAAATTGTATGTTAGACATACATATTTCATGAATATTACTAATATACTGTATATCACAGGAATATTTATTTATTCTATGAATATTCTTATCCTAAGTAAAAATATTATGTACATGTAATATGATAGATTCAAACCTGGTGGCTAAAATTTGTGAATATGTGAAACCATCGTTATCATTATATCATCAACATCATTATTTATATGTGGTGTACTGCTTAATTTATATATGAATATGTGGTAATATTGTAAATAGAAAATGCATATGTGTTTTCGGAAATTAAATATGTTTTTGTATAATCAGAATTAATACTGGGAATACACCTAACAAATAACAATAAATTTTAATACAATCTGAAAATATAAAAATTCTGAACAAATTAAAACAAGATTAACAAGAAAAATAAATTTATGTTATCAAAATAAGAATAATATTCATATTTTAATTTAATTTTTGAAAATTTCCTGTAGCAATTTTTATGTAAGAAAAAAAGTAAATACATTTCATACCACCCTGTACGTTGTACGTCACAGTACGTATGAAATTGTGGTATGTACAAGGATACGTTTTATTATTATTGTGTAATTAAGTAAAAAAATGTATTTTCATCATTATTGAAACATGTCCAATACCACATTTGTAACATAATTACATCACAAATAGGATAATTATTTAACTTAACATCTTTGTTTTTTTTTTTGGTTTGATCCTGTAGTTACTACGCATATTACATGTAGTAAAATATGGTTTTAAGCTCATTTATAAATCTCAGTGGAACAATATTCATTTGCCTCATTAATTTACTACATTTTATAACTTTAATTTGATGTTGTATAATTTAAATGTTTTTATTTTACGTAGATACTATTTATATATACATCAGTAGTGGTGATCAAATAATTTTCTTTTTTTTTTTTTTTGATTTTATTGTATCACATTTAAATTTATGGCAAAAAAAAACAACATTTTTGGACATATGTACATATATTTTGGGGATATGTACAGGACAGTTGAATACACTTTACCAAAATTGTGTAAAAGTGATTAAAAATTTATAATAAAAATCTGGGAAAAAACGCGTAGTTGAAAATCCTTTAATTACTATTAATTGGTCTCTTTGAATGAAATTCACTTTAAATGATAAAATATTTGTACATTTTACAAAACTTTTTTTTTTTGTTTTTAAATTAAATTTTCATTAACTTGCTAATATAGTCAATCAAAAAAAATAAAACACAAACCAAGAAGAGAAAAAAAAATTTAAATGGAAATGGTCTTGTTTAATTTCCTTTTTACATTTCACTCTTCCTATGCCATCATCAAGTAAAAGACATTTTTTCCGCATGTGTAAAAACTGATGAAATTTTTTCATTTATCATTTTTCCATGTTTTTTTCTTTTCACTCTATTCTAGGTAAAAACACTTTTAAATAAAAATTTAAAGTTATACTGTAAACGAATGAAAAAAAAAATCCAGTAAAATAAAATGTTAACATAAAATGAAATTATTAATTCTCTGTTAATTTTACTGAAAAATTTATGTGTACAATTTTTAAAGTCTTTTCAATTACAGCTGAACCCATTTTAAACACATTTATGTACGCTATGAAGAGCATGTAAATGTAAGCAAATTTTGAAAATGACTACATATACGTATATATGTATTAAAAACAAAATATATATATCATAAGGTAGACATGTAAAAACACGTTAAAGTATACATATGTAATCACTGTAATAACCACCATTCAGTAATGGTTTAAAGTTACTGTTGATAATGGCAATCAATGTACTGAAAAATGTTTTAATATTGAATTATGAAAAATTAATGAAAAACAAAACGTTACATGTAATATATGTATGTATGTATGTACATTGAAAAAACAAGAAAAAAAAATGATCTGTAACATTATGAAAAAAGAAAGAAATATTTAGTAGAAAAAATTTATGAATTTTTAATACTGAATTGACAAGGATTTCAATTAATTTATATTTTGTTCGCGTTTGATGACAGAATTTTTTATTTCTAAAATGCAAGGATACGCAAAAAAAGATATATGTATGTAACATATATAATGCAACCTCTACATACATTAAACTAATTTACATGAATAATGTATAATAAAATGTATTATCAAGAAAAATATTATACGATGAAAAAAGAAAATGAACAAAAAAAAATCCTTCATAATAATTAAGTATCAAATATTCAATTAAAATAATGGGTTTTTATTTTTTTATTTTTTTTTGTATTTTGCCAGAATAAATTTACGTATTAATTTTTTAAATATGTATTATCATCTCATTAATTATTTTTTATTTTTTACCTTTTTCATTTATTTATTTAAATTTATTTTATTTTATTTATTTTTTATTTTTTTATTTTTTGAAAAACGAGAATATAAGGAAAAACCGAAAGCTACAATTTATTTATAATTTTAAAATAATTCACTTACGTATTTTAAAATTTTTATTTTATCATTTACAACACGTTTATTTTGAACAGTGGAAGAACCACAAGTCCCACGATAAGTCCAGGTTTTTAAGTTATGGAATATTTTAATAAGATTTTATATTTGCACTGCCTAACAATATTTATATAGAATGGAAAAATGTTTTGAATTTTTTAACTTTGAAAGAATTTTTTAACCTTGTTATATGTAAATTATTTTGGATTATCGAAGTTTACGTTCTTTCTGTTTGAATTATATAGATATGTATGTACTCGTATGTCTAAAACTGAATTTTAGACTTATTCCACTTTCAAATAATTCTTACGTATATTCTATAAATTGGTTTACAATAATAAAATTTATTTAAAAATTTTTAAAAATTAATAAATAATATTTATTTTTATCTCTTTCAGAATAAAATTAATTTCAAAGAATTATGGTAAGTCATAAAAATTAAATATGCTTTTTATTTTTTATTTTATATAATGAAAGTTTTGTTTTTTCTTTTTCCTAGAAACATGATTAAAAAAATAAAAATAAAAGAATTTTTCAATTATTTTATTAT
This sequence comes from Anthrax anthrax, assembly GCA_963971155.1. Lineage (NCBI taxonomy): Eukaryota > Metazoa > Arthropoda > Insecta > Diptera > Bombyliidae > Anthrax > Anthrax anthrax. Next base: position 21,097,460 of record OZ020120.1, read on the forward strand.
TATTAAAATTTCGAAATTGGTTTTGTCATATTTTATTTCAATTTAAACAAAATATAATTGGATTATACATTTTCCAAAATATAACAAGACAGTTACACTGACAACACTATAATTATAATTTTACAATTTATTATCAGGAATTGTAACTGACAAGATGTCTTATTACTGTTAACTAGTTGAATAGGAAATAATTTTTGATTGATTTATTTTTGTGAAATTTTGAAATTTAAAATTTATAATGATATTTTTAAAAATTTTATTTATTTCTCTGAACAAAATAATTTTCTTTTTGAAATTATAAAAAAAAATAATAATAATTTAATATTACAATAATGGAATAATATCAATCAATTATATTTATTATCAAACAAAAAAAAAAAAAAAAAAATTATTTCAGGTACAATGGTTAAAACAAAATAATTTCATTTATAACATGAAAAAAATAATTGCAAGTGAAATACATATGTAGAAATGACAAAGGTGAATGAAAATGTAATTTAAAATTTATTAAAATGTGAATAACAGAAAGGATATGAAAACTAAAGTAAATTCCAGGATGATATGTGGCATATCATTATTTATTTCTTTTTTGTTTTCTTTATGTATTACAATTTTTCTCTCTTTAACTTTTGCTAATAAAAAATTTCCCCATGAAATACATAACTCAGTTATGCTTTCAAATGAACATTCAAATGTTCATTCTACATTATGTATATCACATACATTTCAAAAAAAAAAAAAAAATAAATAAATAAAAAAATAAAAACGAAAATAAAGTAAAAATCATCATTTATTTTTGAAAAATAAAAAATATCATATAGAAATAAAATGAAATATTTCTCATTCTATACATTAATACGTCTATGTATACATTATATACATTACACAAAATTGTTTTGAATAATGTGGCACGCAAATGAAATGTGAAAAAATTACTCAACAGGAAGTAATCCAAAAAAAGAACAACAAAGAAACTGGAAAAAACTATAAACAATTTTTTTTTTTTTAAACCTAATTTGTAAATTAATACCTATTCTCATATGTATATTTCATATCCTTATATATGTACATATGTATAAGGATATCATATCCTTCTGTTTATTATTTTTTTATTTAGCATGAAAAAAAGATTTAACGAGGATAAAAATGGATAACACACAAAATTCAAATTAAAAAAAAAAAAAACAAAAAAAAAGCTAAAAGCAAAACTAGATAGAAAACAAAAGCTTAGTAAAATTTCCCTTTTAATAAATAATCAACAAGTAGTACAAACGAGTATTATATCAGATATCTAGTATATCCTATTATTTGCCTTTTTTTTCTATTATGTTCGAAAAAATATATGTAAATGGGTGATTTTCTATGATTATACATTTGTTAACATTTATAACAGTTGCACATATAATCAGTTTATTGTACATGAATAATGAAATTACATATTCGTCAGAAAAATTACATTCATTCATTTCCATTCATCATAATCATTATATATGATATGCATTATGTAATGTAAATTTTTCATAATAAAATCAACATTTCAATCATATTTTATTAACGATATGTGATTTAACATTAAAAATTGATACACGCATTTATATACGTATGTGTAACACACATACATAATTCTTATCTTGTACGTAAGAACTTAGGGCAAAAAGAAAAAAAAACAAGCAAAATATATTTTAACAGAAAACAAGGCAAAATATACAGAACACAAACAAATCAAATCAAACATGTATTTATTAAAATTTAATCAATCCTTTCATAAAAATGCATTTGTTTTGCATCTTTTTTTTTAAATAAAATTATAACTCACATTAGAATTGAATTTTTCTTGACAACAATAACGATAAAATTCTGTTTTTCTTATATAATAAAAAAAACCTCACCATATTTTTTATTTTTTATTTTTGATATTTTAGCATTCTTGTTTATAACAAACATTACAAAAATCAAAATTAAACAAAAACAAGAAAAAAACAAAAACAAAAACAAAAAAAGAAACAAACATCACGTTCATTTTTTTTTTTTTTTTTTGTAATTTTATCAAATCAAATCATTCAGCATTAATATATATATAACAATCTTAAAATATAAATCATCACAGAGAATATATATCTTATATATGTACATGGGTTGCATTTGCATTCATTTTTTGTATATATTTACAAATTGTGTAGATACTTATGTTTGTTACGTTAAATTTAACATTGCATAGGTTTATTGTTTTTGTGTTTTTGTTTATGATGACGAAAACTTACTACGTAAGCAGAAGTAGAAGGCACTGAAAGGCTCGAGCCAGAGCCCCCACGAGCGCTGAACCCATAAGCCTATATTATATATGTATTTTTTTAAAAATAATTATAGTAATATAAAAATGAAAATAAAAAGAAAAAAAAAATATATGTATATAAAAATTTTGTGTTAAAAAAATTTTATATTTCCAATTCATTTTTCTTTTTTTTTTTTAAATAAATTTTAGAAAAAAATAAAAATATTAAAATAAAAATAATTAAAAACAAATAAATTTTTTTTTTTTAAAAGCCTGTATATGAACATTAAAACTGTATTAATTAATTATGGAAAATTTTTGAATTATTTTCCATGGTACCTAAATACTTTACTTAAACGATTATCCATTATACTTTTGACTACATTTAGATGTAGTGACTTTTTTTTTTCTATACTTTTTAATGATCTAAAAATAATATATTTAGGGATTTCTACGGTTTACATAAGGTAAAAGCATTTATTTATTTTTTTTTTTATATTTTAGAGATTTGTTACTGTTTTTTTTTTTTTAATTTCATATCACTAAAACGTTTAACACATCATATACAAAAGGTATTAAAATTATAGCGTGAGATTATTTATTAAAAATTTTACATAAAATACACGCATCATATATGTATACTATAATATAATTAATATAGATGAAATTATTCTCCTACAAATGAGTATATTACAGTTTTAAATTTAGATTTTTATATACAATAGAATTTTCTAATTTTTTTTTTTTAACACGTTCTAAAACGCACTATAAACGGATTTGTTACGTTAGAAAAAAAAAAAAAAAAAATTGTATCATGTGCTTATATTTCGACCACCTTTCTTTTTTTTCTTCTTTCTTTCAACATAAAAGTGACAAAAAATTTATCTCAATACAAGTGTACTTACCGTTGGTGGCGAAAGATTAACAGCTGAACCTCGTCTCTCTTGGGGACCAATACTGGAATGTCGTCGTATTGGTAAACCACCACCAGGTGTACCACCTGGCGATGATGCACATGATGGTGCTATACGTATTTTTGGTGTCATTAATGTATTGTCCGATAATCTTCGATTTGGGAATGCATTTGCAACACGTAAAAAATTGCTATCTGGTGATGATGGTGATCCACCAAACCACCAACCACCCAACATTCCAGAACCTAATACAAAAAAAAAAAAAAAAAAATTGAAAACAAAAAGAAAAGAGAATAAAATATTTTTATTTATTAATAATTTAAAAAAAAAAAAAAAATTGATAAAAGTAAATAATTAAAACACATCGTATGCAATTTGGTTTGGTAAAACAATAAATCAAATCGGTGTAGGTATATCGTAGATGAATATAAATTGTACAAAATTTTAATAAAAACATTTACATGTATGAAGAACTGAAAAATCATAAAATTTTATTTGATGTTATAGACAAATGATATTGTACGTTTAATTTAAAATACTATACATGTGTATACTATATATGCAGTTATTTACTCAAATGAAATGTGAAATGAATGTAACAAATTTAAAGGGAAATTCACAAAATTTTTCAAATTCAATTCATTGTGAAAATTTCCAAAATGCTGCACACAATTTTTGCATATATACATACATACTTATAATATTAAATTCCATTTGCATTCATCATTTAGCATTTGTACATCTAATAGCTTTTTTGGAATTTTCAGCAATGTGCATATCTGGTACATAAGTACATACACATACGTACACACATATGCAAATTTACAAGGCTAAACATAACTTTATAAAACCTTTGACTTGTTGAAACTAGGCTTTTAGTCAAAAGTTATTACATTCATTTTATTTGATTATAATATTAAAACTTTCATAATTTGTTTTAAATTTGAGGTTTTATACATTACCACATGTGGCACATACTTGTATGGTAATTGTAATATTAATGCAATTGTACGTAAAAGTATCTATATTTTTATATGTATGGTATAAATACATATATAAACATATACGTATGTAACACTCTTTGGGTATATGATCGTTACGCATACATCTCATTTAATGTACATATGTACTTTTATTTCGTACGCTATTTCAATTTTTATATACGAAGGTTACGTATCTTGACTGTATTCTGTTAAAATCTCTGAATAATAAATCGATTATTCCGCTTAATTAGTTCTAATGAAGTTTATTTTGAATGAAATTTCATAATATTATGTATACCAGAGATTGAACCCTAGATACGCTTCAATACACCATCAATCCAATGAAAATTTTTTATACTATCGAATATACATACATACATAAATACACATATTATATTACATTATATTGTGTTTGTTACACGCATATACATACATATATTGTTCATCCTCTGATATGCTAATGATTTCAGGATACATATGCCGTTTTATATATAAATGAAACACATATTATATAATAATGATTGTGTATTTGTGTGTATTTTCTATGAAAAATTTTCTACTTTATGTATATGTACGTTTAAAGTTAATAAAGTGTGCTATGTTACATGAGAAAAGGATTTAAGAGAAAATCTAAATTTTCAAAGAAAAATAATGTATAATAGAGAACAAAAAAAAAAATGTGTATATAAAAGGAAGGAAAACAATTTTTTTTTCTGAAGGATAAAAGGATATGTTAGTGCGTAGAATTAATGTATGTAAATCGATGGTATCCTTTTTACAATTTTCAATATTTTACAGCTTCGTGTAATGTGAATAAATTTCATGTAAATGAAGTGGATTTTTATTTTTTATTTTTTTGAAAAAAAAAGAAAATAAATAAATTTTAAAATAACATGTGATTTTTTTATGTATGTATGTTTATGATGAATTTCCATGAATTTAACTTAATCATATGTAAAAATATTTTTTCAGTTCACATATGTATATATGTGAAAATTTAAAGGAAAAGTAATAAAGCTATGTGCAAATAAGTTGACTCGACTTTTAACTTCATTATTAAATTATTTTTGTGTATAGTTTATTTAAATATTGTTTTGGTATTTGAATTTTTAAATTCTTTGCATAAAATGTTCACTATTTCTGATTTTCTTTTTATTTTTAACGTATTTATTTTTTTGTTTTAAAAAGAATTTAGTAACCGAAACATTTCTGAACTTATTCTATTATTTTTTTTATTTTCATTTTATAAACAGATTTTAATAGAAATCATAAACAATTTTTTATTTAGTCATTCCACAATTTATCTGATATGCATCTTATTTTATTTTGTGAATTCATTTTCAATTTTATAACACGCCTTCGTATTTTATTTTCAAATGGAGTGACATTGCCCTATCTCATCAATTTAATTTTGTACCAACGTTCATGCACGTAGAAAAAAAAATTCCCAAAGTCATTACATGTTAAACCAAAAAAAAGTTAAAATGCTCAGGAAAAATTACACAATAAGGATAATTTGGTAAACTTGTTTTGCCTTAAGGGTGTAGTTTACAATATGTATACACAAATAAAAAAAACCAATACCATCCGAGAAGCATATAATAAAATTTTTTTTTATTTCCTCCGTACTAAAATAGTGCTTCATTTTCATCTTTAGTATACCATCTTCTCTTTTTCAAGAATTTTAAGTAACTAAAATTTTATGTTTAAAGTACATTAGAGACTCGAGTACAGTATTTTGAAAATGTTTATTTACAGCCTGTAGTAAATATTTATGTACTGTACACAAAATAGGAATAATTTTTCAAAATTGAATTGTAAAATAAAATAGAAGAAAATGTCGAATACATTTTTAACATTTTTAATACATCATTCACATAAAAATCTCAAATTGTTGTGTATTGGTATTCGATATCGTGTAGATGTTACAAGGAAATGTATGTATATATAAAAGCTTTTTACCTCCAGAATTTTTTCTAGCCATGTCTTCGGCACTTGATGTCTTCCTTTGATCAATACGTAAATTCGGTATATTGAATGGTGGTACATGCATATTATCTGAGGAGAATTGATGCCTTAAGGGTCTATGTCGTTCTGGTGATGGTATCGATAGATTGTCCAATTTAAGTTTATTGCGCTGTTGTCGATCAATATTATCTAACATTTCTTGTAGTACCTATACATTAAAAAAAAAAACATACATATAATGTACACATATAAAACCATATGTGAATGCATTGAAAAATTAATAAAAACTATATGAATGGAATGTGATTATGTATATGTGAAGCATGACTACGAATGTATTTATTTACATAAAAATTTACGTATATGATAATTTTCGTTACACAATAATGAATTGAAAACTTTTATATTTGTAAATGCACATGAGAATGAAATTTTTTGATACATATGTGAAAAAATATTTGATTTGATTTACCTCCAATAATATTGTGAATTGTTCCAAATTTAATGATGGATTTACAGTTTGTGGTATCAATGATGGCATTACTCTTGTTGCCATTATATTAACAGAAAGACCATATTTTTTATCACTTAACATTACCCTGTAAATATCTATAAAGAAAAATAAAACGAAAGTTATGTAATGTAATAAATAAATTATTTTCAATTTTATACCATGATGACTTTCTAAAAAAAAAAGGATTAAAAATATTATATACATTTAAATAAAAATTAAATACATGTTAATCTAAAAATTAAAACACAAGACAATTATTGTATCAAAATAAGCAAAATATACATTCACATATAAAATGTAATATTTAAAGTTAAATGCTTAAATAAATTTCAACAAAACAATGCAAAAATAACAAATTATATTTTTTATTTTCTTGTTTATATTTTATATGGTATGAAAATATTTAATGAAAGTTCCGGTTAGGAAATATACATATATATATATATTCTTATACGTTATTATCATACATTCATAAACATGTACTTATAGTTATACATATGTACATATGTATATTCATTTTTGAATATTTTAAATTTAAATTTTTTTCATAAATATGTATTATGTTGGTAGACAAACATTAACCAATGTATTCCTTTATACACATTTATTACAAATAAAAATATAATAATAAAACATATAACAAATACAGAGATAAAGCATTTAGCAAATTAATGCAATAAAAAAAAAACTGTCTAAATAGAACAGATAGAGAAGAAAAAGAATTCAAAAAGAAGAAATATGTATATACGGGAAGGAGCTTCAAAAAGTTTTCCAAGGTACAGATAGACAGATACATATGTATATGTATGTATAACAAAATAATAACAATTCTCCGTATATTATACACATATACATAAGTATGTGTGTAAAAAAAAAAAAAAACAATTCCAAATTTAAGGAAATATTAAAAATTTAAATGTAGGCTTTAAAACCTCTTTCACTCGTGTTACATTTCGTATGCGTATAAATTCTTAGCTATATGTAAATATGTATGTGTTTTAATAATAAGAACCCAAAATTCATTGTTTTTGTTTTTATCTCTCATTTGTTTTTCATATTCATTTTTCTTACGTATTATTGAAGATACTTTTTCAAAAAAAAAAAAAAAAAATATGTGGGTGGTAATATTTATGTTTGTGTATATATTTTTGTGTACTTATAACTTTTTCGTCATACGTATTACAAGTGCAAAATATATGTATGTATGTATGTTATTTAGGTATAATTTTACTTTGCTGTTTTTTTTTCTCGTCTCAAATTTAATGATGACATGAATGTGTCGCATACAAGTTTTGAATAAATTTATGAGTTTAACTTTGTTTTTATCAAAAAAAAAAAAAAAAAAATGTTTTTCTTTTTTAATCTTTTCTAAAGTAAAGTTCATATACATTTTTATCCGTGTACGTAAAAGATGTGTATGCGAATTGTAACATTTTATACTTATCGCATACATAATATACACCTAATAATAAAGCAGATACACATATCTGTACATGTTATCTAAAATTTATATAGGAATATATTTTATTTAACCATTTACACGTGTTGTAATTACGTTATGTCACACTGTATACTTATATGTGTAGCACATTTTAAAACGTTATCATCTTAAATAACATATATCATCATAAATTTGTTGATTTTATATTACACAATATAATATAGAAATTTTTCTTAATATACAAGAAAAAAATTAATATTTCGAAAAGCAAAAACAAAAATAAAATAAATAAAAAAAAAAAGAAAACCATTTTACAAAATTAATAAAAATTTAAAGCATATAAAGAGAAAATAGAAAAAAATTTATCATGTATTTTAGGCTTTTATTATATAAGGGAGGTAAATAAAATGTTATACATACTTATATTAGTTAATGAATTTTTATGATACAAGTTTTGACTTTGATCATAAATAAACAAAAATTATACGTACATATACCATAGCATTATTATTAGCCATGTAAAAGTACATACACGTACATATGTAGGTAATGTATAATGTACATTTTCGTAAACTATATGTATAAATTTACAGTCAAGTAAAATGGGTTTTGTATATATTTTATACATGCTTCTGAGTGGTTCGTCCCTTCAGAAAATAGTATCTTGAAAAAAATTTTTATATATTCTACTAAAAATTTATTAAAAATTTATTCTCAAGTATTTTAACGTACATACGTAAAAAGAAAATAAACAAAAAACAAAAAATTAGAAAAAATATTTTAACATAATATTCAAATTTAGTGAACTTTTTATTTTAAACAAAAAAAAAAAAATTCTCATATATTTAAATTTCATTTACAATAAATCTCCAGTAGGAAAGTTTTTGGAAATTACAGTAAAAAACAAAAACCCCTAAACCAGATGGACAATTCTCATAAATGTACAATATATTATTTAGATAAGTGTTTATTTGTTTATATTTTCATATCAACAAAATTCATTTTATACAAATTATCATCATAAGTCCTTAATAAGCCTTTTTATATGACATTAAATTAAGATGAAAAACTATTTACATATACATACATATGTTTGTAAGCAAATAAGAAAAATAAAAAATAAAAAAAATTTATGTTTATTTCCCATTTGTGTTTACTGGTAAATATGGTCATAAAAACAATAAAAAAGATAAATATATGTTAAGTTATTTTAGATTTAGATCTTGTAGATGTTGTTTTTTTTTTTTCTACTTTTACGATAACAATAAAAATTTATGCAAAAGGTAGTAAAAGTGAAATTTATGTACCAGGACACATATGTTATTTCGTATAAATTATTCTACCATCAATGAAAATGTAATGGCAATGTTCTTTACAAAAATATAATCACAAATATAACACATATATGTATATGTATCAATCAATTTACAAATTTATATGATTATCGCGTGTGTGATTTAGGTAAATTTCTTTTTTTCCGACAATTTTTATTTCATATTTTAACTTTTCCTTTTTCTTAAATATAACTTCTTTTTTTTTATTATTTGCTACGTCTCTTGTGGTCTTTTTTAATGATTTGTTTATTTTTATCTAAAAAGAAAAAAAAAACACGAAAGAAAATCTAAATAAAAATTGTTGAATTTTTATGTGACAAACGTGTCAATGAGAATTTTGTTACATGTACGTGAGCATGTTAAAAAAAATAATAAAAATTGCTTGTGTATAAAACACTATTAGAAACAAAAAAAATATTATATTGATAGCAAATGAAGACAAGAAAGTATTTTTAGTTGTATATTATATAAATTTTTTTTTATAATTATTATTGTTCTTTTATATAATTAAATTTTATAGATGAGAAATAATTTAATTACGAATTATTTTGGAAAAAATAATTAACAAATAACTTAATTTCTCTTTAGCGTTCATTAAATTAAATGAATTTTATTGTTTTTCCCCTTTTTAAAGACAACTAATTTCACATTAAAAATTCATTATAAATAAAAATAAATAAAATGTAATTACGTTGAAGAAAAAACAAACAAAAAATAAACAATCTACATTTTCAAGAACTTCTTCAGAAAGATTTTTTCATTCTAATTTAAATTCATCTTAAATAATTTTGTAGAACAAAAGCGAAAAGATCAGAATTAAAAGGTAGAAAACAATATCATTCATCTCCTTCGTCGTATATTATTTAATTTGTATTCATAGCAAATACATAAATGAATACACAGATTTACGTAAATTGAAATGAAAAATATTTACATTTTTTTTTTTTTTAATTACTTACGAAATAGAATAAAATAAATGAAATTTGAATTAAAAAAAGAAAAAAAAAACATTGCAAGACAATAAACCAGAAGGTGTCAGAAATTACGATTTAGAAAAAAGAAAAATAGATTTACATCAACACCTTTCACTTTCTTGAAAAGAAGAAATTTAAAAAAATGCATAGATAATATATAATCAGATTTAATTTGAATTTATTGAAGAAAAAAAAAATTATTTTTCTATTCATCAAATATAAATTCATTAATTTCATTTTTTTTTTTTTTTTGTTTTTATAAATTTTCATATTTTTATGCTCTACTTGATCAACTAATAAGATTTAAAAATAAAATGAAAATAAAAAAATGTTTTAATGGAGTAGAAAATAAATAAAGTAAAATCTTTTCTAGCTAACTAATTTTTCATTAGATTTTTTTCTCTACTGTTTTGTTCTATATTTGAGATAAAAACAAAAAAACAAATTTATAATCGTACTTGAATCAAAATAAAACAACAAATTAAAAGAAATCCTTCGTATTTTAATTTCCTTTTCTGTACGATATTTTTAAAATTTTTTTATCTTATTGAAAGCTAATTATCTTATCTAATTTAAAAAACAAAAAATATATTTAGTTAAGTTGAAAAATGCAGTCTCCTTATTTATACAGATTCAAATTGTAATAATGATAAGTAAATAAAATTTCAACCATCTTCAATTTATCATATTATCATTATACGTAACATTTTCATTAAAACTTAAATTAGAATTAAAATGTAGATAACATTGAATTCATAATAAATCATAATATTCTTCTTATCCGTTTGAAATCATAATGGCAATAACAATAATGAAGACATTTATTACAATAAAATTGTCTTTAAATTTTATACAACAATGAAATTTATAAATTACGAAAATAAAATGAAACCAAAAAAATAAATTCTTTACTTTTGACTAAAAAGTACCAACAACCACTAATAAATAAAATAAAGAAAAATATTTTTTTTTTTTTAAACTAAACTAAAAGAAAAGAAGAAGAAAAAAAAATCCTTGGAAGAGAAGGATTTAATTTGTCAAAGCCAAAAAGAAATTATGAATTTTTAATTTATTTCATTTTTATCTTATGTATATCTTATGCGTCTTGTGGTCATGTTAATTTTATGTAATCTTCTTTTTGTTTGACTTTAAAACTGCTATTTTTATAGTTCTATATATTTTTTAGACCTTGCAACTAAATATTAAATCTCTTTTATTAAGGATTTTTTCTTAGCAGAACTGTTTTAATTTAATTGCTAACCATGAAAGTAAGAGAAGAATTTTTTAAATATTACAGTAGTAGCATTTATTTATTTTTTATTTTAAATTTCTTTAAAAAAAAAAATTTTTTTTGTGCTCTAATTTTCTGTCATATATATATTTTTTTTTAATTCCAAACATAGATTACACTACATGAAATGGTCAACATTTTATTATATACAATTTTAATGTGAACATTTATTCTGTTTTCATAATTTATTAAAACAATATTTATTTATTTTTTGCATGCTCGTATTCCTCTGTATACATACATACATATACGTATATTGTTGCAAGTAAATTTAATTATAAAGAAGATGCGATATACTTCATGCACAATAAACATAAGAAGCCACCAAAGAAAAAATTTTCAGTATTTATTTTATTTTTTTTTTTTTGGTTTTATTTTGTTTAAAAGTTTGCATTTCTAGTTTATTGTTTTTATACACATTTTCTTTTTTCTTTCGTTTTTTTATTTTTTTAACGGCTCTATTTCTTCTTATGTTTTTGTTTTTCATTATTTCATTAAAATGAAAATATAAATAAGTTTTTCTTTTTTTTTTTTTTTTAAATAATTGAGAATCTTTTTTTCATTTGCTTGGATTGGAATTTACAAAACAAAACAAACAAAAAATAACGAAAACAACATGAACTAAAAGAAAAACTAAAAGTTTTTAAAAGTTATTTTATTCTTTATATTTTTATATATAAAAAACATAGAACATATTACTGCAATTATTATAAGGAAAACTTTATTATTTCCTTGAAATTTTTTCTTATTTTAATTGTAAGAGAAACAGAGAGAGAAAAATAAGAAGAAATGTCTTAGAACACAATTTCATTTTTTATTTTATTTTATTTTTTATTTTTTAAATAATCAATAATTTCAATTTCACAAAACAACAAAAATGTTAAAGTCTATCTCAATTTGTGGTTCTAAGCAAACAAAAAAAAAAACAAAAATATAAAACACAAAACCACATTTTTATTTTGAATTTTGTGATGTAAGGGATATAAAATATTATAAAAAAATAAAATTCATGCTGTTATTTAATTTATTTTCTAACATTTATTAAAAAATTTATTTTGAATTAAATAACATAAAATACATCATATTCAATGAGGAATGAATAAATAAATAAATATAAAAAATTAAATAAAAATACATAAAATTATAAATAAATGTAGAGCTATCTATAAAAGGAAATAGAAAATGTATTAAAATTTTTATAAATGATTATTTTGTTTTCACTTTGCCTTAATACTTAAGGATTTAGGAAATTGCTTAAATGAAAAACTATTCATACGTATCAAGATTACATATGTAATACGTTTATGCTTTTATATCCTATTTTTATATATGTATATATTTTTTTAAATGCCAAAAGCACAATAACAACAACATTAACAAATATAAAAAAAACATAAAACAAAATAATAATAAAAAAGAAGCACAAAAATACAACTTACTCACTACACGTAGAATAATATCTGGATCAGAAAGCCGCACATCCCATAATAGTGGTAAAACTTCATCGATAATCTGTAGATGTGTTATATAGCACCCGAAAAAAAGAAAAAAATAAAAACGTATTTATATATTTTCCTTTGCGTATTTAAGTTATACGTAATAATCATATAAAATAATGAAATTATATAAAGCATATATATATATAGGTATATGTAACAGATGAAACACACGTGTGTTAGTTATATATTACATACACACGTAGGTGTGTGAACCACAAAAGTGTGATTTTACATACCCTTACGTATATATATACATAATATATCTACGTAATACAAATGAAAACATGACTTGAATTGCAAATGAAAATGAAATGAAAACAAAAATTAAGGTTCGTTTTCGTTTTTGTTCGAAAATCCGAAAAAGTCAAAATAAAAATAAATTTAGAAAATAATAAAAATAAAAATAAAAAAAAAAACAAACATTTAACCTTTTCTTGTAATTTTTGTTGTTTTCTCCACATAAATAATTTTTTTTTTTACTTTATTTTTATGTTTTTTTATTTATTTTCCTACAAAAATAAAGTGAAAATTGAGAAAAAAAAAGTATTTACCTGAGATTTATCTAATTTTTCTAATGTCCTTTCAATACATGATAATACATTAGCTACAATTTTGATATCAGTATGATTCTTTTCAAATACCATTTTAATTTTTGGTAATACCATTTTTTTTATAGAAGCCTCATCAATACAATCATAAACATTTGTAACGGCTACTAAAGCTGCACTCTGTATAAAGTGAGAAAAAAAAAAGTATAATTAATTAAAAATTCATATTAAGGACTTAAAAAAATTAATTATTTCGATAAAATTAAAAACAATTTTTTTAGACTTTATTAATTTTCTGTTTAAGACTTAATAATTGAAATTTTCAAAAAAAAATTGTCACATTTTTTTATTAATTAATTTTTTTCTTTCTTGTTTTTAAATATCTTAAAATAGCCATCGTTTTAACCTTTTTAACATGTCAATAAAATATTTTTGTTTTTCTTGGTCCTGTTCTGCTTCTTTGGTTTTTTTTTTGTTTTTAATTTTGTCGAACGTAAAAATGTACATTACTAATAAATGTATGTACATAAACTTCATATCTTTTAATTATATTGAAATTTAAATAATTGAAAAAGTTTTCCAATTTATTTTTTGTGCTTTATTATTATTACAATGATGATTATTATTATTACTAACTTTTAACTTTTGTATACCATAAGTCATCAAATTGAAAATTATAACTAAATAATTATACGAAAAATATTAATAGCATTACATTGTATATTATGTATGTATGACCTCATTGAGGGGTGATAGAAAATGAAACGAATAAATAAAAGAAAATTTGCCTGTCTATGGTACTATTTTCATTTGTGCGATGTTCTTATGATGGTATAAGTTAAGCTAATTCAGTAAATTATTTGTACATGTACATAAGTATTAAAAAAAAAGTTCTGTAAAGACTACAAGAATAATTTTCAGTTATTTTCTGCTTAAGTAATTTTATTTTATTTTTATTTATTTATTTTAATTTTTTCTTTTTTTACCAAAACTTTGACATAAATTTCACGTGATTTCATAGAAATATAAAAAAATTTCCATAATTAACTTACAATATCACGCAAAATAAGTATATTACGAAGTTTTACCTTCTATAGTCCTTTTTAAATTTTTATTTATCATCAAATTTTGAATTTTTTTTATTAAATTTTACATTTTAAAGAAAAAACAAACTGCCATCTAAAATATAAATTTTTTTTTTTAAAATAGTCTTAAAATTTTATCACAGCATTTTCTTTTATTTTTTCAAATTTTTTTCCCATCATTTTTAAAATAATTGGAATATTTAATCTGTTTTTTTTTCTCACGGAAGACAATTAAAACAATTCCATGTAATATTTCACGTTTTTTTTTTTTTTTATTGAAAGTTCAAAAATATTTTGTATTATATTACATCATACAGAAAAAAAAAATGAAAATAAAAATTCCAAAACACAGCACGTATATTTATAGGAAAATAAAGATATGAATGTATCGGAAAAAAATAAGACTAAATGAGCGATAGTATAATGGGGAAATTTACAAAAACAAGAAGGACAATAACAATAACAACAAAGAGAACAATTTTCTGACGGAAACATTTTTTTAAAAAAAACATTTTAAACAAAAGCATCGAAAACATTTATCAAAGCTTTAATAATTGTAAAAAACAAAAAAAAATTGCACATAAGTATATAAAAGTTCAATCAAAAAATTTTCATTGTCATTCAAAATATTTTCAACAAGTTTGCTTTAATTCTTACAAAGTACGTAACGTACTTACACATCCGTGCGTATACATAATATTACGAAAACTTTTGCATATGAGTATTAATATGAACGTTTTTAAGTATAGTTACATTATTTTTGTTTTATTTATTGGAGTACTTAAAAAATTTTAAAAGCAAAAGCATACTTAAAGTTTAAAGTAAACTAAATTGTTGGTACACACATATGTATATACACTTACATCAAGAGTTTAACTAATAATGAAAATGTGCTGTATATATGTTTAAATCTTAAACTCGATTTTCAACAAAAATTTGCATGTGTGTATTTTATCATATTTTTATTTTACGTTTATTTTTTATTAAACTTATACACCTTCATATATAATATTGAAAATGATAAACCAAACATTTTTGAGCGATGAGTATCATTTGCACCTGTATTTTTGTTACACGTTTTAAACATGTATAAAATGGTATACATGTACGAATACGACATTCAAATACATAAGTATGTATGTACGTGTAAAAAGAAACATTTTTGTTAACAAAATGTTTTATATGCATTGTTTGATAATAATGTACACAAAAACGAAGTGTCATGGATTGGATAGAAGTTTTTTTTGTTTTTTTGAATTACCAAGTTTTTATCTAAAACGCTTTCAGTTACTGATACGATATTGTACATATAATTTGAGATGTATAAAAAATAAAATAAAAATGTTAAGTACATACTTATACCCAAGTTATATTTTTATTCATTTTCTGTACTCAACTTTAATACCATCAATATATAAAAAACATACGAATGATATACAAAAACAAAAAGGATAAAGGATTCACACATTTTATATTTCTGGTAAATGATAGTACAATTTTATGTTGTAACACCTGGTGTATATATCAGTTGAATCATTTATTCAATGAGTACACAATTATACACGTTTATTAAATAAAAAAAAAAAATAATAAAAAAAATGAAAAACATGTTTTGCACACAGATTTTCATGTTATGCATTTAAAATGTATTAAAATGAAAATAAAAATACATTTAAACCTCTTATTTGTTATATGTATACCTTGATGATTTACACATGATGATTTCATTTTTTTACAATTTAATTAACGTACAAAATAAAAATACATATAAAAGAAAAATTCTTACCTGAACCTGTATTGTTGTACTTTCAAATGCATTAAATAATAATGGTAATACATCTGTTTTAATATCATCACGTGGTGTCTTTTCTAATATCACATGTAAATTTTCAAGTAATGTTACTGTAGCTTGAATTGATTTTGGTGAAGCAAATACCACCCTTAATATTCCAAAAAAAAGATAAGATAAGAGAAAAAATTGAGAAAACAAATCGTATTGAATTTTCACATAATTATACAGAGATGTATAAAAGAAAATCTTTAAAAAAAAAAAAAAAGAAAAAAAAGTACTAAACTTAGAAAATTTGTTGTATTAACTAATCAACCAATCTTAAAACTTTTAAATACTGTAATAAATCATTTTTAAATTTTTTTTTCTTCAATTTTAATTTAATCATATGCATAGTTTTGTATTTTTACTATGCTGATGAAAAAAAAAAAAACAAAAATAAAAACTTTCAACACTATTCTTAGTAGTGTGAAGTGAAATTATTTACGTAAAACTTTGCTTATTTTGTTGAAAGATTTTCTCTTGAGATAAAAAAATGTAAAATACAAAATAAATTAAGTATATATATTTTTGAAATAAAATACTTCATTTCTTAAGAACGATAAACTTAATGCAAAGTGAATTAAAATTTAAAAACATAACAAAAAAGAAAATAAATAAAAAATAAAAAAATTAAATTGAAAACTATTTTGCATATTCTGAGTACCAGGTTTTTAGATGGAAATCTTGAAGTCGATTTTGTCCTATTACAATTTCATTATAAAAAGGGTTTGTTTTTCTTAAGTTTATTCAACCTCAAATTAAAAAAAAAAAAGAAGAAGAAAAAAACAAAAATACTCTATTTTAAATATAGACAGTGTGTGTAGCTTTTGCACATAACGAAAATTCATTTTCATTCGATTAAGTAACTATTTAAAATAATGTGTATTAAGAAGTATTTTTGTTTTTTCCTTAAGAAAATATTGATTACATTTCAGAACAGATACTTCATTTATTCCTTATATAATTCGTACATTGTACACAACATTTATATAAACAAATTTTCTTATATCTTTCTTTATGTTATATTTTTAAATCGTTGAACACAAAAATTTATAAATATACATAAAGTGAAATATAAATAAATGAGATATTATATGTAGAAGATTTCAAAAATTTTACGACATTCGTTTAACATGATATAGAAAAATTATAAAAATAAGTCGTATATATATCAATGAAAAAAAAAAAAAATTTACTTGAATTAATTATAAAAATAAATTCAAAGTTCATAATATATATTAAAAAAAAAAAAACTTTTATATGCGTAAACCATGAATTTTATATTTAATAAAAGGATATCTTCCGTTTACATGATAAACACATACATATATACAATAATAATATACAATTTTTGTTTTCGCACACATATTCATTTTGTTACTAAAAATAATAACAACGACAAAAGAATATGAAATAAATATGTTGGATAAACTTTAGAAAAAGGAAAACAAAAAAGAAAAATGAAATAAATTGCGGAAATTAATCTGTTATCCTTTTTCTTAAAAATTATTTTTAATATTATATGCGAGAAAATTTTATTTTTTTTTTAATGAAAATTTGTTCAAGATTTTATAATGAAAAACAAAACATGAAAATTATGTCACATTTAAACATATGTCAAGGTCATTGAATTTTCATTTTATTCCCTGAATTATATTTTCATAAGAAACTTAGGCAATTTAAAGTGAATTTTTTTGAAAAAAAAAAAAAAATCTATTTAAATAAAAAATATATTTTATTTTCTTTTCCGAATAATACCAATAAATTGAATATCCATTTCCACTGTTTTAAAAACAGAAATAAACAAAAAAAAAAACAAAATTGAATAAATAAAAACATTTTTACGTTATTATTTTTCACATTTTTGCTTATATATGTAGGTATATATTTCTTCTTCAATTATTTAAATATTTAAAATTCATTTCCGAGTATTTTTCAAATTGATAATGAATTCTATTCACGTACAAAATCAACTCATTTTAGTATGGTATTTCGTTCGCCTATGAGATGATGAGAAAAAATGATAAAAATAAAATAAAATAATAACAAAGAATCGAGAACATATACAACACATATTGTTTTCATTTGTTTTCGATTATATGAAGTGAAATATATGCCATTTGTATTTTTATTAAATAATAATAAAAAAAAACTTTCACTTGAAATAAAAGAGAATAATTAAATAATATCGATCACATTCAATTTTTTATTTAATTTTTTCAACAGGTTGATTGGTAATACAACAAGTATGAGCAAATAAAATTGAAAAAAAAAATGAAATCAATAAATAAACAAAAGTATAGGAAAAATTTGTGTTACGACTACATCGATATAGGAAATAATAATAATTAAATAAAATTTAAAACAAAAAAAAAAAAGAATTTTTATTTTTATTTTTTATTTTTCCACTCACTTGAATGTTGGCAAAATGATCATTTCATATTCATCTGGTCTAGATTCTTGTACTAATGCTAATGCCGGCTGAAGTACAGCTGCTAACACCTCAGCTGTTTTCATTTCTTGTTGTAAACATGGCCATACATGTTGCCACCAAAGTTTCTATATTTCCCATAAATAATGATAAAATAAGGACAAATTTATGAATAAAACAACAGTACAAGGAAAAAATTATATAAAAAAAAAATTGTGTACAAACATTTTTCAAGGATAATAATTTTTATTTAAATGTTATAAATGTCTACCATAAAATGCGTAATTTATTTATTTATTTATTTTTTCTTTTTTATATCATTCGAATAGATACAAAGAAAAAGAAAAATAAACAAATGAAAAAAAAATTGAAAAGAAAATCTATTTTTTTTAGTTATATATTATGACTACATTAAATTCATAAAAGTAAATAACTTTTTCTTATTATACATATTTTTTTTTCTTTTTTTGTATTACATTTGAATAACATTAAAAGAAAAATCAAAATGAAATTTTACGCAAAAAAGAAAATTGAAACAAAATAAAAATGTAGGATTTGCAAAATTTAAGTATATAATAGAACAAAGAATTGGGAAATTGTAAAAGCATTCAAAGAAAAAGGTATATGAATTATTAAAGAAAAATCTATGATTCAAAAAAATAAATAAACAAAAAATACAAAATGAAATCTTTTTCAATGAATGAAAATGGAAAAATTTCGTTTTATTTATGCGTATACATATGTTCTTTTGTGCTTTTTATTTCATTTCATTTATTTAAATTCCCTTTTTAGTATTGTATTTTTTTTTTTCGATATAGAATACTCGTATACATAATTCAAAAGGAAAAATAAATAAACATCATAAAATTCAAAGTAGTGTTAAAAAGGAATAGTGTAGTAGTTCATATTTGATCGTTACGCATACATATATCAAAGGATAGGAATTTAGAAGAAAAATGAATAGAAGAGAAAGAAGGAAAAAAGAGAAACGCACTCTACGCCATACACTAATTCGAGGCGATTAAGGTCTGGAAATAACATAAAATAGTACCACTTTACGTCGTAAAGTAGTCTGTAGTATTACCACCACAGATTATGGTAACACTACTCGTGAGATGATCTTGTTAGAAATTATCAGAGAAAAAATGACACATACATATGTATACTCTCATAAGACCTTAACTGCATCGAATGAATGAATGGAATATAAATATGAATAACATAACATTGTGATAAAAATTCAAAAATTTTGATATACATATTTCAAAAGAAAAAGAAGAGAAGAGTCAAAAAATAATTTAATGAAAAAACAAAATAATTTTTTTTTTCCTTTCACATATTATAATAATATTTGGTCATAACGTTCTTGTGATTTGTGTTAAATATGAACAAAAAAAAGGATACCTATCAATTAACCATGCATATACGTAGATATCAGTATTTTATGTATTATAATAAATATTCACTTACCCTTGGTATAAATTGTAATGCGTCCTTTAATGTTGCCCTATAGAAATGTGCCTTTTGTGTTGGATCTTTCATATTTATCACGTCCAAAAATTGTAAGGCATGCACAGCTGTATCACTTTTTTTATTAAAATAAAGAAAACACATATCATCAAAATACTGAATTAATTTATAACATATTTTTTTGGGATATATATGTATGTATGCATAAATTTTCTTTCTTTGCTTTATTTAATTTACTTAATTCAGTATTCAAGAAATCTACAAATTTATTGTTTGAATTTTAGTTATTTTTTTTTTTTGTCCTTTTCATTACATGAACTATGATATCTTTTACTTTAATTATTATGATGCATGACATTAATGTATAAATAAATAAAATTAAATAATTAATTATATGTTTGTATTATTTTGCTTTATTTAATTTATGATCACAAGAAAATCAAATAAATAAAAATTAAATATTTCTTTCTTTTTTTTTTCTTTGATTACGTTAAAGGTTAAATCGAAAAAAAACGTGTTGTTATTACGTATGTTACGTACAATTAATTGAATAAAATTAAAGAAAAATTTATTATCTAGCATACAAGTAAATTTTTTTTATTTTGTCAATGTAACTTACTTAAAGTATTTAATAAGTTGTAATAGTTGTGCGGTTGGTCTAGATGTTGGATCCTTACATACAAGACGTGATGTAGCTTCCTGTAATGGTATTGGTACTCTAGGTAGCATATTATGTACAGCATCGTCTAACTACATACGCACCAAAAACAACAAAATAAATAAAATAATTAATTTAAAAAAAAAAAACAAACAAACAAACGTAAATTGTATTTTTAGATAATCAAAATGTATCCATTTATATCTATAAAAACATGTGTCTGTCTGGTATACATTCTTAATGGAATTCTCATTACCTTTCTTTCTTTTTACAGGTATCAGAATTCATAGTAATTTTTTATTTTGCTCATTTTTCTATAGTAAATTTTTTCGTATAGTTATTTGGTTTTTATTTTTATATTAATTTTGTGTTTTAGCTTTTTATGTCATTTGTCTACATTTACACATAATTAATAATCAACACGTGTAAGCTATAATACCTGCCAGCTGATATTAATAAATTTTGAGCTTTTATAATGTCTATTACACCACACACACACACACACACAAAATATACAATTTCACAGTCAAAAAAAAATAAAATAAAATAAAATGAAGAATAAAAATACCAAAAAAAACAAAACCCAAATAAATTGTGTGACAGGTAAAAAGAAGAAAAAAATAAAAATAAAAAATAACACAAAAAAAAAGTGCTACAAGTTAGTATATTTTTTTATTTTTTTTTCCAATCAACAAAATGTCTAGTGAAAATTGGATTTTAATAAAAGAAACAACAAAATCATGAACGAAAAAAAAAAAAATTAAAAATGTATAAAACGAAAAAAAAACAGACTACGTCAAAAACATAAGATCGATATAATCGACAATATAAAAATAAAACAAAAAGGACAAACACATGAATAAAGTATAAAATAAAAAAATCAACCGTTTTTATTTTCTAGCAAAAAATGTGTATACAATATATGTACGAAAATCGAAAGCAAAAAATATGCTAACCTTTTAAATCGATCACATTTTATTATTTTTATTATTTTTATTTTCAATTTTTATTTTTTATTTTTTCTTTCGAATATTTTTTATTATTCTAACACATTTTAGAAAATCAATATAAAAAGGAAAAGAAAAACTACGAAAATTCAAAAAATATGAGTTTTGTTTAATGCAATTGTTTATTTTTTTTCAGTGATCGTTTTACAAAACAAAAAAAGTATACAATACAACTGTTACAACATATAAATACGATTTTTATGTGGGCGATAATATTATATAAATGTCAAATGTAAATCGAAACAAAATTTGTATTTTACTGTCACTTTAACATATAACTTGTTTACAGATGAAAATCGTTATAAACAAAAGACGCCAGCTCATCAAATAATATCGTCCTACTTTATTTTTCATTTCTATTTTTATTCAAAAAATATATATAAAAAATATTTTTCCAATTTTTTATTTTAGTTAAAAAAAAAAAAATAAATAAATAAAAATGAATTCATGTGTAAAATAATTTATTCATATTTTATAATGTATGGAAAAGTGTGCATCATAATTCCATTCAAAATCATAAATCAAATATAAACGTATTATGATGATTGATTTACATTATACGGGCACATGGCTAACATTTAATCAAAAAAAAAAAACCTGGTTAGCATTTTACGTATATTTTAGTTTCACAGATGTTGTTTTTTTGAATTCATGTACTTTTATAAATTTTCACAAAAAAGAAATTTATTTCCGTTCTAATTCATTTATCATGCAAAATATAATTTAAAAATTATTTTTCTAAATATTTAGATGATATATTTAAATACCTCATAAATTTTATAAACTACATAGGTAAACTCTTAATTTAATATACATATGAGCGCATATTCATGCATGTTAATTCATTAATGAATTAAATTTTATTTCAAAATTAATTAAAAACGAATTAACATCGTTGAATTTGTACAAATAATAATTATGTGTGTATGTATGTACATTCATATCTATTTGAATTAAGTCCATTTTACAATTTAATGAAATTTAAATGAAATTTTATTTAAACTTCTACAAAGATATGTATACCGTGTATACATGTATATCAAAATATTTAAAAAAAAAAAAAAAAATTCAAATGTATACATCAAATATATTTCAAATGCTTGTAATAAAACTTAATCTTTCATTTGAATGTAAATATTTAAAATTCATTTTAAAATTAAAATAAAATTTTATATTATAATGAATATTTGTTATTTAAATCATGATTCAATGAACATTTCATTTAGTCATTTTTGAACATATAATTTTATTAAATTTAAATTGATTGTATAAAATTTTTAACACAATTCATATTATATCGATTTAATTGTTAATTTGATTTATTTCAATTCGAAAAATTCAAAAAATTTACTTAAATTTCTATTGAATTTTTTTCATCGTTAAAAGAAAAAAACAATAACAAATTCCAAAAACAAAAATATTCAATTATTATTCAACAGAGTAATGAGAATATTGGTTTCAATTTAGTTTAATAAAATAAAATAAAAACAAAACGAAATTACATTTTTTTCTTCTTAATTTTAATGCTTAAATAAATTTCAATTTATTTCATTTTATAAGTTTTTACCTTCGTTTTTTATCCATCCAAAGTTTTAAATTTTTTTTTTTTTGTTCTTTAGTAAAACTTTATAAAAACAAAATATATTTTTTTGGTTATTTTTTACCATTTGTACATTCTTTACAGAAGAATGAAGAGAAGACTTCTTAAAAAAATTTTAATTTAGTAATTTCACATATGAATTGTGAAAATACACCTGCTAACCATATACTTTAAAGTACAAAAAACGACACACACACACACACAAGGATATTTTATATCCCTGATGGTATGCATTGAGATACATATACGCTTATGCAAATGTACATATATTTGCAAAAACTAAAATTCATTCATATATACACATTTATTAAAACTTATAATATATCTTTGATACCATTAAAGTGTATAGCCATTAGCACAAACTTTTAATGCTTAAGTAGACTTTTTTGTTTTGTCAATTTCTAATATTTCTTATACCCTTTTTCTGGTATTTCATGAACGTAAAAATATGAATTATGTGAATTTTATGTGTGTGTAACCAACATCACAAAGTTACGACCACATTAGTAAAATAAAGTAAAAGTTGAACATTTGTAATCTATACAATATATGTACATATATGTACGTGATCTGCAATTTCAGGACATGAAAGAAAATTTAATGCTCGTATGCATATTAAATGTATCTATCTGTTTTTATGCATGTTACAGTCAATATATGTTTATTGTTATATACATATGTATGTATGTATATGTAATTTATATGAAATAGATGTGCATGTGACATGTAAAAAAATATTCACGTACAGGTATACATTGTACGTATAGGGACATAAAGTTTTTCATGTTACTTACCATCTCTAATTGTTTCATATATGCTGAAGATGAATAATTTGCTTGAATCAATGGTCTACCATGGTTAAATATAGCACATATAACCATTCCTAAAGAGAACATGTCACTTAATATGGAACAATTTGAATGCATTTGAATCTCTGGTGCTGCATACAAATACACAAAAGAAAAACATAACATATAAGATATGTATACCACAAAATAATAAAACAATAAAGAAAATATATTATAAAATATAAAGCAAAAACAAAATTTATTCAGTACATGAATTTAAACTTTTATTAAAATGTACAATGTGTACTTGTGTAATGGAATCTGTGTATGCACGTAAAGTGTAATAATGTCAGTATATATACGCAACAACTCTAGGTTATGCACATTGCACAGGAGTATTATATGTATACATCAGTACGTTAATTTGTAATGTATTACACGTAAACTGAATTTTAAATGTATTGTAATTTTAAAAAGTTAATTTTTAAGTCATTTCGTTTTTTTGTTCTTTTTATGTTTTTTCAAGAATTTAAAATGTAAAAATGTTTTCCTTTTTTTTTTTCTGTTTCTGGTTTTCTTTAATTTATTGCTTCAATTTCTGTAATTCTTATAAATGCGTATAAAAGCACACATAATAACTTAAATTAATGTTTAATTTACCCATGAAATCTAAATTTGGTTGCATCATTTTTGATACACGTGAACTCCATGGTTGGCATATAATTGAGTCACCTACATCAGTCTCATTTACTCTTTCTAAAATTCAAAGAAAAAAAATACATATAATAATAATTTGATATAATTAATTTAATCCTTAAAAAAAGGATGAAATTTTCCTGTTTTAAAAAACAAAAAGAAAATTTGAAAAACAAAAGAAATAAAATTAAGGCAAAAAAATACAAAAAGGTGAAAAA
Source organism: Anthrax anthrax (assembly GCA_963971155.1). Lineage (NCBI taxonomy): Eukaryota > Metazoa > Arthropoda > Insecta > Diptera > Bombyliidae > Anthrax > Anthrax anthrax. The sequence continues at coordinate 21,122,982 of OZ020120.1, forward strand.
GGGATTTAGAGTAAATTTTTATTTTAATTGTTCTTTTTTTTTATGTTACAGAATAAAAGTAAAAAATGTAACATCTTAAAATTAAAATTAAGTTATAACAATTTTCATTAAACAACAAAAGAGGTGAAAAAAGAATTTTCTTTTTGTTTTGTTTTCAAGGTAAATTATCACTTTGTTTTATAGCAAAAATTAAAAAGAAAAGGAAATAAAAATTATAAAAATTGAAAAAAAAAGAAATATAATAATTATGGATATTAAAATGGAAATAACCCAATTTTTTACCTATAAATTCTAATCCACCTAATTTCCATGTACCCTTTTTTGTAACTAAAATTGATGATGGACAAACATTACGATGTATCACATGACCAGAATAATGCAGATATGATAGTGCTTCAGTTATCTATTGAAATACATGTGAATGTAAAATTTGATTATTATTATTATTATTATTATTAATTATGATAATTGCTCATATTATTCAATTTTTTTTTAATTGAACATTCATGTTAGGTAATACATGCATATGTACTCAATTCATTTACAAAATAACTAAATAGAATTTAAATGATTTATAAATTATAAAATTGTACAAATTAAAATTAGGATTTATCTAACAATGATATTGATAATTAAATAATAATGTAATAATAATAATAATAATGACAATAGTAAACGTGATTAAAATTTAATACTCTCAAGAAGATAAGAAAATTTATGTTACAACAATTATATACCTATATATATATTGTATATAATACATATGCACATATTTAGTAATAAATTTTATTATATTAAATTGTAAGAACAAAAAGCAAAGAGAATTTCATTTATCTTTCATTGTAAATATACATGCATAGAATATATAAAATCATGAATGTTAATTCAATCGATTATATATATGTATGTACATATGTATGTGTATACATACTAAAATATGTATTAATAATTGCATGATATTTACATTTGCATATCCATACATTTTTGTTAATCTCATAAAGTATGTTATTATGTGATTTTCATTAAAATTCATTTTAAATATTATTATTATCTAATGCAAATGTTCCTTATCCATGTATACAAATTATGAAATTCTCAAAGTCAATATACTTGAATTCTTATATGTATAAATTTTATGATATCTACATGTTGCGTTCATTATGTTATACAAATACTCGTATGTATACAAAACTTCTCAAGGAAAAAAAAAAAAAAAAACATCACATAAAGCAAATTTTGTGAAACACGAGTACAATGAAAAATTTTCTTAAAGAAAAAAAATTACTTCCTTTATTGAATAAATTTCCTGTTTCATTTATCCTTTGTGAAAGTAAAATTATTTTCTTTTTCCTCATAAATAAAATTTTATACACGTTCAACACATTATAATGATGATAAAATAAAAAAATGAAGATAATTTCTTCATGCATTGAAAGTAAAATAATAATGAATGCAACAGGTATAAAGAGAAAAATCTATATGATAAATAATAAAATTTTTAAATGAAAATTTTCATATAAAGATTTGTTTATAATAAAACATGTCATTGGCAGACAGTATTCAATTCAATGAAATCTTATTAATTTTTCAGTTTAAAATTTCAAAAAAAAAAAAAAATTTTTCTTGAAAATCTTTAAATCACTTTTAACATTATCTTGCTTTCTTCATTTTTTTATTTCGAATAATTTTAAAAGGAATTATATGTATGTAAAGAAAAAATTTATATTCTCTGATTTTGTTCATTTGTTTATTTAGACAAAATTGCTTAATAAAAATGACACTCTATATAAATAAGTTTATACACATCCATTGTGTCCTCCATTCATCTTCATTCATCACAAAAATGTCTTTTATAGTTTTGCTTTTTGTATTTTTGTGTATACACACGAAAACAAAAGGTACACAATAGTCTGTACATACATATGTACTTTATTATGTATTATACAATATGTATTTTTCAAATGTAATTTTTATATCATTTATATAACATCCTTTTTACTTTCCTTGAAAATGTTATTTAACAAAATGTAAAGAAAAGGTTAAAATAAATTTCATTTTTTTTTCTTTTTTTTTTCAAAAGTCAGAATAAAGAAAATTCAAAACAAATAAGTAACTAAAAATGATTCAAATCAAGTAAAAAGAAAAATGAAAATTTTAGTATAGCAAAAAGGCAAACTGTAGCCCGATATGTTATCTATATACAAATATGTATATGATGATACAATACATAATTTATAAAATGATGATGTATGAGGGGTACACATGATGAGAAAAAATTTAAATAGGAAAATGTATATATTCATATGTGAATTCGCATATTTATTCATTTTGTTTATTCTTTTGAATATACCTTCTTTTTCCAAACAAATGAACTCAAAAGATCACTAGGGATTTTTTTTCTTTGTTTGCTTTTTTTACTGTACTTTATTTTGTAGTTTTATTTAAAAATTTCTCTGAAACATTTTCCATTTTACTTTTTTTGTTTTGGTTTTTCATTTTGTATATTTTGTTTATTTGTACTTCAATAAATTTCATTCTTCTGAATAAATTTTCCATGCGAATACAAAAAGAATAGTGTATTGTATATTTTTGTTGTTTCATTTTTTTTTTATTTATTTATTTATTTTTTTTTTTTTGTGTAATATATAAAAATGTATAGACATAATATTATTTATACGAATAGAAAGGATTAGATTTTTTTTTCCTTGTTGCTGTTATTATTATTTTTTTTTTTTTAATTCCGGAAATATCTCTTGAGACTACTATAAATTTTCACTATTGTATTCCAGTAAATTATATCCTTTATGTGTATATGTAAATGTTTGTACATTTTGTTTTTTGTTCTTTTCATAAAAAGAAAAAGACGAAATAATTCGAATTTTCTTTTATCTATTTAAAAATATATACACATGTACACTTATACAAATGTTTAATGTGTTAACTATATTTACAAAAAATAAAAAAATAAAAAAAATAAACTTGTGAATAAAAAATAAAAGGGAATACATTTTCAACTGTCATAAACTTAAACAATAAAAAACTAACGAATTCACCGAGTAGAAAATTGAAATATCCTTTGTGTAGAATCATTGTTCTATATACGTTCATGTACCAAAAAAAGGTACATTACGATAGTAGATATACATTACAAGTTCACATGTATAAAAGGTTAATTGTATAAATTTATATAAGGAAAGGTATCCTTTTATGATTACATATATTATCTAAAAATATATGTACATATTTGTATGTGTATTTCCTGGCTTATTATGCTTTATGTAGTATATATATAGTTTTAGATTTTGTGTTGATATAAAAATTGTAAGCCAATCGAGAATACAAATATTTGCTTTATACATTCTTTGTGTGATACACAATTAAATGTGTGTAAGTATGTATGTATGTAAAAATAAATTTAGCATAGATCCTTTTTTTTCATAAAGACAAGGGAACTCTAATCTACATAAAAATCATATCCTTTCTGTTTTAATTTAAATTTTTGGCTTCATCCAAAATGTTAAATTTTTTGGGCATAAAATAAACTACGCAAAACAATTATTGAGCTTTTATTTTTCTCTCTTTGTGCTTTTAACTTCATCATTAAGTCCATACAATTGTTATGATTTGATTCTATTTCCTTCTTTTTTTTCCTTTTTTTCGTTTTTTTTTTTTTGTTATTACTTTTATAGTCAATTAAATATCACAATATTATTAGACATACAAATTTTTATTTGTATGATCATTATATTACATTGAGAAAATATATATTTCGTTTTTCTTTATTCGAATTTTATATTCAAATAACAATAATTATTTATAATGAAATGATTGCCATCATAATGAACATTTATTTACTTATAAAGAAAAAAATAAAAAATGAACAAAAATTTTATTTAGTTTCTTTTTTATTGATATTTCGCTTTATTACAAACGCTACGGGTATTTGAATAAATTTTTATTTATTATTTTTTTGGTAATGAAATATAAAATTTTGTAATTGTTAGAATAAAAACACACAAATTATAGTCTTAATTATTTTCGAATCATCATGTTATATAAAAATGAAAAGTAAGCATAATATTATCAGTGAAATTTTAACAGTAATTTGTAATCTAATAAATCAAAAATTTCAAATATCACAGCAAAATTTAAATTTTTATAATTTTAATTCTTTTCTTTGTCACTTTAGAATTTTATATACTCGTTACATTATTTTTGGAAATTTTAATAAATACTAAAATATCAAAGATTTTATGAAATTTGATAGCTATAGCAAAAATTTTTTATTGTCATATCATTGTTCTCATTAAATTCAAATTAAAAATGAAAATCATATTTTGATTTCAAATGAAATGAAAAAAAATTTTATTATCGTAACATATTATTATAACATCATAATTTTTTATTACAAAAATACTTGTGTATTTTGTGTAGGTAAGAACGTATATACAAAAGTATTTCATTACATTTAAGTCTTTTGCAATTTGTACATACCAATGAAACCTTAAAGTAATAAAATTCTAAATCAACAATTTATTTTCGACAACAAATTTAATTATCAGCAATTTATAATTGTAACAAATAAAATATCATAAACATAATAACAATAATAATATTAAATACTATTTGTGTATGAGTATGGTAGCAATTAATAAAAGAATAAAATCTTTAATTTGAAATTTTCATTTATCTTATTTATATAATTTGCAATTTACCTGTAATATTCCATATTTAAGCTCAATATCCAAGAAATTATATTCTCTAGCATGCGCTGGCCTCTGTATAATACCTTGTGGTGGCATTGGTTGTGATGCTCCCGTGCTAGGTGGTCCAGTAACGGGTCCACAATATCCAGATTCCTTAATTATTATAAAGCAAAATAGAAATATGTGTGTTAATATACACATACACTTATACAACGAAAGTATAACGCAAGATTTAACTTTTATATGTATATCTTTTAGTATCTACATGTATTTGTGTACATAGCAATGTCAGCAAAATTTTCGCAATATAAAAGAACGAATTGTATACATGAAAGATATTATGACAGTGATGATGATGGTGGTGATGACGATGAAAATGGTTATATAGCAAGAGTTTTGATGGTGTAATATGATCAAAAAATAAAGATTAAAATGAACACAAAACAGAGGATATTGTAATTAATTAATTTTTGGAAGGTGAAACGTTTCATTTTAAATAACTTAATTTGAATAATGATATTGCTGCCATTATAATATCATATTATACAAATACATTTTTACTGCCCGTACCCAAAACAAAATTAAAACAAGAAAAGGAAGAAAAATTTTAAAGATAAGGAAAAATAACTGACTACTTTTATTTATTTTAATTTTTATTATTACATAAGAATTATATTGTATGTACATGTATATATATGTACAATGTAGCATGTAATAGTAATATAACATCATGTTTCATTTTATTGTACGGTTCAAATTCCCCAAACACGCATTATTTGATAAAAAATCCTCTACGACAGTTCGTGCTTGTGTATAAATGCGTGTATAAATTCATTTTGGATACAAATCCTGTATATCATATACCTTTATTCAATGAATATACTCAAAAGAAGTAAAAATAATATAACGCAACAAGGATAAGGATCTTTTAAGGAATTTAACGTAAGATAATTAAAGTTTTAACAAGATTCCATTAAAATGTTAGACATGGATAATATTCTAAGAACACATACATATACATATACATACACATACATAGTTAATACACAATCGTTAGCATTTGTTTATTTTACTTTACATTTGCTTTTTTTGCATTTTCCTTTTGGAATTACACGTCATGTGCTTAAATATTGTGTATACACATACATATAAAGACACGTGTACATGAAAATATCACCATATAAAATGAAACGTGTATGTCTAAATGAATATAAGGAAAAAACAGTTAAAGGGAATATTAAATTAAAATAAAAAAAAAAAAAAATTAAAAATTATATTTAAAGTGTTTTGGTTTTTAACTTTAAATCGTTTACATTCATTTCATTTTCTCATAATGGAATTAAATACAATTTTTTTTTTTTGTTATTAACAATTTATATTATAAAAATACGTATACACTGCAACGCAAGTGTAATGACTTTAATTTATTTGTAATTTTTTTTTCATTTATTTTTCTTATTTTTCTTCTTTTCTCAAAATGTACATATTAAAGTTATTCAAGATTTTTTTTTTTTTTCCTTTTCAATTTCTATCATTCCACATAATTTTCCCATTTTTTTTTCTTCTTCTTCAGTATGCAAATATTTGTACTCATTTAATTACGCATACGTATATGGAAGGACATTACAAAAAAACATTACAAAAAAAAACGGGAAAAAATTAAAGAGAAAAATATGATAATGAAAAAATCATGAAAATGTATTTTATCTCGTCTCTATATACACGCACAAATACACGAACTTTTATGCACGCGTGAAACATTTGTAACATTCGATGGTAAAGATTCATTTTAATTTTTTTTTTTTCTTTTTACTCGTTCTATGCTTTTTTTTCTTGTTTTGTTTTATTTTATTATAACTTTTACTACAATTAATTTATAAACTTTTTTTTTTCTGTTTTTAATGAAAGTGATAATTACTTTCTTTTTTTTTTGCCGTGTCCATATAATAGAGCACATTGCACACAACACGTAAGGTTAACACGAATATAAATTTCATTTGAAAAAAAAAAGGCAATAAAATAAAATTTAAATAAATTTAAACGCATATTTTATGTTTTCATTCCATTTTACACTTAATTGAATTTTCTTATAATGTACGAGTTAATACAAAGAAATTTCAACAATTTTTTTCATGTTATGTGTATGTATACGTGCATACATTTATTTTTATAATAAGTTAAAAATTAATTTTATTAACTTGAAAATTTTATTAAATTTAACATTATGCATGTATACATAAATATGAAATTTTATTTTTTACTACGTGAGAAATTGGATAAATTTTTCGGTTTGTTTTAATGAAATACAAGAAAATATTTACATTAATTATAAATTTCCTCACATTTACATATATTCCATATTTCACATATTTTTAATTATGAAATATTAATATGCAATATTTAAGTAATTCAACTTCTTTTTTACTTGCTTTCAAAAAAAAAAATTAACATGATAATTGTACATAATAATTTTACCTGAAATGCAAGAATATTTGCTAAGCTCGCAAGAATTGGTTCAGTTGCAAATGCTAAACTATCAGGACATTCTTCAATTGGATGAATTATCTGTAAAATCTACATTAAAAAATAAATAAAATAAAACAAAAAACAAATAGAAAAAAAATATATATTTTTATTTTGAAATTTGATATAAAAATTTACATAATTTTCATTTTTTTAATTTAAAATGTTTTTTTTTTTTTTTTTTTTTAAAGAAAAATTTATCATTTGTAATTCAAAATTTTTTAACTTACTTTTGGGTGTCGAAATCTTTCTAATTGTTTAACAGATGTCCTTAATAATTCTGTTACACTTTCTTTTCGTTTTGGTTTATGCAATTTTTCAGCAATTTTCTTTTCAAAAATGAAAATAGAACATTCCTAAGAAAAAAGAAAAATAAAAAAATTAAAAAAATATATGTAGAAATGAAAAGCTTATATAAATTAAATAAAATTTAAAATTTCTAAAATTTAAAATAAAATTTTCAAGAATTCAAAGTTTAATTTTTCAGTATAATGTCAATTATTATCTTCTATTATCATTTTTAGAGTGAAATTTAAATTCCTTAGGATAAACATTAAATTGCCAGCATATTATTTTAAAAGTAAATTTCTATATACAATATTTCTTAAGTATGAAAAGCTCTTGGGAAATATTTCGCCTATTTAAGTGTTAATTTCTATTTCTAATTCTGACATATGTACATTACATAAGTTACTTATACATAAGAAAATATACATAGGCTTTTATTGTTAAATATAATTTCATACATATATGACTTTATTATCACACTGTAAAATTATATCGTGTTGTTTTGTAATTAAGCAACCACATTACTATCATTAAGCTTTATATATTATTATTATTATTATTAACATTATAATTTTCTCATTGTATAATCTAACATTATCATACTTTTATTTGTGTATACATAATACATCTGTATACAATGTACATATATTAGAAAATGTGGCACAAGAAAATTTCAAACAGATAAAATTAATTTGTTATCTTATATTATTTCCGATTCTCTTGATATAGGCTATAGAATTTATTTATAACTTTCATACATGCTATCATACAGTTACGTGTATACATTTACATGTACTTTGACCACATATTTTGTTTTATATATTAGTTCATTTTCACATTATTATTATATGATATTTAATTAATTTTACATCATATACAGACATATGTATGTATATACACGTACGTTACCGGATCACGTTAGAAAATCTATATTCTATATTTACTCGTTACTCATGTAATTTTATAATGTAAAAAGGAGATTACACATTATTACAGGGTAAGTCATTCAATTGTCTTAGGACATATGAATATGAAAATTATATAAATTATATAATTAATCTGATTAACGATTTTCTTAATATTTTCAAAAACTTTTCTTAACGTTTTCTTTTTTTAAATGCATAAATTTGGTTTTGCCCAAATACACTAAGCACATTTTCATTTTGTTTTTTAAATTTATTAGTAACCTAGAAAGGAAAAAAATAATATACCCTATGGACGTATAAACGTACATGCAACGAAAAATAATAATAATCCAACGTACAATTTTTTTTAAATTCTGTATCATAACAATTACATGTAATTCGTTAAATTCAAAATTTTTTTAAAAAACATTTCATATCTATTAATTAATGAAAGTCATATTATAATGCAAAAATGTTAAAAATAAATTCTAATTTAATGTATTCTATTCATCTGGGGTAAATATGTTTGTATTATATGATATGCCTGAGGTTCTTTTAAAATATTGGTTCGAATATCCTTGAATAAAATTCATTTTAATAATGTGACATTCTTTCAAGTCTTTAAAATATAATTCAATGATCACAATAACAACAACAAAAAATAAAAAAATCAATTAAAAATAAAAATATAAATTCATTTTTAATTATGGAAAATATTACAAACACATAATACTTCATTTTTTTTTTCCTGATGTCCTTTTAAAAATGACCATAAAACTCATTATAACATTTTACGTTTTTAAATGAGGTTAAAATGAATGCACACGTAGTGTACTAGAAGGTTTGGCATTTTTCACGTGTAATTACATTTTCTTTTGGTTCTGATGTTTACATCAACAATTATTACATTTTAAATATTTCCATATTTTTCATTTAAAAATAATAAAAAAAAAAAATACAAGGTGTATAATTATAAGATTTAACCTATGTACATACACATGACATGTTCATATACGTCATATTATATTGTTCATATACACAAATATTAACATGGACACTTTTAACCATAATGAATCATCAAAAACAATAGACCACATCGTAATGAAATTTTATTCCCTAAAACATTTGTTATTATTTCTTGTTATCTTTTGTTATAATATTGTTTATATTTTCCATGTACATTTTTAGAAATGTCCTTTTCAATACAAAATACTTACATATGCATGCGTATATAATATACATATATGCTACAGGATGTATATGTCAACATACACATTTTACTATGTTCTATTATGTATGTATGTATTTTTTGTGTGTAAATGTTTTTCGGTGTTCATTCATTGCTCATCAACCGTAAATCAATTAAAGTCATGTATTCAAGAATACAAAAACCAAAATTTGTTATTAAAATTAACGTGCAGTTTTCTACTTGTTCTAGAGGCTATATTATAATACACGTACATGTCAATTTCAGTTTACACGTACGTATATACATACATTTAACCACAATATAAAGAACGTAAAAATACATACATATATGTAGTTGTATGGATGCAAATGTGAGTAATTAGAAAGTTAAAGGCTTTTAAACGACAATATAAATCGTATTAATATTAGATTTTAAAAATTTTTTAGGGTATTTGTAGAACACAAAACATTTGAAATTATATATGTATATATTTTCATATTTTGTACTTGCCTAAATGTGTATACATTGTATCAATTCAAATAAAAGACAGTATTTAAAATAAAATTATGAGGATATGTTGTTATAGTTTACCTACATACAATACAATAAAATTGTATGAGTGTCATTTATTATTGTATGTATATATCTAAGGCTTAATATTATGAAAAGATCATTGATGAAAATATAACAACCCAAATTTACAAAAAATAAAACACTTTAGGGTATACTTTAGGTCTTATAAATAATTGTTGAAAATCTCTTTCTATTGTTTGACCTTATTACATATAATATACAAATTTTAACAAAATATTATGTATACCACGTGTATCAAAATTTATGATTGTTATATTAAGCTTCTAATAAAGTCATGAACTGTTGTTAGATGATTTTCCTTATGAGCATATCTTATACTCAATATATATACATATATACATATGTACATTAGCAATTAAATAGCAGTAGGTAGGAGTTGAAATAATGAACATAAGAGAAAATTTTATGTTTTCAAAAATCCTTTATTTTCAAATAAAAAAGGAAAACCAAAATATTTTATAATGTTTTATATAATGTACACATGTATGTACATATTTGTAAGTACATTAAAAGGTTAACAATTTCACGTGCATAAGCAATATATATATAAACATACATGATATAATCTGTCTTAGAGGCTTATTGTATTAAAAAAATTATTTTCTGTTTTTGTTTTGTTTAAATGTAAATAATCAAAGAGAATTACCAAAAAATTTTTATTATAATTACCACATTTAATAAAATTAAAAAGTTTTGTATTTTGTATAATTATGAAAAGAAATTTAATATTGTAAAATATAAACACAAATGTATATAGATAAAAACACATACATAGAAATTATGATTAAATCAAACCACCCAACCAAGACATAATACTTTAAACAAAAATTTAATCAACAACAAAGATTTTCCACAATTAATTTATTAAATTTTAAAAGAAAAAAATTTTAAAACAAAAAGGAAAGGAAATGAGAAAAATTTTAATATGGGTTTTATATATGTACGTATTATAGTTATCATTTTTCCAAAACTGAGTTAAAAAAATTTATAAAAGTTAAGGAAAATCTTTAGATACTTTGGACCCTTCTATAATGTAATTTGCTTACTTTTAATAATAATTCCGGGTTAATAGGATTTCAAATAAAAAATGACAAATTTTTTCAATTTTCTATCAAATTAAAAGATCGTAATATCCTGTACAATGGGATAAAGGTTTTTGATTTTGTACAAAAGGCCTCAAGAGCTTTTATGAGTTTTCCTTATATTGATGTTCAAGAAATATATTCTTAATTCGTTCTCATGACTCAATCACACATAGAAAATTTTTTATATATTTTACTTTCAAAATTAGAAATTTAATGAATCCTTCTAGACATATTTATTAGTGAACGTAAAAGATTACATTCACATTTTCAAGATTATAAACTACATTACGCGATCATAAAAAATAATTTTTTTTTTTTTTTTTTTGAATTTCTTATAGAAAAACCTCGAAATGAAAAACGTTCATAATTTTATTTAAATGAAAAGGGAGGAAAAAAAAACAATTTTCTAACTAATTAAAATTTGATTTGTGGTGGGTTATTCACATAATTAAAACGATGTAAAACATATAAAAGCGTGTGTTCATTTTATTTTATCATTTTTTTTTTTTTTTTAAGTAATAAAATCATGATTTTATTTACGAGTTTAATAAACGAAACTTTATTACAAATAACATTATAAAATCAAAATGAAAATAAGATGAAATAAAAACAAAACAAAATTTTAATGTTGGTAAATGAAAAACATTTTACTGTGTTCATATACTAAATAATTAACGTGTAATGTGTAATGGGAATAATAAATATCTACTTCTCATTTTAATGTATTCTTTTTTGCTTTTGTGCTCTTTCGTTTTTTACTCACACCAAGTTAGCGCGTTAGTACAAAGCTTTGCAATGAACGTTTAAAATGTTATTTATTATTTTAATAAGAATAATAAACACACAGTGAAAATACTAATTTATAAAATATTTTAAATTATTACGTAATAACTTTTCGGTTTTTTTTTCTCTTGGTTTTAGAATACATACATATATAAAATTAATATTAATTATTGTAACCGTCAGAAAAATTTGTCTTCTTTGGAAAATATAAATGGAAAATTGGTTTCTCTCACAAATGGAAGAATAAATTGAATATTTTTTTTAAAAAAATTAATTGATTTCTTAAAGAGAATACACTTCTACAGATTCTCAAAAATAATTTCAATTATTTAAAAATTTCAACTAACTGTTGCTTATTTTATGTGTGTATACAAATTTTAAACAATAAAATATATTTTTTTCGAAAATACATATTTTCGAATTTCAAAAATTTTTTTGAATATTCAATTTATTCATATAATTGACAAAACTTCAAATTAAATTATATAAAATAAAAGATTCAAAAAAAAAAAAAACAAGATAAGAAAAGAAAAGCTGACATTCATGGAATTCATGTTTTTTGTCCTTAAAAAAATTAACAAAAAAACAAATACTTAACATTTCTTCCTTCAAATTTAATTTGACAACTTATTTTCAAATATTTCTGTAAATTCAAACCAAAAAAATAATGAAATAACGCTATTTGAAGAAAAAATTCATTTTAAACCTTAGCACAACTTCAACATGTAATGTACATTTACTAACGAATTTCTCGTGTTCAATCTCACTCACACCTTCAATTTAACTTTTCATTTCCGTTTGTGTGTATGAAGAAATTTAATGTTAATAGACATATCAAAATAAAACTACGTATACTTTCACATTTACGTTAATTTTCGTATTCAAAAAAAAAAAAAAGATAAAATGAAAATGATTTTGTATACGTATGTTAGACGTTACATTAGAAGGATTTTACCATGAGAACATATACATAAATCACATGAATATTCAATTTTTCACAATTCTCATTTTTCGACGGAGTAAGTACATATGTTAGCGTTCACCTGACATACGTATATTCAAACATTTTTTATTTTTATGTTCTCAATCCACAAGACAAAAATAAAAAAAAACAAAAAAAACATAAACTTATTACATGTTTCTGTAACGTAAAAGGTGACATTTTATCTTAATAAAAAATAAAAGGAATTTTTTTTTCGATTTCTTTTTCATTATTCTTTTTTGATTATAATAACTATACAGAATACAGACTATATACAATACGATTTTTGTATTATTATTATGTGTATGTATACATACAAAACTGATGCTGTCAATTTATCAATGTTGTGTAATGTGTACCAAAAAAAAAAAAAAAAAAAATTTTTTCAGAAAATAAAAGAAAACTGAAAATCGAAAAAAAATACAATTTTTTTTATGTATGTATAGATCAACAAATGATTGTTGTTGAATGTCACCTAAATCAAATTTTATTACTGACATCTTTTTGATACGATGAATTCATTTCAAACAGATGTGAAATTTGAAATTAAATTTTAGTTCATATTTTAAATTTCTATCGTTTTTTAAAAGCAATTTTTTTTTTTTTTTAATGAATTTCTGTCACAAGGATTCTGTATTGTATAAAATAAATTTAAAGGATTTTTTGTCTCTTAAAATTATTTTTATCAAAAAGAAAAATTTTTTTTTCCAGTTTTTGATTAACACTCGAATTTCCATTTTTCTTTTATCTTGGAAAAATCAGCGAAAAAGGATTAAAGAATTTTTTTTTTTTAATTATAACAAAAAATAATATCGACAACATTTTCTATTAATGATATTGAACTGATGTGCGAATTAATTCAATTGCTAAGAAAATTACATTACAAGCAAAAAAAAACATACAAAAATACTTGTATTGAGATTATACTCATTTGAGTTTAATTTAATGTGTTATTTTTTTTTTTTTTGTGCACATACATACGTTTTCTCATTGCACTCAATTTATTATTATTTGTGTTTTTTATGTTCTGTTTTTATTTATTTTTTTTATTGATGTTACACGTTATAAAGAAGACATAATAGAACATCTTAAGAAAATCTTCTTTTAAGTCAATCAAATGAATTATAAAGTATTATACGAAAGTATTACATAATAAGTACACACTCTTCAAAGAAGAAAAACAAAACAAAACAAAAAAAAAAACAAAACAAAATAAAAATAATAAGAATGAAAAAATAATAGACATAATACACAATGGATAGATAATATACATTTTATTTATAGACATCAATAAAAGAAAATTGCGTAGAAAAGTCTTTTATCTTTAAGTTGTAATAAAAACAAATAAAAATAACAAAAGAATGAGAATAATAATAAAAATGATGATAGCAAAAGAAAATACGGAAATAATAATGAAAAGGCAAAAGGAACAAACGAAAAATAATGATAAAAAGAATATAAAATACATTCAAGTGTACAATTGTTATAATACTGTCTGCATTTCCTATTGTATTCAATAAATCCTTGATATTCGAATTGAACAGCAAAAAAAAAAAAAGAAAACAAAAAAAACAAGAATGAAAATAGTAAAAAGAAATTAATTCGCTTTACACATGTATGAAATATTCATGTCATATCAATCTTTATTATTTAATCAATTTAAATAACATAAACTTCGAGATAGAAATTGAATATTTCCAAAAATTCATTCAAAAATCTCTACATGTATAAAAATTTCAATATAAACTATTTATCCTTTATTTAATAACAAAACTTATTTTCTCTAATACGTAAATAATACTTATATGTATACTGAATGCAAATTACTATGAAAAAATCTATTTCAGTTTTAATTAAGTTAAAAGTAAAATTTTAGTATGTTTTTGAAAATAGCTAAAAAAAAAAAAGTGTCTATTCATTTTAAAATGAATTTCCTTTCTTGCATACTGATTAAAGGACTAAAAATGGATTTAATTAAATAATAAATTAAATGTGAATGATTTTAAAAATAAATTACAAAATATGTATATGTATGTACAAAAATGATAATGACGTAAAACATAGAGAAATATATAGATTAAAAAGAAATTTCAAATTAATACAAAAAATACGAAAATAAATTGTGTATACACGAGATTTGTAAATATTTGCGTGAATGTATGATATATTTACGTATAATGATGATTTACCATTTTCAAAAGCCCACGATAATCTATACTATACGTACATGACATCATTATACAAGTATACATACATATATACAGGATTTTTTTTTTTTTTTTTTTTAAATTTATAAACCTTAAGTTACACGCTTTTCCACAAAAATAAACAACAAAGATAAAATAAAATTTTTAACGCAAGAAAATTTATGTATTCAATAAAATCTATAAATATATACATATGAATTCGCTGTAGAATTTTTTTGTTTATCGATTAATAGCCAAACAGGTATATATTTTAACAATTTCATTTTCCAATAAATCTTTAATTTGGGAAAAAAAAAATCTGAATTTCTTTTAAACCAATAAAATTCCAAATATAGAAAATTGTACATAGTGTAGTTTTTTTTTCTGACGTAAAATATCTTTTTTAAAATAAACATATTAAATGAATGTGATAGAATTTAAAAATTGTACACAAAATTAGATTTTTCATATACCATGATATTATGTATAAGTGTATAAAAATCTCTTAATAGTTCACCCACATACCTCTCCCACTTTAGATGTATAGCATACGTGTTTAAATAGAATATATGTAGTAAAGAATGTCCTTAAAATCATTAAAAATCTATTGTAAAAAAGGAAATAAATTGGTATCATCAATCAAGACCAATACAACATTTATCGATTGGATTAATATCCATTTACAAAATATCGGTTTGAAAAAAATTTATTATCCTACACGGGTAATACATACATTGTACGTGTATTTACGTGAATTTGTGTACATGTATTAAATATCTGTAACTAAAATACAAAAAACAATGATATATAATTGCGAAAACAAAATTGGATTATCTTAATGGAAAAAAAAACGAATGAAAAGAGAGCAGAGGGAAGGAAAATAAACAAAAATCAGCAAATTTATTTAAAAAGGAGGAATACATACAAAATTTTTACATGAAAATCTGTTTTCATTTTTTCTTCTCTAATTTGTAATTATTTGGATTTTAAATAACTTACAATACACAACAGAAATAATTGTATTTTATCTTATTTATTTCAATTTCTAAGGTATACGAAAATGTTTTATAAAATATAAAACCTTTATAGAACATGACGCGTGGGAGTTAATAGAATCAAAACAAAAAATAAGAAAATACAAAAAAAAATTTTTAAAGCATTGTTAATGATTCGTAAAGAATGACTGTATAACATACAAAAAAAAATACCTCTTTTATTCTTTCTTATAAATACAAAGTTAACACATGTGTTTAATATAATTTATCAAATCACAAAAAATATTTCTTTTGTTTACACTTTAAAAAAAATTTCAAAAAAAAAAAAAAAAAAATTAATTAAAATAAATAATAAATTTCCTCAAATTAAGTACAAAAACAACGAAATACAAAAATCAAATTCTAAGGACTTTTTTTCTTAGCTCCCATATACACATACATGTATTTCCGTATTTTAATGATTTTATTACGTTACATTTGAATATATGTTTAAATACATTAAGATAATCAGCCGTCGTATACATACTTATGTACATAAAAAATAATTTAAATTTTTAATCTTCAATTTCCTTATTTATGTCAAAACGGAAAAGTTTCTTTTATAACAGACAAAGAACAAAATTTTCGTTATTTCGTGAAAATTCAAATTATTTAAATTACATACACATAATCAAAAAAAAAAAAAAAAATTAAATTGAAATTATATTAACATGCCCGTGTAATTTAATTATTTTTCAATTATTAGTTTCCTATATTAATATTTTGTAATTTAACAAAAGCAAACCAGATATCAGCATGTGGTACAAATTAAAAAACGGCTCGTGTACTTAATAATTTCTTCGCTGAAAAATACATCTTTAATCCTAATCGATTTTTTATATCCAATCGAAATTGTACATATTACTTGAAAACCGTCGAATTAAAAACCTATTTTTTACTAGATTTTTATCATAGTATAATGAAACGTTCAAATCATGGACTATTCAATAAAAAAAATAAAAAAGTTTTCTCATATTGGTTTAATATCAAAAGTTTTTTAATTTTTAGTTTAGCTCATATTTCGCCACATTTTGGCTTAGTATTACGGTATTACATACAAATTAGTTCGTTAGTAAATCACTATATAGTTTTTTAATTTAATTTTTTTAATAAAATTCTCTCATTTGAATATGAATATATTTTTCAAAATTACAAGTATGAAAAACAGATATTCATTCATGTTAATATTAAATGTCAAACTAATTAAAATGTAAATATATTTTAATCTTTTTCTTTTTTTTTTCAGAAATTCCATATTATTTACAAATTATCTTCGAGTCACATAAACATTTGCTTATACATTATTTAAAAACAAATTAGTTTTTAAATTTCCAATTATTATCACATTCACATAGTAAACATTTTTTTTTTTTTTTTTTTTTTTTTTTAATGAAAATATAATCATCATATGTCTATTTAAAAAGTATTTAACTTTATTTAATCATTTATTATGTCTTTATTACAAATTTTCCATGTACACAACTGTGGATGAATCTAAACTTGGTTATTTTTCAAAAATATATATTTGTACAATACACATATACATAAATTAAATTATAAATCATTTTGTGTAAGTAGTATGTCTATATATGAGGTACAAAAAAAAAAAAAAAAATTGCAAATATAAACTTTTGCAAAACTTTTTAAATTATCTAGAAATAAAATGTACATTAAAAATCAAATGCAAATAAAACAAAGTATTACATCAAAATAAACCAGAAAATATCAAATCAAAAATTATATGAAATTAAATTTTGTTATTTATTTAGTACATTTTGTACATTTGTACATTAACTAAATACAATTACATACATACATACATATGTATAAACATGTATTAAAATTTATGATATAAAAAGTTTATCATAAAATAATGTTGTCAAAAAATGTAATATTTAATGTAAAAAATTCATGATGAAAATATTTATATGAAACAACCACAGAAAACCCAGATTAAATAACAAACATCTGTGCATTTATATGAAAAATATGAATATATCCTTTGTCATATGTATGTATGTATATACATATTTATGTATGTATACCATTAATAAATAAAAATTAAATTCTACGAAATGTTAAAAGAGTAATTTTGAATTTTAAATTTTGTCTCATTCATTTATCACGAATTTTACATCATTTTTACAAGTGTATGCAAGGTGTAAGGTTGATAGATATACAAGATAGGGATTTTGTAAATTTAAAAAAAAAAAACAAAAATTATTAATGCATATGTAGACGATTGTATATGTTACCTTATATCATAAACAAATTTAAAATTCATTTTATTTTAATACAAATATATATGTATAAATGCGTTTTTCATATAGAAATGTCGTATAAAACATACCAAAACAAAATACCTAGATGTACCTATGTACATGTAATTTAAATATGTAATGAAATAATTTTTACTCATCATCAAAAAAAAAAAGCAAGACTAACGAAACGACAACATCATCATTTTTCTTTAATATATTTTATCCTTATACACACTAGTAGACATTACATTGGGAAAAATCAAGTAAAACTTTTTAAATATAATATGTACTATAATATTTTTCATTAAATGAAAATTTTATTAAATAAAACATACGATTGCTTACGTACACAAAATGATTTATATATGTATGTATGTAGATGAACATGTGCTTATACACAAACGTGTATAGAACACAATTTTCAAGTGTACAATTACACTTTACGTTTACATTTTTTATTATTCATTTGCATAATATAAACCACTTTTGTATACTTATAACTAAAAATAAAATAAATATTTTATATGCTTTACATAACACTTGTACGAATGATATTTGTAAATACATATAAATAAATGTTTTTGTACATAGACATTTTTATTGACAAAAAAAAAAAAAATGAAATTATTTACATATAAACATATGAACATTTATAAAGATGTATTTATGCAGCATATATGCATGTATGTACAATCAAAATTGAAATAAAGTGAAAATTAACCAATTAAAAAAAGGTAAAATTGTAATATAACATATTAATATGTAATATTTTACGAGTTATTATAGTTCATACATATAATTCGTTATAAGCAGTCAACCCAATCTCTTACATACGTAAATAAAATGATTAAATTAAAAGTTCAAATATTTAAAATTAACTTTTAATTCAAAAAATATGGAAAGTTAAACAACGAAAAATAGAGTAAATAAAACAAAAAAAAAAAAAAAGTAATTACCTTGTTATGCATTTTTTGTATATATTTTCGACAAATTCTCAAAAGTAATTTAAATTTATTTCAAAAACAAATACATACGTATGTATGTGTAAAAACAAGTAGAAAGAAGAAAATAAGAGAAAAGTTAATTTTTCTATATTATCTTTGTTTTTTGTTTTTAAATATGATTAATGCAATTAAACTACAAAATAAGATACAAAATTTTTTGAGAGATGATTATACAAATACAAAAATAATTTTAAGAAAATAATTAAAAATTACCAACAACTACAATACATTATATAAAAATTTATAAGATGAGAAAAAAGTTAAGACATTTTTTTTTTTTTTTTTTGTAAAGGAAAGAAATATGAAAGAAAATTTTACACAAAAACAAACATCATTTCGACTACCTGAGGAAAGGCAACATTTTTCATGTTTACATACATACATATTTCACGTGTGTATACTTATTTTATTCGAAACAAAACAAAAAAACAAAAGAAAATGAAATAAAGAAAATTCAATTTATTTTTCATGATATCATAACATAATGTAATAAAAATACATTTTTCATGAAATTTATATAAAATTGTTGCTTTTTTTTATTATTCTAAAAAACAAAATTTTTTCCTTATTATTTTCATGTTTTTGGTTTTATTTTTCCTATTTTCTTCATTTATTTATTTTTATCCTATCAGAAAATTCATATAGAAAAAATAATCAAATTTCAAAAAATTATAACAAAAGTTTTTTCATTATATACATATACGTAAAACAAAATATTATTTCCAAAATTACAATTATTTTATTTAAATTTTTATTTCTTTAAACAACGAACATTATTTTAAAATTATTATTTTTTTTTTGTTGTTCTTTGTTTTTTTATTAGCAGATATTTGTATTACATTTCCTGAATTGTGTAGGTAAATAAATTATTTGATATTAATAAAAAAAAAAAAAAATAACGAACATAAATAATAAAAAATAATTTTATTACATAGCAAAGTAGCTTGCTTGCTTTGCCACCTTTAAAAATTGTTCATATTTTCAATTTTCAAAATTTCATAATATTTTAAAATTAAAATTTCAAAAATATTTAAAAATATTTTCAAAGTGTTTTTTTCTATTATTTTCTTTTAAATCGCAATAAAATTCTCCTCATGTTTCAAAAAAGAAGAATTTCATTTTTTTTTTTTTTTTTTTTGACTGTAAATGATAACAATGAAAACTTCAAGAAATTTTATAAAAACAAAAAGAAAAATTACAAATGGTTCTCGTATGATGGATGTGCTGTGCTGCTTTTCTAACGCATGTAATTCGACTTACATACGCTTGTTATTTTTTAACATAAACTTATTTAATATTTTTGAAATACAACGTAAAACATCGCTAACAACTTGTATTACATTATGCCAAAAATTCACAAATATATTAATATATTTAAGAAATTTACAATAAAAACCTTAAAGCAATTTTTTTATGTTTAAATAAATTAACATTTTTTTTTCATACATTTTTTCAAATGATATTATCACATTATTCATGTTTATATCATTAAAAGAATATCATTAGCAAATAAAAATCTAAAAAATCTTAGAACATGAATTCAATGTTCTTCTTAAACATTTTAAATAATTAAATTTTATAATAAATTAAAATTTATTTGTTGTTATAAATGTGTAAGTACCTTATATAAAAACTTCATTATAAATAAATAAAACAAAGAAGCATCACATTATAAATAAATTTACATTAAATAAAAATTTAATTAAAAAAAAATTTTTTTAAAGCATCTGCATCAAATCCGTAAGCGCATTTAATATTTAGATTTTATAATTATGATAAATTTTAGAATGTTAAATTAATT
Organism: Anthrax anthrax; assembly: GCA_963971155.1. Classification (NCBI taxonomy): domain Eukaryota; kingdom Metazoa; phylum Arthropoda; class Insecta; order Diptera; family Bombyliidae; genus Anthrax; species Anthrax anthrax. The sequence continues at coordinate 21,144,323 of OZ020120.1, forward strand.
AAAAAATAAAATTCAAAAGAAAAAGAAATTTATAAAAAAGAGGAAAAATAAGAAAGAGAAGTAAAAAAAAAAAAAAACTGTAAATTTTTAACGTTCTTAAGTATTACATACGTTCAAAAATGATGAAAATTCTTCTATTTTCTTTTTTATATGTTTATTTTCACTGAAAAATGAAATTATTAATTTGAAAAAAGCTCAAAAGCTCATAATTTTATGTATTTTATAAAATGTAATTTTATGAAAATATTATCATAACATTATATATAAAATTTAATTACATGCTTGTATGATAGAAATTTATAAAAAAAAAAAAAAAAAAAAAAAAACAAAATTTACATTTTTAATTAATCATAAAATACCTTTTGAAAGAAGTAAATATTTAAAACAGTAATTAAAAAAAAATAAAACTTGAAAATCTTTATTATATTTAATGATAATAATGATGATAAGAATTTAAATTGTAATTTTTCTTTTTCACTTTGTATATATGTAAACCACACATTTTATCGTTAATGTGAACAAAATTAATATTTATAATTTACATAGGTGCACGTTAATAAAAATACTTAGTATTTAGTATTTAGAAGTACTGATATACTATAAATTCATTCATTAAATAAATCCTTAGAGTGATGTTTGAAAAATCATTAATGCTTTACAGTTTAAACAAAATCATTTTAATGATGTGTTTGTACATATCTTATGTGTATAATATATGATACTATAATTTACACCAGATAATCCGTTTGGTAATAATTACTTATACACACATATTCACGTTTAATGATCATACATATGTATCATCATATTAATTTACTGTTCTAAAGATTTTTAAATAAATTTTGAATAATATTCAAATAAACTATACAATTACTCTACATTATACCATATTATACATTAGGTATTTATTTTTGACCTAAATAAGCTACTATATATGTAGATACATAATGTATACATGTATGTATTTTTACATCATTATGATTTTATTGCATTAAATTTGAATATGTAAATACGTAAAGATAGTCAAATATTGTACATAAAATTTTATGATATGTTGTACATAAATGAAAAATAATTTAAAATTTTATTTGCATATCAATAAATATTGGAAATTTGTTGAAAACAAGAAAATCCTTTTCTCTCTCTCTCTAATGTATACTTAAATATATTGTTTTGAAAAACTTTTGAAATTTAAAAGATTTTATAAATTTAAAGATTATAGCAACATATATGTTATACAATATTAACCCTTTATGCAAAAAATTTGTATCTAATATGCATATATAAATATTAAATAAAATATATGGGAATATGTATCTACCAAACTATATAAAAGTCTTCAATTTAAATATCCTTCTAAAACTAATGTTTTTTTCTTAAGAATAAATATAATAAAATAAAAAGAAATATGTATATATTAAACATATATTGTAATAACATATGTAATACTTAATAATCGACCTAAAAGTCCTTTTTTAAATTTTCTTTATTATAAATTATATATAAGCTTATATAAGCTTATATAGCTTATATTTAGTTGAAATGTTTGTATATAAAAAAAGAAATTTCTAATTCACAATATGTAATTGTTATTTATTATGTATAAACATTTGATGTGTACATGCCTATATGACGTATGTATGTATGTATGATGTAAAACAAAATTTTCATATATCGTACAATATATACAAATGTAAATGTTATATCTTTCTACATATGTAAATGTCTAATAAAATATTTAAACAAGGATCTTTATTATTAGATTATGAATATGTAATCAAAATAAAATTTTTGCTTATATTACCAAACTTTATTAGATAGTTTTTTCTTTGATCTCTTGAGAAATAGATACGTTTTCACAAGACTGAAAATGTTATGATAAACAGTGAGGACAACAAAGAAAATTACATTAAAATAAACAACAACAATAAATTACAAACATAAACCACATTTTATGTACACATATGTATGTATGTACTTAAAAAATTTTAAGCAATCAATCAATATAATTTCAGTCATATTAGAAAATTTCCGTATTATATAAATTTTAAATCATGACAATCATTGTAAATCCTAATATCTTAACATCAAATACTAACATGAATACTTAAATTTCAGAATTTTAAATATATACATATGTACTTATATTTACATATGTATTTATATATACGAGTAATAACCGATTGTGAAATAACCTTGAAATGTGATTTCTTTTTTATAAGTATTTATGTACAAATCACAAATAAAACCACGAAATAAATTTCCACATCAAATTGAAGTGGTATAGGTCCTTGTATACATATACATATACCCATTACTGCTGTACATGTTACACGCGAATCAAGGATATACATTTTTTTTTTTTTTCGTAAAAATAAGGAAAATGATTTTTATTTTGTTTATTCTGTTATTTACTTTATATATAACATTTACTATATTATATATGTACAAATCGTTTTAAGGATAATCTGTTTTTTTTTTTCTATTACTTCCCTTTCTTCTGAGGTTTTCTTTCGTTTTCTAGCTTAGGTTGAAAAAAAAAGAAAAATTTGTTTTTCCAAGTTCTCTATGAACCATAAGAATATGTAGGCGATACTATACATATACATACATACTTATTTCACTAATAAAAGGAAAAAAGATAATTCGTTACTTTAGAAACAAGAATGTATAAAAAATAAAAAATATTTTTAAAAAAACGGAAAACGAATATATACGGAAAAGAGCTCTTGAGAAAAAATATTAGCAAAATAAAATGAAAATGAGAATTAATGCATATTATACATCGTACACTCATATATAACGATATATGTAGAGGTTGAAAAGTTTTATTATGATAGTCTTTTTTTTTTTTAATAAGACATAGGTTTGATAGGTGGGTGATTTGATAAAAATATATTAAGCATTTTATTATCGTTTTTTTTTTTTTTTTTTCGAAGCACATATTTACCAACATATTGAGACGTATACATACATATGTACGTTATAATAACTCTTACAACAAGGATATTACATTTTTAATTCTTTATTATTTACTTATTTTCTTCTAATGCATTATTATTTTTGTTTTTTTTTTCTTCCATTTATTCGTTATTAACCTGACAGTGGAAATGAAATCAAATTTCACTTTACAAAGGATATATTAATCATGATAATAATAAGTAGGAAAAAAAAACATTGTTCAAGGACATTACGTGTACACAAAGGACAATGTTGATAATATCTATATTTTATTTACTGTATGTAGCATTTATTGTACAATTTTGTTTAATATGAGATAAAATAATTGTCATGGTTTGTTTTTACTACCACCTTGTTGTTACAATTGTTTTTTGTTCTTGTTTAAAGCAAAAAAAATTTTTCCAACATTTTAGCATATGAAATATATTTATATTTCTCTTTAATTAAATTTATTGCTAAATTAAACACGATATTGATATTATCAAAAACGGAACATAAAAGAGGAAACAAAAAAAAAACATGATATTGTAAAATGTGGTATTTACAAGGAATTTTCCCACAAAAATTAAATGAAAAATAAATCAAAACCAAAAAGCAACCAAAAAAAAAATTTATAATAATAATAATAAAATTTCTACGAAAGAAATAAAAACGTTAACAATTTATTCTCTTTATATTTAGATTTTATTAATTTAAATATAATTTATTTTGATTGACCACATTTTATAAATGAATTACAAATATTTATTTATGCGTACAGGAATATTATACAAAGTATATGTTTACACACAATACATATGCGATAAATCAAAAAATATATAATTTTACTAAACTACACAAATGTTTATTCATATATATGTTTATATGGAAGTTTAAAAAAGTCAATGGTAATGAGCGTATGTAAACAGATATATAATATATGATATGTGCTTGTATATTTACAATCAATCGAATTATAACTTATAAAATATTCATAGTAAATAGTAATAATAATTCCATAGTATGAAATAAATTTCATTTCGTTTTCTACTTTACTTTAACTAATAAATAAAATATAAATTGATTGTGCTGGTTAATATAAACAAAATTCTATAACGGTTTTTTGAAGTAATAATTTCGAACAAAGAAATACTCTGAAAAAAAAAAAATTTATATATTAGTAGTGCGTAACAGGAAAAATATTACAAATAATAATGTGTATGTAAATACAATACAATGCGACTATCATGTTATTACGCTCTAAATACTTATGTATTTGTAAAATTTATTTCTAATTTTAATAACTATTATTAATTCTGTTTTCACTTGTGTAGAAATAAAAAAAACTTTTTAAGTCATAATTAATAGTAAATATTTTATTTGTATTTTATTTCATGATTACATTTTTCTAATTAATTGTTTTTTTTTTTTTGAATTTTAAGTAGTTATGATTAATAGAAAATTCAATCATTACTATCAATCCTTTCTATTCGAAAAAGATAATAATAATTTTTAATTTCCTTATTTTTGAAAAAAGGTCTAATAAATTTGACTATTTAATTAATTTTAACATTGAGCATTTTCCAGGAAAAAAAAACCCTGGATACAGGAAGGAATAATTAAAAATTTTAAAATAATAAATACGTACTTATGTACATCAACCTAATTTAGGTCTATTCATATGTACACGTGTACAAACATTCATCATTTATTTTTTGTTATCAGTTTATTATCTAAAATCAAACAAAAATGTTAATAATGTATATATTGAATAATGAAAATTTTAGGGCAATATTTAATCAGTTTTCAGATATAATAATGAAATTGATGACAAAAAACATTCTAATTTATATCACAAAAATACATTACATTGTCTTTACTTTCATTGAAAATTGTGATTTTTTCCCAATACCTTTTTTAAGTAAACAAATAAATTAAATTTAAACTTTTCCTTTTCAATTTTTTTCTTCTTTCTTTTTATTTGAATTCATTGTTTATATACACATGTACTTGTATTTATGAAAGTGTTTATTTGAAATTTTTGAACTGAATATCAAATTCGTAATTTGATTTTTTTTCCAAACATTTTGCCCTATACGCATACGCACAGAATAATTTCATTTTTTTTAAACAAAAAAGAAAACAGAAAAATAAAAATAAAATTTTAACTTTTTTCTGTAGAATTCATTTTTTGTTTCGTTTGTTTTTCCTCCCTAAAATTATTTATTCTTGGGAACGACCTATATATTTAAAACAAAAAAGTCATAGGGTAAAGAAACAAAAAAAAAAAAAAAATGAAAACATTTAATTATTTTTTTTCCTCATTTTTGTTTCATATCTCCTGCTTTAATCTTTTTATGTATGTACAAACTATACATACATACATATTAGATAGAGTGCGAATTTTCACAATTCATTCACCACATTATTTTAAAAGATTCTACACAAGTTTAATTTTTTTTTTATTTTTAATTTTGTTTTTCCTTTTTCCCTTTGTTTCCATTTGTATTTTGTTTTTATTTCGTAAAAGATAAAGCTTGTTTGTTATCTTGTTTAAAGGAATATCTTTTTTAATTTACTGTATTTCATTATTAAAGCTGAAGCTCGCATATAAAATACTTAAAAGGATACAAAAGTGTATACGGAGAATTCTTATAAAAATTACATGAATTCCATGTTATTTATTTCAAACTCTTTCAAATATTTTAAACCAGTAAATTAAAAAAAATTTTTTTTTTATTTTTAAATATATTTTGAAAATTTTGAAGTAATTACTTAGGAAATTTTTCGTAGGCAATTCTGTTCTCACATGTAATTTATATAACTTTACCTAAAAAAGTATATCATAAAAACAAAATATTAAAAAAAAAATAAAAAAAATAAAACAATTTTGTTTTTTTATTTTTGAGAAAAATGTATTGGGTTTTACTATTTTCAATTTAAACATTAAACCTTCAGTTAATAAAAATTAAGGTCGTATAAGAAATATATTCAAATTCATTTTTCTTCATAATTATCAAAAAATTAAATAAATTCCTACACACAATGCCTTCTTTTTTAAATTAAATACAAAAACAAATTAATTCTCCCATTTTTGGAATTCCTTTTTTTTTTCGCTAAATGAGAAAACAAATTTATCAAAAGGAAAAATTTTCCATTTAACAACATCCTAATTGGTAACAACTACACAACAACTCTTTTAACTTTGTATTAAAGTTTTAAATTTGTTTAAAAAAAAAATAATAAAAATAAATAACCTTTAGAAAAAAAATTTTTTTTTTGTTTAAAATTTTATTAATGTCATTTTGTTGTCACATCACATCATTAGTTCAAAAATAAATTTCAATTAATTAGAAAGTGCTTAAAGCCATTTAAGGCTAAATAAATAATGGCTATAACTCATTCCTTATTTTGTTCAAATTTTTCATTACATTATCACTCAATCATTCGTGATTTCATTTCAAATTTTATGTTTTATTTTATTTCTCTTATATATGTAGGCTTTTATGACGAATCCTACCTACATATGTACATACGTATACAATGCAACATTGTATATCTAATAAGAACCTACGAATCATGAGATGTGTATGACTTAGCAACACTCAGATTACAAATTTTATTTTATTAATGTCAGAAAAGAATTTTCGTTTAATAAAAAAAATTCAAAAAATAAAAATTGAAAATTGAAAATAATATCATAAAAAATGAAAAATGTTATATATGAATGTAATAAAATGTGTATTTTTCTTACCTTGCCATCACTTTTCTTGTAGGCGTCATGAATTTTCCAAATTAATTCTGGTCCAGCACATGCTGTCTGTTTACCAATTTCAAAATATTGTGTTATCGGATTATTATCAAATGGATTTTGTGGACCCGTTGTACCACTCTTAAATTTTGAGAACATAGTTGCTGCCGGCATACCATCGATTATTTTCGAGAATACCGTTGAGAAGCTAGCTCTACGCGTTTCTTCAATTTTTGAAAATTTTTTTATTCTTTAATTTTTAACAATAATTATAGGTATATATATTTTTTTTTTTCTTCTTTTTTATATTTGTTTACTTATTTTATTTTATTATTAATATACATATATATAATTTTTTTTTATGATTTCATTCTTTTTAATTAATTAAAATTATAAAGGAAAAATTATAAACATACAAAAACATAAACAAAACAACACAACAAATAACAGACACAACAAATTTATACATGTATTAGATACATACGTGTATTATATACGTTATATGTATGCATTAAATAATCACGATCACCATCAATATTTAACATTATTTTTTCTTTGTATTCACATAATATCACTTATTATATTGTTTTGATTGTTATTTGTTGATATATCAATGATATTTATTATAAATGGAAAATCTAACAACTGTTCATAATTTTTGTTTTTTTTTGTTTTTTTTTTTTTTTTTGAATATTTTGCTTGTATGAATGTTTCTTTGCTTTTATTTTTATTTTCTCTTATTGGCTGATATTATAGAGTTCATTCTAAAGGGATATGTTTTAGGCACTAATTGTAATAGTATAACAGTACATAGTAATAAGGACATACAATAATTTTTTTTTTTTTTTAATTTATTTATACTATTTTGTTTTGTATTTTTCTTTTGTTGATTTATTTCTTAATTATATGATTTTTGATTTGAATTTATTTATTTTTCTTTGTATATATAATAAGTATACGTACATGTTATGTTTTCTATATGTTTATAATATCAAAACTATGAGTTCTCTGTATTTTTCTCTCTCCTATATATGATTTTTAAATTTTTTCTTATTTTGTTTTAGTTCTGTTATTATTATTTTTTTTTTTGTCTTATGAAATATAATTTTGCTTTGAAATGTATCCCTTAAAAGTATAGTATTAATAGATTGTAATTGCAATAAATTGATGAATAGATCTGAAAAGGAAAAAAATGAAATAAATAAATAAATTATTTCGAATGTTCTCATTTTAAATACAAGTTAATAAAAATTGATTCAAAAACTAAGTCTAATTTGAAGAAATATCTAAAAGGATATCATTTGGTATTATATACATACGTCAGCCCATAAATGCATATGTTGTGTAATAAATAGGAATTACGTTTTCTTTTTTAATTTTAATTTAATTTAATTTTTTTTTTTGTAATTTCAAAAACACATAAAAGAGCTTCATACAACTAAAGCCATAGCTTATAATCATCTATACATACTTCAAAAAGAACGTAGTATGTGTATGAAATACACATGTATTTAATGTATTTATTTAATTCTTTATGTAGGTGCATTTGTGATAACTCAAAAGTTCATAAAATGAAAAATACACATATTTTACATGAAATTTTTTTCATCATTATTTACCGTATATACGACATGAAAAATAAACAAGATAAATTCAATTTCATCATGAGTATACGATTACTTACATCTGCATAATTTTTCAACAAATGCAATATGCTCTATACATACATATTTATATAAACATAATGAATGCTGCAATTTATTAATTTACACAACTGTGCATTTCCTCATATGCTATTTCATAAATACATTATTTATCAAATAAAAATCTGAAATTTGTTATGAATCAACAAGAAGAAATTTTAATTCATTTACAAGCATTTAAATTAATTAAATTAGAAATAAATTTCCGCGAATAAAAATACATAATACAAATACATATGTGTAGGAGTATAGACGTGGAAAACTGAAACGAATTGTAAAGATATAAAATGAAATATGTATAACTTTTATTATAGATGGTAAAAAAAATTACTTTACACCTATACCATAAAGTCGTTTTTAAATTGAATTTCTGTTCTGTCAGCTCTACTACATACTGTACACATCACCTTTCATTTTATTCTGTGTATAGCATCTTACAGGAATTCCCACAATAAACAACTGTTCAACAAACTATACGAATGTGTTGTATGCATGTAATTTTACGTTATCCTTCAATTTTTTACAACATTAAAATTGCTTTAGTAAAGTGAATTTTTTTTTTTTTTTTTGATTTTTGTTCTTTTCATTATTCGTTTTTCCCCTTGTTGGTTTTTAGAATGATTAATTTATCTTTACATTTTCTAACATTTTCGTTTTTTAATGTGTGAATAGTAACAATCATCAACACAACTACACTATATATATACTCTACACACACACACAATAAAAATGGAAAACAATGAACAGGTGAATGAATGCTCGACATATACAAATCCATAGTGATAAAACAGTTTTTTCTTTTCACTCAATAAAAATAGTATAAAAAAAAAGAAAAGAAAAAGGATTACAAATTACAAATTTATAAAACACAAATTGTGTTTAAAATAAAGCAACACTATCTAACCATTCGTCTGATATGCTGTGTATACTCGTACATATAGTATGTATGTATCATTTTGTTTTAAAAATATAAAACGTTATATATCTGTTGTTACAGGTATTGTGGTATAGTATTTTATTTTTGTTGTGTTATTTAGTATTGTATAAATTTCTCGTTTACATTTCTTTATATCCTTTTGATCCTTTCATGATTACGTGATATTGCAGTTATTACGTTTTTCAATTAATAAAAAATAAATAAAACAAAAATAAAAAAATTTATATATAAAAAAATAGATACATATTCTAAACAACAACAAGAAAAAAGCATCATCAGTGTAAAATTAATTCATACAGAATCATTCAGGCTCTAAAAATGAAAGACGAAATAAAACAGTAATCCTTTCATTAAATATTAAAATCTTAAGATAAAATAGAATATTAAAATTTTGTATATACGAGTATGTATACCAATACCCTATATAAAAAATATTTATGTTGCAGAACATACAGAATATCGTCCACCCCCTTTTTTACCCACCATACAAATTTCGTCCGATTTCATAGATGAGAAGGATAGAGTGTGTGAAGTCTGGCATGAAAATCTTGTGGAAATGAGGAAATATAATCTGTCTTCTTCATTTTAAGGAGAAAATAAGAAAGATCGTTTTTCTCATAATTATTTGATTTCTTATTAAAATTCTTGACTGTAGTATAAGAATGATGATCAATTTAAATAATTTAATTTTTTTTTTTTAAATAATAATTTTAATAGTTTTTATTTCTTAGAACATTTTTCAGTATTTGCAATTTCGTTATGTTACATTAATTTGAGTGAAACATTCAACAAAAATAATAACACAATAATTTTTTTTTGTTTTTATTTTTCTGTCTATTCATATAAAATTATATTTATTTTTCTGTTTATTAATTTAAGCAACGATGTAAGAATATTTATTTTTGTCCCTCCCACATGTACATATGATCGTGATATAATAAAAACATGAAAAAACATAAATTCGAAGCATATTAAAACGTTTAACGGAAGCTGTAGGTTTCCAATACTGAAAACAATATAACGCATTCGAAAAAAAAAATCATTTTTTATATTAAGTTTCCTAATTAAGACACTCTTATAAGTTTCTAGATGCTTTCGTTTGAATTTTTGAAATATCCCAATTTTTTTTTTGAGTTTTATTGAAAACAGAATTTCTAAATAAATAGAAGTTATCTCTTTTTCCTTTTCTCATTATTGCTAATAAGAGTGTTTCACAAGAAGTGTTACCAGAATACTCAAATTATGCCAAACAAAGTAATTTCTTAAAAAATGTAATATAAAACGGTAATCCTGTTCTGTACACTATACCTATATATGTACATGTCTTCATTGTCATTTCTTAACCAGTTTGCTTTCGTTTCATGTTTCATATATGTATACGTAGCAATAGCACAGCAGTCTAGTCAAGGTCAATAGTCATTACTCAGTGGCATAAATTATGGTTGATAATGGTTATTCAATTCAGTTGCCTTTTGGACGTAATGGAAAGCAGTTGGTATTCGCTACAGTGGATTTCGCATTATATTTTCATATGCGGTGAATGGGAGCGATGGATTGGCTTGGCATAATAATTTTTAAATATTATGTTAAAATTATCATCAACCGATAAAAAACAGGTTTTTGGATTACTAACCATCTTTGTTCTATTACATTTGAAAATAAAAGGAATACATATTAAATTAAGTGTATAGAATACTAAAAAGCAGTATTTTCATCAAGACGGCAGTGTTTTAGTATCAGATATCAAAAATTAGTAAAAATACTGCAATTGCAGCAAAACGATAGCACTTAGGTTATATTGTATTTTTGGCTACACGTGATCAAAAAACAAAATGATTTTATATTTTTAGTTACAGTTGTCAACGTCTAACAACATTATAAAACATTTTAAATTTAAAATGTATTCTCATTTCATTTTCTTGTCGTACATCAAACATAGATGTATACATCACCTACATAAAGGATACGTAATAATACGTAAACGAATTTCTAGAAAACTTTTCATTCGTTTTTCACGTTGACGCGTGATCTTTTTTATTGTTACCTTTTCATTCTTTAAAATAAATTTCATTTTATATTTGTAAATGATTTAACCTTTGAAATAACAAAATAAAAATAAAAAAATTTGTCATGAATTTTTAATTTTGATTTTCTAAATCTATTGTATATTCGATATTTTTGTAGGTGTGAAAATGGTAAATTCGATTTTCAACAATAAATATTTGATTTTGACGAAAATAAAAAAAAATAAAAGATTTATATTTAACTATTTAATTTATTCATAAATAATTGATATTCAAAGTTTATAAATGATATATAACAAAAGTTTAATTTTTTTTTTTACTTTTCCTTTTTTTTATTGTAAAGTTTTTTAACTTTTCATTTTTAGAAAATTTTATAAAAATATGAAATATTATTTTTTATATGATTATAAAATTTGTAAGAAATACATACAGATGATATAAACATAAAAACAAAGTTAAGGAAAAAATATAAAATACTTTTATATAAAAAAAAAGAAAAAAGTTAAAAAATTTCTTAGAAACAAAGAAAAAGAAAAAATAAATTTAACGACAAAACATGAATATATTTTTTTTAAATATATATAACACAGTCGTTAATGGAGATGTTAACCAACCTTAAAATATAAAAAATGTTTTTATATAACAAAATACTGATAGGTACAAGAATAACAAATTTTTACAGACATTCACGTAGATTCACATTACATATTTTTTTTTTTTTTTGCTTTCAATTCAGTTATAAATAAACTTGCCTCATAACTTATACATACGCTCTTAGTAAAGAAAAAACAAAAATTGGTTATATACAGTCTATTCTATGTATAAACATGGACACAGGTGTAATATAGAAAGATAAAATTTTATCGATCTTTATAGAAAATCTACAAGAAAAATTTTTAAGAAAATAACAAAAAATAAAATAGAAAATTTTCCTGTTTTCTTCTGATTGAATACATATATTGAAAATAGTAAATGATAAATGTAGACCAAATTATATGATCCTGACTATATTGTACATAGTACATTTTAATGTGCTCAAAATATTTTTCTACATGATAAGAATATTGGACCATAAATTTTTATCAGTTTTACGTTCTTTTTTTTTGTATCATTTTTACTGTAAAAGTTTTTAATACTTTTCCCATATAATAATAAAAAACAAAAAAAAAAAGTAAACAAAACAAAATGCACAATAAAGAAAATTACTTATATGGCAAAGAAAAACTTTTCAAAAAAAAAACGTTACAAAATATACATACATTCTTTCTTATAAATGAAATATGATTATATTTTAGATTTTGTTTTCATTTTTTCTATGTTGCATGTTTTTCAAGAATTTAACTTAAAAAGAATAAAAATAACTTGATGAAAATTCATTCAAGTCAATATGTTTGTATCAAAAATTAATTGTTTAAGACATGATATATATTTTATTTTCTTTTTTAAATTAACTCAAACGAATATTTTCCAGGCAATTCACTTCAATCTATTTTACATCATTTTATCATATAATAAGAATTGATTAACATTAATTAAATTATAATTCTTATGTAATGTAAGAATAAAAATGAAATAAAATAAAATATCTTTTAATTTCTGTCACATGTTATCGAAAAAGATATAAATGTTTATTATGTATAAACATAAAATATATACATATGTACGTGTGTATAGTATGTAATAAACATGAAAGATATATTCTTTTACAAAATTAATACTTTTAAGTACATTAAAAGTTAAATGACACTTTTAGTTTGTTTTTTAATTCATATAAAATAAAATCCATTACCCAAAAACAAATAAAATTTTCTATTTACAAGTACATATACATGCATAAACGCACACAAGATAGAATATATTTTTAGTTATGAACATACATATTTTCATAATTTCATAACTTTTAATTTTCCTTCTGTTCGCTTTTCCTTTTTTGTTTTTGTTTTACTTTTTATTATTATTATTTAACAAGTAAGTGACATCAGAAGGCATCTATGTAAACATTTTATTATATTGAGTTGAATACAAAAATCAACTTAAATCATTGTATATGATTTTAGTGTACATACATTTAGTATATGTATGTTTAGATTTATGGGAAAAAAATTATAATATTACAAGTAAAGTAAATAAAACAAAATGAGTACTATTCGTACTAACTAGAACGGAAAAGTATAAGCAAAGTAAGAAAAATAAAAAAAAAGGAAACAAAATATATAAAGTTAGAAAAATAAGTTACTAAAGACCTAATCATAAATTTCTATATTAAAGGATACATCTCACACATGAACGCATGATGTATTCAATAACGTTTTATTTAAAAGGATAAGCTTCTATATACATATATTTAAAAGTATGTATACTTGTACATAAACAAAAATTCATTTCTCTTGAGAAATTTTCTCAACTTAATTTCCAGACATGTATATAACGTACATAGAGATAGGCATGTATTCATTTATTATGGATATACCCGTTAAATGTCTATATAATATAAAACATAGAAAATTTATCCGCGTACTAATTTTTATCCGTGTGAATAATTATACCCTTAGGATTTATATGGATTTGTAATAGAATATATTTAAAGAAAACAATTTGTGTATACAATACAATACCATATAAAAAATATTGTTATATTTTTGTTTTTAAAATATATTTAAATCATAAAATGAATATATAAATACAATTTAAATCTGCCTACGTTTAAGTTAATTTTTTTTTATTATTACATAATTTATATGTATTTAAAATAACACGCGCATATTGTGTTCATTGTACTCATTTAAACATTTTTAAACATTTCAAAAAGTATTAAACAAACAAATGATTTTATTAACGACTAATTCAAATTATATAGTAGTTTATTTTAATATAAAATTATTATGTATAATTTTGAGAGAGAAACAGTTGTTTAAAATTTCTAAAATTATATAATGGATTAGTGTACAAATTTTTGTTGTAACAAAGAAAATAAACGAAATGTAAATTTATTACTACATGATAATGTAATGAGCTTTTTACTTTATATGATTGTGTATGGTATGACATGCATAAGATAACACCTACTCGTACATACATATATCAATTTAAAATATGTAGAAGTTGAAAAAAATTTTTTATTTAATTCAACATTAAAAGTTATGAATTATTATGACGTCAAAATGAAAAATATGAAAATTACGAAATTAAAAAAATAATCAAATGCACTAATATTTTAGATAGTTACAGTGGAATGGTATTACCCTAGTAACCAAATCCGTGAGATTTATTAAGAATATCCTGGGACTTTATCGTGTCCTAGTCCATGCGTCCAAGGAATTTTGTCTTGAATTTCCACAGAATTTTGTTGGATTTTCCTATGGAGAGTGTAACGTTGTCAAAAAAAAAGATAAAATGAACTCTATATTGGAAGAAAAAAAGACAAAGTCCGATATTTAAGTCAGACGTAAGCTGGAAACTGTCCTATGTTGGACAGCTTGGTTACTAGGGTACTTAGTTAAACTTAATACAGAGATGAGAAGAATGAATACAGCATAAAGATTTCCATAATATAAGTAATAATTTTCTTACATTTTTCTTTATTTTATTTAAATAATTTATGTAGAGATTCTTTGATTTTTTCTGAAAAATATTTCAAACAAAACAAAAAATTTTCCAAGTAAAAATGAAAAAAAAAAATTCAAAGTTTTAATTTTAATGATATAAAATTTAATTTCATTGGAAATTTTATTTGGTAAATAATTCAGATTTTCGAAGAATCTAAGAGAATTGATACTATATAATATTAAAATTTGAAGGATAAAATGCTGAACGAAAAATCAAGAATAAAATCATTATGTTACATTGCCTTTGGTATTGTAAACGTGTACAAATTTCTTCTTTTTTCTTTTTCTTTTTTTTTCAATTTTTTTCTTTTAATATTTTCATTTTCAATTTTTTCAAGTTAACAACAATAAATGTATGTATGTGAGAGTCCTTTGTTGTATCAGTGAGTGTTAATGATAAGCAGTAGGATATTGAAGTATAAATTTAAAATTTTCAACTGATATTCACTTATTAACATTATACCACCCATTTTAGTCCTTCAAATGCTCCTACATAAATATATTATATTTGATCTGTATAATATGTATGTACGTGGGTGTGTATTAAAGTAGACAATTTTGTTTTATGTTTTATATTTCATTTCAGTTACGCATTTCATTTAAATTTTTCATTTTATGATAGAAAAATATCATGAAATCACAAGAGCTTCTCTTATTTATATACACTTATTTCTTTTAACTCATTTTTATTTCAATTCAATTGCCTTCTTCATTTTTATTGAATTTCTTTATACTTATTGTGCGTACATACATACGCATACGCATACGCGTATACACATAATAACAGAGAAATCAAACAGCACAAAAACAAATTTATTTATTTTTATCTTAAATTTCATTATTGTAAGATATTTGCTAATACATTTTTCAAATAATACTTTTATGATCTTTTCATATGCGTCAAGGATATTTTTTTTCTTTTATTTTTATGTAGGAAGAAGAAAGATATACAAAATTCTATTCATTCAAGTTTAGTAAAAAAAATAGATATATACATAGTTATTCAACATTTTACGTTAACTGTTCGATGAAGAAATTGTAAAAAATTTTATACAATTTTCCATTATTTAAATTTAAATCACTATAACTCTTATATTTACAACGTAGATCATTTTATTGCATTCAATATTTAAAAATAAACTTAAATGGCATTGTACAAATTTAAGTTTATATACATAGTATATAAGAGTATACAATACATTTCTGTACTATAAAACCTTGTAGCTTTTCAATTTAAAATTGTTTGATTTTTTTTTTATTCCCGGAATATTTACTATGTTATAAAATAAAATATTTTCATTTTTTGGTATGTGTAATTGCAATTTCAGCATTTCCTTTTTTCAATTTAAAAAATTGCCTCGAGGTATTTGCAGTTTATGATGGAATAATGAAAACACACAAAACATTCAAATTTCATCTTTTTTTTTTTTTAAATAGAAAGAAAAATAAATGAAATATTTAAAACTTCGTTTATTTTAAATTTTCAAATTTAAACACAATGAATAGATAACTAACTAACTAAAAACTAACATGAATTTTTTATGGTAGTGGCAATCAACTTTTGTTTGTCTTTTTTTTTTTTTGAAAAATTTTGTAACGTAAAAATTTCGAAAAGTAAAAATCTGGGAAAATTTTAATGTTTGTCTGCACACACACACACACGGATATCACATACATATACATATGTATATAACCCTGTTATTATTAATACAAAAATTTCTTTTGAAATACTAAAGATTCGATATCGTAAAGAAAATGAAAAAATAAATGTTGCTTCTGTGTATACTTGTTGCTATCGAACCCTTAGCCTTAATTTTGCACACAAAGAAAAAGGATATTTACCTTATTTTTTTCTTACTCGTTTTTTTCGTCTTTTTTTTTATTCTAAATAAATAATGATTTTTTTATGATAAGATTTTTTTTTTTTTTTTTTTTCAAAATTGTTTTTCATCATGATTTTTCTCTTTTTGTTTTGAATTTCCACATCAGTTGTCATCAAAGTTTTTAGCATGAGATTATGTATTTTGTTTTGATTTTAAGAAGATTCGATCATACAGATAAATTTAGAAAAATTAGAAAATGATTATGTAGAAATACCTTTTTGGCTTTTTACTTTCTTTATTGGAAAAAAAATACATATAGATGTATGTGCATATTGTATTATATCTAGATATAAAATAAAAATAAAATGAAAAATTCTTATATACGTAATGGTATATTGAAATTTTATTTGATTTTTTTTTTTTTTATTGAAAGATTTTCTGTTATTAGAAAGAGAAAAATTCATATGAATTACAGTGGTTAAATAGAAACAATGTAATTTGCTTCATTTATTTTTCAAATTTTAAATCTACATTTTCGAATAAAATAAAAAACAAAAAAAAAAAAAAACGAAAAGTAATCAACTTTTCAAAAAATATCTTAATTTAAATGTAATAAATCTATCTTATGCGTTGGCTTTTTCCAATGTTCTCAAAAGAAAATAAATTATCTTTTTAACTTTTTTTTTTTTATCAAGAAAATGAAATATTTAGAAATTTTTGCTGAATACATTAACGTTAAAATGACGATGCTAATTTTTCTATATACATCAACCATCAGGTACACATGTACAGAAATATCCATATGTATGTACATAATGTATCTGCGTATTCTGTATATACGTATTCTTGTGTATTAAAAAATCAAGTCAAATTTATTCTTATTACAAATTCACTTTTAACTTTATGTAAATTATTTTTTTTACCTTTAATTACCTTTATTTCACTTTTCTTTATTTTATATATTTAAAAAGTACGTTCAGTAAACATTCTATAGTATTAATCTACATCTGTTACGTATACTAATGTATTTTACTTTAAGATTAAATGTCCTAAACATACACACAGTCATTCATGTTGAATGAAAATATAAATACATGTAGAGCTAACTTATATCATTGGGAATCCGCAATGTACGTCTAGCATGAAATTTATATCTAATATTGGTATTTAGTTTTATCATTTACAAAGCAGATACGTATACTTAAACTTTTATCCGTACATAGAAAAGGTAAACATCGTATATACATTTACTAAATATTATGGTAACTTAAATTTCAATTTTTTCCTATTTTCATTCACATCGTATCTTCGATCACTATAATTTCCTTCTAGCCAACTAGTCAGTCAGTTTTATTCATCCATTCAATCATATCAATTTTTTCTTCCTATTTGTTTTTGTTTTTTTCCATACATTCAAGAAAAGTAAAAAAAGAAAATGTAAACAAATACAAAAAAATAAAAATAAAAATAAAAACGGGATACTCTTCTAAATCGATTTCTACGTAATTTAATAGTTCCTCCATGTCAATCCTTTCCGTTTTTCTTTATTTTTCTATTTCTTTTTATTTTTGGAAATCAATGATTTGAATGGATGTTTGAAAACGTTTTCTTCCTTTCCGTTAGTGTGGTTCTTATGTTTTTTTTCTCACTTTTCTTTTTTTATAAATGTACGATTCGTAATCATGAAGTCTCTTCACCTTCTGATGTATACGGATAAACTATCATTTATTCTTCCGTCAGATGGACAAAAATAAAATAAAATTTTCTGATCTATTTTAGTAACTGATATATTTTTTCTAATAAAAAAACCCTTAGAAATAAAACGAATGAAATACGAGTTCATCTTACTTCAAGTTTTTTTTTTTTTTTTTCATTTCTTTCATATAAATTTTAAAAAAATGAGACGTATTATTCCAATTATATTACAGGATATATAGCAGTAGAAAATAAAAAGAAATTATCTTTCCAATTTTTATAACTGAAGGTAATAAAAATATTAAATAAAATCATATTACAACTTATTGGATAAATTTTGTAATTCAATAAAAAATAAAAAATTTTAAATTAAATAAAATAGATAAGAACATTAGAACAATTTGGTAAATATATTGTATTGAAAAAACATCTGAACAACATTTAATATTTATTATGATGAAATCTCTTCGATATACAGGTATTTAATGTTAAAATTACAATCGTGTCTCAAAAAATCTTGTATGATTCAATTTAAAAATAAAATAAATATTTAATCATTATTTATTTATAATCGTTATCATCAATCGTATTATTATTATTATTATTATTATTATTATTATTATTATTATTATTATTATTATTTTAACAGATTTGATTGATGTTTAAAATAACGAATTTTTAAAAACTCATTTTAAAATTAGCTATAATTCTTAAATTGTTTTAAATACATTTTAATATGTAACAATGTCATAAATTTAAAACACATTTAAATTGTTTACCATGAATAATGTAAACCATTAAATAAAAGTAAACAGAAAAAAAATAAATAAATAAATAAAAAGGAAATTTCTTTAACCAACATAGAATTTTTCATCATACATAGTCATCGTGAGAATTGTTATCATTGCCATGAATAAATGAATGTACATACATTTATTTAGGCTTTAATAGGCAAATTGCCTGTTAATTTTTCAGATTTTCATATTATTTGACTTCTTATTTTCTGTTTTTTTTTTTTTTTTTTTGTTATTTTCTAATATATTTTCGTATATTAAATTGTGAGAAAATTTTGTTCATATAACGTTTAAATAGCACATTTCAATGTAATTTACATAGTTTTCGAAATTTTTGTTTAAATCTTTATTTTTTGTTTACATTTAGATATTCCCTTATACATTTTGTTACTATACATATATGTACATACAAACATCACAAAATTTTTGAAGGAAAAAATTTATCAATGAAAAGGGTAAAATCATTTTTAGAATTCTTTTAAGAGCAAAAGTTGAAAAAAAAAAAAAACAAATTATTAAAAGCAAGTAAAGTGATTCGAACTTCTGTTATAATTTTAGATTTGAATCACGCATTAAAAAAATTAACAGATACATGATAAAATGTACAAATATGAATTTTATAGAATTTTCTATATAATTTATAGATAAATAATGAATATGAACTCTGTTTATATTTTAATATATTTTACATTTTAAAAGCAAAGAAAATCTAATTATCCTTTTTATGTCTGCCATAAGGCATAGGGTATTAATCTAAAATATTTTGTTTGATAAACATTTTTTTTTATTTATTTATTTTGTTTTCATTTCTATTTAATTATTCCAATTTTTCTCTTTTCTCTTTATTGATTAATTCTTTTTTTTCAATTTATTTATTTATTCCTTACCGATTTTAACCTTTAACCCTAATGAAAATAAAAAAAAAACCGTTTCTTTTTTAACGAACATTACAAAAAGCCAAAAACAAAACTAAACAAATAGCTTTAGGATATTTTAAAAGATATCAGATAAAAATGATAAAATTTCAATTTTGTTGTTTATTTTTATTTTTTTTTTTTTAAAGAAAAGAAAAAAAGTAAAATAAATAAAATTAAATGGAAAAAGGAAGTAAATTAAGTATGAAAACAAAAAAACAACAATTTTTCATTCTTTTAATACGTAGTTATCAAATTACAAAGTGTGTATACATTAGAAATGTAATAGATACATACATTTTTCAAGGTTATACACCTTAAACGTTTTACTACGTATAAACTTTTAAAATTCAACACCACTAGCCAAACAAAATAAAAACTATATATAGTTAATAATTATAACCTGTATGTAGTAATTTTTTTTTTTTTCGATTTTATTAGTTTTTGGTTTATTTTCCAAATTATTATGAAAATCAAAATTAATTTTACAAAAACAATGAATATTTTCCTAAAATTTTCCAAACATAGAAATGAAAAATACGGAAACATATTTGAAATTTTCTTTTTTCAACGGCATTTAGTTCGACTTTAATGATCTTCAAGACCATAAAAAACAAATTAATAAAAAAAATAAAGGTTTTAAGTGTACCGACACACGCATTGTATAAACATGTATAAAAATTTTAATTTTTTATTTTTTTTAGATTGCACTTTGTTCAAAATTTTCCAAAAATGAGAACAAATCATTTAAAATTCTTGAAATTAATTTAAAATTTTACTCACAGAAATATTTTTTTATGTATTTATATGTATTGCACATACATAAAAATTCCATCATTTCAAACTCATAAATATACAATTATTGATGTACACAATATGATAAGAAAAACATTCTCTATCCTTTCAATTATATTTGTGCCTATCAATTTTTTTTATTCTTTCTTTAGTTTTTTAGGCCTATTCAAAAAAAAATTTATTTTTGTATTTTATTTTTTTTTTTTTTTGTTTTTTTAAATAAAATTTTCAAATACAATCACCAAAAGAACTTATAACCATTCTTTTATATAGCAAAGTAACAACAATTTAATCAGATTATTATGTAAAACCCATAAAAAATAATAAAATTAAAATAAAGAAAAAAAAATTGAATAAAAATGAAATATCCTTTAAATACCATATAAATAGAAAGGACGAAAATGAAATGAAAAAATAAAACAGAAAGGAAAATCTTTGAAAAAGTTTTTTCTTTTTTATAACGACAACGAATTTCATCTTTTCTTCAGATTTTCTTTTTTGTTTGTGTGTGTGTGTGTGTAAACGAAGACATACATAATATGTTTAGATTCTGTATTCTTCTATGTAATATTTTCACTTGTTACATTTACATAAAAAATGATTTACTGACACACTTTTATACTTAAGGCAAAAAATTAAAATAAAATAAAATAAAAATACAGATACATTCTTTTTTTATGGTAATTTTTTTAGGTTTTAGATTTATTTTATTTTTTTTTTTTTTTGTTTTCTAGGGGTCTGTTGTATGCAGAAAAAAAAAGGAAGAAAATAAAAGTAACCAAAGCAAAAACAAATTTTCAACAAAAATTCTAATACAATTTATTATTATTTGGGTTTTCTCTTCTTCTATCATTATACATTATCATTCATATAAACATAACCTTAAGGTATCATTTAATATAATCACGCATCGTACAATGTTCACTGTACACATACATACACTAATATTACATATAAAATATATATTTAGAATTTTTAAATTGTGACGACATGGGCGGATAATAATAATTTTTCAGGAATCTTATATTTTTTTTCTTTTTCTTTTTTTTATTTTTTTCATATAAAATATTTTCAATAAATATTATAGAAAATTTACATATTTTTATGTATACTATATGTGTTTATCTTGAATCTGTTTATCTTTTTGCACAATTTAAAATAAAATAAAAAAAAAATGAAATATGAATATATGCATACTGTTTTATGGTAATTACATTATTTTAATAATTCAATCAAAATACAATCAATCAATCGCAAATAATTTAAATATACATACATATGTATAAATAAAAAATAAAAAATATTTTATTTTTCATCATTTCAATCTGGAATTATTATGAATGTTTATAAAAAATATTTTCTCATACATTCATTATTTTATTATGAATAAATAATTTTTTTTATTTATTGTATACAAAGAAAAAATGTTAATAAATTCATTAAATCTCAATTAATCCACTTGAAAAATGATAAATAAAATAATTAATATTTTTCACAGAAACAATACATGTACATACATAATTTATTATAAATTTGAAATAATTAAAAAATAAAAATTATAACACGATTAATATTTAATTGTTAAAATAGCAATTTCACAAAGAAAAATTTTAATTTACTTTATGTTATTTTTTTGTATTGTTAAGAATTCGGTTAATTGGATGTTTTTTTTTTTAAATCAACTAAAATTCTATACAAAAAATACATGAAAATATTCAACAATTTCAAATAATTTTTAAGACCATTTAATTAAATTATTTTTATCTATACTCTGTCCAATATACACTTAAGGTCTCATGGGAATATGTACATACATAATGTCTTTTTTCTTCTCTCATAATTTCTAATTAGACTGTTTCACGAGCACAATTCACAAAGCCGTTGTTATACATCAGCTAAATTTTTTGAATATCAATACATAGTGATGTAAAATGGTACCACTTTAAGTAATCCCCATAAAGCCTTAATTGCATATAATTACTGGACAAAGTGTAATTACATATGTATGTACATCTATGAACAAAAATTATTCAAAAAATAAACGTTAACAAACAATTATTTTCTAAGAATTCAATAAAAATTAATAATTTTTTGTTCATCTTCAAATTGATACATATCTACATTATTATTTTTGTTTTCTTAATGAAAAAAAAAAAATTAACTCACATATGTATGTATGTATATCTTTTGCAGTATATTTATAAAGTCCTTAAGAAAATATACATATTCACGTTTTGAACATTTTCTATGTATTTAATGTCTTGTCTAATCATATTCATTTTAAGAATAATATTATATCAATAATGAAAATTATTTTCATATCAAAATTACGATCTACATAATAATAATAATTGATTTGATAATAATATCAAAATCCATATGGAATTATGATGACATTAATTGAATATAAAAATAATGAAATTATCTCCCGATATGAATACATATCCATACATATATTTTACTCTCTATTTATTATGGTAGTGCGTGTGTTTATTTGTACATTGTTCATTTCTCTGTGGAATTTTAGCTTTTTTTGGTATGCTATGTGGAATGCTTATTATGAGCGTCTTATTTATTTTTTTTTTTTCGTTTTTTTTTTTTGTTCTTTAACATTTTCTCTATCGCTTTAATTTTCTTTTGTATTCACATCATTTTCTATTAGATCTTTATATTTTTATAGTTTTACTTATACAAACGTATAAGGTACATGTAAATCAGGACGAAAGCACAATTTTATTTATATCGTCATTCAGATATTCAAGGTAATATATATCACAGATACACACAAGTTTATGTATTGGTCAGTGTATATTACAAACATCGTAATTCGTTTTCTATTATTGGTTTACAATTTTACTTTCGTTTTCTTTTTTTTCGTTTTTATTTTTGTGCCAATAATTTGCTTAGGAAATTAATTATATTTCGTACAAACCATTTGCACAAATTTTAAAGCATTTCCTCATTCTTCATATAGTGAACGATAATGAACGGATGGATATATGTACGTACGTATGTACGTACGTATACGTAAATAAGTCAATATGCATACACTACATGTAATCAACTTCATTGATATTCAATGCATTTCTATACAGTCTTTTAAATATTTATTCATTGTTACATTACTTTATCATGTATATTTCGTATCATCAGTTAATAAACGAATTTATACGTATACATATATGGATATGTATGTATGCTTTGACTGACAAAATGATGATGACAATAATGATGAAGACAATGACAAGGATATAATTAATAGTGGGACAGGCAGTACCATTATTACTGTATGATCATGAAATTGTATATGCAATGTTTATTTCATAAACTTTTTGTAAACTATATGTACGTATCCGTATACAATAATATAGAATTTATTATTTAATATGGAAATCTACTACATAATGTATGTACATATATATGTTTGTATGTACATATATATTTGAATGATCTATCAATTAATCGATTAATTAAAAATTTTACTCAAATATCGTATACGTATGTATATGAAACGTATTAGTTACATGTTAATTCATGAATTTTCAATTATATTGATACTCAAAGGACTAAAATATATTCAATGTTAGATTACATTGACTGTGTAAAAAGTTCGTTGAAAATACGTATACTCGTAGTTGAAAATTGAATAAAAACAATAACATTAAAAAGAAAAAAAATTAAATCGAATTTTGAATTTTCAATGAAATACAAACATACATGCATGCATGTAAGTCAATTGAAATTAAATTTTAGTTAAATTTTAAGGATGATTTTTTTTGTCGTTATTTCATCATCATTTTTCCAATTTTTATTTTATTTTTATTTTAATTTCAATTTAAATAAATTTTAATGGAATTTTAATGCGAAATTCGAAAAATACAATTTGTTTTAAAAAAGGGAAACAGTACTCAAATTTTATTTGCATTAAATGAAAATAAAAAAAAATTAAAAAAGAAAATATAAAGTTTAAAAGATTTTTGATTATATATTCTTGGATAAAAAGTTTTTTTTTCAGTTTTTTTCAAACAGGAAATAAATATGTTCATATTTTTTTTTTTTTTTTGAAGATTGAAATTTTTTACTTTTTTTCATGATTTACTTCAAAAATTCAAAAGAGATAAAAATTAATGCATAAAAATGTGTTTCTACGTATGAGAAACGTCGTTTTACCAGCAGTATTTAGTATGTCTGTGCATATGATTGGATTTTTTTTTAATATTTTCAATTTAATATTTTTATGCTTTTTGAATCACATTTATTAATTTTTTTTATAGATTCACGTATTAGGTTGTTACATACGAAATGTTAAATTTGCGTTCATTTTTATTTTGATTTTTGGGTGCATGTTAACGTTATTAGGTTTTCTTCTAAAATAAAGTTGACAGAATTTTAAAAGTTGAATATTTATAAATTCAAAAACTGTAAAAATATATAAAACATTACAGAACAAAGAAAATTCGACTTTTTGTTTTATACTTTGTCCAGTAACATTATGCACTTAAAGTCTTACGGCGATTACTTGAAGTGGTATCATTTTATGTATAATAAAAGCTTTGAGGATTGTGGTAATACTGCTCGTGAAACAGTCTAATTAAAAATTATGAGAGAAGAAAAAAGACATATGTACTTCCATAAGACCTTAAGTGCATAATATTAGTGGACAGAGTATAGTTCGAATTAAGTCAAAACATTCACGAGACTGTTGAAAACAGCAGTGTCACATTTGGACACCGTGGATGAATGTACCATTTACCGCACCGATAACAAGAGACTTGAAACAAAGCTTGTTTTCGAAGTTTTTTAAACTATGTTATAAAAAAGAGTTAAAAAACAGAAAATTTATCCACCCACATATTTATACTTTGTTACATAGAAGCAGTGATGTTTTTTTTCTTTTGTAATCAACAAAATTATTTATAAATCTTCAATATTAAAAAAAAAAAAAAAATCAAAACTTTCTTAACATGACCATATCATCTGGTAAAATTTTTCAACTCATTCTAAAAATTACAATAATATTCGTTTATTTTGAAAACAAACAATCAAAATTAAATCATTTGAATTGAAAAGAATCACCCACCCAATTTTTACTAACATTTGTAAAAGTCTTGAATTTTTTTTATACTGAAAAATGTATAAAAATTTATTTACTTGAACAAAACTCTATCATCTTTATAAATAACAAAATCTGTACGTAGCATATATACTCATTTCGATGACGACAACAGAAAAAAAAATTTGCAAATAAGTTTTCAGTTGAATTGTAATCGATCAAAATCACCCAAAATTGTACTCGTGTGTACAAATAAAAAGAAAAAAAAAATGAAATGAAAACAAATAAAAAAAACTAGGATTACATAAACAACCACAATTCATATTTTTAAATAAAATATAGAATTAGGCTTTTGATTTTTTTTCTTTTGTTTTTCTTTTTTGTTTTTTTTTTTTTTTGAATAAAATAAAGAATTTTTCTAGAATACAAAAAAAGTAAACGAAATTCATTAAAAGAAATTATGAAAGGTTAAAAATTTGTAGAAACAATAAACAAAAAAAAAAAAAGAAAATTTACTTAAGGCAAAAACAACAAAATAAAATTAATGAAAATAATGATGTTGTTTTCTTTAAATCAAATAAATTAAATGAAGTGTAAAACTAAAAAAAAAAAATAAATAAATAAACCAAAATTTATTCATTTATTCATTCAATTTATTCTTCTTTTGAATCCCTTTGAAATAAAATATACTTCAATAATTTAGATTTAAGTAAAATTTTTCTTGGAAGAAACAAGAACGAGATCAGGGTAGGTTTATTAAAATTTTTAAATCAAATGAAAAGCGATCAGTGATCAACGAAAATTTTAAAAAATGATAAATAATGAAAAGTATAAAAAATTAATTTGCTAATTTTTTTTCTGGTTTTACTTTATAAGTTTCATCAAGGACGTTTCAATTTATGGTTTAAAATATATTAATAAAATATCAAGTGGTAATTATCACCTGTAATAGGTAATTATACCACTGTAAACAGGTAATTACGAAAAAAACCAATTCATTAATTACGTATTAATTTTTACATCTTACTATGAAAAATAAACTTAAAAGAAATTTTTTTTAAAAAAAAGGAAAAACTTATTAAAACTTACATTTTTCTTTAAAAGTTTTCTTACTTATATGTATTATATTTCCATTTATTATATATACACAAAAAACACATTTATATTGAACAGCAAAATTTTTTCACAACGAAAAAAAAATAATCTGAGTTTATCGTAAATTTGTGTATATGAAAATAGTTTGTTTATTTTTTTTTTTTATATATTTTCAAAAATAAAAAATAAAATATTTTTCTAATTTGTAACATGTACAAGTAAACAGATTATTTATATATGTATAAATAATGTCTCTTATATACATGAATTTTTATGAATTTTTCTATTCTGTACAAACAGGATCACTTTAACAACTTTTTTTCATTTTTAATATTTTTTTTTTTATTATTTTTTTATTTTTATTATTTTGGATATATGTTACAATAAATTTGTTATTTTTTATATGTACTTCTTTTTAAAAATTTAATATTTATTTACTTATTTTATTTTTATTTTTTATTTATTTATTTTTGTTTTCTACTATCACAACAACGAATTATTCTAGTAATTCTTTTTTAAAGATATAAATTTTATCCTCTTACAATGAAACTTTTATTCGTTTTCTTTTTTTTGCCCCAAATATTTATTTTTCTTTCCTTCTATTTTCCAATGAAATTCTTCTAAATAAAAATACTTTAAATAAAATAAAAAATAATAAATAAAAATTTATTTATCTTCATTTAATTTCTCTTAGTTTATTTTTTAAATTTGTAAAAATTACGAAAAAAAAAAAATTTTTTTATAAAATAAAATTAAGTAAATAAAAGCCTCAAGAAAATTGTTTATAAAATTTTCTTAAATTTTTGTTTTTTTATAAAAGTGTTTTTTTTTTTTTTATTTTTCTTTTGTCCACGAATATGTGCGTATAACACATATAATTTTTAGGCCCAGGTAAAACAGTACGTGCATACATGAGCAGACAAAATTTTATGTATTTTTATTTTTTCATTTTATTATATTCATTTTCTACATGTGTACATGCTTATATTTTACAACAATACATTAAGGACACAATATATATAATAAGGAAACAATAATAAAATGCTAAGGCTATGACTATGATTATTTTATTATAAATAGAACTTCTACTATGTGTTATAACGATCAACCTGTTGAAGATGAAAAATGAAATCTCATCTAGCTTTTCTTTCGAATTTAATATAAGTATAATGTATTTTCAACAGAAAAAAAACAATTTTTTTTTTAAGTGTAATTCATACAAACACGATTTATTTGAAAGATATATACATGTAGAATAAATTTACACACATGTACAGCTTTTTTTTTGTTTTTGTTTTGTTCTCACCTATACAAGGTGTTATGATTATTACTTTAAGAAAAATGAAGTAAAAAAAAAAAAACAAGATACTATTTTTAAACATGACATAAGAAAATTTGATTTATGATCTGTATTACTAAGAAAAACGAATTATCTGAATTATGCAGCAAGTTACATAGATACTAAAAATTTTACAATTTTTACTACTCATTATTAAAATAAATAAATAAATATTTTTTCATTATAAAATGATAAAAAGTGAGTATTTTTTTCTATTTCATCAAAATGTTATTTCTTATAAAAAAAAAAAAATAAATAAATTAAATAAAAATTATTTTTCAAGTCATTTTCCTTTTAACGTTGTTTCCTTGTGTTTAAAAAATAATTCATTTTTTTTTTTTTTTTGTATTTCTTTGGTATGTGATTTTTTTAATATTCAGTTAAATTTTAATAAATGGCTATTATAAGGACAAAATATAGAAACCTCATAGTAACGGATTTTTAATATCAAATGAAAAATTGGAGGAAAAAAATTTAATAAAATACGATACATAAATTAACAGAATAAATAATGAATTTTTATTTTATTTTGTTAGTCTTAGTTTTTATTTTTCAAATGTTTATCTAAATTTCAGTTTTTTTTTTTTTTTCATCTTATTAAATGAAATGTACGTACATTTAATTTTCTTATAGAGGAATTTAATTTTTAATTAAACACAACAAAAAGAAAATATATTAAAATTTTTTCGAAATAACATTATTTTCTTTTAAATTAACAATTTATAATTTTTCTTTCTAAACAACTTAATTTTTAATTTTGCTTTTTTTTTTTTAAATTAATTTATTTTTTATTTTATTTCTCTAACTGTATATGTACACACGTTTGAACACTCTTGAGCCGATTAAAAGACTAAAAACATTTTGACTACTTTCTATATACTAAAAATGAACGATAAATGAAAAATATATATCTATGTATATGCGTACAGTAAAATACTATCAAAAATAATTTTTATGTTCGCCAATATAATATTCATATCAACATCATTATTATCAACATTATCATCAACATCATTACCATCATTTTATCATCATCAACATCATCGTAATCATCATCATCATCATTATATATTTGAATCATACACTAACATTAACATTTGATTATATACATACGTATGTGTGTAGATAGATATATTCATTAAATGTTGTTGTCCTTCAATGGATACCTGTATCTAAAAATGCTTTTAAAATACAATGTTTTATTTCTCTTGTTTACGATTCTATATCCCTGGATTGTTGAATATATGAAAATTGCGAGTAAAAAAAAAAATAACAACATTCAAATTTGGGGAAGCTCCATTCATTGTATATTTGTTGCCTCATTGTACTAAAAAGGCGCAACAGCTTAAATTTAAGGAGAAAAAAATATTTTTTTACAATTCCTTTTTTTACTTATAATTTTCCGACCCCAAGTACGTTTTAGTACAACCAAATATATACTTTTACTTTTCTATTTTTATATTTTAAGTCTGCAAAGGGGGGAAAATGCTTGGCACACACAATATAAATTTGTATCCTTAAAAAAGGGGAAATTTTGCTTATCGTAAAATTGTAAATTATAATATAGTATAACTTCATATATATACATAGACATACGTCTACAAATATTTGATATACATATTTGAATGAAAATAGACATGTGTATTTATTAATGTTTACTTTCGTACACATAATCATAATTTTTAAATGGAAATAAGGGAATTAATCGAAATCATATATTTACAATTTATCAACAACATCAAAGTATTAAATATTTTTCTTTTTGAATTTTGAATTATATTTTTCATATTTACTAGATACATATAATGTGTATCTTGATAGATATATAGTTTTAGGATACCTTCGTATCGTAAATATACATACATATCTCTCTTTATGATTTTTCAATTCTACAGATAAATACAATGTACGTATATCATTACTTAAAATTATTTTCATTATGAATTTAACTGTTTAAAATGTATGTGTATACTCATATGACCTTGAAAATAATTTCATCAAATACATATTGTTTTTTTTCAATAGTTTTTTTAATAAACGTAATTTAATATACTATATTTGAAGATTTCCGTCATATTGTACATGAAAATAATAAAACATTTTTTATTTTATTTTACTTTTCACAAAAAAAAAAATAATAATAAGAAAGGATATGGGCATGATAAGAAAAAAATGAAATTTAAGAAAATTCTTTAATATTTGAATTTTTTAAATTTTTCTTTTTTTTTCATTATAAAATAAAAGACTAAAAATCGAAAAATACTAAATACAATAAAGGATAAAAATAGAGTACAGGATATTTTCATTTCTACACCCTTTTTCTTATTTTGTGATCTTTTTGCGCAGTTATTATATTTATTTTCTTTCTCTTTACACGAGTATTTAAAATAAAATTATCCTGGAAAAAAAAAACGTACAAATAAAAATTTACAAATTTTCATTTTATCTACACAGTACAGTAAAATTACTGTACACACGAAATTAAAATTCAATAGAAAAAACGGCGAAAAATTTTACTTCCCTTTTCATTGTACATTTTTAAGAAATCAATATCACGCGTATTTTCATTTCATTGTTTTTATTTCCTTTTTTAATAAAAAAATAAGTAAAAACCTGAGACTAAAAAATCCTAAACAAAAAGTAAAACAATTTTACCTCATTTTTACTTTAGTTTTTTTTTTCCTAATATCGTTTCTTGTCTGTTAAAATGTTTGAAGCAGATTAAAAAAAAAAACAACAAAAAGGAACTAATGTAAAAATTCAATTTTAAAGTGCCCATTATATTGTAGCTGGATAATTGAGGATGAAAAAAAAAGTCATCCTTTCGTGGCTTGTGACCTTTTATAAGACTGAAAAAGAAAAACATAAAACGAAAGAAAATGAAAATCTTTTCAAGAGGAAAAATCAAAATTAAGTCTTTTCCAATCTAACAAAGCATGGTATTGTATATCACCACAATATATGATCATACAAACAAGAACATGTTTAAGATGAAAACGTGTTTAGGTATATGTATATATCCTTTTTTTTTAATTTTTTATTTTTTCTACATACATACGTATAATTTAGATGTCAGATTGAAATAATTTCTTATGTTAGTAGAATAATAAAAAGGTAAAAAATTTTTTTGTTATTAAAAAAAAGAAAAAAAAATGAAACAAAATAAGACGGAAAAAAGGGTACATAAAAAAAAATATATATATATATCATAAATGCCTTTGTTTGAGAATTATATTTTTTTATAATCATTTTCGCATGTGTACAAGACGGTATACTCGTATATGAAGACATATACATACTACACATATAGATTTAAATTACAATTGTATGTTAAAATGTACGCATTTAGAATTATAATTATATACATTTAATAATAAATTATAGTTGTATTACTTATTTTCAACTAATATACGTACACACGTATTTACGTAAATTTTAAAAATTTGAAAAAAAAAATTCTAAAAAATTGATATGAAAACTTTTCAGTATCAAAATAAATTACTTATAGAAGGAAAATTTTATTTTACTTTTCAAACTTTTATTCATAATCAAAAGATAAATATATATTATATGAAAATTCTTCAAAGAGAAAATATTTTAAAAACAAATAATTTCAATATTACGTAGGATATAACATAATTAAATTTACGTAGATTTTTATTATTATTCTCTATTTTTAGATTTATTTTTTAATTTTGACAAAATTGCATTCGTCTGTATCAAGCCCACCTTATCTACCTACACATACGCTTTTTATATTGTATTCATTAATTTTTCATTTATATATACATATAATTTTGTATACATTTCAATTATTTAATTTACAAAACTAAAAGATAATTATATATTTTCATGCTTTAAAACTATTTTGAAATGAAAACAAAAATACATAGAAATAGAAATAAAATATATAAATACAAAGAAATCCTTATAATGTCGTATTCTGAATGAATAATAAAAAAAAATAATTTAATTTGATACATATTTTATGTACTATACGTACTTTGTGTAACAAACAATCATATGATATGTAAAAATAATTTCCAATTAGCTTAAATTGATACTACACATCATGTAGATACGAATGTACACATAACAAGGACTTATAAAGATACTTAAAATGTATTTAAAAAAAAAAAACGTAAAATGATGCAACAGGCAAACTATAGACACATAAGATAAAATAATATTCACTTAAACTCTAAATAATTATAGTCTGTATATTTGTTTTCATTTAGAAGTCAGTATTAAAAGCATTTTATAAAACAAGTGAGAATAGTTTAAATTTGTATTTTCTTTTGGTTTTTTTTTTAATTTCCATAAAGCCAACAAAACACACATATTGCATTACCTTTTGAAAAAAAAAAAAAAAACAACAAAGTACAAATGCACATCACACATAAATTTCAATCATCTTGAATGAGGAAAGGATCTCAATGTACACAAAACTCATGTATGTATAATTTTGAACACACATACACACACATTCTAAATTCATTTTCCAAGCAGATACATAAAATTATAAATATACAAATATATTCATGGTTTAATGAATATCTCTATAGCTTCAAGCAAAATTCATGAAATTTATTCAATCGTATTCTAGGAAATTGAAGTAAATTATATTTTGCATGTGAAAATTTTTTTCACATATATACATACATATGTATGTGTTCTTGTCTACGTATATATAGTCATATTTTGAAATATATGTAAATGTATTTTTTTTTTCTTTCTTTTTCATATACAATTTGTATGTTCATACATACATGATAGAATAATAAAAAGGATTTAACGTATATTTTAGTTACCTTGTAAAAAGGCCCTTAAGATAAATTTATACATATTATACATTGTAATATAAAGTTAACTTAAAAACAAAAAAAAAATAAAAAAAAATAAAATAAACAAATGTATGTACAATACGTATATTTTAGATTAATGAACATATTCGTACATACATATGTGTACACGTTCACATGTATATGCATGCATGTATTAATTCTATGTACGTACTAAAATAATCCTTTTTGGAGCATCAAACATATTTCAAAGTATTTAAATGATATGTATGTATATATTTCTTCAAAAACTATTATTAAGTATGTTGTATTTCATTTTAGTTTTCTATTCATATACGTGCTTAGGTATTATAGCGTATATGTGATAGGAAAAAATTATATACGTACACTTTTCAATATATATATTAGGTAGCTACATACATGTGTAACGAACTCATTTTCTATACGTGTTGTATATAAGCACACACATACACATATGTATGTACGTAAAATCAAATCAATGTACATCGAGACCTTTAAAATCTCTTTCCACCTAATGTATTTATATATACCAAACAAATAAACATACCTTGTACAGATAAATGATAACCTTTTTCGTACATAAAATTTTACTATATTATTGAATAAAATGAAAACGTATAAATTTCTCAGGAACAAAAAAAGAAAATTCTTAATGAAACAATTTTTATTTTTCCTTTAGTTTTTCATTTTATTCAAAAAACCTAAAATTAAATGAAAATTGAAAATACATAATGAAAAGATTCAATCAATATAGAAAGTATTTTATACGCAATTTTGATCAATAATATTAAAACATATAGGTACCTGGTACTGTACATATTACCAGATATTATCCATAAAAGAAGGAAAAACAAAAAAACAACAGAATGACCATCTGGTAAATATACTTGAATAATTATACAATGACCTGATTGACTTTTGTACTTTAATTTTATAACAAGAGAAGTAGAAGAAGAAAAAATAAAATAAAAATAA
Organism: Anthrax anthrax; assembly: GCA_963971155.1. Classification (NCBI taxonomy): domain Eukaryota; kingdom Metazoa; phylum Arthropoda; class Insecta; order Diptera; family Bombyliidae; genus Anthrax; species Anthrax anthrax. Next base: position 21,178,589 of record OZ020120.1, read on the forward strand.
TAATTTATCATTAAAGAAAAGTTTATCTTTCTTAAAGTTAAGCATAAGTATGGATGTACGTACAGGTGTAGAAGATACGTTGAAACATTAAGAATACATATGATAAAATACAGTGATGTAGCTGTTGATAGGAATGATGATATCTAATGGAAATCATTAAACTCAAAAGTTATACAATAAAATTGTGACTAAGCCAGCTGGCTTTTACAAAAAAAAAAAGAAAAAAAATCATTACAATTTTAACAACGTACATACGAATGTTTTATCTTTTTAGATTTTATTTTTTTATTACAATAAATTTTGCAACTGTCCTTATAATCCCTTTTTTTTGTAAGGTGTATATTTACTCTTTTGAAAAACCCATTTTGATTGAAATCTTTTAGTATTTACATTTTTTTTTTTCTAATTTTTCTTTTGCTTTTATACCTTATTTTATTTATTTTCAAAAAAAAAAAGATTTTTTTTCATTATTTTCAAAACCAAAATTTTCTCGTATATAAAGTATTTAAATTTTTTTTTAATAATTAAACTATGTATTCTGCTAAAGCTCATTCTGTCATAATCAGAACATTTAAGCTTAAGGCTGAGATTTACAACAATAACATCAATTTAACTTCAAAGAAAAATACGTGTAGTAAAAAAGAAATTAAAAAATTTTTTTTTTAATTTCCAATACTTTTAGATTTTCTTTTTAAGAATTTTTTTTTTTTTTAAATTAATTTTTTTATTTGAAGGATAAGATTTATTTTTTAATTTAAACTACGCAAATAATAATTTTTAAAAAGGTGAAAAAATTGTTCTTTCATGTTTGTATGGGATAAATATTTCCTTCGTATTATGTGTTATTACCATAAAGGATTCATGTAAACAAACATTGACCAAATTCAGACATATCAAACGATCAACATTTAAAATAATTTTCTCATTTCCTAAAAATGAAAAAAAAAGCATTAAAAAAAAATGAAAAAAAAAAAAAAACAAAAGAGAAATTAGAGTAAAAACAATGTCTAAATTGGGTCATTTAAAAGACATGAAAAAAAGTGATTTTTTCCTTCACCCTAGGACTATTATAGTTTATTTCTCGTACCTGAATTAATATCCTGTTTTAGCATATGTACATTGACGTTGATACTTTTTACTTTTACATACATACACACAAGATTATTACCTCCAATGTACAAAAAGAAAACCTTATGTACTCTTTTTCGAACATTCATTGCTCTAATTAAGTTTCCTATATTCTATATATTAACTATTTTCTACATCAACTTGCAAAGAGAAAACAACCCATCACCACCCACCCACCTTCTTTCATTTTCTTTCTTGAAAAAAAAAAAAAATTGTAACGAAGAATAATTATGTAAAAGCCACAAAGAAAATAAGATTATTATTTGCTACTTATTATGTTCGTATACACACACCATTTTACCATTTTCCTTTTTAATAGGGATAAAAAAAAAAATCCCATACCACGCATTCACTAATTTATCAAGAAATCAACCAGTCAACCATTTATCCAGTTAACCTGCCCTTTTAACATCGTAACTTTCTGTATGTATTACGTATTTATATTTACATGTACAATATTTGTGTGTATATTAAAAAACTTGATTTTTCTTGTTCTTTTTAATATTAAAGTCAACAACGATAAATGTATATACAAAGTTATAATGTGTACCACCAACTATAAAGGAACAACGTACATGGAAAAGGCAAACCAATGAATTGGTTTTTCCTTTATTTTTACAAAATCAAATTAAATAAGAATTTAATAAAAATTCAATGTAAATTTTGAAATTAGGCAAAATATATGTATGTATCTGTACAGAAAAATGCCATTATGGTATATAAAAACTAACAGTTATACACAAAAATGAAATTTGTCGCGTGCCAATATGTAATAAGTTTAATTTCTGTTTTTTCTATTAATTTTGTAATAGCATTTGAAAGTAGAACAAAACAACAATAAACCATGAATAACAAAAAGAATGTAAAGAAAATCTATAATGAAAAAGATTTCATATCGTTATATTTTATAGAAAACCATCTTCATTCCTACTTAAGTATATATCATTCTAAAATACAATGAGAAAAGCCTCAAATTTTCAAAGAATAATAAATACATATATAAAATATACGTTTAATACAGGCTCTTCTTCTCTGTAGGTGGTAAATATATTTCATAACCATGCAAAACCATATCATTGTCATCATCATCGTTTAAATTTATGTACAAAATGTTACATCTATACAAATTCATCTACAAACCCATATAAAATACATCACACATTTTAACCGCATCAATTAAAATGAATTTTTTTTTTTTTTTTAAATTAAAATTACCAATTTTTCGTGTGAAATAATTTTATTAATTTTATTTTAACTTATTTGTATTTTTGTGTATAAAGGAATAAAATAAAGAAAGAAATAAAATATAAGAATTAATTGGATTTTACAAACATGTTTTCCCCCATCTCATTTAATAACGATTATAATTATTTGTTCATTTGGTTATCGTTAAATTATGATGAATGGGTAGAAACCGAAGGGTGTTTAAAAAATAATGTATAATTATTTTTCCTTTTTTTTTTCTTTTAACTTTGTAAATTATTAAAGAATAAATCAATTAATAAAATAATTGATTACACTTTTTTTTTCATTTTCTTATGTTTTTTGTTATTTCAGTAGCAGTTATGCTACTGCTAATTTTTCTATTTTTTCCTCCTCTATACTTTTTTTGGTAATTAATTTTGCATACTAAATTGAATTTTTTTTTTTTTTTTGCATTGCCTACATTATAGTATCAGAATTACGTACATGAGAATGAAACTAGTACACTTTATTCTATTTAATAAATTTAAAATTAATAATAAATTATATGTCTGCATAATTGTCCTTTATTAACCTTTTTGAATCATATTATAAAGAAATCATGAAACAAGTCCTCAATTATATACGATTACAATTTAGACTTACTCAAACCAAAAATTCAAAAGAAAAAACAAAAAAAACAAAGATAAAAACTAAAAACTAAAAATTGCAAAAAAATTGCTTTAGTATGCAATTATTTTAACATACATACTCATATACTTTGCTATTTTTTATATTGTGCACTCTACACAATTTTTAGTTTATACTTGCTGCTTTATTATTTTTTTTTTCTGTTTTTACAATCATTTCATTTTATTATTATTATCCTTCTGGATATAGAAAAAAAGATCTCGTTTTTCTTCTTTTTTTTTTAGTAAAAAAATTTTCATTTCTTTTAAAAGCAATCATTTTTTTCACTTATTCAACTACATAGAATTGCATTTGATACCTATGTATATGCATTCATGTACTGTTGTGTACGTTTACCTTTCTCTGAATTTTATGAACAATGGCTAAAAATAAATCTAAAACGTGAATAAAAAAAATATATAAATACGAGCACGTTACATTGCTAATGTAATGGAACAGAAGATTTTTAAAGGTAAAGGATAAAAGTCTACTAATTGTTAAGTGTTATTTAGATTTAATGCTTTTATGTAAAAGAGTTGCTAACATATTGAAGAGTCAAATGTATGATACTGTAATGAACTCTCTTTGTTATTCTTTTTTTTTTTTGTTCTTTTCTATAGAACGAAAAAAAAGGATAAATTACTAAAGACAATTATATAGCATTTATTTTATAGTAATTTTACGGATACATGAACAATAGTACTTAATTATTGTAACATAATATACACGTGTTTATACTACATCGAATAGTAACTAAAATTTGTAAACGTCTTTTAATTACATTAAATGAGAAATTTGATAAATTTATTGAAAAAATTTATAATGAAATAAAAATAAATAATAATTGTTTTACAATGCATTCATTTTAATGTTTATATGTTTATTGACCAAGTAAAAAATTAATCATTCGTGAAAAATTATAATGGAACATTAAAACGCATTTCTTGTAGGGTTATGCACAAATTACAATTTAAATAATAATCCATACGATTATAAGGAAATATTTTTTCTATGATGCAGAAAATAAACAGTATTCATAAAGAATTTTTTTAATTTTGAAATTTTTGAATAAAATAACGTTTATTCGCAACCAGTACTTCCAAAAACCATATACTGTAGACAAAAGTATTTGAAAGTGTTAGCTATTTTTTAACATTTCATATTGGCAGATGCCGTAGTACACGGAAAATATCCTGTAACTGAAAATGGTATAGAAATCATTTCTGGAGTTATATAAATTATTGTGAATAATCCCTGCAACATAAGATTTCTTCGAGTAAATGTATCTAAACATTATGCGTATACTGTATACAAATCTGAAGTTCCTCAACGAATTTTAATAAATAAATAAAATAATAAAAATTTTACATCAGCTTTCCATATCCATGGTGAATTTAAAAAAAAAAAAAAAAATTAAGAAAACTCATTTATATTTTTAAATATTTTCAATTAATTTATTTCAGATGCTTTCTTGAAAAAACATTAAAAGAAGAAAAGAACAGAAACAAAAAAGAAATTGAATACAAATTTGAATTTTCTTAATATTTATTACAGACATTTTACAATTATTTATGGAAATATATATTTATTTCATTTTTTATTTTTATTTTATTATTCTATGCTTTTTTGTTTATTTTTTTAAGTACATTTAAATGTTAACAACAAAGAAAAAAACATTAAACAAACCCAGTATTTTTTTATCATTGAACCATTTGAAAAATATTTGATTTAATACTTTGTTTTTATTGTTTTGAAACACATTATTATTGAATTGATTTATTGATTTTTTAAAAACACAATGTTTAGTATCGAAGTATTTATTAATATAATTAAATATAATTTAAAATTGAAAATTGAAGATTGAATATTAAAAATGGTGTTTAAATATAAATATGCGTTTAGTTTTTTTTTTTTAAATTGTTTTTTGTATGATTTTTTATTAAAATTTTAATTATTTAATTACCTATTAATGTTTCACATGTATTTTATGATCAAAGCAATTATTAAATTTATTTATTTTTATATTTATAACGAGAAGAAAAATTTATTAACATTAAAGCACAGAATATAATTTTTTCTAAATATTAAAAAAATAATCCAATTTCATTTTCTTTTTTAATATTTTTAGTAGTAGTTTATTTAATATGTGCACATATACATGAAAAAATTTTATTTTATTTATTGTTAAAATTATTGAATTTTTTAAATATTTTTAATTATATTTTTTTATTTTATTATATTTTTGATTTAAAGAAAAATTTATCAAAAATAAAATAAAAATTCAAATACAAAAACAGAAGAAAAAGGAACGAATTAATTTTAACTAAGATTTAAAACAAAAAGGAATAAATTTAAAAAAAATTAAATAACATTACATTTGTAACATAAAGAGGCATATTTAATGAATCTCAATTTTAATTTACTTTTTTCTTTTACATAACATTACAATGAAATAAAATCAAAATCAAAAAGGCATTTCTACTAAAATTCCACATAACAGCACCACTTGCTTTCATTTCTTTCTTCTTGCCTTTTTTTAAAACTTAAATAAAAAAAAAAAATTCTTTTTTATTTCTCGTTTATAAATACATTGTATTTTATTTAAGCATTATTTTTTTATTCTATGAAAGAAAAACAGCCTCTTTTCACATAAAATTTCTTATTAAATTCATTTTATTTTTCCTAATTTTTTATTCGTTTTCTTCTTAATTAAATTGTTTTTACATAAAAATACTTGGAACCTAAATAAAATACAATATAACTAAAATAATTTTCTTTATTGCATTTAAATGCGTATTTTGATTTTTTTTTTTTTTTTATAAATAAGTGAAATCGGAAAATTTACATTTTTATTTTATGTGCACATTTACATAAAAACAAAGAACTCGTTCAATATTAAAATTTACAAAACAAAATAATAAACGAAAATGATAAATAAAATCAAAATAATAAAAACAAAATGCAATTCATCTTAAAATCAATCGAATACATACTTTTTGTTTTTATTTTTTTTTTTTGATTGAAGATTTCGATTGAACAAATAAAATAAGATGCCAATAATTTGCAGTATACATTTAATAATATTGATGTGAAAATATCTTTCTTTTTTTTTCTCTTTCTCATTTCTTTTTAAAAGAGTTGAAATTAAAATTTTGATTATTAAATAAATGATCAGATAACACTGACATTTTCCTTACATTATTTATCTGTAGAACAGCAGTCATTAAATTTGTTAAAATTAAATTTTTTCTCTCTCTTTTTATGTATAATTTTGTTTTTTTTTTTTTTTTTTTTTTTTTTGTTATTTTAAGTTTTCACTTTTTTTCGTATTTCATTTTAATTTCAAAAAAATATCTAATTTTTTATTTTTTCATTTTACTATGTAATATATAATTTTTTTTCATTTTATTAATGTATATGTATAATATGTATAGTATTTATTATATTATAAAATAAATAATAATAGTAATTATAGTAATTTTAATTAATTAATTTAATAAAAAGAGAATATCTCTTAAAAAGGCATGGAAAATATACAAACATTTAATTATACATATATATTTCTTACTATGCATTTGTTTATGATATACATTAATTGAATATCCTAGCAGATAACACGGACAGTATTATATATGTATATAAATGTAAATGTAAATATAACATTGAATTATAATCGTTGAAACTTTTCTTTCCTATTATTGTTGTTATCCTTACATACTTTTATCTCTTTGATTTCTAGCGCATTTTTTTTTTACATATGTATATATAGAAGAAGCCTATATCATTTAAACAAATTTTCTGTTTCTTTTTTTTTTTTTCAATTTCATTTTTTTACTCATATTATTTAGTAATTAATTTAATTTTAATTAAATTAAATAAATAAAATATTTATATATAGTATATCACTTAATAAAAAACCTAAATCTAGAGAGCATTTCCATCACGTCATATTTACACCAAGTATACGGCTGGCATATTCATAAACTACATAACTTATTGATACAGCTGGCAGGACTTTTATAAAATTTGGTGTTATACCACGATATAAACCAGATAAACCTTCTGTTCTAACAATATGTTTAAATACACCGACCATACTATTTTCTTGACTCTTAGGTTGATTACTAACAACAACTGAAAAATAAAATAAATATCAAATTAATATAAAAATTTTCTTAATTTTCAGTTTATTTTTCTACACAATTTAGTATGTACATATGTAAAATTTACCTTGTGCTTGAAGTCGTGTCCTAACTAATGCTAATGGATAAGAGCATACTTGTCCTAATGTACTTGATGCACTACCACATGCTAATAATACCAAAAAACTAGGCTGTTCAGTGTTATGACTACTTAAATATTTTCTTTTTAATGTCTCATAAACAGCTAAATCGATACCAGCATACGGTACAATGCCCAAAATATTTGGAATGTAACCACGATAAAAGCTTTTTACACCTTCTACTTTATATATTTTGAATGCAGCATCGACAATACCCTTATATTGTCCTGTTTTACGTAATGCTAAACGAGTTTTTAGTACTTCTAATGGATAAATAATCGTTTGACTAACACCACCAGCACATGCACCAGCCATAAAACGTTCATATATTGTCATCTGACGTTTTTCATTGCCACGTATTAAACATTTCACTTTCTCGTATGCAGCAAATTTTATAGCTGATTCTGGAGCTATTTTCAATACATTAATACCATTGCCACGCCATAAACTTTTAACGCCACCTTCTCGTAGCATATACTGCAAACTGTCAGAGATTCGTGTTTTATGTACTTGCACCTGTAAAAATACTTTGATTCTATCTAAGGGGGCTGTACATGTACGAGATACGGCACCAGCGATACCACCAGCAGCTAAATGTCTCCACCACATACCAGTTTGCATTTCACTCTGTGTAAAGTCATCAGGTACGTTCAAATCCTCTCCAATATCAAGGTACTATAAAGAAGTAAATAAATAAAATTGCAAATTAATCACTGAATTCAATTTATTTTCATACTGTTAATTTGTGTAACAGTCTGTGTTTAAATCATTAAGTTTATTAACAACATTAAACATTAGATAGGCAAAGCTTTCACGAAATTTAAAATGTACGTTATGTATTTTTCGCCAATTATTATTACCATGTGATTTTGTTGCATGCCTTGTAATCTTGTAGCACTTGTAAATTTTTTTTGCTGTGATTGTGTTATAACATTCATTGCGATAATTACAATTTTAATTACAATTTAGAAAGAAGATAATTTTCTTTCGTAATTTCGTAAATTCGTAATGAAGAAAATTTGAATTATATTGGTAGCTGAATACGAAAACAAAACTAAACACTACTACTTGCTACAATATCTTGAATTAATCTAAACATATCGTCATATTTTATTTTGCATAAAAAATAAAAAAAAATTTCTTTTGAAAATTTATTGCCAGACAAAACAAATTGAATTTAATTTACAAATATTATATTATATATCATTATTGAGCGTACTTGTGCGTAACAAAATATCTTTTATTCTTTTCTTCGAAAAATTATTGCTAAAAATTTAGTCAAATATATTTTTTAATTTAATTCAAAAAATTATACACCTATTATGACGATGAGTATGTTACAAGAGAATCGTACATTGAAAATTTGATTAAGCATAAAATATCATCATATTGTACAGCAAATTTTATCGCATGTGTGTATACAATACAGTAGAATAGCCATGCAAAGTGGTTTTTATTTTACAAACTGTGTAAAAAAAAAAAACGTTTACAATTGAACGAAATAAAATAAACTGAAAAAACAAAAAATTATTTCCTCGTGATGTTTTTGGCAAATTAACAAAATAGTGTTAAATGACTAACAGCAACTAACAGTAATCACTTTTTCCTCTCACATATGATTTTGTTTTTTTAAATAAAATAAAAATTACTATGTAAATAAATGGAAATAAAATTTTTAATTCAATATTCTTAACAGCTGAATAAACAACGAATATTTCATGGTCACTTCCAAAATTATAAATTATTTCATGTGAACGGTTTTTCAATTGAGTATTGCAATATAAATGCTTCATTCATTTTTAATTTTTGTAATAAGGAAAATAAGATCAATGAAAAATTCTATCTCTTAGGTGAAGCGTAATGAACATTGAATACAAGATCAATATTTCAAAGCATGAAGGTTTTTTCTTTTTAAATAATTTCTAACTCAAAAAATGGCAATCGAGTTTTTCATACTTACATTATATATCAGACATTGAAAATAAATTTAATCGATTTTTCTACTTTATCAAATTCAATTATCACTTGTTTCAGATAAAGCAAAAAAATTAAAAATTTAATCAAAATAATCTAACGTCACAACATTTTATGGTTTATTCATGAATTTTATTATAAAAACTAAAAAAAAAAAAAATCCCCAATGTGAATACTTTGAAATTTCCTTTATTGATAAGCTCAAAAGTAAATATTTAAAAATTTTTATTATACACTATCTAATTTAATCCATTTACTCATTAAATTGAGTTTTGAAATATTCAATAAATTAATTAAATTTTGCAATTACTAATTTCCTTCTATTCTTATTTTCCTTTGTTTTTTATATTTAATTTTATAATGGTTAAGAAATTTTCAACATTTTTTTTGATTTAGCTTTTTGTCTTCAATGCCAACAATTATAAATTTAAAAAAAAAAAAACTTTTAAGCAAAAATAAAACAATAAAAATGAAAAATGTAAAATATTAAATGTAAATCTATAGAAATCTTACAAAAATTGATGAAGTAAAAATTCGGTGTAAAATCTCAAAACCTTAAATGATTCATCGCATTTTTCAATGTAAAATTTAATTGAGATACAATGTGCTCATTCATAATTCAAGACGTTAAAAAATATTGATTATCACGGCATTTGATAATTTTGTTTTTAAATTGAATACAATAAAAACTGCATAATAGTTTGATTATTCTCTTAATAGTAATAAAAAGAAATATTTTTCTCTTATTATCTAATTTAAATATGTCATAAATTCATATAAATTCGCTTCATAATAAATAAAACTATTGGAAAATTTTCCACTTTTCGTCATCATATCATATGGGATAGTCTCGTTACTCATCCACTTTTTAATGCAAAATTATGACAATAATGAAAATTTTAAAACTCAACAAAATTCAAGCATATAAGTAAATAAAAGAAAAAATTTTTCTTTATTTCAATAAAAATCATTATTGTGTTAATTAAAGCCAAAAATTCAAAAAAAAGAAAACTGTATTTACATTACGTATTTGATCATTTAAAAAATTTGTAAAAATATTTCATGAAAAAAAAAATTTGTTAATCGTCAATTGGACTTTGATCTTTAATTAAAAAAAAGATTTTTTTTTTTTCTTAACATCTGAAAATCATACATAATGTACATATATTTGAATGTGACGTAAACAAAACGATGAACAGTCATATCTAGTTTTATCTGGTTTTTCTTTTTAGATTGAATTAAAAAATTGTGGAGCGCCTGCATGAAATTTAATTTTATTTCCCTTGTCATAATGTCATATACGGCCTAAATTAAATAAAAATTCTTACTTTATTTTTCCTTTGAAATTCACTAATAATAAGTAAATTTGAAAACGAAAATTTTTATTATTCTTATGAATTTGAAAATTTTTAAGTTCAATAAATCGTTAAGTGAATTTATTTTTCGTTTCTCTTCTAAATTGTTTTAAATTGATCATAACAATCAAATATGCAATATGTGTAGAATTTATGTAGATTTTTTCCCGTATTATTAAATAATATGAATGTAAATATTTGTTGACATTGATACGACTTTCATTTTGCAATGATGATATTTTTATTGTGATTAATTTTCGCTTCATAACAAAATACATTTTGTCAATTATCATAGTGATATACCTAATTGATTTGAATTGATAGCCACAATATAGTCATTACGATTTACAGAAAAATCTAGATTATTAGAACCTTTAAATGTTTATGGATAAAATATTATTTAAAATTGACCTACAAAATGTAAACTATATTTCCGCATTAAAAATGTCCTTAGAGAATATTTATGGTTTTAAAATAAATTTTCATTTATAGAAATTTAAAAATTCTAAAAAGTATAATTGAGATGAAAAAAAAATCAAAGGCATGTGTCTCCTTAAAATCATAAAAGTACTATTTGATGCCAGGAAAAAATTGAATTTTAGCCAAAAAAAATAAAATAAAATAAAAATAAAAACAGGCACTGAACACATATGTACATAATTTAAAGTCGTTAAATCAGAACTTTGTTAAAAACAAACTGTTTGAATTTAAAAAAGGAGATAAAAATTTTATATTTAAAATTATGATTCATAATCCATTTTAAAGTTTGAAAATAATTGTTTGAGAAATTATATAACATAAATTGTGCAAATTTAAAAATTAAAAAATTTTCAATTTTTGATTTCAGATAAAAAGAAAATTTTTGGGAAAAATTCCAACTAAAGTGTGATGAAAGTTAACTCAAAGAAAATTTTCTATTCAAGAAATTTATAACATTTAAAAAAAAATGTTTCCTTATTGTTTCCCTTTTGTCTTTTCTATTAATTTGAAATTGTGCATTAATTTCATTTGTATCGTTCTTATTTTCTAATTATACAACTTTGTTAGATAACATACATTGTATTTTTTTTTTAGCTTTTTAACCAAGTCTTTTTTTAGAATTCAATAATATGCATGGCATTCAATTATAATTCCGTTAAGAATTTATTTCTAAAATAAATTATAGCTACCGTGTAGGTATTAATTTATTTACAAGGTAATGAATTTCATTAAAACAATAAATAATTGAATTTCATTTCAAATGTATGTAACGTAAGTATATAATTAAATAGCTAAAGCATATAATGTTGGATAGATTTCATCACTCATCGGTTATTTCATTTTAATGTAGGTGAATGAATGCATAGTGAATAAAAAACTTTTTTTTTTAAAAAAAAAACTTAACGGCCTTGTCATAAATTTGAAAGTTCGGATAACACTAAAAATATGAAACATTTTCTAGTTTCATTAATACCATATCCAATGTATTACCAAGTATTACAATGTGAATCCAAAAATACAAAATGCTGAATGACGATGATGCATTTAGTTTGGGGGCTTTCTAATTAAAATATAGTATAATAAAATACATATAAATATGTATATACATAAATTTTACGTAATGGAACAACGTAACAGACTACATAATGTGTCTACAAAAGTACGAAAGCATTTTTAAATTATGGATACCTGTGTAACAAACAACATTGCCAAATTTCAGTATTTTTATGTACAAATACAGATGTTGAGTTGAACAATTTTTAAAACAGTTTAATCAGCTGTTAAACATTGATCTTTAAATATAAAATTTTGATCTTTGTATCATCAACTTTTTCTATGATTTTTAATATAAAATTTTATTTCAAGCAAAAGATCAATTCGGGGCTTATTTCTTTTAGCTGATAAAAAATAGTTAAAATATATGTACATAGTACACTTGAAAATATGTACCTACAGTATCATCAACATTGTCTGTAAAATAAATTTGCGATTATCATCATGACTTTCTCTATTTATTCATCTCTTTGGAATTTAAACTAATGTTAATTCAAGTAACATACTTCAACTTATTTCGAACAATGTTTTCAATTATTTCAAAAATGATTTCCTCAAAAAATAAACTGCATTACATATTCTGATCATCTAGTTCAGACCAAATCACGAGAATCTTTACACAAATATAATCTAAAGCTCAAAGTCTTAAAATTTATTTAAATGCAATAGTAATTTAATGCAATTTTACATCATTTCAGATTCATTTACATCATTGAATATTGATTCGAAAATAAAATAAATAAAATTGTGTCAATGACCATTTGACCATTAACAATAACAATAAAATGAAAATTTTTATTAAACTGGCAACCCTATTTTTTCTCGTATATTTTATTTATTATGATTTTTACTGTATTTGAAATGAAAAAATTATTTTCTTACTGTTGCTATGCAGCTTAATCTCTTCCCCGAATACCTCTATTTCTAAAAGCCGCTTATTTTAAAATACATATGATATATTATACTGTATTTTATTTTTTGTATTGTTATAAATAAATACGTATGGTATTTAGATAACGCAGGCAAGTATAATAAAGTAAAATTGTATTTGTACTATTTGGGTCTGGTTCGATATCTGTATTGAAAAAAATTACCCGTCGTTTTCAAATAATCTTTTTATATTTTATTTTTCTTTTTTGTTGTATTATATTTCTGTTGATAATATACGAACAACATGTGTAGTCAATCAACAACGTGGAATTAGAAATTACCAGTATGTAGATACTTTAGAAGGAAATTTTTAAAATGATTATAAGAGTACTTAATAATTACGATAATAAAAATAATAGTGCCATAATAAACATTTATTTTACACAGACAGGAAATTAATGATGAATTGCAAATTCAAGTAAATTTTTTTATTTTTTATTTTAAAACTGTGTAAAAAATATTATGTATATTTACCCTTTGCATCATTTCACGGAATATTAAAACAAAATCTTCTAATACATCTCCGGCTACAGCTACAGCCATTTGATTTGAATGCTGCTCTAAAGTCATTTTGACCAAAATTTTATTTTCAAATAACCGTTTAAGAAAATTTACTTTTTATAAAAAAAATTTTTTCAATATTTCCCGCTTATTTTTAAATCTTTTTGGTTTTTCTCTTATTTTCGCTGATTTAAATATTAAATAACAGCCACTTAATTTTAGTCTATAAATCACAGAAAATTTTGTTTTATTTCAGTCTTTAACGTGTATTGAGTTTTTATTTTTTTTTATTTTATTTTTAAAAAATCATAAAATACAAAAAATCGTTAAATTCAAATATATCGTCTTCTTCTATTAAAAACAAAATTGTTCGCTTCGAATAAAATTTTCACTTTCATTGTATCAAACACAACCAAAAGAAAAAAAAACAGATATTAATTTTTTTGGTTGCAGTTAATTATCATTAATGCCACAGGTTAAAATACAATTCCGGTATTTTTTTTTTTTTTTATTATTAGATATGTGTGTATTACAAAATTTATTACTTTCACTTCTATTAATTTTGTTATATCACTATTATATTTGATTTTTAGTTTTTGTATGCTCGAAAGTAGAAAACGCTTCGATATAAAATTGAAATTTTTGTTTCTTTTTTTTTTCCAAATTTTCACTACTATTTCAATTCCTCGTCTTTTAACTGATTAATTGCATTTTATAAAAAATTGCAACAAATAAAAGGAAATTCAGTTGAATCTTTTGGAAATAATTTTCCTTTTCTCAAAGAAACTCGTCTACTACTTGAGCCTATAAAAGTCAAAGTCAAACTGAACCTCATTTAAAATGATCGAAACATTTTTGATTTCATAAAATTTTTATTTGTATGTTAACGTATCGTTCATGATTTTTACGTTATCATCATTAGGGTAGACAAGTGGAGGTAAAAAAAAAAAAACCAAAAACAACTATTATAGGTAAATTAAAATGTTATTGTATTCAGCTGATATCAGATACATTCATACACACAGCATTTTTGTAGTGATTGTTGTTTAGCAGCTCGTGGCATCATTACATTGGTATTGAAAATAGCACATATGAAAATTTAAACATAAAATTTCAAGTTTTAAACATTATATAGTTAAAGATCATTATTTCTTAACGTTTTGGCGCTTTTTTCGGTTTAATCTGGATTAAATTGTTATATTAGTAGGCATAATATTACTATACATATTTTAAATGTATTATACTGACAAATAATTAACAGCCAACAAGTCACACTTCTGTGATAAATAATGCACAATGAAATTTAAATTAAAAAAAAAAAGAAAAATCAAATATATAAAAAACATATACAGACTTTCGTCATAGTAGAGAAAAACGGGATTACTTATTAAAACAATTGATAATAGTCAGGTAAGTAATCGTATATTTTTTTAACATTTTTTAAAAAATTTGAATTGTAACTGAATTCTTTTTAAACTTAAAAAACGAAGAGTAATTTATATTTTATAAATACATTATATTTTTCCACATATGTATGTATGTAAATTAACGATATTTTTAATTATGAAAATTTTCAATTCTAAAAATAAAAATTTTCAAATAGGTATTTTCGTGTGAACGGAAGTTATTTATTTCTATTTATATAATAGCATAGTTTGATAAATTGTGAATATAAAATCTAAAAACAAAAAACTAGAATAATTCAAACATAAAAAATTTAGAATTATGCCTACAATTTTTTAAAATTAAAAAGTGTATACATATTTGATTAATTTTATATAATATAATTTTTATAAAGAATTTATTAGATTGCAACGATTTTTTCAAATAAAATTCAGCTTTGTAAAATAAGTGCTGAATTATTTTTTAAATGTTTAATAAACTCTTGGTCTCTAACCTTGACCTCAACATCAACTTTGACTTTTTTTTAAAGTTAAAGAAAAACTACCTACATCATTTTTAATGAAAATTTGGCATTATTGGATTAATAAAAATTATTTAAAAGGCAATAAAAATCATACTTAGAAAACAAGTAAAAATGAAAAATTTTATTTTTCATTATTTTTATTTTAAAATTAAATCCGCTTTACACTATATAATGCACAATAACATTTTGTTATCTGTCATGAACGCAAATTGTGCTCATACAAAAAAAAAAAAAAAAATAATAATAAAACTTAAGTAAATAAAACTGAATAAATACGAAAAAATATATTAAGTAAATATGTAGTAGAAATTGTATTATTTGTGCTTTTTAACTGTAATAATATGATTATGACGTCAATAATCATTTAGCAGATGATACTAATTTGCACTAGATTTCAAATATACTCCTAAGTTAATGTAACATCAATATTAAATCAGCATTTCTAACGAATCAAAGTTCATTTTAGACTCTAAAATGTCTAAAGATTCATATTTCATAACATAATATAACATAATATTTTCTAAAATATTCATACATAAAATTATTATGTACATATGTATGTATATATTTTTTTTAATTAATGTTGATCAAATAATTTTTTTAAATTATTTAAAATTTTCATGAATTTTACTCAACTACATAAAATTTGACGCTGAATATCAGAGAATTTTGCTTACAAAATAAATAAAATGAGAAAATCATTTCTTTATACCTAACTAATTTTCCAATATAAATTTTCATTTAAAAAATAATTTGATTAAAATTTTAATAAATGTGTTAACATTATTTCCACATTGTTACCACTAGTAATAATAAATTGTGTAAGAATACGAAAAGTAGAATAATTATTTATTGTAATCATATTAAAGTCATAATAATGTCACATCAATAACAAATTTACTAATTAAATTCAGCTAACAACAATTTCCTTTTTTTATTGTACAAAATTGAAGATTTATAATATTAGACAAAATAATTGTATATTGTATAGGTAATTATTATTATTATCTTTTGTATTTACAAAACTCCTTATCATTATTTGGAACAAGCATTAGTAATTTCAAAGTAAGACAAAAAAAATAATGCCCAAGTTCAAAATTCAACAAAAAAGTATATTATGACCTGATATCAAGCAAGAATATAAAACAAAAAAATCAAAAATATTATGTTGTTACTAAGGGAAAATATTTTTTGATATTGCAAAAATATTAGAAATTTTATTTTTAAAAATTAACATAAACAAATGATGCATTTACCGCTTTGATAAAAAAAATCAAGTTTCATTTAAATTAAACTAGATTTTCTCAGGTTAAACAAAACTCTGTATTATAGACCATAATTTTTTTTTTTTTTTTAAATAAGTATAAAAAATATGAAGAATATTTGGTTTAACAGAAACCAACCTTTGAAATTGTAAAATGACAATTTATTAAAATTACACAAGTTAAAAAAACAATTGTTAATGAGGGTTGAGGAAATCAGTTTTAAACCATGCACAAATGCATTCATATAAAAATCGAATTACGTAAAAATCAAGCTTATTTATTGTATTATTATTTTTCTTTTCTTTATATGAAATTATCAAATATTTATTAACTACTGTAGTGTACAAAGTAAATACATATGTAAATGTTTTGAAAATAAAAATATAAAAATAATACAAAATTAAAAGAAAAATATTGGTTTTCCATTCGAATTTGATCGAAATTACAAGTAAAAAATATTGATTAAAAAAAAAAACGCTTAATTATAAATAAATATATTAAAATGAAAAATAAAATAATAAACACACGAGTCATTATAGATTGATCATGAAATGTAATCATAACATTACCATGCATTATTATCACATGTACATGTTATGTTCTAGTGCTCCATAATTTATTTACTCAATACATTTTACATAGTTGAAAATTGAATATATACATACATATGTGTGTATGCATGCATATACCTAATACCATCTAATACCTATATAATGGTACATATTTCATACTTTAATCTTTGAATGCGCAAGCATATATTTGGAGAAATTTCATGAAATTGATAATAATTGTGTTATATATTTGTTGATGTACACTTTTTTTTTATTACAAATAAACATTATTATTGTTATTATTATTATTTTATTTAAAGAGGGTATCTACAATTTGACGTAAATACATCGCCTAGACATTAATTTACGTATATATAAAATAATCATCATAAACACATACTATTATTTTAAATTGAATAATACACGTATTTTTCGTACGTATAATTTGGTTACGTCTATATACATATACATTGGACGTTCAACACACACACATCCGCATACCTTTACATACATATATAAAATGAATGCGTGTATTTTAGAAATTATATTTTTTATTGGTCAATTAGTAGGGGGCTCGTTTCTGTATGAAAGTATTTTGATTGGATCATAGACAAATGTATTTATTTGTTTATTATTTATTTATCTTTTTTTGTATACTTATTTAATTTTTTTCATTTTAAAACTATATAACGAAAAATTTGAAAAGAATTTCAATAAAATGTTGATTATTTTGTTATTATATGTATATAAATGTTTTGTTTATAAACAAAAATACATTATTTCATAATTCATGTAGTCATAATTAAAAAAATGTATTCATATCAACAGAAAAAAGTGTTTACAAAAAGCTTTCGATATTGGAAGAAATGTTGAAATTCATAATCCATAATCTTCATTTGTATGAAGCAACAGATCAAAAAACGGATCAATTAACGAATAATTTTTATCTGAATTTTAATCTTATATTTCATCATCATCAAACAAAACATTCATCAAAAATGAAAACGTGTGCAATTTGCGTTATAATACATGCTTTCTTCTGTTTTTGCCAAATATAAAACTGCTTACGCTGAATAAACTCGCAATTCACATATCTTTTTTCAATCCTGTACATAATTCAGGAAGATATACATATTTTGTTTAAATGAACACAGGATCATGTTTGTTTGCTTTTCAATATCCATCAACCACACGTTCTAAAAAACAAACAACTCTTTTATGCTACCTTAGTGTCTACACCGCAATAATTAAAACTGTAGACATTGAACTCTATATAAATAAAATTGTTTTGATCGATCAATCAATCTTTTTGTTATCAACATTCATAGTCCAATTTTTCTACTTAATTGGTAAGTACTATAAATTGAGAAAAAAAATTTTTCTACGATTTTGTAAAAATTAATCGTTGATGGCACATTTTTCAGGTTTTGTAACAGTTCATATTGGAAAATTTATGAAATTTTTGATAAAACTAAATCATTAAAATGCTATTCAATTTAATTTTTTTTTTTTTTTTTACTGAGAGAATAACTCTGCCGGTGTCTAATGCAGATTATTAATGACATTAACATGAACTGAGAATAATAAGAAAATAAAACAAAAATATATTACGAAACAATTTACACACAGTTTTCAATTCTTGTTTTTTTTTCGCTTAATATAATAGGCACAATGTCCACGCGATTTGAACCAAAGCCCATTATCTATTGATAACAAAGTAAGATAAAACACATTTTTGAATGTCTGACAAATAATAACAATAAGTAATTATTAAGCTCTTAAGAAAATCATTTTACTTTTATTATAGTCAAAAACGATATGATCATTCTCAGATTTGAAATAATAAAATTTCCTATAAATATGTATAATCACAATAGCAGTCAGTTTTTTAGATTCTCTTTTTTTTAAATTTTTTTAAAACAGTTTTGGTTAATGGAATTTTTTTATATATTTTAACATTAGTTATTTAAAACACAAATAAAATAGTCAAACAACAAATAAACTAACAGAAAAAAAAGATTTTTATATGAGTTATAAAATGAATGAAATTATTTACAAAATGGTATGTTCTTTTTATTGTGGATAAGGTATGAAAATTTTTACATGCATTTTAAGACAAAAAATGGCAACACATTTAACTGTAGAAAGTTTTAAGCATTCTACATACAACAATAATTTCATTGTCTTATTTTTAGGATAAATTTGGGATTTTTAAGTTCAATTAAATGTTAGAGTTATTATTCATCTTTTTAGAAATGAATAATAGCATTGTTTAATTTTAGAGACCAATTTAATTTCAATACAACAAAGTCATTAAATTTTACATAGACAAATCAGTAACAAAGTCATTTTAAAGAGGACATTTGGCTTCTTTTTTTTAAAGAAATATGTGACATAAACAACATAAATTCGAATTTGCAGATCTAAATCAATTCTATGCGTGATTTTTTTTTTTTCTAAAACATTCATTTTTTTATTTAACTTGTGTACCTGAATTACATCCTTTGATAATCAAAATTTCATAAAAGCGAATGGAGGCTATTTTAAGAATTTTAAGAGAAAAAATATTTTTCTTTAAATAAAAATAAAAATAAAAATTGTGTTGGTATTAAACAAAATTAAATATGGTAGATTTAAAAAATTTGAATAACTACTTTTTATTAATTTTCGTAAACTATTTATGTACTTACAGTAGAATGTCGCCAAAATTTTATTAAACCATGAATATCAGTTGATGGTGCCAATAGCAAGAAATCACGCCATTCATCAAAACTTATATTTAAACTACCATCTTGATCCATTCTAAAATTAAAATAAAAAAAAAACATCAACGTAAAAAATCATAAATTTTACATATAATCTAAATATATTTCTTCACCGTTGTAATAAATTAGTTGCTTCAGACGGGTCCATATCAATTCCTAAATCTTTAAATGCTGATATCAGCTCTTCCAAATCAACTTTTCCTAAAATAAAAAGATAAATTGCATTTAATTTCTAATTTTATATTTTTTAATAAATTTAAATTTTATATTATTTTACCATCTTTATTTTTGTCCAAATGTGAAAATTGTAATCTAAGATTTTTTTCATGTTCTCTAACATATTGTATAAATTCAGCAAGACCAACATCACCACTTTGAGTCTGATCCGATTGCTTAAGAAATGTCTAAAAAAAAAAATGAAAAGTGGCTATTTAAAGAAAAAAAATTTCATGTTTCAGTTTAAAGAAGAATTGATTGTCAATTATAATATTATTTGTCCTTGGCATTAAAAAAAAATAATAATCTGGCTAGGATACTTTATCATCATTTCTTACATCGTATTACATACACATGCGTTAAAAAAAAGTATATTATATTTTATTTTATTTATCAATTATGATAAGCATTTGCTTAAAAAAAAAATAAAACCCAATAAAAAAGGCCTTGAAATACATACATGTGTTTTTAGTTTCAGATGTATAGTTTGATATACATATAAAAAAACATACAGGTATAGATTTTATATATATAGTTCATCATAATATAATGTACTATGTATATAGAAGAAAAGAAGCCCCAAGAAATAGTTCCTATATAATGCTATTGTCTGTTATATTATGTCATTAACAATGTCAATTATTTTTGAAATCTTGCTCGTGGTTTATTTGTTGCTTCTTCAATTTTCATTATTATAATTATGCTTATATTCTTAATATTCGTTTTGTCTACTTTTTGAACATTAAAATAAAATGTACGTTACGTATGCAAGTTATAAAGACGTTAATTAAATTGCTCCCTGCTCTATATTTATTAAAAACATTACAAAAACAAAACTAAAACCAGAATATATTGCAACTGCATTATTGATTGCACTTTTTTGTTACTATTGTCGCCTATACATAACAAATTACACATACATATGTATGTACGTACCTACAAATTTATGTGCAGACATATGTACATAGATAGTAGATACACATTTTAATGCGGTGAAAAGCTAAAACAATTTTTTTATTCAAATTTTATTTCCTAATTCCAATTATTTTGTACATATAGAGTATCTGAAATAAAAATATGTAGCAATATATGTATCTACATGATGTAAGTATGCAAATGCATTTCACATTTGATTTGACTCAAACTCGTGAAAGGTAATGATTAGTGTACACAGTGTTTGGCTAAAAATAAGTGTACATTTTTTTAAAAAAAAAACACGCCTATTCAATTTTTTATTATCAATTTTATTAAATAACAGCAAATATTTTTGTTTTACCTACCTCAGCATAAACACTTGATAAGCCAAATTCTTTAAGCGCTGCAGATAAGTCATGTATATCAATTTTTCCATTATTATCACGATCAAGTTGGTTAAATAATTTTTCAAGACGTTCTTCATCTTCATGTGGTATTTCATGTACAACATAATGAACAGGTGATAGATGATTATTACAATCGCTATTTTGAGAATGCGAATGTGACAACTTTTCAATGTGCCAATTTTTCTCTTTTGAGGTCAATAATAATTGCCCTGGTAAATTTAATGGTGATGATGACGACGATAATAGCGATGATAATTTACTAGATGATGATGATGATGATGACGATGAAGTTAATGAAGATTTAGTACTGTTGCCATTAGTATTATTATTGTGATGATTTTGACTATTATTATTATTACTATTTGTTATTTCTAAATCTGTTTTTTGTTCCTGGAAATTATTTATTAATTTGGCAGTTTTTTGTGTGTTAACCATTCTAATTTTATTTTATTTTATATTTTTTTTCTAAAATTTTTCTAAAAGTATTTTTGTTAAAAATTTACACAGGAAACAAGAAGCAAAAAAAAAATTTTTATTCCTTGATTTTTCTTTTAAAACAAGTACACACAACACAGAGAATTAATTTATAATCTTATCTTGTAGATAAGATTTTTTTTTGCCTTTTCTTGCTCTTTTTTAAGATTTTTAATTTTCGTATTTCGTCTTTGAATTTTATATAAATTTTCTGGTTTTTTATTGTAATTTTCAAGATAAAGATTTTTAATTTCTGTTTTATGATTTTAAAATTCTCAGACTGATCATAATTTTTTTAATTTGTTTTTTCGCAAGAAAAATTAATTCAACGATGGTATGATTTTTGCACCACACCAATAGTGACCTGCACTATTATTTGAATTTTCAAATGAAGCAATCAAAAAACATTGAAATTAAAAAATCAAAATCCATGTTCTGTCTAATTTTTTCTTTCTTCGATTTTTCTATCTTGTGAACTTCCTCAATTTATTTTATGTTAATCTTAATAGAATTTGTTCTTCTTTTATAGAGAATAATGTAATCACAGATAGCAAAAACAATTTAAAAAAAAAAAAAAAGATGTTCTTTTTTTCTAATTATCTAATTTGTGTTATTCGTATATCGTTAATGTTGTGTTGACAATTAAAATTTTATATTAAAAAATTTAATTACGACAATAATATAATTTACAACACGAACACATAATGACTAAACTGGTTTAATAGGTACATACAATGGATTTTTTTTAAGTAGGCCCTTTTTTGGTTGAAGAATTTTTCAATGTAAATGGGAATACACGAAATTAAAAGGAATAAAAATATACCAAATTAGATAGTAAATTTGGTACAACACAACACTAAAATAAATTAATCACAGATTTACTGTTAATAGACACCCAAAAAAAAGCATAAAATTTTTACTTTTGTTCGCCAGATGTTTTTTTTTCTCTATTTTGCTACTTTATTTTTATATGACGAAAATTCTAGTTATGTACATTAAAATAATTTATGATTAAATAATTCAATTCAAATGATCAATTTATATTAGAAAAATATTTTTCCAAGATTATCCAAAAATAAAAGAAAAAGTTTCTTTTTGTGATTTATAACAATGTGTGTATTTTCTTACAATTAACTATAATAAACCAAAGGCAAAAAATATATTCTTCTTGAAATCTTGATATAAATGTAGACAGTAGATACAAATTATATAGATATATACATAGATATATGCACATATGTATGTATGTATGTATGTATGTATAGATACAACTGCAGAAAAATTTTTGACAGCTCTGCCGCAAGAGATTTTTTTCATACATTCAACTTTTTGTACATTCATTTCGTTCGACATATAAGTATGTAAAAATGCGTGTCCAAATGTGTATGCACAATATACATACTGACATATATGTACATATATTATCACATATTATACTGTACGTACAACAACAAATATATCTGACATCATACATTAAACATTTCATACATATATTTTTATTTGAATTGTTGTATTGTAAATTTATACACGTGGTATTCAAAGTGTGCGTTGTACGATAAAAAAATTTTGCAATTGAAAAAAAAGTTGAGAATTTCATGTAAATTTTGTAATTTTTGAGATTAGATACATTTAAGCGACATCTTTTAAAATATAAAATGAAGAAACTCTGAATATCGTTATCTATTGAGAAACATTGTTAAAATTTCAAAATTTGAAATTTTGTCAGTTATTTTATTAAAATCAAAAATGCGAAGCTGTTAAAATCATCAGGAAGTCGTTAGATTTACTTTTGATGATCAAGTCAATTCAAATATGTAAGTATATTAAAAATAATTAAATACTTAACATCATTAAAATGAAAAATCTCAAATCACTATTGTCTAGCTAGTGTTCTATTTAAATTTGTCAGCAATTTATTTATACTGAATTGAATGAGTTGTTTATAGTGATTGTTAACTCGCTATCTTTACCATCCTCTACTTCCTGATTTCCTACTTCTTTCAGCTTTGTACACACATTTGTACTTGTTCTAACGAAACACAAATCACAATTTCATCTTATTCTTCCATGTTCCAGCTTATTTTAAATGATAACAACCAACAGATGAACCCGCACTCGTGTTTGCCTAATCGTATACAAGCCGATGTACAGCCACAGAATTTGTAAATCGGGTTCAATCTGATAAAAATTGAAAACTAAAAAAAATAAAAATAAAAATTTATTTCCATTTATTGTATGCTGACATCAGATTTCCTACATACAAGTACATGTGTCTATTAGAGATTATAAGTTATAGTTTCATTTTGTTTTTAAGTTAAGAAAAAAAAATTTAAAATGGTTTTATATAATAGAATACTAAAAATTTGTTTTATTTTAATTCAATTATCATTTATTGTGCCATTAATTATCTGTGGTAATATTACAGCCAGCATTAATAATGTAACATACAAAAGAGATTTAATCAATGAGATATTCATTCATAAAACGCAAAATGATCAAATATGTAAAGCAAAAACAACAACCATAACCGCTCAACAAGAACAGGATGAGGTATCGAATTCTTTGATAGCAAACAGTAATTCCTCAAGTAAGGAAAAAAACGAGGCAATAGAAGATTTTGAAAGAGAAAAATCCAAAACTTTCATTGACTTTTATTATGATGGTGTTCAAGCATATCTCACAAATGATTGGGAATTGTGTATCAACCATTTAGAGCGATCATTGATATTATTCCATGAGTACTATGAAGGCATTACAACATGCCGTATAAGATGTGAAAATGAACGACAACGTTATTATCCAAAACATCCAGAAGACTATGAAAATCGACATTTTTATGAAGCGCTTATATATAAGACATTGTGTTTAGAACGTTGCAGAACAGAAAGTCTTCCAAATATGCCAAGATATTTTATGTTCTACGATGAAGATAGGACAATCTTTAAAACTAGAAAACCATATGAATATTTACAAATCTGTTATTATAGAGTGAATATCTAATTTATAGTAAATAGTCAAATTTTATTAATTATGTTTATTTCAGGACAAAGAAATTGAAAAAGCAATTTCTGCTGCATATACCGTTCTAGTTGCTAATCCATATGATCCAGTTTTTCAGAAAAATTTTAAATTTTATTCGAAAACTCAACAATTTGATATCAGTCTAATACAGGATCTTGAAGACAAGGTACACTTTTTAATGATACATTTTAATATCAAAGTAAATTTAAAAATATTTCTCTTTTTTTTTTTTTTTTTTTGTTTTTTGTAACAGAGATTTTCAGGATTTTATCGAGAAGCAATTGATAAATACGAAAAAGAAGAATGGGAACATGCAATTGAATTATTCGAAGTATCAATGGATATATGGTTACAGGAACTTGAAAAATGTCGTGTCTTTTGTGAAGGAGAATATAATCAGGGTTGGCTACCAGATTTCACAACATCCGTTTCAAGTACATTATTATTGGAAATCTTTATATTTATTTTACATCAAAAAGTTAAAACCTTTAAACATTTATTTTTATAGATCATTATGTGTTTGCTTTAAGATGTAAGCAAAACTGTACATATGAGCTTTCTTATATAAATGGAAGATATTATGAAAATTTGTTCCCGGATATGTACGATTACCTACAGTATGCATACTATAAAAGTAATTTTGCCTTCAAAGTGTAAAAAAAACACAAATATAAAATTTTTTTTAAAAAACTTCTCTTTTAGATAATAATATCAAAGAAGCAACACAATGTGCGGCTAGTCACCTTTTATTTTTCCCAAATGCAGAAACAACATTAAAAAATATGGAATTTTATAAAAGTGTCCCAAATATCACGGATGAGTATTTTCAACCTCGTCCAGTAAGTATACCAAAAATGTTTCCGGTTTCAATGCTATTATGAGAAAATTTTAACTTTTTTTTTTCTAGGAAGCTAAAAAAGTATTCTATAGAGCATATTATGAACAAGATTTATTGAGCCATGTAGATGAAGAATTTGTAAAGCTATTTGATGAAATAGAAAATCGAGATCAAACATTAAACAAGTTTATACAATCTATAGTAGAAGAACATCCATTAAAAATTGAGAAAAAGAACATTTCTACTTCTGTTATTAAAGAAAAAACATTAAAAGAATTCAACAAATTAATATCAGAAAATTTAATATCTAAGGCAGAAAGTGAAAAATAAAATTTTCTAAGATTTTTGTTTCTGTTTAAAATATGCTAAGAAGTTTTATGTGCCATTAGTTAACAAATAAAGTTACTACACTGCCTTTGCATATTTTTAATTCAATTAAATGATTTTTATACTTGTATTTATCTCTTTTTAAAAGGTGAATTAAATTTCAAAACGGAATAAGCATAATTTAAAATTTTATTGTTTCCAATTTAATATATCTTTATTTAGAACAAAAAAAAAATGTAATCAACTGAGCATATAGACATTTTACACATATACATATTATTGACATACCTCGATTGATAATAGATTTTTTTCTTGTTTTATAAATTTTCCTAAAGATGCAACTATTCCGTTAAAAAAAACAAATGCAGTTATGTATCATACGTAAATAATAACAATTTCATTAGTCATTTAGCAAATTCCATGCATCATCTTCTAATTTATTTTTACTAGTAATTGTTGATGGTGTTGGTTTTATTGTTTTCACATCTAAACTATCTAAATTATCGGAACGAAGTTTTAAGTTTTTCTTAATTTGTGTTTTACTTTCAATTTTCGGTTCTTTATTAGTATTTTGTTGTTGTTGTTGTTGTTGTTGATGATAATTATAAGATGTACTTTGATAACCACCACCACCACTACCAATTTCAAATCCATTCCACTCATCTCCACCACCTCCACCACTCGAATTTTGATACGATGTAGTTGATGAATTATTTTTATCGTCATTCCAATTCCACTCATTATGTTCTGATAATGGTGATGACAACTTACCAGATGAAGTTGAACGTTGATAGCCATTATTACCATCATTTAAATTATCAAAACCACCACTATAGCCACCTTGTGGCGATGATATGTTACTACCGCCGAGACTGCTCCAACCTTTTTTGCTAATATCAGTGACCTAAGCAAAAAAAAAGTAATTAATATAAAAAATACTGAAGATTTAATTTAAACTGTGTGAAATACTAAAAGTGCGAAAAGAATAATTCCGAAAAAAAGAATGGAAAAATACATAACACAAAAGAAAACAAAAAACGAACCTTGAACGCTAGCGTACTAACTTGACTTCCAACTGATTCTAATAATGTTCCTTCTTTTACCTTATGACAAAATAAAAACGTATAAAGTAAAAAATATAAAAACAAAAATAAAAAGTATATATAAAAGAAGCAAAAAAAACTGCAAAGAAAAATGAAGTGAAAAAAATTTCTAAAAATATTAAACCTTTGATGTTGCAAGATTTCCGTATACAGCTGCTTTTTCTTTTGCTGTGCTCGCAATTTTTGAAGCTCCAAGTGATAACATACTCCAACCCTGCAAATAAGTTTAATATATTTTCATGTTTTGAAATATCTTCATAAAATAAATTTACAGAAGCTAATGATGAAATTGTTGTATCCAATATTTCTTGTGATTGACTCTTAGGTGGTGGATCCATAGTATAACCAAATCCAGAATATTTTCCACCTTGACTTGGGGGTAAATTACTTGAATGTAAAAATATTTATTATTTTAAGGTCTTAAAAATTTTTATAAGTACAAAATTCTTACTCGGGTCTCATGGCATTCTGTTCTTGGCGTTTTGCAAAATATGCTTCTTTTTGATCTCGAAATTCTTGTGATTTAAAATCTTGACAACTTGCACTACTATCTGGATAGCCAGTGCCTTCACCTCCACCATTCTGGTAACCACTGTACTGTGAATATGATGGAATTGATCCACTACTTTTCGAATGTGACATACTATTACTTCCACTATTCTCTTTATGGCTACTATAATTTTGTGAAGAGAAATGCATCGAATGTAAATTTTTCTCAGCCATTTTTTTATTCCATTGTTTCCCTTCAGCCAATGTTGCAATTTTATCACGATATAATGCTGCTGCTTTTGTGTTATATTTTTGTGATATTGGTAAACGATCATTCCAATCTGATTGTTCTTCAAAAAATTCTCTAGCATTACGATTACCACCGACTTTCATTTTTTCTAATTCAATATCTTTCCATTTATCCATTGTTACAGAACGAACAAATGATAAATGTACACCTAAGCCACGATGTTTACCCGAACATTCTAAACATATCCAAATACCATATGTAACTGATACCCATTGTGGATTATGTGCACCACATTCAAAGCATTTCTGAAAAAAAAAAAAATATATACATAGCACATACTGACACAGCTGTTTCAATGACTGAAACTAATCGTTACTACAATTAAAATTAATAAAACTTTACATTATAATTAAATGCTCCAATGAGCTAAATGTAAGAATTTTATTTAAAAAGATTGTTTAGATTTTATACTTTCAAAGTATTAAATAATGGATATGGTTTCTTTAGTACATAATCTATGTTTTTAATACTTACATTATTATCATCAACTGGTTTCAGTTCCTGGAGGACACGACGAGTTCTTGGACTTGCCATTTTTGCTGTTGTAATTGTTTCGTTGTTGTTATTAAATTTTATTTAATTGTTTTCTTAACGGAATGAAATAATTGAACTTGTAATAATTTAAAAACTTTGAAACAAAAACAAATTTCCCAATCACTTGTTTCTTAAAAATAAATCCATAATTTTTTTGTATTTTATAAATACATTTTTTTTATTTCTATGTAGGTA
Organism: Anthrax anthrax; assembly: GCA_963971155.1. Classification (NCBI taxonomy): domain Eukaryota; kingdom Metazoa; phylum Arthropoda; class Insecta; order Diptera; family Bombyliidae; genus Anthrax; species Anthrax anthrax. Next base: position 21,207,501 of record OZ020120.1, read on the forward strand.
AATACTAGCAGCTAGCTGGATTAAATTTTGCCAGCACTGCCTATTTATGTCGAATTTGAGTACAATGAGCAAAGTAAAATGTCAAAATCAAATGAATGACGTCATAAATTTTTTCATCAATTTTTTAAGTTATCCATCAGATGACAGAGTAGTAGGATACAAAAATAAATTTAAATATTTGAAAATTTGGACTAGAATTTTTTTTAATTTTTTAAATTCATTTCAATTCATTAAAATTATATTAAAAATTAACAGAATAAAAAATCTAATTTTGAGGAATTTTTGGAATTTGTCTTGGATACGCGTTGAATAATTTGTTTTCAATTTGTTGAACATAACAGATTCATATGTTAAAAAATCAGAATAACAAAACAACTATCAGCTGATTGTATTCACATATAAATCGTTATATTTATACTGAATTGAATACTGATGGATGTATATAATATGGTATGAGAGTAAATAATTTAAATTGTAATTATAAACTAATTTTGTCTTCAAAATAATAAGAATTTTTTATTTAAAAATGAGTAAAAAAATTTGTGCAGTATTTATTACTGGAATGCCTGGAGTTGGGAAAACTACGATTATCAAAAGGCTTTCAGAGGATTTAAAAGAATCAGTCCCAGGAATAGAAACACAAGGTTTTTACACAGAAGAAGAAAGGAATTCGCTTGGAGAACGAATTGGTTTCACTGTGATCACATTGTGCGGACAACGTGGAATTTTAGCAAGAACTAATACACAGTATGTAGTACAAGTGTTAACACACCCTCAGGAACTCAAACAAATCAATAGCACTTTTTAATCGTTTTTTTTTTTTAGTGGTGCAAATTATCAAGGGAAAACTGCTAAAGTTGGCAAATATTTTGTTCAAATTGATGATTTTGAAAAAATTGCTTTGCCAATTTTAAATTCAAAATCGGATGTCCTAATTATTGATGAAATTGGGAAAATGGAATTATTTAGTAAAAGATTTGAAGAAAAGCTTAGCGATATCTTCAAAACAATTAATGAAAATAAAATAAAGTTGATAGCCACAATATCATGTAAATGTATGCATTATATGCGACCTTTACAAGAAAATTCGAAATTATTTGAAATTACTAAACAAAATCGAGATAATATATACTCACAAATTAGAAAAGAAGTATTTTGTATGTTAAAAGATGTATCGTGTAAATAAAAGGAGAAAGGACATTTTCGATCTTGTATAAATAGCCTTAATTTATAAAACAAAAACATTGTTTTTTTTGTTTTAATTATTTTTAGTCTCCAAATTTAATGTTAACTTTTACTTTCAGACTTTACAGATCTTTTTCGAACACGTTTCGGTGACTTCTCATATTCCATTTCATTATAAATATTCTCTTTTGCACGCCATATCATTTCCTGTCTCTGTACTAATTCTGGATAACGTGCTTCAAATATTGTATCTGGTGGCAATAGTAATTCCCATTTTTTTTCAGCATTTAAACGTGCTATCGATTGTAAAATCTCACAAACTTCATCATGTGGTAATTGTGTTGTCATGATAACTTTTCGTCGATGTAAAAATTCTTGTTTTGAAAATTTGTACAGCTACAAAAGTAGAAAATAAAACTTATCATTATTTTTCATTTATAACATATTCCTTTTTTTTGCACTTACGATATAATCTCGACCTCTAATCATTAGTTCAGCTGGTACACCGTTTGAATTTGAGACTGTTTCGGCAGGATATAAAATTTCTGATTGTGGTACCCAATTACCACGTATTAGAACACCAACTAAAGGCAAAGTTCGTAGAACCTTGTAAATTAAAATAAAATCGAGAATAATGAAAAAAACAAAAACAAAAATTAAATGATAAACATGATTTCTACCTTCTCAGCAGTTATTGTTTTATCGTTTTTTTCTAACACTGACATTATTTCAATGAACTTCAACATTTTGGCTAATAAAAAAAAAAATTACTATTTTACTCATTTTTGTTTTTTATTTTAATATTTTGAATAAATTACCATCTTTTAATATAACCTGTAACTGTTCCTTTAATGGCATTGTCTTTAATTTTGAATTACTAACAACTTTTGATGGTAAAATTGTTTCTAAATTTTCTTCAGCATTTTCTGGTGATATCAATTTTTCTATATAATCTTTATTACTTAAATTAAATATATCATTAATGACATCATTACGATCAGCAAATAATTTTTGTCTTTCTAATTCAGCTGTTGATGATGTTTTATTATACCATAATGTTTCACACCATGGTTCATCTTTTGATTTTTTCATCATATATTCATAAGTTTTTTCACGTGCCTTATTTAATTTTTCTATATCGGTACGAGAAAATTTCACAGTCACTTGTTTTAATTCTTCATCATTATTATCATCATCTTCAGCTTTTTGTTCAGCTTTATTACGTTTATCTTGTTTATCATAATACGGAAAATTCGGACGTAATTGTAAAATATTTTTAATTGATGTTAAATGAATTTCATTATCTTGATATATTCCTATTACATATTTATTAGAATCATCAACTGATTTTGTACTCATATAAGTTTGTTTATCCATTAAACCATTACGAAATACTGGTCTATCATTTTTACTGTTAGTAGTCTGGTAGACAAAAAGAGACAAATTTATACTTAATAATTATTTATTAAATTTTAAAATAAATACTCACTTTTCCATCGTAAGCTATCGCAAATTGTTCACCTTTAAATCTATCGTAATATTTCGATTCGGTATTTAATGCAAATTCAATTTTTACTTCCTCATTTATCGGTTTAACCAGAGAATTCACAACTTTAATTGAATCAAAATCAGTTGATTTTTTCTTATTAGGATATTGAAAAACATATAAATTATCTTGTAAAGTTTTCGAAAGAAATACAGGAATCTGAAAAATTTACAATTAAATAATTATCATAATTACAAAATAAGAACTAAAAAAATATACCTCCTCGACTACCATATCCTCTTCGTCCTGCATTTTTATTTTAAATAATTCTCTAAAATATTCTCACTTACAATTTTTTTTGAAATTGTAAAAACTTTTTGTATAATTTCGACAACGTGCAACTTTTCTATTTACCATTGTCCATTACTATTCCTCAAGACCGCAACCAAACAGTGCAATTCAATGCACACAGTATAATAAACAATTAAAATGAACAACAACAAAACAATTCAAATTTTTGACATTTATCTCTAGCACCTTAATTTTTTCACTTTTGTATTTGCGGTGAATTTGCAATTTGCATTTACATTTTCTCTTTCTATTCTAGTTAGTTTTAAAATGTGTTTAAAAACAATCAAGATGTCGCAATGTACTTTAGAGATTCGATAGAAAATAAAAATTTCTAAACCAGTAAGAAAGTACATTTACACGAAAATCATTGTAAAATATTATTTTTTATTTTTAAGTAATAAAAATACTTTTTAAAATTAAAAAAAATTATTTTAACTTTTAAATAAATTATTTCGCAGTGCAATTTAATAATTTCATGGTACTTGGTATTTATTATACTTGGTCCAAAGGTTTTACAAAAAAATTTTTGCAATATGTAAACAAAAACAAATATGTAAACGAACTCTCACAATAGAAAACATATGTTTTTGTTGATCTTCAAATCAAAATATTTTACAATTTACATATTCAATTCATACATATTGTACAAGTGCACAGGTACAAAATATGTAGATTTTATGTCGTATTTTTATCACGGTGATTGTGGTTTTCTCGTGTTTTAAACAAATTTAAAATTATTTAAAATATTTCTATTTTAAATTAAATATTTAATTACTTATTACTGGACTGGATTAAAAAATTACTACTATGCGGTAAGAATTACTTCATCAATTATTCTTAACTTTTATTTGAAAAATTACAAATAAAAATAATGATAAATATATAATGTTGCTTATTTTTCATTCTAGTCCTTCAAAATGAATAATTTTAAAAGAAAACCATGGAAAAAGAATTTATACGAGAATGAAGGTTATGAGGATAATTATACAGATCCAACATTTTTAAAAGATTTACAAAAGAATAAAAATGTAAAAATTTTTACTTTAAAAGAGGCAATTAATGGTGCATCAAAATTAAATAATCAAATTTCATGTATTGTTGGATTTCTTATAATTTTTTATTATCTATATAATGAGAAAATTTCACCAACTCAAGTATTATTTGTAAGCGGCTTTTTAACATTTATTGGTTATATTTTATATTGTGGACGTAATATTAATTTTGATATTATAATTGAAGATTCAAAAACATTATTAACTGTTTTAATATTTGGTTATATATTTTCACCATTATTGTACACATTAACAGATGCAGTTGATACAGATTCAATATTTTCGATGACATGTTTTGTAATGTTTTTAAATTTAATTTATTTTGATTATGGTGTATCTGCCGCAATTGTATCAAATGCAATATCATTGAATGCTGCAATATTTGGTTCAATATGTTTGGCATCACGTCTAACATCATCATACCATGCATTTGTATTATTAGTTGTATCACCAGTATTTTTTGTATTATATCCAATATTTAGTAAAAAATTTTGGAAATCCACTTATTTAATACCAATCATAATGATATGTTCTACATTGCTATATTATATTTCTATAAAAATGTTAATAACATATTTAATTGTATTAACATTTACAAATTTAATATGCCCATGGATATTTATTAAACAACAAAAACATAAAAATAATATACATGGACCATGGGATGAAGCAATTGTTAAAGAGACGACAACATCAATAATAACAACAGAAATTGCAACAAATTGTGATAAAAATGGTTAAAAAAAATAAATTACTTTTTTTTTAATTTTGTAATGTTTGTAAATTTTTGTTATTTATTGAAAGAAATTACCTGAATTAAAATAAAAGATTTTATTTAAAGAAAAATTGGAATTTTTTCAAATCTTAATAATTACTCCAAAAAATGGAAAAGGAATAATGCAATTAAAAAAAGAAAAATATCAAAATTCTTTTAATATATGTATAACTTTGATAATTTATTTTTCAAGAAAAAAAAAATTATTTTCAATTTTACATGAATTTTGAATTACTCATTTTTATTTTTATTTTAGCAAAACTTGTACTTAAAAAAATTCTTTTTTTTTATATTCACATTTAAGTTTTAACTTATATAATTTATTAATTTTTTTTTCTACGTTATGAATTAAAGATTTTACAATACATTCTTGTTTTATTATACAGATTAATTAATATTAATTAATTTATTATAAACCCTGATATATCGCAGAAATAACAAAATTTATACTAAGATTTATTTATTTTTCTTATAATCGAAAGAATTTTTTTCTTTTTTAGATGTTTTATATTTATTGTGACTGGCATTGCTTTCTCTGTTTTATTGGTAATTGTTTTTAGAATCTTCTGTTATTTTTAAAAGAAATTTCCTGTTTTTGTATTACACATAAATGTTGTGTATTAGAGAAAACTTATTTATTATTCGTATTTATTTGATGACAAAAATAGTAATAAATGTATAGTTACTTTCGTTTGTTGTTTTTAAACAAATCCCAGTCTTTAACAATTTTTTATTATTTGTTTTTTTTTTTTTTTTTAAGTTTTAAATTTCAACAAGTACAAACTACTTGTTATATGTACTACATATAAATATGTAGGTATATAAACTTTTAATTTTATGTTTTTTCAATACATTTTTTATATAATTTAAAATAAACATATATCTCTCTACTATACAATTTTGTAGTTTTATAGTTTTATTGTTTTAATTTTATTAATTTTGTTTTTGATTTCGTTTGATTTTTATAATTTATTTTTCATATTTGTTCTAGATAATACATAGTATAATTTTATTTGTCTATACGTTTCATTTTGATTTTTTTCCCCGCAAATATGTATTTATTTTTCGAATTACAAAAAAAAAAAAAATAAATAAAAATTCATTTTATTGCCTCTCAAAAAAGAAAATTAAAAGTAAATAAAATTTACCCATGTTTTTAATTTATAATAAATAATAATTGTATTTTTATTTGACAAACAAAAATATAATTATGTAACAAAAATTTAATTTTTTTACATCTCAGAAAAGGAGAAAAAATATATCCAAAATTTTCTTAAAATTCTTTTGTAATTATTGCCAATTATTATCGCAAAAATATTTATCTTTTCTAAAACAAACGTTTTTATTTATTAATTTGCTTAAAAAATAAGCGGTTATTCATGTTCATTATTTATTTATTTTATAATATTTATTTAATTTCTATTTAACCTCTATTTAAAATATTAGAAAAATCTAAAAATTCATTTTTTATTTCTTCTATAAATTTGTTCTATGTTGTATATCATTTAAAAAAGAAAAAAAAAATAATAATAATAATAGAATCAAAGTCTTTTTATCCACAATCACTGTATATTTATTTATGAATTAGTTTTTATGATATTAAATATAATTATGATTACAATAAATTTATGTCAGTTGATAATTAAAATAACAAGAAAAGTTATTTGATTTCATCCCAGATGAAATTGTTTATTACATTATAAAAAAAAGAAAAATATTATTTTATTTTTATTTAATCAAAGTCATTCTTATTTGAAATACCACAATCAAATACCTACATTCTAAATATGTATTATAAAAACAAAATTTCAATAACCATTCTTTAGATAACACGTTTTAATCATATCCTACATTATAAAGTTTAAAATCTTCTAGCATCTTTATTGTTAGTATAATCCTACTAGCCCTATATTCTGAACTATATATCATTAGTACCAATCTAATTTTTTCTTTTCAATGGCATTAAAAATAAAAAATAATTATTGCAATATGTGTTGGATAAAAATAAATATGACGAATAAAAAAAAAAAATTAAGTAACAATTCATTTAGTTGATAAAAAATTCTTAATCTCAGAACACTTGTAAAATTGAAAATGTAGGCATGTTTTCAATTAGGTAGTTAGAAAATTAGTAAAGAAAATAATATGGGAATTCAAAATACTGTTATGTTAGAAATTATTTTGAAAATAATGAATATGTGTATGAATTATGTACGCTTGTAATAAATACGGCCGGATTTTAAGCTCAATATAATTATGAACAATTTTAAGCCATTTTAATAAACATATTATCATACTGCTAGGTATCTTTTGCTTAATTTCTATTTTTTTTTATTCCTTTTTTAATAAACAATCTATTTTTATTTTTCTTTTTTTTTACTCTTTGATGTGATGCTTACATTGACAATATAAATTATTAAATTTTAAATCTTTTGAAGTATTTTTAAAAAATTCATTTAATTTTGGTTTTTTCTTTTTATAATAATCACCATCATGATTATTATCATCATTATATTCATTCTCATTATCACCATAACTATTATTATCATTTTGATTTGATTTTATTGTAGTATTATTATCTGAATAATAAAATTTATGTAAAATAATGGATGATATTTTATCTTGTTTATCATTATTACATAATAATGTAGTATTGTTATTATCATTTTGTTCCTTATTTAGTAAATATATATTTTTAATTTTATTAACTCGCTGCTGCTGAGTTTCACAGCTCTTCATCATTTTTATTTTAGTTTTATTTTTATTAATAAAATTATTACTATTTGAAATTTTTATATTATCATTATGATTATTATTATTATTACTATTATTATAATTATTGTTTATGCTTTGGATTTTTATTGAGTTCTTTTGTCAAACAGAAGTCTTTAAATTGTCTTCAGATTGTGTTAAGGGCGCAGGATCAACTAATGTTGTAACAGCTTCCAAAAGTGAACCTATTATTTTAATTTTAAATTAAATAATAAAATTCATTGAATTACGATTAAATATTTTTGTATTATGTAAGTAAAAATATGTTCAATTTTTCATTGAAATAATTAAAAATGGCTTGCTGATTAAATATATACGTAATTTTATTTGCAAAAAAGTATAAAAAGTGAAATACCATTACAAAAATTTGTTTTTTGAAGTTTAAAAAATTTTGATTTCTTGTAATTTTTTCAAATAAAAAGAAAATGAACAAATTTTTTTTATTCATATTTATATTTAAAATATCCATGTCATTTTTCTCTTCTTTTCTTGATTAAAATAAACTAAAATGAAATTATATAGAAAATAATAATTAATAACTCACTGAATAAATTTAAGTTCATTTTTAATAAAAATGTAATTCGTTATAGGTATTTCCCTCTCATCAGCAGCCATTTTTTTATTTTTAAATTAAATACTCATAGTAATAAATAATAGCACAAACAATCAAATATTTGATTGTCCTGTGATAATAGAGTACCTGATTCAACATCATTACTATTCCTTCCATTTGAATTTCTTTGGCGACACATAAAAGGAGAGGCCGCTGGTGAGGGCAGTTGAGTCTGATTTATTTATTTATTTTTTTTAAATAAAAATATTAATTACAATTTGTTTTTTAATAAAAATTTTTTTAATCTAAAATATTATTATTTACTTACTACTTTGTTATTATTTTGGCAGCATGTCGCTTTAACACAGCCTTCATCAGTGGTGGGACAATCCAATGCACAACAATCTTGTGAACCACTTACATTTAGGCTTGATACGCCATCAGACATATTTAATGCTTCTAATTCAACAAATTCTGGTTGAATTGTTGTTGAATGTATTCCTTCATTATGAAAGAATTCTTTAACTTTTTCAGCTATTTTCATATATTCGGAAAGATTTCGACATCTAAATAAATTTAGATAATAATTTGTAATAAAATAATGCATATGATTATGTATATATGATTATGAAAATACCTTATATGAGCTGATGCAATTATTCTATCACCAGCTAGTTGCCATACATGAAATTCATGAACTGCTAATACACCATCAACTTTTTCTAATAAACGTCGTTGAATTGCATCTACTTGAATATGTGTAGGTACTGTCTGTAATAGAATTAATGCTGACTCTCTAAGTAATGGCCAAACGGAATGTAATATTAATATAACTAAAACGATTGATAATGCTGGATCCATATAATATCTGTATTTCCATTCAGTTAGCCAAACAACCTAAAAAAATAATTTAATTAATAAATAGTCATGCATAAAAAAAAATTTCTTTTTTTAACTTACTAAAGCACTAATTATAACAATAATGCTTCCAAGGGCATCACTTAACACATGAAGAAATGCTCCACGCATATTCATTTGTGAAGAATCATGAGAATGTCCATGTGAACCTTTTTTTGTACTTGCCGTTTTATTCTAACAAAAAAAAATATATCAAATTAAATTGAATAAAACGTTTCATAATATCAAACATTATTAAAAGATTTACTTGATTTTGGTACATAAATGAATTATTTTCACTATCCTCTGTATTCGCCAATTGTGATAATTGATTTCTAGTTAAACCATGTGAATGGCCATGATGACCTCCATGTTCTTCATAAAACAAAAAAAAAAGACCAAGTTCAATGAGAAGTTTTTGAAATCAAAATAAAAGCAATAAAATGTGACTCGCATAAAAATGTTTCATTAATTTTTTTTTACTATTTGTTTTTTTTTTTTTTTTTCAATGAAAATTTACTCACCATATAGAAGGCATAAGCCTATAACATTGACTAGAAGACCTATACCACCTACAATCAATAATAATTCGGGTTCATGTATACGTTCCTCTTCTATAAATCTATTTGTGACAAGAAAATCACAAAAATAAGTTCAACGTATTCGAACAAGAAAATGAAAATTATGAATTACCTTTTACAAGCTTCTATTGTTATACTAAAACAAAGTGCTACTAAAAATACAGCATTAACAAGAGCTCCAAGAACTTCAGCTCTTGCCCAACCAAACGTATTTTTGGACCATTTCTTTGGCGACATCTAAAAAAAACCAAAAATGATTACATAATGTACATCAGTAATAAAGTAATCAAACTTGAATTGTACACTCGTTTATGTTTAAACATGAAAATAAATGCGTAGATATGAAATGAAAAAACCGCATTTTTATATACAGATAAGAATTTCATTTCAAGTGACATAGATAAGATTTTGTACCCATTATCAGTGAAATTTGGTTTTCGTTAAAGAAAAAAAAGTGAAAACACCAAAAATTTATTTTTTTTTTATTTGTGTTATCATTGTTCGTCATTATAAATTTGAGTGCACCAAATTAAGGACAAATTCTGTGTATCGGGAGCTGATAATAGTCGCAAGTATGATTATAAAGCAAAAGGAAAAAAGTAGTCAATTGCTTTACAAAAAAAATATACACGTGACTACGAAAATACATTTTGGATTTTTTTTTTTAATGAAATCAACAGAGAATGAAATTTATATAACACACATTAAATAAAAATTCATACATGCTTAATATCCAAATAAAAAATAAAAGTACGTAAAGCAAAAAAAATTAATTTTATTTTCGTTTTGATTTATTGATTTATGATGAGAATGCTAAATGCATGACTAGAAAAAAAATTTGTTTTTTTTACTTTGAATATAAGAAAATGAAATTTAAAAAAAAAAAAAAAAATGTTTCCATAAAATTAGTTTCAGACGATTGAATTTCCATTACCTTTTTTTATATATTACATTATATTTGCTTGATTAATTACGTACATATGGTGAATATGTGTATTAGCAACCTAGCAACATGAATAAAAATTGAATTATTTTGGAAATGAAAATAAAAATAATTTTTTGTCCTTTAACACTGTGCAGATCATATACTTGAGTAAGCTTAGGTCTATGTCCTGTGTATCAATAATTTTATAGGCATATGTGTATATATACAAAATATATATGTAACTTACCTTAACGGATAAAAATGATATGACTAATGCTGCTATATCACCCAACATATGAAAACTATCAGCTACAAGTGCCATTGAATTTGTAACATATCCTACAACAATTTCAACAAAAAAGAAAAATGCTGTTAGCCACATCATTGATAATAGACGGCATTTTTTCCCCGTATATTTTCCCATTTTAGCAAAACTGAAAAAAATAAATAAATAAGAAAAAGCAAAACGTAAAATTTTAGAATTTTATTTTTCCTGTATTGAAATAAAAATAAAAATTATATTTTATATTAAAATTGTTTACATCATAATGATTGACAAATTTATTTTCCTTTTTTTTTTTTTATTTCTGGAAATATCCAATGATTAATAAAGGAATTAAATTAATTTCTTAATTTCGAAATAAATAACTAAAAATTATGAATAAAATTTAAAAAAAAAAAATTAAATTTAAAAAATTAAAAATGATGTTTAACGTCAACGAAATAAAACAATATTGAGTCAAAATAAATGAAAACCGATGGCATCGGATTTATACTACAATATAAACGATGACATAAAAAATAAAATTTCCTGATATTTAAAAAAAAATAATAATAATAAAAACGGAAAAAATATACATGTACATAGATATATGCACTGAAACAAAACAAAGTCGGTAGTTTCCCCGGATATTTATTAATAAAAAAAAAAGTAAATGAAATGAATATAGGTATTTTATCGATATACCTACACACTACATACTATATATGTATCCGAAGAAGTAAAATTTAATGAGTAAAAATTCTACATAAATAAGTTTAAACAGAATATAACGTGTACAAAACATACATACACACATATATACGATATGGTAGTATGGTGGTTATTTTTCTGATAAAAAAATTATTTAAATAAAATTCATCATATATAAATACAAAATAAAATACTGTAAGTTATAGACATTTTTATTTATGAATTTCCGTTTATATAAAAACAATATATGTAAACATTTTCAACCCCTTAACGTGAACATGTACATATATCATATATGTATATGTATACATACATAAGTATATAATTTGTAAAGATATCAAACTCCTTTATATTAAAACTGACATCGAAAAAAATATGAAAAATACAAAAATAAAAAAATAAATTCGATTATGAAATAAATCGAATTTTATTTAAAAAAAAATAAATAAAAATTAATAAAATTATACTACATTATTAAAAAGAATTTATTTTTAAAAAAAGCATAAAATGTATGTATGTAATACATAAATAGATAGGTTTATATGTTGAAAGATTCAGTTTTCAATGTTATTAACATATTTATTTATTTATTATTCTCTCTTACAGGTGCGATTATTTATTTATTTAATTGATGTTTAATTGTGTATGTCAATTACATTTTTTTTTACTTCATTTATAAATGTTATAATTAAATAATAAAACCACAGAAAAAACAGAAAATTAAAAAAAAAATACGAGAAAATTTTAAACTCTCATGATTTTGAAAAAACCACAGTATTGAAACATGTACATTTATCGTAATTACATGCATATGTGCAATATGATTACTGTGTATGTATGTAATATCAGATATATTCGTCAATTAAAATATTTATTTATAAAATGATCAAACAGTATCTACATTATTTTAAATAAATAAAAATACATCAGTAATTTATAATGTAACAGATGTACTACATCACACGTACCTACTGATTACCATAGTAGCATAATTTTCTGAGTTTCATTCATATATGGACCGTTTATTTTAAAAGTGGTGTAAGTTCATTTTTTTAAAAAGTTGAGAAATCACATAATTTACTTATTTTTTTAGTGTTCCTTTAAATATCTCGAAAGAATAAAAAAGTTAATTTACACCACTTTCAAAATAAATGATTCATATAGGTAATTAATTTGTGAATAATGTGAAAATGCATATTAGATTTCATGCGACATAATGCAACACCTTATGTTACATTTAATTTTAAATTAAAAATTATTCTTTATTATTGTACATAATTTATTTCTTCATCGTTAGGTAATAAAGGTGAATTACCTATTACTTATGTGTGCTATTTATACTTATATTAATTATTTATATACTCTAATCATTAACATATTATTATAAATATCATATATTTAAATAATCTATTTATTTTTGTATATATATCCAAATTATGCACGTGTTAAATCATTATAGTAAGAAAATAGAAATAAATATTTTTTATAATTTTCATTTATTTTTATTTTCATTCAAGTACATATGTATATAAATAGCAACACAAATACGTAAAATATTTTTGTGTGGGAAGCTTTAATTCTAATATATTGCGAATAAAAAAAAAACAAATGTTCTTTTCTTAGACAATTTCAATTTACATTTATGAGAAATAAAAATATAAATAAAACAAAAAAAAGTCATGAAGTACACTGACACATGAAATAATAAAAAATAGAAGAAAGTAGGATTTGAAATGTACAATTCGAGAATTAAGCATAATTTCAATAATCAAAATTAATCTATGAAATATCCCTTTTCATTACTAAAAAAATTTATATTATTCAGTCAGTGGTAAAAATATAACTAAATAATGATATTATATGTGTATATACTATATATATACTGTGTGTTGATATTATATGTGGGTAAATACAAATTACAATTTATATTCAACCATGTAGGTATGATATCGTAATTTTTATTTGTGTACAACAATATGTTGATACAACAAAAGATATCAAGTTCAAGTTGAAGTTAATATCATCATCATCATAATCATAAAAACATAAAAATGTTTTACATATTTTTATTTATTATTGCTGTAGTTATTATATTACACATCATACATAGAGAATTTAGTTAATAACATTTTGAATAATATGAAAAATTGCTGTTTCAACGTTTTTGTTTCTTTATTTTATTAGTATTAATTATTTCTAATAGTAATATACTCTATATTATTATTTTTTTTTTTAGATATAATAATATATATTATACGTACTTGAATTGATAAAAATCATTTAATAATAAATTAAAAACTGATTAATATTGATTTTATATAAATATTCTAAACGTCATATAAATACATACATGAGTATTTCTTAGTAAATTTTAACAATAGAACAATTTATACACACATATGTATGTATGTGAACACAATTTATTTTCAATTTCTTTAATAGAAAAGAAAATGCCTATCATATTAAACCCACTTATTTTTCGTAGGTGTTAAAGGATCAATTTTCTATTATATGTACTTATTTAGATTTAAGGTACGTATTTTATTATAGATAAGCCTTTATAAAAAAAACAGACAAGTACTTAATCATATTTAATGTCAGTTAGAAAAATGCAAACGAAGTAATAATTTTTGCTTACACAATTTTTTTATTTTATTTATTTAAGCATTTATTTTATATATTTATATGTATTTTTTCTTTTCTTTAAACAACATTTTATTAATTTAAATGTTATTTAAATAACATGAAATTAAAAAAAAAAAAACAAACAAAAATACCATTTTAACTAACAGTAATGCATTAAACCCAAAATTTTGATGACTCTATGAATCAGTTAAAATTCTTTTGTTATAATACATAATAAAAGTGATACATAGTGAATTTATGTATTTTTCCCTATCTAAATGAAATAAAAATAAAGTTTATGACCTGTATCATTAAACAAGTGAATAAATATCATAAAATATTACTTTGACTTAAATATGTTATAAAAAAAAAAAATTTTTTTTTTTTTTGTTTTTTTTTTTTGCTATTTTAAATATAATAAAACTTTTTATCAATTCTTTTGTTGATTTTACATACAAAGATGGTTTTGTAGCAAAAAATACTTGCATATACGTATCGATAGTAGGTGTAGCGAACGATACCGACTTGTAGTAAGATATGCAAAAAAAAAAAAAAAATTATGAATATAGCGTATCTAATCTATGCGAAAATGTTTATTTTAATAATCGTTCTAATGTTTATTTAATTGTTACTGTCATCATCTTACAGACTTAGTTTAGTATGTATTAAAATAGGATACAAATATACATATGTATGTATATACACACATGTTTATGTTATGATTTTTCAAATTCCAACATTAGATACCAAAGAATCTAAATTGTGAAAATTTTATCTCATATCAAAATAACCAAATTAAAAAAAAAAAACATATCAAATCGTTGTAAAAAGCCAACTGAAAAAAATTGTTATTGATTTTATGTAACAAAAAAAAATTTTAAAAAAAATTACTACTAAATTAAAAGTTCAGATAAAAAAAAAATACAATACACGCGACGACTTAATCATAAACATTTTTGTTTTGTTTTTTGCTTTTTTTTTTACTCTTTTTGAATGAATTAATATCACATGTGTATGACGCTGAGATCAAGTTAATTAAAAAACATCGATGTAGTAAATGAAATTGCGTTCATACAATAAAATTTATTATTCAGATGCATTTATATTTTTGTATTATAATTAATAATAATAACAATGTTATATTTATTATTCTCTCAATAGGAAATTATTATAACTTCATTTATTCATACAGAGAATACAGTGGTAATTAAAAGTTTTGAAATATCCCAAAGGTTTTCTATGTGTGAAGCACATTTGAATTGATATATTTAGAGAACATAATCATCAATAATTTTCAACTTTTCTAACTTAATAAAAAAAAATTAAATAAATAAATAAATACAATTTATGTAAATATTATATGAAAAGAGTATCATTTTTTTCTGTATTAGTATAATAAGAAATTTATTAAAACTAAAAGTGTTCATTATTTATTAATTTATGTAAGCATCTTATACGAGGCTAAATGATTATTTCTACTTGATCTACGTATAATATAACTTAATAATATGACATAGTAGTTACGACTAGTATTTAAATAATTTTTTTTACTCCATGGTATGAAAAATAGAGAAAAAAATAAAATAAAAATGAATTAGTTACAGTAAAATAACGATTATGATGATGATGATTGTTCTAATTGCAGTACTAAAAAAAAATTAAAATGCTTTTATACAAAAAGAAATGCGGACGTCTTAATAATCTTTAAGAATTGTCGAGTATCTATAACTCTTAACATACATGTGTACTTATATGAAAATATGATAACAAAAGAAACTTTGAAATCATAGGCTTTCCTTGTCGAGTTCATATGAATAATACAATATACGTATACAATGCAAAATAAACAGACAAAAATAAATACACGAATATCCACTTTAATATCCAAACTTTTAATATAATAAAATTTTTGAACATTGCGACGTTTATTGTTATCATTTTTTTTTTTTTTTTAAATGAAAAATAATTAAAAAATAAAAATTCCCATTATGCAGTATGCTGTCGTTATCATAGACAAAAAACGATAAATATTAAAGAAAAACATAAAGAAAATTAAATTGAAATTATGGATAAAGCAAAATAAATAAGAAAAACAAAAAATCTTAATTAATTTAAAAGCGAAATAAATATCTCTCTTTGTAAAACAATTTTCCTTTTTAATTGTACGTACAAAACAGAGAAATGTAAAATAACCATTGTATCTATGTATTAATAATATAATCATAAGATTGATTATTATCTTTTTGAAGTATAAATAAATAAAATTAAAAATTAAATTTTGAAGGAAAAAAAAAATTATATTGCAATAAAAAATGTTCATTATGATGTAATACACAAATTTATGAAATTATGTATTATAAAAATTCGTTGCTGTTTATCTTTGAATTTTTGTGTGTTTGTAGGTACGACTGAAACTTAATTTAGATTTACCCTCATTGTTTTTTTTTTTTGGGTAGTGATAAAATACTGATTATCATTTTTAATTTTTTTTTTTAACATTAATGGAAAATAAGAAAGAAGAAAAATAAAAAGTAGAAAAACAATTTACATGAATTATCATTTATTATTTTAATTACAAGGATATTTATTTCTACAAGAAGAGTTAGAGTAACTAAAATTACTTTAAATTGAAATTTAGATATTCATATACTTCACCCATTTTTAGATATTCATTGTAAAAATGTTTCTATAACATGTAACTATTTTTATTTTATCTTGAATACATTTTATGTGCTTTCTTTAAAAAAAAAAAAAACTAAAATAATAATAATAATAATTTGACCATAATGCAAAACAAAATTTTCAAAAATAATTCTACACGAAAAAATATTCAATGAATATAATGTAAATATGAAATTATAAATATTATGTACATGAATTTTCTATAAATCTTCATTTAGATGCTTATAATATTATACATTTATTTATAATATGTGTACATATTTTCTTTTTATTGTTATTTTATTAGTAATAATATTTTCCGTTTCGTTTCATTTATATACATTAAAGCACATGTAATATTTAAGTTTATAAATATTACCTTAATATTACAATGTTTAATGGTATACAATACTATACAGAAACAGACGATTATGTATATGTTTTCTACATTGTACACACATGTATATTACATGAACTTGAACTAAATTTTATTACAACTATAAAAAGATATCACAATGGTTTTCCATATACATATATTTAATGTATAATTTTTGTATATTTAATTTTTGTTTTTCTTATTTTCAAATATAGAAAACAAAATAGAAAGTATTTTTTTTTTGTAATTTAATAATTTTTTTAAATAATAAATTCATACTGAAAAAAAAAATTGAAAGGTTTTATTTTATCATTTATCTGTACAACGTATATAAAATGACCCAGACTAACTCTAAATTTGATATCAATCAATGTGAATAAATGCTATATTTATTTATACATATATATACAATATTATTATATCAATGATTATGTATACAATACATTTATTGAATATTTAATTAAATTGAATATTACTTAAAATGAATGTCGTATATTTACATTAAATACACATTGTTATAAAATACATTGTAACCAAAAGCTGTTGTATTTTATCAAAGATTTTATTGAGGTACATTATTATTAAAATCCAACATAAATATGTTACTGTGTTATTGTTACACAAAAATGGATTTGATTACATTTCTTTATATGTACGTACATATGTACATACATAATAAATAGAAAACAAAAAATATATACAATCAATATTCAATTTAATATTCATAATGAATTGTTGATGAAATTTTCCTATATTTCTCAATAATTAAAAAAAGGGGGAAAAGGTGCATAACATACGCATAATTTAGCATGGCTATACATATAGTTTATAAGGCCATTAGTTAATATTATTTGGCAAATTTTAATTTTTTATGTAATTTAAAAATTATTTAAAAACAAAAATGAAATTACAAATTTAAAAAAAACAAATACTGTTACAACTTGGAGTATGAAAACGAATTACGAAGGTAATCAATTATTTTTTCCAACAAGCAAAAAACCAAACTATAAAAAAAAAAAACAGTAACAAATTACAGATTTTTACCATCGAACTAAACAATATAAAAAAAAATATTGTTAAAATATTTCGATTATTTTAACCATTATAAATGCTCCAGAAAAAAAGTTTTATTTGCTTCTAATTTTTCAAAACATCAATATTTCATGTACAAATTTGTACATGTGTTACAACCTAGGTACATATTTCAATGAAAATGATGATATCTAGGACAATTTTTCAGTTTCGTTTTTTTTTTTTTTTCATTTTACATACATACATACATATGTACGTAATACACTCGTGTATGGTGAAACAAAAATCTGATAAAACTTTTTGAACAAAAACTGATGTCCAATATTTACGTTGAAAATCATTTTTCAATACTATTTGCTGTACAACATATGATAAGAAAAATAAATACATCATTGGAAAAAAAAAACATGAAAACTAATTTGATGAATGGTCATGTCATGATAAGTACTTCGAACATGATTCGTTTACTTACTGGCTTATTTATTTATAGTTATTTATAATTCGTAAAAGAGAAAAAAACAAGATACGTAATCAATTTAGTGAAAGGAAAGGTATATTTACTTAAAATCAAATTACCATTATTATATTTACTATATTTTTTCTATATTACATTTTTTCTATATTTTTATAATTTAATATGAAATTATAATACATTAATGTAAAATTGTAAATAACACCATATAATCATATTTTTCCCATTTTATATTTAATATTTTTTTGCAGGTTGAACAAGTAAAGTAAATAAAAAAAAACCCAGAAATAAAAATATCTTAATGAATAGTCAGCGATTCAACAAAGTAATCAATTACGTCATTCTAAAGAGAAAAAATACAGCACGTTTAGGAAATCATCAAGATACCAAAACAGGAAAAAGTAATATCTTAAAGAAATTAATAATCGATTATCAAAGCAATTTAAATAGTATGCTAGAAATTTTGTTTTGGAATCTAAATTCATGATTTATTTATGTACTGGCCTATTATCTATGTTCATACATGTATTACATATATGGTAATTTCTAATCTTGGAAATATCTTTCATATATTGATTTATTTATTTATTCTCAAAGCAGAATATATATTTAGCACACATACAATTAATACATACATATATGTATCTGTACATATATATTTACGTTTCCATATAGTATCATTGCATAGTCAGTCAATTCATTATGTGAATGAACTTTTCATGAAAGAAAAAAAAATTTTTTTATTATTTTTCTTTTTTGTATTGCTGCTGTTCTATTTTACCATGCTATTTTACTACCTTATTCTAACGTTTACCTAGGCTCTTTATAGGAGAAAAATGTTTTATTTATATTTTCCGTTTTTTGTTGGTATTTTTTATTTTTATAGAATGTTCTTTTGAAAGTTGTGTTATTGTACACGTAAGTACCTACGTATATATATACATCACTTGTGCATGTATACCGTGGAAAATAAAAAAAATAAAAAAATATTTTTCTGTACTACATATTAGAACAATACAGTATTTTTCATTGTACATAAATCAAAATTTCTATTGCTGTTTAAAAAACGAAAAATTAGGGTAAACAAATTAGAAAATTATTACAGATCAATACAGAGAACCAATTAAGGTTTATAAATTAATTTTCATATAAAGAAATTTTTAAATTATTTATGACCCGATTTTTATTTAAAAGACAAAAGCATTCATTCTCAATAGATACATTAGTGGGCAATTAGGTAAACGTGATGTATCTGCATCTCCGTCTTCTTATTTAACATGAAAAGATCTTTCATCTCCTTATTCCAATTTGGGTATATATATTGAATAACAAACAAAAGATACTGGCTTGGTATACTATTGAAACTGGACGTGAACAATTAATTAAAAAAAAAAAGTATGATCCAAACAGGAAATTACAATAATGCGAAATAAAAAGATAATTTTATTTATAAATTTATTGACCGTGTACATTTAATGTGAGTATCTATATTTTTATTAAAAATTCATTTTCCATGATTCAGAATTAATAATTTTTATGAATTGAATTTTCTCTTATAGATACCTATTATATTAATTCTTTGAATGTATGTACATAGGTTGGTACTTACTATTTTAATGTCCAGTAGTCGTCGTCGTGTACGTTATTTTACAATATGATGATGACGATGACGATGATTCGTATATCGATGAGGCTTGTTTTTTATTTTTATAAAATTTATAATAAAATCGATTGCTACACTATAAAATTGGAAAATATAGGTAAATACTAAAATTTCCGTATGATTTTATGCGTATGAGTGTGTATGTCTGTGCTATGACCAATATACATAAAATGTATGTTTCTGTTTGTATCTATATATATCTATATGCTTTATTGAAAATTAAATTTTTGAGTACATTTAAACCCAAGTGTTTCCTATTATCCTGTGTATCCACTTTGTATAGGCAAGTATTTTATTCTTTATTGTTATCAACATGTGCATCTATATGCACTTGCTGTATAGTGCACCAAGATTTTTTTTTTAAATTATCATCCTATACACTTCATTCTTTTTAAATATATCTTTTTATTTTAAATAAATAAAAATTCGACTTTACACGTTTGTTTTACTCAAGTTCCTTTTAACTATCAAGTAATAAAAAATAACAAATTAAAGAAAAAATATTGATGGTACTGTGTGCAAACTTTTTCGTTTCGTTTTTTTTTTCTAATTATTCGAAAAAAAAAACGTGAGGTATGTGTACTTAAAAGTTGTATTGTAAGTACAATTGTTATTGTAATGACAATCAGCAAAAAAAAAATTTAATTATAAAAAAAAGAAAATCAAATTCTTTTTGTTTCCACTTTACAACTCTTTTTTCCTTGGGTTAACAATTAACAATACAATGTAGTATTTTTTTTTTCCTTTTATATCGTTTTGTAGATTGATGACATTAAATTTTTCTTTATATTCTTTTCAATTTTTATGTACCCTTATTCACAATTTTAAATCATTTTCACTTAAAAATCCGATATTAACTTTAATTCATTGAATTTTTTTAATTTCAAAAAATGTCAAATAAAATTTAACAAAAAAAAAAACGAAAAAAATTCTCTCTTTCTATTAAACAATTAACAAAATAAAATTTTAAAAAATTTCACAAAACTATAGAAAATATTTTTCTTATAACTTTTCTCGACGTCTGTTTTAGTTAAATGTCTTTCTAGAAATGAAAATTATAAAATGAAAAAAAAAATTTTTTTGATTAAAAGAAAAACTGTTGACATTTTTATCAACAACAAAAATTTTGCAGAATAGTTGAAAGAGGAATGAGTGAAAAATTAAAAATAACAAAAATAATAGAGGAGAAATATTTACATATTATGTACAAAAGAATAGAGATTAAAACGTTAGTATCTATATTCTTTTGTTATGTACATAAAATTGGAAAAACAAAAATAAAAAAGTAAAAATGGATCTGTTCAGTGTTCGGTTGAACATTAAATATGGGTAGAGTAGAACAGAAATTAAGTAAATTCGGTGTTAAATTCAAATTAGTCAGTCAAGTGTGTATGGTGCCAGGTTTTTGTGTTTTGTTTGCATGTTTGTTTGTTCCATGGTTTGTTCCATTGTTGAAATTGTTATATACATATATTCTGTTTAAACTTTAAAGTTTAGTCCAGGAAGTAAATCAAAATACGCTTCGAACAAAATAATTTAGTATCAGTAACTAAAATTAATCTACTATCTAGTGTTTTCAGTTTAGTACGCATATTACAACTACCGTGGTATTTACTGCTCTTGGTTCAAATTACTCCAAATTCCATAAACTTTTAATCGTGAATGTACACAAAATTACACGATTCAAAAATAAACAATTAACATTCAACAATAAATAACAAAAACCCGTATAGTGTTGTTGTTTTCATGTATAAGAAGATGATGTTGACAATTTGACTTTCTTTTGATAAAAATTAAGAGGCGACGCCGATTATTTAATTTCCTTTTTTATCTAGATTTTAAAGTATATATTTTGTAAATTTCATTTAATTGTTTATTCAAATATGAAAATATACTGGTAGTAATTTGTGGATAAATAAAGTTAAAAAATATAAATTCAAATGGAATCACAAAAGACTACAAGTCGTACAAGTCTTTTAAACATGATGTTATTGAAAGCTTGGAAAGAAAGATGGACAGATGCACAATGGGGAATTAATATTAAAACTGTAAAAAAAATTTTAATTTAAAAATAAATTAAACGAAGAAAAGTCAAGAATTTCAGGAGGTTATTTGCTTTTTTTTTAAAGGTTTTACCAAGAGGTGTAAGTGGTGATGTTTATAATCTTGCTGATTGCATTTTACAACAAGCAGTCATTGGATCTAGTGCTAATCCAGTAAATACATACAAATGCATTTAAATAATTTCATAATAATATATTTTGATTTTGTAGCTTTTTCTATCATATTTAAAACATTCACTTTGTGCTCATCTTATATCTCATGCTGCTGTACTTAAACGCATTTCAAAGTATGATCACTTCGATAAAGTGTATTGTGTTACATCACTTCTTGAATTTCTTGAAACAATTATGGACGGAGTTACATGCAGGTAAGATAGTCTATTCAGTATATTTTGTGTAGTTTTTGATTTTAGAAGTCTAATTTCTTTTTTTTTTTTTTTTTTTTTTTTTTAAATAAAGAAATAAACCTGAAGAGAGTGTTTTACCTAGTTCTATGTTATCGCTAGTTTTTTGGTTAATGCAGATATTTCTATCTGTTTTAGAAGCATATGAAGTCAACGGTCAACTTAGTACAGGTGAACAAATGTATGAACTGCAATTCAGTTGGAAAATTAATAATTTCTTTTTCTTTTTTTTATTCTTAGAACAACACACTATGCTAGATAAAACAATGCAAATAATTGATAAAATTGCTAAAAATGATTTTTTTCTTGGTATGTTATATATTGGTAAACAGGAAGATATCGAATTTTCAACAAAATTAACTGATAAATATTCAGAATTAAAAAATTCATTAACATTAAGTGGTTTTGTACCTGATAATAGTAAAATTGATGATCATTTACATTTACTAGCGTATTTGGATGTTAATCAAATTGATATGATACATTTAGATTTAATTAATGTTGAATCAATAACATATTGTGTTCAACCACTACTCGCATTAATTGTATTATTAAATCCAAGTAGTGATACACAAGTGTATGTTAGTGAATTACTTATGATACAAAGATTAAAAAATTATTCAACGCCACGTTTATTTTATGAAATTATACGAGCTGGTTTTATATCATTAAGTAATGTGATTGAGACGACACATGATACAATATGGGGTGCATTGACTTTTATTAAAGTTCCACATATTTTAAAACAATTAAATTCATTATCACAACGTGAGTTCAGATATATTGTTTAATGATTTTTTTTTTCAATCAGTTAAATGAATAATACTTTTTCAGCTGTACACAATGAAAATTTAGATTTTATACCAGATGTTGCAGAAGCATTTGAAATGCTCTTAGAAGACTCTTCATTATTAGATTTTATGGATGCAAAATGTTATTGTAATACTGTAGAGTATTTATTAAATGATTGGGCAAAACAGCATTTAGTTAATGAATTACATATTAAACACTTTTCATCGAAAAGGTAATAAAATTAGTTAACTTAAAAGTTAACTTGTAGATTTAACTTAAAGTTCAATTTTGGATGTTTGAATAGGGAATCAATTCAATCATTAATGCAAAGAAGAGAAGTTAATAATCAAGCTCCATCCATTATCAACTTAGTATTACGTGCTGAAGTCCCTTTGTCGGGTATACTGAAAACTTTGAGTGCTGATTATAATAAAGTGCAGGAAGCTTTACTAGGAATGCTTTGTCAAGTACTTGTTGGTAAGTGAAAACCATATTCCTCGCAAGAAAATACAAACATTTACACAAGTTGAATTTGTACAGGAAACAGCTTTGAATTAATTTTATCAGTGGCAACAGTTGAAGGACGATTAAAGACATTTGTTTCTCGTTTGATAAAATGCAATGAGAATTCAAAACAGGTACCTGGGGAGGTTGGTAAATCTGCCATGGTACGATCAACTCTGTTCGATGTATCATTCCTAATGCTAACATTCATTGTGCAAACTTATGGTTCAGATGTAACATTTTCAATAATACAATATTCTTAGAAATATTTCAATAAATATTTTTTTAAAGGTTGTTTTACCAGAGAATGGTGATTCATTTTTTGAGAAATGGGTACGTGAATGTATGGTTGAACGCAATAAAACAAAATCATCAAAGAATATGGTTGCATTATGTGATGAAAGTATAGTTGATGAATTACTGCTCACATTAAGTAAACCAGATGCTCAATTGAAAAAGTAAGAAAAAAAATTTCTTGTTTTATTTTACAAGGATATTAATTTAATTTTTTATTAAAGTTCATTATCATGGCAAGATATTTGCATGAATATACCAGGAGTCCTATATCAAGTTCTCGTTGCATGGGAAAATGATACCCTATCATCAACAGATGTTAAAGGCATATTAGATAACATTAAAATGCGTTTATTTTCATTTTCAGTATGTGCAGCATCATATTTATGCGCGTATATGCAAACTGTGAGAGAAGTTAGTTTTTACATAAAATTTGAATATTGAAAAAATATATTTTTTTCTTTAATTTTTCTTTTTTTCCACCTTTCTCAAAAAATGTTTTTTTTTAAGAATGAATTTTTAAAACCGATTAATATGGTACTACAATTTTTATCCACATTAACTGTTGACGAAATGTCTTCACAAGATAATATTAAAGAACGTTTAGGTTTAACTTTTCAAATAATACGAAAAATGCAACATGATATTCATCCAGCTGGAAACGCAAAACCGCGTGCACTCACATTAACACAAAATTTAGTTTCACAGACACCATTGGAAGAGCAATTTCGTGAAATATGGAAAAGTATTAATGATCGTGCATGGTTACCAATTAAATCTGCACAAATTTTAGAAAGTTTACTACAAGCATGTGGGCCAGTTTGGTTGGTTACTAATCTCGTTGATGAAATTTTAAAATGCCGTTTTACAAAGGTAAAATATTTTATTTTGATTTTTGTGTAAAATTCTTAAATGGTCTTTAATATCTAATTTCAAGGACATGACTAAAACAATGGATATCGTTTTTGCAGTTATGCATTTAGATATTGAAAGAAACACAATTGCTCTTCTGGACAACCTTTTATCAACTTTAATATTCAATAAAAACCAGTATGATAAGAAACGAAAATGTTTTCTTTCTAATTTTGTAACGTTAAAAAAAATGTTTGTACTTTTAGAAAACATATAAATGAACCACAATCAGCTATTTTAGCAAAATTATGTGTATACTGCATAATATCAAATTTAGAATCACCATATATAAGATCGCCTGGGAATGGTAACGGAAATAAAAAACGTACTCGCACTGGAGATACTGATGATATTGAAAATTCAAATGCTGCAAAATTACGAAAACTTGGTACAGAAAATTCAACAAGTGGCAGTGGTAGCGATTCATCACCAAACGATTTTTTCTCAGAGAATATTGCCAACAATAAAGAGCAACCACAAACTACATTACGTGAACCATTACAAATTTGTTTACAAAGAATGTTTAAAATTTTCGCTTATTCCGTTCAAACTGATGAATTATCCTTAAAAATCTACTTTATATTTCAATTTATTTCATTTTTAGTAGAATGTGGTAAAGATCGTGTAAGACCAATACTTAAATTAATTCCAAATAATTTAATACAAAATTTACTGAAAGTTATGATGACTGATGAGATAAGTGTTGGCCTTATTTCAAGGTACTAAAAAATGAATTAATGAATAGAACTTGTACTCATTTTATTTATTTTTTTTTTTTTGTTTTTCAGACTTTATGACTTAAGATCGATACAAGGAAGGCAATCAGCAGTTTCAGATTTATGTCTTTTAAGAAATATTGAAATACGTAAAAATAATATTGAATTATAGTATTATTATTTAAATAAACAAAAAAATATTACATTCTATACAATTTTTAACATTGTATAGAGTACCCGAAATAATTTTTAAATTTCTTAAATGTCACAAATTATCGTCTTCTTTAAAAACAAGAATTTGTAATTAAAAAAATAAATAAAAGCTGCAACCAAGACAATTTCAATGTTTTTTCTTTATTATTATTTTTTTTTAATGACATTCAATTATCATTAATTATATTTTTATATACGTTACTTAAACTTAATTTTATTTTATTTTCAAAAATTCTTAAGACAAAAAATAAAGTAATTTTTATTCAACATCAATTAAAATGTGTGCACAATTTTAATTTTGAAAAAAAAAAAAAAAATGATTTTTTGTCATTACAAAAACAAAAAAGTTTAGAAAAAACAAAAATAAATTATCTATTGCTAATATTTGCTATTTCATTTTTTAAAAAATGATTATGCTGTATAATCACATATGTATGAATATTTTTTGAGTAATCTCTGTAAATAATCTGAGTTAACGGAACAAAAAAGAAAAAAATAAAATTGAAAAACAGAAATAGAAAAAGACTTAAACAATTAGCTCATATTAGAGGTACATTTTTTTTAAATCTTTAAAAAATACACCTAAGAATTATTTATTAATGTTTTTCTTCAACTATTACATACTTTCAAAGAGAAAAAAATTACTTCATTTTTTAAAATTTAATTTCTTAAGCTTTGCTTGCATTATATATAGAATTTCCTTTTTTATCCTTTTTATGAAATTTTCACTTTAAATTTTTCGAATGTATTTTCTTTCCATGTTTAATTAAATATTTATTGTTATATTATTTCTCTAGTTTTTCATTGTTTTTTGCTTATATAGGTATTTCATATATATTTTATTTGCCAATATTTTTTAAAATTCTTAATTTTTTTGTTTTTTTTTTTTTTCCAATTTTATTTTCTTTTTTCGTTTTTTAATTTTAATTATAAGATAAATTAATATAAATACGTCCACCCAATGTTAAAATAATAAGATAGACGCAATACCTAAGTGTTAATTTTGATTGTATGTATCACTTGAGACAACATTCAAAATACGTTTCACCAATAAAATTTCCGCGCATCGCTTTTGCAACATTATGTTCAAATAATCTTCGATTCGTTTGTAATACATCAGCTGCTTCTTTATTTAATGGATCTTCTGGATTTGGTTCCTGAGATTTAAAATAAAATAACAATGGGGTTATACGTTACAAACCATTTTTTTTTTAAATTTTTTCTTACCAGGAATAAATACTGAAGACCATAGACAATTGAATTTATTGTCAATACTGGTTTCCAATCTTCACGTAATATATTTAAGCAAACATTACCTTCCAAATCAATATTTGGATGATATACTTGAGTCTCACATTTAACTTTTGGCGGTTCATGTGGGTAATTAGGACCAACTTTGAAATTGAATATAAATCGTCCACCTTTATAAAAGCCCTCATCAGGGCATATGATTAATTTGAAATTTAATAAATCATCTGGATCTGGGAAATCAGTATTACATGTTTTTGGTAAATTTAATTCATTTATATCTATAAGAGAAATTAAAACAAACAATAGAAAGAAATAAAATTATTCCTAAATAAAAATTGTAATTGAAATCAGACAAATCTTTAAAAACTGATTACACATCAAATTTGAATTTAAATTAGAAACTTATAAATAAATGCAAAAGTACACACACACATGTATTGTAATGTAAATAAACATAAGGAGATAAGGAGATATTATATTACATTAATAGGTTGAGAAGTACTTATACTACAATGTCCCTGACACTGCCATTTAATTTTCTTCCTGCTTCTATAATGTAGGTAGATAGATACAATAAATTTTAATAAATGGCTAACAAATGATTTAATTCTAAAATGAATTAAATTTTTATTTTGCATTTTACAAGGTGTCAAAATTTTATTTTAGGGATGAAAATAAAGAAATGTTACCATCATTTCAAACTTATACTTTGGGACTACACGTAGTTGATACATACGACAGCCACAAAAAAAAAATGATCAGCACTTATCACATTTTGAATTAATGAAAATAATTATTACAAAAAAATAATAGTAATTTCGTATTTATTTACCCTTTTGAATTCTTAATTGAGCAGCTGAAGCCTTTTTCTGTGAGCCAGACTTTGATGTCTGTTCGCCATCCTTTTTCTGTTGTTTTAATGAAAATAATTTTATCATTTTTTCTGTCCTGTGTGTTTTTTTTCTATATTTTATGATTTCTTTTAAAAAATTATTTAGATATCGTTTTAAAAATTTCCAATTAATGAAAATTATAAATACGTTTTTTAGTTTACTGTTCTTTTATTTATTTTTAAATCAAAAAAAGAAAATAAAATTAAAACAAAAAAATTTTCACTTTTTGATTTATTATTGAAAAAGATGATATTTAATCACAAAAAAAAAATATTTGATGGGTATTGAAATTTCGAGTGTGTGTGTGTATAAAAATTTTCCCTGGCAGAATTAATTTAAAAATGTGTGCGTGAACCTTTTATATATACATACATATATGTATATGTATGAATATATTTATCTGTAATATATAGTATATAATTTTCAAAAGCGTTATATTAAAGTATATGTATGTTTATGCAAGCAAAATAAGCAATTATATTTATATGACAAACACTACAAAGAAATATATTTTTAAAAAATCCCTCATGAAACAGCTGTTTGTCTATTTTCTTTCTTTTGCAACAATATTTTTACGATTCTTATTTCTTCTGTTTTGTTGTGTCAACGGTGTCAAGTGTCAACTAAAAAGATTTCCCAGTGCAATGGATATTCTTTTTACCTTGCTTTTTACCACTTTCAATTATTTAAAAATGTCAACAATATAAATGTTGAATTTAGCCATGGTGAAAATTTAAATTCAAAAAATTGTAGAAAAATCAAATAAAGGTGAAGTTGTAATTATTTACTAATTTACCATTAGGATATAATTTTTAAAAAATTGTTGGTGGTAAAAATGAGTAAGTAAAAGTAATTTTCGCGCCTTTCTTAAATTTTCAAGAATTCTGCATTGACTTTGCCAAAAAGGAAAAAAAAATGGAATTCTATTAATTTTAAGTTATTACGCTAAATTGGTAAAACAATTATTTTATAAAAATAATGGAAACGATTGTTAAACAAAAATATGATAAATATAAACGTATTGTTAAAAAATGGGAAAAAAATTTTAAACAAAAACAAGGAAGAATACCATCGAAGGTACATGATTTTTTTCAATAATATAAAAAAATATATGTAAATTTTAATCTTTTTTAGTATGATATCAGAGAAGCACCAAAAGAAATACGAGATTCATACAAGTTATATTATAAATTGAAAACATCATTTTTAGAAGATACTTTAGGTGATGTGTTGTCCGAAGATGGATTTGATATACTTGAAAATTCTCAAAGTGAATTTAATTTTAGTACTAATGACAATAATGATTCTTTATTTTCACAAAATAGTTCAGAAATTCAATTAAATTTACCAAATTTAATAACTGAAAGTAATAACAGTTTGTTATCAATTGAAGAATCTGAAAATAAAAATGGAAACAATGAAATTAAACATAAAAATGAAAACACAAAGGAATTTGAACCAATTGAAATTTCAGACATTAATAAACACGCATGGCTCATTAAAGAGTCTAATCAGAAGAAAACAACGATAGCGACAACATCTAAACAAGAAGAAAAAACACAAAATAAATCATCTTTATTGAAAACATTAAATACGAAATTATTTTCATCAACATCATTCACAAAAAGAAATCCACGTAAATCATTATCTCGTTCACAATCAAATCTAAGTAATTCATCTAGAATGAATTCACAAGAATTTTTATCACAATCCTCATCACAAGAAATTTTACCAGATTTAGAAGCAATATTATTAGCAAAATCACAAGAAAAATCAAAAGAAACAATGTCGTCAAATAATTCGTTAAATTTGAGTACAAAAATTTCAAATAAAACAATCGATCAAGGTTGGTTAAATCGATGTACATCAGATAATACAAAACTTCTAGCCTCTGTTTCAAGTGATAATAACCAAAACAATGATAACATAAATAATTTTGGTATTTCGAATATTTCTCTTAAAAACAGAAGAACTGAAATAGAAATAAGTCCAAATAAATCGGAAATAAACACAAAAATGGACAATGATTCTGATTCTGTGATATCAAATAGTGATGATGAAAGTACCTTTCGTTTTAGTCAAATTAGGCATATTAGAAAGAAACGACGTTTATTAGAATTAACAGACAATACTTTGAAAGAACCTGTAGATGTTCAGAAACCGTTAGTTGAAGATTCAAATAAAACACAATCCGAAGATAATAAAAATGAAAATTTGCAGAACAACGAAAAATCCGAAGAAATTGAGAGATCAAATAAAAAACAAAATAAAAAGAAAATAAAGCAAAAATCACCGATAACAAGCAGAAAATCACAAAGGAATAAAAAAAGGAACGTTTCTTATAGAGAAACTAGCATTAGTCCTTCATCAGATTCTAATAAATTTAACAATGATGACAAAAATTCAAATGAAAAGAAATCTCAAAGATTGCGAAGAGATAAAATATATTATGAAGAAATACCAGAAGAAAATGAATCAAATAAACCAAATGACTTAAATTATAATTTAGATCTAGGAGACGGAGTATTAACTTCAATTCCAAGGGTAATACTTCAGGTTGAATATTTTTCCATTTTATAATCTACTAAATTATTATATTTATATTTACAGATTAATCTAGAGGATATAAATAGAGCTGAAAAAATTATTGATGAGTACGTAAAAACTGGTAGTCAGAAACAAATCTCTGTTTCAACTGTCATAGACGATAAAAATTCTCTTGCTATAAAAATGAAGAAAAAGAAATTGGAAGAAAAAATTGCTTCAGGAAGACTAAATGAAAATTTTGTACGAATTGATATAAAAAAGAAAATTTTTGTTCGTGGTAAACGTAATACAAATTATAGTCGTTATAAAAAAAAATTGTGGAAGCAAAAGAAAGCAGCAAATGCATTGTGTGGTCCAGACATGGATATGAGAGGATGTGATGGAGGAATAGTAACATGTTTTACCTGTGGAAAGCCTGGACATTTTGCAAAAAATTGCACTGTAAAAGGTGATGCATTATTGCCTTTAGACGCTGACATGAAGGATGATGATGATTCGCTGTTCCCAACACTTAAAGAAGCTGAAGAAATGGCAGCAAACCAAGCAACATTAGTACATAGCCGTAATATTGAAAATATGCCAGAAGTTACAAATGACCTGATTTATAAAGACAATGAAGACAGTGAGCAAGATACAGTTGGAAATGTCGATGAAATAAAAACAAAAGAGTACATACGTCATCAAATCCCTGAAGATGTTTTACAGCAATGCGGTTTATTAGATGATAACGACGTCGACAAGCGAATCGAATCGTTATATTCACCTAATGCTGACGGTTCTACAAAACCCATCCCGTCTGAAGTTTACGAAACACTTCACATGTTCGGACATAAAAATTTTCGAAAAGGACAAGATAAAGCTATTATGCGTATTCTTTCTGGATTATCAACGTTAGTCACATTGAGTACGGGAAGTGGTAAATCGTTGTGTTATCAGCTGCCAGCATATCTTTACAGTCGGAAGAATAAGTGTTTGACTCTGGTTGTCTCACCTTTAGTGTCTCTTATGGAGGATCAAGTACTTGGTGTTCCGTATTTTTTACGAGCACATTGTTTGCACACAAATCAAACTCCACAACAAAAAGAGAAGGTTTTAGAAATAATTAATAAAGGAGAAATTGATATTCTTCTAGTCTCACCTGAAGCTGTAGTTGCTGGTGAGAAATCATCGTCTGGATTTGGTGCGATTTTGCGAAAATTACCACCAATCGCTTTTGCATGTATTGACGAAGCACATTGTGTGTCACAATGGAGTCACAATTTTCGCCCTAGTTATCTAATGATCTGTAAAGTACTTCGAGAAAAGTTAAAAATCCGAACAATTTTGGGTTTAACAGCAACAGCAACGTTAGCTACAAAAGAAAGTATCATACGGCATTTATCAATTCCAGATGGAGAAAATGGTGTCGTTAGCGATATTCCGTTACCAGATAATTTGATATTATCAGTATCAAGAGATTCAAATCGTGACGACGCCCTAATACAACTATTAAAAAGTGAAAGGTTCGCATCGTGTCAATCGATTATTATTTATTGCACTAGAAGAGATGAATGTGAAAGGTTAGCAGGATTTATTCGAACATTCTTTCAGGTACGAAAATGATAAAAGAAAAAAATTCCACAATTACATATTTCTCTATTTGGTTTTTTCTATTTGCAGGATAAGGCATCAGAAACGAATAAACGTAGGCGAGTTAATTGGTATGCTGAAGCATATCACGCTGGTATGACATCATCACGTCGACGTACTGTACAAAATGCATTCATGAGAAATGAATTACGTGTTATTGTTGCAACTATAGCATTTGGTATGGGTATTAACAAATCAGATATACGTGCAATAATACATTATAATATGCCAAAAACATACGAAAGTTATGTACAAGAGGTTGGTAGAGCAGGCCGTGACGGTAATATATCACATTGTCATCTTTTCTTAGATTCAAATGGTTTAGATCAGAATGAATTAAAACGTCATATTTATGCAAATTCATTTGATAGATATGTGATAAGAAAATTACTACAGAAAATCTTTATACAATGTTCGTGTAATAAAAATTTGGAGTTAAGGTAAGTTTTATATTTTTTTTTGTTTTATTCTTAAATGATTTAATAAATTTAGTAGACGTTATGAAAATACCAAAATTCATCATTCGCTTGTAAATGCAAAAATATTATTTCATAAATCAAATAATTACATATTTTACAGCTAAAAAAAGATAATACACGTAAAATTAAATTTCTTCTTGATAATAATAATAATAAGTAAAATTTTAAATGCATTTCTCGGTAGCAGCAGAAACCCTATTGTCTTTTAGGCCAAAAAAATCTGTATACATTATAACTATGTCGTTTAATATATCCGCCCCACGATTCTTGCTGTCTCTCGCATTTCTCCATCACTTTTTGTTCAAGTTCTTTAAATTGAATTTTCATATCCGTTTTGAGTGAACCTATTTCAAATTTTACTGTTGAATTTACATTATCTTCAAAGGATTTAGCTAACAAACCAAATTTTTGATTGTGGTAATAAAATCCAACAATTGAAACAACAAATGTGAAAAACGACACAATTATTGCTTGAATGTATCCCCATATACGTAATGAATTTGTATGGATTTTCTCTTTTTCATGCGATTCATTTATAGCAATTGTTAAATTTTTAAATAATTCTCTTTCAATTTCATCAGCCGCACGAAATTCATCCTGTATTTTTCTTTCCTTTTTTAAACACTAGAAATTACAATGAAAAAATGATTTTTCTTAAGAAAAGTTTTCATTTCATATTGCACTTACTTCTAACTCGTGATCTAATAATTGTATATGGTGTTCCGAGCCACGATTAACTAAACGCATATCTGAATGTAATTTTTGTATATGATCACGTACTATATTTAAATCAGATAACATTTTTCGTTTATGTTCACCAGATTCTTGTAATTTATCCTAAAAAAAATATTAAAAAAAAAAAAATTAAATAAAAATAAAATTTATGAGATTTTGAAAATTGAATAAATGATTTTGTTAATTATTATTATGCTTGCATATATGGTCCAAATCTTAATGATTCACATATTGCGATGTAACACATTCAATTCTTCAGAAAATTAAGAAAAAATTTACCTTAATATGCATTACTTTAGCTTGCGCTTTTCTGATGTCGTCCATATGTGTAATTTCTTCAACTAATCCATATATATTAAGTAATGTTTGTTTTATTGATTCCATTCTTTTAGATTGAAAATTATTATTCATAGTTATTTCTTTACTCATTTCTTTAGGTTGTTGTTCACTCAATTGTTTTGATAATTTCAATGAACCCATTGATGTTTGATTTATTTCTACTTGAAATGGTATATTACTTAATTGAAATGTATTTTTACTTAATTCGTTTTTATTTTGTTTTTTATTTTCATCTAAAATAAATTTTTGAACATGGCAAAACTTATATGAATTTAAAATAAAAATATTGAATCGTAGAAATTGAAATTTTCTTTTTTCATTTTGAATAAATATTACTGACGTACGATTAAACAAAAATGATGATGCCATTAACTTGAACTAAAAATACTTTACGATTACTATCAAAATAAATAAGTTATGATTAAAAATAATATTTTAAATTATTTAAAAAATTAAACAAATTTTATTATCAATACAAAAGAACACAAAATTGTATAAAACAACTTTGAAGGTAGCCAAATTTGTTTAGTCAGACAGGTTAGATTTTACTCTTCTTTGGTTTGTGCTTATCTCATTTCATTTGTCAATATCTAAATTTATAGTAATGGTGAAACTGAAAACTATTTCAAAGAGAACAGGGGATTAACCGGTTACCCATTAACTCACTGTTATTTACAGGTCATCAAAAATACTTATATCATTATATGGTTATATGTAAATTTTTATTTAATTTTAGAAATTTTACATCAAATTGTAAAGACACTGAACTAAATCCATCTCAGGATATTCAATTATCAAATAAAGAAAATTTACAAATAAAAAAAAGAATATGTCCTGGTCATGAAATTGGATTTTCAATTGAAAAAACTGTTCAAGAGCTTGATATTCCAGAAGAAAATATATCAACACTGCTGTATTACTTAGAATTAGATGGTAGATGGAATTTAAATGTACTAAGTAATGCCTATGTTATGTGCAAAATTATCTCATATGGAGGATCAAAATATTTAAAGTAAGAAATATGAAAGAGTTTTTTTTTATGTAAAAAAAAATGCGTACATTTTATTTTTAGGCAGGCGGCTAAAGAATGTCCACCATTAGCTATGGCAATCGCAATTCAAATTAAAAATAAAACTTTCGATTATGATGCCAATATAATTGAATTTCCAATCATTGAAGTATCATCAGCAATCGGATGGAATAGTGGTATCGTAAAATATCAGCTAAAAAATTTAGAATGGACAACAGGTATGTGTAACAATAATAATTGATGTGTTTCAAATAATTTTTCATGTACTTTAAAATTTCAGTTGAAGGTCTCCCAAAACGTTCAAGTCTTTCTGTTAGTTTTTTCGATTTGGGATTTAGAGTGAAAGCTCCTGGTGATTTAACAGATGACGAATTAGATGAAGCATTGGACGCACTTTACAATAGATCTGTACAACAGGAGAAAACACAATTAGTACAAGTATTATATAAAGGAAATATATTCCAAAATAACAGATTTTTAAGAAAATTCCCATTTCAGTTACAATGCGTTTACAATGGACTCGAGTCATTGGCTTTTAATTCTTTTGTTTCGTGTTCAAATAAAGATTTTCCAATTGACCGTTCTAATAAATTAAAAGAAATAATAAGAGATTATTTTCAACATGAATTGCCATCAGATATTGAAATTTCAAAAATTGTACGTATATTTTACTAGCTTATTAAAATTTCTAATTAAAAATTTAAATTTTGATTTTAGATTGATACAACATCCGATGATGAAATCATAAATGATGTTTTATCAATGATTAATATGTATCCAGAAAATCAATTTACTGGTAGAACATTAGCAAGAATATTTTATGGTATACAAAGTCCTAATTATCCGGCTATGATATGGAGTAAATGTAAATATTGGCGATCACATAGTAAAACAGATTTTAATCGTATCATTAAATTAGCAAATTCAGTTATTTTAAAAATTCGAAATTAAAATTAATAAGAAATTTGAAAATTTTATAATTGACTGCAGTGTATTTTGCGATATTTTAAATAAAAGATTAAATTTATTATTAATTTAAACTTGTAAAATAGTGAAATTAGATCAAAATAAATTTCAAAATGCGTGATACTCACCTAACACCTTGATCAAAAATTTATGGATCAACTGCCTTTACTTTGAAAATACTTTATGGCATTTCAAATACAAATTATGTTGAAAAGAAATAAACTACCACTGTGATAACTGGTAACTTAGTAAGTATTGTAATGACATTTCACCAATTTTCAAAATTTCCCATATTGGTACACACACACACACCCTAAGAAACCATCATTTGGGATTTTTCGTATACGCATACATATTTCATCCATCAGATTTATGATAGTATTGTGCTTTTTGTTATGATTTGTGAAAAATTTTTGCTATATACTTTTTCTCGTATGATTATAAAAAGGCAAAATAAAAAAAAATTTTTGTGTGTATTATTTTGACAAAACATTGGATTGCTATATTTTAAGAAATTTTTTATATGAAAATTTAGAAAAATTTATAAAATTGATTTTTTTTAAAGTGAAATTAAAATAATGATTTTAAATAAAAACAATTAAAATATCATTATAATAGTTTATATAATTTCAAAAAAATAGAAATAACAAAGAATAATATTCAGTGTTCAAGTTTTATTTTTTTTTAAGTTAAAGTGTAGCGCAAAATCAAAATAATTACATTATAAAAATATTCAATATTTAAATTGCAATTTGCAATTAATATTATTACTTTACTATACGTACCTATACCATACTCTTTTGTATAATAAACACACCTTTGTCAAAAGTGTTTTCTTAAATTTTATAATTTTTTTTATAACTAAATATTTATATATTCCTGTATTTTTTTCTAAATTGTAATTAAATTAAATTATAAAATCGCAGTTTATTTTTTTTTTTTGTAAATATTGAATTTTCATATTTTTGTGGGATTTTTTTTTTTTCGTTTATTCATTGATACCATACAGTACATATTTACATTTCCAGAGATAGACCAAAAATAAAAACAAATACGCATATCCCCAATTTTAACATAAAATAATAACAATAATAATAAATATTTGTACTTTAATAAACATATTTATAAATATTTGAATTTTAAAAGAGAAACATTAATCAGAAAAGGAAAAAGATTAAAAAAAATAAATCAATTATACATCACACATTTTTCAGTAAATACAAAAAGAAAATGAGCTATTCAACGAGAGCTGATACTGATGCTGGAGGATTATTTGTTAATTTCAATCAAAATATCACGTAAATTTGAAAAAAACAAATGATGATTTGCTTTATTATTACTATTATTATTGTTTTAATTTGATAAAAAATTTTTGTAGATCTCTCGCGGTTGCATCAAAATCTGGTTACAGTTTATTCGGTTTAGGACACAATGTAGACACAAGTTTAGAAATATTATATAGTTTAAAATCTGAGGAAATATTTTTAATTGAACGATTATTTGAAAGTTCATTAGTTGCTGTTGTATCATTAAAAGCACCAAGAAAATTAAAGGTAAATTTCTACTCACCTCTTACATTAATTTATAGAACCTTTACTTATCTGACGATTTGACTTTTTCTC
Source organism: Anthrax anthrax (assembly GCA_963971155.1). Taxonomy (NCBI): domain Eukaryota; kingdom Metazoa; phylum Arthropoda; class Insecta; order Diptera; family Bombyliidae; genus Anthrax; species Anthrax anthrax. Next base: position 21,245,269 of record OZ020120.1, read on the forward strand.
TGTAATTTTAATAAGGTGTGCCATTTTAAAAAGAAAAGTGAAATTTGTAATTATTCATATTCGAATACAATATTGGCAGTTAAATTGAATCGTGAACGTTTAGTTGTTTGTTTAGAAGAAAGTTTATATATCCATAATATACAAGATATGAAAGTTGTACATACGATACGTGATACACCAAGTAATTCACAAGGTTTATGTGCGTTATCATCATCATCAGAACATTGTTATTTAGCATATCCGGGTAGTGTTACATCTGGTGAAGTTCAAATATTTGATGCTATCAATTTACATGCTAAAACAATGATACCAGCACATGATTCACCATTAGCTGCAATAGCATTTAGTCAATCTGGTACAGAAATTGCAACAGCTAGTGAAAAAGGTACTGTAATTCGGGTGTTCTCATCATTAGATGGTACTAGACTATTTGAATTTCGTCGTGGTGTTAAACGTTGTGTTGCAATTGCATCATTATCATTTAGTACATGTTCAGAATATCTTGTATGTAGTTCAAATACAGAAACAGTTCATATATTTAAATTAGATCGTACATATTCAGAAAATGAGAATAAACAAACAACTGAAGATTGGATGGGGTAAACAATTATAAGTTTTTCAATTTATGAAAGAATCGTAATTATTGTTCATTTTTGTTTGCAGATATTTAAGCAAAACGGTATCAAGTTATTTACCTTCTCAAGTCGCTAATGTTTTTACACAAGGACGAGCATATGCTTCGGTGGTGTTACCAGCAGCTGGCGTTAAAAGAATTTGTGCAATAGCAACAATACGAAAAGCTCTAAGGTAATTTACTGTTAATTAATAATAGTAGACATTATCAATAATTTGCCGTACTCATTTGTAGACTTCTCGTTGCTTCCCAAGATGGATATCTTTATGTTTATTCTATTCCACCAGTTGAAGGTGGTGAATGTCAACTAATTAAAAAACATGATTTAAGAAGTGTTGAAAATTTATCAAATGATTTGAAAGGTAACCGATAATTTATATTATTCTAGTATTTTTTAAGTAAATAATGTACATATACATATGTTATAATTTACTTAGAGTCTCAACAATTGGATGAAGAAACAAAAGCAAATCCACAACCTTCTGGTCCGAGTTATGCGTCAGCTGTTAAAGGTGAAGAAGGCCAATAAAACATTTTTATTCTTAGATCAGTTATGAAAATAGTTTACATTTTTAACTACTATCACTTTAAATCAAATACATCTTTTTTCTATATCAAAGAAAAAAATACTATAGTACATACATTAATTTTAAATTAAACGATTTAATACTAATGAAAACAAAGAAAAAACTTTTTGTTTTTGAAATTTATTTAATATCTAATACATTTATATCATTGACACAAACACATACACACAATACATATTACAAATACTTACGAATACCATATAAATTTTACACTCGAGTTATGTACCTATTTTTTTACGTGATTTGAAACAAAAAAAATAATCAATATACAATACATTAATATACATATGTATGTTAAGTATAAAAGTTTTATTTTATCAAAAGGGAATAGAAAGCAAAATATTTTACATTAATATTTTCGATGTGTAATAAATATAAGAAAGAAATAAAATGTAGTAAAGATTCTAAAATAAAAAAGAAAACAAAAGACAAATCGTTCAGTTAATTGTTTGCAAAGAGTTGATTTTTGAAAAAAAAATACAATTTAATTTGACAGTAATAAATTCATAAAATAAAATAGAGGAACTACTAAATATAAAGTAATTAAAGAAAAAAATCATAAATAAATCTTTATATTTTTTTTCTCATTTTATTCATTTTATTTCTCTTGTAATACAATAATTCCCTGCACTATGTATGATTGGTTAGTCACATACATTTGTGATCCACAGAAAATAGTACCATATCTTCTGCTAAATACTGTAGTGCAAAGGATTAATAAAATATTAATGCAATGTTTGCTAAACAGTAAATTTATTTAATTAAAAAATATATATGTATACATTCAATGCTTCTGGCTTCTGTGCAATACAGAAATTCTCATTTTTTTTAAGTCAATAAAATAATAATAAAAAAAAACAAAAGAAAAGAATCATGTAATAGTCACATAAAAAATATTAGAAAATCATACATATTCCAAGAAAGGAATTCTTTTTTGTAAAAATACAATTTAGAAAACTTTTTTTCAAATAAATTTATTGCATAAAAAATGGTGTTTCATGTATTTAATTTGAATAAAAAATGCATTTCCTTTTCTTTTTTTTCTTTTTTTTTGAAAATTGTTTTGGGTTTTTATGAAATTCATACTACAATACATAAAATTTTTACAATTGGTTTTTCATACATGTAATTATATTATTATTAATTTCTGTCTTCATATTATAATAACATTAAATTTCTTGTTTACAGCATTTCATTTTCAATGCTCTACATTGAAAAATTTTTTTTTGTTCATTTTAATAATTTTCTTTTAATCGTGCGTTTGTAATATATTTTAATTTATATTTATCTATACAAACTATATCGACATTTATTATTACGTATGAATAATAATCGTATTAATTTATATATTTTGTTTACTTATTTTTTTTAAATAAGAGTACCCCGATTTTTTTTTTTAGTTTTTTCACTTAAAATTCTAAATTTTTTTAGACTAATACAGTGATTTTTTAAAAATTATTTTATATTCTTCTTAAATACCAAATTCAAGTCAAAATCGTTTTATGTGGTTATAATTAAAATTAGTTAATTGCTTTAATTTATTTTAAAAAAGACATTGAAACTAAAAAATATTTTCAATTTGTGAAACTGTTCTCTTTTAATGCTAAAAACAACTGCAAAAAATGTTTTTTTGTTTATTACTTTATAAGAATGAATTTCAGTTCAATGAACGAACAAACGTTTTATTTTCATTTTTTGTTTTCTTTTTCGAATAATAGAACTACATTAGAATTAATGCAACATCTTCTGGTTTCATACTTGGACATTTCCAATTATATAAATAATATTGTAAATTACCATCACCAGTACCAAATTTTAATGGTGTTAAAAATTTTTTGTTATCCATTAAATCGAGCGCATTAAATACATCCATTTGTATATTTTTAGCTGATATTAATGCGTCATTCATTAAATCAAGCCATGATGTTTTTGTTGATACATTATAAAATGAATATGCAGCTTTAACTTGTTTATGAATTGGATGATGCATGACGGTTGATGGTAAACTATAATAGCTAACCATATCAGTTATATCACCGTTATCATCTTCAACAACAAAACAATCAATTATACCATCAATTGGTGTAAACCAATGACGAAATTCATCTGTAGAAAATACTGGACATAAATGAAATTTTTTCAAATATTCGTCAAGTAATTTATGAGCTGCATCCATATCTTTTGGTTCAATTTTACGAAAACCTTTAGTTTTTGGTGTATCAGGCAATTTATATAATTTTACTGTTCTTTGCATTGTCATATTACGTGCTAAATGAGAAAATTTCACCTAAAAATAAGAAAAACAAGAAATATTAAAAATATATGTTTTAATTCCCTATGAAAAATGAAAATTTTCTAATTTACTAACATCTATTAATTTTTTTGGATTTAATGATCTATGCCAATATCGACATGTTGCTACTGGTTTTGGTAATACAACACCTGCTGTATATGCGGCTTGAAAAATTCCAGTTAAATTAACACGTCTTGTTATTTCACGTATTAGCACTGGAGCAACACGTTTACTACGCAATTTTTTATGTACACATAAAAAGTTTATTTCCACAATTTTTAAAATTTTATCATAGCACCTCAATTGACTAGGTATTGCTGAAATGAAACCAACTAAACGACCAGATTTCACAACTCTAACACCAACATGCCAATCTTGTCTCCAGCCAGGTGGTTGTAGTGACCATTTTAAAAATGTTGGTTGATAATCAAAACGAAACATTGCATCATCATCTTCAACATAATTTTCATTTAATAATGTATATAATTCATTTAATATTGTTGGATTATTTAAATCTAATGTATCCCATTTAAAACCATCTGGTAATGTATATGGTTCTTTTCGTATTTCTGAAATATCTTTATCTGGTTCAATTGATTCATTCGTAACAATTTCCTCATTTAATTTAGGAACTGGTTGAGTTGACCAAAATGTAAATTTTTTCATAACATTATCACGAAAGAATTTTTGATCTAAATTTAATTGATCAACTAAACCTGCAAAAAAAATTTAAAAAAAAAAATAGTGATGATGTAAGTTTACAATACATAAAAGTTGTGAATACAGGGTGGAAAATCGATAATTGCCCTTGGAGTAATTTTCTTTGACAAAAGGAAAAAAAATTTGTATTTTGAATTTTATATAGAATATGTAGTACCTTTTACATTATCTATCATTTCTTCTGTTGTTTTAGGTGTGGTAACTGTTGAACTTGAAGACGGCATAGTTGATTCATCTTCTAGATATTTTATTTTTATATGAAACAAATAAAAAGAAATAAAAATTGAAAATTAGAAAAGAATTATAATTAAAAAAGAAATATAAAACCGAACTTTTATTCTTATCAGCCTTTTCTCGTTTCTTTTGAGATTTACGACTATGAGTTGTAGACTGCTGCTGCTGCTGCTTTTGTTGCTGTTGCTGTTCATCTTCACTTAATTCACCATTATCAATTCTTTTATTATTTTCCATTATTTATTATTGCTATTAATTTTTTGAAGAAAAAATAAAACTGAGATTAAATTAATGTTGAATAAACCGCCTTCAAAAAAAAAATTCTTTACTTCTTTTACTGTGAACTATGATTGTATAGTAAAAGTAGTATTAGAAGATGACAAGTATAATATGGCGATTGCACATGCCCGGATTCTTCTTCTTTTTTAAAAAATTTTACGAAAATTTAATGGGACTTGTGGTAGTTAAAATTTGTTATCATTTTATTCGGAATGTGGATTGTAAAATTTCGAACGCGAGTTGTTTTGTTTTGGTTTAAACAGCTGATTTCAATTTTAGTGTAACATGTTTTCTTTTTTACTTTTTGAGTAATAAGTTTTTAAAATTCAGATCAAAGAGCATATATAGAGTTTCCACTTGTCTGTATGTTTGCAAAAAATGTCTTCGAAATGTCTTCGAAATATCTTCGAAACACATTTAATACAATTGTATATATGTGCATTTATGTGTTCGAAATTTTGACAGTTTTATTACTTGGAAACTCTATTTGAATATATACTTTTTGTTCAGATTCAACACCATACAGTTTAGAATTTAAATGCAATTTAATTTTAAATAACCAAAGGCACTTTTTATAATTCCTATTAAGTTTTAAATTTTATGATTATTTACATTTTATAAAATAAATTTATTTAAAAAATTGATTTAAGAAAAAATGTCAGAAGAACCATCAGTTGCAAAAGATGCAGTATTAGTGCAAAGTGATAGCTTACCAGATGGGACTCTGAAAGTGCATGGTTATGAATGGAACAATGGGATAAATTATTCAAATCTTCTAGATTCATATATGACGAGTGGATTTCAAGCAACAAATTTCGGTTATGCTGTTAAAGAGATTAATAAAATGGTATACAAATTTTTAGAAGATTAATAATCTTAAAAAATAATTTCTTAAAAAAAAGATCTCTTCTAGATCTATTCCTTTAAGCGAAGATCGTAAAGATGTTTATGAAGATGATGAATTTATAAAAAGAAAACATAATTGTACAATTTTTCTTGGCTATACATCGAATATGGCATCATCTGGAATAAGAGAAACTATACGATTTTTGGTTGAACATTCAATGATTGATTGTATTGTAACAACAGCTGGTGGAATAGAAGAAGATTTTATTAAATGTTTAGCTCCAACGTATCTCGGTAAAATAAACATAAAATACTGTTACATAATACAATATTAATTAATTTTAGGCTCTTTCGAATTACCCGGAAAACAATTGCGTGAAAAAGGTATAAATCGTATTGGTAACTTATTAGTACCAAATGATAATTATTGCAAATTTGAAAATTGGGTAATGCCATTACTAGATGAAATGTTAATAGATCAAAAAGAGAAAAATATTTTATGGACACCATCAAAAGTTATACAACGATTAGGTGAAAGAATTAATGATCCATCATCGATATATTATTGGGCAGCAAAAAATCATATACCAGTATTTAGTCCAGCATTAACTGATGGTAGTTTAGGTGACATGATGTATTTTCATTCATTTCGTAATCCTGGTTTAATTCTTGACATAATATCAGATTTAAAACGTTTAAATACAATTGCTGTAAAAGCAATCAATACTGGTATTATAATAATTGGTGGTGGTGTTGTTAAACATCATATTTGTAACGCAAATTTAATGCGTAATGGTGCTGATTATGCAGTTTATATAAATACAGCATCTGAATATGATGGTAGTGATAGTGGTGCTAGACCAGATGAAGCTATATCATGGGGGAAAATTAAAAAAGATGCAACACCAGTTAAAATTTATTCAGATGCAAGTCTTGTATTTCCATTATTAGTTGGTGAAACATTTGCAAAGCATCATTATGCGAAAGTAAAATAGAACAAAAATTTTATTAAATAAATTATTGTTTGACAAAGACTGTTTTTTTTATTTTTAATTAATTTAAATTTTTTGGAATTCACTTTTTGTTTTTATTACATTTCTCTTTGTCCCTCTGAATACAAAAAAAACAGCAATTAAATATGTGATTTTTTTTTAATTTTAATAATTTTCTTTCGTTTTACATACATTTTACTATTTTTTTTTTTTTTTTAGTTACCAGTTAAATATTTGCATATATTAATTGCTAATCATTATAATATTTTAAATATAACAGAAACGATTTTTATTTATTTTATTTACAAAAATTGCGTGATATTTATCTTTAATCTTTGTTTTGTTTTCGAATTTTATGCCAAATTATATTCAATTAGTATAGTATTTTAATGAGTATTATATGCAGTATGTATATAAAGATAATATAAGATGAATATCTATATTTATTATTTTCAATGTTTCTGTGTAAATTTGCATGCATATACATACATAATATCTTTTTGAAATATCTTTTTTTTTTCTTTTGTTTTAGATTAATGCTATAATTTTGTTATTATTTTAATGCTTAGCATTTATTGACCATATTTTCATATATTAAAAGATGAGGATAAATATGGGTGTAGACATTCGAAGATGTTTTTAATGCTTCTTTAAATCGATAATTAAAAACAGATAGATCTGTCGCCATTTATCTTCACCTTAATAAACATACAGTATTATATTTACTTAAAAAATCCCATTAATATTGATAAAATTTTTTCATTTTTATCTATTTATTAAATTTTGGTTTCATTTTTTTTTTTTAAATTTATCATAAATTGTAATAATGCTAATTATCCATGTAATAATATATTAACATGCGCAAACTATATTTATATAGTATATATATGTATGTATAATAATATAATATACAAATACACAATAAATTTAATTAATTTATTACAGCAATTAAATATTTATATGCATAATAATTTTATATTATTTTTATAATTTTATTCCATGTTGATTTGTTCAATTAATTTGTTATCTAAAAACTATAAACAACTTTAAGGCGAAATTTACAATTATTATTTTTCTTTTGGTTTTTAAATATTTCAAACTTAAAAAAAAATATATTCTGAATTGTATGTATAATAGAGTTTCTAATATTTTGTTGAATATAATAACAAAAGCATGGAGCAAATACTAAAGAATCAAATTCGAAATTCAGAAAAAAAAAACCAACGGTTCAAAATAATTTTCGTATTAAATTAAAAAATATTTAAGTTACAATATGAAATCACAAAATATACATAAATTTAAAAAAATTATATATGCATGCGTTACGTTTATACAATTACAAATTACAAAATTTTCTAATTGACAATATGACACATTATTTGATTTAAATATTATTTTATTTCTTTTTTTATGAAAATGTAACAAAGTGTATACGTATGTATGTTACAAAAATAATATCATGGGAGAAATTATATTCTAGAGATTTTTTTTTTCCGTTAAAATTATAATTAATAACACAGCTACAATACATAAAAAAATCATTATAATCAAATTAAACACGAATATAATGATGATATAAAAAATGTGAGATTTTTAAAATTTAATCATAATTAATTTGATCTCAATTTCAATTATAAATAGAGTATTTTGTGAACTTTATTTTGCATTACGTGCAAGGAAGCAAAAAAATTAAATTAAATAAATTACTTATGTTAAAAATTTATAAAATATCATATCGTACATGGTATTTAAATAAATTTTCCATAATAAATCTAACTAAAATAAATTTTCGAGTTAATTTAATATTTTGCTGTTGTTCATCGTTTTGTTGTTCCTGTTTTTCATTGAATAGAATATTATAATTACTTTTACGTTGTTGTAATTGCAAATATTTGGTAATATTAAAATTATCATTATTATTATAATTATCATAAATATGAATATTGTTGCTGTTACTATTATTATTAATATTATTACTGTTACTATTATTATGATTACAATTATAATTTCTATTTTTATTATTAATTTTATTAACAAATCACATATTCTCATCAAATTTAGCAAAATTACTATCCCATTGAAACGATGATGATTCATTACCATTCTTTTTGTTATCTTGCTGCTGTTGCTGATTTATAGGTGAAGCTGATGAAGTTTTAAAAAAATCATCATCCTCAAATGGATCTTCTGTTTTTCGTGCAAATATATTTACGGATTCTGATTTTTTAATATTTTCTTGTCGTTTTGTCAATTTTAAATGATTCTTTTTTGGTGGTTCAGAATTCCATTGATCATCATTTTCAAATACAAATTCAGCTTGTGAGAAATCATCTTCAAACGCACCGGTTGTTGCTGTCGTTGTTATTGTTGTTGTTGATGTTGCTGTTGGTGGTTGTTCATTTTCAAATTTTGATATCTGCACTTTATCATCGAAACGTAGTTTTTGTGTTGGTGTTTGATTATTAACAACAACAAGTTCTTGTTCATTTACATTAATTAAATTTTGAAGTTTCTCTTTATCAGAAAAATCATTTGAAAAACGGAATGATGACTTTGTTGCTGCTGATCCAGAACCAGTCGTTGGTGCTGTAGATGGTGGTGGTGGTGAATTAAAATCACTTTCAAATCCATGTTCTTCAAAATTAAATTTATTATTGCTACTGGTATTTGATCTTGGTGTATCATCTAAATCTTCAAAATCGAATTCTCGTCTTAATACACCGCCTTTTGCATTTTTCATATCTTCAAATGCATCAAATTTTTGCACATAACGATCACTTTCTGGTGGTGGATAAGCATATTTATCACCTCTTTTTCTGCGTTCTATTTCGATCATACGTTGATGCATTTCATGACGACGTCTGTTTAGTCGTTCAAATTTATCTTCATCGATTGACGGATGTTGTTCATAATCCTCTTCTTCATAATCAATATAATCATAATTTCCATCTCGATCTCTAACGTATCGTGTTACTGGTATGTTACCTTGCCGACCACCACCGTCCACTTCTTTACAGCTACGTGATCGTGGCTTCTTTCTAAATCTGAAAAAAAAAAAAAAACGAAACAAAACTTTAGACTATGAATGTTTAATAAATTAAAAAAATTCTACCTTTTATCTTTTTCTCCATCTGAACCAGATAATGTGTGACAAAGAACACGTCTACTTTCCGCTAATCTTCTTTCAGATTCTGATGCACTTGACGGTCGTTTCCAACTTTTTTGACTAGTAGGCATTGGTTCTAGAAAAATAAAAACATGAAAAAGATCAAATCAATAAAAAATATGCATTTGTTCTTACCTTCACCATCCCATGGGCTAGATCCACTGCTTTTACGAATTCTTGTCCCTTGCGTTGGTCTTTGTAAACTTCTTGTATCACCAGGTGGTCGTCTCATTTGCATTTCATTCTCAGAATCTTGATCGTATTCTTCATTTCCACTTCTCATCTTCATTCCCTTTCTTAACGATCGAGATTTTTCATTACTCGTCAAATATCTCTCACGGAAGTCTTCTCTACTATCTAGACTGCCATAAACGTCACCACTTCCAAAACTTTTATGGCGTCTACCAGTACTTTCATATGATTCTACACTGTCACGATCAAAACTCTTTCTATCGCGATCATAAAAGTATTCTCCTCTAGACGATTTATGAATTCGACCACCACCACCATCTCGTATGAATTCTTCTTCGTAAATATTTTCGTAATCTCTTCGTTTTTGAGACTTTTCAAAAGCAACACCATCGCCATAAAATATCATTTTTCTATTTTCTTTAATATCTGGTGATTCACCATACGATTCAAAATCATAATCCGGTGGAGGACGAGAATATTCTCTATAGTATTTTCGTTTATCGTAGCTTTTGCTATATTCTCGACGATCGTAAGCTGGATGACGCTTATCATATGGTGGACCATAAGTACTTCTTTCGTAAGAAGCTCGATCGAATGGTCGTCGTTCATCATCATCTGGTGGTGACCAATTATGACGACTACCGCCCCCTCCTGTTTGATACCAATTTTGTGAATCTATTACAACAAATTCTAATAAAAGATAAATTCGAATTTTCATAAATATTTGTTTTTACCTGAATCGAAATTCTCTCTACTTCGAGACAATGCTGCTTTCATCCTCCTATCTCGTCGTTTCAACATTTCTTCTTCATACCTAAAACATACGAGGTAACAATAACATACAAATTTTTTTTTAAATTTTAAAACATACTCATAATCATCGTCACATGAATTCATTCGTCTTGCATGTCTCATGTAATATCCATGACGATCAGCTGCAGAAGGTACCCGTTTTTTATAATCTGGAGCTTCGTCATCCCATGGACTTAGATCACGTGAAGATGATGATGTATGTCCTCTTGGCCATTTTTTCCCATATTCTTGATCTTCCTTCCAATCATCTTTGCCGTCTGAGGAGCATGGTGATTCACCAGTTCCTTTCGCTGTTCCTGATTTAGCAGGTCTTCCTGAACCAGTAATTTCTTTTTTATTTTCTACATTGGGTTTTTCAAAAACAGCCCATGATTCATTAGCATTGCTCGGTGTCGCAGACGACGTCACCGGTTTAATAGTTGACTCTGAAACGGCTACATTTGCTTCAGGAGAAGAACCGCAAACAACATCGCTTAGAGATCCAGAATTCGTTCGTTTATTACCATCGATCAAATTTGTTACAGCCGCAGATTGTGGAATTGGTGATTTGGATGCAGGTGATTTAATTAGAGGTGATTTCGACAGAGGAGACTTTTGTGCTGGTGATTTTTGAATTTGAATAGGAGATGTTGAAACATCATTGAACTGCGATTTAGTTGTCAATATAGCTTGACCATTCGGAGAGATTCGTTGTTGTTTACTTAGAGCAGCAGTTGGTGAAGTGGAAGCATTTTCTGCTGTTGTTGGAGATTTTGAGAAATTTGGCGATAAATGGTCACGACTATCTAACGACAAATTGGATATTGCACGATTCATCAATTCATCAATTTCTAAATCATCTTTATTTGAAACAGTCAAGGTGTGCATGGGCATTCCATTTTGTTTGATTTCTTTGGTACTAGTTGTATTTTCTTGTTGAATCAAATCTGATTTTTCAACATCATTAGATTTTGTTTCTGGACTAAATGTCTCCTCTTCAGAAATCTTTGTAATTGATTCATCAAAAGTATTCATCTCTTCAGTTTTTTCAACATCATCATCCCAGTCAGTTACGGCAGTTACTGTGTGAGCAATATTTGAAAGACTATCTAATGGTCGTGCTGATTTTTCAAATAAATCTTCAACGAGTATTATATCACGTAATGCTGCGTATCTATCTTTGGCATGTGAAATAGCCTCTGTAATCTTAGTATCGATTTTAGGAACTTGCATAGGTGTTACTATCATATCTTCACCCGTGGTATTTATTTCATTTATTTCGTTATCAGCTTCTGGTTTTGTTTGTTCAAAACTAACATCATCTTCTGCTTCCTCAGAAGAATCATTTTGTTGTACTGTATCGCTTTGCATTTCTTGATCGATAATTTCTCTAAAAACTGCGTATCTATCGGCCGATGGGACTATAGATACAGGTGGCGGAACAACTTGCTGTTCTGGCTTTACATCTAAATTCGAAAAGTTCGCAACAAATGAAGTGGTTGGTTCTTCTCCAAAATTATCATCAAATTTGGCTATAAATGTAGCTTCTGAATCTTGATCAAAATTTACTTTGAATACAGGTGTGCTTTCTTCAACTAATTTCTGCTGCTGTTGTTGACTTTTTTTTCTATTTTCTATAAATTCAGAGAGATAAGATGTTAGCTCGACAAGAGTCATGGTACTTAGTTTTGAAGTGGGAACATTTAATTTTGTGGCTAATTCATCGATGCCTAATGTTAACAACTGACTCAATGTTATATCTGGTAAAATTGATTCAGCTTGATTATCTATTACAATTGGATTCATTGTAGACGGATGTTCAACTTCAGATTTCGGTTCTGTATGATCAGATCTACGACCACGAGTTTTCGTTTGAGGAGGAGGTAATAACGGAGGAACATCGTTGCGTGACATAGTTATTGGGGTGAGATAATCTTCTTCATCGCCACACATGCCTGGCTTTCGAGCTGGCCTCCCTGGTCCAGGGAAACTAGAATCTATCCGACTAACTTTTCTCGAGGGCAATGGAATTGGAGGAGCAGAATCTGATCCTAAAGGTTGATTACTAGTTGATTTGATTTTTGCACTAATGTACTCATACCGTGACGGGGGTGGGATGGCTGATGATGAAGTGATACGCGGCCGAATAACAATATCGGAAAATTGTTTTTTTGGTGGTAATGGTGGTGGCTCTATATGAGATGAAGTATGATCTGGTCGTGGTGGAGGTTCTGGTGCTGTTTCATTTTCACTCAAAGAATCACTTTCCTGCAATCTTCGCATATTTATGCTGTTTGAATCCCGCTTCGAGAATTTTTGTCCGAAAAGATGAGGCATTTTCTTCGAACTTATACTATTGATTACATCAACCGTGTTCTGCTTGAAGACACTAGGTCGATTTCTTGATATTGATGTTGGAGATTCACTGGTTTGCCTTTCAATTTTTTTCTGTCCTGGACTAGTTGATGAGTTCCAACTCTCTGGTGGTAAACTAACTTGCAATGGCCCGTTAAACACGTTGATATCCTTCTTGTATTTTCCAGAATCATCCATTCCAATTTTACTTTCCGCTGTTCCACTAATTTTGTTTCCGAATTGAAATTCGAATGGATCCAATTTACTAAATATATCACCATCTTGAAATGGATCACTCTTTTTACGAGTTGGAGAAAATGGATCTGTATCCCGTGGCATCATTATTGGCTCTTCTAATTTAGTTCGTTCAAGGTTTATATTCAATGGTTTTTCAATATGACCTGATGATTTTACTTGGCCTGTTGAATAATAACTACCTTGAGTCGAATAATTTTGTGTTGAAAAATTATTAGTTTTTGCTTCCGTTGATGATGATGAAGTTTTTGTGCTTGATACATCAATGGAAGATTGATTGATTGAAGACTGTTGTTGTTCTGAAGACTTTTCTATAACGTCTGTAATTCCAGATTCAGTATTTCCTTCATCACCAATAAATGTTGCTGGAAAACTGTCTTCTTGCCCAGACAATTCTTTTAAAACTTTTTTTGGAGGATTTTTAAGTTCGTGGAAGAAGTATTTCTTATCGATATACGGTTTACTTTTACCTGTTCCTAATGGATCAAGATCAGTAAAAGCATCAACATATGGTGCTGGAGTTGTGCTTGATTTTGATGACATTTCTTCCCCAGTTTTTTGCATTGTAATATCTTCTAATTGTTGAGTAGAAACCGTTGTTGTTAGCGTTGTCGAAGATGAAGATGATACACAAGCAGTAGTTGTCACCGTGGCCGTGTTTGACGATGTCATAGAATTTACATCAAGAGATTTAGTTGTTGCTACTGCTGTTGATGATGATGATGTAGAGGATTCGAAATGAGCAATAACATCGTTGTGATCTAACCAACTATCCGATGATTTCTGTAAAGAATTCGATGTGTTATTAGTGGTACTAAGAGTTTGAAGATTTTTGAATGCAGCGGTCAAATGTTCATTAATTGGATCTGAAATTGATTTTGATGTTACTGCTGATGGTTTTGAATGTCTAGACCGAGTTGATTCTGGCGGTGGAAGAATGTTGTAAGTCTGAAATTGAATATAGTTTAGCTTTTATATAATTTATTGGGTTTCCACTTTTTTACGTACAGGAAAATTTGTAAATGAATCACCAAATGGATCCTCCTCAGATGAAATTTTTGTACTTGGTGTTGGTTCGCTAGGTGTTATCCTTTCCATTTGTGTTATACCTCTTTGTATTGAACTTAATTCTTGTTCAAGATCAACCAAATCGGCAACTGATTCTGGAGACATCTAAAGAAAACAATTCAATAAAAATTCTAAAAACTTTCCCAAAAAAATTTCTGTATGCTTACTTCTTTGGCATTCGTTTTTGTTGATTCATTAATAGCTTTAGTCAAAGATGTTAGATTCGATGCTTCATTTGTCATATTACTGCTTTTAACAGTCAGTGATAATGGTTGATGCTCATGTATTGTTTTACTTTGGATTTGTTGTCTAGCCATTTCAATTTCTTTTTTCTTTAATTCGAATACTACTTGAAATAAATCTCTCATAGCAAGTACAACCTAAAATGAAATATATTTGTATTTCTACCTGTTTTCTTTCTTTTTTTTTCATATTTATTCAAATTTTAAGTAGGTACCTACATATATATATAATTTTAGATTTTAAAATAAAGAAAAATTATTTATACCTGACTTGCTGCTTTATCAGTCTTGATACCAAAAAATCGATGACCGCTATCTGGTGAACCGAATATATAACCAAATGCTCTTGAATCGGTCATATCCTGTGCAATAAATGATATTTTGTGTACTGGATGATGATATAATGAATCTCCAGTTTTTTCATCACGTAAACGTAATCCTTCTATAGTTACATGTATTGTGATTCTTTGTTTATGTTCACCAGCTGCCCTAATTGCCATTTTTAAATCTTGTAAGGCTTCTTGGCACATTCGATCACCTCTTGCTTCGCCAACTTCTAAAATTCCAATTAATTTCGCTTTAAATGTGACACCATCACCAAAAAATCTTCCTGGATCATTCCTATCTAAAAATTTAAAAGATAAAATCATATATTAGTCATTTTATATAGCAATTAATTTAATTAAATAAAAAAGAAAACAAATTTTATCTGACCAGTGTTCTTCACCATGTTTAAAACAAATCCATTAAAGTTCAATATTTATTTAATTTTTTTATATTCTTTTTTTTTTCACATTTAAAAATCATTAAAATGCCAAATATGTATGTATGTATTTTATGGCAAAAATTTAAATTAAATATTTAACAAAACAAAATATAAATAAATTTGTTTTTGAACATTGAAATTAAAAAAAAACTACGACAATAAAAATACATATTCAACTGTCATTGTTGTTGTTATGTGATTATAACAAAAAAATAAAAAAATAAAATAATGTTTTCTTTCTATACAATTACTACATAATTTCTATCTGCTTGTATTTAACTCTTTTTTCTTTCTTTCTTCTATACATCAATTAGGACAAGTAATCTGGGACTGGAAACAAAACATCTTTCTACACTATTATCTGATCTATCTATCTATCTATCTAACTATATCGTCTTAAATAAAATTACATACCAAGTACATACAATATACAATACATGTACCTATTCTATATGCAATTTATAGAATGACAGCACTACCAGAACCAGACAGACATCACCAGATAACTATACAGTATACATTCAACATTGTATTTATTCATGTATTCTTGCTTTGATTCATACAACCAATCGAGTCGAGTATATACCATACAACTTCTTTATTTTTCATCTACAAATTCAGACAGATTCTACATAACATAATTATATTTTATTTTCTCGGTTTATATAGTAGAATCGTATTGTATTGAAAGAAGATTATGTTTTTTATTTTGAAAATACAAATATTTACAATAATTTAGTCATGCCAGATGTAGAATAGAAATAAGTAAATACGTTATATTTACAAAATTAAATAACGAAAATTAATGAAAAATTTACATTGTAATTAAATGAACGTAGGTATGTACTTGAAATATTGAAATAATGAATTTTTGCTTCTAGGACATTACTTTTATTTTTATTTTTCTTTATAAATATTTATTGATTTTGAAGAGAAAAGAAAAGGAACTAACTAATTATAAAAAAATTAATTTTAAAATTTAATTGATTTATAATGTTCGACTTCGAATAACAGTTGATTTAGGTCCTTTAGAAATATGATACGTATCATGATATAAAAATTAAAGTATAAAACGAATATAGTACAAGCAATCATGAAAAAAAAAAGGTGAAGCAAATGCAAGTCCTGTTCATCTTATTTTATTATAAAACGCTCGAAACTATGCACTACAAGCAATTCATGATTTAAATCAATTTTTCCTTTGAAAAAAACATTTTTTAATTGATTTCTTTTTTTTTTTTTGTATTTTAATTTTCTTAAAAGGAAAATACTTACATTTACATGGACTAGTTTTTTTTCGTAGAGTCTGCATGGCTATAAAATAATTGTATTTTGTTGCTTTTTTTTTTTTTGCTTAAAAGCAACTTAAAAGCAATTTCCTTCCTTTTTTATATATGTTTGTGTAGTTGTTTTTAATTTATTTTTAAAAAATTTTATTTTTATTTTAAATTTATTATTATTATTATTTTTTTTTTGTTTAAATTTTAAAAGCGAACTTAAAAAACAATACAACAACAACAAAAAATCTTATGCAAACATTTTTATATGAATTTTAACAAAATTTTCTTATTTTTCGCACAAACATTTGAAATGATAAATTTTATTTTTTTATTAAATTAAATTAAATTTCGTTTTTGTTTTATTTTTAATTTTCTTTTTTAAATACAAATTAGAAAAGTTTTATTTATTTATCACAGTAATTATTAAATGTGGTAATAAACATTTTTTTTTTTTTAAATATTACACATAATTAATATATTATATTTGAATTTTTTATTTTTGTTTTGATAACACTCATACACGTATTATATACAAAATATAATGCATATATACACATTAATTAATTAAGCGAAAACATTTTTTTTTCTCGTACATTACAATTTACTCGTATATCATTGTGATATATGTACTATAAAGCGTTCTGGTAAATGTATTCTATAGGATATACATATGCATAAAATACATGATAAATAATGAAAATCGATTTTTATTTTTATTTTAATTTTTTAAATATTCTAATTACACTACAAAAAACATGATTTATTTTCATTTAATTATTATTTCAAAAAATTTATAATTTTAACTTTAAATTAACGATTTTATAATTTAGTTGAAATGTAATTGAACGAATGAACTTTTCTATTTTAATGATTCTTCTTTTTTTTTTTATTCATTTATTGTGGTATAGTTATTACACATAAAATTGAATATATAAATAATTTTTCTTTTTCTTGATTTTTCCCCATAAATTTTACAATATAAATATGTGTATAACAATAAATCATAAAAATATTTATTATTTATAAATGTAAAAAGCCAGATTAAGCATACACATACACAGATCCGCTCACATATAAGTATTACACCCATATACTTTTAAATTGCCCCTACAAATATGCAATACGATATTCCATAAATTCACACAAAAAAAAACTCTGTACAGTACACGATACGGCTATATTACGTACAAAAGGTTATTTGATTTTTGTTTTAAAATTTTTTCTTCTTTAAATAAATTATATATGTATGTGTATTGTTATCTATAGTATACGTGTATGTACTCTAGATTTTCCTTCTATTTATTTTTATTTTTAAAGTTTATTTTCTTCTTTTCAAAGTAGAAAAAAAAATCAAAATGAAAATGTTATGCATGAGGACTGGAACAAAAATATTTTTCATTCAATAGTGGTTAAACCCGGCGTTTAAACGTACAAACATGTAACGGCCATACATATTGTATGTATATGTATATAGCATTTTATATGAAGATGAAAAATTTATTAACCCTCATACTGACTACATATGTATATTTACTATACATATATAATACCATACCAATTAAATAACACAAATGCTTTAGATGATGTAGCTTGTATAGTCGTATATAACCAAAATACTGTGGCAAAATATGGGTATATGGCATATGCATGAATGCACATACGACAAGATACGTATGGACGAGTATATCATACGATATCGATTTTTCAACAACTTAAATTTTCCTATTTGTTTTTTTTTTTCACATACTATCATAAATATTTGATATAATTTTAAACACTACATAAATAATTAAGAATTAATTTTCCTTTTTCTTAATTAATTTTTTTTTTTTTTTGAATTATTCAATTTATCATAAATAAAAAATATGTACATGACGAAATTCAGTAGTTCAAATAAAAATCTGTTAGATTTGTCGAGTTTAATTGTTACATTATGTAAAGAACATCTCAATTCTCATGTATTGATTTTCCTATTTTTTCATATTAATTTTAAATTAATTTTAAAATTAAATCAAATTTTTTTTTTTTTTAATTTTGCACAGAATTATATTGAATAACTTTTGCAAAATAGAGTCTAGAGTCCTAGAAAACGGAATCACTAAATATTCAATTAATTTATTTACCTATGTTGTCAAATACATTTTAAAGTGCAAATAATTTTATTTTGTTTATTGTTTTTTTTTTTAAATTAATTTTAGGTATACAATTTTTTAATTTTTTACACTTAATTTATCCTTTATTTTTTTTATTTTTATTTAAATTATTTCAAATTGTTTTATAAATTTTAAGAACTGTACAAGTGCAAGTACACTGAACATAAAAAAATTTTCGAATTTATTTAATACATATCCACCACCCTTACAAAAAGGATAATAATATATGTGTGCTAATAATGGTATAAGTTAACTAATAAATTGTTGGAATTGATAGAAAAAGCAAAAAGGATACACACAGTACATACAGTAAATTTTGTAGCGGCAACAACAATACATCAATAAAAATCGCATGCAATGCATATGTATGTGTGTACATAATTCACACACATATCTGTATGTGCAATTTTCATTGATTTGATTTTTTGGGGAGCATTTTTTTGTTTGAATACAATAATATACTACATACAAGAAGAAATTGATGAACAACCAAAAGGTAGTGGTGTGTGTGTTTTGGTTGAAGGAGAAATTTTTTTCAATATTTCTTCACACGAATTTGTATGATTGCAAGTTGCAACATAAAATTTAAATGACAGGATTAAAGGCCGTTTAAATACTGATTTTAAAACCAATTTTAAATTAATTTTTTTTTCTAAAATAGCTGTTGCATTAAACTAAATAACAAAAGGATTTTAATTCTAATTTTCAAACTCCAAAATTTTTCATATGTACAACCTCAGTAGAATTATTTATAAATTTAAAGTCTTAAATTTATTCAAAGTCTTGTAAATAACGTTTCATTGCTCTACTTCTACTATTTTTAAAATTCGAATGAAATGACAGTTGACAGGTTTTAAGTCCATTTTCTTCTTAAACTCTAGAACTCCAGCAGCAGTTCCAGTTCCAGTTCAATATTTCAATTCGATATTCCAGTTGTGTTCCAAAAAAAAAAACTGACTTTTCAATTTCATTTATTCGCTTTCTTTTTCTTACTCATTCATTCATTCGTTGTCCAGTAGCGGAACTGTAAAGTAGTTTTGTTGTGTTCTTCAATTCGGGTTTTATATTAATAGTCCGTCGTATTCGTCGGGCCCATCATAGAAAATTTACAAATAAATTATTTTTTTTTGGTTTATTTCTTTTTAGAAAATAAATAAATTTATTTATTTTATTCTATCAAAAGAATTTACATTTCCTAGAAAAGTGTAGTTTTACCAAAATTATATTCCAATTACTTGTTTTTAATAATTCTTTGATTTATTCAAAGAATAACAAAAATTTTGGAAAAATTTGTTTTGTGTTTTTTTTTTATATCTAAATAAATGAATGAAAATAAAATTGTATTGAAAAAAGAATTTGTGTTTAAGTAAAAGAAATTATTAAAAAAAAAACAAAAAGTGAATTAGAAAGTAAAAGAAAAAATAAAAATAAGAATCAAAGTTTTGTTTATTTTTTTTTACAAAAGAATATAAATTAAATTAGTGAAGAAAAATTAAAAGAAAATTAAGGAAAAATGAATAAAACCTGTGCAAGATGTAACAAAATTGTATACCCCATCGAAGAGCTAAAATGTCTAGACAAGGCAAGGTTCCCCCATTTTTTTCTATCATTACTTACTTTACTTAATATAAAATTTTAACTTTAAAAAAATAATTATTAATTTCTAATATTTTTGTTAACTTTTTTTTTAAATTATTGTTTTATTTTAAAGAAATCCATTATTGTACATACATATGTATGTACAAAATTTTGTAAATTTAATTCATAGATAAATCAAATACAAGAAAAAAAGTTATTTTCGAAAAAAAAGTTAGTTAAATGGATTCTCATTGTGAATTCATTATGTGTACATATTAAAAAAATACCATTTTGGGTGAACTGTTGCTTCACAAATGGTCTACGATTCTTCAAGAGTGTATGCATATAATGTATGCCAGACCAGCTGCTTTGCTTTTTTTATGAAAATTATTTTCTTAACATACATATCCATCCTATTACTGCTACATAATTTTTTATTGTATACTAATACTGCAATACATTTGTGTAGATTTACTTATAATGTAAAATGATGAGTATTATTTATCACCGAAGAAGATTTTCTTGCTTAAAATTATACTGTATAGATCTTTCAACCCATGCATATAGTTATATGGTCAAAAAAAAAAAAAAATTAAAACACCTACTATAGTTAAGCATTAAATAATGCGCAAACTAAAAGATGACCATTGAATTTGTTTTGCATCTGCCTTGTGTATAGTATAGGTACATATAGGTATATGTAGATATAGTTAAAACATGATTAAAACAGAGAAATCTTAACCAATTATACACACACAGTTATTTAGAGTTTCTTGAATTAATATAGTATACATATAGGGCTTATTTTCACACAATCATATAATGATTGAGAATTACCACAATGTGTAACTACCACTACAGTGTAATGAATGTGTATAATTTCAAAGAGAATTGATAAATCCTTTAAAATCACATTTCCTTTTGTGGATACCTCATTGATTACGTATGTAACAAGTTCTTCACAAAAAAGTCAATTTTTCTGCTTTGAGGCTGTTTCGTAGTTTGGTCATTAAATTCTTTTTTTTTTGTTTTTCAAATATAATTTGCTTGTATGCTTTTTATTGTAATTTTTTAACTGAAAAATATTTCAAATATTTCGTCAAGGTCGACTAGCAAGAACAACTTAACAAAAAAATAAAAATAAAATGATTGCGCATTATAATGACGATGACGAGTTTTTTTAAAGTTGTAAGCAAAACTTGGACAACAACTTGGATACCTACATATTTGTACTTTATACCTATATATACACGTAATTCATCTAACTTTGAAAAATATGTAATTTTTATTTTATTTACCCTACCACAGTAATATATACATATAAGCAATTTGTCTTGTAAGAAAACTTATGTGTAGTTGTCTGAAGCAAAAAAAAACAAACTGATGGTTGGTATATTATAAGGTGTGTAAATAATACATGAACAACAAATTTACTACACACGTTGCATTTTTAAACCCGGAAAAATGAAAACAAAATTTCTAAATAAAAAAGAAAAACTGTAGTAGATACGTATACTACCTACCTATATAATTTTTTCAAATACCCATAATTCTGCATTATTATGTATGTATGTATAAACTTAAGGAAAACCAAGTAAATATAATGCTCATAATGACCATAAAATTAAGTACCAATACATATAGGTAATTTGTTTTTTGTGTTGCTTACAAAAAAAATTTTTTTTTGTTGTTAAGAACTTTTAATAACAAATGATCAAATTACTTTTGGTGTTATTCACATGTTTTAAAAAAAACGAAAACAAAGGGTAAACAAGAGGCGAAGCAATATTCAAACTTAATTGAATGTAAAGAAAAACAAACACGTACAAAGAATAGAGGGTGATAATTTGATATTATAGGGCAGGATAAAGATGTGAGAGGGAATTTTGAATTTACGAACAGATGCAAATGTGATGTGATATAATCATTAAATTAAATATGTAGGTAATTGAAAACCTTTTAAGTTGGATGCAAAAATTTGATTACAATTAAGAGCTATTGAAAATTATTTTTTCGTATTTTTCCAATAATAATATCAATTAGAATCAACAGAATAATTACACAATTTAAGCTAAAAATGTATTGAACACGTGACATTAGAAAAAATTTTAGTACATACAAGCACGTAATCTACATTATGACATGAACTTATAATAAATTTATTGCCAATTTGCACATTTATTATATTAATGTAATGTATGTAGAAAAAATGTGATTCTTAATTTTATCGATCAGAATTTTCTTTTTATAAAACTTATAAAATATGTTATACGCCTCTGTATGATGACAATAACGTAAATTGAATTTCATCAATGCAATATACTATATTCTTGAAGGAATATTTTATTCATTAACAAACTTTTGAATGTGCTGAACAATGGGTTCTTGATGAATAGCACCACTTCTGCTTGAGGGTATATTTTTATTCCTTATAGTAATTCTTGAGCATGAAAATTGTTTTCCCAAATACTCCACCCTTTTTTTTTCTTTAAAACAGAAAATATAGAAAATTTCCATTCCACTTTAGTGATTATAATCAAGACCGAGGTACCTACTTTTTGATTTTTGACTATCATTAATTTACCACAGAATATGCAAATGATTAAAAATCAGATGCCAAAAAATATGTATACATTCGATGTATAAATGTATGTACATATGATGATTATAAGATATAAAAGTTAAAAAATTAATGTTATTTTTGCTTTTAACACTATAGATAAATCGTAGTACATGTACATATTTATATGTGTGTACACAAAATATGGGTAAGGTATACAAAATGTGAATGTATTCATATAATTATTCACCTTCATCAGAAAAATTGGAAATGTATACACATTATGCTTGTATATTAAATTGTCATATTAAATTCGTCGTCGTTGTTGTTGTTATTCTTAGGCTTTTAAGTCGTTGTTAAAACGTAAACGTACACACGTTATATGTACGTGCATTGTAAAAAAGTAGGTCAAACTTGAAAATCAACCTACCGGCCCTATTTGTTGAATAGGCAAAAGCTTATAATATATTTTATGCTGCATTGTTTGTTATTTTTCTTTTTTAAATTTTTTTTTCTTTCTCTGTTTTCTTTTTTTCATCATCTGGATAGGATCAAAATAGATACATATAAAGTATGTAAAAGTCGCATAACATTTTGATGAACCAAAAAGTTATTTTAGGTCTTATAACGTTACGTTACATTTTGTTTAAAATATATAAACACAGGTATAAATGCATATTTAAAAAACAAAATGTTCAACACAAAATAAAAAAGAAAAAATTTTTTTTTTTTATTATTTTTGAAAAGAAAATTCTTTAATATTAAAACACGTTCATGACGACATTATAGATGCTGTCATTGTCGTTTCTTTATGGTTTTTTTCTAGTTTATTATCTTTTTTAATTTTTTTTTTTTACTTTTTTTAAGCACTGCAAAGCATGTAGAAACCACACATTCATACACCTAGATTAAAAATGAAAATTTTTACATGCAAGCAATGTGTACACATGGATAGACATGTATATGTGACATACCTATATATCAACTACTTTTGCTGCAATAAAGTCAACCTTAATTGGTTTGAAACTCTATCGCTATATATCACCTATATTGGGTGGGTTGTATTATTATTAGAGTTATATCTAATATATAGTATGTTATGTATTTAATATACAAAATATACGTATATGTATTTATTTGTAAAAATGTTCGTGTGTAGAAAATAAAATCAAGAAAATTTTTTTTCTGCTTAAATAAAAAGAAAAGAAATTCTATGTGAATGCCGCAATAAATTCGATTTCATTTAGAAAATGCATTGAGATCATAATATATGAACATATGTAGGCCTTTGTATAGACGTAGCATATAATAATAACTTTTATTTAAATGGCAAATACGTTTGTATATAAAACAACATATGTATATAGTACTAGCGTATTATTGAATACTGATAATACCTCAATGCAAAATTTTAAATAAAAAATTTTAAAGTATTTTTATTTTTTTATTTTTCCTAAATTTGCTATTATTTCATACACGTAATGTACATATGTTTTAATGTATTAAATATGTATAAAACAAGTCGTACTATAAATTGTCCATAAATAGTTATAAACATTACTTACATGCATATGCACAGTACATATATGTAAAGTCGTTATTACAAAGAAGGTCAAGGCAGAATCAGATGGCTAATATAACAATACAATATAAAATTTTGCTGATTGTGAACATTTTCATTCAATTGATATTTAATAATAACAACAATAATTATTATTCTGATGTATGTATGTATGTACGTACACGAATATACAATACGTTGTCCATTATTTATTTGTGTTTTTTTTTTTTTTTTTTTTTTTTTTTTTTTTTTTTTTTTTTTTTTTTTTTGTATACATCATTTATACTGTAAATTTGTTAAGTTCAATTCCATAAATCAATGAACATATGTAAGTATGACCAGAATAAAAATAAATTGAACAGTATAAAATAGAAAAAAGGTAAAAAATAAATAAAGAACTTTATATAAACCAATCATTAAATAGGTATATTTTTGTTCTTTTTTTGTTTGTAAATCGAAAACAATGAAACATTATGAATAATAATAGTAATATGTATCTGTTTAATTATAATTATTATTATTCATCCATTTATTCATTATTCTGAATTTGATTTGATTAATTTTCTATAGAATTTAAATGAGTAATATTTTAATTTAAAATATTGATTAATTATTATATACCTAGATAGATTTATTATAAATTAATATGTGAATAATTTTATGTAATAGAAAAATTACAGGCTGTTATCATTATACCTATCTATTTTTTTGAACTCGAAAATGGTTTCATTTTAAAAATAATTTCTATAATTAAAATTCAAAATTGATTGTACAGAATATAAGAATTTTCAAAATCATGAAATAGGTATAGGTAGGTATTCATTAAATTTTTATGTATTCTATTTTAAATTGGTCTTATCTATTGTTACTATTGTTTTAAAATCCAAACTTTCATTTGATTTTTAATTAGGTAAGGTACCTACCTATGTATGTATGTACATTAATTTTTTAAATTGTAAAATAGTAATTTTTAAAAATAATTTTTTTAAAAAAAAAGAAAGTTCCAATTGTTGTATAAAAATTATAGTATTTTCTGGTATTTATCTTTCATCATTTTACCGTCATCTTATCGTAAAGTAAAAAACGAATACTTAAATTTTAAATAAAATTGATTACAATGACCGATCTTATTGCTGACATTACAAATGAGATGAAAACAACAAAGACATTAAAATTTTATTGCCCTTTGTGTTGATGTAAAATGCGTTTGAGATAGATTTCTTATCAAGTAAAATAATTGCATTCTACTTTTGATAATCAATTGGTGAAAAAATAAAAATATAAATAAATAAAATTTTATTGGAGTGGATACAAACACACAGTCTTTTAGAAATTAAAAAATAAATAAGACCTTGATAATAATTTTATTTAATATGTAGAAAAATGACCATTTAACTGACATGAGTTTCCTTAACGCCATTTAGACTCGATCCATTATTTTATTCCTTTTCAAATTAAAAATTATATAAATGTACATATTTTATATAAGTTGAAATTATTGCACAATACAAGTTCTTTTTATCTATCAAATTCAATTTTGATATCCCATTCAAAAAATTTAGTTCATAATTTTAAGCGTAATTGTATAACTTGTCCTTCAGTCTATTATTTTCTAATTTAAATAAATTGAAATTTTCAAATATGAAGAATTATTTACTTTGACGCACATAAGTATATATGAAAAAGTGCCACACAATGCTTGTACTTATTTTAAAAGTGTTATATAAACCATTTACAGCACGTGAAATCTATCACTTTTAATAAAATATTTGAATGAATTCATTCAATATTAAAACAAGTAGAAGCTAGAAATAAAATCTGTAACATTCAATGAATTAATAACGAATAGTTTTCATGTCATGTATGTCGATAGTACAATTAAAATTAGATTGGACCTCACATATAACAAGCTGATAAATTTCAAATACATCATAACATATTACAAAATGAATTAGAACAAATAATTCATTATTTATTTTATTTTTTATTTTTTTATTTTATATTGAATAATTTTTTAATTGAATTCATTCCATTTCATTTAACATTTTTGTTTTTTTCATAATCAATAAATTTCATCTTAATAAATTTAATTTTGATTTTTTGTATTTGCCATTTTATTTATTTTTTATTTTATATTACTCTGAAAAGTTCAAATGTTAATGAAAAATTTTCTAAAACATGTTTATTTACAAAACATAAATCAGTCTTCTTTTATTTTTATTTCTTGATAAGAGTAAGTTAATGTTTTGTTGTTTGTTTATTATTTTTTTTTTTAACAGAACAAAAATTTAAATTACATTTTTATTTATTACAAAAACATTTTTTGTAATTTTTTTATATTGATTTATTATAAATTGATTGATTTTAAAAAATTCTTTTCAAAAAATGTTTAAAAATAAAAATTATCGTAGCAAAAAAAATAAAAAAACAATAATAAAGAATAAAAAAATAAAAATAAAATTAATTTGTAATAATTTAAAATTAAAAGATTGATTGCATTTTACAGTCTAATATTGTGTCACATGAAAACAATTTGTCATATTTGTATTGAAATTTTTTTTTTTAATTTTTGTAATACATAATAATAAAATTAAATGAATAAAAAATAAATAAATAAATTACATGTTTGTGTTCGTTAGACAATTCGAAAATTACAAATAAAATGTATTGACCTCTTTTTACATATTTTTTTTTCTTATTTGTATAAAAATAATATGGGCTGTCTTCATAATGTCGCATATTGTTGTACCTATACATACATATATGTAATATATTTTTAAAGTTTTTATAATAAGATTAGTGCATACCATACATTTTTCCCACCTATATGGCAAATGCAATTTATTTGTGTATGTGTGACATGAAATATACAGATGTATTGGCATGTTAGAAAATCAAATACCTTTTATAGTCAACCCTCCTATAACGCGATTATTTCGTATTACATTATACAACATGCCAACCATACATTCGTACAAATCAAATTCAGTCAAAAATAAAAAAAAATGGTAGGTAAATGGTCTCTTACTGAAAAAGAAAGTGTTTTATATGTATTATGTATCCAGCGTAAAAATTCAATACATAGAGAGATATTAATGTATGTATATCTCTTCAAGTGTTTTTATGTGTACAAAAAGGCCATGTCATAAGAACTTCGTTTTTATAGTTTCAATTGTATTCATTTGAATAGAAACATTTTCTTTTTTTGGAAAAATTTTATATTCTGATACATCTTTTCTTTATTTAGTAAAAAAACAAACACAAACCTAATAAATTTACGTTTGCATATGTTACGACAGAACTTGAACAAAATTTAGGTCATAAGGTCAAAAAAACATAAAAATTTAAAGAATAAGGTAAATGTATTGTTTGAATCAAAAATTTTTATATTTATTTTTTTAATAAAAATTTTGTTCTATCATTTTTCGTTATCCACCGACAAGACAAAGAATTTCACTTTTATTTTTCAATAAAAAAAAAAAAAAAAAAAAAAATCGTTAAAAATAGAATCTTATAAGTATCAATAATTGAAATAAAGACCTCAAATAACATGAAACGATGATGCATTAAAAAGTTTTTTAATATATGTACCTACATTCACAAAACAAAAAATTGAATTTAAAAAAAAAAATGTTTTTTTCCTTTCGTACATAATTGTGTAGTTTTTCTTGCCTTTCAAATAATTTTTTCATGGTATATATTTTTATGTTTTTTTATTATTAGTAGTAAATATAGTAATCGATTAGATGCGGTTTTTAAATATTTGAACGTACAATTCATGTACAGTCTTAGCATACATTTTTACGAGCACATAATATGACTTGTATCGTATACATACATACATACATATGTACGTGGATTGCATTGCACGTATACATTTATACTTTAATTTCATAAATGTTTTTATGTAACTTTCACTAACTCGAGTATGTCATTACTAACAAATTCTGTAGCTATACATATACCTAATTGAATATGTATATTTTTTCCCATATTTGATGTCATTACATGTAATTATATTTTTAAGTATCTAAATACACTGTAATATAAAATTTAATATGAAAGAAATTTATTGGGGAAAATAAAAATATGTATGTATAAAAAAAATTAATTAAAGAAAATTTAGAAAGAAAACTAACATAGAAATAATAATTTTCACATTTTATGACGTGAGAAAATCAATGTACATATACATATATATATATACTTGAAAAATTGCAAAAGTAATTAAATTTAGAACATGTTTTCAAATGGAAAATTATTTTTTAAGACAGTAATTAAGGATTTTATTTTTTTACTTTTTAAACTTTGACTTATAATTTAAAGATTAACGATTTTTCTTTTATTCAATTAAAATCAATTTCAAGTAATTATGCAAATATTCAATTAAAATTGCGGAAAGTATCAAATCTGTACAGTTAAAAAAAAAAACAAAAACTTTTTTTTATTAGGTATTTATTGTAGCTATCGTTTGTCTAATAACTTTTAAAAAATAAAAAATAAAATAAGAATAAATTTAAATTGATAGAAAAGACTATATTGCAGATACAAAAGAAAAATAACGAACAAAATTCTAAATGTTATAAATTGATTTTATTGTATATGTGTATGCTGTTGTGAACATCGGTCTGCTTCTATATGTGTTTGTCCATTAACATTTATACTTACTTTTATTATGTAGATAAATGTTATAAAGCATCAATTATATAATAAATAAATAAAATAATTGTATGCATGTGAAAAAAATAAAATAAAGAATTTTCTTCCTTAAGAATTTAAATATTAAAAGACACAATATACATGAACAATGTTCATATACATTTATGTTTTGAACTGATATACTTAACAAAAAAAGAAAAAAAAACTTGAACAAATGGTAAATGAGATACGGTCATTTTTGAATTTAAAATGAGGTCTTTAACCTTCATTTGTACGTACTTAATATACGTATACGTTATTATACCCTTACTTAAAATAAATTATTACTTTTGTTATTCATCACATACAGAATTAATTTTATAAAAACAACACACGCATATACCTATATATTCAGAGTCAAACAAATATTTAATTCAGGAAATTGAAATTGAACCTACAAGCTTTGATAGCTCTTAGACTGGTACAACTGTTCTAAAACTTGTAATTAACAATAATCCTAATAATATAGCAAAAAATAGAAATAAATAAATTATGAAAAATAAAAAAAAAATCACAATTGATTATTTTACATAAACAAATAATCAAAGGTTTTTCAGTTGCGTTGGTGGTTTTGAAAAATTGATACAACAATAAATAAAGTCTTATAACAGATACTAAACGACAAATGTTATTAAGTCGTTAAATTAAATTTAAATTTTAAATCATTTGATTTAGTGTATACGTACATGGTATATATATATACACTATACACATATGCTATACAATTACTGTATGTACATGCAAACAAGAAATTTATGTAATGTACAAATTATTCAAATTTTCATTTATTACATTTGTGTACATTTTTAAGATTGTTAAGTAAGTTAATAATGAAGGCAATATACCTAAATATAAGTTAATAAGTACTTATATAAGTTACTTGCCTGGTACTTTTGGTCAATGTCAACGGCCTCGAAAGATAAAGTAATTTGAAATGAAGAAAAAAAAAACAAATACAAATGAAAAGACAGCATTTTAATACACGCATATATGTATATGTATGGACATGAATATATATATAATTGTATAACTATACAGATTATGAAAATTTTGTAATAATAAAATACATATACGTTACGGACATATTTGCGTGACAACAATTACAAGACCAATAATATTTCATAGTATCTACAATGTATGAACCAATATGTCCATACATTTATATAATATGTACTATGAAGCCAGTCCTGGAAATTGAAAAATTGAAGTAAATAAATCTTGCCTGTATCTCCAATATACCAATTTTGTGATAATTGAATTTAATTAAAAATGAATACAAATCACTGTTTAGTTGTAAAATGTATATATATACATACATATATGTACGTACATAGATCGATGTTTGATTGGTTATTGTATGAAGTTATTATTTGATAATTCCTTTGTCTAAGAGAAGCATACTTTGCGAAATCTGTTAAGCCCTCTATGCCTTCATATACAACATTTTTATTACATATTTATAAATACTTATTTTGTACATGGTATTATGGTATCCAGATTTTACATACAACAGATTTAACGATAAACAACATGGAAAATAGTTGAAAATTTAAATTGACTTGTAACAAGACAAAAATTTATTACACTGCATTGCATTTATTTAGTAATTTTGAATTCGATTGACATGAAAAATTATTTGTTGTTTTTCGGCATTCGAGAGACTCTAAATTTATTATGTACCCACACAAATAAACTATATACATACATATAAGATAAATGATATTTATTGATTTTTTATTTTATAGTTTTTGTCACAAATTATTATAATTGTAATTGTTGTGTTTTTTTTTTCATGTTTTACAGCTAACAAAATTTTTAGTTAACCGAACAAATCTATTGTTGACTAAGGAAACAAAAAAAAAAATGAAAATAAAAAGAAACATCTAAAATATTGTGTTGAATTTTATGTTCATTTTGTTGTATATTTCGCTTTTCGGTTGTTTATTAAGAGTACAGATAACTACAAAATAATAATGATTGAATCTAATAGACCGAATCATCATCGTCATTATGTATTACGGGTGTGGTCATGGCCTTCTGTGATATTGGCCTGATATTCTTTATAAATATACATTGTATCTTCTTCCCCTATTATTATTATTATTTTATTTATTAGAAAATCAATCGTTGTAATGGATGGATGGATAAATGTAACCACAGTTTGAAAAAAAATAATAACAATAGTAATAGAAAACTTACAGTATGAATGTACATACTTATGTATGTATTTTAATGAATACTGATTTTCCCTGAACGAAAAAAAAAATCTTCCGATACATATTTTTATGTGTACAAAAAAAATTCTGTTTAAACATTGTACATACAAAAAAAATGTAATATTTTCTTTAAAAAATCGAATATTTCACAATGTGGAAATACAAATAAGATTCACGTAAAATATATTCCACCTCCTCTGAGAATTTATTTTTTTATTATTCACGTTTTGCTATATCTTTGTGTATATAAACTTAATAAGAAATTCGTTATTTTTTGCTGTTCAGTATTTATTTTTTTATTTGTTATTTTTTAAATTTGTTGCTATCGATGACTAATAAAAATATTTAAATAAATTAGCAACAAGAAAGAAAGAAAGGAAAGGGTACAGAAAGGAAAAAAATATATAATTTGCATACAAAGTATGAAATCATATATGATCAACGGATAAACAACACAAATATGTATGTAATAATAATAATTTACTCATTTCTAATTTTATTTTGATTTTTGCAAAAAAAAAAAAACAGGTTTTTTTTTGTTCATTTCTTTTGAGATTTTTATTTTAAACTGATTTTATTCGTTTTCTTTACCATAAAATCCAATATTTAAAAAAAAAAAATGTTTTGTACTTGAACTCAACCATCAATTAAAATTCAAATAACCGTTGATCATCATCTTCTATTACTAGTACAATAAAAAATAGTATTTGAGGAAAAATGTGCAATATACAGTATACATCTAAGTTGTATATTGTATGTATGTAATTGCAGCTGATGTTGATGATGTAGATGATGATGATTATGTTTTGAACTAAATCTGTAAATCCAGTGTTGAAAATTTTATTCATTTTTGTTGATGAGATAATTGACTTTATATAGATATTTTTCTCTTACTACTATGTACTATTTATATATTACACGTACAATATTCATATGTGTATGCTCATGTAGACCATTAACAAATAAACATTAAAATAAATTTTTATATACATATGTATATAACTCGTCCCCGTCCCGTATATATTAGTAAACCAGCTGGTATATTGATGTACATATGTACATATATAGTTGAATGTATAGTATATGAATAGTTATCGTTTCCTGTCAACGTCATCAAAAATAAAAACAAAATATGTATCTACAAATAATATATGTGCGAATAATTTAAATTTTACACATACATACGTATACATACATCTATATGTCATTTGGATTTATAACGATTACAAAATTATTTGAATAAAAAGAAAACAAAAAATGAAGGAAATAAAACCTTTTTCAAAAAAAAAAAAATTTGATTCATTCACCAAAAAAAAAAAATACATGTGACTTTAATTTTTCATTCAAAAGTAAAATTTGTCAGTTAAAAAACTTTCGATTTTTATTGTGTAGGTAGTCCTATAATTTCAATTGTAATTTATATCAAAATTTCGTATAATACTCGTATACATATGTATATGTATGTATGAATGTGTCCAAGCACTTTCCAAATCTTTATTAAATTTGATATTGTGTTATTTAGATTTTGTTAAGAAATACAAATTTTACACTTATAAATTTCCTCCTGCTGTGTACTAACTACTAAGTATATGTCAACTGAAAAAGATTTTCAATTACATATGTACATAAAGTATAGGTACATAAGTATGTACATACATATTTTAAAATTGAAAATTCAATGATTTTTATATGAAATCATCATTTATAACAATCAAATAAAAAAATCATTTTTTGATATTCTTTGTTTTTTAAATATTTTTATTCTATTGCAAAAATGTATTTTTATTTATTAAAAATTTTCTATTTATTTTATTTTTTTTTTATTTACAGACATGGCACAAAACATGTTTCAAATGTCACGAATGTGGTATGACATTAAATATGAAAACATATAAAGGATTTAATAAGCTACCATATTGTGAAGCGTAAGTATATTCAGTAATATTTTCTTATTTACTACAATTTTTGTTTTGTTTTTTAAATTTTCACATATTTCAATAAAATAAACGAAAGTGAAAATAAGAAAAATTACAGAAAATTTGTCTTTTTTTTCGTATAAACAGAAAATTATTTATCAAAATGAAGGTTTATTTTTTTATATTTTGAAAAATATACTTACGTACATAGGAAAATAAATTCAAATTATTTTTCATACTGTTTACATTTCTTTTTCTGATGTAATTAATACACAAGTACATTGAAAATATATATTTAATAGATAAGATAAAAAAATTATGTATCTATATATCAATTTAAGAAAAACGTTTTTTTTTTTTTTCATTCACAATCATACGAACATACACAGTATGAAAATACAAATGTATAACGAATAATGTGTATATGTATATTTTATAATAAGACGCAATCAAATGATAAGAAATTGCAAAGTAATATTAAAAAAAAAAAAACTCTTTTATTATTGTGTATTTTTATATTTATATATTTAATTTTTGATATGATAAATATGTATGCACATGTATGTATGTGAATTTTTGTGTATTGGTAAACTGATCATATCGTAGTATTAATATAAAATATACTACGTATGTTATGTTATATTCATTATACTGACTTTTTAGATAACGAAATGTTTAGTTAAAGTTGATTATAAACGCTGACGTTCGAACATACATTTGTATATCATTCAACCTATTTTTTATATACATACATATGTATATACAAACGGGCCTGTAACGTATTTTTTAAATGATTGAGTTAAGAGTTAAATAATTTTAATTTTTTTAGCACTTTTTTTTCACATTGCGGTTAGCAATAGCAACTGTTAAATCAAATACTTTTAAAAAAAAGTCATAATTTATTTATTTTTTTCTTATAAAAAATATTTGTAAAAAAATATTTCTTTTATCTTAAATTTGTTATGTAATATAGTAAGAAAAAAAAAAAAAAGATAATTTTCCCTTTCAGACAATAAAAGAGACATTGTTTTTTTTGATAATTTAAAATTGACCTTTTTTGCATTAAGTACACGATTTTACTTAAATAATCACTTTCACATTTCCAATATATGACCTTTATATAATTTTAATTTATTGCAAACAAAAAAAAAATACATACGATCAAAATTAATTTATGAATTTTTTTTTTTTTTTTTGGAACATTTAACGTATTTGTAGCGTGCAATTTTAAAATAGGGGAAAATTTTTCTGTTCAATTGTTTTTCAAACAAAAAACCAAATATATAAGAAAATTTCCTCATTTTCCTTTTTCTTTTCTCTTTATCTCTTTCTAAAATAATTATAAAAGTTCAATTACATGTATTGCAATTAAATTACACTCTATATATATACACCTTTACCTATATGAGTTTGTCGATTTAAAAAAATTTTCTATGATTAATGTTTGTATAATTTTAATTTTTTTTCATTTTCAAAATCACATGATATTTTTATATGAAAAAACAAAATTTTATTTTTAATAAAAATAAAAATGTACGTTATGTACTCACTTTCGACTTTCAATTTTAAAAAAATCAATCATTTGAAATCATTGAAAAATACTGAATATTTTTTTTACAAAAAAAAAAAGCGAATGACCTAAAATAATTCGCATATATAGTTGTACATATAAACCATCACCATTTATGGTAAATATTTATTGCTTTACGACGAGTACATTAGTTGTATTATATTTTTACTTTATTTTATTTATTTATTTTTTTTTTTTCGTATCGTTTACAAAGTATTTTAAAATATTTATGGACAAGATTTTTGTTTTCTTTGTGATTTCCATAACCACATGCACATATAAAAATATTTTGCAATTACACACATATGTATGTATGTGTGTAGCAAAAATTGTAAATGTGATATGCACAAATGCGATTCTTCATCATATAACCATCTTATATATGTAACATGAAATTAATGTGTAAAAAAATATAAATTTCCCTCAAGGTATTCATATACAATTTATACTATTTAAAATTTTTCTTTATTTATTTTTTTTATTTATATGTAATTGCAACAAATGACTTTTATATAACAATTACAGCAACAACAATAAAACATGTAATAGGAAGATAAAAACTAATGTATGTGATAACAATGCGTAAACAAAAGATAAAAACAAAACAATAAATGTGCAAAAATTAAAAGACAATAAAATGCCT
Source organism: Anthrax anthrax (assembly GCA_963971155.1). Lineage (NCBI taxonomy): Eukaryota > Metazoa > Arthropoda > Insecta > Diptera > Bombyliidae > Anthrax > Anthrax anthrax. The sequence continues at coordinate 21,280,865 of OZ020120.1, forward strand.
GTCATCTATATGCCTATTTCAAAATACTTAATAATAATAATAGCATGATGTAAAAATCATGTAATATGTATGAAAATTACAAATAATTTTTTTTTTTTTTAATTTGGAATAGAGATGCATCACATTATTAAATGTTCAGGTATAGTCTACTTTTAAAAATTCCTCAAAGAGTGCAATACAATTTAAATTACTTAAAAGTTGTATACTTTTAAATTACTACAATAGTAATTATTATCATATGCATGTAAACGAATGCATATTTGTTGGTATTTATATGAATGCATTAATTTTTAAACCTCTGTTTTACTTTTAATTTTATATAAATATTTTATTAATAATAAAAATAATAAAAAAAAAACAATTTCTTAGATTTTATATTTACTCTTTAAAATATATGTAGATGATGTTGTCTTTATTATAAAAATTAGTTGAAGTTATTCTGTAATATATTTTACTGTAAATGTAATTGGAGATGTATGTCATTGCAGCAAGACAATGATGTCATCATAATAATAATAATTATAATTCTCATTGCATTTAAGTGCGATAATATTAATAATTTCGCTCTCATTATTACATTGTGTGCATACATAAAATATATTCATCACAAAAGAAAAATGACTGTAAATCTAAAGAGCGAAATTTGAATCTTAAAATAAATCCAAAAGATATCTACTATTATTATAATTTTTATTACATGTGTATATTATTATGATCTATTTGTTTTTATTCCTTTCTAATAATTTGCTTTTTAGTTGTTTTATTTAGTTTTTTTTTGTTTTTTTCGTTGTCGTTTTCACGCATTTTGACTATAAAGACATTTTTTTTTCTATATAGTATTGCAGTAGATGAGTATGTGGTTGTAGCTTTTTTTTTTTTAAATCCAAAAGCCATTACTAAGTTAAAATTGTAATATTAATGCCAATGCAGTATAACCAAAAGGTACACTTTTAAGTACACGTAATACTGACTGAATAATACTACTGAGAAATATAAACAAAAAAATATTTTTGCCTTCTAGCCATACCTAAAACACTGCTGCATACATGCTAAAATCTTATTTATATTGGCTTAAATCTAAATGCAACTTGATGCAATTTGTATTATAGAGATCACTTTTTTTTTTCTTTGTTTTTTTTTTGTTATACAATTTATTTGCTACTTGTACACAAATTGTGTATGTTTTTTTAATGTGTGCATATTACATACATTTTAATTTTTATTTATTACTGAACTAAGTACAAACACACAATATGGTACATAAACCTATAGTTGATAGTGGTGTTAAGCAATTTTTAATTCAGTAAATAAAAAAAAAAAACAAAATACATATAATATTTTATTACTTTTGATATGAAAATTTGTTTTATTTTTAAGTTTATATATTTCATTCTCAATTTAGGGTTTTTGTTTTCTTTTGTGGTAAAATTAAATTAAAAAAAAAAAAAAAAACTTACACACATACATGTACCATTTAGGCTTACAACAATAAGCTGTAAATTATCATTTAATATTTCTGGTAGATTGAAAAAGTAATAAATACATGTATTATAAAATGCATGCATGTTACATATTAAATGGCTTAGGCCAATAATTTTATTTTTTGTTTGAATTTAATTCGATAATACACTGTATATGTACATAATAACGGATTGAGACTGTTCCAAATTGATAGTTATATCGTAATATCCCGTGTGGTATTTGCATATACATATATACAAACAGACAGACGTACGTTATGTCATTTTTATATTTATCATGTACATATGTTGTACATTGCATTTAAATAAATATTTAAAAAAAAAAAAAAAAAAAAAAAAGAATTGTATCGGAAGAGATCATTAAGAACCACATGATGTGGTATACGAAATGGTGACAATGTTACTCGTTCTAGTTCTAGATGTCTTTCATTTCTATATTTCTCTATTATTTCTAATGATAAATGACGATAATGATAATGATGATGATGATGATGAAATGTCTAAAATAAGTTAAATGATTTTTTTTATAGACTTAAAAACGACTTAATTTTTAGATAGTTGTGTCATCGTTTTTTAAAAATAATTTTAAAAAACAATCTTAATCGTAACTGACTGGAAATTTTACAAAAACTTAGTCTTTAATTTATCCTTAAAATTTTCAGGCGACAAAAAAATTAAAAATCTTTTTTAATATGTGAATAATTTGAAAAAAATTAGAACCCCGATTATTGGAATTTTCTTCAAGAAATATCTATATGATAAAATTTTGTACTTAGTTTTGAATTTTTATTTAATTTATTTATTTATTTTTTTTATTTAATTTTTCATATTAGACATATACCAAAAGCAAAAGCAACAGCAATAGCTGATACACCAGAATTAAAACGAATAGCTGAAAATACGAAAATTCAATCGAATGTTAAATATCATGCAGATTTTGAAAAGCAAAAAGGGAAAGTAACACAAGTAAGTTTTTAAGTAATTTTTATGTCCTTACAATTATCTTATTCGTTTTTTTTTTCGTACAAACTTTTAATTGTGTAATAATTGTAAACGCAAAGCACATAACAAAAAAAAAACACATTTTGTTTGTTTCGTTTAAATTTTTTTTTTTTTTTGTTAAATGTATACACAAGTGTTTTTTGCATGATTTCAGTTATTAAGAGAAATCTATTATAGCTATAGTTTTAAATGAAAAAGTTTTTATTTTCCTATAATTAGTAATAAAATAATTTTTAATGCTACTACGCAATACATTTTAAACAATTTTATGAAATTTAAATTTGTTTAAAAAATAAATTGCATGTGTCACCACTATTTTTCTTTTGTTTTCGGTTTTGCTTTGCAAAAATTACACACAATATTTTATGTTGAAAGCAATAATTTATATCATCAACTCATTTTAACAGTTTACTCATAATTAGTAACCCTCTTATCCCTCTATTTCATTCCATTGAATTTTTTTAAAATTATAAAATTCTTAAATTAAACAAAATATGTAATTGAAAAACTAACAAAACAAAAATTAAACTAATTAAGTAAAGGAAATTGAATAAAAACCGACTAAATTATTTATCTACTAAGAGAAAAAACAAAAAATAAAGAGAAACGAAGTTGAATTTTTTCTCCCTATTATCATTTGAAATTTAAAGTTATTATTTATTTTTTTTTTACTTTGAAATGATCCGTTTTTATTAATTGTTTAATTTTTAATACAGAAATATTTATTTAAAAAATTTTTTTCTTTCTGTTAGTTGATTTTTCTTTATCATCAATTTTAGTTTATTTAGTTTTTCCTTTTCAATTAAATTTTTTTTGTTATAGATTTTTCTTTTATATAATTTTTGATTTTTATTTAATTTTTCTTAAATTTTTATTTTTTATTTTTTTTTTCAATTATTTTTGTTAAATTTTCTCAGGTTGCAGATGATCCAGAAACATTAAGAATAAAACAGAATACAAAAATTATATCAAATGTTGCATATCATGGTGATTTAGAAAAGAAAGCAGCTATGGAAAGACAAAGAGGAACTGGTGAAATATATGAAAGTAGAGGTTTGGCATTGATTTTAATTTAAATTATTATTATAATTTTCTTTTTTTTTTTTTGTTTTTTGAAAACTTTATTTTTTCAATTTAAATTCGTACATGTTTAGAAGGGATAGTAAGCTCGTAAAAATGTTCTTTTTAGAAGAAAGAAAAAATATATACCATTAATGAAAATGGATGATAAATGCAAGTAAAATTTTTAGAAAATTTTTAAAAAAAATCAATTTAAACTTTTTTACTTGCAATTTATTATAATTTTCATTATAAAAATCGTAAATAAGCTGAGCTACTATTAGAACTCTCGTAAACATTTTGTATGCAAAAATTTTATAAAATCTTTTGTCCTTGTCAATTATATCATATATTATCGCTAAAATGTAATCATCGTTCATTTTAAAAATTCAAATTTGTAATTTTGTAATCGTATACCGTATATGTACGTATTCATAAGATTTACTGATGATAAATCAAAGTCATTACTGTACTAATCCAATTTATTTTTCTTTTAAATATCAAACAAACTGCATAACTTTAACTTTTGCTTATACTCTTAAGACCATATGATTCATCATCAGTAAATTGCTTTATACATTCAATGTGTATATCGTTAAATTGTTCCATTTCGAGTTTTAATTCTACCTTTATTATTATTATTTTTTTTTGTTTTTGCTATATTCCATACATACATACCATGTATTAATTTCATTGAAAATTATTTTGTTTTCAAATTTATGTTCGTTTAAATCAACACTTTAACATTCATCATACTACACAATAAAAATACATAATAAAACTGTAAAAAATAAAATTAAAATACATATATAGAAAATGAGTCGGAGTACTTCTCAGAAACACTTGCTGCTGAACAATTTTCACAATATCAGCAACACCAGCAGCAACAACAACAGCAACCACAACAACAGCAATCACACCAATTGCAACAATCCCAACATCCACTACAATCTCCAATATCTAATACACACCAACATTCACTAATTCAATCACAACAATCTTCTGCTATTACTAACAATAAAAATCAAAATTCTCAAATAATAACGAATAAGCAACAACAACAACAGCATCATCAACAAATAACAGGAACTCAATCATCACATTTATATGCACAAAATAATTCACAAAATTTATCAGCTACTACTACTCCTTTAGTTGGATCACACTACGTTCAAGAACAGAACATGCACAATAATCAATCGCAAATACAGCAACATCAATCTCACCATCATCATCATCAGCAACAGCAGCAACAGCAGCAACAACAACAATTACAGCAACAGCAGCAACTGCAACAACAACAACAAATGCAATCTTCCTATCATAAACAACAGTCAAAGCAACATATGACACCTACAAATGCACAAGCATACTCACAAGCACATCATCCTTCATCTAATCAACAGGCAATTAATTATACAACACAAAATTATCAGCAACAACAGTCAGCTGCTGCTGCTGCTGCTGCTGCTGTTGCCGCACAACAACAACAACAGCTACAGCAACAACAAAATAACTATTCACATATACGTAATTCAATCCTACAAAATTCACATCATCCATCTGGAGCACACTTGGCTGCTCAACATCAACAGCAGCAGCAGCAACAACAACAACAATACTACGATCAATATGAGAATTATGCCAGACCCACATCTCAAAATGTCTATAATAACAATAATGCAGCTAACATTTATAATAGTGGTGGACCACAGCAGCAGCACCAACAACAACAACATCAGCACAATTACGCTTATTCCTCATCCCAGCAAGGTAATAATCAAGGGCCAAATAATCAAGCCTATAACACACATTATACACAAATGAATTATAATAATTCCTCTTCACATTCAACAACAACACCAAGTGGTGGTGATAGTAATGGTAGTATATTAAGTGGTGTTGGTATGATTGGTGGTAGTAGTGGAATTGGTAAAATAGCTGATTATGATCCTCTAACAGATGGCCCACGGAATATACCTAATACACAACGACAAAGTGCAACTCTGATATACAGTTCAGATCGTGGGGCCGGTAAGTTTTTGTTTTGTTTTATTATATGAATAACTTTTTTTTTTGTTTTTTATATTTTAATAATACATTAAGAATGATCAGAAATAATAATCAATCATTCTCATTTTCAACTACATAACATGGACTATTTTAGTTTTTATGTTACTAATTTTCGTTACTTTCTGATTTTATATGAATAAATGTTGTTCCTTTAGTAGTAGTTAGTTATTCAAATACTTATAGTTAATGCAATAAATAATTTTATATTTGTAATCAATGTTATTTATATCGCATTTATGTAAAAATTGAAATTTTTTTTTCTTTTGTGTTAATTCATTTTCGTATACGAAATTGTTTTTAAATAAATTTTGTCTTAATTTAATTGCTTTATGAATTTGTGTATGATTTTTTAAAAAAGAAAAAAGGGAAAAATAAATAGGAAAGTAAAAATAAAGGAAATACAAATTCATTCAATTGATGATTCACTTTATTCTTAATTATGTAGTTAATAAAGGAGGTGTACACCCGAAGAGGATAGGATCAGTAGCTGATATAGATCCAGCTAATGGAGTTTATGGATCTTTAACGTCTGATCATAATAATGTACAGAATCAATATTATCATCAGCAACAACAACAACAACAAAATCAACAAATGCGTCAAACACATCAACATCACCATCATCATCAACAGAATCAACAACAAAAACAAAATTTAGTAAGTAAACTTCATATAGCTACAAAGTAATAATCTACAATTTACATTTAAAAAAACAAAAAAAAAATTCTCTTTAGCGTGTTTATCGAGCACTTTATGATTATGAAGCTCAAGATACAGATGAAGTAAGTTTTTCTGAAGGTGATCTTATATTTGAATTAGAATCAATTGATTCTGGATGGATGACTGGTAAAGTTGAAAGGACTGGTAAAACTGGAATGTTACCAGCTAATTATGTTGAGCCAGCTGTTATTTAAATTTACAACTATTAAAAAAAATGCCTAAAAAATAATACAATAAAAATAAAATGCTAAAAAATATGCCAAGAAAAATAATTGGAAAAAAATGCATTTAAATATAAAAGAAATTCAATAATGTAAAATTTTACAAAATGAAAATGGATTATATGATGACCTAATTTTTCTTATTTTAACTTTGTTATGAATGAATTGATTACTTTTGTTTTCTTCAGGATGAACTCTTAATCCTTGAATATTCAGAAAGGCAATAATAGTATATTTAATGTAGATAGAGTTATTTTTTATTAATTTAAAAAAAAAAATAATAATAATAATAGAAGTAATCATTTTAAGAGTAATGAACCCATAACTGCAATGTAATCGACTAAATATTGTTACAGGAATTATTAGATAGCACTTATGTAAAATGAAATCATCAATATTTTAGAAGAATAAATTTTACATAAAAATTAAAACACCAATAAAATTCTGATAATAAAAGTTAAAAAAACAAGAGGAATTCGATTTTGATAGCAATCATAGTTTTAATTCAATTAAAATTAGAATTAGTAACAATTTCTTAAAATTCGGTTAATTTTGATAACTAAATTTAATATATTTTGATCATTACGTATTCCAAAATTTTAAATAAAACTTAAATTAAACATAAATACATATATTAGAATGCTGTGTTTGAATTGTGAGAATTTGAATTTGTAGTCAATTAAAAACAATGCCAATTATTTGTTTTCTATTTTTTTAAAGTAAAATTGTAATGCTGCCAAAATACGTATGTAAATTCTAAAATTTGAATTTTATTTAAATTTTTTGTTTTATGTTTAAAGGTTGAATACGTAAAAATGTTATACGAACTACTTAATAAAAGCAAAAAATATCAAAAAATTCCTACATAAATACATATAGATATGTTATACATTGCTAATCTTTTGATAACACAAAAAAGAACTCGAGCAGCTTTTAAAGTAAACTACATAAATGCATATATATACATATCCTCTACATATAAATATTAAAAATAAAAAAAATAAATAAAAATGTGAATAGCGAAAAAGCAATAAAATATTATTAAAAGAAATAAAATAAAATTTATAAACGAAAAAAATAAAATAAAATATACTGTTATTATATATAAATAAAAATACATACACATACATTATTTTTAATTTATTATTTAAAAAATTTATTATTTTCATTTTTTATTTTATTTCTTTTATTGTAATTTTTTATAAAACTATTTTTTTTTTGTTTTTTAATTTGATTTCTTATTAAATAATAATATAACTAAGTCTTAAATGTGTAATTATTTTTTATTATTATTATTATTATTATTAATAATATTATTTTATTTTTATTATAATTATCATCATAATGAAATTAATTGAATTAAATAAAATATATATAAAATAAATAATTAATTAAATTATAAATAGAAAATACGCAACTCTTGTGCCTTTAAATGGTAATCAAAATAATGAAAGAAAAATCCTTTTTTTTACGTACACATACATTACTACATAATTATTACATTTTAAATTATTATTAATTACATTTACGTATGATAATCAAAAAATATAATACACTAATGCAATTTAATTTAATCAGTAAATTTTGTTTTTGATTTTATTTTTATTATTACATTATTTTTATTTTTATTTTAGAATTACAACATAATAATGATAATAGTTTTGTTATTGTGTATTATTATGATTTCTGTAATTAAAAACTTTTATTTTGCTGCGCAGCTTTTTTAACATGTAAGGGCTCAAAGAGAAAAAAAAAATAAAAGAATAAAAAAAGAAGAAATAATTTTTTTAAGGATTACATGTTATATTATATATTTCTTATAAATATGTATGGTTTGTTAAATATTATAAATAAAAATAAAAATAATTCAAAAAATTAAATAAAATTGATTGGTTTTTATTTATTCTTTATAACAGTTTAAAAAAAAATTAAATATTTCATTTATTAATTATTTTTATCATAATTTAGGAAGATATCAAAATTCATTACATCACCATGTTCTTGTTTTTTCTGATCAATGTTATTATTAAAAAATTGTGAATTGTGAACAGTATTTAAGTGATCTTCTGTTATAAAATTATCAGTTTGTAATCCAATTTCAATGGTATCTTGTTTGATTTTATTTTGTCGTAACACATTAAGAAGAATATTTTTTGAATTTGATAAAATTTCATTAAATAATTTCGTATCCATATCTTTTTCTGTTATTAAATGTTGAATTTTATCATCAAGATATGAAATTTTCTCTTCAGCCAATTCAAGCCTTAAATAAAATTTTTATCAAATTTTAAATTAGTGATCTATTAAAATTTTATATAATTATTTTTCCTTACTTAAGTTTCAAATCAAAATGTTCATATGGTTCAGATAAATTTGATACCATCGTCGTAGACGCTATGGTATTATTCATATTTGGACATGAATTTGAATTTTCAATAACAATTGTTGGAAGTTTAATGTTCGTTAATGATTGACTAAATTCATTTATTCTTTGTGATCTTTTCTTTTTATTTTGTTGAGTTTCTAAATCTTTTTGAATTTCCTCTAAAAAGTGGATAGAAATGAAAAACATAAATATGTATAACTGAACTAAAAAAATAAAATTTGGGAATTACTTAATTTTGCTTCTTGACGAATATTTTTGATTTTTAATTTTGAAATTTGATCATTTAAATTTTCATGTTTTTCTCTTTCAACATTTAAACGTTTTATTAAAACTTCATTTCGTTGAATCAAATTTAGTTTTTCTGCTTCGAGTGCATCAAGGATAGCGATATATTCTTCCTAAAAAAAGTAGAAATCTATCAATTAGTCGTTATTATTTTTTTTTTTTTTCAATTTTAAAGAATTGAACCTTTTTCAAATCACGACAAGAAAATAAAAAATCTCCACACATTGATCTTAAATCATCTTCTAATTTCTTTATAATTTGATAAAGATTTTCGATTTCTTGTTGTTTTATATTAATCATTGATTTCAAATTTTCTATTTCTTCTTGTAGTCTTTGTTTATCATTCTCTATATTTTCTTTTGCTAATTTTATATCTTTAATTTCCTTTTTTAAATTTTGTATTTTATTTTCATACATGAATTTTTGTACATTTAATTTTTCATTTAATGCTTGAATTGAATTATCTGAATTATCAGTTTGTTCCATTAAATTTATAGCTTTCAGTTTATAATTCATAGCTTCATCTGTTAAATTTTTATTACGTGTTTTTAATGCTGATAATTTTTTCTTATATTCATCAATTGTTGATTTTAATTCATGAATTTGTGCATTTAACTCATCTAATTCAGATCTATAGCTCATTCCATTTCTCTTTCGACTTAACGATGATGATGATGATGATAATGATGATGACGATGAATTTCTTATACCATTAATGGAATCCAATTTTTCTTTTAATTCATTTACTTTATTTTGTAATGCTAAAATTTGTTGTGATCTACCACGCCAAGTTGGATATGCTGAAGCTAACACAGATAAATTAAAATTTTCACCAATTTCTTGTTGTATACATTTCTGAGCCAATTTTAAATCATTTTTTAATTTATTATTATGATTCAAAGTTTCAAATAATTTTTGTTTAGTTGTATTCAATTGATCTTGCAATGATTCAAGTTGTGCAAATGATTCACAACAAGGGTCCTGTAATGAAAAATCTATTTGAGAAGTTCCTTAAAGAAAAAAAAACACAAATTTATACTTTTTTCACTACAACGTTTTGCAATTCATTTCTCATTTTATATTCTTCAAATTCTTTTTCTAATTTTATATAATTTCCGTTAATTCTTGAACAACGTGCTCTAGTAGCTTCTAATTCAGCAGTTAATTGTCGATTTTTTTTACTTAATTCAAAAATTTTTGAACTTGCTATCGATAAATCTTTACCTAAATCTTTATTTTGTTCTAAATTAATTAAATTATTTAATTGTATTATTTTATTATTTAATTCAGAAATTTCATTATCTTTTTGTTCTAATTTCATATGAAGTTCATCATTTTCTGCTTGACTTAACTGAAAATAAAATATTATGAAAAATGTTTGTAAATTAAAATTTTTTCTATTTAAAAAATACTTTTAATTTTTTTCGTAAACTTTTTTTTGTTTCTGTTTTCTTTTGATTTTCACATAAATTTTGGTCAATATTATTTTCAATGTTTGATGATGATTGTAAATTAGGAATAATTGATGTTGAAATTGTTGTAGTCATTTTTCTTTTACAGACTTTGTAATTAATACGAAAATGACTAAGGTAAAAAATATAAAAAGGAAGAAAAATGTACATACATATAATGTACTTTTGTATTTTTAATATTTTATTAAATTTAATTATTTTAATTTTTCAGTATAATAAATAAAATTCGAAGATTGCTTTGACTACACTATTTTATAACGGTCGTTAAGCTATTATTTGAATTTTAATTTCGAGTATCGAATGCGAATTTAAATAGCCTATAGTGGTCCGTACTTGTGTACCACCAATTGAAAAAGAAATAACGTAATTTAATAAGAAAGAAGCAGAAATAATATTAAAAATTGCTTGACTTGACAATTCACATTGACAGTAAATAATAAAATTGCTAAAGACAACATTTAAGTGGACACGTCTTTAATTATAAATTATAAATTTTAAAGTATTTCTCTAAATTAAAAAAAAAATAAATAAAAATGATGAACGGAAGTATATTGGTAAATAAAATGAAAATAGAAATTAAATTGATATAAAATTTTGTTTAATTTCATTTGATATTTTTTTTGTAAAAAAGGAACCAACATTAAATATCGTGAAAGGAATGTGTATCATGGATAATGATGGTAATCGAATTTTGGCCAAATATTATGATAAAAATGTTTTATCAACAGTTAAAGAACAAAAAACATTTGAAAAGAATCTCTTTAATAAAACACATAGATCAAATTCAGAAATAATAATGCTTGATGGTTTAACTTGTGTCTACAAGAGTAATGTTGATTTATTTTTCTATGTAATGGGGAGTTCACATGAGAATGAATTAATTTTATTATCAGTGTTAAATTGTTTATATGATTCGATTAGTTTAATATTAAAGAAAAATGTTGAAAAGAAATGTATTATGGAAAATCTAGAAATAATAATGTTAGCATTCGATGAAATTTGTGATGGAGGGTAAATAATTCAGTTTAAAAATTTGAAGAATTTAATTTTAATTTCATAATGCTTTTTTTTTTTGTTTTTTGATAGAATAATTTTAGATGCTGATCCATCATCAGTTGTTAAAAGAGTCGATTTACGTAATGATGACATTCCAATTGGTGAACAAACTGTTGCACAGGTAACCAATGCTATACACGGATTATTTTGGTAGCACTCGAATGATTATTTTTATTTAAAAAAAAAAAAAAAGAAGAAATCACTATTTATTTTATTTTTTCAAGTATTAGATGAGAAGTATTATAACGAGTTTATATTTTCATTTTTATGTTTTTCTTTTTCAATTTACTCAGTGTATAAACGTTCTAGATTTAATAAATTAGTATTTAAATTTTTCTTTATTTCATTTATATTTTTTCTCTTGTTTTACTAATTAAATAGGTATTGCAGTCAGCGAGAGAACAACTAAAATGGTCAATTTTAAAATAAAATAAAAAATCTGCTATGTGGAATTAAAAATTTAAGAAAAAAAAGTTAAAAACTTCTGCAAACACATACATACCATTATAATAATAACAAAACAAAAATTTTCTTTTTAGTATTGTTAATATTTTATATTATGTACAGGAGAAAAACAAAGCTACAATAAAATTTACATGATTAAGAAAATTTGTACAATAACTGCATGAATTTTATTTTTTTTAAATTATTCCTTACACTAACAAATTTTTCTCTTTAATGTACTTTTTAGTTATCTATTCAAAATTTGATTGTCATTTGTAATAAAATTAATTATTGTAGAAAAGTAAAATAATGAAAATAGATAAATTAATTGGCAATAAAATTACATACTTTCCTTTTGTATCTAAATTACAGAATTTTATAATCCCTCTAGTAGTGATTTGCATGGGAATCTAAATAAATATTTGTTAGTTTGATAGAGTTTAAAAAGAAGAATCAGATAGTAGTTTGATATTATAAGTTTAAATTTTTAGTTTTATTTTTTTGTTTTTCATTTTCATTACATAATTTTTTTTTTTATATGACTTAGAAGAGCCTTCACATAATAAAACAAAACGAAGCTATACATTTATAATTTGAGAATTTTTTTTTATTTTTCTAAATACACTAAGTTAAGAGGATTATAGAGCGAATTGATAAGTTTGCATTTTCAATTATTAAGTGGTATTTACAGAATTAACAAAAATTGCACACGTATGTATTAAAACATATTGTGCACATGTACTTCAAAAATAAAAAAAAGGAACACTTGTATTTTTATTACAAATTATTTATTACAGTCATTAGAAAAAGATTATTGAATTTAACTTCCTTTTTTTTTTTTGTCTGTATTTAAAAACAAAAAAAAAACGTTATTCATTTCAATAATAAATAAATATTATGTACACATAATATTTAGTATTAAGTGGACTTTATTCGAGACACATAATATTATTATGATAGTCATATAAATGCATAATAGAAATGATAATTAAAAAAATAAGGAGAAAAAATATTATTTATTTATTTTTTGAATAACATTTGAATGTTTGAAAGAACACGATATTCGGGTGTGACTAGATAAAATGAAATGAAATGGCTTTAAAAAAAAAAATCTATAGCAAAACAAAAAAGAAAGAATAGAAAAATTTTTTTTTTTTTTTTTTTTTCAAAATAATATCTTATCATGAAATTTTTTCATATCAAAAGTTTTACTTCAAGTCACACTGATAATAATAATTAGTAATTTCAAGATATTGTACATACAATGTGTGTATTAGTCTTAAATGTACTTATTATATATCTATAAATTCTTTAAGGTAGGTATATTTTACACAAATTTATTACACATCATTAATTTTCAAATGGAACATCAGTTGAATTTTTAAACTCGTGGCGTTCAATTGGAATGTTTTTTTTTTTTTTTTTTTTTTCAATTTAATTATGATCATCATTCAGAAATCTTAAATTTTTGATTGTATATAATTTTTCCAATCGAAGAAAAATTTCAAAAAAGAAAAGTCACAGGCAAATAAAAATTAAGTGAAAAAAAAAAAATAGGTTCATTGTTGTTATTTATTGTTTTCTGTTTTTTGTTTATTTTGTTGTATTAAATTGATCTTATCTTCTAGAAATTTTATAAAATTTTTTTTTTTATATTGAGAAATAAGTATTTTTTGTGTTGACAACAAAATTTCAATTTATTAAAAATTATTTATATTATTATTTAAAAACAAATTTAAAAAATAATAATTTACAAAAAAAAAAAAGATCAAGGAAAAATAATATTGGAATGAAGTTCAGTAATAAAGTGGAGGTAAGTAATAATAATTTGAAGTAAGATTTAAAGAAAGAAATGATAATCTAATCGATTATCATCATCATCAACGTCATAAATTTTTAATTAATATTTAAATTATTTGTTTAAAAATGATGAAAATAAAAATTGAAATTTTCATCAAGGATATCTGAAATTGATTTAATTACTACGATATATTTGTTTCTCTCAAATTTTATCATCATCTTCATTCATTTTCGTCATCAGTTATTTTTCTTTGTTTTTGTTTTTTTTTTTTTAACGGACATAATCAAAAATTATTATTTTCATAATATAATTAGGATCTTGTTGATATTTTGATTTTAACTTTTTTGTTGATTTCAAATATTACGTACACCCAACGCAACGGAAAATTTTTATTTTACACAAATGAAAAACAAACGTGCACTAGTATAATATAGGATGGGAATTACCAGATTTTTTATTATTTCGATAACAGCTATAATATCTGTTACAATAAATAATAAATAACTTTGAAAATTCGGTTAAAGAAACAAAAAATGTATTTGAAAATCGATATACTGATTAGATGCACTGTTAGTCATTAATCATTATTAGCAAAAAATAAAAAATTTATTTACACAGTCATTCATGTATATGTGCCTATACAATTCTAAAAATTCATTGTTTATCATTTGTATTTTTCCGTTAAAAACAAAAAAAAAAAAAATTTTTTTTTTTTACTATGATTATGATATACACAAATGCATATCATACAATGAGAAATAGCAAAAGAATAAAAATAAAAATAAAAAATTTCCATTTAACAATAAGGAAAAGTTCAATTAACTTAAATGATGATGATTTGGTGAAGAATTTTATTACGTTTTCAATTTGAATGATGATGTTCTATAAGTACAGTGCTGGACGAAAGTGAAGGCACAGTTGTAGTTTTATGAGAAAAATGACAATATCTCATAATTAAAATATTACATTTACTCTCGTCGGATAATATAACGATGATCCAAACATTCAAATCCTTATTAATATACTTTTTAGCAAAGTCTAGTCGTTTTTTTTTTTTCGATTTACTTTGCTAGTGTATAGTTTTCTTCTAGGAATTCTGACCTTATACCCATATCTGTGAACGTATCTACGTATGATTTTTGAACAATTTCTTTCCATACTGCTTTTCAGTATTATTTTGCTTTTCAGCAATAATTTCATGCAACTTGAAATTGCATTATTGGAAGAATTGGAAAGAATAGGTAGAATATCGCTCATAAATTGGTCCAGTACTTTCCAAATCGACTAAAAAAAATAAAACATCAAAAAGGATACCTAACTAAATATTAAACATTGGTAAAAAAAAAAAAAAAAAAACTTTTTTATCATAGATTTTCATATGAAAATCTATGTGCCTTTACTTTTATCTACCTAAAGAAATGCCTATTTGACAATTTTTAATTTTTTTAATACTTAGTTTGTAAAAACAATAGAAAATCGTTTTCTACATACGATAGTTAAGTATAATCAGATGAAACTAAATGTTTTTATTTTGAATTAAAATATTTTTTAATTAATGGGATATTGTCATTTTTCTTACAAAACTGCATCTGTGCCTTCAGTTTCGTCAAGCACTGTATATGTATGTCTACAAGAGTACAAGAGCACGTGTTCATAGTATAGCTATTTAATTGATATTTTTGATAATTGACACAAAGCAATTTCAAGATTGAGTAGATAAAAAAGTTAGAGTGTATCTTCAATTTATTTGTTCAATTTCAAATATGTATTCTTGTAATCAATCAAACATTAGATATTATTGTATTACTGCGTTAACCGGTAAATTGAAATATCACATAGGAAAATTTTTTTTTTTTTGTTTAAAAATTTAATTTAAAATAAAAATTAAAAAATGAATAGAGTGCTTAAATGTTATCATCGGGTTTATTAAATTATCAAAATTTTTTTGATAAAAAAGAGTTCAATATTTCATTACAATGAAATTTATTTTTTTTTTACCATATCTAAAAATAGATTTTCATATCCAAGGCTAATTGTTAAACAAGAAGAACATTTTTTTTTATATTATTTTCTTTTATTTAGATGTTAAATTTATTACGATCTCGAGCTAAAGAATCTGTAAGATCTCGTCAAATTGATAAACAATTACAAGAAATTCATAAACAATTTGAAAATTCAATTAAAATTCTTTTATTGGGTACAGCAGAATCAGGAAAGACAACAATCATTAAACAAATGAAAATTTTACATATTAACGGTTTTACTACACAGTAAGTTAAAAACAAAAAAATGTTTAGAGCAATGAGAGATATTTAAATTAATTATTCCCTTTCAGAGAACGAATTGAAAAAATTCCTGAAATTTTCGCAAATATCCATGAATCCATATATGAGCTAGTGAATCAAATGAAATGTTTAGGCTTAGAGTTTGACTCAATCACAGCGTTAAGAAGTGCCGAGTACATTTTATTATTAGGACCTACCACTCCAATAATAATGACTGAGGTAAGATAGGGATTTAAAAAAAAAAATAAATAAATAAATAAATTGAATTTTATTTATTTTAATGATTTAATTTCTAAAGGAATACATAGATCATGTAATTACCCTTTGGAGTGATACAGGGATAAGAAGTTGTTATCAACGATCAAATGAATTCCCATTGTTGGACAGTGCAAAATAGTATGTGTACAGTAAAATTTAAATTTTTTAAATTTTAAATTTTAAATTTTTTTTCTAGTTTTCTTGATAAAATCGAAAGTATTTCACGTCCTGGCTACATACCATCGACGGAAGATATTTTACGTAGCAGAAAAATCACAACAGGAATTCATCAAATTAAATTTACTGTGAAGGTATGAAAACTTAAAAAAAAATAAAAAATTGATTTTTTTGTGTTAATTTATATCTTTTAATATTTTTAGATTCCAAGAAGTTTAGGAGGTGGTTATCAAGAATTTCGTATGTTCGATGTTGGAGGACAACGTGATCAACGTAATAAATGGATACAAGTATTTGAAGGAATTCAAGCGATATTATTTTTAATATCATGCGGTGATTTTGATCAATGTTTACGTGAAGATCCAAAACAAAATCGTTTAACAGAAGCAATTAATTTATTTAGTGGTGTTTGGCATAATAGATTTTTATCAAGTGCTGGAATTATTGTATTCCTAAATAAACAAGATATTATGGAACAAAAAATTCGTTGTGGTAAAAGTATTGAAAAATATTTTCCAGAATATAAAAATTTTAAAATTGATTTATCAACACAAGGGAATTACGTTGATGAATGTAATCGAACTAAATATTTTATTAAACAAAAATTAGTTGTAAGTATAGATTTAAAAAAAATTTTTTCTTCTTTTGTTTTAGAAATATTTTTGATTTTTTTTTTTTTTTTTTTTTTTTTGTTTCTTAGGATATTACATTGGAACCTCCAAAACGTTTATCACGTATTAGCGTTGATTATGTACCGAGAGAATGTTATTATCATTTCACCGTTGCAACAGATACAAGTAATGTTAGAAAAGTATTTGATGATGTTCATAATATGATTATGAAAGATAATTTAGCTTCTGTAGGATTACTTTGATATACGATATCAATTTGAAATTTTATAATAAGAATAAAAATTATTAATTTTACATATTTTTATTTATCATATAATTAATTGTCTGTGATCATGTTTTTAAATGTAAAGAAGAAAATTGTAAAAATTTAGAAATACATACATATTATGTTTATTAATTTTGTATTTTAATTATTGATAATGTTTCCTTCAAATATTTGTATATTATAAAATTTTGAATAATTTTTTTATATTTGTTAACCGTACCTGATCACTGAATTGAGAGAGGATCGATTAGTCGAAAGCTATCGAAAGGCGGTACAAAAATACTTTAATTTTGATGTTGCATAATTTTAGGCAATCAAAAATTCTGGTTAACAAATGCCAGATGTACAATAGTGCATAGAATAAATGAAATACATGAAAATACTCATAGATCACACAATCAAGTTATAACTGGCTGTATCAGTTTGTTATGTCTTAAATTGATAAGATAATTTTGTCCAAGTAATATTCCATTAAAAAAAAAATCATACCATTACGTTCAAATTTCAAATAATTTAATTGCAACAAAATTTCGTCTGTAGATAAGTGCATAAAAACAAGCAAAAATTAGTAAACCTTGAACATGATTAAATAAAAATTAATTTAAAATTTAAATTTGAATCAAAAATTAGACTCTAGACGATTGATATCGTTATTGCACAATTGCCATATCGGTTACTAAAATTTATAACTTTGTTTTAAAATTCATTATACGAATGAATTTTGGAATTTATATTTTTCAGCTGTTTTTCTCAATTTTCCTTGTATGTTCAGTTTTAATTTAAAATTTAAAAATTCTCAATTTTTGGATTTAATGGAATTTTCATTTGAAAAAAACAAGTATTAATAGTTTATTACATAATTAATTTTGTGTAATTCTACACTTGATCATCCACGATTTTCAAGTTTCTATCAAAAAACAGTTTTAACTTTCATACAAATTCAATTGATTTTAAAATTCATTGAATATTCGCCGCCTTTCTCCCATTTGCCTTTACTAATCGTTCTTTATGTTTTACTTTATTTAACGTACGTAAACGTAAATGTAAATAGCTAGCTTTTGGCCTGTGGGCTGTGCTGTGGGTAAAAAAGAGTATTTATTGGCACTTATTGGATTTTATTCATTCATTCTTCATTCATTTCTTTTACCGTATACGACGGACGTGGACGTAGTAGAGTGTAAAATAAATTCCCGAAAAAATATATATTATTGTATTGTATTTCGTTTTGCTTGCTCTGTCTGTGCCTTTTTTTTTATTTGCATTTTGCAAAGCGTGTATAAATGTTGAATTGTGTAAATTATAGTGACAGTGTGCAATTAATTCCGTCCGTTTGTATAAAAGGAAAAATATAAAATAAAATAATTAAAAGGGAAACGGTAGTAATATTCCTGTGTTGTTCTTAAAAATCGTGTAAAATTTAAGTGTGAATTTATTTAAAACATATTAAAACAGAAAAGAATTTAATTTCCAAGGTATACACAAAATTACTAAGAAATTGAAGATGTTTTTTTTTTTTTCATTCATTCATTTTGAAATTTTTATGTGATTATTTTTTTTGCCATCATTTTGATACATTTTTCCATGTAATTAAGTATATCGTTATATCGTGAATGTAATTTTAAAAAAATTTTAATTTTCACTTTATCATTCATTCATTTCGTATACAATTTGCCATTTATTTTTAAGTTATTTTTTTTTATTTAATAAGTTGATTTCTTTTATTTTGTGTATTTTATGTGTATATAGTATATATACAAAAATACAAAATTCGATTCCGTGAGGGCTAACATGATAGACGCAGACGCCGGTTCCAAGAGGAATTTTCTTTTTTTTTTCGTTTTTCAACACTTTCAATTCCATATACAAATCATAAATATGTTTGAATACTGATAACTAGAAAAAAATTTTTTTTTTGTTTAAATAAATAAAAATTTCTCTGATTCATGTGCATAGAAGTAATTTTATATACGTACGTACAAGTAAAGATATATTTTGTGTTCCTATAGCCTACACACACGTTACTTACTATAGTGCAAAATTTTAAATTAAATGGGAGAAAAAAAATATTTTATAATAATTATTAAATAAAAATAATTTTCTTTTTAATTTCGATTTTAAATAAAAATAAAAATTTTTTTTTTATTATTTTTCGGTTTCGAAATTATATTTTTCTTGTTTTTTGTAGTGTTGTTTCAGTGCAAATAAATGGTAAAAAAAAAAAAATTTGACAAGAAAAAAACATTAAAATTAAAAATATTTCAAGTGTTATTTTTCTGTTGATTCATTTATTTATTATTTGTTGAATAAATAAAAAAGGCAAAAACAAAATTTCAAAAATAATACATGCATGTCACTAAAAAAGAAAAAACTGACAAGACCGAATCAAATATTTATTTCATTTTGGAATATTTTTATGATTTATATAAATTTTTTCTATGTATAATATGCACGTACCTTATATAGATTATAGATCCGTCCGTACACACTTTACGGAAACATTACCCAAATTTGGAATGAAAAGAATGACATAATCTTCACTCTTTTTTTTTTCATTTACTAACGGTTAAACATTTCTTTGATACGATTGTCGCAATTCGGAATTTTACTACTTTTACATATTTAATTCATTCAAAACCTAAAAAAAAATTTAAAAATCAAATTACTGTTTACATTCAGAATATTTTATTTTATTTTTTTTTTTTATAGAGAAATCATTTTCATGTGTGATAATAAGATATAAGAAAAGCACCAGCTACAGAGATATATTGTGAAAAAAAAAAGAAATTAATTGCATACCGACCTATCTACCTAATTACTTATCAATTGCATTAAAATTTATATAAATTTTAATTTTTATTAAATAAAAAAAAAAAAAAAAGACCACGCGTTAACTAATAAAAAACAGAAGAAATTAACAAGAATTTTAAATATTATAGTTATTTTTAAAGATGAGTGTCGAAATTACACCAAATTATTCATATGTATTCGATTTTGAAAATGATTTTATACATCAAGAAACGAGACGTTGGATGGTTAAAAATTGGACATGGGTATTCTATTATTGTGGAGTATATATGTTAGTTATATTTGGTGGTCAACATTTAATGCAAAATAGGCCAAGGTGAGTACTAAAAGTAACATGTACTATTTTATTTATTTAAACAAAAAAGAAGAAGTGATTCCATTAAATGCTTTAAATTTGAATGTAAAAGTAAAACCTCGTTCATATATCCATACATACAATACAGCCACAGGTACTAAAGTAAGTACATATGTGTATATATATACTATGTATAGGTACAAGTGTGTAATGTGTGTATCAGATCTATATTAGTATAAAAATAACATTCAAATGAAATAATACCGGAAGAAGTAAATTGATGTAATTGTACTGTTGTTTATAATTTAAATATAATGCATACCTACTTTTTCTTTAAAGTTTAAAAAAAAAAACACAATTTGTTTTCACTTGCCTAAGCAATAATTCCAATTGCTTTGTGTTTTTCTTTTTAATTCAAGAATTGCAAGTGCATTGAGTACATATTCTTTTTGATTTTGATAGATTGCAATTAATATTGCAAATTATAGAAAGCATATGGTCACATTTAATTTTCATATAAATGTATACATATGTACATAAGTACATATTTTATTTTCTTTTTCTAAAAACAAGTTATTACTGGCCAGTATTCAATTTCAATACCAATGTTAGTCATTTTAGAATTCAAGCAGATGTTACAGTTCAGTAAATTCAAAAAATCAAAACTAAAAATTAATAAAATACAAAAAACAAATTTTTTCAATTTTCAAATGCTTTTGAGGTTATGAATTAATATAGAATAGAATCCACTATTTATTCTTATTGAAATTCCTTTTTATCATTTTTATATCCAATAATTAATTGTGTGGAATCAAAATTCTAAAGAGAGTAATAAAAAAAGATGAAAATGAAAAATGATACGATAAAGAGAAAACAAAAAAGGGAAGATGACATGTGATAAAAATGACAATTCTGTAATCTGTTAATTAAAAGAATTAAGAATTTTTAAAATAAAAATTATAAATGAAAATGAATTAAATTTTTTATGGAATTTGAATAAAAAAATTTGGTGGAAAATTGTTTTCATCAGGTTTTAAGATTTTATCATTTTTATTATAGAAGATTTCAGGGAAGTAATACAAAATTTACAGGAGAACCGGCAAAATCTATGACATGTTATGTGATGTCATTTGTGTATATTGTCATGATATTACACACTACACAGGCACAGTTCAATTAATGAATAAGATTTGAATTCTAGTACACAAAAAATTTGAAAAAAAAAGCACATTAGGCATGTACAAGGCACGGGTACAAGGGACTCAATTGAGTCCTGAAAAAATAATATCTTCTGACTTCCCAGTCCCCCATACATACACATGTACATAGGTATAAGTTCCTGTATTATAAAACGGACGTTATTAAATTAAAATTACAAAGTAACAATAATTTATTGAATTAATTGAATTTTATAACTTTATGGTATGTAGTATATTACATGCAATTTGACCTATGTTATATGTAAAACATGTATAGTAATAAAATAAATTTGAAATTAATGTTATAAAAAAAATAAATAAATAAATAAATAGAGGTTTATGGGTAGTTTACCAATAAGGCCTTCATAATATAAAGGTACTGGACAAAAAATTACGTCTTATAAAATTACTAAAAATAGAATAAATCGATATTGATAAAATATGGGTACCACTAGTAGTACCTACTCGTATGTAGGTACTTACAAATAAAACAATGATTAATGATTATTATAATTAAATATTGAAAAAAAAATTTTTTTCGATTTAATACATTGTTTTTTCTTTATGTTATGGCGACGTAAATTTATGTATTTTCATGACCATGATATTCAAATCAAAAAATTTACTTTTTTCATTCTGTTGAAAAATTTATCAATTATTTTATAAAAATAATGAATTTTACTGAAATTTTTCAATAAATAAAATGGAGAAGATTTATGAAACATCTACTCACCACCCACCCCTATTTATTACGAAACATGCAACATTTCTGTTATTCAGTTCAGTTTTTTTTTTTCCAATTTAAAATTTTGCGTTTTTTTATGTTTTTACATTTTAGTTTTTTTTTTTTTATGAATGTTATTAAAATTAAATCAATAAAATGAGGTTGAATGGTTATAATGCATTTACACAAATATTCTTATCTAAAAGTGTTGATTGCAACATTCCAATCAACAATGTTATGCATATAGGTAGGTATATGTGTATTACTGGCTGTATTGTTATTATATGATTTGCGATATTCTTGTTACAATCGTTAAATTTCTTATGAGTAATAAATAATATTACTTGTCTACCTCTTCAATCAGCCGGTCTACTATGAGTCTATAATTGTATTTTTTTACCTACTTACACTTTATAAAGATTTTTTTTTAGCTCAACTTCCTTTTCAATTTAATGATTCCAATTCTAAAAAAAAAATAAAAAATAAATAAAAATAAAAACAATAATGCATGCAATTCTATAAATAAAACACATAAAAATAATTCACAAATAAAAAATGTTCATTTCAAAATATAAAATATGATATAAGAACATTGCAAATTTTATATAAAAATTGAACATACGTAGGTACCTACTTATACATAAATGATTATACTGAATGCATGTATGTTCTCATATCTTGGCTATAAATTTTTTATATTCAAATGTATAGAAGAAAAAAATCGTTAACTACCTATTTATTTATTTTGTTGCTGTTTCAAACTCACGTAAGAAGATTATATAAAAAAGAAAATAAATAGGTAGGTAGTGTATTTTAATTTGCTTTAAATCGAAAAAATTTTTATTTTTAAATTGATCATTAATTATGAATTAATATAACGACGATATATTGGAAACATGATATAAAAATAAACATAAAAAATACTCGTGTACAAAACAAAAAAATTAATAAATATAACAAAAAACTTTCTCGATTACATGTGTTTGCAAACAAATAGATAATGTATATTCATTTATATAAAATCAAAAACTGTTACTACTTTAATTTTTATTTGTTTGTATTAAAATGAGGAATGTACATAATATAATATGTTTTCCTTCTCTTTAATATCATATACCTACATAATAAAAATGCATACAATCATTCACTCATTCATTCATGAATACACGAAATAACATAACATTATTTCTATTGCAAATATTTGAAAAATGATATGTGAAAAGTAAATTTTAGATAATATAAAATTCAAATTTATTTTTATTTTTCCTCTTTGTTGCTTTTTGTTATTTTTTATTTTTTTATTTTTTTATTTTTATTTTGTATTTTTCAACGAAACGAATGTTTATCATACGTACATAGTTCGTATCACACATTCACATATGTCTGTATTTGAGAAAGTGTGTCAGAAATGTTTAATATTCCAGTAAATCATTTAAATTTGAAATTTAAAAAAAAAAAAAAAACGAAAACAATTCATAATGGTATTCGATTCGTCTCATTTCATTTTATTTTTTATTTTTATGTTTTTACATTTTGATTTTTTACTTGTTTTTATTTTCTTATGTTATTATCGTAATTAACAGAGAAAATTTTATTGATTAAAAAATGATATGATTAAAAAATCATTGACGATAATAATAAGATGTAATCATCTTGTTTATCTGATAAAATACAAAATTTGTTATCTTTCTTTACATTTTCTCTTAGAGACAAATAATTGTAGGTACTTACCGTTTGTCAATTAACTATGCAATTAAATTGACCCCCCCAAAATTACATAATATCACACACTTAAAAAATGATTAAAAAATTAAGAAATAGATATTTTGTATGCATGCATGCAAATAATTTGTACTACTGGTGTTGCAATATTTTCCTTTAAAAGATTTTTAAAAATGACATTCATTTATTCTTTCGTGACCATCATTTTCCATTAATTTGGATGAAGTGCTATTTTTTTTTATAATTCGTAGACGAATTTGTGAATTACCTTTAGATGTCTTTAAAATAAAAATTGGTCAATGCCACTTACATGCAAGAGTTGAATACACTGAACTGACGTTGTCATGCGATAATTCATTTTAAATTACATATATCGAAAATGGTCTTGAAAATGTAATTTTCTAATAATGTTTAAAAATGAGAATGAACATTAATTTTTCATAATCGATTAGAAATTGTCACCCCTCAATAAAATTGCAATTTAATATTTTTATACAAACAAGAAAAAAAAATCCAATAAATAGATAGATAACATTAAACGTATTTTGTTGATAACTTACAGTTACATTATGAAAACTTTAATAATTTTGATCACGTTTTCATTATTATTATTTTTTTAAAAGTATTTTCGATAACGATAATATTTCATGAATTATAAGAAAAATTACAGAAAAGAAAAACTAATTTATATTAAATGGCCAATTTAAAAAATAAAAAAATAAACGAACATCTTCTCATGTGTATTTTTTTTTAACCTTGAGAATTGTCGTTCCAGACAGAGTGATTACTTAAATGAAATTAGGGAAAAATAAAAAAATTATTTGATCGCATGATTTTTTTATCATAATTTGATTTAAAAACATAAATCTAAGTTCTTGTTGAAAAAAATTATGATAACATAAAATGAATCTACAAAATCGTATGAGGTGACCATACATGTGTAAAATTTTACAATTTTAATTTTTTTTTCCGGTTCTTTATAAAGAAAATAACACATTGAAATATGTTTTTCAAAAAATTTCTAATCTTGCACATGAAAAACACGCATTTATTTGTACATATTTTGTTAGTAATCAGGTGATATTATTTTTCTTGCTTTTTATTTATGATTCGTTACACTTTAATTCAAAATTAAAAGCAAAAAAAATTATTTTTATCACTGTTACAGATGTTTACCATATTTCAATTATGGAATAATAAATTGAGTAAAAAAAAAAAAAAATTAGTACAGATTTGCTAGAATACAATTCATTGTTCATAAAAATAAATATAATTGATAATATAATTTTTTAAAAATGGTATGATGATGATGATGATAATGTGAATGTTAGAAGATAAAAATAAACAAATTAAACACACATTTTAGAATTAATATTAAATGATCTTTTGGCCTAAATGTTTAATAGTACAAAAAAATAAAATAAAATAAATAGCATACATATCATGAGTAATTGCTTTTTGTTTTCATAAATTCAGCATTTTTCTTATCAATTTCATTCTATTTAACATGACAATATATTAAATAAAGAAATCACATACGTGTGCAATCTAATAAAGTACATAATCTATAATCATGTCAGAAATCATAAATTCTTAATTAAAAATAAAGAAAAACTTACAACGTATACAAATGAGATTATTAATTTTTTACTTGTGTTTTACTGCTAAAGTGCTAACAGGGTATCGACTTAATAGAGACGTCATCCCATCGATCGATATATGCATGTGCTTCACATCACAATTCACATGCTACATACTCATAACAAAAGAGAAAAGTCTTATGTCTGTTGTTTTTATTATTTTTTTATTTTGATATTATTCCAAAGGAAAAACTAGACAATTAATTGGAATATGTATGTTGTGTTTTTTCTTAATTAAAAACCCCAACAGTTGCATTAATTGTAACTTCTAATAAATAATTTTTTTTTTATTATCTCAGTAAGCAGTAATTGCATCTTTTAATTTTTTATCTTTTTTTTTTCATTATAGATTCGAATTAAGAGGGCTTCTTATAATATGGAATACAGCATTAGCTATGTTCAGTATAATGGGTGCTTGTCGTACAGCTCCAGAATTAATACATGTATTACGGCATTATGGCCTATTTCATTCTGTTTGTGTACCAAGGTAAGTTATTATTTTTTTGTAAGCTTTTAATTTTATTCTGAAATTCTTCAAAAATTTGAAAAATTCGTTCTATCGTTTTTAAAAGGTCAAATTTTTAATTTACATTGAGAACTTGTTTTTTGCGATGTTTTTAACAAAAAGAAAATTTCCCTGAAGGTCACAAATAAAAGTGAAAAAAAAAAAAAACAAAGACCAAAAATAAAAGGTAGAATTATTACCTTTACAAGTCACATCAAATTCATTTTCTAATGAAAGCTTTGATTTGTATGTGAAATTTGTAGGAAAAATACCTACATATTTTGTGTATGTTTAATTAATTTGAAAACAGCAACCAATATAATTATAATAATCGTAACTGAAATATAACTAGTTAAACAAGTTTTTAAATGATCATTTTTGAAAAAAAAAATAATTTATGAAATATGACGTAACTTTCTACCAATGAACTTATATGAGTATAACAAGACAAGTGTAGCACTATACTTGCACTATACTATACTTTATATAAAAAAAGAAAATTAAAAAGTTTACAAAGTATCTGAAAATGTACAACATGGTGTATTCAAAAAGAAAAAAATAATACAAAATAATCCATCAGGAAATAACAAAATATTTTTGTTTTATGCTGTGTATTAATAAAATTGTTACCAAAAAAACAAAAAAAAAAAAAAAAATTAATAATTATTATTTTATTTTTTTGTCGTTTTGTATAACGACAAAATAAAAAAAAACAAAAACGTCATTAAACTCATACATCAATTACCTAAGTTATAGAGCGATTGTGATACTTTGTATATGAACATTACGTATATGAACATGACGTTATGTTTTCTGTGTTAATTGCCAAAATCATCAAAAAAAGAAACGAATACGTTTTTGCCTATTAACTCGATTGTTTCTTTTTTGCATGTAAACATGAAATTATTAAAATATATTATTAAAAAAAAAATTCATCTCTTTTTTATTTTGTTATATGTACATATGTTGTGTTATATACACAAAGTATACATGACATATAAACATTTAACTTTTTTTCTGATTCGTTTATGAAAATCAGATAAAAAAATATTAACGGTGAAGAAAAAAAAAAAAATTGGAGAAAAATGAAATGTATTTTCTTATCTGTTTGATGAATGGTATACATTACATTTTTCTATTTAAAAACGTTTATAAATGTTTTTAATGGATAGAAATTATATACATACATATTTTAACACAGATCAATTTCCACGCACACTGTACACTATTCGTTGAAGTAAAAATGTATTTGGATTTTTTTTCCCTGTATTTTTATTTTAATGAAAAAATATTACATAACACGAAAAAGTGAAATTTTTCTTGAAAAAATGTGATTAAGTATGAGATAGAAATTGTTTTTTTTTTCGTTAAACGAAACTTTCAAGTATCTTACAAAGTTGATCAGTTGCTTTACTAAAAATTTTGATCATCAAAAGAATCATTCAAAATTAGGTAATAAAATAATATGAAATTTAATAGAAATTTACGTTTAATTAAATAGAAAAATTTGTACCATAACGAACTTGTTTTCAAGGTTCATTTTACAAGATTTTACTTACATTTAGAAATATCTGTAAGATTTTCCTTAAACAAATCAATAAAATTTCCAAAAATAGAATTCTCAAGTTTCTAACGTAAATCGTATAAGGTGAACAATTATATTGTCATTTTTATTTCTTTTCACAAAAACTCAGAAAACTTTACGAAAATTTAAACCATGTACATAAGTATGGATGACGATCATTTTCATATATAAAAGTAGCAAAAATCTTTGGAAAAAAAATAAAACACCGTTTTTTTCTTGTTTCCATGAACGAAAAATAAAACTAAAATATCTTATATTCACTTTGTAGACATTTTGGAAATTTTAATATTTGGTAAACAAAACAACCTAAATTGCTTGATGTTAATATAACAAAACTGTATCTTAGTAGTTAGAAAAAAAAAAAAGATATTGTTTGTAGCCGTCTTGATAGAGCTGTTAGAGATTACGTGTTATGTGGAAAAAAAAAACCTTAAAAAAGTTTTGTTATCATGATAAGTAGTTTTGTTTTTTGATAACTTTTGATTTTGAAGTCTGTTACATTGGCCCATCGGTACAATGTATATAAAGTACATTGATATCTAAATTATAAAAATATAAAAAAAAGTCGCGTGTTGGCTGATCAAATTTTTTGGCTTTTTTGTTTTTGCCGTTATTCATCCTACTATGTACCTCGCGTACGACACATAACAAAATATTATCAATGGCATGCATATTTTGGATGCTTGTTACATAACTTTTATTATAATTAATTATTTACATGTATAAATATGTATATAAAATTCGATTACAATAATAATTTCCCTAAATTTTATTTTTTGTTTTTTAAATTTTCTGTAACCGATATTTCATTACTAATGGAATTTTTAATTATACTAAAAAAAAATAATTCAAGTAAATTTTAATTTTTCTACTGTAATTTTTATTTAAAAATTACTATCTGAAATAATTGCACAGATAACAAACAGAAAACACTATGAAAATACGACATTAAATAAACACAGGTGCTCATTATTTACAAAGTAGATAAATTAAATTTTAAATGAAAATTATTTTTTTTTATTTTTACAACTTGGTAACCTATTTTTAAATATTCACTGGAAAAAATACTTTAATTTGCCTGGAAAAATGATTTTCACGCTATTTATTGAAATAAATGATAATTCAATCAAGATAATTTTATTTAACAATTTGACCATATTTAAAAAAAAAAATAAAATAAAATAAATGTCTGTTCCTTGTTCAGATTTTTAAAACAAAATAAAATATTTTGGTTTTTCTTTTTGTTTATTCACTTTTTATTTTTAATTTCTATTTAGTTTCATCGAACAAGATCGTGTCAGTGGCTTTTGGACATGGTTATTCGTTTTATCAAAATTACCAGAATTGGGTGATACAATATTTATTGTATTACGAAAGCAACCATTAATATTTTTACATTGGTATCATCATATAACTGTATTAATATATTCATGGTTTTCATATACAGAATATACATCATCGGCTAGATGGTTTATTGTTATGAATTATTGTGTACATTCAATTATGTATTCATATTATGCATTAAAGGCAGCAAGATTTAATCCACCTAGATTTATTGCAATGATTATAACAGCATTACAATTAACACAAATGATTATTGGATGTGCAATAAATATATGGGCACATGGTTTCTTAAAATCGGCAGGACGTTCTGCATGCAATATATCACCAATGAATATTAATTTATCAATAGCTATGTATTTTAGTTATTTCGTATTATTTGCAAGATTTTTTCATCAAACATATTTATCACCAAATGCAAGAAAAGGTAAAAAATCAGTAATGAAACAATCATCAGAATCGGTAGTAACAACTGTAACAGAAAAATCATTAATTTCTGATAAACATTTAAAAACTACCTCCTCATCATCATCATTTATAGCAGATAATATGACAACAACAATGAGAAAAATAAAAACCATTGAAAATAATACCAATGAACGATTAGCACAAAATGATAAATTTAAAGCACATTGAAGATTTAAAATTAAATTCAAATTAAAACTTAAAAAAGAGATATATAAAATAAAATGGAATTTAAATTATTATTAAAGTAAAATACATTCTAATTAATTTAAAGAAAAGAAAAGGAAAATTGAATTACAAGAAAATTAATTTAAAAAAAAAAAGAAAAAGGAAGATAAAATGAAGATCAAATAACCAACCAATAACAGATACAATAAACAATGTATTTCCTATTTTTTTATTATAAAAGAAAAAAAACATAAGTAAATAAATACATATTACATATTTTAATGAAGAAGAAAAGAAAAAAAAAAAAACAGAAAGAAAATTCTAAAAATAAAACAAAAAGGTGAAAAATATTCTTTTGAATATTTTCGTATTTTATTTATTGTCACAAAAATATAAAGAAAAATCTATTATCAAATAATTACTGTTCATTAAATTTTTCTACATAATACAACACAATACGTAAATAAATTATTTTGTGTATAAAACAAAAAGAAAAAATTTATTCAATTTAATAGAACAAGAAATAAAATGAAATAAAAAAATATTCAAAAATTAATTCCAATAACTTTTAATTTTACTTATTTAAAAATAGTATAAAAAAATAAAAATAAAAATGAACAATGAAATTAAAAGTTAGTAATGGTTAACATAAATAAATTAAAAACAAAAAAAAAAAAAAAAAACTGAAGAAAATTTAGAATTAATGAAACGTAAAAAAGAAATTATATTTTTTAATTTGTGGTTGTGGATAGTACCAATATACACACTAAGGGGATAAGAGTATACCTAGGTATTGTCACAGTATATGGTACTAATTACAATTAAGATTAAAAATTTAGAAAAAAAATTATGAACCAAAATTTCTAATAGAAACATGAAAACAAATGAAATGTGCTTTGTGAAACAGTATTTTCGAAAATTTTATAAATTTATTTTTTAATTTTGTTTTATAGCGAAAATATAATTGCAAATAACGAGATCATTTGATTTGATGAGATATTTTTATCTATTTATGGAAAAACATTGAAAAAAAACAAAATTCTTCCGGAAAATTTTATGCATAATAATAATGATCAGTAAATATTCATTCCATTCCTACAGAAGGGAAATTAAATTTTCCATTTTTGAAAATTTTATACAGTTTCCTCTAAATGCAAATAAGTAATAAAAAAATATATACATATGTATGTTTGTATATATATTCCAAATAAAGCCATAAAAAATTTTATTCAGGGCTAAAGTTGAAAATAAAATTTGCTTATATTTTATATGTATATTTTGTTGACAAATACGTAATCAAATATCCGAAAAAAGATAAAATTGTATAAGGTAAAAATAAAAATACACCACGCACGTATTATTGTACTGACCAAAAATTTTCAGATTTCAGTTACTTTGAAAATCCAGAAATAGTAAAAACAATATATATATGTATATGTATATATATTTATTACTTTAATTATTTTTTTCGAAAATACTGTTGAATAATAACGGTGACTTTTATAATATCTATTATATTGTATTTAATATTATACCATAACATACCTACATGAAGAAAAAATTATATAAAAAATACATTTTCGTTTTTTTTTTAATACTAAGTGGTATTTATGTTAAGTTGCACATTCTTGCATTTTATTATGACTATTATTATTAAATTGTTTTTTTAAATTTTGGTTTCTTTTATACCTCTTATAATTTTCTTTTGTTTTTATTTTGTTATTACTATAAATTTTTCCTTTTTTTTTTTTTTTTTTGTATAATTACTATTATTATTTTAAAAATCATACCATTGCCTTTATTATTGCTAGTTTTAAATATAATAAAAATAAAAATATTATAAAGAAATGAATTAAAAAACAGTCATAAGAAAAAATTGAACAAATTTATTTATGTACAGTATACAAAATATAATAGTTTAATTGTGGGATAAAAATATAAATTATATTGTATGAGTTTTGTACAGGTTGATTTTGTTTGGAGTGCACAATGTTCAGCTAGTGAAAAATCTAAATAAGGCAAGTAAAGTCCAATGGGAAAATAAATATTTACCATTTGATCGCTAGAAAGCGCTGAAAAATTCCTTATCTCTTAGTAGAAGAGATTATTAATTAATTATGGACTATCAGTGTCTCTATTAAAATAATAGAAAATCACTAACTTTTCCAACAAGAAATTAATCAAAATTCATGAGCTGGGCATTGTGTGGTTGAAATGAAATCACTATTATAAGAAAAATTGTATGTACATACATGTACTTTTAAGTAATGATCATAATCAAAGAGAAAATTGAAATTTTCTTTTTAATTTTAAAAATCTGTGATTTTATAACAATATGGTACATTAAACAAATTTGTAACAAAATATAAAATTTGTTCTTTTCGTTTTGCAAAAACATTGAATGACGAAAAGTCATGAAAAAAAATATATAAAGACAAAATAGTGAAGGAAAGCGTTCTTTTATTTTCATTTAATTACATAATTGGATTTAGAAAAAAAAAAAATAGTACATGACGAAGGAAAAAAAGGGTGGTTTATGAAAAATAAAAACAGAACGTGAAATTTACACGTTTTTGAAATATGTATGACAATATATTCAGATGTAGTTTATACCGGATTTATTGCCTAAGTTTCTTTCACCTTTCTACAAGCATGAACAAGCGAATAGAAAAGAATTTATTATTTTATTTTTAAAATACAATACACGGAAAACCATGAAAAATATTAAATAATTCTATATATTTATTTCCGTTATAAAAATATGTCTTTGAACATGAATGTGTACATTGAAATAAATAATAAAAAAAAAATCTAGAAAAAAATTTTTCTAAATTTTCATATGAAAATCAATAAAAGCTAGCAGCTAGTTGTACTGCCTTGTTTAATAAAAAATAATTTTAGGAATAAATTTAATAAATTTAAATTTAAAAAAAAATTTCAATTTATCAATCTTCAAAATATGATCATTACTTTAAAAATTATTTTTAAAATATTATCCACTAGAATTTTGCTGAATATGTGAATAAAAAAAAAAAAACGAAGTCACAATAAAATTAAATTAAAAACAAAATGAAAATTTTTAAATGTTAATGAAAATTAATTAAGTTATAAGAATTTACCAAAACAAGTATAAAAACAAAATGAAAAATTGAAATTAAAAAAGAATAGACACAGAAAGAATAATTAGATAATCGATTAAATCAAAGAAAATACAAATTATTTTTCTTTTTTAGTTTTAAATTAGTTTGTAATTTATTTTGTAATTTTAAAATACTTTTTTTTTCTTGGGTGATTTCTATAAATTCTAAAAAAAAAGAAGAAACGAAAAGAAAATTCTTTAATTGTAAGAGTTTAACTCTTATTTTTATTTTAGTTCTTATTATTTGCTTTATATAATGATAATTAATTAATTTTTTTTTTTATTATTGTAATTTATGAATTACTTATACTACCAATTTATTATTATAAAAAAAAAAAGAAAAAAACAAAAATGAAAAATGAAAAAAACTGTGAATTATATATTGTATGTATGGAGAATGAAATTTGTAAATAAAGTGAACTGAAAAATTAATTTAAAAAAAAAAAATGTATGAATTTTTGTCCCTTTTTGTTCATGTATCGGAAATGATCTTTTGACTTTTTTTTAGTACCTATGATTACATTAAAGATATGCACAATTTACAAAACAAAAAATTTACGTATTTTTCTAGTGTAAATTCATTCTAAATATTGTGTTACGCATTTTTTTTATTTTATTTTTTGTTTATGCAATTGATTACAATAATAATTAGAACGAGGACATAAGTGATATGTAA
Organism: Anthrax anthrax; assembly: GCA_963971155.1. Taxonomy (NCBI): domain Eukaryota; kingdom Metazoa; phylum Arthropoda; class Insecta; order Diptera; family Bombyliidae; genus Anthrax; species Anthrax anthrax. The sequence goes on from OZ020120.1 coordinate 21,314,746, forward strand.
TCAGAATTTAGCACAGGTGTATATTGCATATTTATATGTTCTTTTTTTTCTCTTACCTTTTTGTTTTCTTTATTTATTGTATAATATGTAGTTAAATTTCGTTTATATTATTTTTTTGTCTAATTAAAAATTCTTGAATTTTTATTGAATAATAAAATAATAACGTAATGTAGTATTTCTTCATATTTAAATTTTCTGTGAATTATTTTAATTCTTTAAATTATAATGATTACTTCATAATCATACGATTAAAAAAAAAAAAAAAATTAACAAAATATTTAATAATATTCATAAATTAAATATATTGTAATTTTCATTTTGTTTACATAAACAACAGAATGATTTAATCATTTCAATTTTTTTATATCAATTATTACGCATATAATAGACATGCATTTGTTTTACAAGTAATTTTCATGTTTAAGTTTGATATCATGGTATTTTAATTTCAATGAAAATAAAAATAAATTTAAATTTTATTTTTCATTCATTTGACTACAATCGAAAGAGAATTTCCATCAAATTATTTCATTTTATTTTTCTTGTTGCTAAAATTATTCATTGGAGGACAAATTATTGAGATCTCAAAATTATAAAAGTGATCTAATCTACACACGTTTATATACTCATCTTCTTAATGATTACCATTAAATGAAATTGAGACGTAAATATTTTTATTTTTTTAATTTTTTTTGTAAATGGGTTTTTTCTTCTCATCATTAAGTTAATAGCTCTAACACTTAATTATTTGTAAATTGTGAACTTAATTCGTTTTTTTTTTTTTGGAATATTTATGAAAAATCAAGTTGAAATCATTAGTAATGTAATTATTTAACCACAAAAAAGTGGTAAAAATCATTTTTTGTTTTGATTTAATTTACGTAAAATTAAACTATTAGACATTCAAAATAACTGATTCTCAATTACATTAATTACGTGAATTTGCAAACTGGAAAATTTGAAATTTTTCCTATCATGAATAAATTTTTATTTTTTGAAAATGTTTAAAATTTAAAAAATATTTACATAGCTATTTAAAAAAAAAAAAAAAACATATACTCAAAATGTAGTGAAATGTAAAGTATTCAGACGTGATTCTCATTTAGAACACTATGCTAAAGACCTTCATTTGCATCAAGGCAAATAACCTTCGTTTACAAAATTCTGTAATTTCTCTTTATATGCTTGATTAAATATTTATATACTTAAAATTAATGGATGACACGCTGCCCGTAATCAAATAAAAAAAAATAAATAATAAAATTGAGTTATTATTATGCGTTCATAATATATTCATTTACTTAATGATTTATATTTTGTCATGCAATTCAAAATTCATAATTGATTTCTGTTGTATTCAAGACACATGTATAAAGAAAATTGCAATTTATTTATTTTTTTGTAATGACCAATGTTAAAGGCAATAAATAAAAAATTAAAAAAAGGAAAAAAAGGAAAAAAAAATTTTTTAGCATCTATTTTTTGCTAATAAAAAGAATAATTTCCAGATTTGTATAAATAAACGACAATCAATAAAATAAAAGATGACGTACTTTGTATATTTTTCTTAAATGCATCAAATGTATTTTTAATGATATAATATTTACCATAGAAAGCAAATAAAATCAAAATACAAATAAATGTTGCAAAAAAAAAACAGTACATAATTTATTTACATAAAAAGCAACAAAATTATTTCTCAAGTTTTTATTATTTGCATGTTAGAAATGCTTATTTAGATAATCATTGAGGATTAGAAAAAAAAAACAATATTTTGTTTTTGGTCACCTTTAATATATTGACGTCAATATGTATAACATCAAAAGAACAATTCAAATACATGACTAGAACAAAAAATTAAATATAAATAAAAAATTTTTAAAAATAATAAAAATTAATTTGAATTTTATTTAAAAATAAAAAATGATCAAAACAAAGTTACTGAAAAACAAAAGCAATTTTGAAAGTCTAGAAATTCTCAAGACTTTTAGAAAATTCGTTATTCACCCCTAAAAATGTCCTTCAGAAAAGCAAGATTAGCAAGATATGTTCGAGGTTTTTAAATGAAATATTTTCGTCCACGTTCTGTAAAACTTGATTGTAACGTCTTACCAAAGTACAGGTTTTTAATTAATCAAAGTTTTAAGTAATTTTGAAATTTTTTAACTTTTTTTTTCGTTTATTTCAAAATTACAAAATAATTTTATTTTTCTTAATTAGAAAACAAAAAACAAAACGTTTTTTCTTATTTTTAGATATTATGTTTAAAAGATTGCGAAGTTTTTTGTGCCCTTTTTTTGTTTTTTTTTTTAAATATTCAATTTCAAGTACCTTTCGTACATTCATCTTACCCCGTACCATCTACCCTACCGTAATTGTTTGTAATTTATTTATGTAAAAAGTTTACCTTTTAGTAAAAATTCAAAATATAATAAAAATTTAAATTTCAGATAAATATTTGTAATGATACTTTGCTCTGTACACAAAATACGAAAGCACATGAAAACCGGTTATAATTATGAATGATGTTTTTTTTTCTCTCACGATAAACTCATTTTTCAATTTTTATTTTTTCAATTCAATTTTTTTTTTTTCATTTGGTACATACATACATTGTTATTTTTAAATATGTAATTTAAAAATATATATATTTTTTTTTTAAATAAAAATTCAAAAAGTTAGCACATCGAAAAATATTGTATAGTACCAACTACCAATGTTTAATGTAGCAATGTAGCATTTGGTATGTATGCATCCATGAATTCTCTTGCATTTACATAGTTTTGTATTTTATAAAAAAATATGTAATAAATTACGTAAAAAGATAAGTATTGTTACTACTCTTATTACAATTTTTTTTTTTTTTTTTTATTAATGATTGTATAAGAAGTAATGGAAAAAAATTTTTTGTTTTATTAAATTGAAACGCAAAGTTCAAGTTTTTTAAGTGCCAATGTACTTGCCATTTATGCATTTCATTTATTTCAAAATACGTTGTAAGTACGTATGTATGATGTTAAGAAAAATAAAAAAATAAAAACAAGTTAAAAAATATTTTGAAAAAAAAAAGGAAAAGAAAAATCATCAATACTTGCGTAAATTTTGCTTATCATATGGATATATGCCACACATTAAAATATGCTGTAATATTTTAATTTTTAATGTGTATTATATACGTTTCGTTTTTATTTTAATTTTATTTTATTTAGGTTTTTTGTTTTTTATTTATTTATTCGACAGTAATAACAGGTCAAGTTAACAAATTTACACTATACCTTTAAAGGTAGTGTCCAGTCACTGTACTTATGCGTACATACATATGGATGACGATAATGTCAAATAAAGTGATTATTTATAAATTACAAATTTAATTATCCATTTTATTCATTTTACTAAAATACATCAAATTTACGACATCAAGAACAGAACAAAAAAAAAAAAAGAATTGTTTTACACAATATTTTAAAATTTAAATTTATGTTTATTATATGGTCAAATACTTATTTTGTTAGTCATAATTTGAAAATTTTTGAATACTTTTAATTCCGTATTTAAACATTGAACGGAAATTAATTATGTTTGCACAGTTTATAATTAATGAATTTTCAAATTGTTTGACGTTAATTTTATTTATTTATTTAATTTTTTTGTTACTTTACAAGTATGATGAAGTAAAAAATTCTAAAGAAAAGTCAATGTCTTACCATCATTATGAGAAAATGTATTCATTCAGTGAATTCTTAATCCTTAGTCTTTCAACTCTGACAAAATTCAGTGATATCGACTGCGACAAGATAACATATCTTAAGCCTAATGATATTACTCGTTATTTGATTTTTTATGCTACTTCCATGCAAGTTCTATTACTGGATTTCGAGCTTAATGTGATATGTGAGTAAAATACGAGTATAGTAATAAATTTATTTGAAAGCTGTAACAGAGGTAAATTTAAATTTCGATTATACACATGTACCAGAATTTTAATTTTAGAAAAAATGTCTGTTTTATTTTACAGCAACACAATTTCAAAAATAGCTGATATACCTACATTATAATAAAGAGACAAATATAAAAAATATTTTTATTGTCAACTGATTTTATATTTTAACAATCGTAAAATAAAATTTTGTTCCTTAAAAAAACTATCAAGGTCAAATTTTATTTTCAAAATATTCGACATTATTTATTATTGTATTCCACCCGAGAAGGCCCACACACATTACATGCTTTATAATTTATATAGTTTAAAGGTAAATAAATTTTTTTTTTTTATTGATTTAAGAACCATATAGAATAAAAACAAAATTATGTGATGATGTACAACATAACTAGTTCATACCAGTTTTTATTTTCTTTTTATTTTGAGTTGATTTTCTATTTTTAAAATTTATTTTGTTAAAAAACGTTAAATTTTTGTAATGAAAATAAAATCGATAAATATAAATTTTGGTAAAAAATTTTTATTAGATATGTAACTACAATAATTTTAATTGATAAAATATTTATTTGAAGGCACTGCACATAGTTTATATAAAAATTAAATAAAAATTAAAATAACAATTTAAAAGATAAAAAAAAAAAAGTTTACATTTTTATTTTTTGTTAATCATGAATTCGATTCATTTTTATTATTACTGTTATCAATAAAATAATCAGAAGTTTTAAATATTGGTAACCTTTTATATTGACCATCATCTTGTAAATTTGTTGGTTCTGGTATATTTGGATTTTTATTTTTATTTAATAAAAATGGTTTTAATAAACCTTTTATTGAATAATTTGTTATATTTAATTCATTTTCAGATATATCAATTGTATTTTCCATTTTATCTAAATTTATTTTAATTAAATTAATAAATTTTTCTAAATTATCAATACGTTTACAAATTTCATTAAATTCATTTTGACATTCTGATAATTTTTGTATATTATTATGTATAATTAAATTTGAATCAGCTTTTACCTAAATTGAAAAATAAAAGTGTAAAATAGAAGATACAATAAAGAAAAAAAAAATACGAAATAAATAATTTTACAAATTGTAGCCATATTATTGGTGATTAACTTACCGTTGTTAATAAACTTTCAAATTCTTCTAATCTAGCTAACATTTCTTCAATGCTGGTACATAAAGGATTTATCTGAAAACGAAAAAATTTAAAAAAAAAGTTTAATTCGAATATTAGTGATCATCAAATCAAATTGTTGAAGTTCTGTTGATTTATTAAAAAATAAAAACTAATTTTGAAATTTTCTTGAAACAAATAAATTTTAATTGCTAGCATTGATATGATTTTTATGACCTTTAAAAAACCTTTAATTAAAATATAAAAAAAAATAATTACGTTGCATTTCATTTATTATCAACAATCGAACTGAATGTGAATTGGATGTGCCACGTAAAATTATAGACTTTGAAATTTAACATTCAATGAATGATCTAAAATATAGTGTAGCGCTGTAGTGTAATATAACAACAACTTACTTCTTTAGAAATATCAATTTTTTGTAAATATTGTGAATAATCGGAAGCTGCTTGTTCAACCATGATTGCCTACAATTTTTTTGTTTTTAAGTTTTAATTTTCGAAATGAAAAAGATTTGAAATTGAAAATTTTCAACTTTTATGGTTTCTTTAAAGCTGTTTTGTTTTGAACATCGTTTTCACTTATAATTTAATCTAAAATTAAAATAACAAAATAAATTAATAATTAAAATTTAAATTATAAAAAATTAAATAACATACTTTGGCACTTAGTTTTTGTTTTTAATTTTATTAATTAACAACTTCTTAACTTTAATTATTTTTAAAATAATTTTAAAGTGTAAAAGAATTTTATATTGATATTGATTATCAGCTGATTTTGTTTACAAATGTTGAAATGTCAAAATATCAATGACCTAGATTGCGTTCGTATTTCAAAAATGTTGGTAAAATAGTTACAGTGGTGAATTCGAAAGAAAATTGTAAAACGCAACAAATAAAAAAAAATCAATGAAAAAAATAAATAAATAAATTATGAAAGTATTGAAATAATAAAATCGGGGGATAAAAACTTTCTCCTAGGTAGGCTGTGGTGTGAAGTTAAGAAATTAAATTTTATTTTATAGAAACTGAGGTTGTGGGTGTGTAGGTCATGTTATTATTATTATTATATTGTATTGACATTGATTGGTTACTCATCATTAATTTCTGTTTTTTATTTCGTTCACTGAATCACTACCCCAAATCCCCAAAGGCCCAAATGTTCATTGCGCTTTTGTTGTTTCTTCTTTGATTTTCTCTTTCTCCACATAATACTCCTACACAATCCCCCTACATCTGTGTGTGTGTATATTTTTTCATTTATTTTTGTCTATACACAAATTGTTTTTCTTTTTTTTCTTTTATTTTGCTACATGTTTTTTACTTTTATTTGTTTACTACTACGTATTTACTGTCAACCGGGGAAAATACAATTTGTTTCGCATGCGTAGAAAACAAAATAAAGAAAAAGATAATGTACATACATGTATTTTGTGTTTTATATTTTGCCACTCTGGCTAATTTGTTATTTTCAACATCATACACAATTTATTTTAATTAATGAAAATTGTCAAGTTAGTAATCGGTCGTTATCAAAAATATTTTACATTACATTACATTTATACAATGGTGGAATGGATATCATTTGTTTTCTTCAAATAAATTTTATCGTACATTAAATTTATTGAATCATATAGTAAATCACTGCACTGACTAAGAAGTGGAATACAAGAAAAAAAGTGAGAGGATTTACCTTTACAACCAACAGCTTTGAAGGAAATTTATAAAAAAAAAATAAAAAAACGAAGTGAAACTGAAGGTAAAGTAAACAATATGTTTGTGAATTACTTGTGATTGCCACATCGATTTTTTCATTTATCTAATAAAATTTTAATCTTATTTTTATTTCTATTTTTAGTTTTTCTGGTTTTTATAAATAAATAAAAAATTAATTTAAAGTTATAAAGGTGTGAATAATTGAATGTGTAATCAATAAAAATAAAAATAAAAAACGACATATTGCAGAATGACTGAACATCGATATGAAAGATTATCGACTGGTAGTAGTGGTGGCGTTAATGATCATCAAGTAATATCAAATGAAGATATTGAACTACACAATGATATCCATAACAATTGTATCGATGTAAATTACAAAAGATCATCAAATTCATTAACATTATCAGCAGCAACAATACATTCAAGAATATTGCATTTAGCTATAGGAACATTAGCCATTATTCTATTGTATTTATCATTATCCATATGTTTGACATTCTATCAAGGATGGCTACTAAGAGATATCAAATTTCCATTAAGTATAATCAGTTATCATTTACTTGTTAAATTAATTCTATCAGCATTTGTACGTGGTATTTATAAATTAACATCTGGTAAATCAAGAGTTGTATTAGATTTTCGTACATCTGTTAAAAAAATGGCACCAACTGGATTAGCAAGTGGAATTGATATAGGATTCTCAAATTGGGGATTAGAATTAGTTAAAATATCGCTTTATACAATGACAAAATCAAGTACTATCATTTTTATATTGTTTTTTGCAATATTATTGGGTTTAGAAAAGAAGGTAAGTCATTGAATTAAAATGAAATGTTGACGTTTTGAAAATGTTTGTTTTTATTTTTAGAGCTGGTCTCTTTTTATAATCGTCGTTATGATCTCAGGTGGTCTATTCATGTTCACTTACAAATCAACACAATTTGATGCATTTGGTTTTGCATTTGTTTTATTCGCATCATTGGCTAGTGGTATCAGATGGACATTTGCTCAGTTAATAATGCAAAAATCAAAATTAGGTTTACATAATCCAGTTGACATGATGTATCATATGCAACCATGGATGATGGTCTCAATATTACCATTCGCAATTGGATTTGAAGGTAGTAAGAAATAATTTTTAAAATTAAATTATCGTTGTATATCATTTAAATTTGTAGGCAGAAAACTTTTAGATGCATTATCTGAACTACAAAACACATCATATGAAAATATAACTTTTACATTATTGAAAATTTCAACTGGAGCATTTATTGCATTTATTATGGAAATAAGTGAATTTTTAGTTTTATCACATACCTCAAGTTTAACTTTATCAATAGCTGGAATTTTTAAGGTAAACAAAATAACAGAAAAAAAAAACATTTCAAATTTAAATTATTAATTTGTTAATTATTTTATAGGACATTTGCCAATTAGTATTGGCTGTTGAATTAAATGGTGATCAACTTAGTTTAACCAATATAATTGGTTTGATGTTATGCATTGGTGGCATATGCTGTCATGTTATACATAAATACACTGTCATAAGCTTAAGTAAAACAGACAGTGATAATAATATATTGTTTTCAGTTAACAGTGGAACAGTTTTAAGATCAACTAAAGATCATGATATTCAATGTACGAATAATAAAAATTGTAAAAAATTAATAAATAAAAATTTACGAAAACATTCAACTGGACAAAACATACCATTATTAGATTCGAATGGTGATAAACCAAATGTGACTGACTCTGATTCAGATGATTCACAAAATGATGAAAATCAAAATGCAACTGAAGTTATATTTGATGTATTAAAAAGACGTGATGCAACAAGAAGATAGTTAGATATTTAAATAAGAGGGTATTTATATATATTATTCATAAATCTGTGTTGTATATAAATTTTATCATTTAAAATTCATTTTTTATCATAAAGACAAAAAAAATTATATGAAATTAGAGACAAATTATGCGTTTACATGTGCATAGAAATTTATTCATAATTTTAAGTAAATTTTTTAATTTTAGTTTAGACATGAAAAATTTTTCCTTATTTTGTTTTTTTTTAGATAAATTTGAAAAAAAAAAGAAAAACAAAAACAAAATTATTCCATTTTATTTCTACTGTACAATTGTTATTGTCTGTGATTATTTTTAAGCATGTGAATATTTTTGTCCTAATTTAATTTCTTAAGTGTACATTATTTTTTGTGTTGATAATTACAAAATATCCAGTATACATAAAGTTATTTTTGTGTATGTATAATATTTATGTATATATATATTTTTCAATTTTAAAATAAAAACTCAATCAGGTCAAAATTTTTTTGCAATTTCTGCACAAAATTTATTATTATTCAAAGTTCCGAGTACTAGTTTAAAAACATTAATTTTAAATTGAGAACTACCCGTAAACTTAACCACGCGTTTATTTTATTGCCATATACAAAGAATACGAAAAAAGAAAAGAAAATCAGAAATCTTAAGTACAAAATATTTCTTTTATATCTTCATGTATAATTTACGTTGATTGCACTATAAAATAAAGCAATCAAAATTTACAACGAATTGTAAAAAGAGATTGCATGTAATTTTTTAATTGAATACTATATTATATGTAGTTTGTTTAATTTGCTTTTATAAATATTTACTGATAAAATGGAAACATTTTTTTTAACGAATCTAATAACTGATAACAAAAAATAATTTTCTACTTATCAAAATACCAGTTTTCTATTATCAATGTCCAATGTTTAGTATTTATTTTATTGCATTTTATCTTAACATACATGGACATATTATAATTAACATTTTACATCACACAAACATACAATATAATGTTAAATAATAACATATCCAGTTTTCAAGCTTTAAACTTTAGTATTCATAGAAAAAAGTAGATTTCTGCATAATGTCTATCATTATTAATTGCACTAATATTTTTTCATCATTCACATAAAGAAACAAAAATATAAAGCATTTAATCATAATTTCAAAAGGAAGATAAAAATTTCGAAAATATCAAGCCAAAAACAGTACAAACACAATAATTATACTGTTTTTGATTCATAATAATTTTACTGGTTAGCAAATATTTTTTTTTTCCGAATTTATGAAAAAACCTTTTTTGAAAATTTTAAAACGAATATAATTTTCTAACTTTTTTTATATGTAATTTTATTCCTAACGTATACATAAGATTGTATTTAATTTATAAAAAAAAGAATTTACTAAAGTTTAACAAAAAACAAAAAAAACATAAATAAATATTACGATTTGTAAAATAATATATTATTGAATATTTATGTAATGTATTGTAAAAAGTAAAAAAATAAATAATTGCTATTTAAATAAATGTTTATAAAATAAAAGAGGAAATTTTTTAATTATAATATGTAAGAATAACAAAGTTTTTAAGTAAAGAAGTCGATGGAAAATTCCTTTTTTTTTTTTTTAATAAAACGCAGCACTAGTAATAGCCGAAACCTTAAGACCAGTGATAGAAACTGTATCACCAAAAACTATTAATAAATTGCCGATATAATTGGTTCAAATCATTGGGTCATGTACTGTTTAATACACAAGAATACATTGCGTTTAAGATAACGCTGGCGCTTTTATTTACTTTAGCATTTTTATAAAGCGCCAACCATAACTTTACAATTTTTTGGGAAAGGAAAAAACCACTGTTTTACTAATTACATTTTCACATATATATATAATATTTTATTTTTTTATTTATTTCATTTTATTAAATTGTATAGCACATAACGTTTATTTTCAAAACATTACTTTTAAACTAAATTCAGTATTTTTATTATTTTTTCTCGCAATTTTTTCTCTTTTTTATAAATACATATAAATCATTTAAAAGCAACAAAAAAGGATTATTAGAAATAAAAACAAACAAATACAAATAAAAATGAGAAGAAAATAATAATACAAAATAGAATGTTAAAAAATATTGAAAGACAAGAAAAAGTAAAACAACTAGATATACAATTAATTATTATTACAGGGTAGAATAATATTTATTTTACTTAAATTAATTTAAAATTCAGTACACAACTTTTATTTATACATAAATTTTTTTTAGACATGACACATAAAAATTAATTGTAAAAATTTTGTAATCGGAATAATTGTGTGTCCATGCGTTTTTTTCCATTTAAAAGTTTTTTTTATCTACCTCATTTGTTTTTTTTTTAAATATCATATGTTTTTTCTACAAGACTGTAACTATGATACTAGACATAAAAGTTTTATTCCTTAACATAATTTTTATTTTTTTTTTCCTTTTTATTTTGTTTTTTTTTTTCATCGTACTAATTTAATTAATTTAATTATTTTTTAAATTTAGATAATATAATAATTTAAAAAAAAAAAATTTAATCCTAATGAAAGAAAAAAAAAATATTTTTTTTTCTTCATCTTTTAGAAAGATTTAATTTTTTACATGCGTTCAAAAATTACTTAGCACAATTTTTTTCTAATATTTTCTGTTTTTATATAAAATTAAAAAATAAATGATAATGTAAAAAACTTTAATTAACTTTTTTCTTAGTTTCTGCGTTATCCTTTCTAGATTTACATATGTATGTATGTATTTTGAAATCAATGTTCCATGTTACTTTGCATATTCTTTTGATAAAAATTTTAGGAACCGTTTTATTTTAACGAATGTATTTGAAAGTTAAAAACTAAATAAAATTAATGATATTAATGATATTTTGTACATATGATGGTATTTTTCAAATATTTTTCACATAATTTTTCTTGTGTAAGAAGATACTTATATTACTTGAATTATGTGATCACAATCGGTAATACAACAGATATAGAATACCTTGTAAATACATTGAATATCATGAATGTCATTAACTTTTTTTTTCTATTCTTAAAATTTCCATTGATGTGATGTGACAATGTTGCGCGATAAAAAAAAAAGTGAAAAAAAAATTTCAAATTTTTGCTTAGCGCATCTTTTACAACAAAAACAAAAAAAAAAAAAAAAAGAAATTTAAAAAATGCCTTTTAAATTGGGAATTATATCTTACAGCAAATAAATGTTTAAAATACAATTATATTACATAATTCTGAAAATAATTACAGTTTTTATACTACATAAAACTTTATGTTCATCATATTAACAACATAATAAATTAAAAAGAAGCATACTCGTTTCTTGTTTTTTAATATTTTCTTTTAAAAAATAAAATAAAATATATAATGTACATTATTATATATGTATATGTAAATATGGAATAATCGAAAATCAAAGAACAAAAGAAAAATGAGATATTGCAAGAATGTGATGTGTTTGATGCAATACTATTACAATATACACTATATATATATACTTATTTAGAAAACAGAAATTCTTTCATTTCTATATATATCTTTTTATTTATTTATTTTTAATGTCCTATTGACTATATGTATCATATATTCGTAATTTCAAAATTTTTTTTTACTTATTCAAAACTTTTTCTGTTGGTTTTTTTTTCTTTTTCATTTTGATTTTTTACTGTTACTACTATTACCACCAGCTGTCACAGATTTCTTTTGTGCTAAACGTTCTTTCAATTTTTTTAATAACGTTTCAATATCATCAATATTATATGTAAATATTAACTTACATTGTTTTGGTGGTACATTACCATTATTTATATTTTTTAATGCGTGTTGTAAACAATATAAATTACCATCATCTGTTTTTATCATCGATATGTATAAATTAGCTCTACATAAATCACATTCATGCTCTTCACGTATATATTGAGCTTTTTGTCGTGATTTACCAGTTGATGGTGTATTTTGTTCTAATTTTTCTGTTGACGTAACACCAGCTGCCTATATAAGAAAATTTATAAAAAAATTGATTATATTAAAAATTTAAAACATGTTATTTTTTCCTCTTACTTTTAATTGTTGTCGTGCAGCTACTTCTTTTTCATAAACTTCTTGCATCATTGGTAAAATTTGTGATAAAATATCATTTGAAACCCGTTGATCAGATGCGACTGCAAATAACAATTGTTCTAATGAAAACATTGCTGGTTCGCAGCTATCATGTATATCCTAAAATTACAAAAAAAAAAAAGAAAACATGTATCATTCTAGAATTTCTGTTCTTGTTTCAATGTAAACATTTTTTTACCTTAAAATCATCTTTGGCAGATAAAAGCCAATTACTTGTAGCAAAATAAACACTCTCTGAAACAACATAACCTGTTGCTACACTAGAAGTGTACGCTCTAGGGAAAACTACAACAAATTCGCCTGGCTTTTGTTCAGTTCGACAAAGTGATACTCCTCTATCAGTTAACATATGAGGGGGTACCATGACTGTATCACATGGTAACCAAATGGTTTTATTCTGGCAATGTGTTGGTATTAAAGAGGTAAGTGCTGAACGAAAATTTGAACTTTGTTCATCTGGAATGCCATACCATATTTTACTAGCTCCAGTATGTAAGTACTCGATCCAAGAAAGACCATGTGGATCACGATACCAACAACATGCACTAAATAACATTCCGACGTGAAGGGTTGGTACTGTAACACCCATCACTGGCCCTAGCGATCGAAGTACGGAACCTTGATTATTTGTTAATACTTTCAAATTCCATGGATGCTTAGCGCAAATTGATCCTTTCCCTTTTGGACCAGGTGTAGGGAATCCATAGCCCCAACCACTAGAATCAATTGAACCGGAATGAACACAAACATGACTATCTCTAACTGCTACATGTCGCCAGAATTCAGCCTCAATATCAGTTACCGTTGGTTCTGTGTTTTTGAACCACACAGCCATTGTATTTCGTGCTATTCGGAAAAACTGATTTAACGGCATACTACGCCCTTTAACGATACATTCCATTGAAACTCCATCTAATTCCTCCTCGGATTCTTCTTCATCTTCACTGGAAGCACCATCATCTTCGTTACTTACACTTTCAGGATTAACACAACGATCTGCATTTCTACGTGCTCGTGCTTCTCTTTTTGCCCAATCGGCTTCAACCTCATCAAATAATTTTTGTCGTTCAGCAGGTGATAATGTATCATAAGGAAGGAGATATTTACAGTAAATATCATCTAATTTTGTACAACGATCTTGAGCTAATTTTGGAATGCACATTTCTTCTGCCACTCTTGCCCACTTCTTTTTTTCGATGACTTCTTTCAATCCTCCCAGTTCTTGAACAGTGTGATATAAACGAGGCAGATCAACTTCCATACCACCAATCCATGGTGGATGATTCATAGCAATACTTTGTGTAGCTAAATATTTTTTTATTGCACTTAGTTCTTTAGCACTTGGTCCCCATCGATGCAGCATTTTATGTACATATTGATTGTAAGCAGTAAAGCGCATATCATCAGAAACCCGACATTCTGGCTTAAAACTAGCTGGTGGTATGATCTTACAAATACCGAAACGAGCTGCTATCGGAGTGATACGTTCAATAAATTCGATTGGATCGAGAAATTCTTTCTCAGTCGGTTTAAATACAGGAGCTTCGACCATTTGTGACGGATCATCGTGACGAGGAAACGCCGTATTATTGCACATTTTAATTGGTATATCATTTTTGATCTTTTTCGGCCCAGCCGATGTTGTTTTTGATTTATTTGATCCAGAGAACAATGATGAATTTGAATTAACTCGTGTCAAATTTGAACCAGATGGATTTTGTGAATCACCTGTCACTGATTTGAAACGAGGTTGAACAGTTCCAACTGGTACGCTCTTGGATGCTACTGATGCTGCGGACGACGATTCCTTGTTATTAGATGATAACAAGCTTTTGACAATTTCATGAACATTCATCGATTCTGGTATTGGAGTGGTATTCGAACCCATTTGAGCTTTTGTAACTAAGGTTGCGTGCATTATGACACGTTGATTTGGTCCCTCTGGTCCTTCACGTCCAAGTTTTACGGCTACTCCTTGAATAAGATCTGACTTTCCACCAGTAGAACCTGTAGCTCCAATACCTTGTAAAGGAATATAGAATGTATGACCCTCAGAATCCGAATCACCCAAAGCGAATTCGTTATTTTGACTTTTATCAGAAGATTTCGTAGGATTTTCAACACCATCTAAACTGACTTTTACCAATTTACTGTTTTCTTCTGGGCTCAAAGTTACTGAAATACTATTTTGTTGGATATCTTTTGTGACAGCTCCTTTTTTCTCTGATACATCATTATCTAATGTTTTTGTGGCCGTTTTTTCTGTCTGAGAGGTGTCTTCGTGATGAGACTCCCTTCTGCTATGTCGTCTAAAAGGTTTAGCAACCGGTGGTGGGACGTCATCTTCTTTATCAAATGAATACACACTCGTTTCATTCTCTGCTGAAAAAGCCAAAAAGCTGTTTGTAGCTGTTGTAGAAGTGGTAGCTGGAGTTTTCTTCTTTGATGTTGGTTCAGATACTTTACTGTATACGGGTTGGCGTTTCACATTCTTCACTGGTTGCGGTTTTTTCTGTTCAGTAGCAACAGTGGAATTCTTTTTAGGTGAAACTGGTGGATTGGTCTTTTGTTTTTGTTGAGGCGGTGTTTTTTGCTCTTTTGTTGAGGTCTTCTGTGATTTTGGTGAATTAATACTTGTCCCTTTTTGATGTTTAGGTGAGGATGTTGTCGTTGATGAAGCAGAAGGTTTTGGAGATTTTACAGGTTCTGTAGTTGCTTTAATTTGCTGTATTTGTGATTTTGGAGGAGTTTCTGATAAATTGCCATCAACAAAATCTTTCACCTTTTGTTCAGTTGGTTTTTGCGTTTTTGGAGAATCAAACGAATTTTCTACTTTTATAGCTTCATTGTATAATGACGATGATTTCGTTTCTTCTTTAATTACTGGTGTGGCTTTTAGTGAAGGACCTTTTCCAGACCAAGCACTTTCACTTTTTACATTATCCTTGGTAGTTTTTGATGATGAACTATGTGATGTCGATTCTTTCTCGTCCCTAAATGGTGGTGGGGACGGTGGAAATGTCATTGGTTTCAATGGATAATCGAAGTCATCATCCAAATCATCTTGGATCTCATCAGGATTCGAAGAGCATTCAATCAACCATTTTTGTATTTGTTCATGAGTCATATTTACTTTCGCTTTACGTCGCTCCTTACTCGATAGCTGTTCGCCAAGGTACGCTTCCGTCGGTACTACAGGACCTAGGACAGGTTTGTGTATAGATCCACATTTTCCTAGAGTACATTTCGTATTATCTGGCCCAGAACTCTGAGCTAAACTTACACTTGCTATACCAAATATTTTTCCGGATTCCTCTTTACTTGGCATTAAATTTGCAGCCAGAATATTCTCTGTTGTATCAAATTTCTTTGTGTTTGATAATGAATTACTTGGAGATGGAGGTTTTGTTGTAACTGGAACATCTACTTTTGCTGGAGATGGATTAAGCAAATTAGTTTTTGTTGTAAGTGTAGTTGATGTAACATTTGTGTCGGGTAATGCACGTCTCTCAGCCAAATTTCTATCAAATTTCGGAGTTAAAAATGTCGGGTTTACCTTTGGTGATGGATATCTATCTAAAACAGGAAATGCAGTCGATGTTGACGGCGAAGATAATGCTGTCGTCGTTGATTTTAGCATACTATCAACTTTTGAAGTTTGTTTCACCGGTAATTGCTTTGTTGGTGATGGACTTTTTAATTTCGGTTTTTGAATTTTCTCTACCTTTTCAGTATTTTCGATTTTTATATCTTTACCCTGTGAAATTGTTATTTTGGAATCATTTGTAATGATGGGAAATGGCTGGTGAATTTGCTCCTGTTCGTTTTGAATTTTAACTGGTTCTAATTCAGTTTTAATATCCAAATTTTTTGAAAAGGTGGGTTCTGCATCGTTTTCATACATTATATCATCGAATTCATCATTTGGTTTATTAACTTTTGTAGCTAGTGGTTCATCGTCAGAATCACTGAAACTTTTTTCTAATTGCTTAAGTTCTGCGTGTATTTTCTCGTCAATTGATGAGTCTTTTTGTTTTGCTGATGACCTTGATGTAGTTTCTATTGTATCTACATCCTTCGCATTGTCGTTTTTTGCAGCCGTTTTATCTTTTTTTCTATTAACTCTTGCTTTCTGTTGTTTGGGTTTAATTAAATTTTTCCTTAATTCATTTTCCATTTTTTGTGCTTTCTTTGCATTTGGTAGTTCTGGGAAGCTATCAATTGAATTGTCGTCATCATCGAAATCATCCAAACTTAATTTTTGACCAATTAATTCCATATAAATTGTAGCTGCCTCCTTAGTCTTTCTTGTTGGTCTTGCAGTACGATTCTCGTTTTCACTGATATCTGTTTGCGATAGTGATCTCTGAGAGAAATTTGGATCAGGTGATTTTTTAACTAATTTTCTCTTTGGTGAAGAACCTGCACTTTCTTTATCAATGGTATTTTTCGTTGTGGACTTAGGTGCTCTTCCTCGTTTATTTGTTAAATTCTTCTTCGCTTGTTTGACTTGTTTGTTTGAAGAAGACAATTTTGAACTTGTATCTGATTTACGCCCAATCGATTCAGCTCGTTTCTTTGCATTCGGTTTTTTTCCTTTTTTCGAACTTTTGTCCGATTTTTCGGTTAACACATCTACTGATTTTTCTTGTTGTTTTTCTGATGGCTGTTCACTCATTTTGGAAGCTCTAGATGCTGCACGTTTGTTTACTGATGGAGACGGAGATTTTAACTTTGTTTTTGATGCAACCGATGTGTCAGCGTCATTCTTTCTTTTACCCTTGACTGTTTTCTTTGGGGATCTTCCAACGCGCTTAGTTAATTTAATGGCTTTAGCCAATGGTTGTTCGTCATCTGAAGAAAATTCTGTATTATGCTCTTGAACTTTTGAGTCTTCTAAATTTGTATCTTCCTCGCATTCTTTTGAAGGTGGCTTCACTGGTTCAAAAAACGCTCTTTGCCTAGTCATACGACCACCTGGCTGTGGTGATGGAATCAATGGAGGTGAAGCAGCCAAACGAGATTTTCCTTTTGCCGATTTCGTTGATTTTGTCGTCTTTTCAGAAGGTGTTTTCCTTTCTTCATCATTTTCACTCACATTTTTGCTATCAATAGTGGTTTTTATAGTTTCCTTTTCTCTTTCTTTTGCAGCTTTTTTCAATTCCTTTGTTGTTGTTTTCTTTTTAGTAGTTTTTGTTTCTGGTATAATTTCAGAGGGTTTATCTTCCTGCGCTTTAACACTTGTAGTGTCTTGTACATCTTCTTTTGTGACATCCTCATTTCCATCTTCATGTGTATCAGTTTTGTTTCCTCTTGTCCTTAAAGATCTACGGTTTGTTTCTTCCTTTTTTGCTTTTTCTTTTAATTTTGATGCTTTTCGATTACCTTCAGCTACTTGATCAGCTCGTTTCCTCACCGCAAACGGTATTATGGTTGGTTGTTTTTGAGTTTTATCTTCTGTTAATTTTTCCTTTTCAGGTACAGAGACACATTCTTTTTCTTTACTAGTTGATGCTTTTGCTTTTGATGTGGAACTAACCGTTGTTGCCTCTTCGTCTTCATTATTACCGTCCTTTTTTGATGTTGATGGTGATGATGAATTTTTATTTTGATTTAAAAAATCTAAATGTGATGGTAGTACTGATGTACCACGAAAACAAAGAAATGTTAAAAAATCTTCAGTACGTGGTCTTTTATGTGTTATAAATTCTGGTGGTGGGTCACGATTTTCTCGGATTGGTGTACCTGGTTGAGAATTTACACTTGTTGCTGCCGATGACGTCGGAATCACTGATGAATAAGAGGCTGATGGTGCTGACTGTCCCTGTGCAAATTTTCTCTGCGCCTGAACTTTGGTCCTAGAATAAATTATATTAATTTTTAAAATTGTTTGTTGCTCATACATATGTATATTAACTTTTTTAATTTTACATCTTTTTATAAGTCAAAGATTTTCTTAAAGAAAAAGTCAATAAGCAAAATAGTAATAACAATAATAATTTTGATTATTATCTTTTTATAAGACAATTCCAATAGTGTAAAATCGACATTTTTTGTCAAAAATTTGCGTCAATTTCTTTTAAAATAATTTTCAAGATGATGAGGTATCGAAAAATTTTACAAATAATTTGAAATAGGAATAATTATTTTATTGTATATGCAAATTTTGTTTTTACCTTTTAGGCATCTCTGGAGATGATTCCATTGCTGGTGAATCTTTACGTTTTCGTTTACCATCTTTTGATATAACCATTTTATGTTTAATAAAAATATAATATAAAACAAAATAACACAAAAATCTCACAAATCTGTATTAATAGATATATTATTTTCTCTTATATTATTTACGTTGCACTTTTCCTTTTTACAATTAATTTAACATACATATACACATTCATGAATAAATATTAAAATAATCAAAAATCAAATGAGAAAAAAATATAAAATAAAATTATACTTTCCGCCACAGCGACACTCTTCGATAGATAAAATCGAACAGAGCCTCTTCTTTTTTTTCGCAAAAACTTAGCCGATTTGGCATTTACATTTTTACAAATTTTTTATAAAAACTTCCACTTTTTTTTTTTCTAATAAAATATTTTCAATTCATTCATCTTCCATCAAAGGATTTCAATTATTTTATATTCACTTTGATAAATCTAATAAAATCTTTCACTTATTTTCTTTGAACTTCTTTGAAGTTAAAAAAAAAGAAAACAAAATCTTTTCTAAATAGAAATCTTTTATAGGAGTTTCACAAAACAGAAATCAAAATTATCATTTTTCTTTTTCACTTTGGCATGAACAATTGGCATAACTTTATTACTGTGTCTCTCAAACTTTTACTATTATTATTATTTTTCTTCAATTCAACTTAAAAATTTATTTTTTAATCTGCTCGATCATTTAAAAATTAAAAGCTCAAAAGTGTTAATAATCTGAAATGAAATATAATTAAAAAATTAAAAAATTAAATTTAAATTATTGAACTAGAATGCTCATTTCGCTATTTGTATTCTATATTTCTATATAAAAATTTTATAATGAGTAATGAGATAACGATAGCAAATAATACGAAAGTACATTCAAACAATATCCCAAGATTCCCAAGCCCAACACAATATAACATTAAAAACTTCGTACACCACTTCATACACATTTGTTTGAAGCATATGTTTGAACATAAAATTATTACAAAACAAATGTAGTATAATTGAAATGAATCACAAAAATACTTTAAAATTTGTCACTATCAAGTATCACTATTGTACAAATAAAAATATTCAATAAAGTTTGATAACTACTGAAAATATTCTTATTTTCTGTATATGTCGCTGCAATCGATTAGTTTATATATTTTTTTTTTTTTGTGTAAAAAACCAATAACACAAAACAACTTGAAAACAACAATAATAACAAATGTCACTATAAAATTTTGTGGTTATGAATAAATTTCGTGATTTCTTAAAAATTTTGTTTTTTTATTAGTATTTAATTTACTGCTCATTTTATGTCGGTCAGCTAACTTGAGAATTTCATTTTATAAATTTCATAAAATTGGGTTCATTTATAAGAAATTATAATATTAATTAATTAATTAAAATGGCTGATAGTGCTGGAAATTGGTGTTTAATAGAAAGTGATCCAGGAGTGTTTACAGAATTAATAAAAGAATTTGGTAAATATACAATTTTTTTTTTTTCTTAAATGATTCGACAATTTTTAGTTTTTTTATATCTTTTGTTTCAAAAGGATGTGAAGGTGCACAAGTTGAAGAATTATGGAGTTTAGATCCAGACTCATTTAAACATTTGGAACCAATTCATGGTCTTATATTTTTATTTAAATGTGTTCAAGATGATGAGCCAACTGGTTCAGTTGTTGAAGATAGTCGTTTAGAGAAAATATTCTTTGCTAAACAAGTTATTAACAATGTATGTGCAACACAAGCAATTTTGAGTATTTTATTAAATTGTAATCATCCCGACATTAAATTAGGACAAACATTGACTGAATTCAAGGTAAAGATTTGAAAATTTGAAAAAAATAAAAATAAATAGAAATAAATAAAATAAACAATAAAATATGGCATTTTATCTCATTTTGTAGGATTTTTGTCAATCATTTGATCCACATTCAAAAGGTTTAACATTGAGTAATGCCTCAAAAATTCGTACTGCACATAATTCATTTGCACGTCAAACTTTATTTGAAATAGACTCGAAAAATCAAAATAAAGATGATGATGTTTTCCATTTTATCGGTTTCATACCGATTGATGGTCGTCTATATGAGTTAGATGGACTTAAAGCAGGTCCTGTTGATCATGGTCCAGTTAACCCAGATCAAAATTGGATTGATGTTGTACGTCCAATAATTGAAAAACGAATGCAAAAATATAGTGAGGGTGAAATACGTTTCAATTTAATGGCAATTGTATCAGATCGTCAAATGATTTATCAAAAACAAATTGATAAATTATTAAATTCTGATGAAAATGAAATGGAAACAGATGAAAAACAAACTGAAATAGCAAAATTAAGATCATTAATCGAAGACGAAATTGCTAAAAAGAAAAGATATAGGGTAATTGAGATGAACATTTTTGTATAGATTTTTTATAAAACAAGCATTTATTTGTTTTTATTTTTCTTTTTTTTAGGTTGAAAATATACGTAGAAAGCATAATTATTTACCATTCATTGTTGAGTTGTTGAAAATGTTAGCAGAACAGGGGCAATTGACTCCGTTGTACGAGAAAGCAAAACAAAGAGCACTGGAAAGAGAGACATCAACTACAACAACTAAAGCAAAATAATTTTTTTAATTTTTATCAGCTCTACATAATTTCTTCTAAAAATAATAAAAATTGTAAAATTGGATGAAATGGCTTTTTTTTTGAATAAAGTTAAATAAATTTAAAATATTTGCCTTTGTTTTTTTGAATATTTAATTTAATGATTTTTTTAAACGATAGTTTTAAATATAATTTAAAATTATTGAACACAATTAAGGTCGGTTTTAATTGAGGATTTCATTAGAACTTAGGGATTTCGAGTCTTCTTTAATCTTCATAATCGATGACTTTCTGATTTCTTGAATATTTGTTTGCATTTGTTCTATTGTCTCGAGAGTTCTTCGAATATTATTCTCATCAACGTCATCTTTCTTAGGATTGTCAATGAAAAAGGTTATTTTGTCATAAATTATTCCATGAACTCCAATAAATTTCAAAGTTTTAATTTTTTTAGCTTCATTATTATCCTTTCCCCATGCAAACATGATTTGATTCATTAATTTTGCAAGACTAAAAACTGTTGAATTTTTCAGCAATTCTTCAGTATAACATGATACACCTAAAAATTCCATTGTATGAGAGTAACATAGAGCAGTTTCAATCGAATGACATCTAGGATCCTTGTACAATTTCAATCTGTTGAAGTTTTATACCATACTATATCAAACAAATCAAAAGCAAACTATATCATTTTTACTTACCTTTTGTTTTTACCTTGTGTTGTAAACATAACTGGCCAAATATTTTGTTTGTACCTTAACATTACACAAATATCAGGATGTAATGATGATAATATGATCTTCCTTTTGCCAGCACCATGTAGAAGAGTCTTTAAAATTTGATCAACATAAGGATCAAAAGAACAACTATCATCAATTTCAGTTTCCCATGACCCATCGATGAATTGTTGAGGCCATTTAATTTCAATAACGAATGGCATTGATTGATCAATTAATTCTAATATATCATGTAATTTAGGGAATGGTTTATGTTCCATTATATCTTCATTTCCAAATTCACTTTCTTTATATTTAAGGCCATTCTCAGTTATATGAAACAATTTCAAATTTAAAATTTGATTGTATTCTAATTCACTGATCGGAAAAGCTCTCAATTCATTTATTGTGTAACGATTTTTTGATTGCTCCGAAACGTAGACATTGAAATCATGATAAACAAAAGGAATACCATCTTTGCTAACAAAAACTGTAAAATGGATCATATCAGCACCGTGATCAATAGCATTACGAAACGATGCGATTGTATTTTGTCGAATCATACATTGTTTGTATTTGAAACTGCTACCAGAACCATAGTGAGCTATATCTAGGCAGTTTTCAAATTTTTTCCAATGCCTTTGATAACTTACGCTCATATCAAAAACATGCGTAGTGTGTAATGGTCTTACAATTGTATATTGAATATCCATTTCTCCCAATTTTTTATCACAACAAGTGCACATGATTGGCATTTCTAATTTTCCAGGAAATTTGTTAGTCTTAAGATCTGTAGGCAATATACAATGACATCCCAAATGTGATGGTGGATCGAATGGATCATTTTTGGAATCACATACATATAAATCAACAACATATGCTACATTTTCTGGATGAGAAACTGTTATATGAAAAATGATTAAATCATTTGAGCCACATCGTATACCGTATTCAGATTGAGATTTTAATGCGCAATTATTAAATTTCATATTTGATACCTCTACAAATGCTACTGGAGATTTATTAGGTTTTAATGGTGCTAGACAAACCTGAGTTGTTCCATGGGGAATGCTGAATAGCATTGGAATGATTTTAACGTAAACAATTCGATGTTCTTTCTTCCAATAGAATGGTGAATTGAAAAACATAAATTGTACGATTGCACCAACCGTTAACCAACCACGGTCAATTTTTAATTCCATATTTGTATCATGTAAGCCGAAAATATCATTTGATATTCTATCATTGTTAGAAGCTGAAATAGTTCGTGGATTAAAATGTGTCTCCCAGTATCTAACGACCACATTATCTCCTATGCATTTCTTATCCGCATCAGATGTATCACATTCACAATTTGGTACATGTGAATAAATAAAATAACGATATTGAATTTCTTGACTTGGTCGTGGTAATTCAATTGTTATTTGCCACGAATTTAATGAATTATTATATTTCATTGGTATTGCATCTTTTATTTTCCATTCACCTAACATAGTACAATTACCAATAATTCCGACATGCTCATTAACGCTTAAATCATAAACATTTATCTTTAATATAAAACTCCATTCACGTGAAATATCTTCATAATAATCGTTATCAATAAATGCTGCATCATCTTCATCATCAGGTTCTTCACCACTCATAATTTATAAAATGTAAATTTTTCAAATATTGTGCTTATTGACAAAAAGAAATTTGGATTTATTTTAAATACTGAAAATTATGTGTCTTTTTTTGAAAATTATACCAAAACTGTAAAAAATAAGGCCGATAAGTCTAAATTGCCCGATTTTAAAATGTGATCAGACGTGATTAGTGGCTTTATACTTGGGTGTAAATGGTCATAGTAAACATATACATAGCACATAAAGACTAATATGTATTGGCATTGGCTAATATCCTCCAAATTAAATAAGCTAAATTATTCTTGTTCTAAACGGTAAATACCGAAATGCAAATAAATGTTAGTAATCACGTTAACTGTATGCAAGCTCTGTGTGTATTCCAAATCCATCTAAATAAAAATGTGTGTTGAGATTTTAGGACGTTAAATACTTGCATTTGCAAATAGTTTTTCAATATTTAAAATAATTTACACAAATCATTACGTATGTATGTATATATATATATATTCTATTGACATGAATAAATATATTATATTTGACACTTTTTTATATATGTATGTTTTTTTTACAATTTTTATGCAAAGTAGGAATTTTTCGTTCATTTTTTTCTTTCATTTATTTTGTTTTATACATTTTATATTTCTCTTCTTTGTTTCATTTTTTTCTCCTTTTTTTCTTAATTTAATACATTTTTTATGTAAGTTTAATTCTTTATACATTTTTATTTTTCATTTTTCTTTTATGCTTTGTTTCATTATAATTTCTTTATTAATTTTTGTTTTGTTTTTCTCTTTTTCTTAGTACATATATACTTAATTTTATTATTTTTTATTTAAATGATAAAATTTTTAGGACATTTTACAATTTTTCATGTTTATATTTGTGATTTCTTTTTACTTTTTCTCATTTATAATATTTATAATATTAATGCTAACAATAATAATTGCTAAACGAATAGTAATAATTTTATAGTAAGTAATAGTTGAAAGAAAATAGAAATAATTTTTGTTTTTTTTTTGTTTTCTTTATACACAGTAATTATGTAAAATGGGGATAAACATGATCATTATACACATATATATGGATTTATGTATTATGAAACATATGTATATATAATGTATGTATATTATATGTTTTATGTACGTATATGTTATGTTATTTTAAAAATATATGAATTATTTTGTATTTATATTTATTTTATTTTTTATTTTTTGTAATTTTAATATTTATATTTATATCTATACATATATATATATATTTATGTGTACATATGAGATATACATATTTGTGTCTATGTTTGATTTTTTTGTTTAATTTTTTTCCTATAATATACAATTACAACATATTTTTTACATGCATGTATTGTTGGTTCTTTAGGTTTTTAAAAAGATTCTTTATTTATTCTTTGTTTTGTGTTATTTATAATAGCAATAATAATAACCAGTATTAATAAACGAAATATAAAAAACGAAAATAAAAATAAAAAAACAACATATTTTTTTATTCTTTTTTTCCAATAAACAGAAATTATTTTCATATACAAAAGAATTATAAAAACAATAATGATTTTTTAAACAACACATTTTTCTTTTTTTAAATAAAAAATAAATGATGTAAATGTACAATAATATAATAACAATTAAATTAATAACACGGATAATTTAAAAAATCAGGAAAAAAAAACAAAAAAATATTTACGTGTATAACGCATATTACATGTAAATATAATTTGGCTTATAAAATACAATAAAACAGTAATTAATCAAATGATTGAAAAATAACAATTTTGTCAATTTTGTCTGTTTCTTGATGAGTGTACATTTTTCTTTTTGTTCGTTTTTGTTCTAGTTACTAAATTCTGTTTTTTATTTTTTTTTCTTAAAAATTAAAAATAAAATAAAAAACTTAACATTAAAAAATAAAATAAAATCTCAAGACACAACAGTCATTATTGATAATTTAAGTATATCATCATAATAGTAAGAATAGCAGTAACAGCTGGTCCGCATCACTATCATCTTTATCATTTGAATTATCATCATTACCATCATAATTAAAGGAAGAGTAAAATATTTGCTCTTTTTAATCGATGGACGCATCAAACAAGAAATCGTAGTTGAAATTGAAATTTTAACGCGTCATTTAAGTGATGTTAATCTTTGTATTTGTTAAGATGTTATTCGTTCTAATTTAACGTGCGGTTGCATTGATTGAGCTTGAATAGCTGCTGCTGATATAGATTCTGATGTTGGTATTGGTGTTGGTGGTGTTTGTGGTGATGTTACTGTCGTTTGTGCCGCTGAAGCTGCGGTAGTCGCAGCCGCTTGAGCAGCTCGTTCTTGTGCAGCACGCTCTTGCCTTTCTTTACATGCTAATATAAATAAATTATTAATATTTTTAATTTTTGATAATTTTCACTTTCAAATAGTTACCAATTGCGCTAATTCGATTTAAAAGATTCTTTTTCTTCTTTTTGAGTATTAATTCCAAGTTATATCCATCTGAGATTAATCTAAAATAAAAATTAAAAAAAAAAAAAAGATGAAAAATAAAAATATAATTCAATTTTGATTTATTTCAATTACTTACTTATCTATTCTATTAAGTGCCAATAAATCTTTAAATGCACTATAAATTTTGTACAATGTTAAATTTGGTAAACCTTGCCCCAAATATCTAGCAAATTTTATTTGTTCCATTTTTGGTAAACCACTTTCATGAAAGTCAAGAAACGGTCGATGGTCATTAATGTAATATTCCTGAAATGAATAAAAATTAAAAGATATGATACAAGTTTTAAAATATGTATCTAATTTTTTAAATTCATTAAAAATTAGAACATTTTTTCAAAATGAAAACAAACAATAATTTTATAATTAAATGCTCACATTACAAAATTTCATGAAATTCTCGATGATAACATGCTTCTCTTGATAACTAACATTATGATTACTTTGTATACCAAATTGTTTCAATAATTCTTGCTTTTTCGGTGATAAACGGCTCATATGAGTAAATATACCATCTTCAATACGATGTGATGGATGAACATTAAAATTTTCAAATATAACTAAATTTTCTAATGCTAATAATCTACAA
Organism: Anthrax anthrax; assembly: GCA_963971155.1. Classification (NCBI taxonomy): domain Eukaryota; kingdom Metazoa; phylum Arthropoda; class Insecta; order Diptera; family Bombyliidae; genus Anthrax; species Anthrax anthrax. The sequence goes on from OZ020120.1 coordinate 21,341,776, forward strand.
TTAATATTTGATAAAGAATTTGATAAATTTCGTTCTGTTTTCGATAAACCATTATTATTTGGTGTAGTATTATTATCAACAAGTCCTTCGGATATTTGTTGTGGTGTAAGATTTTTTAAATCTGTTTTAAAAAAATACAAAAAAAAAAAAAAAGTAAATAAATTTTTAGATAAGAAAAAATGAAATTTTCTATATTTTCAAATTTAATCTACCGCTTGTTGTGCAAGTTAGAAAACGTTTAGTTTTATCCAATATATAATGCAAATTATAGCTTCCTTTAATGTAACTAAAATAAAAATTCAATCAATAAATTTTTTACTTTATTAAAAATTCAATGTTTTCGCTTTCTTCTCATACTTACTTTTCAAAGCGTTTCGTGCAAAATAAATTCTTAAAATTACTGTAAATGCAAAATAATGTAAAATTTGGTAATCCTTGACCCAAATATCTAGCAAATTTTATTTGTTCAGATTTAGCCATACCACTTTGGTTAAGAGTTAAAAATGGGCGATGATCATTTATTCCATATTCCTTTAATTTTATTAAATTATTACGATTATTACATTGTCATCATTAATGACAAGAAAATAAAAAGAAAAAAATTAAATTAAAAAGGTAAAAAAAAGAAACAAACCTCACAAAATCTTTGAAAATTATCGACAATTATCATTTTTTCACTTATAGACATATGACCAGTAAATGTAACACCAAGCTGTTTTAATGTTTCCTTTTTCTTATTTGGTAATTTATTCATATGTTGGAATATACCTTCTTCAACTTTATGTGCTGGATGTACATCGTAATTTTCTTTAATTACAAATTTACTTAATGGTTTAGATGTTTGTTGATTATTAGTACTGTTGTTGTTGTTGTTATTATTATTATTATTATTATTATTGTTGTTGTTGTTATTGTTGTTACTATTATTATTTGCTTGATTTGAATTATCACTGCATTCAGATGTATTACAGGAAGAACTAGTTTTTTGATCACAACTTCCACTACCTCCTAATGATGATGAAATTCCTGTACCTGTACTACTTTCATTTGAATTATGTACATCAAATATATGATTATTATTATTATTATTATTATTAATGTTAGTGAGTTGCTTTGAATCGTCATTTAAATCATTATAATTCGTATTATCAAGATCAACTGTTGAATTATTCGATATAATCGGCGGGGTACTATTATCTAGGTCAATTAAATTATTTGTTGGGGGAGTGGTTGTATCACCATATTCAGAATGTCTTAAAAATTTTGAAAATTCAAATGAACCATCAAATTGTGTAGTAGTATTATTTTCGTGTTGTTGCTGTTGATGATGATGCTGGTGTTGGTGATGCTGTTGATGATGATTATGTTGTTGCTGCTGCTGATGATGAGACTGAGGATGATAATGATGATGAGTTTGTGATGTCTGTTGTTGTGGTTGTTGCTGCTGTTGTTGTTGTTGCTGCTGCAGCTGTTGATGTTGATTAAACTGATGAAGATGAGACTGAATTTGAATTATTCCTAGCGATGTTGTTGAGTGATTATTTTGATGATGATGATTTTCATGACCATAGACTCCTGGCAAAGGTTCACCATCACAGCCGCTACTTATAGTACCTATACCACTACTACCGCCAATAGTACTATTTCCATTATTATAGCACATAGTAACACCACCACCACTACCGTTCATTGTAGATACTGTCTGTGGTGTTACATTTGAACCACTATTACTACCATAATATTCATCCACTGTATGAATTTTATTTTCAGCATTACCAAGATATTTAGCAAATTCTGAAGGATCATTTAATGAATCCAAAAAGAACGAACTAAAATTATTCGAGATGCACGACATTTTTTTTTCTATTATAACACAATAAAAAAATCTATTTTCTTTTCGTTTCTTTTCTTTTTCTATCTTTCTCTTCAAATATTAATTTATTTATTTTTGATTTGTAATTAACTTTTTTTTTTCTTTTTTACAATAAATTTAACGTTTAAGATATTTGAGGTTTTTAGAAAAATTTTCACTTGCACAAAAATGAAGAAAAAAAAATCTATTTTTCTTTTCTATTTTTTTGAGGATTTTTTAATCGGGTCCTCGACTTTTTGAGCTCGATATACTCCTTTTTTTCGTCTTTTTACTTTGCTTTTGCTTTGCCACTGCCTTTTCCCTTCTTTTAAGTTAACATTAAGAAATTGGTTGGTGCCTGTTTGGTGCTCCTATTTTAATATATTATATTTTATTATACTGTATTGTACTTGTACATATTACGTATGTGAAGTGAACGTGGTGTTATAGAGCTCCTATCCTCCTAGAGTACACAGCGAAATCCTATTTGATTTTCTTCTTGTTATGCATGTATGTATAGCTTAGCTAATACATGCATATGTGTAAAAACATACATGTATAGTGTTTCATACATATTTATTTTATTATAATTTTCTAGTCACTTCACATATGTGTATATTATACATATGTGTAATTTTCGTTCGATACACGTAATTCATATGTATATTCATATGTATATGTATGTACCTGCCTTGCCTTTGCCTTGCTTTCCTTCCTTTTTGGATGTTCTAATGTTTGTCTGCTTCTGCTATATCGGGTGCTGTGTACTATACGTATGTGATATATTTTCTTACGTATGCTATGTATATATGGATACGTGTACGTATGTAATTTAATTTCTTGTATACGTACGTAAAGTACGTATATGTATCAGAATTCAGAATGGATCAATTATAAACATACATATATCACGTATGCTCCTCGTTCCTACGTTACGTGTTTTATACGTTATATACGTACGTATTCATATGTGTACTTGCAAGTAGCAAGTATGTATATTAGCTATTTGATATACATATGTACAGTATACGTATACGTTACATATATATATGTATGTACAGAGCTGATTTTGATTTTCTTGAGGTTGAGTTCACTACTTTATTTTATTTTATTTATTTATTTATTTTTTTCACTTCTTTTTTTTTTTTTTATTTTAATATAATATGTGTATTGTATAAATTTTCAGAATTTCCTTTCTTATAATAAATCGATTATTCCATCTTTTTCTCTCTTTCTTTTTGGTCTAGACATTTATTATGCCTGTGCGTCGTTTTTCTTCATCCAATATCCGACCAACAAATAACACAAAATTTTAATACACCAAAAAAGAAAAAAGAAAAGAAAAACAACAACAAAACGAAATTTTCACTTTTTCATTTTGCAAAATTTTTATTTAAAATACAATTTTATTAACCTAATTTATTAAGTATTTATTTATCTTTTTTTGTTTTTTTAGTTCACAAAAATAAGTCTTGACACAACAACAAAACCTATACAGATGTATGTACGGCTTTCCGACAGTATCTATCTATACACACGGTACTCACAGCACAGTATAATATACAGTGAGTGAACAAAAAATACGAATTAAAAAAAAATATCTATCTATCTATCTATCTATCTAGTATCTCAATATATTACCGTATAAAACACACAAGACGTGCAATTAATTTTTATATACATATATTATATATGAAAAAAAGCAACACATTAAAATTTTTATAATATACAATTTTTCTTAATTTATTTTCATTTTTTTTTTTAAATTTCAAATTTTTGACTTTTTTTTCAATACATTTAAATTTTAAAACGTTAATATATGTATATACAATATATATGAATACACATCTATACGTATAGTAGGGATATGATTGTATGCATAATTATATTTAACCGGATTTTGGTTTAATTAAAAAAAAAAAATTCAAAAGTTTATATACCTTATGTATACATACCATATATACATTTATAACAAAAATCAACAAAAAAAAGAAAAAAAAAATCAAAAACAAAAGAAAACCGAATTAAAAACGAGAATTTCGAATTTCTTTCCAATGCATAAATTTAAAAGTTCAAATTTAAAATCATAAATATGAAATTTCTTAAAAGAAATGCCGGCTGTCTTTGAATTGGACTTTGAGTAAAATTTTTATTTATAATTTTTTTTCTAGATTTTTGATTGTAGATTGTATTGTATATATACATTATCCATATGCATACATACTTATATTTATATTTATATATATACATATATAAATTAATGTGATGTTAGATGTATATACATATTATATATACATACCTAAGTATGTGTATAAATATAAAATATTAATAAATAAAAATAAATTAATGAAGAAAAACTTTAAAAAGAGTTTGAAGAGAGGATTACGTGATAAATGATAATTTAATTTGTTTTAGTACTATCGGAATTTGTGTTCTAGTACTATGGTAACCGATATTCGACAACCGTTTTGTGTATAAATTTACAATATATGATACATGATGGGGCTAGATGGAGCATCATATTGTCATTTTGACATTTGATAACGAGCACGTGGGTTTTTGTTGTTGTGTTCATGTGTTTTCATTCTTTACGATTCTACTGTTTTTTTTTTTATTTATTTAACGGTGGTCGCGGTGACAATCAACCAAACAATAGTTGACCCATTACTATTAGGATATCAGTATTTATAGGTATTGCATTTATATTCTTATTTTGACCATTATTTCTATTTCTATACTTATTTAAATAGTGTACGATATAAAAACACACCTGTTCCATAGAGTAGATATAGAGAAAAATGTTCCATATAAAACTTGATTTACAGTTATAAAAATTTCCTATACACGTTATAAGGTGCGAATGAAAAATAAAATTTTGTGGCTTGGAAAAGTCGATAGCAATATTAATGGCCATAAGGATCCTTAAGAAAGATAAAGAAATCAAAAAAAAGCGGGGCATGACATTTTATGATTTTTGTTTTATTTTTTACAAATAATTTCTCTAAATTCCCATTGCTTACAAAATTTAGCAGTTTATTTCTCTAATTTTCTCAATGCTGAATGACGTAGTTACAAATCGGTGTGAATACCAACACACTGACAGCCATTTAAAAACATTAAAAAAAAAAACGCACGTGGAAAACATATGATTGTACAACTACATTCGCAGGTAATATACTCTATCGGTGTAAACCACTAATATTGTTGCACCTAATATCCCCATTTAAAAAACGCGTTCATAAAAAATATGTAAACAAACAAATATTACACATACTTAACCGAAATTCTCTGCTGAGTTTAAGAAAGTGTTATGTGTTTCTTTTTCATATAAAGGTTCTTTTTTATAACTTTATGCTTCTATTTATGGTGGGACTTTCACGTACAGGAAAATTTTTGTTTTTTTTGGTTGCATGGGGAATAAAACAATGAAAACAAAAATAAGTCCTTGTTACTTCTGTGACGTCAGAGACATTTTTCTCTTATCTCTATACTCTTTGCCTGTTCTTTTTATCTGTCATTTAATTTTATTTGCTTGTTTACGTTACTTTTACTACACAGTATAATATAGCACAACATATACCAAATCTAAGTTTCGCAAGTAAGTTGTGAATGGTGATATACAAAATACAAAGAATAAAAAGTGAGAATACATAATCATAAATAATAGAAAGTGTATTTATTAAACATTTATATGTCAATAAAATCTAATTTATTTTGAATTTAGAAAAAAAAAATAAATAAATAAAATGAAATTTGTTTTAAATACTGTGAATAAAATATCAGGAAGATTGGGATATTTTGTACAGTCAGAGACAGGTAAACAATATCAAACACCATTATTGGTACAAACAACCAAAGTGCGTAAAAATTCAAAATGTTTAAAATCTGAATACCTGCTTTATATTGACTGTTTTCTTTTCTTCTTCTTTTTTAAAAATATTTTTAGGCTGGAAACATTCCGTACATAAGCAAAGAAGTCTTTCATTATATTACTAAAGATGAACAAATCATACAAATTAATTTGGCAACAACTAATCACATGGAAGATGCTTTAGAAATTTATGACAAAGGAATCTCATCATATGTTGGATATTCGGGATATCCAAGTTTATTAATAGTTAAAGATCCTTGTGAAATATCTCCTTCAGGATTTCATGAAAAAGACATCATACCATTATTTACTAGGAAAGGAAAAATACAATTAACAGCTGAGAAGTAATTCCATTTTATGCTTTTACATTTAACAGTTTTACTAATTCGATTTTTTCTTTAGATACATGGATTTTGTGAAAAAATTTAAACCAGATATGTATCATATACTTTGTGACTCTGATACAAATTTTGATAGTTCAAAAAAGAGAATATTGAAATCGGTTACAAGAACAGAAAAGTTCTTTCAAAAATGTATAGAAATACATAAATGTTCAGATAATCTCAAGAATTCATTTCTATTTGGTAAGCCAAGATTTTGCAATAAAAAAACAAATACTGACGAGATTTTATTTCTAGCTCCGATTGTTGGTGGCTATTGTAAAGAGGCAAGAATGAAAAGTATTAGAACAATATCACATTCCGATGTTGATGGTTATGTCCTTGATGGATTTCATAATTATGGTATTGAAGCAACCAAAATAAATAAAGATGCTACAAAAGAAATTGTTTCTTACTGCATTCAAACGATTGGTTATCATGAAAAGCCCAGAATGATGTTAGGTGCATACCATCCTTTAGTTACAATTGAATTAATTAATTTAGGTATTGATGTATTTGATACATCGTATGTATATCTAACAGCGTACAATTTCAAAGCTTTAACATTTAGTTATGATTTAAACGATAAAATTGAGGGCAGAAGTATTATCACTGATTTAAATAACGAAAAGTAAAAATTGAACACATTTTCTTTTAAACAAAATGACTAAAATTTCACTTCCCCCTTTTATTATTTTTATTTTTTTCAGGTACAAAGAGGACTTTACATCAATATTAGAAAATTGTGAGTGTTTAACATGTAAAAAGCATACAAGAGCGTATATTTATCATTTAATTCAAACGAAGGAGCTATTAGGACCAATTTTACTTATGATGTAAGATTTAAAAATAGTCTAAAAATAAATTATGTTTCTAAAATAGTTTTTGCTATTTTGTTTTCGTTTTTTTATTTACAGACACAATACAAATCATTATTTAGAATATTTTAATAATATTCGTTTGGCAATTGAAAAAGATGAACTTCCAAAACTTATGGAACATATTAAAGCCCAAGCAAAAGATGACGAAGAGGATTTAATATTAAATTCGGATCAAAATTGTAATTTTTATAATCATAAAGACAACGTAAAAGAAGAAGAAGAAGAAGAGAGAGTAACGAAGTAGAAAATAAGTTTTAAATTTATAATTTCTGACAATTATTCATGGATAAAAATTGAAAAACTTAATTTCTTATTTGTTATAACCAATGCTGAATTTTACTAATATACTTATATGTATTTTGTATTGTGTACTTAAGGAAGAAAAATAAAATCCAAGAAATGTAATTTTCTAACAATCTTCAGTTTTCTTTAAGTTTTTATTTTTTGGTTGCATTTTTACTTTTTTTTTTAGATCGGCGTAAAAATTTGGCAAGTCAGAAATAATTTTTCAGTTTTTTTTTTTAAATCGAAATTTTATTTCCAAAAATTCGATTTGTTTTTCTTAAGTATTTAACCAAAAATAAAAAAAATAAAATATTAAAACACAAAATCAAAAATTGTCTTATGTTCGTGTTTATAATGAGTGTAGTATTCTTATTTTTTTTTTATAAATACAACACTTCAATATCATCATTCATTAGCAATAGCAATAATAATAAAATAATAGTAATAATAATGATAATAATAATAATTAAATAATTAATTAAAGATGTTGATTTGGCTCCTTTTTTTGTTTTGATTTAAATAAATGTTGTATATAAATTACATAAAATTATTTTAGTTAAAATAAATAAATAGATATATAATAAAAGAAGATGATGAAGATAAACCCCAATCGTTAAATATATAATATATTTTGTTGTTTTTTTAATCGTGTAAAAAATAATTTTTACTTATTTATTTATTTTCATATTTTTAATCTTTAAAACGTTATCGTGTTGTTATATTTTATTCTTTAGATGTTGGTTAACAAAGTACTTTTTTTTAATTACAAATAAAAACGTGTTTCTTGTTGTTTCGTTTAAAATCTTATTTCAAAACATTGAATATAAATTGAAAAATTTTATTAATTCGTTATAAATTAAAAAAAAGAAGGAAAACGAGAAAAATAAAAACAATATTTTATATGGTATTTAAGGGTCTCTAGAACAGAATATTTTTGTCAAAATTTTAATGCCTGTATAAAGAAAAGAAATATTTAAATATAATAAACATTTTTTGTTTTTGAAAAATTAAATTTAGATATTAATTATGTATATTCTTGGTATTATTGATTTTGATATGATGTTATATTTATTTATATTTTAAAGAAATTTTTTTATTCGCTTGTAATCGTTCTGCTTTCAACCATATAAACTTGGGATCCTGGAACAGTAGATGTTGTTACGAATGTACGATGTTTGGCACGAATTAAATTCAAATTGCTTTCGGCACATTCAGCACGATCTTCAGCTGCTTCTAATTCTCTTTGGAAGCGACGAACACGTGTTACTGATTGTTGTGACATACCCTCCTAAAACCATTTAAAAAAATCGTTAATATGTTTTTTTATTTATTCTAAAATAAAGATAAAACAAAAAATCGAACCTGTTCAGCCAATTGACGTTTATACATGCTAATTCTAGCATTAGCTTTCTCCAATGATTCTTGAAGCAAATTGATATTCTTTTGATCTTCCTCACATTGAACGATAACTTCCTTAACTGTACGTTCCTTCTTTCTTAAGATTTTAATTGTTTCGGCGTGCCTTCTCTTTTCTTCTTCAAGTTCAAGTTCGAGGTCACGGATACGTGCTTCTAATTTGCTGATGATACGTTTGCTTCCAGCTACTGCATTTGCTTCAACTTCTTCGAGACGAATTGATAAATTCTTTAAAAATCATAAAAATAAATTGAATTAATTTAACAGAAAATTGAAAAAAAAAATACTCCTTTTTACCTTGACTTCGACTTCTAATGATTTTTTAATTGTTTCTATTTTAATAATGCGTTCTTGTTCTTCATGGAGTGATTCGATTGTATGTTTAAGCTCTACCTATTAATTTTTAAATTGATCATGTTTAAATTAAATTTTGTAAAATTTAAATTTTTTATAAAATATCATACCTGAACTTTTTGGTAGCGTTCATCACTCAAACGAAGCTCTTTAGTTATTTCTTCATAATCACTAGCAACAATAGCTAATTCTTGTTCGATTTTAACTTTAGATGCTTGTAAATTAGCATTTAATGTTGCCAATTCATTGATACGTGTCGATGCCTCTTCATATTGTAATTCAACAGCACGTTTAGCACGTACTGTATTATCAAGATTTAGACGGACCTCCTCTAATTCACCAGTTAATGCTTGCAAACGACGTTGTGCTATACCATATTGATCAAGAGTTTGTTGCAATTGTCTTTGAACATCATCATAATGAGCTTGAAGTTCAGTTAATTGTAAAGATTGCTTTTTAACTATTTTTTGCAAATCAATATTCGTTTTATTGGCAACATCTAATGACATTTCCAATTCAGTAATTTGAATTTGCAACTTCTTCTTGATACGAGCAACTTCGGTCTTCAATCTTGTTTCAGCTTCAACTACACGAGCATTTAATTGTTCAATTTCGATGGCAGTTTGTTTGCTATATAAAATTTCAATTAAAAAAGGAAAATAAAATTTATTTGAATTTAAATTCTATATGGAAAATTTTTAGAGATATGGTCATTATGGGGAAATTATAGATAACAAAGCCAGAAAATAATCCAAAATAATGGACATTTTATTTTTAAACGTAATTTGTACATAGCATATTTAACATTACAGAACAGAGTACTATTGTGGTGAATGAGGACATATTTATATTGTAAAAATTATTTTTATTAATTTTACAAAATCGATTAATTAAAAAATTTATAAAAAAAAAGGATGAGTAACTTGAGAAAAATTCAAAAGTGGGTCAAAAATATCTAAAAATAAAATTGAAATAAAATCTCTTGTGAGATGTCATTAAACGACCAGGTATGTTCTAAGTATAGAGACAACAAAATATCTACACCTATATGTATTATTAATCTGTAGATACATATATAAATCATTTATTTAAATACAATAAAATATCTTTACTATTAGATTTTTTTTTTTTTTTAATTTAAATTTTTATGCAATTGTAAAATATATTCAAGGCTAATGTATACAGAAAAACAATTTTTTTGTTGTTGTTGTTTAAATAAATTTAGAATTTCAGTAAAACAAAAAAAAAAATGTAACAAAGACAAAAATTAATAGAGGGAGAAAAAATAATTAATTTAAAATTAAAAATATTTTTTTTTTTTCTAGATACAAATTTTCTTAATATTTTTTATACATGATGATGTGTCTACATACATACGTATATACACACGTATGTATACGTATTTGTTAAATTAAATTTAATACAGTGTAATATTACATAATATTGGATCAGAGTCGATAAACTAATGTACAATAAATTTAATGGCAAAATAAAAATAAATTAAAAATAAAATTTAAGAATAAATGCCAGATATAAAAAACAACAAAATTTGTATACATTATTATATTACAAATCGAGAAAATTTATAAAAACGGAAATGAATGCAATTTTTAAATTATACTTTGTCAATTTCAATATAAAAATTTAGTCATTTATTTTGATTCTTTTTTGTTTTTTTTTTCATTTTTAAAAATTAATAACAGCATATGTTAATGTCGACAGATAATTAATTTATTTATGTTTTGAGTTTTCATTTGAAATTTATATATAATTTTCAACATAAAATAATTTTCATGTATATCATGTAGCTCTACATATTATGAATTAATGATAAAAATATTCAATAGAATGAATGTAGGACATGTGCAATGTAGCATAAAAAGAACAAGGATACTTTAAATATTTTAGTTAAAATATTTTAATTTGATAAGGAGATGATATCAAATAAATGATAATTTTAATATCTGGGATATATTTTTGTGTCACAAGATATTTAAATGCTTTACAAAAATATCCTTGTAAAATGCCATATTTTTATAAATTTTTGTAATATACATGGCTTACAGAGCTTTACAGCTTAATACATTTAAAATAAATGATTTTTATTTAATTACATACATAGGTAGAATTAAAATTAACATTTTATCAAAGTATAAATTTCAATTTTATTTTAAATTCTATTGAGAAATAGTATTGATATTATAAAATTGAATAGATAAAAATAAATCGTGATTTATTAGAATTTGGCAATCGAAATATCAAAGGGTAAAAATATGTATTACATACATATACATATTTGTTTGTTTTTGTTATCTTGTCGAAACTAATTGTTATGCATAGATGAATACATATATAACGCAAATATGTATGTGTAGATTTTTCCTATTAAAACTAATTAAAGATAACGAAAAAAAAAAAACAAATTTTTTTATATTTTAAATTTCCAAATTTGTTTTTAAAAAAAAAAAATGAACAAAAAATTAAACGATTGTTAATTTGTGTACATTAACAAATAATTATGATGAAAAGGGAATAATTAAATTTCTAAATGATGCCAAAAAATTTTTTATAAATCGAAAAATTATCATTTAGGGATACATTATATGCTATAAGTCATTCTAAAATATGAATACATGTTTAATGTGTATGTACTTGTGAAATTTTCGATGTGCATTCACATTATTTGAACATGTACTAAATTGAGTGATTAATTAGAAAGAAAATGTTAAATAAATTTACATTAAGATGTATCAGAGTATATGTACAAAAACATATGAGATATATAGACACATATTAATATGTATTCGTATCTTATGCGTTAATATATATATGTTAGAAACAGATTTCTTAAAAATGATATAACATTAAAAGTATTTCAATCTTGCGTAATAAAGAATTTTCATTCGAAGAAAATGTAGAATGTAAATGAAATAAACAATTTATTTATTTTATTCTTTTTTGTCGTTTTCATATATTGTGTATGTAAAGCATACACATATGTATGTATATCTAGAAATAGAAATTGAACTACATAATATAAAATATCAAATTGAAAATATAGTACAAAAAATTTGTGTACATTCATATGAGAAATTAATCGTTGTATAATTGAAGATGCGATTTTACATGCATATGCCAGATATTGTTTCTGTTATACGATTTTTTTAATACACATAATATAAAACGTGCAATTTTTTTTTCCTTAATATTTTTGTAATAATAAATCAAAATTTCATGCTTATACATACTTGAATTTATCGTATACACAAATAAAATTTTAATAGATATATCCTACATTGTAACTTAAAAAATTTTAAAAACACGATATATTAAAAAAAAAAACGGTTATAAAAATTTAAACTGATTTTTTTAAAACTTTTCATTTTTTTTTTTTTTAAGAAAATTATTATTACTATTATTTTATTAAAATTAAGGTATTATATTTTGCATTTATTTAATACGTTAATTTATAAAGTGGTACATAAAAATGTCGTCGACAACTTAGGCGATTTGTAATATTTGAACGCAATGATCGTCCATATAGTGAATTTTTAACAGGACTATTACGGGATAAGGATAATGACGATAGTGATGATGATAATGATGGCACACACCTAGATTCTGAATATAATTCAGATGTTTTTGCATTTAAATTTGATAATTGTCGTTTCACATTACATAATGATGATGATACTTTGTAATCTAAATTATCAATTAAACGTTCATCAACAAATTCAATATGGGCTGAATGTACTGAAAAACGGCTTTCGCTAGCAGCACGGCTTGAACATGATACTGATTGCTGGATAATTTCTTCTTCTTCACGTCTAGATTTCATATTTTTTTCAGATTCAGCTAATAATGCAGCTGATATTGCGGTAGCTGATTTACCACGGATAGCACGTTTTAAATCATCAGAAATATGAATATCCTTTAAGTCATCCATTCTATTTCGTATTCTTAAATATTTTAAATATTCGCGACGGGAAATTTGTCGTAATTCCTCTTCACGTTCGACTTGACGACGTTTTGCACGTTCAATAACACTATCTAGACGTAAATGTTTTAATAAACGAGCTGTATCCGCTGTTTTAATAACACTAAAAGGTGATCGTATCACTACACGATCATTTATTAAATTCCTTTCAGCTCGAGATGCAACTGCACGAGATAGACGATTTACGTCGTCTGGCGAATAATTGGGTACTAAATTGCTTGGACGATATTTACTTAGGCCTCGTTCATTTGTCCACGGTAAATGAGGATACTGTTGAGGAACATTTTTAATTGTATTAGTGTAATTACTACTATTATTATAATTACGATGACGTTTACTATCTAAATAATCTATCATTGGCTGATAAAAATTCATTGTATAACCATAATTATCCTCATATATTGAAGAGGGGGCCCTCTCATGACGTCTTGGTACTACATGCATTAATGCCATTGAAAAATTTATTTTTAATCTTTAAAACAGAAAATTATATATCTAATATATATGTATAATATATAATTTATCTATCGCTTATTTGCAGTATATGTATGTTATGTAAATTAATGATTTAAAATGTTTAATTGTATGGTAAAAAAATATCTATATATTGGCGAAAGTTCAAAGTAAAAGTTTGTAAATTTACAAATAGAAAATACTTTTGCTATTGCTATTATTTTTATTTTTATTATTCCCTTGTTTTATTGTATTTTATTTTTCAATAATGTAATTTACATGTGTATAAGTATGAATATGCTGCACAGACAATACATACACAGCTCGTAGTATAAAATATTCAAATACAAAAAGTTATAGTATCTCTGAGATATTTCTTTTGTTTTTGAAATTTTTATAATTTTCACGGGTATGCGTATCTATTCAATATTTTTCCCTTTTATTTAAATAATTCTTTCGAATTTTATTATTTATTTGATAATAAAATATAAACTTCCTTATTATATCCCCTTAATATCGAATCATATGTACTTATAAAAAAATAAATCGCCTAAGTTAATATTTTTATATTTTTTATTGCACCACTTTTAATTCCACTTTATCGTTATTTATTTTTTCGCAAATTCGTTTTATTAAAAAATTTATTTTTTTTTCTTTATTTATTTAATTTTATTATTTCCGTATTTGAATAATTATTAATTTTATTTTGAAATCTGCAAGATATCCTTTTTCTGTATAAATTTTGTTTATATCTTGCTAATTCAAATTAACAACTGATTTAAAATCAACAAAGTAAAAAACGAAATTAAAAAAAAAATATATTAAAAACAAAAAACGAAACGTGATTATAAAATTTGTAATTCTGTTTACATCATTAATTTAATTTAAATCATTTCAATTGAATTTTAATCATTTCAAAAGAGAAAATCATATATATTAAATGATCTAATATTATTTTGATAATGAATTAGAATGAGATAAATTCAAGTGCATTATTTGTCCTTCAAAATGTTTTAACATTTTCATTTTGTTAAATTTTCTTTTTTTTTTTTTAATTTTAATTGTTTTCTAATTTGTTTTATTTTTTTGTTTTACAGTCATTAGAGTTAAAAAACAACAAAATTTGATGACTACATACATGTATAATATGATTAAAATTCAAAAAATGAATCAACCCCTATTTTCAGGTACATAATATGTAACACGTAACATGAAGTGGAATTAAATGGTTAATTGAATAAAATAAATAAAAAAAAAATCCTTTTTAATTAATTAGGCATAATGAAAATTGAGAGTATTATTCGAAGGATATTGATATTTTCATGTTCCACTTTTTTCCTTATTATTTAGAAAATAAATTTCATATTTAAGTTTTTCAGGGTTATAAATGCATTTGAAAATCGTTTTAAATGATTTTAAAGTGACTTACCGAATAGCTTCAATTTCTTCATCCTTTTCTGCAATGCGACGTTCAGCCTCATGACGATATTGAGCAAAGTCTGATGATAATCGTTGTGCACGTTGTTCTTCTGCTTTACGTCCCTATATGTATATTAATAAGAAAAAAATTATTAATTACATAATATTATAATTATCCTGAAATTTTTGTAAACAAAAATCTTACAGCTTCAGCCTCTTTGTAGGCAGCTGTGAGTTCATCACGTTCATTTTCGAGACGACGAAGTTCAAGTTCCAAATCATGTAAACGTCTGGTAATTTCAGAAATGGTTCCGCGAGCATCAAGAAGATCGTCTAATTTAATGAAATAAAATATTTTATTTTATTTTTTTTTTATATAATAAAAATTCAGAATATGGCAATTACCTCCTAATTTCTTGTTTTCACGTGATAATTGAGAGTTAGCATCACGTGTTTTGTCAAGTTCGTGACTAAGACGAACAATATCGGCTTGTTTGTTTCTTAAATCGCGTTGAGCCTGTTCATACAATTGGATAGTTTCTTCTAAGCGAGACTTAAGTTCAATATGAGTTTTTTCCAAGATGTCAACGCGTTTTTGCAATTCGCGACATGTTCCATTTGCTTTTTCCAAATCAATAATGAGTACCTCAACTTCACTTTGTAAACGGCTCTTTTGTTTCTCTAAATTATTGATTTTAACTGAAAGTGTTTCGATATGTTCTTCCAATTCAGTAATACGAACTGTGTATTTTCTACGTAAATCTTCAACTTCTTCAATATGAGCAGCTGCTTCTGATTGATATTTAGCTTGCCATTGTTGTGCTTCACCTTGAGTCTTAACCAATTGACGTTCCAAATCAAGACGTGCTTCTGATTCCTCCTCTAATTGAACACGAGCTGTTTCTAATTCAGTTTCAACTTGATGTAATGATGCTTCCAACATTGAACGACGACGTTCATCATCTTCTAAACGACGACGTGCATCCTCTAATTGTGATATAATTTGAGATTTAGCATATTGAACACTTTCAATATTGATTTTTAAATCTTGAACTTCTTTAACTAATTCAACATTCTCTTGTGATAAACGTGTTTTATGTGATGTTATATCAACAATAGTACGATTTAATTCTTCAATTTTAACATGTAATTCAGATACAGTTATTTCCAATTTTTCAATATGTTTACTACTAATTATTTTCTCTTTATTAAATGATTCAATTTGAGAATATAATTCATATACTTCAGCTTGGAATTTAGCTTTGTCCTTTTCAGCTCTGCAATATTTAAAAAAAAAAGGAAAAAATTAAAAATAACTGAAAATTTTTTTTTTTTTACATTTTGTCACAAAATCATTTATTTCATCTGTTTGATATCAATCATTTATAAATTTTACTAATTTTCCTGATTTTCTATAATTTTCGTAAATTTTTCTTTGTTTTGTATGTAACGTTAAATTTGAATTTGAAAATAATTGCAAGACGTTTATGCAGAATACATACATATGTAGGAAAAATATTTTTTATTAAATTATTTATTTATTAAATTTATTTGTTTTTTGGCATTCCTAAATAACATTTGACATTTTTTTGGCTGGTAGTACATATTTTAATCAATTGAAAGTATTTAGTTTGTAACAATATTACAAAAGAAAAACAATTTTCCTTTTTCTTGAAAATTTATTGCAATCATACTAATTTTTATTTTTATTTTTTTTATTTTTTTATTTTTGAATATAAAATCGATGCACAACATATGGTTATAATGTGCGTGTGCTTAATGTACCATAATCATCATTCATATATATGTATGTATGTACGTATCATAATAAAATGACGATTATTTCATTTAATTTTTTTGTTGTTGTTTCAATGAATAAAATTTTTACGTTAAATTGATATCAAATTTCCACCTTTGTAAAAAAGAAAAAATGGTTTCATCGGTTTTTCTTTTTTTAATTTTTCATGTACATACATATGTATGTATGTACAGAAAAAAGATAGAAAATGTAAAAATGAAAAAAACATTTTTTTTCCTTCATGTATGTACATATGTACTATATGTATATGTTATATTTTTGCCTGTATGAATTTTCTTGTTGTTTTTGTGAGCTATTTTGAAGACATATTTGGATCGAGCAATTGAGCAAACCTAACAAAATCTAAGAATAGATTATGATCGTTGTTCGTTCACCACACTAATACATTCAATAAAATTTTATTTAAATTTTTTTTATAATAAATGTATACATATGCGCTATGGTATCATATAGAAAATTGAAAATTTTCATCAATACAATGAATTAAGAAAGAAAAATTTTGTCTTTATGCCTGTTAATCTGTACATTTTTCTTTAAATTTACGTACAAATGTATATATAGTTATGTGTAACGTTTGTGTACGTATTTAAATTATTGTTGGCGTTAATAAACAGAATTAAAGTTGAGGCAAAAAATAAAAACATAAACATGAATATGAAAATGCCTCTTTATGTTTTTCATGTTTACGTAAAAAATTAGAGGACCAATTTGGATTTTTAATTTTCTGTGAAAGACAATTTTCACGTTCTACACTGTAAAATTTTATATACCTAAAAAAAAAAATTGTTAAGAATTTATTAAATGTTTATTTTTTGATCTTTCTTTTTTCCTTTCTTCAATTTCTTATAGATAATCTTATTTGCAGATCTATGAAATACTTAATAACTATTTGCTACTAGGTGGTAATAATTTTTATGAGAATATCAATAAAAATGTTACAATATGATATTATTAATGGATTGTTATAATATTAAAAAATGAAAAAGATACATTTTAGCTCATCATATTTTAAATTTTTTATTGGCATTGTGCATGTGTTTATGCAATATAAAATGCCATCGATTAAAAATTTAAAAAAAGAAAAATAATGAAAATTAATTGTTTCTACTAAAAATGCATACATATGTATGAGTATATGGTGCATCATATAGGTAATAAATATAAAATATAATACATATATGCATGTCGGACAATTAATGATGTAAAAAATTCTTTTAAAATTAATGTTGTAGAAAGAGTATAAGAATGGATACACGCACTATAAATTTTAAAGTCTGTCATTTATGTGCATCTGAGATGATCCAGACATACAAGCTTTTAAATACATTCGAATATTGTAATTTATGGTGAATTATGAAAGTGATAAATATATTTTTTTTTTTTTTAAATATACAAAACATTTAGTAGAATTGAGTGTGCTCTAATCCTAATTAAAAGCAATGAATGTAAAATGTTTGTGTTATTTTCTTTTCAATTATTATATCATTTATTTATTTTTTCTTTTTATTTATTGAAAACTTACCTAGCTTTTGCTTTTGTTAACATATCCAATTGTTCCTGGAAATCAGCCATAATTTCATTATGTTTCTTTTTGAGTAAATGCGCTGTTTCTTCTGATTCAAGATGAACATCTTCAAGAAGTTTACGAAGTTTATTAAGTTCAGCATCACGTTTACGATTTGCTTCAAACTAAAAAAAAAAACAGAATTGAAATTAGAAAAAAATTAAAAGATTCATTTAAATATGTTATGAATACTTGGTTGTAAAGATTTATTATGTGTATTAAAACTTACTTGAGTTTCAGCACCTCCTTCAGCCTCTTCAAGGCGTTCAGACATTTGTATCACTTGAACGCTAAGATCTGCTTTTTCGCGTTCAATCTATAAATTTGGCAAAAAAAAAAGAAGAAAAGATAAACAAAACAAATTCAGTAATTGTAACCGTTAAAAATGTAGATATTTTTGAAAATCAAATTTTGTAAGGTGAAAAGGTACATATAAAAATGCAAATTTTAGTTTGAAATTTTAATACCTTAAGAAAAATATTTTATGACACATTATGAAAATGGTCTTTGGTCATAAACATCTTCTAATTTAAATCTTTTCTAATACTGTGATTTAATTATTATACATTTATAGATACAATCATTTACAATTGGTCTATTTGGTATAATACATGGAATAAAGATAATTAGTTTTCATGTTACATGTACGATGTAAATTATTTTTTATGTATATTCTATTTATAAAAATACATAATTTTTTCAAATAATATTTTTCTGGTATATGATTTCGACATGTAAATGAAATGAATAGCAACTCATAAAATAGATTAACTATTCCAAGAAATTACCGGTTGAGGTATGTATTTATGTACAAAGATAATTTATATTTATATGTATGTATTGTATAAAATTTAATCGATTTTATAATCCGCCATATTTGATCTCATTTTCACATTGATTTAATTTCATTTAAAATTTCGAAAAGAAAATTTTTAAATTTTTATTTACGATCTTCTAATTTTTTATCCATTCATTTTCTCTTTTCTTTTCCATAAACTTCAGATATTTTCATATGAATTTTCTTTAAATTTTTTGTTTTTCTGTTGTAAAGTGTATCAAGCAAAACACCACCTTTTTATTACGCATTTAAAATTTTTCATCTTTTTTTTTTTTTACTAAATTTATAGTTTGGTTTTATATTTTATCTGTGAAAATTTATTTTTTGTTAATTGCTTTCTATTTTATTAAGAGGCCCAAAACTATCAATTGGTTTTTCTTTTTTCATCTCAGAAAATATTTAAAAAAAAAAAAAATACTCCCAAAGATATTATAAATATTCTCATGATTAAAAAAAAAAAAAAATGTTTATTTTTCTTACAAGAAAGATATAAAAATCATGATGTGAACAGCGAGCGAAGAATCATCAGTATTTTTCATAAAGGTGTTTTTTTTTTTTGTTCATATGGCTTTCACAATTTTGGGTGTGAATTTTTTTTCCTCTGTCTGTTTTAAAAATACTCTCAATGGTTTATTACATGTCTGTATGTACATGAATTTACTTCGTGTTTTCCATTTAATTTTCATTATTATTTTTATTTTTTTTTACTTTTAGTATTTTGTTTTTATTTTACATATTTATCATCAGTTAAGAATTTTTGCACGACACCCACACACATATTGTACATACTTTTATTTGAAAAAATAAAAAAATAAAAAGAAAATTCATTAATTTTTATTTTCAAAATTAAACAAAATGATATCAAGTTGCATTACTCATTTTGGAATATGTCGGGTGGATGTAAAAATTTTTTTTCTGTAAAAACACCTTTATGCACGGCATGACAAATTAAAAAAAAAATCTTTTTGTGTTTTTTAAATAATTGGATTAAAAGTGCGTTTAAAAAATTTCAATTCCTGCTGTAGAAATTCTTCTTGTTGTTTTTTTTGTAAATGATTTAATTTAATTTTTGGGACTTATCCAAATTTTATGAAATTTTGTATAAAATAGAAACAAAAAAAAAAGCAAAAATAAATTTCGGAATTTTTATAATATGGAATAGGGATGTATAATTTGGATTTTTTTTTCATTTTATTTTTTGTTTTAAATTTTTGAAAAAAAACAACGTACGGAAAATTAGTTATCGGAAATTTTCTTTGGATTCAATAGGTGTACCTATATATTTTGGATACATATCCAAAATGTTTTAAAAATTTTTTAAATTGATCATTGTGAACTGTAAGCAAATCCTTGCTATAATGATATAATCCTGATAGCTTTTGGACAGTCTTCTTAATTTATTATTTATATTTGCATAACCGCAGTAGGAAAATTCATGTCAAAAAATTGAAAAGCCAATGAAAAGCTTATGAAAAATTCATGTAAAATATTTTGTTTAGAATTTCTAGCCAAATTATGTGAAGATATTACATTTACGTTGGAGATTACGAAATTTGTATCTTTTTTCGAAATAAAAATGTTAAATAATATTTTGTTAATTTTAAATTAAGTATCTGATTCATTCACGTGTATACGTTTACAAATAGAAATATATATATATATTTTTTTTTTGTCAGATTTAAAAATTTATTTTCAAGTAATTTGTGGGAAAATACATTTTTTCTCGACATAAAGTGATGAATATTTATTTTTTAAAAAAGAAAATTTCTTAGATTTTTTTTGTTTTTGTATATTCTTGACTTGATTCCAAAAATAATATTCTGACACATTTTTATCCTGTCCTGACTCATATAGTAATGAAAATTATAATATTATGATGTTATATGAGTACGTATATAAATTACTTGTGTATACTTACATACATAATATTCGTAATACATAAACTTGTATTTGTGCTCTATATTATTACAATGAAATTTTCTATTACAAGACATAATAATATATTGTGTGTCTTAGCGATTTTTTTTTTCTTCTGTTCACATGAATATGTATTTTAAAGATTAATAATAAACTTTTGCTTTAATGCTTTCCATGCAAAAAAAAAGAAAAATTAAATTATATATGAACATATAAATCGTCTATATAAACACATATACATTTTTGTATAATAAAATCATATGAAATATACATACATATTTTTTTTTAATTGAAAATATTATTTTTAATGAATACAACATACAAATACAATTATTTTTAATGCCTATATGTATAATACACATATTACGTGTATGAATTTATTTTGAAAATATCAAGTATAAAATCGGTTAACATAATTAAAACATAAAATTTGTGTATATGTGAACATCATTTTCTATTTTTTCCACATCATATTCAATATGTATTATGTACTTTACGTATACAACTCATGCATATAAAAGTACAGAGAAAATATTATAATTTTGTAATCGTTATTTTGGTTATCTTTATATATTTTCCTATTTTTATACATATATGAATACACATAAAAATATTTTCTTAAATAATTTTGTTAAAAATAAAATAAAATGAAAAAAGGAAATATTATTTTTTAAAAATAAATATTTTTATGTAATCGATATTCATATAAGCGTAATAATTTTTTATTTTTTATTTTTTTTTTTAATTTGAAAAATAAAATATTTTATCTAACAGAGAGGGAAAAATAGGGTGTGTAGAAAAAAAATATGAAGACAAAAAAAAAATTAATTTAATAAAATTATTTAAAAGATTAATTAGATACGTTAGGTATATTGTAGATTTTTTATTTTTGTTTTTTTTTTTTTTTTTTACAACAATAACATATGTATGCATGTATTGGCAATGGCCCTTGCAACACAATTGATGTATAATAAAATAACATGAATTTCAATTAATTTGAAATTAAATTTGTTTAAAATATTTATTTTGAGAAAATTTTTTCAATTTCAAGAGCAATCACATTAAATATAGAGATCAAATAAAATTCTCAACGAAAATCAATTGAGGGCCATTTATCGAATTTAATTACGAAATCAATTTCTACACATATAAAAGTATTGTGCACTTTTAAATGGTATGTGTATTTTTGTTTTTTGTATTTTTATAAAATGGAACTTACCCTTTGTCTTAATTCTCTTTCTACCTCGAGGTCATCTTGGAGAAGGCGAATTTTATCCTGTAAAGATGTAAAGAAGAAATGAATGATTCTGTAGCATTTTCAATATTTTTACAACACAATTAATTTTTTTTTTTTTAGATTATATTATATAGCTTTTCTTAAATATTTTGAATAATTTCAAAGGATATTTTCACACTTTTTTATTTTTTTTTATTTTTCCACTCTATAACTTCGGTTACATAATTCAATCACTTATGTATGTACATATGAAATTTTTTTTCAAAAATTTAAAACTTTTAATTTATTTGTATTCACTCGATTTTTTATTGTCCTTACCTCTAAACGAGAAAGGGCACTCAAATCGGCACTATATTCGATGTTAACATCTGAAATGCCATGTCCTGTTGAGCTGGCCCGATATGAATATTTTGATGATCTTGCTACCGCAGAAGACATTTTCTTTTATTTAATTATTTCTCTCTGTATATCCTTTTTAATTTTTATTTTTCGTTTTTTGTTTTACTTTTTATATATTTTCGTATTTACACAGAATAACTGATGTAATTTTTTTTTTTTTTTTTTAATGTGAAACACTTATACGCCGTCACGTTTTATGTCCAAAGGATAATTATGAAATGAATGGAAAAAGAATTTATTTTATTTTTTTTCGAGACAAACAAACAGATAAAAAAACAAAAAAAAATGTACACAATAACGAATGTGTGTAGTTGTCACCAAATCACCGAATTTATCAATTAAAAAGAATAATTTCTTCTTTTTGTTTTAATTAATGATTTTTTGTTGTTTTCGTTTAAATATAATATGATAAACGTCGGAGCAAAAAGCTGGTGATCTACTGATCGCGAGACCCCAGTATCGTTCGAATTAAGTATATAAAATAAAAGTATTTTTTTCAAAATTATTGAATATATTATTATATACTTATTAAATTGTATTTCTTTTTATTATAATATGTGCATGTGAGAATATTTATATTTGTATTTGTAATAAATAGCTAATAAACAAATCAACAACAACAACAACAACAACAACAACAGCCATTAAAAAAAATTATATCTTACGCGAAAATTAGATATGTAAGTGATCAAAATAAATGCGCACGCATCCTTTTCTAAGAATATAATATGCATATACAAAAAAAAAAATTATTTAATACTAATTATGTATGCTTGTACACACTACCATAATATGTACGGTGGTTTTGATCATTGATCTTTTTATTGTGTGTATTCATATTATGTTTTGTACTCATTAAAAAATTAAGAATTTCCTCTCATTTAAAAATTTTTCTGTATTTTTAGATTCTATGGCTATGCTTTTAATGTTTCAATTACAGAAAATAATACGGTAAAAATTAAGAGGAAAAATAATTGAGAGACTTGAGAAAATTCATTTGATGAAAATCGCAAGCACACGTATACTCGTACATATACTAAAAAAATTATATTGATATGTTCATCATGTTCACTATATAATCGCGTGTATATTTTGGAGTTAATTTTTATGTGTGTGTATATATACACACAGATTAAACGTATAAAAGTGCAAATTCGAACAATAAAAAAAAAAAGAGAATTATTTCTTTAATCAAATTTTCAAATTGGAAAATTGTTTATTTTCATTTATTATAAAAACATTTTTATACTCTAGGAAGTTGAATTTTCAATATATTCAATTAAATATGCAAGCATTGATAATAATAATAATAATATATTAAAAATGCATATGTACTCACTCATACACATGTATGTATATTGATTGCACACAAATGTAATCATCATCAAAAACAATCAGAAAAATAAGTAAAATAATTTGGAATAATTTGGCATCATCCTTGAAAATTTCTCGCATAACAACTATACGAAACATTGAGTTATTTTATCTTTTTCTATATCCAAAAATAACTTTAACTTAATACAATAAAAAAAAACAAAAGAAAAGAAAACATATTTTCATATTTTTCTTTTCCTTTTTTTTCTCACTTTTCACTTTATATACAAAATTTAATATAAATTTTCTTTGGTGATTATAAATAAATCTATAAATATACAATTCAAAGGATTTTCATGTGAATATTGCATTGAAAATGTTAAAGAAAAGAGAAAAAAATAATTTTTATAATGTTATTGTTGGATAAGTGGCAATTAAGATTTTTGTAAAAAGAAAAAATAAAATAAAATAAAATAAAATTGTATTATATGCGTTCAGCATGTGAAAAGAATCATATACACACGTCACTTGGAAAAATTTTATACATCAGGAATGAATTTTCAAAATATTCGAATTTTTTTGTTTGTCTAATATAATTTGGAAAATGTCTCCAAATTATAATTTGAAGATAAATTGGAGCCACTGTCATACTGGTCATACCAATTGCATATTATACGTCGCATACATTTACAATGCAATTTTAGAATTTTATACGCATAGAAAAAAAAAAATATTTATGTTAATATTCACATATTTAAATTTTATTTATATTATGTGTAAAAACTACATGCAAATGTGTAGATAAAAATTTTAAATTAAATAAATACATATTGAAAAATTCATATTATATATCTGGTACACGCAATACACAAGGAAAATAAAAAAATAAAAAAAAAATTATGCTTAAAATATGTACGATATTATAGAAGATGACTTGTAAAGAAAATGAAGGAAAATTTATCTATTTTTAGATTTTTAATTTGGATATTATTTATATAAAAACACTACAACGTACATAAATGTATAAGTGGTCATATAAATGTGTGTATAAATATTTGAACGTTACATATTTTACCTGTGGTATGCATTTTAATGATGATGATGATCATATCAAATGAATTTTATATATGGCACACATACATACATATGTATAACATCGATGATATAATATTAAAAATTTTCCTCATGCAATAAATGTAAATAACATTTTCTTACCTTTTAATGTTGATAGTTTTTCTTTTTTGGTTTTTGCCTAGTTTATGACTATTTTTTTTTTTTTTTTTTTAAATATATTTCTGGTCATTTTTGTTTTCTTGTGGTTGTCATCTTCATCATCTTATATTTTTGATTTAAAATGAAATTTTGAAAATATAAATTTTAAATTTTTTTACATTATAATTTAATGAAAACATGAACCAACAACGTTGATGATGTGAAATAATAATTATATCAAAGCCATTGAATATAAACTTTTACACATAACGTATAGATATTTTACTGTAAAATTATTACTTTTAATAATTCATAACTATACACATACATCTACATACATAAAATTTAAATATGAAAAATGATGTGTATGACATTCTATATTATTTTAATATTATGCCAGAAATTAATTTTATTTTATTTTTTTTTATTTTTTCTAAATTTTTGATGATTAATAAAAATGAAAATTTCATATTTTTGTACAGAAAAATGAAATTCTGTAAGTACAAATATTGAAAAATACAATTTTCAAGATTTATTTATAACGTATAACGTATACGCATAACGTATGTAATATTTTTTCGATTTATTCTCTTACGCGAAATTATATACATATGTACATATTTTGTATTCAATACATAGAAGGAAAACATTTTTTTTTGTTCTTTGTTGCTTTCCATATGATTTGATCAATTTGACCTATATTATTTTTTTTTCTCTTAATTAAAAATGAAACATATTTTAATTAAGTTAGTGATATTTATTTTTACTTTATCATATATGTATAAGAAAATTTTTTTATGAGATATTTTGATTTTAACACATTTGATCTTATATGCATGATATGCATTATTACTTATTTTTACAGCATTTTACATTTCAAATCATGATTATATGGTAACCAAAATATTATATATATGTATATGCAATATTTTGTATTTAATATTATAGTACATATAATTTTGTTGTTTTTAGAAAATTATTTGGAAAATTTAAAATTTTTTAATCAATTTATACCATGAAAAGATTATAATCATACTGTATAATTTCCTGTTGGCAAATATTACAAATAAAAAAAATTTTTTTCTTTTTAAATTATGAATGAATTTAAATTGAACAAATTAATTTAAATAATATTTTTATATCTAAGCAATATAATTAATTTTATCATAAAAAATAAAAAGCTTCTTTTTAGAAATTTTTTTGGAGAAATTTTTCTATTTTTATTTTTCTTTTTTTTTTAAATTTTTTTTTTTTTGAGAAATTTTCTTTTTCCATCAACAAAATCATAAAATAATTTAGAACGATTTAGATAAGTCAACATAAAGTCAAGATATTTATAGAGTTGAGATGTAGACGTTATAAAAATTTCATCTTTAAATTTATTAACACCTTCAAAAAATCACCTTTTCAAAATATAAAAATAAAAATGTTTTTTTATCTGAAAAAATTTATTTTTTATTTTTGAGGAAAATATTAAGTAGAATATTCTTCTCAAAACGTAAAGAAATAAATTTCGAATAAAATTTGATAAATAAAATTTGTTTTTAAAAATTTAAAAATTTTGCAATTATTTTACAAAATTCAGGTATAATTTAAACGCTTAAAAATTTAAATATTTTTATACGCTTATATTATACATAATACAAGGCAACAAAAAAAAATTAATTGTAAACATATTAAGTACTATAATAAAATAATCTGCTAAATATAATTTGAAAAAATTGTATTTTTATTTTTAGATTTAAAAAATATAAATTGTAGATATATTTCATTATGAAAATAATGAATTTGAAAGTCTAAAATTGAAACATTTTATTCATTAGATTTAGGCCATGACTTCTTTTTTTTTGTTTTTAATTAAAAAATTCTTAAAACTTTCAATTTATCAAAATTTCAAATATAAAACATTACAAATTAAATTAAATAGGAGTATTTATTAAATTTCAAATTAATTTGTAATCTATGAATTACACATTTGTATATATTTATCAAAATGCCTATTTGTAAAAACAAAAAAAAAATTATCATGTCCTTAATAAAAATTTTACTGAATTGTTTTCTATTTTTGTCGTAATACAATAAAATGTTTGTATGTACGTATGTGATACGCCTACGCACAGAAATATGTTTGCTTAGCTTACTGATTGTATTCATAAGTGTCCGCCCGCTCTCGTCCTCTATAATCCAACTATCATGTATAATATTGAGAATATTTGTCATGATCTAAAAATGTTTAGTTAATGTATGCATTTTTCTGATTATGTTTTTCTTTTAACTATTTACGGAATTCAATTATTTTTTTTTTTTGTTGTCATTGTTATGATTTTTCTTTCCTGTCGGGTAAAACAACAAATTATTCGTACAAAATTTTTGAATTTCTATGAACTCTATTTTATAATGAATTTATAATAATTTTATTACACATTCAAATTAAGCGCATGGGAAACATCAATAAATACGTTTTTTTTTTCATTCATTTCAAAATTTTATTCATATTTCGTTTATTATTTGTTCGTTTTTTTAAAAATATTTTAATGATGATTAATTTGTTTTTATGATTTGTCTACCACAAAGCAAAAATCTACAGTTTTTTTTTGTACAATTTTTTAAAATTAAAAAATGTAGAAGAATATAAACAAATTTTTACGAAAGAGCAATTAGTTAAACTTCTATATATTTTTATCCTTGAAATAATTCTTTCAACTTATTGAATAAAAAAGAAAAGAAAATGAAAATTGGCACAAGTAGTTTTTTTATTCAAAATTTTTAAAATTCGTTTCCTATTACTTTTATTTTATTATTTTGTATTTTCGATTGAAATTCGATTTTATATTACGTCAATTATCGGATGTTGTAATTTATAGCTAATATTAGTTTACAATACCATATGCATCGCAGTCTCATTGTAACACTTTCAGATTTTCAAAATTTTAACTGAAAAACGTGAAAATATTTTTCTTCGACATAAACCTAATTTTTATAAGAAAATTACTTATGTGGTTCTGATACGAGGAAAATGTAGAAAAGCTATACATCAAGAAGCTGTTAATTATCGTTACAAATTTAATTGAGTTATTGAATGTAATTTTCACTTACAAGGTTAGATTCTGAATGACCTTTATTTTTTCAAAAATTTTTTTTCGTACCATTTGAAGTCACTGATTTTTTGTATTTTTAAATTATAGAAAAAGAATAATACTCATGATTATTTATATTTTTCTTTTAGAATTGATTTAGTAATGATGTTCAACAAAATTCAATCAAATGCTAATGTAATTGCATGATCACAGACAATATGTACATTCAAATGCAAATTAAATAATTTTTAATTTTTTTTTATGTATGCATATCAAGTGTCAAAGAAACCAGATCTTGTCACTTTAAAACAAGACAATAGAACGAATGTAACCTTAAAAGAAAATTCAAGGCAATTAAATTAAAAGACCAATACCATAAATGAATAAAAACACATTGAATTACATGGACTGGATTAAAAAGTGAGTGCTAGCCGAATTGAATGACTGAATTTGAACATTTAAAATAATAATGACGATCATGATATTCATGATGTCGGAGCTGAATATGCTCAAAGCTTACAGAGTTGAAGTTTAGTAAAATGTAAAGCGATTATGTAGATTGGAGCATTGGTACGTATATATGTAATTTATATGTACATACATATGTACATAAGTATGTTACATGAATTCTTTATCGTCGTTATCATCATCATTCATTGTTGTGTTATTTGGACTTGAAAGTTTAAACCACGCATTTATTTCACATATTATTATGATCTCAGTCTTAGGCTGCAGAATTGGACGATTCGGAATTCCATGACGTCACGTTTATTGGCGACAGAATGGCGGACGCACACCTGCATCCCATTGAGTGGTAAAATGAAAAGTCAAAGCGACACATATCCGACGAATGATATAAGCCTCCACTGTCCGGATATTATGTATAAATCACATAATTATGAACATATATTGGCATGGCAAAGCATATTAAAATAAAAAGTTTGCCTTCATCATAACATTTCGGTCGCGTTCACTATTTTAATACCATGGATACATAGTCAATTTCAGTCCAATATGTATGTACAATGGTTGGTAAAAGAAGCGAGGGAAATAGGGATTTTAAATTGGAAGAGTAAACATCCGTGCTAAATCTGTGTTGCAGAACAATAATAATATACCTACATACATTATATATGATTATATTCATTTCATATGGATATGCATATGTGGAAAAATGCATAAAATACGTATTTATACTGTATTACCTGTTGGAAATACTGGATACATGTACACTTTATTTACGAATCATATGTGAAAAAGTTGTTATATGTGGACATCTGTGTATATGAAATGTGAATATATTTTCCTTTGAAGAATGTATACGTGTACCTACTTATATAATATATAGATTTTACTTCATTTTATAGAATCACATCTTTCACGCGAGATATCATGAAAATAACATCAATGAAGAACTCTAGCGGGATGTGTGAAATTTTACTGAACACGTGTTCAAATGTTGTCAATTTGAATATTTTCTATATTATATAGAATTATATACCTATATACCAATGAGATTGACCGTCTTAGTGCATGCAAGGCGGCCAATTTAATCACTTTTATTTAATGCCTAGAGGGTTTCCAACAGAAGATGGAACTTTGCCCATTTTTTTAAGAATGCATTAAGAAAAAACAACAACAACAACAAAAAAGTCATAAGACAAGACGAAAAAAGTCGTTATCGCAAACACGTTGCACTTGAAGGTTTTGTTATTATTTTATTTTATTTTATTTTTTCTTATTACTTACTTATGTTGATGCTGATGCTAATCTGATGATTTAAATCGTAAGTCATTGCAAGGATTATTGAAAATCACAGATTACAACTACCTACTTACTTACTACTGTCTTGTCTATACATTATGCATATACGGTACCATAAATGAAAATTATAAAAAAAATAAATAAAAAATTAAAAAAACTTATCAACTATAAAAGTCTTCGTATGGTAAATTGTTGTTTGCGAATTCATTTTTATTTTTTCTTATTTTTGGACATTTTTTTTTTTTTTTTTTTTGAAATCTTGATTATTGAGATTGTTGTCCAGAATTGGTCAGAGAATGGTTTTTATATTACATTATAATAAGTAATAAAGTAAACACGTGTGTATGTATACATGTTTACATTTATATAATATTATTTTTCTTCATGTGAACGATAACTCTTATATTGCAATTTAGATCGTCCATTTATGTTGTAAAAATGTCTTTAGGCATTCACTTCTTTCAATTATCTACAGAAAATTGAAATCCATAAAATAAAATGTGTCTTTTGATTGTTTTCAAAATAACTTCGATGTATCTCATTTAATATAGGATTATAAGTATGTAAGAGTATAGAATGATATCATACTTGTATTAATAAATTCATCGTTTTGTATTGATTTACTACGTGCATGTATGTAACGTAAATTAAGATTTTTATAATCAGTAATTTTGTACCTGTGGTGTTTTTGTTTTTTTTTTTTTTTTTTAATTTATATTTAAAAAAATATAATTAAATGTATCTATTTATTTATATAAAAATGAAAATATCAACATTATCAGAACAAATTAAATGAAGAAAAGATATGAATAAAATATGAATTTATATACATCAATATACATATACATAGGTACTTTGTCCATTAATTATATGCAGTTAAGGCCTTATGAAAACTCCGTAAAGTAATCATCTGATATTGTATAAGAATTTTAACGATTGTGGTCACTGGTCATACTGCTCGTGAAATGATCTTATCAGAAATACCTATTATGAGAGAAAAAATAAGCTTACAAGATTACAACCCCATTTAATTTGTGGATAGTGTATAGATTTGTTGATCATCTTCATTAATTGTCTTTTTTTTTTAGAATATTCCTTAATCAGTACAACACTTTAAAAATTATTTCATTTTCAAGAACGTTTCAAATATATTTGCCCTCATATCTGGCAAGAAAAAAAAATCATGAATTTAATGTAATTATTACAATACATTTAAATTGAACAAATCTATTTACAAAATGCAAATAAATCTTTACAAAGTTAAAAGTCTTAACACTTTAAGTAAATAAAAAAAAAATAAATAAATAAAAAGACAAACATTTTTTATTTTTATACAATGCAAATAAAAATTATCTATCTATATGTTAATATATGCAATTTTTCATATATTTTTAACTTCTAAATATAAATATATTCTTCATTCAATTTAATAAGCATAAAGTCATAAGTCAGATACGTGAATCATTTTTGTGTAAATGAGAATTATTGTTATAATATACAAGAAACAGAAAAGTTAAATCCGTGCAATGACACCTGATAAGGTCAAGGGAAAATCTACTGTAAAATATTTTTCAGCTGGTTTGCACCTGAATCAAATTTTATATTTATGTATGTATTTATATAAAATGTGGAAAAGCTTGAATATACATATAAATAATAACGATTGAAATGGAGTATGTCTGCATCTCCATCATATTTTCATCAGTAATATGTATATATACACTTGCATTACATGGGTACAAATACGGAGATATGTATAGAATTTGCATTAGATATCTGCCCACTTATAAAGCAGTTGGTATTTTCTTTTCATCTACACATACATACATACGACGTACATACAAATTTGATTACTCCATAGGTGCAATGTTGGGTGGCTTTACTAGCTCTGCTATGGATCTCTTTTTTTATTTTTTTAAATATTTTTATCTATTTAATGTAAAATTTGATACAGCAATGTGGTATTTGTACTTGACGGTAATTGCAAATAAATTCATTTTTACTTCTCACTACCATTAGACAAAGTTGTATTATATGGCTGTAAGGCAGTATGTACTGTTAAGTGCATTATGTGGTATACCTTCAAGTTATAAATTGTAGCTAGATTTTAATATACATATATTTTGTCTAATCTTTGAGGTCTTGAATAAATTCAACATTTCAAATTAAAGTTTATTACCGGTCAGCAGGCTTTCAAAGCATCAACTCCATTTTTTCTTAAAGCAATTCTTGTTTATTTATTTATTTATTTATTTTTTATTATATTCATATATGTTTACTACAATGCAAAATATGTATGTATGTAATATGGAATGAAGATAACCAAACGAATGCATATTATAACAAAGCAAAGGTATTTAATCTTTTTTAACTTTTCAATGTAGAGTTGAACAATATAATAACTTATGAAGAATTAAATCTTAGATACTTTTCAATGTAAACGAAGTGGAGGTCTTGATGTTAAATTGCTCACGTGCAATTTGGTGTAGGTAGGTATAAAGGAAGAAAAAAATAACTTAGTTTTTATTTTTTATTCTTTTTTTTTAAAGAAAACAAAAACATTCTGTTATTTGTTTTGTTATATAAATACTATCAGTAAATTGTGTGGGTTAAAGTGTATGGATATGTGTGTATTGCATACTGCATACTTTTGACTAACTGATTACTTTAAGAACATATTATACTTTCTTGAACACCTGAACTGAATATGCATTAAATCGCGATATCTATAACAGCAAATAAATTCATATGAAATTGCTATGAATTATCAAGTTTATATATACATATGTATGTATGTACTTGTTGAATCGTTACGTTTTTATATGAGGTCGAAGTGAGAATCAAATGTTATCCCAAGTAAAAGATAATTCATAACTATACGTCTTATACATATTGCAAAAGAATTTTACATTGAATATCGAACGAAGATCTTTTAGGTGCTAATGATTGGGTAGGCGGTTACTTCTCTATAGGTATATAACAGCAATAATTCTAATCGATTTAGCTTCTTTAAGAAACATGAACTAATTTATGTGCAAATATGGAAAAGATTTTAATTTAAAATCATCCAGGTGTTACATTATATCTAAAGATAGAAAATCATGCATTATTTTCTTTTATAAAAAATGAACATTTTCTAGCCTCTTGATAAAATGATGATTCTGTAATTTTTCATATGAAAAAAAAAAAAAAATGAAGAAAACAAATAATTTTTTGATTATCAAAAATGATAAAATAATTCAACGATTTGAAAATAAATTTTGAATCCTTTAGAAGATAAATGATTATTTGAATTTTTTTAAAAAAATTTTTCCTAAGAGAATCAAAAAAATTTAAAGAAAAAAATGTATATAAAGTTATTCGTGAAAGGTAACAAGTTCATTACCTTCATTTATTAGAAGATTTTATTTCTTTATATCTTTATCGAAAGCCCTAATGTAAAAAAACTAATGATCTTTAAAATATAAATTCCTTTCTCAATTTTTTTTTCAATATTTTTTTTTATTCTTCATTTCATTTTAACAGGAATAATTCACAATTAGTTTATTTCGAATTGAATATTATATACAGCATACGTGAATATGTATACATACACACATACAAATGGATGTATGATGTTTACCTATACTGGAGTATATTCTAAACTCCTTAATAAGAACATACATCTCAGAAGAAGTATCATGTGAATTGTACAATTTTTTGTTATGTAGACAGAAAAAAAAGCCAGAAATACAAAACAGATTCAAAACAAATAACACACTAACAAGATGATGCGTTATTGTTGGTGTCTAAAACACAGATATTTTGTTATTTTTGTTTTTACCTTTATTTGTTTCTTTAGTGTCTATATCTCTGTTGATTACTCAGGTGAGTAAGACCATTATCAACTTTGACGTTTTCTATATAATATGTACATACATATGCATACATTATATGATGAAATAAATGATGCTAGTTTGGTATATTAATATGTATCCAACCTGTCCGTATCCACCTCACATTTACAGTTTAACTTATGGATGCTTTTTTTTTTCTTTTTAAATTTTAGATTGCTGCATTTAACTGCAGCAAGTAAGCATCTTTATTCGGATTACATTTATACAAGATATGTATCGTTCGTTTTTTAAAAATGTTTATGCCTATATGTAGATATATAAAAGTTATAAATAAGTATAATGGTAGAGTTTAATAAATTTTCTAGAATTAAGTGATAAAAAATGTTTTTCTTTTGAGATTTTTGCTGTATTTAACAACTCACACTTGGCACAGTAAAAATTGACTGTTTTATATGCGCACCTGAGAATGTCGATGATTTTTACATGTGAATAGTCAGTGAACCATATATTCAACTTATAGTCCATAATACATCCATATGTTTGTGGATATGTGTACATTGACGTGCAGATATGCTAGTATGTACAGGTATTTATGTTTACATTAGTAACAAAACATGGTAATGGTGACAACGATTGCAATATGATGTTGATGATGACGATGTCAAGATTTGTATAATAGCGCATGAGATGAAAATCAATCTGTAATATTATGTATTATTTTTATTATATTTTGGAATTGATTTTACCTGTTACTTAAATGTTTTGTATGTCAACTTATGATACTCACCTTTGAAAAAGAAATACCTATGCGTATATACATACATACATGTATGTATATCTGAGCTTTAACAAAACCAGTGATCACTTATGTAGCCTAGCCTGTTTTTTAAAATTACCCGAAAAAGGATCATGTAAATCTATGATCAATTTAACAAATTTAAATTTTTAAAGATTTGCCACAACAATTTAACAGAATTTTATAATACCTGAAAATTGTTATTTTCTTATTAAAATCATGAGGAATCTATGATATAATCCTTATCACAATAATAAAACATTGCAACATTAATAGTATGCTCTGCATACTAAAATGATGTTGTTTTCATTTTTGTTTTTATAAACAGTATAAAATTTATACGTTATTATGATAGAGAATAAATTAAGTTCAAATATCTAATAATAATGAAATATATATGCTTAACTACATAAACATGTAAGTGAGAGTATATCCATGTCATATATAATTACATTATTTATAATTTCATTACACATGTACTAACATATGAATTCCTGGCACGTGTTCTAACTAATATTATAATATCTAGTAAAAATAAAATTATGTGTACAATATATCAGTGTTATTATAATGTGCATACAAAATTTTTTAATATCTTTTTTTATTATACAGATTGGTCAGCAAAATAATACTTTTTATTGTATGCAAAAAAAATAATAAAAAAATAAAAAAATAAAATAATAGTAATAATAACATGCATATGTATGTATGTACATGAATATGCATTCATTATTATTTCATATAAAATCTGGTGTTGCATATGAACATAAATATGTAATACGTGGTAATACTTACATACCTACATAGATTTGAATTATTATTTACATAAAATAATACAGGACATATGAGGATAGATAGGGTTTAAGCTTACAGATTTGTTAAACTCTTGTGTTAAATTATTGCCCTCTTAATAGTTTTCTTAGAAAAGTTAACATGCAAATATTATTGTATGCAATAATAATATGCAATTATGCTAAGGTGTAGTTTATTTAATATACATATAGGTACATTTGATTATTTTAATATTTAATTGTGTACATTTATAGATATATGTATATATGCATATATATTTGTACAGATATGAATATAGTAGCAAAAGTAATAAATGTATATCTATCTAGTAGACAAATCAGCCTCGAGGAAGTGTTTATTTAATTTTGTATGACTTTTTTTTTCTTTCTTTTGAACCGGTTCTCATTAATACTTTATGTATCTAAGAAATATATATACATACATATTTACTTGCTGCCGGAGATCTCAAATTCGCTAATTAATTTACAACGTGTCCTATTAGTGTAATTGTTGACTACTTGAACTGTGATTTACGAATTGTTGTCTCTTTTTATATCTATCATATACATATGTATGTAGGTTTGTATGGTATAAAATGATTTGTCTCACAAGTGTATTGTATTTGGTATTAAGGTATTTATTTTGCATATATGTATTATACAAAATAAATATAATGTCAGTTGATTTTGGGAGGCCGGAAAATAAAAATAAAAACAAAATTGAAAAATTTTCTATTAGATTTTTATAGATTATAGACCTACATGAATGTTCAAATTGAATATACATATACATGGAAAGATATTTATTTATATTATAATAATAATCTATATATCTGGGTATTTCAATTAGTTTATGTCATATACAATATCTAATGCCATAATGGTAAC
Source organism: Anthrax anthrax (assembly GCA_963971155.1). Classification (NCBI taxonomy): domain Eukaryota; kingdom Metazoa; phylum Arthropoda; class Insecta; order Diptera; family Bombyliidae; genus Anthrax; species Anthrax anthrax. The sequence continues at coordinate 21,378,136 of OZ020120.1, forward strand.
AGTATATAATATACATATAATAATGCCTGGAGGTAATAATTTGTACTCTATTCTGTATGTTATCTTAAATATAGATTAGAATATAAATTTATTAAGATTACTATAATAACGGTATTATTTATTTTGAAATTAATTTTCAATTTGAACCTATAGTATAGTATTTAGTAAATGAGTCATTTCTATCATCAAATTTAATCAAATTATTTATTTCCTTTAAAATTTTTCTATATACATATGTACGTTATGTTAAATAACAGAAGAAAAACGAAGTTAATTTGAACATTAAATTTTTTTCCCTTTATATAAGGTAATCTTCATATCCTATATTCTTGAAAATTTTAACACGATATAAAGGTTTTTCTTTTCAATTTTCCAAATCACGCAAACAAAAGTCATCATGTACATACATTGTATATAAAGTTAAACATATTTTACTTGATTTTACATTTCTTTTAATCGTTTGCGTGTGAGTGTGTGTATTATTCACAATTACTCAAATATCATTTAAGTCAAAAAAGGAATTCCATATTATTTTATTTATTTTTTTAATTCGATCCTAATTTCAATCTTTACGTTTATTTCAATAAATTAAAACATGTTAAAACGATGTGCTTGACGTATTTATAAATTAGATACAATGTTGCAAAATACCTTAAGGTATAATGCAATTTATGGTATGTGTGTGTTTGTGTACAAATACATAAATATATGGATGATGTGCCATTGAATGTTAAGGTTTTTGATATTGTATAGCGGCTACTTTTTTTTATTAATAATATTGAAAATTTCCAATGAATAAACTGTTAAGGTGGGATATTATAATGGTTTTTGTATTAAATTTTCATGCTTACATGAATTAAAGTATGTAATTGTTGTTAAAGTTTTTTATTTTTTTATTTTTTTCATTTAGTTAAAGAAGGAAGAAAAATAACATACATCCATACATGTGATATTCAATAGGTAATATCCCAGGCGTTATATTCTGTGTTATTTTGTTTGCAATAACACACTTTAATATACATACATACAAATTTTTAAAAAACCGAAGATAAGAAAAAAAAAATCGTTTACATTTTTACTTGTCAGTTGTATGTTATTTTGATAATTACATAAGAAGCTGTAAAATTTTATTTGTGATAAATGCTCATTCATCTTTTTATATGTAGGTATGTTCAATTTTCCAGTTTTCTTTTTGTTTTTTTGTTTCTTTTATTTTCCTTCTGCTTTTTAAAATGTATTTATGTTATGTTTTTAAATTTTATTGACTTTTAAATGTTCTGATAATTTGTTACTTTATACATGCATTAAATAAAATTGAACGCATAATTTAAATTTGTTTTTTTCATTTTCTTTTTTTTTTTTTTAATTTAAATTTGATACTTACGAGTATTTATACATGTGTGTCTAAACACGTAATGCAAAGTTTTTCATTTTATTAAAAAATTTCGCTGTCAAATTCAGTTGTAAAAATAAATTAAAAATAAAAAAAAAAGAAACTGTTTTCCCCTAAAGCTTTAATTTTCGTTTAGATCCAAAAAAGGATATTCATAAGATACATAAGTTACAAAACATAAGAAAAATTCAGTAGTTTGATCGTGAGTGAAAATCAATTTTCAAATATGTACATACTTACTTATGTATGCATTCTGTAATATTATCGATATTTAAAACAAATTCATAATACACAAAAAATGAAATTATAGAGTAATGATCATGCAACGCCTCCTTTTGACTTTTGAAAAAGAATACAAAAAAATAGTCTTGTAATAAAAATATTATCATTAAATAATCTAAATCTAATAAAAATTAACCGTTATGTCATACAATAAAATTGTACAAACGGATATTTGAATGTATGTATTATATTGGAATAACTATAAATATAATAAATAAGTATATAATATATCTATAGCACATAGGTACATATTGTAAAAACTATATTTAATTAATGCGAACGTAAATTTTTCACCACAGTAAATTAATGACATGTAATTTTCCTCATTTGGTATTTTGTTGCATTTTGTTTACTTACAACATTACATGCATGTACCGTATGTATGATATATGTGTGCAGAATTGAAACAAAGATTTTTTTTTTTAAAAAAAGTCACCGCTGTAAAGTACGTACATATTACATTATACGTGATTTATAAGGTTGGACGTGAGAAAGAACGCGAACAGTTTTACTGTTTACATTTGCACAGGTATGTACATACGGACTTGAATATATGTATGTGTTGCATATATAGGTGCAGTCACAGTTCACAGTATTTTTTATTTGAACACCTGTATGCATCATGCATGTAGTCGTATGTAATGTAATCTTTGGTTGGTTCATTTGAACTTTAAAAGTGTTGTTTTATTGACTTCTTTTTTAGTGTATATTACCAATACCTATATATACACCTATTGCACTATATATATGTGATGTTTTACATGTCCGTACATAATATAATGTAAATTAAATATCATAATATTATTATGTGTATTATTTAGGCGTACTTGTGCACGTACATAATTTAATATGTATATTTACACATACATACGATAGATATTTCGATTTAAAAATCTTATGGATATATGCAAATGCACCTATCACATTTAATGTGAGTATGTAATATTTGTATATAAGTATGTACCTATTTTTTTTTTAAATTCATGGTGCATTTAAGCTTGACACAATACCTATCGATTACCGTTTAACTGCAAATATTGTCACGATTCTGACACTTGCACTATTTATTTTTCTAAGAATTTTTGCGTTTATTATTATTTTTAGTTGTTAAAAATTATAAATTTATGTTTTTTTTTTAAACAAAATTAAAATGTGAAAAAAAACATTAAGATTTACATAAATAAATAATTTTTTAAATTAATTTTTAAGAAACCAAAAAAACACTTGAAAACTTTGTAAATTCATATCACAAAATGTATCTAACTAAGAAAATGATTACATTTTCTAAGATAATTACAGATACTAGGTATATAAGTATGTATGTAGATATAGGTGATACTAGTTTAAAGAACACCCATGTAACTGTATGTTTTGTATAGAACATATGTACATTTGTGTACTGATCAACAATTTCCATGAGATATGTCACAAAGTTTTTCTTATATACCTAAATCAGTAATTTTTCTTATACACTTTTCATATGTTATTTTTTACATTTTTTTCTTTTTTAATCAGGAAGTGATTAATTTTAACTGTTATAAAGTAGAATAAATTCAAATAATAATAAGAGTGTCACATACATTCATAGGTATATCTCGTACGTATTCATCCACATGTGTAAGATACTTATTCAATTTAATTCTATGTAGGTATGTAGGTACATAAAGTTGTTAACAAATAATGATAGACATTTGTTAATAATAAAAATATACATCGATTATACGATATAGGCACTATATGTCACACATTATGAATAATTTTTTATAACAATTTTTCGTACACATAAGTACATATGTATGTATGTAGGTACCTCATAATCATTCAAAATTGATTGATAACTATAACACTTTTACAAAAATGTTCTTGTACCTATTTTGAGAAAATTAACTTTTGCGATTTTCAATTTTTAACAAGAAAATAATGTTGTAAAATGGATTGAAGTAACAAGATAATTAACACCCCTATACTACCATATATATGCACAGATATACGGTTGTGTACATATGTATGATATGTATGTATTTATGAATGAGTACTACACATGTGTTTGTGTACATCTATACATCAACTTGCATACTGTATTGCAAAATTATTAATTTAATGTGATTAAAACATGACTCATTTACTTTTAGGTTTTGTATGCGTTTTTTTTTTTTTTTTTGATTTCTTCGAACAAATTGTACAAAGTGAAAAATATCCTTTTTGATATATTGTATCAAGATTAAAATGAACAAAATATAAAATTACATGAGTTTATATTTATGCTGTTATGAAACAAATTAAATGACAGTGATTTAGCACTTAAATAAAATATACAACAGATGGAAAATTTAATGCTGACAAAATGTTACATAATAAATTATGTACACGTAAATATATGTAAAAATAATTTTAGATACCTATATGTAAATGTTTAATTATATCGCTTTTGTTTATCGTAATGCCGGCAACAAAAAACGAATTTATTGTACATAGGTGGTCACTTTATAAACCGTTTAACAAAAATTATGAAGATTTTTAACATTTCAGGTAATGTAAATATTTTGGCTAACTGATGATAAGCTTATAAGTAAACCGCATAAAAATGTCATTATATGTATGTTTGTACAAAAATTAGTTATTTTCTTTCAAATGAATTTTACAATTATTTCTACTTTATAAAATGTACAGAAACTTGACGAACATACCAAAAAAAAATGTTATTTTGTTTAAATGACGAAATCATGAATTAAAAATCATGAAATTTAGTTCTCATACATACTTTTAACCGAAATCGTAAACAAAAAAATTTTTCAAAGTAATTGTTAAATTGCTACGTGATTTTATGTTTTATAACATCAGTTTTAGTAGTATAATACAGAAACGTGAGAATTTAATATGTACAGTTTTAATTTCATTTTTAGTCGTTTTGTACACATATTTTTGTACACTTCTAACATTCTTTCTTTTTGAAAAGAGTAAAAACACATGAAAAATTTTCACATCGTGTGTTAAAAAAAAAAAAAAATTTATAAATATTAAATGTTTTTATTCACATATAAAAAATTTTATTTGTTTGTTGTACTAGTTACAAAATATACAAAAGCGTATAGTATAGTACATTTGATCTCTTCTGTGATAATATAATGTACCTGCAGATTATTATTATATATTTTGCTATAAGCGTTCATTTATATTGTATATATATAGAAGTTCTCACGCTTTAAATGTATTTGTAAATTTTTAGACGTGTATATACAAATTATATAAATTCGTCATGTACATGTGCGTAAGCGTAGGAAACATGTACACAATGTTTAACAAAAAAAAAAGCATTAGCAGCTGATAAATAAAAGAAATTAAGAAAATATTTCTTTATACACATGTGTACCGATGTACAAATGTGTAATCAATGTAACATCTCTCTCACCTGTTATGCTGTAAAATAATAAAAAGGTATTTTAAGTGTTCCGCCTTTGGTTTTTCTCTATTCCGTTGAATTTTCAAATGAAATTTGGAATACATCCTATGCATAACCGACAATTTTTCTTATTATTATTATTATTTTTTTTTTAAATAAGAACAAAAGTATTTGTATGTATATTTTAAAATTTCAATAATGAAATGACTAACAGAGAAAATATGTTCATATAAAAATTTTGGTCTAAGCTGGTATGTCTGCATACATGTATACATAGACGAGAATTACGATTGTCCAATTTTTGAAAAATTTAAATATCCGTGTACATTTTATTTCTATTTTTCTTCATCTTATAATTCATTTCTTATAAATTTTCTTATAGAATATAAGACTACATTCTGGTGAATGGATCATTTTAACATGTGTGATATTTGTTACACTCTGATGGGAATTATGTGTTCCTTTTAAGAAACAAAAAAATTTAAAGGTACATGCAATATACCTTAACGTCTTGTATATATACAAAATCTATTTATTGTTTTGTTTATTTGACGACTGTTTTATGATAATTTGACAGGTGTCGTTAGATTTTAAACAATTGTTGTTTGTCCATCATATGCATCACATTTTTTTTTTTTTTGTAATATGTTCATTATATATACAAGGTATAATACAAACACATTTTAAACAGTAACAAAATAGTAACGAAACAAATGCAAATGACTAACTCTATTTAACTATATATACAACCATTTAACATGAAAATTCAATGAAAATATGAAAATTATGCATTGTTCTTCCTACATATTTAAATGTTTCATATAGGTACATGTGTACGATCGAATACATAATAATTTTAAAAAAATATATTCAAAATATCAACAGATTTTTAACAAAGACATTTTGAACTTTTTTCTCAAAGAATAGAAAATTCATTTATTCACATTTTTATTGGTTTTCTTAAGAAATTTTATTTAAAGTTTTATTTATGAGCAGATGTTTATTTATCTTAATTTCTATTTCCTTTTATTTTATGTGAAAATTTGTTTTTCTTTTTTTTTTATAATCACGTTCAGGTGAATTTATTACATTGACCAAAATCACAGCTTTTACATTAACTATATTTTGTCTTTATTCAGAGATTTTCTTTGGTAAAATATTACATTGTATACAATTTAATATGACATAAAAATTAAATAAAGATATCAAAATCAAGGAAATTAAAAAATAATTAAATCATATATAATTTTTTTTTCAATTAGGAAAATAATCTTTTATTATGTCGTTTAAATTACTTTTAAAATCATTTAAAATTGTTTTTATTCAATCAGAAAAGCAAGGCAAAAAAAAACATTATGTACATAAGAAAAGTGCATTGTACCTTTAGAAAATGTTATATACGGGTATTTAACACGGAAGTTGAATGAACGATAAAAAAAAAATTTTTTTTTTTTTTTTGGTCGGTGATATTATGGTCAATTAAGTTAAATAAAATTTTGTAACCATAGGTCAATATATGTACAAAATGAACACATGTTTACATTTTATGTTGATATGTCCCCATCATCATTATCATCATTATAACGATCATCATATTTGATTATTGACAAAAGAAAAAGAACAAATAAAAACAAAAAAAAAAAAAAATGAGAACAGCAAAAATGTCCGTTTTACTTTTTATACTAATTTTCTTCTTTTTTTTCCATTCTATGTAGTTATAATAAAAAATAAATGTACACATCCGTAGTGCTGCATTTTTGAAAATCATGTTATATAAACAGAAAATTTCTCACAAAATATATTTTTTAATGTTGACATACTCGTATACATATCGACATACATGTGCACGTATTGTATTGCAGTAAAGAATTTTATCAGAAAAAAAAAATTTTTTTTAATGATTTTTGGACATTTAACTAACTGTAATAACAGATCAAATATTTATTTAACAGAATTTTAAGATAAGAAAGAAATATAAAAAGAAAATACATTTTTATGATATTTTTATTTAATTGAAAAAAATTTCATCATGGTTCTATAATGTTACAAAAATACAATCAAATTAATTAAAGTGTTTGGTAAAATACATAGAGTAATTAACACTATCCAATTTTCCAGTTATGGTTATATATGTTAGCTGACCATCTAACAATAGGTGATCATGTAATAATTTTATAAAAGAAATGAAAGAAACAAAAAACAAAGAATAATTCGAATATTTTCTTAAATTTGTATCAATATCATACTTATAATATTTTATTGATCGATTCATCACTATCTCTGCGTGTGTAGTAAAATATTGAATTATTTTTTGTGCATAACCATGTAAACGTGCATTTGTATAGTTTGTTCTAAGTTGTTGTATAATATATGTACACACCTGAATTTAATATAAAACATCAAAGGAAAAATATACAACAGAAGATCCATCAATGAAAAATCCTCAGGTGGGCCACTTTATAAAACAAATCACCATGTTGTAGTTATTTGAATGCAATCATTCCTTTTTTCTTTTGAAAAAAAAAAAAAATGAAGAAAAAATTCAGGTATAGGTACATACATTTATAGTACATGCACAATTGTGTATATTTAAAAAATAGTGTATTAAAAATTTATGAGAAATAAAATATCGCTATCTGTTTATATATATGTACATTAAATGCTTCACGTGTACAAAATACCGCGATAAGAAATAAGAAATCTACTTAAGGCGATCGATCACAACAATAACAACAGAAATATAATATGTAACATCTTAAAATCAACTATTTTGGTGGGCTTTGACTTTATAATATTAAATATGTGAAGAGTAAAATAATAATATAAAAAAGAAAAATGTTTTGTTAATACACATAAAAATATTGATCGAAAATTTTACGAGATTGGAATTTTTATATATCCAAAAAGACATTGAATATACAGCTGTAAACACATTTCATATTAATATGATGATGCTAAGGATGATATTGATGATCAACATCGTCATATTAAAAAAAAAAAATTGTTATTTTGTATATAAAAGAAAACAGAGAAAAATCAGTATGATGTTTTTTCTTAATTTAATGTCGTATTTATTGTATGTATTAGCAATGTACATTCATATTTACGAATTTATCAATAAAATGTTTATTATATTTTAACAATAGGCATGGATAATAATAACAAAGATAATGACGATGATGATGATGATGATGATCGCGGTAAATAAATACAATATAAATGCACTTTTAAAATTATGTATTTTAAAAGAGAAAAAATTATAAATCTCATATGGTGGTCGATAGTCCTTCAAATATGGTTAAATGATTTTTATTTTTCCTGTTTTGAACAAATTTCATTGTTTCTATATGTACATATGAACCTATAAATTTTCTAAATAATAAAAAAAATATATATTGTAAGTATATTTTATAGATTTTTGTAAAGAAAAAAAACGTGAAATCTTATTTCGATATAAAATTTATTAAAGACATTTGAAAATTTACTACCATATCACTTTTGACTTAATAAATGTTTTTTTTTTTTTTAGTTTTTAAAGAATTATAACAAAACGGAGTTGGAAAAGAGAATTTATTTTGATTTTTGAAAAAAGTTCAGATGAATTGAAATTTTAAAATTTTCATTGAAAAAATAAAATAAATAAGAAAAAATTGAAATGAATACAGTCAAAATTGAATTTATTGTCGCAGGTAGGTATCTACTAAAGTATATATGAAATTAACGGTTTTCAAGGTATAAGACAAAAAAAATTCATAAAATCGTACGTGTTTCAAATTTTTAAAATTGATAACAAATTTTAAAAGTTTTTTGTAAATAGTCGATTTGTTGTGCTTCCATTATGAATGAACAATTATAAACTTTCACATTGTATTCAATCCCATTAAGTTTTCATTCTTAGAATAATTTAAAAAAAAAAATAATAACGTAAATTTTTTACATTCAAAAATTCGATCTGTGAAAGTAAAGACCTAAAATTTACTTTAAAATTGCACAAAGATATAATTAAGTGTCTGTATATAAAAAGGTGCTCTAATTAAAAAATAAGAGAATCAAAGTAGGTATGTATAGGTAGTTCAAATATTAAATTTTTATATTTGTGAAAATTATCAATGAACATTACTTTAATTTTTTTTCGAGTTAACATATTTTAAGTAAAATATATCTTTTTGTTTCATTTTTTAATCAATCTAAGTACATACTTTGACCTCATTTTATGCTACTAATGAGGATCAATTTCTGTAAATATTTTTTTAATCGTGTTTCCTTTAATTCCAAAATAAAAAACTAAAAAGTATTTTTTGTTTATTTCCAAAAATGCATTTTCAGGTGACTTCTTTATAAGTAGGTACAAAATCACTTTGAAAAAAAAAAAAAAAATGCATCATATTCAAGTATGGTTACATTCAAAAACTCATCAACACACATGCTTTCATTTGTGTATTTTCCTTCTTATTTATTTATTTTTTTGTTATATTTCTTTGATATATTCATGCTGTAGAGTTCACCTTTCATTCATACTTTTCGTGGAATCAGGGTTCTGAGAATATCACCTGATGAACACCTGAGAATTTTCAAAAAAACACTAAAACGAACACACATTTTCAGACAGTATATATAACAAAACAACAGGTAAGATTATGGCATTTTTGTGCTATGCTGTCTCTGTATAAAATGTTTTTCTTCTTTTTTTTTGTTGCTAGGTTGTTCTTATGTTTATTAACATTATATGCGCTGTTGTGACTGCTGTTGCAGCATCGCATCATAAGTACCTTTAGTAACTGTCTGCATTAAGAAATCAGTGCGGTATTATCTCTCTATATGCATGTATACACATATTTATGTTATGTTTAAATGATCCAAAAAAAAAGAATCAAGTGAATGAGAACTATTTTACTGAACACTACACACGGTAGAAAAGCTTCTAATGCAAGGATGTCCTTGTTTCCTTTTTTGATGTTCTGTTCTTTTTTTTTTGCTTCATTCGATTTTTGAGGTGAATTTTATAACACCATAATGGGGATTTAGTACATATAAATCTCTTCTTTTTCTTCGTTTTTTTCTCCTCTGTTAATCTGTTTTATTTACTTTTTTATCTTTATACCAGAAGAATAAGAAAAAAAAAAGATTCAAGATTACTGTTTTGCTGAGTTTACGCATAAATGAATACCACAATAGATAAAAGGAATTCCGCCTTTTCAACGTTCACAAAAAATTTTTTCTTTTAGTCTCTAATTTAAAAAAAAAAAAAAAATTGTTTGATTGTGTGAATGGATATTTTGTATGAAATTATATGGATATCTCAAAATAGAATATATAATAGTACACAATTTTTATGTCCTTTTAATTATTATTTATTACACAAGATATCAGTAAATTGAAATGTTTTCATTTTAAGAAATAAATTTGATTTGTTGTAATTTTTCACATTAAATAAATTAAATGTAAATTAAATGTAAGTAGATGTTAATTTATTATTTTGTAAACACATTATAAATTGTGGGTGTAAAATATTTAGTCATTGGTATGTAATTATTATAATAAGTATTTATGGATTTTTATTTGTTTAAATAAAATTTATATGATTGATTTGAATTATTAGAAAACAAATTTATGAATTTATTTTTATTTTTACAAATAAACTCTATTGTGCATGATTTTATTTCATTTATTTATGCACATTGCACTGTACAAACATATGTACATATATATAGGTATTAAGAAATGGTGCTATTAAAGCACGTAGTCATTTTACAATCAAAATAATTCAAATTCAATGATTCGAATAATAATATAAAATTTAAGATTTCATCATCATCATCATCAGTTTCACCTCAACGAATTTTTATTACATTTATAGGTTTGGATATTATTGCTTTGATCTGTACAAGTTCAATCAAAGTTTAATTTTCATATTTAATTCGTTTATAAAATTGTATGAAATGAAGATAACAACAAATTGTATTGATATTACAATGCAACATTGAAAAAAAAAAATAAAATAAAATACATAACATGCAATCATCAATTCAATTGTTTTCGATATTATATTTTGCTAAAGAATTTGAAGGAATGTTCCCATGTCCCATCCCATCAACCATATTATCTAAATGCATGTAATACAATTTCTATTATTTTTTTAATATAGTTTAATGGCTATACATTACAGATCAATGTAATATACATGTATTGAATACAATTGTGTGTATATTAAGAAAATTACAATATAAAGATAAATAAATAAATTTATATATTTGCACTAAATCTACTCATGAGGTCGAATTTCAATAGTAAGTATTTTTTATTTATGTATACATTATGCTGTCGATCATTTCCTTGATCTTCTGATCCTATTTCGATGATTAACTTTAACTAGCGGTCCTCTTTTACTTTATCATCATATGTATGTATGCATGTATTGAACTTATCTATAATATATAATTCGATCCCACAGGTAAAGTAAAAAAAAAAATACAATGCACATCATATTATCGTTGTCAGTGCACATTTTAATGTACTTTTGATGTTTGCATCCTATATGTAAAAGATCTCTCAATCAACATCATCATGATTGGTGGTGGTATTGGATAAACAGAGCATTGATATAATGAGTCTGACTCTGACTTTTGATTGAGGTAAAAAACGTGATTTTAACTTTTATTGCATTTTTCTTTTATATTATATTTAATGTACATAAATATAATTTAACAGATTTACGTACACTTACATCAACTTATTATAATTTTACAAGTTTTAAGTAATGTTTACGTTCAAAAGAGTAAAAAAACACAAATAAAAACAAAAAAATTGTATACGTGAAGTTTCTTCTGTTTTTGATGTTGGTTATACGATTATTTAACTGGACAAGCATCATAAACACAAAAAACACTTGAATTTCTTATAAAAACCTAGCCCTAATTTACTAGCGTGTTAAATTTCTCACTATATGCAGTACATATACACAAGAAATATACTTATTAAAGTATGATGAACATATAAATACTTTAGAAAACCGATCCTGTATACCATGATGGTGATCTCAAAATAGGTACACTCTGTACGTTGCAGACGTTGTACAATTTTATGATTTTATTTTGATTTTTTTAATGTACCATATTTTATAACTACGTTAAGAAATACGTGAAAATACGTTATTTTTATCATTTATAATGCAATAATAATTGTAAATAATAAAAAGCAAGAACATAAAACATCCCATAAAGGTTGAAAATCAATGAACTTTTGACTTTAATTTTCTCATGACCTTCAATTGAATGGATGAATATAGTAAACAACAGTTAAATAATGATAGTAAAACGTGGTTGAAAATTAAATTATAACATGAACTTTTGTTATAATTTTATGAATTATATATTTTAAATTATGCACGTCTTTTATTTATTATATTGAATGAAATTATACATAAGTCAAAAATATACATTCAAACTCATATTAGATTTTACAACAATAAGATTTTACAAAAAATTTACAATTTCACCTAATTCTTATAGATAATGTAAATTTATCCTTTAGTCAAATCGTCAAGAGTTTTGGAGAGGCATTAAACTTAGTCAAGTTGACAAAAAAAAAGAAAATATTTGAAAATGAATTGCATATGCGGTAAAATTTTAAACAAAATTCTTTAAAGCTTTATCTGAAATCAAGACAGTAATTTGTAATTTTCATTTTAAGTATCTATGATTACGATTGAGAGATAAAAATTATATACGATATTTTTCACCTGTACAGGATTTACAAGAGAAAAGATCATTGTTTTCATTTAATGTGAAATGCATGTCTCATATATTTCATTTTTCTTGTGTTTGTTGTCCATCACATTTGTCCAGTATATGGATATTATGAGATTAACAAAATTTAATTTTGTATTGTATGAATATATTTAAGCCCTTGAGCCCTTTTCTATGTTATTCAATATACATTAGAAATTTGTTTGTATTCTTGTATGTATATGTTAAAATACATTCTATTCATATATAATGCTTGTGGATACATACATACATATGTATATGTGCATAATGTGTGCATATATTTATGCTAGACTATCTCACAGCAGGGTGTGGCGCCGAATAAATTTTCAAACACCTGAATTTATGATTCCTTATCTCATCACTTAATATATTTTATTATTCTTTTCTAAATATTTTGTACATTTTACATGATATTCATATTTGTTTGTATATATATACCTAAAAAATTGTAAACTACTTAAAAAATCTTTTTCTTTTGACCATTTATTGTCTATATACATATAATACGATAACATATAATGTCCGAATATCCGGTACATTGTCTCATATCATCCTTTTTCACTAGGTATATATTTTTTTTTTGTTTAAAAAGAAAAATGATTCAATTCATAAATAAGAAAAAGATAATAAAAATATTTGCAATCTTTATAATATATTTTAAAATGCCCGTTAAAATATATGAGAATCTTCTTAAAAATATCAAAATAAAAAGAAATAAATTGCTTGTAAGGAATCTTTTCTTATTTTCATTCTATAGTCTGAATTTTCTTTTTTTTTGAGAAGAAAAAAATATTATGCTAAAGAAAGAAAACATTTGATATCTTAAATGGGATATCATTTGACAAATTTTTCATTTTAATTTTTTTTTTTGTTTGATACAAATACATGTTATTATATACCTATATTTATATTTCTTTAATAAATAAATTTACCTTAATAATAAATTGATTATATATTTCATAAAATAGAAAAAAAAACCCAACAAAATTATATTCCTTTTAAAAACGATAATTCAATCAAATTGAACTGTATTGAACTAACCGTGACATGTATACACCTCCTTAACATTTTTCCTACAATAATACACATATACCACTTTTCATATAACTTTTTTTTTTCTCCCAGTTGTTATATTGCATACATGTGTGTGTAAACTTAATATTTTTTATATATACCTATATAATAGGCAAAATAATTACTTATGAATTTATTTTCATATCGTAACGCAAAAACCATCGATTATATTATAGGATAAAGTTATAGTAAAGAGTTATAACATTTTATTATGATTATTATTCATTCATTTTCATACAAATGTGTTTGAGGTATATACCATACATATATAATTATTTCATTCAATATGTATATCCTGGAAAACAAAATACATAAATACATTATTGTATACCTACATGTAATAATTTATAAAATGTTGATCAAGTAGCGATCAATATTTACATATTGGATTCTAACTTTAACAAAGTCAAGTAAATGAAAAAAAAAATTTATGAAAATTGCTTTTTTCACAAATTTATGACCCAGTATGTGGTATTTTCTCATTTTATTATTTATATACAAAAAAATTTAATGTTATTCAAATATACACACGTAAAAATTTTGCAGGGTGTTTTGCAACAATATTATTAATAAATAATAAATATATTGTATGTAGGTACATATAGTGTGTGTAATTTAACATCAATAAACAAAACAATAAACAACATCAAATCAACTGAATAGTTTTTCACCTTTTTTCTTTTTTAGCGAGTTTGTATTCATACCAATTTGAATGCAATATTATATGCAATACGATCAAAGATCACAGTTGAATGTGCATACATACATATGTGTCTCATTCACAAAGCTACATACATATGTGATGAATATTGGTACCTTTTTATAACTCTTTTACTTTATTTACAGATAAACTAAAAAATAAATAAATAACACAATAATATATTATTTTTGTATTCATAAAATAACCGAAGATCTTATAAATATATTTGAATTCATATTAAAAAGATTTTTTAAAATAGGTACATAAATTTTTAATCAATTTTCAATTCATTCAATTTTTTTTTGCTGTTTATTTGTTATTCACAAACAATTTTTTTTAAGCAAAAAAGTTATTGTTATTACAATTAAAATTACTTTTGTGTATGTATGTGTGTCGCGAAGAAAATATTCGAGATAAAGGTACTTTAAATTCGTAGGTACTTGAATGGAAGGAAAATATAAAAAAATTCTAATTTAATTTTTTGAGAAATTGAAAATTTGTTAAATTACAATTAATAATCTTACAAATTAAATTTTAATTAAAATTTTTATTTATTTATTTTTTATAATTAAAATTATTATTTTAACTGTACAACATTTAATATGTAAAATGCTTCTGATTCGTATAATTTGCATACCTTTCATTGAATTTCTACCTATAAAATATCAAATAAACAAAAACATGGGTGCAGTGATATTTTTTAAATATTATTTTTCCAAGAAATTTAAAAAGTTTAACATTTCTCATTTAACATATTTTGTTATTCATTTTACATAATCATCATAAAATCCCACATCTTTATTTTAAATCTAATTTTCTTTTTGCTTTTTAATTTGAAAATCCTTTTTATATCGATCTTATCATGTCATATACCAACATTGGAGGTGGTAAACAAACTTATATCACATACGGTATATGTACATATACATTAAAAAAATGGTATTAAAGAACAAGTTATAATAAAAGAGAGGTACCTACCACATTGAATTAAATTCCTCTACAATTCGCCCACATTGAAGTTTTTCTTTAAATTTCTGATATTCTGATGAAGTTCTTTGATGTTGTTTTACTCGTTCCAGTTATTTATACCATGTTGTGTGATGTTGCATACATTCGGATTTTTTTTTAAGTAACTGCAATATATGTGAAATGAAAACCAAATAAGAAAATATTTTAATGTAATCAGAATTTTTTGAATAAAACAACAACCGACATCATTTTCATATTTTAACATGCAAGAAAGCAACTGTTTTGCCGCTGTTAATGTTATTATGGTGTACCATACACATATACAATTTTTTTAGAGCTCCAATAAAATAAAATAACAATAATTGTTAGTACATATTACTTTGTTGTTGTCACAGTTGTTAAGTTAACCTTTTCAAAGAATATAAAAAAAATTCCAAAATTTTTTTTCTAAATGTGACTACATTCTTCAGCTCGTTAGTCAGACGTACTTATATTTAAAATTTTGAATTGAAGAAAAGAAGTTTTTTTTAAAGGTGTAGAACTACAAAGAACTGAAAATTGAAGATCAACTCGTAAAACTTTAGAAAACTCCTTAAAAGTTTTGTTGTTTTATCAATCTAAATTATTTGTATGATCCAAACTCCCCTCTGTAATGTACATATAGTTGGTTTGGTTGGTTACCCACAGAGAAAAGAAAAATTTAGCTTGTCACCTTAATGAAACAGCGATATGGAACATTATTTTTTAAATACTGAATGTAACGTACCGGGCTTAAATATTAAATATATGTACCGCATACATAACCATAAAAAAAACCATGATCAACAAAATTTTTGTAATTTTAAAATGCATGTAGAGAAAATCTTGATTTTTGAATTAAAATATAGTGTATAATCTTTGAAATAAAATCTGAACGAAAGTAACAAGAAATCTTCAAAATGAACATTCTCACATGATGTTATTCATTTTTTTTTCTTAAACAGTAGGTTATTTTTGTTATTTCTTCATGCACGTGTTCTTAAATTGGATGATTGGAAAATTGGAGCCGACAAAAGAGGGTTCAATATCAGATAGAAAGTAAGTAATTTATGTAACAGAAAAAAAAATGAATGAAAAAATTTTTTGATTTTGATTGTTAATTTTAAGTAGGTTAAAAGAAAATAAAAAATAAATTTTATTCTTTAAAAAAGAAATATCGATATTACAAGGTCAAATTGTATTAATAAAAAGTCTGTGAACCCATACAATACTCTTTTAATTAATTACAAAATTTTAATAAAAATAAATTTGCATTATATGTAATTCTAAAATCTACCATACGTGGACGCATGCATGCTACCTTTTGCGATATACCTAGGTACTCAGAATATATTGTCTTCTAAAATGCAGCTGTTTGATTTTAAATCTTTTCCACATGCATTTCTTCATAAACACCAATTAATCGTTAGAAATGAAATTCGTGTTCTAACTCCTACTCACTATAATGAAATTTTATTTAATGTCACCATAATAATGTTGGCAATCTAGGTACCTGGGTTGCTTCGGTTGTATCTACACACTATATATGAACATTCATTTTACTGATCCTGAATTTTATTGTCTAAACTTGAAATCTAAACCACGCCAATTGTACTAAGTATATACTACTATGTATTAAAATATGGACTATGATGGTATATTCTTCGGTATGCCCACACTCATGCATGTTTAAATTCTAAATCTAGAATTCTAAATTAAAATATAGATAGATATATAATGCAGAATGGAGTTTAGAGTTAACTATAAACGTATCAATGGTAATATAAAAGTGATCACGAAATTTTATAGAACCATCGCCCATGCATTAACTATTAAAAGTAAAAAAAGAAAAACATTATTAAATTCAATATGCACAACGTATGGATGGAGCTAGCTGACAAGCTCTGTTAACCAATTTTGGAATGCTGCATGGCGCCATTAAGTCTAAAGAACACCTGCACACTGATTTGTGTCCGTATGTATTTACTGTGCTTTTTCAATAATTTCTTACCTACAGAAATTTCATTATTGTATGTATAAATGTAAAAGTACCGAAGACGACATATTGATTTTCATCATTAGTGTATTCTTCATTTAATATACCCAATATACGAAATATACCTACCTTTGGTACATTGTAACAACTTGCACAACATAGCAATGCATGGCAATGCATACATAGATTTCTATCATCATTATATCGTATACACTGGTTTAACTGGCCCTTAATTTTATTTTTTTTTTTTATTTTTCATTGATTTAAATTAAAAATCTTCGATCATCCTACATGAATACATAAAATTTCTATGATAATCCGAGAAGCTTCCTTTAAAAACTTAGTATCTAGTATAATAATAATAATATGATAAAAATGATTATTATTTGTATATACATACATAATTCTATTGGCGTCTTCGATTAAGCTAACTATCATCATCATCATCATCGTCATTGAATCATCATTTGAAAATGTTTTACCAATGTTTACCTTTTTTAGTATTGATAATGTTCATAACATAACAACTATACATAACTAAATTGTTAAAACTTTAACTTTTCACTATCATAGATTCTAAAATGAATTCACATAGCACATACACAGTACAATGTGTATACATATATCTGATGCATGTATGCATTTTTATATGTTTATATACGCATACAACAAACGAATATGATATTTTTTTAAATATATCTTACCATATACCTAACAACAAGATACTTATAATGATCTTGAGACATGTTACCGGTGACCATGTATGGAAAGCATTTCTTGTTAGTTGCAAATATATATATTTTTTCATTTTTAAATTTTTGTTTTTTCTTTACAAAACAAAACGTAAAATGAAATTATTGCAAGTTATTCATACCAATACATAATAATGTTAAATGCATCAGACACCTGCAAATTGCAAACTTACATTGCAATGCAATATTGTGCATAGTTAGTTGTAAATTTAATGACTTTTGTGGTTAATTAGTTCAAAGAACTTGCGATTTATTAATGTAAATGTAAATAACATAAAACGAAAAATTACGAGTTAAAGTAATACGTACATGTTGTATACATCAACAAACCATACAATATTTAAACGTGTGATTTGCTCTGATTCAAAGTTTTTGATGAGGGTGTATCTACAAGATGTTGTTGTTGTTGTTTTTTTAATCTGTTTTCCTATGTAATGTTAAATCATTTTCCCAGGAAATTTAAATGTCAAGTGTGAAAACAAAAAAGAAACAACTTTCAAGAGTTATTTAATGTTTCATGAGAAGTTATGGAAAATATGAAGAAAATGTACGTAACACTTTGAAAGGCCCAATTACATAATTGGAAATAAAAATAATATTCAACTTTACAAATAACAGATATTTTTTGATATTAAAGAATCTCATAAACGTTTTTACTTTTCAATGATTTTTTTTTATATGACATTCTATACCTACTTTTAAATGAAAACAAAATAAATTCCATAATGTTATTCTATGACTACAGTTTCAATTAAAATGCAAAAATATGAGTAAAAAATTAAAAAAATAAAAAATTCTGACATTAATGAAGTAACAATATTCTAAGCAGCATGTTAAACAAGTGCTTAAAATAAAACAAACAAGATCTTAATAGTAAGCAAACAGTTCAAATGACAAAAAAAAAATAAATATGTAGGTAATTTTTGTATTTATGTATATGCGAGGTGTAAAATATGCAATCAATTTATGTATTTGTGTATGTAAATGTTACACCTCTCTAGTTGAAATGAGTATATAAGCAGAAAATTTCATAGAATTAGAATATAATCGTGATAAGAGATTGTGCATTTGTGATTTTATCAGTACATTATATTAGATTACATTGACTTATGTATGTTTGATTGGATGCATAAAAATTTGCATAAATGCAAAAATATTTAGCACATATGTAATTCATTTGAGCCTTTTTATTTAAATGAAAGACCTTCAAAAATGTGAATAACGAAATTTGAATATACTACATATACAATATTTATGCCGTATGCGGTATATGCACGTGTAAAATGCTATACACACGCATATTTTAGAAAAAGTATAAAGAAATAAAAATTACAATAATTTTATTATTATTTTTACCTTGATTTATACTATCATTTTAACATTCCACGGTACTCCAATTTCACTGACAATTGTATTCAGTCTCTACATTATCGTTTATTTTTTTATATTTTTGTTGTCTAAGTAAACAAATAAATGTAGACTTAATATATAAATTCGATACACTCTACAATACGTAATGAGATAAAATGGTGTGGGTTACGTATCATTTACTACTATAAAAACCACATTATATTTGAATGAAATAAAAAAAAACCAAAATGAAAAACTTAAGTAAAAGAAAAGCCACTAAAATTGTAAAATTCTCACGCAGTCTCGTTTATAAAGCTTACAACTGCAATTTATAGCAATATAATTGCTAATGTAAAACAAAGTACATCTGTTTACCTATACAAACACACACAAATGCATATATGTACGTATATACATCAGAGAAAACAATGGCAACAAAACAACTGTACAAGGTTGTTGCTATTGCAATTATTACAAAGATATACAGATGATAGTGCAAGGTGGTTAGTTAGTTAAAAGTTAACTTAGTTATTTAGTTATTTTATATATTTTCCTTTTTATTTTTGTTATAAAGCCATATGTGTATCTTATAGTTTTCTTTAAAAATACATCAGAAAAACAACACGATATACGTACAGAGAAAAATGCTTTTGTACATATATGTACATGCATTCTTTATTATTGTAATATACATACATATAGTATATCGTCCAAGAAGTTCAAAATCTTTAAACACTGTTTGATACACAATCAAATGAAAATTCTTCTCATGGGAATTACACGATTTCAAACTTGTTTTCTTGTTTATAAAATAATATTATACATATATGTAATATCATTTTTAGTTATAGGCGTATACTTGTATAAAAATGTAGCTGGGAGTTTATGTACATATATGTATGTATAGAAAAGATAGCATCTGGTGATAATATACATTTTGCTATTGAAAGTTTTGTTACTTATTTTCAATTTCAAAAAGAAAAATTCACATTACAACAAAAGTAATTGTCAAGATCTCAAGAGGTTTTGTTTTCTTTGCCTTTGAAAAAAAAAAAAAAATAAAAACAAAGTAAGAAAACACTAATGAATATTGTTAACCATTGTTAAGAATTTTGTTTAACTTTATACAAGAATTACACGCGTTTACAAAAGAAAAACAACTTAATAGGGGTCATATTACGATCTATGGCAAAAAATGAAATTTTCTTTGCAAAGATCTTTTACTAATAAATTAAAAATTTTCCAATTTTCTTTTACCTATCAATGTATAAACCGTGATGTTATAATCATTAGTTCTTGAGAGTGATCATAACAATTTGATAAAATGTGATTACTAAAAATTTCTCAGGGAATAATTTTTGATTTAAAATAAAAAAGCTCTAAAACTGAATCAAATAGCCGGAAATTTTTTAAATTATCCAAAAAAATAAGTAAAAAAGAAATTCCACTTAAAAAATGTATTTGACCATTTCCTGTATTACAAAAACTATGAAATATCTATCGATGTCGATTAATCCTTTTTTTTTCTGATTTTTTTTCAAGTTGTAAAACGTTTCGTATCATGTTGTGTTTTATAATCAGATTTTTTACAGAAATCTCTTTTATATTCGTGTTAAAGTACATGAAACATTTGAATAAACTCGTTAAAATGTAATCACGACAATGTTATTATAACAGCGTTGTTAAAATATTATTGATGTCATTCATTTTATTCATAAACAAAAAACACTCATAAACGAAAAAAAAAAATTTTTTATACATTGCGTGTCCAAAATGTTACCTTTTTAATTTTTGTCAATTTATGAACCATCTTCATCATCGTCATCATCATCATCATGATCCATATCATTTTAACTGCTTCATATTATTGTGGAAGAAAAAAAAAATAGTTGTACCAAATGGAGTAACGCAAAAATTCTTTTTATTTTTTTTCTTAGTACCATAATAAGTTAAAAATTATTCAAATTATTCTCAAGATGTAATTTTTATCATATACCAAAAATTAGAAAAAATATTATGATAGCCTAATGATGATGATCTGCAAAATGTTATAAATTCAAATAAAAGTTATGTAAGATCATCATTTATAAGAAAATTCTTTTAATCTGTATTCATAAATCCTCATATGGTGAAAAAAATGAATTAAAGAAAAAGAAATATTTTTCTTCAATTTAGATTTAACTTTTTTTTTTTTGGTTTTTTGCTTGACAGGTGCATATATAAGGAAAATATGATTTGTCCTGAAGCGATATCTTTTATTTTTGTCGGTACATAAATACTTGAAATATTCTTTACAGCTTTATAGCAAGCAAAAAAAAAAAAAACTGAAATAAATACCTAATTTGAATTGAAGTGGAAATAATGAAAAATATTCACCAATTAAATATTTTCATGCATTTTGTATATCACATATTTTGATTGCATTGCGAAAACAAAAAAAAAAATTGAATTGATGATCATTAATTTTGTACTTTTATAAAATATATTTAATTTTAATTTATTTTCAAAATTTTGTATATAAAAAAACATTCAGAGTGTTCAGATTGACCAAAGTAATATTATACCTATATATTGAAATAAATTCTTTTTGCCACATTTTGATTTTGTTAGGGTCATGTGGGGCGTTTTTCTTTAAACTCAATTTATAATTTTTAATAAAAATAAATTTGAAAAATAAGAGCAATAAACATTTAAAATTGAATGTATACATAATGTATACATTGGATGTTATATGAAATGAAAATGAAAGAAAAAAAAGATTACTAAGTCACGAAGTAAATTTTCTTTTACATTTTAAAATTTTATTTATTTTTATTTTATTTTATGGGAAAATTTTATGAATATAAAATTGTTTATAGTGCATATATACATATGTACATACATTTATGCATAGAAATTTAAATAGTTTGCAATAAATGAACAATGCAACATAAAAGAATCATTAATTTGATATGGTATATATGTACATAGGACATACGAATTTGTTTATATTTTTTAACTTCATTTCGGTTGGTTTTCTTTTATTTTTGTTTCTTTGTTGGGATCTTAAATGATGGATTCTTTGCTTACGTTATATTCTAATAGACCAGTCTAGATAAGTTCAACTAATGAAGTACACAAAAATACAAAGTATTACATGATTACATGCAATTTCATATGCGCATATAAATAATGTATGTACACTCACTCATCATTGTATGTAACCATTACTACATACAAATGCTCAGGTTTAGAAGAATATCACATTAAATTAAAAGTAATTGCAGATTGAACCGCAAAACCCTTAGGTAATTCTTCAGATAAATAAAATGTGAAATGTAATAAAATTATCGTGATAAAAATCAAAATGATTTCTTTAAATTATATTTGATAGTATCCAACAAAGGTTCTTCAATATCGTATATTTTTAACATAGTTGGAAAATAGTTGCATTGTTTATATTTCGTGATGATGATGATGATGATGATGATGGTCCGTTACAAATAAAACGATCGACATTAATGATACATGTCCATTAGGTATTGTTTGATCATACAGAGTACAATACATTATTACCTGTAAAATGAACATTGTGAATTATTTTGCCATGTTTTTACATTATAGTTGTCTAAATAGGGCTTTGAAAGTAGATTGAATGGACATAATATTTAAATGTAATTGTAATCTAAATTTGAAAAGATCAAAAATAATAGATATACTTTTTATTTGTATGATCATTTTAGAAAAAATAAAAATAAATACTCATCACAATGTGTAAATTTAAATTTCAGAGATATAGTTTTAACCTTAGCTCTGAGGTTTTGTAATATCAATTTGTAATTTTCCTAAGGCAGAAATTGTTTTTTTTTTTTTTTTATAGGTAAAGTACATACAAAATTTTTCTAAACATTTTTAAATTTTCTTTGTTAACTTCATAAATTTAATTTTAACACAAAAATTTGAAAAATAGACAAATTTGAAATTTAATCTATTAAGTTTTCACAATTACCACTTTTTTGTTTATTTGATTTTTTTTTTTTTTTTTTAAATCTTTATTATGACTTTTTAACTGACTAATATAAATAACAACCAGATCAATGGTTAGGTCACGATTTCCTTTTGAATGTTATGATTAAAATAACAATTTTTTTTTCTTTGAATCGTGAATTTCTTTTTTGATTTTTCATCTTTTTTTTTTTTTTTTGAAATTTATTTTTAATTCAATGCTTTTTACATTTAATACCAAGTGGTTTTTGTGTATATTATTCCAAACAATGATCCGAATATACACAAATGTATGTGTTGTGTTTACAAATTATCATAAGACATATTTCCGTTTCGCATTTTGCTGCAGATGTGAATAAGTAGTTTATTTGGTAGTATGTATGTATTTTTACACTGGTATGATGAAATACAAATTATACCGCCTTCAAAATATTTAATTTCTCAAGCCTTAATGTACACACGTACACATATGCATTTATGTATGTAAAAAAAACCAAAGAAAAACAAACCAAAAACATTCATCTATTGTTAATATAATTTAATGCTATTGTTTTCGGAATGAAAAACACGTGTTAGTGAAACTATGAGTATACATGTATGTACTTAATATGTGTAAAATTAAAAAAATTAATAAAGAGAATTCAATCTAGGTTGTGGTTGAATAATTAGTTGGCACCTATCTCCGTTTTGTTGGTATTCTGTATACTTGCTGTTAATTACTAAAGATTATTACCTTTGTGTCTTAGGAGGTAATTAGTTAAGCATACAAAAAAATAGAAAATATTTTAAGTTTATTCAGAAGAAAGGAAATACATGTATGTAAATATAGTTATATGACGTGGTTATATTGTGAAAATGTTAAAGACAATATGAACACAGTTTGTAAAGTACCTACATATATGATGTAATGTATTAAAGGTGAGATGAAGAATTTAAAAGAAAAATTGAATAAATCTTTGGCCATATAATCTGTAATTGATGTCTCTAATTTATACCAATTTTTTCTTCAATGAATCAAATTAAAGTTCTCATAAATAAAAGCAGAATCAAACTAACTACAAATGTATGTGTGTACATATCTAAAGTAATTAACTATTCGATTTCGACTCTCTATGATCTCTGTTACATTTCTGCTTCAAACAATGTGATATATACCTACATCTGTTGACGTATGTGTTATACTGTCGAGATAAGAACAATAAAGGAATGTAAAAAAACATTTTAAGACATAGGCAATCTTCTTCTTTAACATCAAACAAAAATCTCAAAGTTAATAATGTTGAAATTATCATTACCAATTATGGTATGTAATAAGGTGGCAGGCGGTATATAACAATGAAAGTCATTCATTCATTTACTCATCTACTGACTTTTTTTTTTAAAACAAAAATAAAAGATAGAAAGAAGAATTTCAATTCGTATTTGGCATTTCATCAAATGTTATAAAATGAAATCTTTTAACCGAATAAAATGCAGGTGTTCAATGGAATTTCATTTTTATTATATTCAGGTGTAATATATACAGACAGATATGTATATTAAATTGATGCTTATGTTATGTGGTGTAAAAATTCAATTTTTGTTATATACGAAAAATTATATTAACCTTTTCTCGAAAGATTTGTTAGAGATATCTTTAAGGAATCTTTTTTTGGCTTGATTGATTGATGAATTTTCAATGCGATTTTCAGCAAAATTTATAGGTATTTCAAAATGATTACTTTTGTATGTACATGCGTGAATCGTGTTATGTTTGCAGATTAATAACAAATTTAAATGAAAAATTTTAACAAAAAAAAAGAAAATAGATGATAATCATATTTGATGGTACTAACCTGTAGTCCTTAGGTCATAAGGACTTAAAAAAAAGAAAATAAAAAAAATTTCTAATGAAAAAAAAAATGTTTTAAGGAAAATGGAAAACTTGAACATTTTTATTTGAAAAACAAAAAGAAGAAAAAATCATTTTGTCATAATAACTCATAAGTAATGACTAATAAGTAATATAACATTTAATTATGCTGTAATAAAACAATGTAACAATTTATTTTATTTATTATTGTTATGAATAAAATTAAAATAAATAAAAATTTTCAATTATTCAGTTATGATTTAAATCATAAACTCAATGCATATTTTTCCGTTTTATTTGTTTTTTATTTTTATTTATTTATTTTGTTTTTCTTATTGAAAAATAATTTTTACACAGTTGTTAGATAGTACAGTTGTACATTTTATGTTGTTTTTATCACGATCATAAAAACGTTAAATAACATGAAATTATTGTGTACGAATTAACGCACCTTCTCTATTTTATTGAAATTGTTATTTCTCATAGATACTACAAAATATCATTATTATTATTGTTCTTTATTGTAGTAGTAGTATTAATAATATTAAATTAAAATTTAACTTCTAATATGAAAATATGCTTGTAGATTTATGAATTCAATGAGGATTCTATAGAATATCTCTAACTAATATTACATGATCTAAAATGTACCACAGCTGCAATGCATTCAACGTTGCGTATATATAAGTATATGTTTATATATTAATACATATATAAACATATATTCATTCCATTGTGGCTAATTGTAAATAGTCACGGCAATAAAATTACCCACCCACCTACGCGATTAAATACCATTGCATGATTGGATCTGTGTACATATTGAAATAATTTATAATTTATAAATGTGTATTCAAATAGCGTAAATTTAATATTAATGATCTGTAATACCTAAAGGCGATCTATGTCTGATCATTTACGATTATGGTGATCATTATTCTTACGATCATCGTGTTCAATCTAAGTCGTCGTCATCGTCGTCACCATATCAAAATGATATCGTTCATACACATCTTTATACTAAGATATTTATTTAAAAAAATGAATGCAATAAATGAATCGATACACATAGATGATATTCATAGGCCACGTTTCATGCAAATTATAGAGTACTCTATGTACATAGATTGTAGTGTAATAAATGACGAAAAATTGCTTTTATGATGATATTAATATGCTTTTGGACATTTGTAATTGAATTAAATTTATATTCTGTACTATATATGAAAATGATCAAATCGTGAAAATAATCAAAGTTTTCAATTTAAATTTTCATTATGATGATTGTACATACAGTGTGTACAGACGTACAAAGCTGTATCAATATGAGTTGTATATGGTTGTATGCAATATACAAAAATCCACATGTATCTAATTGTATGCTTATTGAATGCGTTTTTATATTTCAAAATTTGTTCACGTTTTTCACATTTTATTATAAAATTACAATTTGCGACCACACCATATTGCATTGTTTATTATAGAAACATACCAAAAATAAAAAATATTTTTAAATTTTTTAATCGAATTTCAATTACACATGTGTATATGTGTAGATAGATAAAATTATATTTGAACGTTTAACATTTGAATTTAGATTAAAAATTTTTAACAAAATTTAGTTGTTTTTATTTTCAACAAATTAAAAATTTCGAAACTTTTGAATCAGGTCATTAAAATGTTAAATGATTTTTTTTTTTAAATTAAAAAAAAAAAGGAAGAAAAAAAGGAGAAGTTAACAAGATAAACACAGGTGAGATTGTTGGAAAATTGACACATAAATACAAGTATTTGAAGTTTTGTACGAATGAAAAAACCAAAAAAAAAAAGAAAAAAAAATTACTTTATGTACGTTAAAATCATAGAAGAATTTAAAAATGTTAAATTGATTGTATCACTTAAAATCTGTAGCTCATATATGCATTGGAATTATTTTGGTATGATAATATATAAGCTCATATCAAAGAATATGCTCATATGTTACACGTATTCGTATGTAAGGTAAGGTTAATGATCCATGTGGGTTGGGCTAAATGCGTGATTTTTAAAGCTTGAAAATTGTTTATACAATTATTTGTTAATAATAATTTAAACGCATATATGTAGATATAATAATGCTATTAAAAAAATTATATGTACCTCAAGCAAAAACTAAAAAAATAAATAAATAGTGTTTTTGAATATTAAAAAAAAAAATCTATTTTTTTTAGTTTTGAACAAAAAAGAAAAAAAAAATATTTATAAAAGATAATCGAAGGTGCTTACATTTTAAAACATTTCGATTGGTTAATATGTAACATATGCATATGTTATATATACAATATGTGTGATATTCATATTAGATATTACTTTATATTATTTAAAAAAGAGAACTGTATATGCTTAATACTCAACTTATACAATAATATTTATGTTTGTAGACATGTGCACATTATTAATTTAACTAAATCGTGCGGAATTTAATGGGCTCTCCGATTAAAATAAATTCTTCGGTTATTAGTTTGTCTCAGCTGGAGGCTGTTTTATGTTCAATTGATTATTTTCATTATTATTATTGTTAGACTATTATATAACTATTGATATTATTGTTGTTGTTGCCTTGTAATTGTACTAATAATAAATGAGAATTTCTAGAGCAAAAATATTATACCTATTTACGGGTGCATAATATGCAACATTGAAGACATATTTTTATACATATGACAGCAAATTAAATAGACACCATAAAAATTCACAATTGCCATATGTGTATACATACATATATGAATGTATCTATATAGCAAATGTCTTGAAAGATGTCTTTGCCTCACATTCATTGCCTTTAAGCTTTTTATTATATATAGATACATACATTTATTACGTAAAATACGAAATAATAGTTATAATAATAATCAAATTACCTCCGGTACACATACAGTTAAATGCATTCACCTACATTATCTGTAATCGATCAAAGTAAATTCCTTGAGTTCATATAAATTATATTTTCACTTGGTAATCAATGAATTTAACAACATAAAAATAAAAAAGTGAAAAAACATTAAAACCTTGTTGTAATTTTGAAATTTGTCGAAATTTTCCAGTTGTAATATTCGAGCATAGATGTAGAGGCGTTACACAGATTTTTCATAAAAAAGAAAATGAAAGTATAAAATTGCTGGAATTTCAAAAATTTTAAAAATGATTCAATTTTTAATTTAAGAGAAAAAAAAAACAAACAAACCCTTTAAAAACAATTGAATTTCAGATTCAAAATTATGTAATTATATTTCCGTTCAAAAACCAATCGACTATACTTCCAATACAGGAACTTTCTTCCTGTTTATTGTATGCCACGTATGTCATCAAGAAAATTTAATTTTTTGGTTTCGTTCAATTAATTTTTACGAGAAACCAAAATACTTACTTATAATCGATAGTGAATATTATGTGATTCTATTGCATGCTTTTACTTTCCTGTCAAGTGTTCTTGGTATTTATCATATTTTTAAATCTGTTGAATATTCATCAAAAATTTTCAAATTTCAAACTATAATAAGTATTTTTTCTTCTAGTATAGAATTGAAAAGGTATGTACATAGATTCCCTTTAATTAAATAATAAAAAGTCACGTCACACCCTAGCAATTTATGTGTAGTATCGTGTTATTTAAAATGCTTGCAATATGTATAAATTTTTTTTTTTTTTTGAATTTTTATAAGAAAGAATGGAAAAAAAAATTACTTAGTACAGATGTACAGATTTTTCAACCCATAAGAAAAACTCAACCTACCGTAATTCCTTGTCCGCATAAAATTAAAATTGAAAATGTGCTGCTGCAATTTTTACAATTAAACACCGGGCTACAATGCTGGGCTGAGCTGTTTTGATAGAATTTGTTTATAACATTTAATTTTTTTTTTTTTTGATTTCTAATTGACGGCTGTTTAATTTTTCGTTTATAAAATCAAATCAAAGTAGAAATCTAAAGTGTAAAAATAATGCACATCTGCATGCATACCATGCTATTTACCTATGTACATATACATTCGGACAATGGACCATTTAGCAGAATATAAAATTAACGAACGAATTATTTAAAACAGCTGAAAATTTCCCCTAGATTTTCGTGAAGAATAGCTGCAGTTTAAAAAAATAAAAAATAAATAAAATAAAAAAATTAATGAATAAATGAAACAATTTTCATTACAAGAAATAGATTTTTCTTGAAAAGGAAAAAAAATAGACTGAATGTAAATGAAAAAAAAAAAATTTTATATATGTGTTACTTAACATTTAAATGTATAAAAGGAGTGTTCATTTGAAATGTCTTATCTTGTTTTATATTATTTTCATTGTGAATATTCTTTGCTTTACGCTGTTGTAATTATAATAAATACTGTGCAAGGTGTTCCAAATCAGCGAATCGCAACAATATATGTTTGTGAACAAATTTTCCCATTATTATTTTTAAAATGATTGTAACAAGTTAACTATAAATAAGTACGTTAACGTATAGACGAATACATTATATGAATGTATAAGACATTTTCTATGCCAATTACATTATTACAAAGATTATGAGGGAAAAAATAGCTCCTGCATTACATTTTATTAAGATTGTAACTGCTAGACTAAAATACATTGACTAGGTTGTGAACAAGCAGCCTAGTTTAATATTAAATACCATATGAAAATCATACAAATACTCATATATAAATACACCAATTCTTAGACGTTATACAATTTAATAGATATCTAATATGAAAGTAAATATAATTTTTTTTTTCTTCACGCTACTGAATACCTCTACTTTTGGTTAGTTTTTTGTTCTTCTTTAACTGTTTTACAACTTTACTTTTATAATAATATACCTGTATTCAAGATATCAGATATCTATCGAACACAAATGCATATGCATTGTGTACGTATGGATATAACAGATATAAAATAACCAGTAGTTGTATTGTATATGATTATAATAAAAATAATAATAATAATAATAATAAATGAAATGTTATGTAAGAAGAACAATCTCAATCTGCATAAATAGCGTCACCGCGTAACCACCAGGTGTAGAACAATTAATGAATGAAAATGTTGCGAACAAAATATGTGCACATAGTTTCCCATCATCATCATCATTATGATACCGTCACCGTTTAATGCTTCCTCTCAGATGTTATGTTATGTTTTGATATTAAAACGATTGTATGTACATATAACAAACTGTATGAATAAAAAACTCAGTAAATAAATAATAGAATTTTGTTTCTATGAATTGTTGCTTTTATATGAATGCATTTTTTTTTTTTTTGCTATTTTCTGTTTACTACAATTTATGTACATATGTGACTATAAAATACATAACTGGTCTTTGACTTTTCCATATGACTCTTCTCCTTTTTTTCTTATAAACAATGTTCATTTTATAGAGTATAATGTAAGAGGGTTTGAAAGTTTTTGCCGGGTGTGTTCATGTGCAAGCTGAAAAATTGAATACGCAAACGTTAACATATTTTCATGAAAATCCAAACTGCACATATGTACGTTACGTACATATAAAGATGATCATGTACGTAATACAAAAATACTAGATAAAATTCATTAAATGCATCTAAATAACAATCTGTTTGTATTTTGTTCAATTATTTGAAAAAAAAAACTATTTTTTGATTAGTTAATAATAGGTGTAGAAGGTACATAACATTTACAAGGGCATTCGTTTAAAATATCGATATATGTATGTACCTACATATATACGGTACACTACAGATTGAGTATAAACTAAAATGACATAACATATGTAGCAAAACAGATGCATTATTACCGCTTTATTCTTTAATGAATTATACAAATATACAATTTAAAATTTATTATACATACTTGAACAAGCAAAAACACAGAGGACATACATATGTATGTAGGTATACGATTATGACAATTATGTAGTCAACCGTCTTTTTTAATTCTCAATTAAATTTGATTGGAATTGATAAATAATGTATATGTACATATTGCAGTAATATTCATACATATTCATTTGCACGTGGAATTTATTAAATTTTATTAAACAATTTTTTTTTTTTCATTTAAAAGAGAGAAAAAAAACCAGATATAAATGGCGCCATCTCATCAAATAATATTTGTAATTAATTAAAACATTTTAATAAATTTAATTAATTTTAGGTATTCTCTTATAAATTATAGATAAAATATAAATGCAAACGAATGATATACGTGAATAGTAAAAATGAAAAATTAATTCAGCAATTATGTTTGTTATGATCAATTAATTATGGAATTTCATAAATGAAAATCTCTTATTTTTTCAATACTGATCTTTTTAAGATAACATATGATTTTTATTTTTCTTTAGATTTCTGGCAATCACATATGTTATATTATTGCTGACAGAAAATATCATTCATTTCGCGATAGAAATTTTCAATTATTACCGACATATTTGTATCATATTTTGAATATCCTTTTATCATATTACAGTATGTGTGTGATATGTATACTCTACTCCACTATGTATATCGTTTATGTGTACTTGAAAGCATATGTTTTTCTTTTCTTTTTCTTTTTTTTTTTTAATCTGCATTTTGACTACTTTAATACTTATGTAATATTACTACAAAAATATTTTGGGTATAAATATTCTATAAAGTCAATATGTACATTTTCAAAATATTTAAGGATAAAATTGTATCTTTACAACAAAATAATAAGATAATAATAATGTTAATATATAATTTTATGATAAATATCCGTTTAAACACATTTTCATCTGATACGCAAATGTTTTTGAAATATGTTGTTGCATATTTATGTATATCTGTATTCATGAATTTGTTCACAATTTATTCAAAAAAAAAAAAAAAGCAAAGAAAAATTATGAACATATTAATAAGTTGAAAAACTAAAAAGAAAGCAAAATGTGTTTGTTTGTACCCATATACTCGTATAATATGATTAGATAGCAATATGTTAACAATTTGGTTATAATAGATGATATGTAATGGTATACCAACATTTGAAAATTTAATATTATACAGGAATTGGTACTTGACTTTGAATTTTCCGATAACCAAAAAAACAAATGTAAATGTTTATAAGTGTTCTCGAGTGTTTCATATGCATAATTTATTTGAGAATATTTTTTAATTATCGGAAAAATTCAAGTTTTTGGTTTGTTTTTTTTTTTTTTTGTATGACAACAAAGTTCAAGGGTATAAATATGACCAAAAATTGTGACAAATATGTCGACCAAATGATTGTTGAAAATTTGAGGATTTTTAAAATTTGTTATATAGAATATCTTTTTTTTTTTCACGTACATATGCGTGCGTGATAATTACGATAATATGTTGTATGCACATATGTACATATATGAATGCATTTTTCACACGTGTTTTACTCATTTACATTATTATGGGCATGACATATGGAATTAAATGTTGCATAAATTTAAATGTGGCGCTGATATATCGTTGGTGGCATTAATTTTTTGGAAATGTGTATGTACATATACATATATTCCATGTATCTTTTACTTTTAGGTCAAAGACTTATTTAAAAAAATAAATAAATAAATTTCAAAATGGAATTCTAATATTTCGATATATTCAAATTACAACTTTGATCTTCGAAATGTTCGAATTTCTATAAGTCTATTTTATATTGAATTTGTCCAACATAGGTACCTCCAATCTCCATGCAAATTAATCGATTGTCCTATACCTATTAAAGCTCCATGTATACATACGTAAATATAGTTCATATAAACATGAAAAGATTCCCACGATATGATATCATAATTTTATTATCAATGAAATTTATTGTATTATAAAATTGACAAATCCATGTGTACTTACGAGTTCATCATCTGTACAACAATGTGTGCATATTATGTATAGCATGAACAGTACGTACATATGTAATCCCTTTCCTGATTTCAAGGAAGTTAACTCGACCAAACAAATAATTTCCTTCACACTCCTTTGGTTGTTGTTGTTGCTTTTTTTGTTGATGTGGTATATGTATGTATAACGATGACAATAATTTTTTGTGATGTCTGGTGTGCAGATGGTCTCGTCAAATTTATTATCACTACCTAAGCTAAAATTTTTGATATCATCATATCATAACAAAAATGTGTTATTGGTTATACATACATACAGTGAAATCACTGTACTGTCACCTAATATGCGTAAATATGCCCCCATACGTAATTTGACGGATATTTTCACTAATGCTCTGATTGATTTTTCTTCTTCTTAATTTTAATTTTTTTTTTTTTTTCTGACCAACAGCACATCAACTGTGTATACAGGAAATATTTTTGAAAATATTTCTATAATAAATATAGTAAAAGGTGCATAATTCAACAGAACAAAAAAAAAACGTTGACAAATGTTTATAAAAATTGTAGTAAAGTATTGTACAATGCATGGCCCAACTGTGAATATTTTATTACTAACCGACAACAGTTAGTAAAAAAAAAACTTTAAAAACATCAGGAAGAAGAAAATAAAAGGGACATTGTATCATAATGTTGTTGACTGTTAAAAGGTGTTATTCAATCAATGTACATAAAAATATGAATAGGTAAACGAAAAAGTCAGCAAAAATTATGTACAACATATTGACTGAATATTACAGATGTCATGAAAAAAAAAAAATACTAATCAGTCAATACAATGAATGGTTCATTGTTATAATCTCAAAAATGTGTACATTACATTATATACGCTTTTATGCCATTCGTGAAATTCTTTTCATCTATCACAAATACATTCATAAGTTTGATGGATTTTTAAGAAAAAATAACAAACTGAATCAACTAAGTACATAAAATATGTCGAGCAAATATTGTGTATTTTTTGCGGTTTTTTTTTTTTCTTGTATGCCTAAAATATCTGATGTTTTATTTACACACCTTCTGTATACATAAGACAGTTGGTTTTCTACTCAATTGGACAGTATAATTCATTGTCCTTGCAAAAAATTTTTTAATAAATTGTCTAAAATACGAATGTAATTGTATGTACGTACAGTATGACTTTTCTGACAATAGAGAATAAATTTGCTCAACTTCATATAGTGACGTAGAACGTAGAACCAGATCACGGAATCAACAATCAATTTTGTATTTTGGCATCAAATCCAAAAAATTATGAAAAATTTTCGCTAAAAAGCTTTTTCTCAATATACATATTACATTTTCTCTTCAATTTTAGACATGCGCATGTTAGTTTCACACTTGAATTCCAGAAATTATTCGGAAGTAGGCATAAATTATACAAGGTAATTCGAAAATCAAATAAAATTATTTTTAATGATCATCGTATCCTTTTAAGGATATTATTCGAGCGCAACCGCTTACTAGAAAAGTCAATAGGAAAGTCTTCTATTAATAAGATTTATTCAAAAAACTTAAATATAAAAATTATTTCAATTTATTGAAAGGAATAATATTATCTTACATACATAACATGCTTCAAAGTTCAAACATACATATGTACATTAATTCGAAAATTTTTTAATTCATATTTGTATTTAATACTTTTAGCTTATAAACTATACCCATACACTAATTCGATACAGTTAAGGTCTTATGAAAGTATATGTGTCCTTTTCTAATAAGATCATCTTAATAATAAAGTTAATAATACGAGATGAATTTTTTAATGTCCATATACAGCGAAGTAAAGTGGTACTACTTTGTTATTTCTATAAGACCTTAACTGCATCGAATTATGCAATATATGGTTATGGAATATACCATATTCATATATACTTGTATATACATACATGTACATAATGTAATAAAAAAAAAGTCTTTGATAAAAATTTGTGTGTTTGTACACGGATATTTAAAATAATAATAGAAACATTTTTAAATTCATTTGGAAATATTTTGCTTAAAAATAACTTAAAATTATTTATCATTTTCGGTAATTTTATCTTTTAAATAATTTTCTAATTGATTAATAAGTCCAATAGCTCTTAAATCTTCTCTACCAAATGCAAAATCTTCAAGAGTTTTCAATTGTTCAAGAGCATCTTCGTAAGAATGAACATCCTTTTTCAAGATCGTCTGTCTTTCAGTTGAACTTTCATTACCAGTACTATAACCATTTTTAATACTGTCCTGTTGTGTAGATTTACTACTTTCCGATTCATATTGCTCTTGATCAGACATTATTTCTACATATTCAACATTTGGTTCGGATGTATCCGATTTTGATGTAATGCTTTGATTTTTTAAAATTCTTGAAACTCGAATTTTTTTCCTTCTTGGATCAGCTGGAAGTGATTGATTTAATTTTGTTGCACGTAATGCTTTTAATATGCATAAATTTTCTTCATTTAATTCATAAATGTCAACATTATGTTCTCTTAATTCTCCAGCAACATCATTGAATACATCAATTAAACGTAGTGATTTCTTTATTTTATTATCACGAATAATTTCAGAACTTAAAAGTTTTGAACCTTCTAAACGATAACTTTGTTTAAATCGTTCCAACCATCTTTTTGATGGTTTAAATGTTGTCAATCCAAGCATATTAGCAAATTCTCTTCCAGCTGATTTTAAATTATCATCACTTACTTCAATCGGATAATGTCTTAATCGCCAGACATATTCAAATAAAATTATACCAATAATCAAAACATCAGGTGATATTGCTCGTCTAATCCTTTTTGGATTTTGATAATATTGCCATTCTCTTGTGTATTCTTTTCTATGTTTTAAAATGAAAAGTATTTGTGACTTACTACAATTAAAGATTTTAATTAAATCTAATACCCCCACACCCCGGTCAAATTCTCTAATTACAGCAATTCGCTGTTGCAAAGTTAAAGCATTATATCTAGATTTCTGTGTATCATTTTCGTTATCTTCTTCTGCTGGCGAATTTTCCATATCACCAATCTCTTCTGTTTCCTATCGTATATTATAATGAAAAATAAAAATGTTATATTTTATTTAAATTATTTTTCATTTGCCAAAAAATCTATGTATTGACAAACTTACATCTAAATCAAGATTATTTTCGTATTCCACCTCTACTTCCATTTTGTGTTTTCTTCTCTCTTAAATTATCTTTGAAATTGAATCCCTTATGTTACTTTATAGATTTTACTTTTAAATAATTCCAGTCGAAATAATGGCATAAATAAAGGCCGGCTCAAATAAATTGACCAACTCTATTGATTATACGTTGAAATTTTTTAGATTCAATTAAGCGAAATCAACATTCAAATAATGATAATCTTTAAAATTTCGTTAGTTTATTTGTCCGCATATATTTTCCCCTGACTGTAGCTTAATTGATGACTCACACAAGTGTAATCATTTGTTATATGATATGCATTGTGCACCCGTATACTACCAAATTGGCCTTGCTTACTTTATATGAAAAGACTACAGCTAGAAGATGTATTAAAAAGCGAATATGCCGTATACTGTATTATCAGATTGTACAGTGTATTATGATGTGATACCTTTTTGCCTCTGTTCTAAGAATCAAATTTCAAAATTCATTAAACATACATACTTGTTTTATTTTTGACAAAATATGTAAATTGTAGGTAGAATATTTACCTGGTTGGAATTTCAACAAAATTAAAGATGAAATTGATTTTTTAATGTCAATAAAAATAACAAAAAAAAAAAAATTTTTTTTTTTTTTGGAACAACAAAATCGTTATCACTCCAAAATGTGTAAAATATTATAATAACTACAAATTGATGTGACGTGGCAAAAACTCACAAAGCAACTGAACTGCTGAGCACAGAGCAATACAAGTACACATGTGTTCTTTCTATTTTTGCCCTGTTTGTTCACTTTTTAAATTGATCCAAAAATCCAAAATGAACCTAACTAAACAAGCATGAAAGAGATAATACTATTACAGCATGACAAAATGGAAAACTAAAGTTCTCAGCGCTCTCAGCTTTTATATATTTTGCTTGTTTCTGTTTTTTGCCATTTGCCGTACCGTAATTGTGATTGTAATGTGATGAGGATATATAAATGTGCTTAATGATAAAAACAGCTTTTTATTTTGGCATTTTTATAAATTTATTTTATTGTATTTAGACTTTAGAGAGACGTACGAGTACTTATGTAAGACAAAGACATTAAATATGTACATAAAATTTAAACGTACGTATACTTTTCTACTTGGCAATGGCAGACAACTGGTATTGTGGTTGTTTGTTGCTACATATTTGAGAGTAAAGAAAATGAATTGGCAGAACAGTAGAAGAAAAAGAAGTAAGACAAGAAAAAATTGTGAGAAAATGTACAGTAGAAGCGCAACCAGTAACGTAAAATAACTGTAGCGTAACAGCAACCAGATCAGCCAACATTAAACGGATAAAAGTAGTTTAGTTCGGCATTGGTTATTTGGTACAGGTTTGATATTAAGTTGCTTGCCTTAATTCTCTTGATTTTTTAAATTCGCTAAGTTTGAGTAGGTATTCAAACAATGCGTGAGGGCTATATTATAGGCAATGCATTAATTTACATACATGTAATGTAATGTAATACATATCTACATTACATATCAAAATGAAATGTTCACAATATTTGCTTTCCATTCTAGTTGCGCCAATAATTTTAGTGGCGTAACATACATATATTATATGAATAATTGTATGAACAATGATGTATTGAACAGCTGTGTTAAATATGATATGCATATGAATATCTGCATTGTGCACTCAATGCACACAATTATTGCTCATAAATATTGAATTACTACTACCTATTCATATTTTAAATTTTGTTAAATGTTTTTGTTTTGCAATTATTGAATTGTAAACTTTGGAATTTGGAATTGATGTGTTTGGAGAATTTGGTGCTTCTTTTTGATTTGGCAGTGTAGGTAAATTGAAATTTCTGTCTAGACAAAAATACATTCTCATTGAGTTCTTTCTGTAAGTGTGAAAAAAATCCTATTTTTGAAATTAGAAAGCAATCAAAAGAATTTTTAAAATGAAATAAATTTTAATTGTTTCTCAATATAATTTGTTGTCACAACCACAACTTACAATTATTTGGGTCACTATTTTAACAATAAATTTATATTGACAAATTCTCAGAGTAATTCAAGCTTTTGAAAAGCTTCTTCCAAATACTTTTTTTGCAGGGTGTTCAAATATTTTTAAAAACATTTAATAAACAAATTTCTCAAAATTTTCTCATTCCCATAAAATTGTCATCAAATAATAAAAATCCCCCTTCTTGGTATATTGTTTAAATACAATTTGAAACTGAATTAAACGATTAAACACACAATCAGTTACCACAGCTGAGTTTTAGTCGAAGAAATGTGGAAAACAGACGTAGTTGTAGTCCTAATGTATTGAATAAAATTTTCTTGTGTATATATAAAAGTATATAATTGAACAGCTCTCACGGAAAGTAAGTTGTTGAACACGTGTTCTTTACTTAAATAACATAACGTTTGGAAATGTACAATGTATTGATAATAAAAAACAATCTGAACACTTTTTTTAAAAAAAATTTTTTTTATCTTTTTAAAATACCAAAATTACAGGATGAGAATTGAACTGAACGTAAAAAAAAATTGTTTACTACTCATACCGTAATCGCATATTATACATTTTCATTATATAACAATGAATTATTTCATATGAGCTAAAAGTTATCCGGCTAAATTGCATCAACACTTCTTTTTTGACATCTGCCAATATGGTATACATTAATACATGTGTAGATATAACACACCGGTATATGAACTATATTTTTGTTTGACGCATATGCGCATGCATAACTCTGAAAAATATTTCTCATTCATAATTTCATATGCTTCATCCTGCTTCTTATACGTTTATAAAAGGATTCACTATTTGAAATTTGTATGTGTATATATACAACCAAAGTCACTCTATACCTATTGAGGA
Source organism: Anthrax anthrax (assembly GCA_963971155.1). Taxonomy (NCBI): domain Eukaryota; kingdom Metazoa; phylum Arthropoda; class Insecta; order Diptera; family Bombyliidae; genus Anthrax; species Anthrax anthrax. The sequence continues at coordinate 21,417,599 of OZ020120.1, forward strand.
TAGTATTATACCGTATTATTGCTACCATTCCTGTGATTAAGTGGTCCCTGTGATTTGCACGCAGATGTCAACACAATTACTTTTTCTTTCTAATCAAAAATATAAAAAAGATTTTAAGACCAGATTTCTTAGATTAGATGATTTTAGTATTTTTTTTTTCTGTTTCTTCATTTTTATTTTTATTCTTTTTATATTTAGTATTTTTTTTTTTTTAAATTATTATGTTTTTTTTTTTTTTTTACAAATTTTGTTTCGTGCATATGTACATATTGAACAAAGAGTTACATTGTATTTTTGTATACAATAGTCAATCATACAATTTATACAAAACATTTTTTAGATAACAATGAATAAAAAGAAAAAATTCTTAAAGAAAGTTATTATTATTTTAATTTTGAACATATGCATATGCCATGTACCATTTAATCATTATTCCTTTTATGCAGCTACTTAACTTCTATTAAATAGAAAAAGAAAAAAAAGAAAACATCATAAAGTCTTGAATTGATTCGTTATTGCAATGAAACCCCTTTTTTTAATTTTTTAGACCAATATATTCCTTATAATCTAATAAAAAGAAAAATTTATGTATTTAAAAAGAGAAATGCATTAGAATGGACTACAAATAATAAAGAAAACGGCCACTAATTTCATAATAATGTTTAAATATACATGAGTATTGTTAATGAAATTTCGAATATTTGAAAACAGATTTCATAGATGATCCTTTTTCTTTATAGAAAAATTTAACTTTTTTTTTCTTAGGTTAAAGGATTATTACATCAATTGTGAATAAAAGATGTTCGATGCACAATATAAACTTGATTTTTAGAAATTTTTCTTTTTATTTAAACATCTGCAGGACAAAAATAAAAACAAGACAAAATAGATAGAAAGCTGAAATACTTTGGCAATTTGAAATAAATCAAAAAGAAAATATTACACAAAAAAAAAATTCTAAATTAGAAAAAAAGAAAAATTGGTAAAAGGAATCCGAAAATGTTTTCTATTTTAATCCATTTATTCATTGTTTTTTTTTTTTTTTTTTCAAACTATATAAATATTTTAACGGACAGTTGCTGTTTTCAAATTTAAAAAGAAATTCAATTTTTCTTTGAAAATTTTAAGAAAATTAGGGTGTGAATTCAACCACACAAGAAGTACACCTGCAATTTTTTTATATTTTCTTAAAAAAAAAAAAAAAAAGGAAATGATGAACTGGTTGAATTTAAATACACTACCTATATACGGTTTCAAAGATTGATAACGTATACATATTTTTAATTTTTGGTTTAACAACGGTTTTTAAACTGATGCAGATGTACGTAAAAGACAACAATTATAGGACTTCTTTCAAAAATTAAATTAAACCGTTTTCAAAAAAATGTTTGAATTTGAATATGAAAATTCTTTAATTTTCTTTTCATTTATAATAAAAGACACCCGCATTCATATTCATTAAGCATAATTATAAGAATGGTTATTTTACTAATTGACATTAAAATCTGCTTATTATTATATTTAACTATTAAATTTCATGAATTAAGTATTTTAGCTATTGTTCATTGTAAAATTTTCTCATAAAAAAATGTTTGTGTGCTTTTAATAATTTATTCCCATCAGAATTGAGCATCTGCAAATTTTCCTATGTGAATTATTTAAATAATGTCCCAATCGACTGCTTCAATTTTTGTACACTCATATACCCATCTTATTTTGATAAGGATAATATAATATACCGATGAATTTACTGATCGGCAAATGATATTGTTCGTTTTTATTATAAAAAAATAATAGAGTGTAATATTCCCACACGTGTCGTACACACGTCACCCTAATGAGCATCATCCCTCATTTTATACATGGTTCATATTAAAACCTAGATTTTGTTTTTTTCAAAGTAACATCATTGCAATGTCCGTTTAATTTTTCCAAATCTAAAAGAAATGTGAATTGAAATTATCCAAAATATTCTGTAACTTTCATAACAAGGATTAGATTATTATAGGGATGTACATATGTACCTAAACAACGTCATTTAATCTGTATAAATAAATCGCTTTGAGTATAATAGTAGTTAGTCGTTTTTTTATATTTTCTTTCTATACGTAAAATACTCGTTTCACCCGTACAACACCTAATTTGGTGTTGGCATGTACGTACACAATAAAGGGGTATCAACCGAATATACATCATTCAATTTAATTTCAATATAAGAATTATTCTATATTGATGTCCATTGAAAAATGATCAAAAATTAGTTTGGAATTCTTGGGATTACATTTCTTTGCGTACAATGTATATTTAAAAAAAAAAAAAAAGTATTAATCCAGACCGATTATTATTTTTCTCATTCCCATTGATTCATTCAGGTTTAATATATTTTTCTCGTGTGACTAATGAAGACCAATTTTTCACGCCTATTTGTGTTGGTCATATAACCAAAAAGCGATAAATATTTTGTATTCAAATATTTTCTGTGAGAAATAATTTATACAGTCATTTTTATCATAATTAGTTGAAAATATTTAAACTTTTTTGTTCAAGTATATGAAATTCAGTAAAAAAAAAAAATTTAATTTTAATTATTTCTTGATATGGTTCTTGTCCCACTTGTAACCGACAAGTGATTATTACGAATGAGTTTTTTTTTCCTTTTTCGTTATCGTGGTTAACCTCTTGACTTGTACTGCTTTTGTATGAAAGAATGATTCAAATCAAACATTGACTTTCTACAAAGACCACATTGAGAATCGTATTAAGTGATAAAGTTGATTATCACTTATCAAATTTTTGTTTACGTACAGATGTATAATTACAGTCAATAAAAAAAAATCGAAATTTTGATAAGTAATCAAAACATTTTAAAAATTTTTTTTTGTTTTTAGAAATATTAAACAAAAAATAAAAATTAATATTGATATCGCTTGAGCTTCTGTTTTTGATTCAAAAGTTTTAAATCTCTTTTCAATTTTTATCTACATCTTTTTATTGATTTTTTCAATAGTACATATGTGGTAAAATAGTGTATGATTGCATCGTAAAATTCTCCATTTAAATAATGCTCAAATACAGCAATTAGGTTGATCAAAAATAACTGATAAAGAATTCCTTGAAAAACCAAAACATGTTAACTTCCTTTTTAGGAAAAATACCAGAACGGCTTAGAGAACTGATTTAATTTCAGTTTTTTCTGTTTTTTTTTTTTTAGTTTTTTCACATAATTGCTTCATTTTGTTAAGATCAGTTAAAAAATCTCTTGGTTGCTTTTTTTTGGATCTTTAACTAACACAATTAAATAATGTACACATTTTATTGTGTGTACGTAGCATAAAATCCACATCCTTTAGTTTTTTTTTTTGGGCTGCATTTTGTTGCACATTTAGGTTTTTATTTCGAAATGAAATCTGATATATCGAATAAATCTTGAATATTAGGAGAAGTATGAAATCTTTGCTTTCAATCTCGTTTATTTGCCATTATACAATATTCTCGTTTAAAATATATATTAAATTAACTTAAAAAGACTTTCAAACATGTTTACTGTAAGATTGAATTTTTTAATTTTTAGATTGTTATTCTATGTCCAATGTATTATTGCATCCATGTAAGTAATATCTTATCCATTGATTTAATCTGAGAATACCATGTGTGATCACACATTCGTACAACATTTATCTGATTACCTGTTCGATATTTTATTTGTCTAGTATATAAAAGAAAATTTCAACAAAATGCAATAATATTTAAAAGAGGAATTTTCATATATGCATAAATGTAATATACCATATATAAATGTACTTGATATCTTGAATAACAAATCCGAACAGGTACATAAACCTTTTCTGAATATGGTTGATTACTTGTGATGTAAAGGTGTACCTAAAGTGGGTACTTAATTCCGTATATGTAAAGCGTGTAAGATCAATTTGATATTATTGCCAAACAAGTGGTATTTTTATTTGTTAATACATTGACTTTTCTTGTAACTAGAGAACCAAAACAGATTGTAATCTTATAAATAGTACTGAATTTAAGTCAATAAATTAAATAAGAAAATCAACTTTACAATTAAATTGTGACCAAAAGGCAACAACTATCAATTATGTATGGTGCATGCATGTATATGTATATATGCATTAACATACGAACAATTGCATCCTTGATCATCACAATTTTCATGTCAACATTGCCACCTTTATACATTTTCTGTACCAGAAAAAGTAACAAATGTTTATGCATTTGTACATAAAATGGAATGTATTCAACCACTTTCACAACCATCATCATCGTCAACACCACCATCATCAACTAACAGCAATTTAATTCTGATGATCTGATGCTAATCGCACATTTACAAATAAAATTTCAAAATGCATTTGAGAAATTGTCTGAAGATGCATAAATATATCAATTCAACATATATCTGAATTCAATTATATATGCGTTCGACTTACTATGAACATAAATTCAGATGATCAAAGGGAAATGAAAATATTTTGACGATATTCACATTACAATAAATCTTTAATCCAGAATTATACATGCATTAACATGAATCTACATATACGTGTATATTTGATATCAATAATTTTAGCATAATTTCCATAAAATCCTCAAGACGTTCATTTCGTCGCACCTAATTGCACTTTGCTTTAAATTTTTTTTTTGTTTTTTTATTACACCATATTTACGTATGCGTATACATTTGAACTAAATATAATATAATAATTTTTATTTCATTTTATATAATTAAATATACATACAATCATATACTTTTTTTAAAAAAAATGCTTTTTTTTGGATTTGTTACAATTCATTTGCCAAGTGAAACGATATCCATCCATTCGTTTTTTTTTTTCATGATCTTATTTATTTTTGAATTGGTGGTAATTTAGAGGAAGTGAAGGAGTATTTAATGAACGTGTAAAAGTATATTATAATCAATAAACATTAAATATATAACAACAAAATAAATGAAGAAAAAACAATCTCTGGCAAAATTAATTCATACACCTGACATAATAAATTTGAGCAATTAAGGCTTGTTAAATCCACGTTTATCTAAAGAAGTTAAGTGTTTGTGTGCATATATAAAATGCAATGTGATCGCGTTTCTATAAATTTCACTGTTTGACGATTTATACGTGCATATGTATATGCAGATATGTATAACATTTGTACATATGTACATATATTCTGTGAATGTACACATACCTATCTTTATTTTTATCATTCAATTTACTTACATGCATGCATACATGTGCACATATGCTATACTTATGTATGTATATTTATAATTCATTTTAAATGCAATCGAATACATTTTCTGTTTTATTAATGTAAAAATATTATATTTCTTGATTTTACATGTGTACATAACACAGGTATGTACAAGACTTAAACATGACTTAAAAATTGGTTAAACTTTGATATGTGTACGCGTATAATGAAATTTAATGATACTTCATTATTTGAATTTAAATTATTATAATCAATGTTAGGAAATTGTTTAAATGAATTGTATATTTGGAAAAAAAAAATAAATAAATAATCGTATTGGGAATTATGAATATTTTATCATATAAAAAATGTATACATTTGGGATTTATTAAATGAAAATTTAAAATTAAAATAATCAATTGCAAAATTTTAGAAAATTTTCTATAATCATTGTAATTGATTTGAATTTTTTTTTTGTTTTTAAATAAGTAGATAAAAATTTTATTTAAAATTATAAATTTAAGATCGAAATATGAACATACATAGATAATTTTGTTGATTTTATGCAAATGCATATCAATTTTCATTTATTTAAAGTAAATTCACATGTTTTCCAAATACATAAACATAATTTCAAAGAAGACAATGTCAACAAAAAAAAAAAAAAATTGTAATGAAATGATATCAAATGTTTTAAAAATTACACATTGACGTATTCATGTAAATTTTCAATAAAAGAAATGATCAAATGAAAAACTTCACAAGATCATTTCGTTTTATTATAACCAAATAATGAAAAACCGAAATTTTGGCTTACCTACTTACCTACCATCCTAATCAAATTTTTATTTTATATTCAATAAAAACAAAAAAAAAAAAAAAAAAAAAAAAAAAAACAGAAAAGAAATTTTAACGTTTTGCTTGTGTAAATAACCACCAAAAAATAATCATTTATCGCTTGTAGTTGAAAACTTGAAAGGCGCTGTGATCTGATTGTCGGTATTCATAATGATGCAAGTTTAAAACCGCGACCACAACAACTCTTTAATTACAATTGCATGGTCATCTACTTTGGAATTTATTTTCATTCAAATAAAAAACAAAAAAAAAAAAAAAAAACAGAAAAAATCAGAAAAAGAGAAGAAAATGAAACAATCTGGTAAACAAGAGATAAGAGAAAAAAGTCTTAATTTAAAAGCAAAAATTTTGTACTCATTATAGGATCCCCTTTATCCTTAAAATCCGTCAACAACATTATATGATAAAACAGTCTGATTTGCCAAAAAATTATAAACAAAATAAAAATAAAAATTTGTTTGCCCAAAGAATTCCTTCTTTCAGGTTAAATTTGTAATGAATTTTTATATCAATATTAAATTTGTGTATATAAACGTGTATAATGACAATATATTTTACTAAGCGGTGGTCGGTCGGTCATCATTACACCAACACAAAACCATCCAAAATCTGGCTTTTGATTACAATTTACCTTTAACAGAGAGGAGCCCCCAAAGGTAAAAGAAATAAAAAAAAATTATCAATCATGAAAAAGAGTAAAAATTTTTGCCGCATTCATTTTTACAGAATCGAATTTCATTTCATTATTTATATGTGTACACTTTATATGTACGTATATATTGAAAAGAAGGGTTTTTGAAATTATTAAATTCCAATTCTATACGGTATCTACATTGGTATATTAGGTTTCTAATGGATATTTAAGTTTTCTTTACATGTACATACATACATATGTACGTATATTTGTATATAACACAACAGAACTTTATATAATTATTATTATAAAAGCCGGGCGTGATGAGTTCAGTTTTAAGTCACGAGTTCTTAAGTTATAAGTTTTTCCTTTTTTTCTTATTAAGAAATTCTGAATTATTGGTTAGGATATACAGACAAAAATATACGTACGTAGGAATATGAGATAAAAACAAATAAACCAAAACTAAGAAAGCAAAAAAAGTGAAAAATGTATGTAAGTAACAGAATAGCGTTTCAAAGAAAAAAAAAATTAATAAAAAATGAAATAAAGTTAAAAATCACCGCAAAATGAAATTCTTTTTCGTTATTTTTTAAATGTTGGTTCAAATACCTGTATAGGTACACATTTTCGGCTTATATGTACTCATATATATTTGTTTTTGCTCTGCTTTTTTTTTTTAATGAAACAATCCTCCAAAAAATTTCTGTGGGTTGTTGCAGGTGTTCATGATATTCAAGCAAAAGATATGTTTTCTTTTTTCTGGTCTTTTTCAAGTTATTATTTATATGGATGATAAAGGTTCAGTTTAGTTCACATGTGAATCATGGGAATTTAGAAACTTCCATTATCTTGAAAAGCTCAATTTGCTGTCTTTCGTTGTTGCCTTTGTCGTCATCATCGTCATCATCATCTTCATCATTATTATCATCAACAATTTCATCGTCGAAAAGATTTTCTTTTCATATGCACACTTTTGCATGTACATAGATATACGAGTATGTATAAGTACCTACATATGAATACCATTGAAGGTTCAAATATAATCCCTATCATTTTTAAATTTTTGTCGTGCTGTTATTATTTTATACTGCTTGTTAAGGTGATTTTTAATGCTTTATAATAACAATTTTATACCTATGTATGTGTATGAAAAAAAACAATTTTTATGCTGATTTTATTTAAAAAAAAAAAAAAAAAAAAAAAATCTTTTTTATTTGTTTTCTGAAATTTTATTCTGTTTTGTTGTGATATTAAAAAACAACACCAAAATAAAATGAGACAAGACAAAAGCGAACAAGAAAAAACATCAAACGACATTTAAAGGTCATCTATGCTAAATCGTTTTTCATTTTATATGACATTTTATCTAAACGTGCATTTATTTTTTATTCAAAAAAAAAAAAAAAAAAAACAAAAACAAAAATTATGTCGATTTATTGTATTAAGAAGTTTTACTAAAATGTTGGAATTTTCATGGTTAAAAACTTTTATAGACTACATATATGATATCCTGATAAAAAATTTACCGCACTTTCCAAAATGTCCTTTGATCTGTTTGTATTCACCTGAAATTTTATCATTGTTTCCACTGGTCCCGTACAAATCCTCAATTGAAATACAATATTGGAGATTTTAACATTATAATACAATTGTCAATAAAAAAAAACCAAAGTAATCAATTTATCTTTTAAATATTTAAAGTTTTATCGTAATTTCATTACATCTGCAACAAAGTCTATGGGTAAAATTGATATTTTACACAAGCCTGATTTTACTTGATTTTTCCTCTTTTTTTTTTTTTTTTGTCTTCATTTAGAAAAATTTTTAATGTTTTGCAATAAATCTGAATGTATAGTATTTTCAAGTGAATACATACCTTTACATTTTCAAATAGACTATATACATAATGCAATTTGAAACTTGGCGGCATCTTAAACTATCATTATATTTTTTTTAGTAAATCAAGTTTAAAATGTTTAAAATGTATAGATACATAATACAATCTAGTAAGTTTTGCTGTTTTATGTGCTACTGGTTTATTCATTACATATACTGGTTACTACTACTGTTTAGTATTTACTTTGTAATTGGGCGTTTATACCGCTGAAATATCACTATTTTGATTGCTTTACAAGAACTCTGTGGTATTATTATTACATATAAAGGTGTTCAATATGTAATGTACATATAAATATACACACAGGTATGATTATATATAGGAACAGTGTTGAATTTTATTTATATATTAACGACAGAGTGCATTTTTTAACTACACAAATACAAGTTGCAATTTATGTTCGATACGTGATAGCTATAAAAGTATGATCACCGTCACAACGACATGTGTTTGATTAATTGAATGACAGACAACGCGTTGAATCCGCTAAAATACTTACATGTAAAAATATACATTTAGGTTATATGCAAGTTTCCATTAATTGCTTAAGTATTTATGTAGTTATATGCAAGTACTATTAGATCTTTTTTTGAAAATGATTGATCAGGCAGATCATGCCGCTTTTTTATATATATTTTACTGTTGTATTTGTACTTTGCTACTGTTATTGAAACTTTATTAGATATTTTAGTTTAAAAAAAATTTTTTTAAACTTGTTCTTTAATGTAACGCTCATTTTAGTTGATTTATTTATTTTTTTTATAAGAAACATTTTTTTTTCGTCGTTTACATAGTTAGATTTTTAACAACTGCTAGTTTTGTATTATGATTATTTTATGTCCTCTGTATGTGAAAGAGTTCAATTATACATATATACTATAGAGATACTATAGATATGCTGGTAATGTCCAGGCCAACATTCTTTTTTCATATGCACATAAATGTACACTTGCGCATATATTTATAAATATGAATAATATATTGTGTACCTTAGGTTAATGACTTTTCTGTTAAAAATATTATGCAGATAGGTATACCAGAATGAAAAAAAAAAAAAAAAATTTACACAAGATTTCCTCATCAGCATCTATCTATCGTCATTAAACAAGTCTAGTTAAAAGATCATTTACCTATTCATCCAGCACATTTTATGTATTGCATGCACAGTAGGTAGTTAACTACTAGTGTCTATAATATCATGTTTCACCTATCACTTATCACATGTTATATACTGCTATATAAAATAACTATCTAACTAAGTTGTGACAAAAATTGCTTAATGAAAAGCCATAAGTCACGAAAATTTGTAACTAAAAACTTCCTCAAACATAAAAAAAAAAATAAGATAGAAAAAAAAACTTATAAATTGGGTGGTTAATTAGCATTTTGAAAAAAATCAAACAAGGCATTGGGTCATGGGTTATTTGCATTTTGAACATCATTAGGTTCATGTTATACTATACTTCTATGAATACTGCTAATACAATAAATGCTAAATTGGATTGAATGCAAATCTAAACTTATTATAATTCCTCATGTACATAGGTACATATATGAATGTATATTTATTTAAAAAGATTTAATTTGTAAGTTACAAACTTATTTTTTTCTTCTTATAACTCTATATAAGAGGGTGTATTGCACATACAATTAGATTTCAAATATTGTATATGGGTATATGTATGCATTAAGCGGCTACATATACCTATATTGTTGATTACCAATTGCTGCATCGTCAATGAAATGCATATAACAAGTTGTTAGCAATTTTTGTGTTGTTAACAACAAAATAACAGAATTTAAAAGTAATCACATTTGCAATATAGAATTCCTCAAATGGAATGTCATGCACGAGCTCTTGTTTTGTTTTTCTTGCTCTTTACAAAAAATGCATTTAACATGAATGTAGTATACATACATACATGCTGGTACATATTTATATGGATATCAGCGCCAATACATACGATACATACCTGTACGATTTATTATAACATAACATATAAGAATAAAACTTAAAACGATCGATGACATAAAGTGAAAAAACAAAAGAAAATTTTCAGTTCATTATTATTGCCCCATTACTTATACATACATATTACATGTATTATACTGTTAACTGACTCTGAAATTGGCTTATTATTACTTTAGTCGTTTGTTTTTTCTTTAAATTGTTTTCATTACATAAAATGCATAATATGTGTATCAATTTATGCATATGAAATAGACGTACAGAATGTACTGTAGAACATATACAGTTTATAAATGACATAACGACAAACATCATACTGAGAATAAAATATTGTAAAACCACATTCTTATCTTATAAAAGTTTGATGCATTGTTACGGTCACTAATAAAGCAAAAAAAAAAAAATAAGATTTACAAAAAAAAAAAAAAAAATTGAACACTTCCGCATTTCACATTACTTGCATGTACTGTAGATATTGGAATGTAAGTCAAAATTAAAATTTTAAATTAAGAAAAAAAAAATCCAATTAATTAAAAAATTTTTATCTCATCTTATGGTACAATCTTTATCCATTTGATATTGTAATCGTTATATATATACGTGACAAGAAATCTTAATACATGCATGAATTTTGCATTTTTTGTAGAATTTAAAAAAAAAATAAATAAAATACATAAAGAATTTTTTTTTTTTTTGAGATCATATTTTGATCTTAATAGTGATCAATATTAAGATGTAAAAAAATTTTTTTAATCATTTCATGTTCATGTTCAGGGCTTTTTCATTCAATTGATTTAATTCGAACAAAATTTTCAAAGATTTTCAATTTAAAAAGCTCAATTTCATGTGTTGAAAAATAATTTACGAACGTATTAGTTATATATCAAAAATTTTCATTGCCTTTAATTATGAACTTTTCATGTAATATTTTTTAATTGCATCTATAAATATTGTTGTTAACATTTGAAAGTACTTTATTATACATAAACTTTTATGTTCTTTTAAAAATATTTTAGATTTTGTTTTTTTTTTTTTTTTAAATTATTTTTATAACATTTTATATCTTTAAAAAATTTATTTTAAAAGTAAACTGTTATGTATATAATTAAAAGTTCTCTTTTTGTTATTCTTTTTTAAATACAAATACAAATAGTCAGTTATTTACCGAATTCTTTTATATGTTAACAATGATTCTGCATTATCATTAAAACAGAAAACCTCAACATACATATATACATGTACATAAGGAACAAATTGAGTTTATGTAATTTTTATTGTATGTTAGCTATTAAAATATTTAAGATAAGAAAATAACATTTCTCAGGTATTTTTGATAGAACCGATGCCGCTTTATTATTAATTTAGAGTCGTGTGTTTCATTATATTGGAATTTTCTAATGATGTATAACGTACATACATTTATATACCGAACATCTCTCTCATTTTTATACAAACAAAAAAACTATTTTAGACAATAAACATTATAGACACATATTGATGAATTTAAATTACAATATAATAATGACGAATCAACCTTATGACCTGAATGGGCGCCAATAAATTTACAAATACTTTATATGTAAAAGTTGTAATTCTGGTGATATACCTATTAAAATTTCCATTATATATTTTATTAGATTGAATAGAATGAAACCGCCAATAAATGCATACAAATACAATAATTCTGATCAAATGATTAAGTATCGTCATTTTGTATATACCGTCAATTGTAAACGAATGTATAAATAAGAAAATTTTCTAAAGTCTTGAATTGAAACGTTTGTTATTTTATTTTATTTGTTTTTACTTTTTTTTTTTTGGAGTCTGGTCCAAGTGTATTTTATTATATAAATGACAATAAGAGAATTATATACATTCAAATATGCAGATACATGCATACTATGTGCATACAATAAAAATACATTGAATACTTTTTTTGTTTTAGATACATTATTATCATTGTGGTTTTTAAATTCATTTTAAATGAATGTTACAATGAAAATACAGTATGTATGGTATTTTACTTAAAGAACATACATATCACAAAAGCAAAAATGCAGGCATACATTCTACATACTGAATTTTATGTAGATACATCACTAAAAAAAATTAATTTAAAAGTTTAAATTATTTTCTAACTACATACATATATGTACATACATACATATGTATATAACTGGTACAAAGTAAATATCTTGTCGTTAAGAAAAAATAATCAATGCAAACATACAGAATAACGTACAGTATAATTGAAATTTGTTTGTATATTTTAGTTGCATATCAATATGTATCCGAGTCCAAGTATATAAATTTTAAAGCCCCTATAGCTGATTTATATCATTTAACGCCTTGAGTTTCTGGTAATCAATTTTAGTTAAAATTCTCTTTTTAATAAAATTCATGGGCAATGTATATATGTATATCAAATTCATTCATATTGTTTTTTTTAATATGTATTTGTGATTTTATTTATCAATAAATTGCATAAACATTTTATGATGCATTTTCAAATTTATTTAATATTTATTTCCTTTCAACTTCCAAATTTGAATAATCAAAATTAACTAACAAATAAATAAATCGAAAAAAAAACTTTTTTTTTTTTTTGAATTGAATACAAAATTCATGTTCGTGCATATGCAAAAAAGAAATAAATTAATTGACAAAAAGATTGAGGAAAGAAAAAAAATAGGTATATATTAAATTTCAATCAATTTGAAATGCTGGTACATAGTAATTGTTTTTGATTCAAAATAATTCATGAACGTAGAAAGTAAAAACCAGTATTTTTCTCTGTATTCAAAGGTCAATTTAGTTTTTCATCGAATCATTTGATTTTAATGAATTAGGAAAATTCTTTTATGATTTTCAGATTTATATTTTATTAGATGTGATTACGATATTTGATTTATTAAAATTCTCAATTTATTAATTTAAAATCGATTACTTTTAAACATTTTTGTAGAATAGTCAGCACTCGGCAGTGTTGAAGACTTGCTTTTGCAAAATCACTTAACAGAATTTATTTCAAACATTATAACCGTTTTTTTTTTTTTTTTGAAACACCTCAATAACAAGTGCAAATGAATTTATCATATTACGATCATCTTTCGTAACATGTTTGTTTACTTTTATGCAGTTTTTCTTATACTGGCATGTAGGCAAATCAATTTTGCAACATCATTTCCTTTTTACATATTTATATTGACATTAAATGTCAACTACATAATTTTTTTCAACAAAAAAAAAAAAATTATTGATTTTGTTGCTATGTAAATATGCATCTAAATTCCAATTAGTTTTATTTGTAAAACTAGATCTCATATCATCGTATTTTATTTTGATTTTAAATGATTTTTTTCATTTTTTTTTTGTTTTTTTTTTAATTTTTCTGTTCTTATGTGTATTTCTTAAGTACATATTTAGTTGAGTTGTACAAGAGTTAAGAATAACACCTGCTGTATTATTATTATTTAGATGCATCAAAAAAAAAAAACTGCTTGATTATATTACACGCAACATAGTAAACGTATATAGTATATATGTAGCTATTGCACTTTTGAAAAATTATAAAACTATTTTGCAATAAATGAAAGATAAATTCGAATCAAAATACCGTGCACTTGTTAGGTTGTTTTAAATATACGCATATCAAAAGATAACTTAAATGGTAGTAAAATATTTTTATATATACGTATATGTAAGCATGCTTACATACAATTTTATATTTATTGATATAAGCGCCAAGAAATCGCATTTTCACATAATACCGATGCAGATATTGACAATGATGATGTCGATGGCGATGAAGATGATGATGATGATGATGATGATGATGATGTTCTTAGATTTGATTGCATTCCAACTAGGCAGATGTTTTCTTTAAATAAAAAAATCTGGTCGTTTATGAACGATTTAAATAGCAGAATGGCAGATGTATATATGTATGTATAAACATATATATACGATGATTATTTATAACAAATAATCATATACAAAGATATCGTACATACAATTTAAAAATTATTAAACAGCGTGTAACACTGTACAACTCTAATGACTCTTTGAAATACATATGAATATAAATATCACACGTATGAATCCATTCAAATACACTGATACATGTATCATTTTATATGTACATACATATGTATGTAATGTAGTTAAAAGGTAAAAGGTATTTAATAAACAACTTAAGTTCTTGTATTTATTATTATTATTCATCTTGTTCAAAAGCATATAATATTCAAAAGTTTCATATAAATTCTTGTTACCTGTTGAAAAATAGCATTTTAGAATAGCATCTGCAGGAAATCACGATTCTAAAAAAAGGGCTATCAGTTTAAATTTTGTTATATACAGATTGCATATTGTTATTTACTTTTCTATATAGTCGTACACAAAGTATTTTGTAGTGGATGATAATAGTTAAGTAATTTTGCATTGGCTTGTAGCACCTTAGTCACGATTTTTTATTTTAATGATGATCGACCTGTTTGTTTGTTATGCACATACATATATGAATAATGTAATCCTTTATAAAAATTGAAATCCTTTTTTTCAATTTGTTCACTTTTTCTTAATGCTCATACTAGAATATCCTTTAGAATATAAAATTATTATTTTGATTAATAATGATAATATATAGTCAGTTACATGTATGTATATATGTACATATATGTATGTATGTACATAATGATACATATAATTTATTTGCCGACAAGGTATCCACATTTATTGTAACATATTAAATATGTATACGTATTTGTACAAAGGATAAATTGAATTAAAATTGAAATGTGTATATATAGATACACATGAACGCATTATCACATATACAAGTACATAACTTCTGTATAATCTAATAAATTTTTATATATAAAAAAATTAAACAATATATACCGTATATAATACACCTGAGAACATGATAAAACCTCAAAATTGGATAATTACAGGTGTACAATTGCCGACATGAATTTTCTAAATGGATCCTAAATAATGAGAATAGACATAAAAAGGTTTATAAGTTAGTTAACTTATATTGTGAAGATTATAATGTATACATATGTATTGTATGTGCAGTGTATATACTACTGCTTAATTCATTCAAATGATAATTTGCTATCTTGCAAAGTTGTTTATTAACAAAAAAAAAAAAGAAAAGAAAAAACAAAATTCTTGTTTGCATGCAGAACTAAAAGAATTTAATTTAATTTCTTTCTTGACATTGCAAAATTAAAAATTCAAATTATCTCGATTTATCTTGTAATTATGTAATAAGAGAAAAAAAATTAATAATTGAATTGCATTTGAGAAATTTCATAATCAAATTAAATTTTTATTCTTTTATACGCATATTCTTGTCCGATGGATTTATGCAGGCCATTGGAAAGCACTCCTTATTTATGGATTATATATGTAAACCCTGTAGCATCTTTGAGGATAATTTATCAAATAAATCATTAAACCATGAATTTTAATTACTAAATTGAATATTACACACACATACACACACATATGTACATATGTAGTTAACTGAAAACTATATGGAAAAAATGGTAATAAAACAGATAAAAAAAAATAATAAAAATATCTAATCAGCACAGTTATAAAATTATACGAGAATTAAATAAAAAAGATTACCTGTTTTATGGCAGTAAATTATAAAATGTAATTGTATATGCGCATTGTATTATATAATTATGAGAAAATTACATGATGAATAGAATTAATCAGAGAGAAGACAATTTGTTCAAAAAGTCATCAAATTAGGTATATTCTGCATATACAAAAATTTTTTTAAATATAAACATGTAGTATACAGATATTGCCTTGCCGTAAAAAAAATTCGCATTGCAACACAAATACACTTATGAATTCAATTCAATATACAGTATATTAAATATTTTCTACACACACATACATATGTATGTATCTTCAAATATCTGTACTCTATACTTCATTGATTGCATTTACACATATGAATATGTTTTACTGTAAAAAAATTTTTTTTTCAGCTGATTGCTATTCAATAAAAAAACTTTTGCTGCCGCATAACTGTCTTTGTTTTTTTTTTTTTTTTAATATATAAACGTATAGGTACATATTGCATTGCAATTGATTAGTCTCTAATATATGTATGTTGTTGGATAGATTGGTTAAATTCATGAAAATATAAAATATATGTATATGAGGCGCCAATTAACGGTAGTAAACGACATAATAAATAAATTATCGACCAGCATGCAACATATCAAATAAAATTTTTGTATAAGATCATATATGTATATACAATTAATTTTATATGATATAGGTACCTACCTATAAATAAATACGTACAGATTATATTTGAAATTTAATGAAATTTTCTTGTTTGTTGCTGTTGTTTACTGGTTATATTACTTTTTAATCTGTTGATGAATATCGCATCATCATTGCTATCAGTAGTTTTTATCAGTTTATTATTTGCAATATGTATGCAATATTTTTAAAATTTGCTTAAATACATTATATACAATTATTAAATTTATTATTAGAAATCTATATAGCTACCTACATTCTAATATTTACATGCATATATGAACATATATGTAATGGAATAAAGTATGTAATTTTGCAAGAAATTTATATTATGTGTTCGATATGGTAATGATACTACAAAATCTACACATTTACGAGTTTAACTGTTGTAAATTTAAAAAAAAAAAAAAAAAAACAAAAAGAAAAAAAGAAGTAAAATTTAATCAGTTATAAAAATTAATTAGTAATTTCCGTTTATGTGCATACTTAAGAAATTATGCATGTACCCAAACATATATTGATCATGTAGATAAAAAGATAACGATGATATGTATATGTGACAGTAAAATGATGACAAATGAAAATTATGTACAATAATATTTTAGATTATATACCTATGTACACATAACGCATATTTTAATTGAATTAAATAAATTATAAAGGATATATGTACACATGTTGAATAAGACAGGTAAAATTTTAAAAAATTCAGTTCATATAAAATAATTAGAAGATTACGGTCAAATCTTGTAATAACGAAATCTAGATATAATTTAAAATTTAAATCTAATTTTTGAATGACATTTTTAGATGTTTAGTATAATATAAGACCAATTACAACAAGATCGTTAGTCATGTAAATTTATAAGCAGAATTCTTGCTCTATAATGTGATAAAAATTTATGAGATTTTTGACCTATCTTTAAAATAATTACATATATATACGTTATATTCATATGTTGTACATGCTGTATATGTAATGCAAATGAAATGCATAATGTGTAATTAGTTTAGATCTTTTAATTAATTTAATTTCCATTTTAAGAAAGAATATTACGTAGTATGGCTAACTGCTTTATAATGCAATTAATGTATCATACGTATAATGAATGACAATTTACAATAATAATTTTTTAAAAATGTCGTTACATCTTTCACAAAATTATACATATGTACATACAATATACTCATATGTATGTATGTTTTCAAATTAAAATTGCATATAGTACATACTGCAGCTGCAAATAAATCTGCTTCTCAGCAAATGAGATAGGTACATATTATGTATGTAATACATAATATCAGCTGCATTGATTATTGTATATATGTATAGATTAATATTATCCATGTAAGTACAAGAAATTTTTATAAAACAACTGCTAATATTGCAATTGCAACATATTAAACACAGCTAGTCGCTAAAACATTACTTTATTATGGCATTATATGTTACATATGTTTGTATATGCGGTTTACAAAATCATCATTGCAACGATTATGTATAAAATATCACACTGTATTATTGTAATGTACCTATGTATAGGTATATAACCAAATATAACTATGCTAAAAGATTTTTTAATTTTTCAACAAGCATCAGCACCACAAACTTCATTGAACATTTTAGAAAATGCAAGCTGCTTAAAAATTTTATTTTTATTATTACACACCGTGTGACCATTTTTTGATACAAATGACGACAATATGCGATGACAACAATTATTCTACAAAAACTAATAAGGAATAATAACAATATACTTTATATGGGGAAATTGTATAAAACGTGTTATAAACAAATACAGCATATTAATGTAGCAGAGCAGCGGCAGCAGCAATAGTGGCAGCAGCAGTATATATTATATGTATGTAGGTATATATAGGTACATGAATATGTACATACAATTTTCATTTTCACACATGTTTCTTTCGTCAACATCAGCTTGCATATTATAACGCATTTGCGCCTATATATGCTTTATATTATATTTTCCGTACGACAGGACAAAATGTAAAGTATACTTCCCGATCATCGATGAAACGCGTTTTTACATATGTACATGCATACATATGTATGTATACATATGCATACAACATGCATATGCATGCGGTTGCGGCATATCCTTTTTTCGGTTAACGCAATGTGTTTCAGGATTCAGGACATATTATATGCAACTGCCCAAAAAATGAAATGAACATTTTTGTGGCACAATGAATAAAAAAAGCAACTGTTCTGTCAAATTAACAGAATACAAAAAAAAAAAAAAAACAAACAAAAATTTTTATGATTCTGACTGGCTATAATGTGCTTCATTTGATCATTCATTTAAAATAAAATAAAGAAAAAAAAAACTAAGAAAAGAAATTATTAATAACAATAAAAAACGTAATATCAATCAACCAAGTGTTATCCGTGCGAATGTTTAAGAAACTAATAAATAGGGTGAAGAATTTTTATATAAGAAAATTTTCTACCCGTCTGATAACGTTTTTCATATGCAATGTGTTCGTTTATATATGGTATATATGTATATTCAGTATAGTTTCTGGTTAATTGTGATAATATACACAATGCAATATGTATGACAGAAAAATACATACACAAGAAGAAATCCAGTCTGTGCTAAATGCCAACCAAATTTTAGTTTTTTAAAGACATCTGCATTGCAATATATAAATAAACGTTATAATTATTATTTCGAATCCTAGAAATGAGGGTTAACAATATATAGATGTAAACGCGATTTGAATTGTATTGAAATTCGTTAAGGAAAATCATATTATAACAAGGAACATATACGAAGATTTCCTATGTACTCATACGAGTATAACGTACAATATTAGTTAATTTTTGTAAAAGAGTATAAGGACAAAATTTCACACGAAATTAATAATAATCGTTTGCATAAATTATAACAAGAGAAAAAAAAACGAAAATCTCATATCGGAAATTTACAAAACAAAAAAAGAAATCATGCAAAAATTTTGCAGCTTTCAAACTCCACATTACCACCAGATGTAAGAGAAATAATGTATTTTCTAAAGCAAAATATACAATTTACATTACATATGTTCATAGATACTCGTATGTAAATTAGAAGTAAAAAAAAAAAATTAAATAAATTTTATTTTCCACATAACGTTGAATTATTAATTGAATAATTATAGAATATTGAATTAAGAAAAACAAAAAAAAAAACAAACACGAAAATTATTAAACAACGTTTTACCTATTTATCATAAGTCAGTTAAAATTTATCTAAAAAATCATAATTTTAAATCGAATTTGATAAATTTTTCATGTAACTACTTATAAAGAAAATGAATATTAAATAGAATGGAAATTTATAAATTGATACGATCATATATACGATATGTAGACAGGAAACTGTGTACTATAAGTTTACATTATTTGTAGTTGTGATATGCATAAATGAAATAAGAAGAGAATGTATAAATAAATTTTTTTAACTAAAAATTCAAATAATAGTAATTTTCAGTTATAGCATATATTTATTATAAAACTGTTTTTTTTTTTCTAAGATATTTCCTGTGGCTTTATGAATTTCTTAATATACATATACAGAAATTCAAATAAAATATAGAAATATAAGATTTTATTTACAAAATATTTATAATGTATACAAAAATTAAATATTACTTCACATGTATATAGAGACATCGCGAAAATGTTGTCATACAAAAATGTACAAATACACACATTCATTCATTGATTGATTCAAAATAATAAAGAAACATTTATTTACAAAGATTATATGATTGTTGACATTTTATTTTTTATTTATTTTATAGTTTTCTCAAGAGGAAGTTGCAATTTTTTGTCATTTGCATCATTTTAACAACAACAGTAATAAGAAAAATTGAAAATAAAAAATAAAAAAAATTTCTTTCTTGTTATCTTGTTATAAGAAATGATTATAATATTAGAAGTTGAAGGAGAAAGAGGGAATTTAAACTTGTTGACATCTTTATTTTGTCGATTAATGATTTCCCTCTTTAACATGTATACAAGAGTCAAGAAAATGATGTTAACAGTGTTTATCTTTATATGTCATCCAATGAACAACGATCAAAATGTGATGATGGTTGTTTACAAAAAAAAAAAAAAAAACATTTTGCAAACAGGCCGAAATCCTTATCTTTAACGATATCTATACATAATGTACTGTAATTTAAAGAAAAACAAAAAGCAAAAAAAATAAAAATTTACTACAATATTGATGACAACATAACAAGAAAATCTCTAAGAAAACATATCAACAAATTTGTATTAATATTTTCTTCTTTATACGGATTTGTATAGTTAATAAATTTTTACTATACATACGTAATATTTACTTTATTTTATATACTATCATTTAGGATATAAAATATCAAACATTTCTGTTTAAAAAATTGCAAAAATTCATTTGATTTTTTTTTATTTTGCTTTTTAATTTAAAAACTGTCTCTAGTTAATGATTGGCATATTGCCTAAATCAAATCAAATAAAAAAAAATAAAAAAAAAATTCCTCTTTCATAAACATTTTGACTTTTTTTTTTCAGTTCGTATTATAAAGATAGATAAAATATTTGATTAATATTTGCATACATGCCATTTTGATCATATCATTCTCGATCGTCATCATCGTCATTTCAATTTTAAACAAATGCTCATACAGATTATGTTTGACAGTTGGACATTTGTTTTCCTCCAGAAGGAAAATTTCTTAACTGCAATTTATACTACACAAGTATGCACATATGCCGAGTCTAATATCTGAAATACTTATATGTATGTACATACATACATATGTAGATTTAACTTTATAGGAATAACTCACGATTTTGATTTCACTGTACAATGAATTTTTTATTTTAATTTCTGTGCAATAAATGATTAAAGTTAAATGGACAATAAGAGAAGAAAAAAACAAATGCTATGAACTTATGGGCAAATAACTAAATAGATACGTGTAGTTATGATATCTACACATTGCATACAACAATAAATACGTGATTATAGTTTCGCAAAAAAAAAAAAAAAATCTGCTAAACTAACATTTGCCAATTTTCAAATGTAAGCAAGTGGCCAAAAAAATTTCATTATTTATCTTTTGGAATGTCAATGTAAATTTACTGAAAAAAAATTTTGTTTTATCCAAAAGATTGGTAATCATGGAAATACATAAATACACACATGTAATGTCAAATGTACATTACATTTTACATGACTATAAAGAAAAAAATACAGTTATCATGTTTTACGTGTAAATAACATGCAATTTATTATAATTGTTGTTATTGTTATTATCATTATTGATTATTTTTTGTTCGTTTTGATTTTTGATCGTTTTTTTTTGTCTTTTTTTTTTTTGTAAATTGTCCGAATTTTAACTTTTTGAAATTTCAATTTTGTGGAATTTAAATGAAGATCGACGGTTATCTGTCTGTCGTATATAGTATACATATGTATGTATAAGAATGTCATATGAAAATGCAAAACAGATAGATAAAAACACATGAAATATATGTTTATGTTGTATTGTACATGCGTTCATGAACGTACATAATATATATTTATCAATGCAGTGTATCAGTCTAATTCGATTGTATTACAAATGCAAATTATGTATTGTTAATGTATAAAATATATAATGTGACACTTAATCAGTAATTTGGAAATTTTTAACGAAAGAAAATATTTGGACATTATCAACACACATGCCTAAAATGTGCTAAAAGATTAAATGTCACGATATAAAATAATTTACAATTTTTAAATGTACGTATACAATTTAAAAAAAAAAAAAAAACTAAATATGTGCATGTATTTGTAAATTGTTTAAAATTCAATTTAAATGTAAATCAATATTATCGTAAACGTAAAAAATTTTATAAAATGTGTGAAAAACATTGTCGAAAATAAAATCGAATTTTATAAGGTAATTTCTATGTATTAGTAATTGTTGACAGTAATGAAGTAATTTTTTTATGTCCAGTAAAATTAAATTAAACTAAAAAGGATCGCATTATATGATCGTATCTTATATGATATTTTTAATACTAAAATGACTGACAATCATCGTTTGAACACTAAAAACAACAAAAATGAGAAAAATTACTTAAAAGTTAAAAATTCATAATTTTCCTGTTTTTTTTAAGTCCAACAACTTTAACACTTGTTCAATAAATTAAAGGAAATGTAAAGTATTTTTGAGAAAAAAAAATTTTTTTTTTTGAAAATAAGAAAATTTGTCATAAACCGGTTAACAAACATTCTTTTTTGTAAAATGATTTTCTTAAAGATGTTTTGTATAAAACGGATTTAATATCATGTAAAATTGAGCAGGCAAGCGAAGCGATTCAGATTTTAAGTTAATTTTTGGACGGGTATACTAAAAATAACTAATAAAATAATTTTTGATCAAGTGTGTATACATACAGTTAAATTATAAGTACAATTAGTTAAATGAATACATACTTATGTATGTATGTGTGTACATATTATTCATTCGTAATTAGATTTAAATAAGTCGTCTGGAAATGATGCCAGAGAGAAATCAACCAGACCAATGTGTACGTAATCTGATACTCTTATCTTGACCACATTTTTCCATTACACAAAATCATACATGGAATATGGTTTTGGATAAGTTCATATGTTTTCTAGAGGAACTCACATGTGTACCAAATTTTATTTTCTTTCATCGCCATCATATTACTGTAGTCAATGTTCACAAAAACATTTCTGTTTGAATTCTATTTGCTCTAAATACTATACATTAGTGCATATTATGACCGTGATTATATTATGATCCCACATATGCGATCAGTTTATATGTAAATGTATGTTTGTATATCTTTAGCCAGTTTTATTCAATGTCTGTCTAATCATCAACTGAATGATTCGAACAAAGTTCATTCTTAAATATAAATATAACTAAATTGACAATGATTATGATAATAATTGTATACAGACATGAGGATGATGGTCTAGCTAATATATGACTTACACAAAATATGTATATGGTACAATTGGAACTGTATTAGTTGCACCAGCTTTACAGCTGAGAGGTATGTAATTGAATGATTATAGCCGTCATGAATGAATTGCAGTGTAATGAGTTTCAAAATATGCTGCACTATATAAAACATAACGACAAATGATCATCAGTTAATAATGAAAAATAAAATGAGGGATATCACCACAAAATAACAAAATAAATGAATGAAATAAAAAAATTATTTTTACTATATTAGCGGTATAGTTTTATGTTTCCTGCATGCTTGTGGCCATTTCTGTATGCAAGTGTGCACAAAAATAATAATAAATTCAAAGAAAAATCGTCAATCGTTATTATGCATTTTTTGTGTTTTTTTTTTTTCTTTTCTTTTTGTTCGCTTAAGGCTAAGTAATAAATTGCCTCATATCTCATCATAATGCACAACCCACCACAATCAAATTATGTGTATTATAACTTTTTTTTTTGTTATGTGGGTTATATTACAACAAAATCTTTTCATTTACAAATTGGAATATTACATTCATAATTTTTCATTTGGTTATTTGTATGTATGTGTAGGAATGCACATACACGATCTCATTCAAATCAAACCAAAACATATACATCAGTCGTGGTCATTTGATTACATGGTATTGTTATACTTATTATAATTTATACATTTGAACAAATTTCAAAATATTCTCTTTGCCTTGTTGCTTTACAAAATTTTATGTTTTATAATCAAAAGTCCACAATTCCAAGACACTCATCATATTATTTGATGGTCACATCTTCTGGCATCATCCAATCTTGTCCAATCTGTAACATTTTATACTTGTATTATATACTGTTTGAAAACTATGAACGTTATGAATTATTATTTTTATTATTATTCATTTTATTATTAATACATAAATATATGTTATTATTGATATAAAGCGGTCACAACAAATAAATTGGTGAAAATTGAGATCGTTTCATAATAATAGTTGATTGGGTATATACATTAACATATCTATATACCAATATACCGATGAGTTTGAAAAATGAAGATCATTTCAAAATTTCAGAATTATTATAAATTCCTAAAGGGCATATTTTTAAATTAAATTGAAAATATTTACTTATGAATTCATTTTAATAACATATACAAAAAATAAAATGTATATTACTGTTTGTTGTAATTTGATGTAGCGGTTTGATAGTTTGTAATTTGTATACTAACATTATTTTGGTATTAGTATATTTATTGTTCGATCTATTTATTAGTTGAAATTTATAATATTGGACTGATTATTATTATACACGATATGATACTTTTGCTTCTATCTATACACTTTGATTAGTGTAAAAAATAGCGGACCTAGATGTTATATCTGTTGATTTATTAGTGTGCACGTGTTCTTCGACGGCCTCATTTTTATGATGAAATATTCATTAATATAAAAAAAAAGATACCTACATATAAGAAAATAAAAAATAAAAGGAAGAAAAGAAAAACAAGATATTTGTACATATGTAATAAATTTGTTTCATGGACACTTGGATTCTCTTTCTTGATGAATTCAATATACCTAACACATGTGCAGACAAAAACAATATTAATTTAACTTTACTGTTTATTTTCATTATAGTTTTATTGTTTTCATTAATTCTTTTACTGACCAGCAGATTTCATAATATCACATCATAGTTATCCACTATATCGCCATCCATAATATTATTTGTAAAACAAGCCGGAATTAAAGAAGAATTCAAGTAGGTTAAGTAGGTAAAGGAAAAAAAACAATCATCGAGTATTGAGTATTTTCTTTTTCAGTTCATGAATAAATTTTTACATTATCATCTGTGTAACTACCATATAAACTTTCTTGCCCTTATCTCTAATGTCAATCATAATTATGACCAGTTTTTGACTATATGGATTAAATAAAGAATAATTACATGATATCGGAGTATTGAAATGATTTTAATAATGAGATATGGTACACATGCATGTTGAAATGTTAAATATTTAAATCTAAATTGATTTCATTTTTGTCGTTATTGACAAAATTCAAATATGTACATTATAATACCAAATAATACCATACAATGGATTTTATAATTGGTGAAAATATGCATTCTTCAAATAAACATGGCAACAAGAATTAAATAAAATCAACACTCTCTTTTCTCTTTTTTTTTGTTTTTTTTTTTTTTTGAAAATGTTTGCACGTGTTAAATATTTTCTTAAATAGATTTTTCTATTTCCTAGTATGAAATCAACATTTTAATCCTTATGGGTAAAGTGTATAGAAAATAAATGAGCAAATATGGTAAATAATAATCATAAAATTTTCTAAGAAATTACCTGTTTTATAGTTACATAGAAGAAGAGGAAGAAAAAAAATATTTTGCACATTTTACAGGTGACAGGTAAGGGCAATTCAACTAAATCATGTACATATGTACTTCAGACCATCTAGTGTAATTACCTTTTTTTCTAAATGATTTGTACAAATAGTGGTATAGTCTGGTAGTGGTAGAAAAGTAGTAAAGAGTGTAATATATGGTGTATATGCATAAATAATTCTCAGGTATTTTTGTTCTTATAATTATTTTATATTCAAAAGTTGATAATAATATACAAGAATTGTACACACAGGCGTCACGTACTTTTTAGCCCACCATATGAGAATGTTGAAATATATCGACATCGACCACCAAACTAGTCACAACCAATTAACAAGAAGGTAGTAGTTTTGAAATTTTCATTATATGTATAGGTATTGTGGTATGAATAAGTATGATAATATTGAAAGTAAAATATGTATACATATATGTATAAAATAAAATGTACTTACTGGTCAGGTTAGCCAGGCACTTGGCAAACTAAAATGTTCACTCTTTACGGTCTCATATACTACTGTACACCACTTGTTATCGTACGTGTAATTTTCTCAGGTATTTTAAAAAAAATTAAATTCTTAGATGTTTCGTTTTCCTTATAATTTTTTTATGTGTACGTAATGAATACCAATTCGACTTATAACAATACGTAGAGATAATACAACATGACGGAAACACCTGAACACACCTGAGTAAATCAATTCCTTCTTTAAATTAAAGGAAAAAAAAAAACGTCTAACAAAAACTACAATATGAAGTGATGGTGAATAAAATATCGTTGATCGTTACAGTTAGTCTCTGATCTGATCGTTATAATGCTTAAATGTAATATTGTGTTGAACATTTCTCATAGTTAAATTGTCTATCCTGACCTGTCCTGTCTATATATTTTTACATTTATCATCTGAAATAATTGATAGATATGCACTGTACATATTTGGTTATGTTATGCCGCATTTCACATCATATAATGTAATAGGTATTATCTATTGAAGTTAAAAGTGAGCAAAAGAGTTCGTTTTATTTATCACCATCATGTACATCAGGTATAAAGTATTGCAACATAATGCATCTGATACAATGTAGATTGCACTTTGCTGAGTAATGGATGAAGATTTAATCTTTTTTTTTTTACTTTTATTCCGTAAATTCTAACTCGACAGTGCCAGATCATCATTTAATCTTCATCATGAAATTAAAATCAAAAATGAAACAGTAGGTATTATGCTCTCCAGGGGGATTCTGTTAGATAAATACATACATGATAACAATTTTTCCATTTTTATCCTTTGATAAGGTTGTTGCTGTCAAAACACGTTTTAGATAACTCGGTGTTGTTTTTTTTTCAAGAACTTTCTGTTAATTTTTATTTTTTTAAAATATTTTACTTGTTCTCTTTTCATTAATGAACACC
This sequence comes from Anthrax anthrax, assembly GCA_963971155.1. NCBI lineage: Eukaryota > Metazoa > Arthropoda > Insecta > Diptera > Bombyliidae > Anthrax > Anthrax anthrax. Next base: position 21,445,293 of record OZ020120.1, read on the forward strand.
AGTTGTGTGTACTCACCTTGAAAAAAATTCTTATGTTGCTTATTTATCAATTCACATACCTACACACACAGAGGTTTTTGATGATCATTTGGTTTCTGTTGAATATCACTTATATACATACTATGTATATGTACTAGTCGATATTGGGCTTTGTGTGGTTTAAATCGGAAAAATGTATTTCAACTTGAATTAAAGTTGCTTTTTGGTCAAGCCGGCCGGCCAATAAAAAGATCATGTGAAATGTTCTAAAGATTTCCATGATGACTGCGTATGTATATTCTTTTGATATTTTACATGTATATAGGTATATGTATGAAATTCTGTGCACTATCATACGCATTCACATAGATGTACCTAATTGAGATTACCACATATATATATGTGATGCACTTTTAAAAAGGATATGGATACATACATGTACACGATATAACTACAATTTTTTTTTTTTTAATATATGCAATGTTGTCTGTCACAAGGAATTTTGTAATCATTGAACAATGTGCCCTTTTCTGTGTTCAATTTAGACCTTCTTCCAAGAATTCTTCTTGAAATTTTCATTTTCTTTTGTGTCTTTTTTCTGTTTTCTTTATATATATGTACATTCGTGTATATTTTTGGTATTAAATAAAATGTTTGTATATAAAATATAAAATAAAAAAAAATAAAAGAAAGAGAATTCAAAATAAAATTGAAGAATAAATAAGAAAAGATAAAAGGAAAATATTTTTTGTTTTTTTAATCTTTAAAAACACGTGCAATACCTTTGTGGGTTATTACATACAATTTAAAACGTGTTGTAAAGCAGATTTTTAAGATTCTTATAATTTTCTCATGGTCAGAAATGAAATGTTTTATAATGATCTGTTAATATAATATATAATATATGAATGTACGCCTATGCAATATACATAGTACAGAGGAGTACTATAGAATCATTTTACAGATACACACATATGTATGTTTAATTTAAAGTCATATGTATGGATATATTGTAGATATATTATAGGTAGTGTGAATAGTACTTATATATTTATGCATGTCTAGACCGTTAAAGAATTTTATACAAGGTCTTATGTTAAGTGCTGTTCGTTATTTGTTTTGATAAGAAACTATGTGATAAAGAATGAATTCATTCTTTTTTTTTTAATGTTTATGTTTCGAATGTAATATAATACAAAATTCATGTTTATTTTTGAAAATTATTGTATGGAAAAAACTCTTTTTGTAATGTTAAAAATGTTTACATAAAGAGTTCAAGCGTTATGTGATCTAAACGTCGTGAAAAGGTGCACTGACTTCGAATTTCAAATATGTAATTAGAAAAGCACATTCCTATCCTATTTGTATTCAAACTCATCGATAAATACTTTAGATTAAAAAAAAAAAAAAAACCTGAATTTTGTAGAAAATTAAAATAAACATTATTCAGTAAAATACAAATTTGTCACGTTTACACCTAGCTTTTGAGTAAAAAATCATAATCAATACCAGGTAAAAACTTGTTAAATAGATCACTTGTCATTGACCATATCTTTTTTTAAGTTTAATTCATGTAGAAGTACTTACCTATCTATAGTAATTTTCAAATAAATCAATTGAATCAAAATTTAAACTTTATCTTGGTTATCTTTTTTTTTTACTTTTAATATGAATTATTTAATACGTTCTAAACAGTACTGGACATTTGGACGAAGACAAGTAATACAATTGGACAAATAAAAATGTTTGAAATACTTTTTCTATCCGAACGTATAGCATAATATAAAACAAATGTTTACGTCTCTCATTTCCAAATAGATTTTAAATAGCTTGTGTATTATATAGAAATAGCTATAGAAAACATCAAAAAATAATACCTATGTAACGTTAAAAATAAATAGATTTCAATATTTTCACATTCCATCACGTAAACATTTTTAATGTTTTTCATGAAAAATTTCATGGAAGAAATGTTTTTTTTTTTTGTAGTTATTTACAAAATTTATATTGGATTTTGTTGTTATTGTATTATCCAATAAATAGGAAAATTTTCAAGAAAAATATTGTTATAAATCATAAAAAATATTTAACTCCAATTTTATTATCAGAATCAGATCAGCATATTTATAAGGTCGAAGTGGCTTCATTAAGAAATCGTTAAATACCTATTTAAAATATCAAAACCTAATTTCATAAAATTTCTCACGGTTATAATAATTTTAGTAAACAAAAGTAAACAAAAATAATGAAAAAATTACACAGAGCATGAAAAATAAACAGGCTTTTAAGAACCACTACCACCACAACGTCCACAACACAACCCCATTTAAAAAGAGAGAGCTCTGCTAAATTCAATTCTTATTTAATTTGTTTTTCTTATTTTTCCCTTTTTACTATATACAATAATACAATACACACATAAACATACATGATCTGATTTGAGTAATTTTTTCAGTTGAACGCTTTGCGTTGCATTATTCATGTATATATTCAACAGGTTATATCGTTTTCAGAAGTATAAATCTACCAGAACTCCATAAGATCGTAATGTTAAACGAAGTTTTCGTTTCCATTAATGTATGATCGTAACTATAGTATGTCCCATATCATTTATTTATTTTTTACTTTTACATTTATTCGTAAATACATATTTGCTTCACCAATTGACTTACATTACTTACACATTGCCTTACCTTTACGGTAATTACCATCATAACAGTCATCATTTTCGTATATAATGAACATTCTTCTGGCAATGTAAAAATGTTCAGTTTGCATTCTCGTATTAATTTTTATAAAACCGGCCAACCAAGTCTTTCAAGAACATTCAAAAATGCGTACAGACACAAATATAAAAAAGTATGTATAGGTATTTAATTTTTTTTCGATGACCCATCAAAAGACCTCAAATGAGTGAACACCTGAAAAATATTTTAATCAACATAGAAAAAAAATCAGATCAAAATCCCTTCACTTCTTACTATTTTCACATCGAAAAAAAAAATCAAATCATAAATAAAAACCTCGTATTAATATGGAATACGAACGATATTGATTGAAGTTCACCTTCAGTAATGACCTTTCGATTAATTTTGTTTTTATTGGAGGAAAAGATGACTACCTATATACCTACATATATTGCCTATGTACATAGATAGAAAAATTCGAGATCATCAAAGGTTCGAAGTTCGATTAGTTTGAAGGACATCTAATAAATGAGATGATTATACCTTTTCTAAAAACTTGATCATTTTCTTTAGTTATTCTACTCTTCTTCTTAAGACAGTATTTCTGTGTACATACAAAGATATGTCTAATCAATTTCCATAGTTCAAAAAGTATTCCTAAACAATCAACTCCAACTTCAAGCATTCAAGATTTTGAAGTCTACTATCTACCCATACGGTGTGGTGTGGTGTTAAAATAGAAAAGTATCTTCGAAGTTGAGGAAAACATAAACGTAGGTTTGAACACGAATAAATATTTGAATGTACATACATACATACATATGTAATGGATGAAAATCAAAAAAAGTCCATTTTACATAATGTAAATGTAAACGTCATCAGGAAGCGCCACTAAACGTCATCACAATAAATTCTCTCTATCTCCTTACTCTTACGATCCATATGATGTCATGATGTTTACTAACAAGAGGAAAAATCTCCATCAAATTTGTATTGTAATAATATGTATTTTTGTAAATTTGTAATATACCAGACTATATACCAGACCACTAAATTCATTGTATTTTATATATCTTTTATTTGTTGTATACATTTGTAAATAAAAATAAACAGAAAAATATTTGTTAACCGATGATAAAAATTCGTATTTAATTTAATGAAAATACAGTGGGGATGAAAATTTATCGGTCGTTTTTAGGAGAAAATCCGAAAGAAAATTTGTAAAACGTTGAATTTCCATTGGTTAAAAGGCGGAGTTTGGCTAAATGTATAAATACGTCTGATGGGGAACCACGAACGTCATTCTAAGTTAAACGTCTCGTTGCGTTAGTAGGATTTTTTTTTGGGAAAATTGATTGAAAGTAAATATTGTGTTTAATTAATAAATTGTAATTTTACAACCTTGAGTAATTAAGAAAAATATATATTTAATTTTTTTTTTAAATTAAATTAATGTGTTTACATGAAATCAAGTAAATTTTTAAATTTCATTGAATAACAATTTTTTGGATCGTTATTATTGATTCGATTGTGCTATTTACAGAGGATTAAAGTGAAACATTTGTAATTTTAACAGTGTGTTAAAAAAAAGGTGAAAAAAAAAAAAAAATTAAATTAAAATAATAAATTTTAAAAAATTTATGAAAACCAAAATGAAGGCAATTACTGCAGTTTGTGCTACCGGTGCATCGGTACCAGCTATTATTAATGGTCGTGTATCACGTCATCGTGACGGTGAAAATGCTGAAATTCAAATGTATTTATCAAAATTAAAAGATTTAGTACCGTATATGCCTAAAAATCGTAAATTATCAAAATTAGAAATAATTCAACATGTTATCGATTATATATGTGATTTACAAAGTGAACTAGAAACTCATCCAGCTGTAAATAATTTTGATGCAGCTGCAGCATTAAATGGTCAACATCAGCAACAACAACATCAACAATATGATCAACAACAAACACAACACAATAATTATCATCAAAATAATAATAGTCAAGCGGAAATAAATACAGCAGCTGACTCATCACGTGTTAATAATTATAGTCATTGCAATAATATAAATGCATTATCATCATCATCATTATCATCACAATCATCAGCAGTTATGACATCTAGTCCACTAGTTAGACAGCCGTTAAGTGATCGACCTGCTCCAAATACAATTTTATCATCAAGTCATAGTAATCCATTGAGTTCTCCTTCGGTTGTTATCACTGGTCAATCAACTCATTTGACAATTAATACACAACAGAGTCACTCGCATTCGGTGAGTTTCCATTTTATCTTAATAAAATCATTATTATCTATAAAAATTCAAAATACCGGACAGGAAAACCAGATTTTCTCACTATATATGTATTATATACTATACTTATTGTTAATATTTTAATTTTTAATCATTTTATGTGTTGGTATTTCGTAAAATTTGAAATTTCAAAATATAAAACAGAATTTGACCCTTGACCAAAATTTATCACATACATTATGAAAGACTAAAAAATTCAGAAAAAAAAATTATTTCATTTTAATTTCGTATAATGTAATGTGAATAAATTTTTCTTTCGTGTATGTATTATAATATTATGTTTATCTAAAGTAGACGTAGCTCACAGCTGCAAATCGGATCTAAAATACAATACAACACATACATCCATATGTATGTACATTATGTTCATGAGAAAGCTAGCAAAACTACATGTGAAAAACGCGAAATAAAGGTCGCGAACAAATAGATAGGTATCTAGATTTAAAATGTGATGTATTTGAACACCTGCAGAAATATTTCGAAATATCGTCATCATCACACTATGAAAATTTCACTAATTTAAGGCGCTTTATATTATTCAGGCAACAATATGTATGTATAAAATGTTGAAAAAAGCTTAAAAAATTAAATTTAAATTATAAATACATACACACACATATAAACTTATTTAGAAAGATGATGTTGAAAAACAAAACAAAAAAAAAACATTGAATAAATGTCGATTTCAGATGACGGTCGTAAAGATCTTGATTTTGTCTGTTTGAATAAATTAATCAAAAAATGATCACAAATATGATGATGGGGAATTTTTCCAAAAATGTAATGTACCGTAATGAGACAGACGTATAATTAGAGAAAGACAGATATATGTAATTTTCAATGTACATTCAACATTCATAATTTAGTCATTTGTAAAAAAAAAAAAACACAAAAACACAAAAATGCTTAGTAATTACAATTATGGGATATCAATGAATTAATCAAATCGAAATATTATAATCTCACCTGGTCGTTTCTTTTATTAATAAACAACAAAATGAATATAATGCTTGATTGTTGAAAAAATACACAAAGTACACCAGTTGTGCAGTATATAATGTTGTATCATCTGCTTTTTCAAAAGCATCATTTAGTGCTAAAGTTTTGCACGTGTTTTTTTTTAAATTTGTAGCAAAAGCATTTTGTTATTTATGACTTTATATCAGTAAAGCATTAAAATAATGAAGATTGTATTTTTTAAAAATGCTGATTGCTGATCTTTCTGCCTACGATCATAAAAATAAATTTTTTTTGTTTTTTTTTTGTTGTTGTTAACGCCTGACGGATATGACGTTGTCTACTCATGAATATTGTGATTACTGCTGCCTCAGCTGCAAATGTCGTAATCACTACTTCCTTATTCGTTTATTTATTCACTTTTTTTGTTTCTTAAAAAAGTCATTTTGAAAAAAAAAGGAAGGAAATTTTCTAGGTAGAGTAGAGTGGGCAGAGAGATTTGTTGTTATTTTGAAAATACTTTTTAAGGTCGTTTTGTGCATATACATAGGTATATAGTATATACAAAACAAGTAAGTAACTACATACATATGAATGATCAGTTGCATGCATGGCGTCAAAATGCAATCGAGTATGTATGATTGTGTATGTGTACTATATATGCATTTTTGTAATGCACAACGTCAAAGTCAAAAGTAGCTTCATCTTTTTATGAGATAATCAACAAAATAATAATTTAATAAATTGTTAAGATTTCGAATCTGTATATATATCAAAATAATATACCTAAAAAACAAAAATGATCGAGGCTTTTTATTTTCACTTCATACACATTTTAATGAGATTTTTTTTTTCAGTAGTTTTTATCTTGAAACCCATTAATTTTGAACCTTGATTTCATAGAAGATGAAATCAGAATTTTTATTACATAAATATACAATTTGTATGAATTAATGTACATATGTATGTAATGTTATATTATCACATCAGTACGTAAATAATAATGAAAATGAACTTTGCCACTCAATTCTATTCTAATAATAAAATTATATCAATTTGAATGCAATCTTCTGTTTATTTATTCGTTTCTGTTGATTTTTGTTTTCTTTTCATTTTTTTTTTCTTTTTTTTTTTTTTTGAAATTTTCATTTTGAAAATTTAAAAATGTTCAATGCCCTATTATTATTTATTTATTTTTATTTGCGATAATGAGTAGTTGTTTATTGTATGAATAAAATATTTTATTTTGTTATGTATTTAGTTCATACATGTAATTTGACTTGCAAAAAAAAAATGAAATAAACAATCGCACGAAAACGAACAACAGAAAACAAGAAAAAAAAAAAAAAAAAAAAAAAAAAAAAAAAAAAAAACAAAATTATTGTTTGTTTATTAGTTAAGCTAAAATATAGTTCTGTTTTTATTTTTTCGAATTTGTTATTCAAAAATTTAAGAGATTAAATAAAAGCCGTTACTTAGCTTGTAGAAATGAAAAAATTTAGTTAACAAATTAAATTCTAAATAATAATAAAAAAAAATAAATAAAACAAAAATACGATAGAATATGTTAGTTACGAGTATACTATACATCATAATATAGAATTTTCTATTTTGTTAGTTAAGCACGCAATTTATAAATTTAGAAAAAAATAAAATTGTTTAACAATTGAGCACAAAAATTACATATTCATTTCACATATTAATCATTAACAAATTATATTTAATGGTATCCATATAATATCAAATAAATATGTAGGGGGTGAAAAATATTTTCAGCTTACGTAAATGATATTAGAAATACAAATAAGTAGAAATAGAAAATGATAGACATGACCAAATGAATTTTAAAATATTAATAAAGAACATTTGTATATGTATATATATATACTGTTCGAAACAATGTTTATATATAGTATGAACGAAATGATTTTGAATTTTCAAATTTAAACATTTCAAAAATAACTGAACAAATAATGTTGGTTTTCTAACATGTCCAAATTTTTTGAATTAAAATATATATTCGAATGATTTTTGCAAATTTCTTATATTTTTTTTTTCTTATTTTTTTAATTACAGATATCATCAGATAAACGAGAATCATGTTAGATACATTCTTGTTGTTTTGTTTTTTAATGAATTCGTAATTAATGTAATGCATAAGTTTACATGTATGTATAACAAATTGTATAGTGTATTTGTAGCACAAAATTATATTATAAATACAAATTTTTGTTTTATAATAATGCATAAGAATAAAAGAAGAAAAAGAAAGAAGAAAATTGAAAGACAACAAAAAGATATAAAAAACCTGAACAAAAAAAAAAAAGAAAACAAAATTCTTGATTATATCGTATATTTATAAGATTAGAAAATAAATATTGATGTGAAATTGTAAAATGTATACACACACATAAAAAAAAAAATTAAAATTCAGGCACAGATGCAATTAATTTAATTAAGTCTTATTAAAAACTAAAAGCAACAACAATAACAGCAAAAAATTCTTATTTTGTATGATAGAAGGCAAATTGGATACATTGTATGTATCTATGTAAAAAGAAAAGTTGCTATGAGAAAAATCAGCGAAATAAAACAAATTTGTTAGTAGAAAAAAAGGAACTATCAAATCGCGTATTAGATGAGATGATTTTTGTTTTTTGAAATAGGATACAGAAAATATGTAAAATAATATTTAAATTAATTGTAGTAATTAGTGGAGAACAGGATTAAAAAGAAAAAAAAAAATAATAATAATACACAAATAGAAAGAGAAATTGAAAAATTAAATGTACACATAAACATACCGTATTTGTATAGGGTGAATGCAATATATCACACTATTCTTAATTTATATTTAAAAAATTTTCCTTTTTTAATTGTAATATACCTACCTATCATTGAAAAAAATTTGCATTTCACGTTAACATTTATTTAAATTTAAATGTTGAATTTTCATAATAGCAGAAAGATTTTTTTTTTTTTTTTTTGTTTTCTTAATTAAGAATATAAGAGCATTTTTTTGGTAAAAGTAAAGCTTTGATTAGTTTATAAATATTGACTATAATAAATAAAATACATATATAGGTATATATACTGACTATTTAATTTTTAAAACACTCACACTATGTAGAAATGATATATTAAATAAAAATATTCAGCATTATGCATCTTTTGTTTATAACACACAAAAAAAATTTTTTTATTGTTTATTTCGTTGAATTTATAAGCAAAAAAAAAATTAAAAATATCTTTCTTTGTGAATAAGTAAAAAAAATAATAATAATAATAATAAATGGTAAAAGAAAATTTAACTTTAAAATAACTGAATAAAAAAAAAAAACAAAAATGAGAAGAAAATTAAAATTACATTTTGATGTAAAAAATAAAAGAAATAAAAATATAAAATAAATAAATGTTCTGTGATCCGTAGAATACTTTGTACAAAGTGTATAGAATTACCTACAATCTTTAATTTTAAAGAAAAAAAATATTAAAGTAAAAAAAAAATTATAATTATTAAGAAATATAAATAAATTAAAAAAAAAAAAAATTAAATAAAATAAAATGAAAAATATAAAGAAAAAATTAATTAAAAGTATTTTTATTTTTTATTTAGCATTTCAAATTTTATTGATTTTTCAAAAGGGGAAATCTGAATCTGAAATTCATGATACCTGAATTCAATGATGAATAACACGATGCTATGCATATACGTAACAAATCCTTTTAAATCTGAACTATCACCAAAAAATTCAAAATTATTCCCAAAAATAATTTTTTTTTGTTTTCATTTTCCACTTTTGTATTTCTGATTTTACCATATACTACATACATTCACCTTTTAATTTTCGATACTGTTTTTACATTTTAATGCATGCGCATGTTTTAAAAAATACCATACTTTTGCTTTTACCTTGCCTTGGATCAAGTAAATCTCGAACATAAAAATTTAAATATGGTGCGAAATATGAAACACCTGCAGCTCATCAAAATTCCATGAAAAACTTTGAGAAAAATTATTACATATATGCGAGGTAATTGAGTAAATTTGCTTTTTTTTTCGTAATTTTATTTATTTCAAAGGTCTTTTGGGTTGGGCGTTATTATAATAATATAATCGTTGATATGTACAAGTGTTTTTTTTTTCGTCATGATATACACAACATTGTACCAATGTTGTTACTCGCGTATGCATAAACTAAAAATGTTGATAAAATATTTTTTTTTAAATAGTGGGCCAGATGAGGTCAGCAACTTAATTTTATGTGCATATTTATAATAGCCAAGATTTATTTTTTAAAAAAATAGATATGTTTTCTTGAAATAATAAAAAACCATATAAAATTTTTTTCCCCAACAATCACATTTTATTATGTAATTTACTCTTTTATGAACGTGTAAGGCCATTATTTTGTTACAGTCTAAATATGAATTACTATCGAATCATTCATATATTAATTTTTGACCATTTTTATAAAATTCATATACCATATAGGTAGGTACATACCCAACTATTGTACTCTTGTAATTCATACACAGTATGTGTTTTGAATTGTTTTTTTCTTATCAGAAAAAATTTTGACCTTAAATTATTATTTTTTGAAAATTGTAAAGAGCAACAAAAAAATCTAAATTAAAATATTATTTGATTAAATTTTATATCATTTACCCAAATCGAATACGTAATACTGCTTCATATTTGCGCATGTGTAAATGCATTAAATCACTGATTTCTACACACATATGTGGTGTATTACACATATACACCTGTGTGCAGTGATACCATAATCATACGTGGTGATACGATATATGAAAGCAGAAAAACCTCACGGTCGATTGAGATTTGCACGTGTTTCCGTCATTAATGTAAAAGAGTTGAAAACAAAAAAAAAAAAGAAAAAACGAAAAGAAAAATTAATAATTAGACGCACCTGTGCGTTTAATTTTAAAAATCATTTGAATATCTGCATGCACTGAATATGTTGCATAAACATACATACATATTATGTAGATATACTGTATGTGCCTCTATTTGTATGCTGCTGTTATATACCAAACACTCCAGTATATGTATATGTACATTCCAAATACCAATGTGAAATCATATTCTCTCTGTGGGATTTGTATCTACCTTTATATAGTAAATGTTGAGTATCGTATACCTATATACAAAAGATAAACACTACATAAACGTTAATTTAAATTATATTCATATAAAATACAAATCATAATCAGTTTATGTACCTATCATTAGTATGAAAAAAATTAAAAATTAATATTTAAATAAATTTGTTGCAATAATATTGAATTTATAAAATTTTCAATTGACAGCAGGAGATAAACAGATTCAGGTCGTCATTTCACATGAAAACTACCTACACTTTTATAGCACTTCATAAGACATGCATATTTTCCTTCTTTTATTTAAAAAAAAAAAAATCTTTCTTGTTAATATAAACGTACAAACAATGATACACATATTATAGTTTCGATGTTGATTGAATTGATCATTGATATTCGATATATGTATAATAACAAATTTATTTTTAATCTCTTCAAAAGTTTATAGATATTCCGAATTTAAATAAGAATTCAAGTCATTTTATCTTTAAATCATTTAATATCATCGTTACAATGAATATAAACATATCGTAAGGTGTATACTCAAACATATATTCAATCAATATATGATACCTGTATCTACATACAAAAAAAAAAACGTGTTTGTACACATTTCAATTTATGTATAAGATTATAAGCGTATAATTGCAACAAATTTAATATAATTTTAAACACCTGAGAAAGTTTTCACCAGCACTTAAAAGTGTTTAATTGAATTTCAAATTAAAAAATAAAAAAAATAAATAAATCGTTATTTTTATTTTGTTTTACTTTGAAAATTTGTTGCAAAAACATTATACAAAACAAAAAATGGGTCGGTCATTGGTCGTTCATTGACTTTTTGATTTAATTTAATTTTTTGTTTTATTTTTTGGTTTGTTTGCTATTTACCCATATCAAAAACATGTACACGGTATACAATCGAAATTTTATATGATTATTCGATCAACCAAACAAAAAAAAAATTTTTTTTTTTTTTCAAATTTTTAATTTTAATACCAATGTAAAGTGTGAAATTTGATATTATTTTTTATTCATTTGCAAATGATTTTATTTTGCTCTTATACAATCCTTATAGCTATGAACACTAAAAAAATTATAACTTTTCAATAGAATCTATAAAAAAAAACAGTTTTTGTTAAGGTCGAAATAATAATAATAACAAAAAAAAAATGAATGTTATCGAGATTACATGATCTTTCATAATGAACATTTAAAAAAATAAAACGTAATCTTATTTTGCATTTTTAAATCTTTCTTAAAAAACCAAAAATTGGTTTTCTTTCGTAAGACATACAAATGTGAATATGATATTTCGTATATATACCGATCATACATCATAATTAAGATTTTCCGTTTTCAATTTCAAATTTAATCAACATAGGTACATTAATATAAAAAAATGAATGTATTTGTAAAAATTCATCTACAAAAGTTATAACAAATTGTAAAATAAATATGTAGTAAGAAAAAAAAAAAAAAGTTTAACTTTATATTATAAAAGATTATAAATTATGACGAATGAATATCATTTTCTTGGGTTTAAAAAGGGCCTTGACTTCGAATTGAAATTTAAAACCTGATGACAATGATATGAGCTGACGTCGATTATCTTATTATTACACTGTTGCTATTATTACCATAGTAGTATTAGAAAAAAAAAGTATCTTTGTTTTTTTGTACATGAATTTTTGAAAGTAGGTGAAGTACTTTTGATACCAGCATATATGTATGTAACCAGTAACCACGATGAAATTAAAATTATCATACATAACTAGGGTACCTGTATGAAATTGAAATTCTTTTCGATTGTAGTTAACTAGCGAAAATATCTTGATTTCTTCATTAATTATTATAGTTTTTAACTTTTATATGAATGTATTTATAAGAAAATCAATTATTCTGCAAAAATACTTGGCCCTTGAATTTTTAATTGAAAATTTTTTTTTTTTTTACAATTGAAATTTGAAGGTTTAGAAAACTTTTTTTTTTTTTTGATTAAAAAAAAAAATCTTAAATTCAGAAAAAAAAAATTAATGAATATTTAAGAATTTGTACGTTTTACATAAAATACCAAAAAATTTTAAACAAAGAATTTTAAATCTTAAGCCTATACTGCTTGAATAAATTAAAAGCCCTTGTTAAGATTTTGTTACTTTTTGGTTTAGATCCTATAATTTTCGTTCTTTATAATTTATAATCAACGAAGTTGAAAAACCCACAGATGATGATAATTTTTTGTACAGATTTCGATATTTTAGAAAACGGAAAGAATAACAAAAAAAAAAAAAAAAAATTTAATTTAAAATTACGGAAAATCCAAAATAGAAAAAAAAAATATATGAGAATTAATTAAAACACCTGTTTACAAATCAACAGTTGATATTAACAAAATCATACACTTACATAAACTCAGCAGTATTTTGTATTTGTTTAATGTTTAGTAGTTCAATTCCTCTAATTAGTTATTACAAAATTCCATTACCTTTTCTTTACATGAATCTAAGTACAAATTGTAATGTAACAACAATAATGTACAATTTTTGCTTGTATTTTATAAAAATCCATGAAAATTAAATTAAGGTCATATAAATGTACCTATATGTTTTGTAAAAAAAAGTATGTTATACGTGTACCATCATGTTTATTACACACTTTTACGCATACTGTTTTTTTTTGTGGTTTTTTTTTTTACATTGTATTTAAATTAAAATTAAAATCAAAATCGTAACTTATTGTATTGTATTTTTATGTTAATTTTATTACTCATATATGTATAATATATGGAACGAGTATAACGAGTTTTTTTTTTATCTGCTTTTGTTTTTGTTTCTGTTTTTAATTTAAATTAAATTTTTATTTCAATAACAAAAACATATCAGTGTTTTTTTATTTTTATTTTAATTTTCATATTGTTTCCAACACATTTTACATCAAAAAATAATTACATCCCTAAATCGTGTTTTTTTAAAAATATCCATACATACGTAATGTATCTGAGTAATATTTTTTAGATGTTTATATACCTACCTGATTCAAATTCAGTAAAATGAGCCAGATTTTTTTTTACATTTTTAATTTTATAAATTTACTAATAAATAAACACAATAAAACCTTGAAAATTATAAAATCATATCATTATAATCATTATTATCATTTTCATGTGATAAATTTCATAAAATTTACAATGATTGTAAATTATGTAAAATTTTTTTTGCAAAAATTATTTAATTTTCTTTATTAAAAAATTTTTTTAAAAATTAAAAATTTAAATGTTTACACAATTAATTGAATTTGAAAATATAATCATTTACATCAGTGTGAATGTAACTTGATCATTAAAATCTTTACTTTTTCTTTATAATAAAAATTTGTAACAATTTTAAATGTTTGTCCATAATTAGCATTTCAGTAATTTATTTAATTATAAGAACGAATCATGATCATATATTGCTTAAGTACAACTTTCTTAAATCATGATAATATAGAAAAAAAATTTTTTTTGACCTAAAAACAAATCAATTAAATTCTTACAAAAATAAAATCTTATTGAAATGACGCTGCAAGTAGAAAATTTAAATGAAAAAAAAAAACAAAAAAACGCTGTTCATTTAAGTGAAAGGTGTTCCAAATATTCAATTTAATTTGTGATTGTGACACAATTCTTTTTTTATTTTTACAATCTTTACTTTAAACCAAATACATAGCGCAAAAATAATAACAAGTGTGAATTTAATGTGTAAATGGAATTCAATTAATGTAAAAATATTTAAATTAATAAATTTTTATTATTTTTATTTGTTTTGAAGAGTTATAAATAGCGGTTAGTGTTTAATTAATATTTTGCTACCTGTTTCAATTTTTTTATGATCACATGGACATGCATTGTAAAATGTACGATCGTAATTTGTATCATTACTATGATGTGCATATGAAGACTGACTTGTACGTGAAAAACATTCATACATTTTAGATCAATATGGTGGTATTAGGTGTATCGATTGATAATCAATAAAATAGTTTATATGTAATAAAATAATGAAAAAATATTTTTAGGGTCATGACCGATGATGATTTCGATCTAAAATTGAAAACTATTATAAATACCAATATTTATCATTATCACCATCATGATGACGATCATCATCATCATATTGTCACTGTATTATTTAAAATTTTATTAAAATTTTTATTTTTATTGTTGATATATTATTGCTGCATTGTTGTATCATGTCGTATATACATATATTGATTATACGGATTCTTTCAATTTACGTAAACACAAAAATATTTGATCGCACATTTGTATCTTTTTTTTTTTTTATTTTCAAATAAGAAACAGTTTTTTGTGGTTTAATTTTCATTTCTGAGTTTTATTAATATTTTATGGATTTTCAATTTTTATTTTCATCTTTTTTTTTGCCTTTTTTTTAACTATTTTAAAATTTATTTTATTATTTTTTAAAGTTGGGTTTCTTTTCTTTTATATCTATATACTTATTGAAATTCTTCATGTTTAAATATTTTTTTTATTATTAAACATTAAATTAAATTATTTGTATACGATGACGATGATGATCATGATCATCATCACACTTATCTTATATTAGATGATATGTGATAATAATACGCTTTTATGGTTATAAAATGAATATAAAAGATATAATTTAAATTGATTATAATAATATGAACCACACATTAAAGTTCTTTATTTATTTTTTTTTATTATTATTTTTTTGTTTTTTAACTTCAATTTTATTAAATGCAAATAAAATGTTATTAACATGATTTTTTTAAAAAATATACCTTTGATATATAAAAATGATTTTTATGGGTGTCACAAACGTTACTTTACGTTATATAAATTGTAATTATAATGATATTGGTCGTATTTTTTAGTTCATATATAATATCAATATTTTGTAAACTCTTACGTGAATTGTAATAAAATAACAGTGAGATTCATATATAACATTTTAACGACAATTTACATTGATGAGACTACATATAAAAAATAAACCCTAACTAAAACATATAAAATTTTCAAAACATATAAATTATATTATTTTAATCTTAAATAATTTTAAATGGTCAAAACAAAAAAAAATTATAAACTATGTTAAGTTAAATTTAAAAAACTATTAAAATGTGTGAAATAAACGACATGATATTTTTTATTTAATTTTTTTTTTTTTTTTACGTAAATTCTTTGAAAAATTTTTGTAATAAAAAATCTCTGTACATAAATTTAAATATTATTGTTGTAATTTTATTAATTTATAAATAAAAAAGTACCTATATTTGATTTAACTGGTATTTGTCCAGTAGATGATAAAAAAAAAAAAAGTTACATATCATGCTGTCCAGCAGGTGCTAATTTAATGTTAACATTCTAAAAATTGTCAATACAATATGACATACATACATGCATACATAAACGAATGAATTATGTGTACACAAATACCGCCTATTTTTAATATGTCTGCCTTATACACAAAAAACCTTTTAAAAAATCTTTAAAAAATATATTTCATCAGGTAATTTAGATTTTTTCTTATCAATTTCTTAAAAATTTTGTCTTTTTAGCTTATACATATACCTACAAACATTATAAGAAAAAATAAATAAATAAATGAAACCAATTTCCTGTTTAAGTAATCAACTTAAGGTGTTTTCATTTTTACTTACAATAAAATACGAGATTTCTACATAGATGTTTATGAATGAAAATATATATTCTTTTCTGAAAATTTCGTATTATTTGTGTATTTGTAAAAATGATCAATAGAGTTTTTGTATATATATAATTTCACACAATATTCATTTATTCAAAACAAATTTGTATGCATAAGGATAAGATGTTATTTTTGTTATGTTAAAAAAATTTTTTAAAGAGAACATCATAATACATTTTATTTAAATCCTAAGAAAATGTATACAAATTTTTTAGTCAACAATTGAACAATTTTGATGTTCTTTCAAATGTGATAAGTGGAAAAAATATGGGTATTGTTCGATACATCTTAGTGTAACTTATTTATGTAAAAATCGGTAATCAAAAGAAGTCAAGGTGTTTTATTTATTTTTTATTTTTTTTGTAAAAATTTTGAATGGAGATTTTTATATTCAATTGTGTACACACCTTGTACACATCCTGAAATTAAAATACAATAACAATTTCTGTGGTATTCACTTTTTCTTAATATTCAAATTTTGAATATTAATTCCAAATACATACTATTAGGTCTACAGTAATTGTACTACGTGAAAACCATTACAAATTCGTCTTTCATGTAAACATATAAAATCATAATTTATTACTATACTTGCTACAAATAAGCATTTAAAATAATACATATCACCAAATACTACCGGCCGGACATTATCATTTTGTATCCTTTTATAAATTTTTGTAAATTTCTTAATCCGGATGTTCAATTTTTGATACTAAAAAAAAAAAAAAAAAAAAACAAAATCGTTTATTATATGAAGTCATAAAGTGAATTTAAAATAATTTTTTTTTTTTTTTTTTGTTAAATTTTCGTGGATATGTAAGTAACTTCCTGCATACTCACGTGTCACGTAAATTCTCATATTTTTTTCTTCTTAAGTATATCTGTTATCTATATATGTACATACAAAAAAATTCATTCAAAAAATTTATTAAAAGACCTTTTATAAAAAAAAAAAAAATCCATTTCTAGATAAAAATGAAATGAAATGTAATGGGAAAAAATCAACGCGATATTGTAAGTATTTAAGTACACCGCCCTTCTTCATTTATTATCATCATACATTATCTTTTTAAGCCCAATATAAATTGATTCATTTTTGTTGTTATTACAATAGAATTTCTTTCTCCTTTCATAATTTTTTAGTATGTTTTACCTTTTCATTTTTATTTTATTTTATTTTTTTTTTGTTTTCAACATTCTCCTTAACTTTTCATTCATTTAATATTAATATTTTGTTGTTGTTAAAATAAAATGAAAAAAAATGAGGAAAAAAATTTGTTTTTTAGCTTTTTTACTTTAATTTTTCTGTTATCTTCACAGTTTCCTCCTTTTTTTAATTCATATACTCAATTTCTTTATCTTTACATAACAATCAAAATATGTATAATGTGTAATAAAATAATAAGAAAGTATAAAAAAATGTTGAAAATATGTACATTTATGTATGTACATATGAGTATTCTGTATGGTGGATACATGTGGATAAAATTCTTTTTAACTGGCATATCATGTAAATAAAAGCCTCAGGTGTTTAAAAACGAATGAATGATTATGTGTATATGTTCATACTACCAAACTACATATTTTTTATCATTTCATATATGCATGAAAAATACCATCAGAAAAATTACACAAAATATGCATTCATACATGCATTTTATGCATGTGTGGATCTTTATATCATATAATCATATATACATATGTATGTACATTCATGCATATGTAAGTATCTTTGAATTCTTTTTCATAAAAGTTCTAAAATATGTAGGTATGTTAACGAAAAAACTACAAAATATCTGTGTACATGAAAATTTTTAAATCTGTTGATGATGATTCGATTCTTATAGGTAACTAAGCTTAGTATATATGTAGGTATATTATTACATTTTAAGGTGGGTAGATAAAGAAAAAAAGAGATTGAAAGAAAAAATGGAAAATAAAACTGATGATTTTTTTTTTCTTTTAAAGAAAAATTCCAAGAAATTGGTTTATCCCGGTTACTATCCAATGATGCACGTGTGTACATTTTTTAAGGTGGCGGTATAACATAAAAGTGAACTTATGATGACACTTGATTGTATATGTAGTCATGCATATATGTGTGCATTTGTACATTCATGAATATATATACATAGATACATATGTAGATACATACATCTTTTCCTTCATTCATACCTTTATTATATTACATATGTATGTACACATAATGCATTTTGTATTGATTTAAAATGAAAATCTTTGACTGGAAAAAAATATCCAGAATTTATCAGACAACATAGACTGAAAGTATTGATTCTACCATATATTCTACAATAAATGTTATATTGGATAATGGCCACACCTGTGAGACCTTGAAATTCTTAAGGATCATAATATATAAATGGTAAGGTGATTGTTAGAGAGTGGATGTACGTACATACCATACCACAAATATGACTCTATATACGTTTCTATACAAAATGAAACTATGAAATATTTATATAGGGTGATCAAATTTGGTAAAATTGAGTAAAGACTAAATATGTACATACTTACCCGTGCTTGTAAAGATTAAATGCCCGACCAAGCGATTTTAAATGAATCTCATGTAATATGTCTACGAGCCTTCGGAATTTTAATTTAGATTTAATTTTATTACATTATTATTGACTTAGATGAAATATTTCGAAAATCCATTTTTTTTTTAAATTTTACATTTTTCTTTCTTATAAACAATTTAATCTTCATCTTCAATGTACACATGTGTGGAATTGCGTATAAACGTAATGTATAAGATATGTACATAAATATGATAATATCTTTTACTTTTTTTATTTTTTTTAAATTTTTTTAAAAATAGAGAAAGGTAAACAAAAGATAAAAAGTAAATATGTGGTCAGGTGTGCGTTTCTTTTAATAATATTTGAATGATGAAGTCAGACTCATGTACCTATATACCTATCCTACATTACGTTATATTACATATGTATATATACCTACATGTAGTATGTAGTATTAAATGTTTATTATATGTTCTGTATTATGTGCTTTAAAAGTCACCTTTGATTTAAAGTTTAAATTCCGATCTGTACACAAAATAATAATAAAAAAAAAATTAACAAATAAACAATCCGTGACTTTTATACTTTTTAATATGTAATAATATAAAATGTGTGCATATGTAAATGTTGTCATATGTATAAGTGTGTGTACACATATGTTATGATTGAAGTTCATTTTAATATGGTATTTTTACTGACAGTTGGGCGGGTCATATTTGATTGAATAATGTACGTGTATACAATTTGTTTTGTTTTGATATCAAAACATTATTATAAGATAAAAAATATATGTCTAAAGCTAAATAGCTGTCATTTTCAATCTTCTGAGTCACCCTTCAATTCAGGTGCGATCACTTTGCAATTTCATAAAATGGGTGGATTTATTATTAATTCCCTCATTTTTCTTTTTTTTTTTTAATTTTATTTCTTTTCAATTAACAAAATATCTATTTTAGCTCTGATTCACGATACTATTTATGTTTTCAATTAATCAATTTCATTTAACAAAATCACGAATTTTTAACAGGATTAACATTCAACGTTCCTCTAGGTAAATGAGTAAGATATCTACGTTAATTCCATCTTTTAAATTCTATTAAATTGTTAAAGCTTTTATCATTCGGTATACTTGGCTAATACCTACTTCTTTTTTTGAAAATAAACAAAAAAAAAAAATGATTGCTTCGTTAAGAAACCATTTGTTAATAAAAATATCAAAAAAAAATATGCTAAACTACACATGAGATTATGGTTGAAAGAAGTGAATAAACGAATTAAAGTCATCAATGTCGAATTAATTTTATTTTGAATTTGATAACACCTAGAACATTATTTTCTCTAATTATCCTTTCATTTAAAATCTTAAATCTTAGATCATTTATAGTTTGAAATTTTACTATTTAAATACGTTTAGTACATAAATTGATTATACAAATTACCATCCTCCGCATAAATTTTTTGAAAAAAAAGAAGATAGATATCTCATTATACAAATTAACTTTCATTAATTTTATTTACTTTTTTACTTGGACTTTTCTATAAGATCTTAGAAGGTAACCATACACAGGCCCATTGCATTGCAACTGTAACATTTTAAAATGTTTAATATTGTCCGAATAAATGTGGGTTTATATATGGTAGACACATGAAATGATTTTACACTTGAAGTGAACCTTTGATAAATTAGTCATGAAAATATGTAACAAGAACATGATTTACATAGGTGTATCTATGATGCCATTAGGTGCATGCAGGAGAGATTTACGTGCATTATTAAACACAATGCTACATTAATACGCATGTGCCATATTGATATTATAGAGACAGGAAATATTATTCGACCTGTAACGTCGTAATTAATAAATTTTCGCCTCGTTTTTCCTGTGATTTTTCTTTTATCTTTTTGCGCGTCATAGTGCATGCATTTCTTGCATTAACTTACATGCATACATATGTGTACGCAGACGTGTTTAAAATGCACAAAAAAAAACAATGTAAACTTTTTTATTTCAAATATCTGCTTAATTTTCAATTACATTTTATAAATGTTTGCATGTTTGTATTTAGAATTGGCACGACATACAGTTTAGCTCATTGTTATTTTTCTTTCTTTCTTTTTTTTTTTAATGTATTTTAATTTAATGCCGATTGCTGAGTCAGTTTTAGCTATTTAAGTCATTATTTTGTGTAAACTTCAACAAAGATTTTCTCATTTCATTGGAAAATCAATGAATTGCATTAAATTTTCATTTTTTTTTTTGTGTTTTTGCTTTTAATGCTTTATTTTGTGTTATGTGTAGGCTGACTTTTGCAGGTGGCTTCTATCGGATATTCTCAAATCAGTTATGTGGTTTTCAGTTACATCACCTTTATATTCATACATGTATTCATCATATATATAAGATAAACATACACATATGAATGTATGTATTTGTACCACGTAATTGCGAACTACATACCTATATTAAGAAAAACTATCACTTTACCACCTTATATATCATGCTTATATATTACCACTACATACATCAATCTTTTAAGTTTTAACCATCCTATCAAATATTTTAACTTATTATTATTAGTATTCATTTTCATATTCTTGTTAAAAGAAATAAAAATGGTATTGAACATAATATGGGTTTACCGATCAATCGAATATCAAATTTCTTTTTCTCAAACTTAAACATAATAAAGCTTGAAAAAACAAAATTGATTTAATATATGTAGGTATGTAGCAAAAACGCATTCATGTGTTTGTGTACAAAACTTCGTAATAATTAATTTAAAAACAAAAAAAAAAATTATTTGATTGCAATAAGTGAAATAATTTTTTTTTCACGTTTTCACAGCCAGAGAAAAAGCAATTTTCTTTTAAATTTTTTAGGTTCATGAACTACATTGTAATATTTGACATGGATTTTTTTTTCAAATATGTTCTTTTTCTATACGTTATTTTTTTCCTACCGTTTTTTACCTAAATTGTATCTATGAAATTAGTGTGTTATAAAAAAACAAAAAAAAAAAAAAAAAAAAAAAATGTAATAATATTATTTAAAATTTATTTTATTTTATTTTAAAGACAGGCAGGCAGGTATAACATGCATGAAAATGCTAAGGTGCTTGTAAAAATAATCACGGACGGTAACGCCACATCGACCAATATCCCCAACAAAATCGTATATACAGGTAAACCTAACATAATTTTCTTTTTGGCATGGTAATGCATACATATACCTCTAATTGTACAGTCTAATACATATGAATAACCTTACAGTTTTTAACTTTTTTAATTTTTTTTTATGTATAATTGTATATGTATACAGTAACTTTAAATGAAAAATAAAAAAACCAATGCAATTTTTACACAATTTTGTTGTCAGCACAAGAAAATTTTTGTCACGGATTTTTGGGTTCAAACACCCAACAAACACCTGCATGCCATATCGAGCAAGACGGTTTATATCAAAGTCATAACCTCAACAATAAAAATGAATTAAAAATAAACGAAAAAACAAAAAAAAGAAAAGAAAAACGAAGAAGAAAAAACAAAAAAAGATGAAGAATTAAAAGCAAGCAAAAGTTTATATGTATACAAAATTAAAAATAAAAATTTAAGAAGAAAAAAAAAAAATCGAAACCTGTACGATTACTGGCGCTGAAATCACTAAATTAGGGAGATTGACGTCATTTTTGTAATGTTATTTTATTTGTATATTTAATATTATGATCAACAAACCATATAGATATTTTTATGATTTGGTGTTTCTTTTTTGTTGGGGTTTTTGCTAATTTGTGACACTGATTTGTAATTTATTATGATGATGTGACTGATATTTTATACAAAAAAAAAAAAAAAAAAAATCACACACATACATATATGTACATGTTTTGAACGTTAAAAATAGTGGAATATCACGGAACTTAGTTTATGTTGTTTTTAGATCATTCAACTACTTGAGTAGCTTTTCAATTAAAACCAATAAATAAAAACAACAACAGCGATTTGATATAACATTTATGAATTTTAATCGAATATATAAAAAGGAATTCGGTTTTGCAAAATAAAAAGAAAAAAAAATTCAACATTTTATGTCGAATAATAAATTTAAAATTGAAGATATTTCGAAAACGTTTTTATTTAAAAAAAATTTGTTATTATTTCTAATAAATATTTAAAATTTTATTTGTATGTTGGCTTTTGATGTCCGTTATTTCAAATTTTATTATATCAAAATTCTTTGTATTTTCTTACCCTTTTTGATTTGTAAAACTGAAAATTTCCCATGAGACTGATTTTCAAAAATATTCCAACTGTCGAGATAATGTGCATAAGAGATCTTCATTTTGACTTTTTTCGTTTCTTTTATACTTACCTACATCCCTTACAGCTCAAACCCTTCTGAAATTGAAAAAAAAAAACAATTTATTCATTTCGAAGCCTAATTTTGGACTGTATTCCAATATTTTATTCATAATCAATTTACGAAAATTGTATCGCCAAATTATTGTGTATACGTGGTAAAAATTAAAATGACTAAAACCTGCGCTAAAACACACAGTGAATATTTTTAAATCTAGTGGGAGTACACATGTTCACATTCATACATTCTCTATTATAGTACAATGAATCAAGTATGTTGAAGGACTAAATATTTTTATGAATAAATGAAAGCATTTAATGCTCTTCTTCATCTTTATCCCTTTTAGTAGTACAAGAATGTTGTACGAAAATTAAAAAGTTGTTAAATCTTCTCCTTCTTCAATAGTCAAAAAACTAAAATTCACGGTCTACGTCCAAATCAGACCTTAGCCAAACAACAAAGATTTCCATACAGAATAAGCGATGTTTCTCCAATTTCTCGTTCAAAGCATTGATTGGGCATCCTTCATCACCTCAAAAAAAAAAAAAAAAAAAATTGTTAAGTGCCCAATTTGAAATATTACATACATACATGCGTTTTGAAAAATTTTGATTATTCTCATTTAATATTTTCATGGAACAACATGTAAGTTTATATTATAACATTTGTTTTGTTTTAATAACCACCCTGATGCTGCTGATACATTCACTTGAATTGAATCACATACCTATATGCATAGATTTCATTTAAAAAATTCATAATTCATATATGTATGTGTATATTTTAATTAAGTTCCTTAATTTCGATATTGTATATTCGAACATCTGTGCAAATAAAAATCAATAGCCAAATATGGCCAATGGCTAATAACACCATCGCGATCGTAACATCATCATTGTACCCATTAATGTTATATTTACGATTCATACATATTAACATATTTATAACAGCTGAGTTATTAAAACTACATTCATTCACATAATTGCAATAAAAAATGAACTATATAGACATACCATCAGCTAACACACATATACAGAATACTTGTAAAGACAAGCGAAAGTCAGTCAATTTTATTAATGAAAAATTAAAAAAAAAAATAAAATAAAAAAATATTGAAATACTTTTTGGTTCAGATAAACAATTTAAAGATCATAAAAATCAACATAGTAAATTTATGTGTATGAGTGTGTATTTTATACTTTTCTTTTTTGTTTTTCAATCTATAAACAAAGTTTTTATGTAACGTTTTACAATATATATGAATTGTGACGCCAACAGCTGAGATTTAAAAAAAGATTTTAATTTTCTTTTAAGCATCCAAAGTTTATAAATTGTTTTATTTTTCGTTGTTTTTAATTTTCAATTTTATTTTGGCTTTTTTTTTTTTTTTAAATTCTCTGTACTTTTACTCAGATGAATTTCATGTGTACAACAATTTATTAACGAACTGATACATACATATAAAAATAAACCAATGGACCAAATTGATGAAAATTAAAGACGTAATCATTTAATGAATATTGTTAAACAATAAAACTAAAAAGAAAGTTTCTTTTATTTCTTATGTTTCAAGCATTTCAAGTATGTTATGTTTATAATTTTTCATTAAAATCAGAACAAAAATTGTTACATTGTTTTTTTTTTATATTTACATATTTTGAATTCAAATTTTCGTAACGTACGTGTACGTGTGTACTGAAAAATGTATATAAACATTTTGTTTTACTCGCATATTTTTGAATAATAATTCAATAAAAAATAAGTACATGTAATAAAAGCGGCTAAAAGGTTATTAATCAGAAAAAATAAAAAATAAATTAAAAAATATGAAATTTCTCTTTTTGAAAGCATGTATCATACACAGTACCAGATAGTAAAAATTTTTATTGTGATGTACTCGAATGCATTGTTCATGAAATTGGGTAACATTTTATTTTTAATTTTTTTTTTTTTTTTTTTTTTGTTTTATTACTTATGCTTATTATCTTCATCATTTTGTATTTTGTATAGTTCACATTATTTAAAAATATAACCGTCGTTTATTTTAAAATTTACATTCAGCTGTACAATTTGACATTTTGTTTCTTTTTTCTTGCTATTTTTTTTATTTTTATTTTTTAAATTAGCATATAATAAAAATTTTATAAGTTAAAGTTTTTGAAAAGTTCAAAATTTATTCTTTGCATTGTTTTTGTCCGTTAAACATCAAATTATTTTTACGAAATTAAATTTGTATACTATGTGCAGGCATTTAAAACATAAACAAGAAAAAAATCATTGAAAGAAAAGACAAAAGAGATTGTTAACAAGATAAATTGAAAAAAATTAATTTTTTTTTTTCGTATCTTAGAAATCATGATCAAATTATAAATTCAAAATTCAAATTATTTATAATTTTTCAAATGAAATAAAAAAAAAAAACCAATAAACATATTCTGTATTTCTGTACTGTAAACTTCAAAGATCTCAACTTATAGAGTAGATAGTATGAGAATTCATAAAACGTCTGTAATCAAAATAGAAAAATAAATTTGCTTTTTTTTGTTTACTTGCAAATTAAAATTCTGTTTATGTACATTTAAACAATTGCTATAATGTGTGCGCAGTACAGTGCTTTTCAATTGCATCGTTTTGCAAAAAAAAAAAAAGTAGAAAATTTATTCTTGATATTAATTTAGAAACCTACATATTATGAAAAAGTGTCACAATTTTTGCATTAAAAATAAATTAAAAAATGTAATCAAGGTGAAAAGCTCTCATTTGAAAATTTCATTTTATTTTCGCTTTTTTTTAAAAAAAAAAATATTATGCTTGTCATTGATTTAATTTATTGCAAAGATTTTTTTTAAAAAAAAAGTGTAAAGATTTTTTTCTTAAATGTGAAAACACACCTGCATAAAATAGCATAATTTTCTATATGCATGTATAACGTACTAAGTAAAACTGTAATGTATGATTGCTTATATAAGTATTATTGCAGAATGATAGATCGACCAACTTTTCAATTAATAACTCGAACACTCTTTACAATGACATGATCATTGCCATAGATTAACCTTCGTCATCAGAATATAAAAATCATATCTCTCACTAAATAGATATTGCAATTGCTTACATAGGCATTTCATCAGTTAAAACATTTAAAGCTCAAAATATTTCTATAATAAATTATGAAAAATATACTTAGGACTTTACAGTATATCGCAATTAAATTCAATATGCAACATTTAAAATGCAATTCTAAGATATTTTAAATTTAATAGGTAAGTTAATAAATATTGCAAATATGTATATGCAATTTATAGGTAAATGATGCATGATCAAGCACATTTTAAAAACAATGACAGTGACAGCGATCAACGTAATCAACGAACAAATCACATTCAATCAAGTACACATGTTTATATACATTGGTATAGTAAATATACAATATACTCTATGGTGGCGCTTGTAAGTCATCGACATTTTCGCCAACGATTATCTACATGCCATATACTGTCAAATGAAGCTAAAATCTGCAGTATTTAAAAGTAAAAAATTAACGGCATTGAGAGTAAAATAATTTTGAATTAAACGTTATTATGAATGTGTACAATATATAAGATACAGCTGACGAAGATTTACAATCACATTACGATGTAATGAAGTAATCCACACTCTACACTAATGTTACTTTATTTTTACTGCAATAACATTATATCGAAAAAAAACAAAATAATTGCTACTGTAATACAATTGATGTAATTACTACAGTTATGCACGGTTTTAGCGTTATAGATTTATCCAATATACGTGTATACCAAATTACCAATATTAATACAAACAGTAGTATATATATAAAACAGTATCAACAGAAACCATGTATACAATTTTTCGTGATGCTTATGTATTACTGCACAATATTGTTTCTTGAATATGCTTGCAATACTTTTAAATTGTAGTGCATTACCTGCCATCGATATCTACAGTTTAAGTTTAAACTATAGGTACATAGGTAGGTAACTGGTAAAATGAACAGACTCAATTTAATGGTACATATTTTCTAAAAGTTCATTTTATAGATAAAATAAATGCTTATATCGAAATCAATAGAGTGCGGCCAATTTTTCAATGTCATTTGATAGTAAATAACGATTATTTCAATAAATAAATTTTTATATTTCAATAAAATGATCATACATACATATATGTAAGTCCATCTACATATATGTATACAGGTATGTACAATATGGCATATTATTATGTACCGCATCGGACAAAGGTAATAATAATCAATTCACATATAATGTTTATTAACTCTATATTACAATATACTACTCTGTTTTTCAATTAATCAATTTCAATTTCATAAAAATTGCTCAATTAATGAATAATTTGATGGGATTGTATTATCATTTTTTCTTTCATCAATTGCACAAAACAAAAATATTAATAAAGATTGAAACAAAGAAATAAAGTAAAAATCAATTACAATTCAAAAGATTTAGATCAGTTACAAATTGTGATTTTATGTTTTGCAATATTGTTGCATAGTATTTACACGATATGCTTGGCAAAATAATAACAATGATCAAAGAATCAAAGAAGTGAACATAAAGTAATAAAAAAAAAAATGTAATCAAAACAAAAGTAGGTTTTTGGGAAAACCCAAATCTTAATTAATTGTAAAATTTCTTTCAAACATTTAATTGTTCATTTAAAATTCGACCATGTCGAAAAACAAAAATTTCAATCAAAGAATTCGCTATTTGACTGATTTATTGCCAAATTGACCAGGTGTTAACTAAAAGAAAAAAGAATTTGTTTTCTTTTATAATTAAATTTAATCAAAAAAAAAAAAACGATTTTTTTTTTCAATTAATTAATTTTTAACACCTGTGATCGGAAGAGTATAATTGTACTGAATTTATTATAATGAATAATCATTGATGACGATGATGATTATATTTATCGGAAACAGTCATGTTTGTTTGTTTGTTTTTTTTTAAATATAAAACTCTACCATATATCAATACGTAAAATTTAAAGTACAAATATAAGTACAATTATAAAATTAATTTAAAAAAAAAAACTCGGTCTCATATTGTATAACTGATAAAAAAAAAAAACAACTCAATCGATAAGAATCAAACAAAATATAAACAATAAAGTACATATGATCTAATTTTATAAAAATACTGATTAATCGATATCTTAAGAAAATATGATGACATATTTGTTATTTACTTTTGAAATTTTATTTGTTTATTGCCGAGGACATTTGTACTTTAAAAAATTTTCCAAGTACATACACCTGTACTTAATGAGGAAAATAATAAAAATTTTTTAAGTATACTGTTTTCTTATCAAAAATTAAAAAAGAAAAAAAAAATATATTTTCATAGATAAAGTTCGTTTGTTGTATAAGTAAACATTACTATATGTAGGTACATACATATATGTATATGTATGTATGTTGTCTGTGTGATACATTTATTACAAAAAATTTTTAAGCTTTTATTAAATCTAATTTAATATACGATTTAATTTAATTTATTCCAACAACTAGATTAACATTTTTCTACGTTTTAAAATGTTTTAAATAAATAAAATTACTTTAGGAAAAAAAAAAAAAATTAAAAGAAAACATAAAAACGCCAACGTAAATAGTAAATTTTCTTATCAACATTTTATCGTGTAATCATCATTCTATTTGTTTACAAATATAAACACAGGTATTTTGTGTTATTTCTCAGTAATTTATCACATGTGTAATTTGCATCTATTTTTGAATTTGGCACAATATTTTTTTTTTCTTTTTGTTCGTAGATTAGAAATGTGCACATAGAAAATATCATCTTAAAACATACTTATATATTATTTTTCTCATAATCATGTGGTTAACGATCGTATACGATATTTTGCGATTTTTATTCTTAAAGTAAAATATGCATTCACTTATGTACATGCATTTGAAACTAATGATCGCATAAAGAAAATAAATAGCATTTTATATGAAAATTTTATTTTCTATTTACAATATCATATGATCATCTTTTATATGATAATTGAGTGTCAACCATGCGATTTGTCATCAGTCATTTATTTTTGTAATTAAAAATTAGGTTAAAATTTAATATGTCCACCCCCAAAAAAGAAATGTTTTATTTTTATTGGCAAGCTGCTAATATTGTGTTTATGAGATATGTAAGTATGCACCTATTTTGGAATAAGATTGGCATATCAATGTGATCAAGCAAAAATTGTGTATGTATGTATGTAGTACAAAGAGTTTGCTGGTACGTGAAGTGTAGCCTAAGTTTAAGCTTGGGTGTATAAAGAATCTAATTTTAGGTATCTATGTACACATAAAAAAATTCAAAAAAGCAATTAATGTGATCATATTATGAATATTGGCTTATTTAAATTGACGTACACATTTCTTTATTATATTATTATAATTTTTATTATTAATTTTATTTGTCGATTATTTTATTGCTTAATTTCTCTTCGAATACCTATGTGTTCACATGTTTGAAGGCGTACATCATCATCACTATCATTCATGACATGAGTTTTGCCTCCTCAACGATAGCCTTCCATTTTTGCCTCTATCATTTTATTCCCATGCGCTTCAGATCTTGTTTCACATCCTTTTTTCATCTTCTCTTTGGCCGTCCTCTAGAGCTTTTCAATTTCTTCTCCAACACTACTCTACGTCTACGAGTAGGTAAACTGTTCGGTGTCAATTCGAAGGCATACAAAAATTTCAAAATAAAAAAATGTTTTTTTTTTTTTTTTTTTTTTTTTTTTTTTTTTTTTTTTTTTTGAAAAATTCATATCATATCTGTGCACAAAAATGAAAATGATTAAAAATAATTTTTATTTATTTATAAAATTTTAATATGATTCACATGTAGGTATTTAAAAAAAACAAATTTTTTTTATTTATTTTATCTCAATTTCGTAAATGTTTGATACAATTGAATAGAAATAAAAAAAAAACGAACACCTGTTCATTTGTAAATAAGTTTGCGAATATAATTATAAAATTAGAAAATAGCAAAAAAATCAACATAAAATTAAATAAAAAATAAACACATAAACAAAAAAAAAAAATACATACGAACAGATTTATAATGTTTATATGAGAAAAGCAAAGATACACATAGTATGTAATATAAAGGCGATATAAAATAGCAGCACATCAGTTAAATCTGTCAACATATAAAATATGACTTTTTACAGCTTGGCTAGTAAATTAATCTATATAATAATAAATATAGTGTTGTTATGGTAGTAGTACATAATGGTCACATACATACATATACAAAAAGTAAATATAAAAACACGCATAAAAATGAAAATTATTAACATATACTGTATTCGATCTAAATTCATGTATGTTTATAATAAATTTTCGAACTTCATCATTTGACTGTAATTTTTTTTTCTTCTTTTTTTTGAGCTGTTGTATATATAAATGATGTTTTATGTTTATTTGTTTATATAAAATAATAAAATATGAATGAATTAAGTTATCGACTAATAAAATGTATAACTATATAATAGGCATGTATTTGTTGATAAAAAATTTATAACTAATAGTTTAATAGCATATAGTTAATATACACATATACCTACATGCTTTATTTGTTATAAATATAGAATTCTTATTTTGGAATTTATTGCCTTCAAATTTAGATAAATGTGCATTTTATCTATTTTACATAAGAGGTTTTCTTTTATCTGTGATTATGTAGAGAAGGTATATCTTATGTATGGGCATATATCATATCATTTCAACACCTGCTAGCAATTTTCTTCTTTTTTTTTTTTTGTTTTATTCAAATAAAACTAAAAATTGAAATTAAATTGCTTTAACAAATTTGCGTTCTAAATTTATAACAAAATAAATTTTTAATTTTTTTTGTTTTATTTATTTAATTTTTTATTCAAACTGAAAAATTGCATATAAAAATTTTCTTAACACATAAATGTTGAATGCATACATGTGTTAACGAATTTTCAATATAGTATAAATGCGTGTGTGTGTTTTGATTTTTATATTTATAAGATCAAAGGGTATTCATATAAATCAATAAATTTTAGAGAAAAATTTTGGTTTCAAACAACATTTCAAAATTGATCTTTATTTTTGCACAAGATATATTATTAAAATGAAAAAGAGATGTGAATCGAAAATACATTTTGTTCAAGCAAATCGATGTCTCAAAATAAATTCTATTGACGATCAATTCATATATTTTGTTTTTTGTTTTTGTTTACTAATCCCCAAAGTACATAAGCAGTATTTGATTGTTTTTAATGGTTCACGCAATTGTTTATCAAAAAGTTGATAAGTAATAAATTTGTCAAACTTTTAACCGGAATTCATTCAATAACAAATAATTATTACGTAATGAGCAATCTTAAACATTAGTCAAAAAAAAAAAAAAAAAACATCAAGACTTAATTTGATTAGTATTGTGTGTTAACTAATCATTGCGAATCATCGTTATAAAAATAGTAAGATAAAAAAATATACCTACATGAGCAAATAATAGACCTGTTATCATCACACCTGTATATATATTTTTTTAAATGTTCATATTGAGTGCACAGTTGTTTGTACACATAAGAACATATCTAGTTATATTTGTTTGAATATAAATATAGCAAAACTAAATACATATTTCAAAAATTTATGAATATTTGTTTATTTCAAGGTTTAAGTCCACCTGTACTTAATATAAAGACGTTAACCTGAAAATTAAAATTAATACAATGTGTACCTATATGTACATGTTTACACATTTATTTGTTTATTTTTTATTAAAATATGTACATGATTAAAATTTGTCTTCATATGTTCCCATCATAACGTGTTAATGTTAATATACATATACATAAATTTTCACACGCAAACATTTTGTCATACTATATTTAAGTACATAAAAGTTGCGCTTATCAATTAGTACACAATCGCGTTTTTCTTTTAAATATTCAATTTTTCAAATTGATAAAATCTATGAAAATTAACAAAAAAAAAAAACGAAATTTCACAAATTGTGTAAACATTTGATTATTATTTTTGAATTGATTTTCTATATAAAATTGGATTTTACACAGATATTATAATTTTTCCATATGATGAATTTTGTCAATGTGTATGTACCAAAAAAAGAATATAAAAAAGTCTACCATTTTTAAGATCAAGAAAATTTTTCTGATCACAAATTGTATTTGATTTTATTTTATTTTTTGTTTGTTCATTTATAAAAAATATTTGTTTATCCCATCTATCATAATTTTTTATGAATTTTTTTTATAATACAGCTATTGTTATTGTAAAAGATAAGAAAATTTGCTAGAAAATGGAAAGAAACTTAAAGTTAAAATTTTTGGAAATCATTTACGCATGTGTACATATCTATGTATGTTTATTTATTTTTTTCATGTATGGTATGTTTGAGGTGTGTAAATACTAAATAATCATTCAAACACGGATTTGGTGGTAAAAAATCTCATGTGATTTTTATTTAGATTATTTTTTTTTTCAATCATATTTTTCGCAGATGTGTACATTACGAATTAAGCTTTCAGTTGTTCACGTATTTTGTAATTTAATTGTTTATAGGTATTTCCACGTTATTTTGTGATTCCCATTTCCTATAGAATTCATTTGAGAAATTTGTTAAAAGCTCAGATATGACCCACATATAAATGAGATCAAGTTTAAATGAAAATTTTACTATTAAAAATTGTTTCAATTAACAAAACTTCTTTCTTTCTGTTTAATTACGAGTTTACATACGTATTCGTTTAATGTAGTAAAAGGACTTTTAATTATATGTACATATTTTGCTTGCTTTATATCACTAATACTTGCTAATACTTTAACAGTTCTCGTATATATCTATATATGAATATTTCATTTCATTTAATCTTCATATTAAAACGACCCAAATATACAGAATCGAGCAATATATAATTATTTATCAGTAATGGTTATTTTTTTTAACGTTATGACGTTATGATAAATCAAAAATTTTATTTCACTTTTTAATTTAATCATTTCATTTTAAAATAATGTACAATATCATAAGCTAACAATCAGTTTCAGCTGTTCATTTTAAATTTAAACTGATTTAAAAAACTTTTAAAAATGATTTCATTTTTATTACTAATATATACAACTTGCTATTATTATTTTCTTTTATGTTTTTTATTTTTGTACTTTCAAAAGTATTACGTAATATATTGTTAACCAATCCTCTGTGCATACATGTATGTGTATCAAGGAAAATAATCCAAAAAAAAAAAAAAAAAGAAGTCAATAAATAAATACGACCAATAATGGTAAGGTAAATATAAGATAAGTACAAAAGTAATCTGTTTTGATGAAAGGTGCTTTATTATTATGATTATTACATACACATTTAATCCAAAGACATTTACCATTAATGCATCCAACTAAAGTACAAATATTTCGTATTTCGATACGATTTTTTTGTCTTTTCATTATTATTATTGTTATTATTTTGATTTCATTTTATATATATTTTATTACCAATTTTAGTGCACCAATATGTCGTGAACGTAGATAGTATGTAATGGAATGCATTTACAATATATTAATTTGATTAAAATTGATCACCGTTGTTGTTTCTTTACAATCCTTATAACTATACCTTATAAATTGTATTACGTATAGCTTGTGCATCTGTAGAAATCGTGAAAGTGCAGATGTGATTTTGTATTGCATTAAAAACTTAAAAAAAAAAAGAAAAATAAAATAAAATAAAATCAAAACATTGCGCTTAAAGCAATAAATAAAATCAAAATAAAATGAAGTCACTGTGATTGTAATAATTAAAGGTTACATACATCACAGATTGCAAAAAATGTTGAAAAAAAAAAAGTGGAAAATTAAAACAATGAATTCACATTGTTAATTGCTATTGTACAGTAAATTAAAGTGTATAAAGATCAGTTAATACAAACATTAATTGTGCACAGAATTATCTGTACGATAAGACAAGTTATAAGATTTTCAAACATAGCTATGCAATTATTATTAGCACTCATCCGTTTTCTTTTTTTTTTCTATTTTGCTGTTTTATTCATTATAAAATGATTTTTATTTGAAAAAAAGTGATATTGAAGCTTTATTGTGAACTAGGTATATAAATGCACATATAGAATTTTCATATCATATCATGCCTGCATCAAACCACTTTTGATCGTTCATATACACATACAAATGTATGCATTGTGTCGTATATTGACGGTGTATTATTTTTACCTGCATGCATGTCTATTTTATACGCTATATAGTATGTAATAATAATATTCCAAGTACAGTTGATCGACATTCAGGTGAAACATGTGAACTAGAAGCCAGTAAAAAAAAAAAAAGAAGAAAATATGTACCTATGTACACACATATTGTTGTAGAAATATAGAGAGACAATATGATCACCTGGGACGGAATTAGGTCACCAGTTAACACCTGATTGCGGTTCGATGATTAGTTTGCCAATTTACTACATTAGTTTAATATTTTTTTCTTTTAAATTTTATTATGTTAAGGTGCTGCTACATTTGCTGCACAACAAAATTGTAAATAAATATAACATGCATTTGTATCTGTTATGTGATAATGTATATGATAGAGTTGAAGTTTATTAGTTATTTATCTAGTATAAAGTTATAGATTACCTATTGACGAAACTTTACGGTTGATAGTGCATACTCGTAAATGGCTTTTTTAGCTTCTCGTATTGAATGCCAACAATAATATATAAATGACTATTTTTTTTTTTTATTTGTTAAATATTACTATATCGTATATCTAATTCATATATCTTTACAATGATGGTGGTAATTATACACCTGCTCTATAAAACAAAAAATAATGTAATTTATTATGGTATGCATTGTATGTAAGAATATTATATAGCAATCACCTATTCACGAATAAAAAAAAAACAACAACAACAACAACAACAAGAGAACTGTGTTTGTATTAGATATATGTATAGACGCATTGTTAGATACCAATATGATAAGAAAAGCACGAAAAACGTTTTTTGTTTCCGTGTATATATATTAATCGAATGAATTGTAATATAAAAAGATTTTTGCTGCTTTATAAAATTTAGCTTTCTCTTTGAAATGTACTTTAACTTAAGATAGCTACCAATAAAATGTAATCGTTTTATTTATTCATTTTTTTTTTTTATTTTATAGATACATAGGTTTGGCAGTTTGATTTACAAAAAAAAAAAAAAAAAAAAAAAAAAAACATTCTATGTAATAGTAGTAATAGTACACTTAATTTTATAAGATGAAAATTAAAAAGAGTTCAGATTTATACAATTTTTTTATTTTTTTTTCTTGCTTTGAGATAAATTTCAAATATGTACAGTAGATATGAGATACATGATAAATATTGCAAATAAAAAAAAAATGTATGTTCAACATTTTTCTTTAAGTGGTTATAATCAATATATAACGGTTATTTCAAAAAATCATATTACTTTTAAATCGTGCTTCAATTAAAACACTGACTTGTTGGTTGATTGGTTGATTTGATTATATCGTTGATGTATGTATGTATGTTTTTGCAAGAGCGCAAGACAAAAACAAAAAGAATGAACTAGAAAAAAATTGAAATAATTATAATTATTATGTGGAATTTTCCGGAAATTAAGGAAAGGTGCTTAATTAACACAGGTGTACATGCAATTAATTCAAAAGATAAAATTATAATCTGATTAAAATATAACAACCTACTATATGTGTACACTGTTAACTTAAAGAGAAATTAAAAATTTATTGCCTTCACATTAAAATGAGTATACCTACATATGTACATATAGAATTAGATAACTTGAAATCAAGTCTCTTTTCGTACATATTTTAATTTTTAATTCAATCAATTAGCTGCAATTGATAAAATTAGATCGCATAGTAAAAATACTGAAATACTGAATCTAAAAAACTAAAAAACTAAAAAAAAAAAGAGAAAAACATTTTAGCAATGAATACATATTTTCAAATAGCTGTAAGCATACTTTAAGTCATTTCAAAACGATTTAACCGTTTTACATTTAGAAATATTTTTTCTTGAAATCTTTGAAATTACATGATCGATACAAATTACTTCTTTCTTCAAAAATTAGTTGAACTTTTTAAGATTTTGTTTTTTTAAAAAGGAGAAAAACTGTTTTGTTTTTCTTTTAAGTTTTTATAATTAATTGTATTTTGTAAGAAAAATTTAAAAATGAAATTGTAAAGGAATTTAATTTATTTTTTTCAACAAAATAAAAGAAAAATTTCTTTCCGAGTTTTTTTTTCAATATATCGCTTATATATTTGTGATTTAGTTTTTTTTTTTTAATGCCAATAAAGTAATGTGTATATACACGAAAAAAACCGTATACGTATACCTACATGAGATATTTTTCATTACAAATTAAAAATTAAACCCATCAAAATTGATGATAATTTGCTAGACAGGTGGTTTTGCTCTACTTTGTTCATTTTTACATTTACGTTACATTTATCATTAAAATGTAAAATTAAAAAAAAAAAAAAATTATAATAAAAATAAAAATAAAAAACACAAGAAAATTATTTCTATATATAGTCTGACTATCAATGATTTTCAGTGCAGGCCTTATGCGTTCATTACGATTGCATTATATTTAGAGAACACAAAAATACTTTTTTATTATAGCCATTTGAAAATAAAATTTAAGAGTCACTATACTAACACCCGTCCTATTCCACATTCAAAAGGCAACTGAATTGAAATGATTGCAGAACAATTATTATCAACCATTACTTAATACTTGGTCTACTCTACTGTTTAGTGTCTACTTGTCTAGTGCTATTGCTATATGCTTATGCTATGTGAAACAGGAAATGAATAAAAACTTGAAAAGTTGCTTGAATAGGCTCTTAGTATGTTGTATGTAAAAAGACAAAAAAAAGGAAATGTGGAAAATGAAGTGCCCGAAACGAGAACAGGAGTACCGATTTACAACATATTTAAAAAATGTATTCTATGTTATATGAAATATTCGGAGATTCTGGTAACATTGTTTTGTTAGTGAAATGCTCTTATTATAAAGAATAAGAGAAAGAAAAAAAATAAATAAATACTCCCACATGGCATGCACTGAAAATCATTAATAGACAAACTATAAATGTATTACACACATGAATTGTAGATATACGGTATGCGTACTGTGTACGTGTAACATTCAGAAAATACAAATCTATTAGAAACGTTAAAATATATAATCATTGTCATTTATACATGTATAACAA
This sequence comes from Anthrax anthrax, assembly GCA_963971155.1. Classification (NCBI taxonomy): domain Eukaryota; kingdom Metazoa; phylum Arthropoda; class Insecta; order Diptera; family Bombyliidae; genus Anthrax; species Anthrax anthrax. The sequence goes on from OZ020120.1 coordinate 21,483,304, forward strand.
TTTAATGATTTATTGCAACAAATGTTTGGCTTTATATTCATTATTATACATTATAAAGTTGAAAATTTCGTTTTACTTTTTTTTTGTTAATTTTTCTATTTTTTATTTTTAAATAAATTTACAGAAATTAACAGTTGCCGTGTATTATTTTATGTTTCATATATTGATTTCATTTTAAGGAAAATTTTTTTCCAAGAGAGAATGTGATTGAAACATCAAGTGTAAATTTTACAATACACAAACAAATATAATTTCGCGTGTATATTTTGTGAAATTTTGCAAACAAAAAAAAATTTTCTCTAATTAATTTTTTTCAATTTCATGTAGACATAAAATAAATGAAAAACTACATTAACTTTCATATTTATGTACACACATACATACATACATAAAAATGAAACTATAGTAATATGAACAGTGCCTGCGTGCATGCGTTACATTGTATCTATGGTTGTCTTATCATCTGTTTAATTTCAATTAAATCATTTAGATGATCATAAATATGTTTATGCAAAACAAACATAATGGGTTGTATATAATATATTTTTTTTAAAAATGAAAAAATAAATTAAAAAGGATTGAAATGAAAATCCATTTTTGAAAGATCTACTAATCCTACAGTCATATTTTCATTTTATTTTCAAAAAACAAAAAAAAAAGAAAAGAAATTTAATGTCATATAAATTGTCATAAAGTTTAAAATGATCATAAAAATGAATAAAAATTCATAGTATTTCATTTTTAGTAGAAAGTAAATGGTTGAAAATCAATAAAAAAAATATTTTTCATTTTTTGAGAAAATTTTTGTAAAATTTCTAAGTTTAAAAAAAGAATAAAAAAAAAAATTCATTTTTGATTTAATATGAAATTAATTTTATTATAATTTTAATAAATTTAAATTTAAATAATTTTAAACATTTAAGAAATTCAATCTGATTTTATATAAAAAAAATTCTGAAGGATGTTGACTCTAAAATGAAAATTAACCTCTTTGAAGCAAATAATGAAAATATATCATACCTCCTCCATTGAAGTAAAGAAAAAATAAAACCAAAAAAATATATATTTCACTTATTTATAGTTTTTAAGAACATATGTCATACATTTGTTGACAAAAAACAAAAATTCGTTCATCATATGCGTTCGTATGATAGAAATTTATTTATGGATAATGTTTTTTTAATTGAAAGATATGTATAGATAAAAAACAAAAATTATCCATGCAATGTTTATTTTATTTAACAAATTGAAATTTTAATATTTTTTGAAAATAAAAAAATCAGATTGGACACATGATGGTAATTACTAATTAACATCAAATAAACAAAATGGACAATTAAATTTTTCATTTATTAATTAAGTTAATTAAATTCGACAATATATTGATATTATCTAAGTACATATGAATAAACGTATGTAAATAGAATGAATAAAAAAAAAAAAAAAACAAACACTCTTTGTTTAATACACATGTATACATATGCTTTCATATATTTGTATTACATGCTTACGTATTAATTTCCCTAAGGATGAGAGTTTCCAATTAGTTTTCAACTATACCATATGTCCTTACATAAAAAATGAAAAATAGAAAAAAAAAACATTTTTTTTTCCTTTTTCCAAGGAGTTCATTCGTACATATGTTCAGCTGAGATAGCTTTTTGAAAAACATTTTCATTTTAATTTAAAAATAGCATAACATATACATACATTTGTAAATCGACCAAATTTAAATGAGGGATGAGATACACGATATCTCTATTTCAAATCCATATAAATGCATCCATGTGTCGTTTAATTTACCTAAAAGCCACCGCATTTCATACACACAGCTGTAATCTATACGACACATGTGAAAATGTTTACAGTTTTGTTTTATATATTTTATTTGTATCCTATCCTATATTGTCTCTCACCCACCCCAATTGATTTTTATTTATTTATTTTTATTTTTTCGTTGCCTTCTTTATTTTCATTACGAAATTTACACGATTCTTATTACCGTCAAGAAGTCATTGATCTGGACTTGTCTGCAATAAACACCCTTTAATTTTTTTTTTTCTTTTGTATATGAATGTCATTCCACTAATAAGTATATACGTAACTTAAAATATATCCATTTGTCTATCCATCATGTATATTTCGTCTGTATATGTGATCTATTCAAAATGTGGAGTGAGTATAAAAGTTTTGATGATGAGTATTATATGAGCCAAACCGATAAGTATTGGGGTTGAATGTTTTGTCCGTTTCTCAGTAAACATGTTTATTCATTCATTTGTTTGGTATTTAGGAGTGTACACTTGTTTATATCATATATTATACAAAATGATGCTGGAATGGGGTGGTGGTTGTATTCTTTTATCTAAGATAAAAATGAGAATTGGATACTGTGTTTACATTTTAAATTATACATAATATAATACAAAGTAAATGAAAAGAAAATTCTTATTCATTCCCTTCTATTTTCGTTTTTCGTCACTGACTTTGATTATGTAATTCAACAAAAAGCATTATAAGACGAACAACTGTTAGATTCTTGAAGGGTGGATACGGAAATGATATTATTGTATACGAACATTGTATAGACACATGTATGAATAAATTCTCATATTTATATACTATTGCATCCCTTAACATCAATGTTGTATATTTTGTTTTCGGACGATCAATCTTGATTAACTTTGATTTTATTACTATTTTAAATTTAGTATATTTAACTAGAGAAATCAATGCTGTACACATCTATGCACTTAATTGTACACATGTATGTACATAAATTGAATAAAATGACAATGCATTTAGTCACTTTATAATGTCATTTAATAATAAATAAAATCTCAGTTGTGATGTTCACGGATATTTTCATTTTCTTTTCATTTTATTATTCTATAAATTATGATTATTGAATGCTTTTTGACATTAAAATGCTAATGCATTTGATTATATGACGTACATATATTTTCCTTCTTCTTTGAAATGTGATAATTTGAAGTTGCAAAAATGAGAGAAAACAAAAACTTGTTAAGAAATTCATAATGTTTAATTACTAAAATGCATAAAAAACAACAACAAAAGATATTGAAAAGAATTAATTTGTGTAGTAAATTAATAATAAAAAAAAAAAGAAGACGCAGAAAAAATTAATTAATTTCTTCCTTAATTTTAAATAAAATTACATATGTATGGCTTTTATGTTTTAATTTACTACAAAATTTCTACCGTTTTTATTTTTTGTTTTTATCCATTAAACGATATAATATTTAGCCACCGTATGTATATTCGTGCATTATATAAATGGTATTCTTTCATATCACATTCATAGTATTTTTTTTATTTTTTATTTTTTTGTTTTTAAATGCATTTTTGTTTTTAAAATTTATATAATGAATGTGTGAAGCTAATTAATAAACAAAAAATTTATATTCAAATTAATGAAATTATTACCATATTCATAAATCGAACAACCGTGATGAAGTCATTGTTTTATTTTTTCGTTTTTCTCAAACGTCTTTGGTATGTTTTTGAAATTTTTAAAAAAAAAAAAAAAAATAATAATAAAATAAAAATTTAAAACAATGAAATAAACATTTCTTAAAAATAATTTTTGCTTTTTTTACCTTGGGTTATGAATCATTTGTCATCTTTTTAAAAAGTTGTAACTTTTCGTTTCATTATTTTTGTGCTGAATGCAGTGTAAATCATAAATTTCAAAAACAACAAAAAAAAAAAATGCACATATGTGAATGTGAATACATTTATCTGAGTGTATATTTAATAAGTATAGATGCCAACATAAAGTACATTTTAGAATAGAGTTTACCTCAAAAAGAAAAATGTATTAAACTAAACTTACAGCCGTTGCATATGGAATATACCAATACTAAACACTGTAAAATCATAAATATACATGTAAAAAAGTACAAGTACATTTTTTTATTTTATGTGGTACAATGATTACACTGTCAATATATAAAATGGTTAAATAGCTTAAAAATATACATACGTACATACATATATATACTAAAGTCTATATAAAATTTAAAAAAGAAAAGTGGAAAAATTATGAAAATCCATTATACGCTAATAGTTTAAAAAATGACAGTACGTGATAATTGATTGATCATTAGTCATTTACATGGATTTCATTTAATAAATTATAATTTTTATCTATCTAGTCAGGTAACATATTCGTAAATATGGCATAATGTAACATAAGAAGTATATAAAATGTTCATACACATATTTTTAGGTGTTGTACATTTTTATGTGTGTACACAATCAAGCTCATAGTTGTATGTGGTTGTATAAATGAAAATAGGCAAAATAACAAATAACAATATGTAATATGTACACATAGAAAACAAGAATAGAAAACCATAGAAAACACAAATTTAAAATAAAATCTGCATTTTGATATAAAATGTTGTTAACTAAAAAAAAAAAAAAAAGTAAAAACAGCAATAAAAATCAAAACTATTTTCTATTTTTCTTCATATACAAAAAGCAATTGAATAACAATTGAACCATATCAATTTAAAAGTTTTTCTTCCGGTTATTATATTTTACAAGGCGAATATAAAAGAAAAATTTAACTAAAGAAAAAATGTATTACAATTTTATTATTGACCGATTTTATGTTTTATTATGAATGTACAACACAAAAAAGAAAAAATAAAAATTAAAAATCTTGAAAACAAAATAATTTTCACCTTTAATTTGTGGAAACTACAAAAAGAAGTAAAAGAACAAGAAGATCCAAAAGAAAAACGAAATGAAAATAAGGAATAAACACATAATAATATTTTTGTTATATTCTTTATATCCATCCTTGTACATATATTTCTTATGGATCATAAAATTTGTTGGATCTTTTTAACGTGAAATATAGTCTACCGCCCAGGTAAATTGAAGAACCAATATTGTTGTACATATATACATCGGTCGGTACCACCAAATCATCATCATCATATTGCAAAGAATTTTATTGAGGAAGAACAATTATCTTGAATGAAATTACAAAAGAAAAAAGAAAAAAAATTTGATGATGGTCGGCATGAATTTTATATGCATGAAATGATTTTGTATTTAGAATGAATATAACATTCATATAAACATGATGAGTATAAAAATGTCATGGTCAATCATTTTGACCATCTTTCGGATGACTTGACTTTAACAACCGAATAATATGGATTACAAGTAAAAGTACTTTCATATATGTATGTACATTGTTATATGATGTGAAAAAGGAAAAATTTTATTAATAAATTAAAAACAATTGCCAGGCATTACAGTACATACACCTATACTTTCATTCTGTACCATGTCCATAAGAAACATACATACACCTATGTATGCCCTAAATTGTTATAACACTTCAAAAAGCAATTAAACGTCCAATTAAAATAAAATTATTTACGCCCACCTGTAAATATATTGTAAGACCTCCATGTTAAATATAATAAATGCTAACAATCAATAGGAAGTACATTGATTGCTTGTAAGATCACTTTTTAAATCGTATTCATGTTTACATACTTTTATAGAATTATTATATATTCAGTGAAAGATAAACAAAAATTCGTTATAGTAGCACTTTTCTAAATGTATTAAAAACTACATAGACATTTAAGAAATTTAAAAAAAAAAAATCATTCATCATTTTTTAAGGATATTTCTACGATCATGTCACTAATCACACATATACACATAAATTACATATGCGTGTATCTTCAAGGAAAGATTTTTTTTATAGATAAATCTTTTATGTGCATGTAGGTACCATGTACGTAAATTCCACTTAATAATAAAAATATAAAATATATTTTCTCTCCATTACTGTAAGTAATATAATTTTTTTTTTCGTTAAATTTCCAATATATTTAATGTATGTAATTAAAATTAAAAAAAAAAAAAAAAATTAAAAGAAAAGCTCTCCATAGAATGTAACAAATAACCCATTCATGATCGTTAAAAAAAATAAAAAAATAAAAATAAAAATAAAACTCTGTCTGTTTATGTAATACACACATGTATAAAATAATACAATGTTAATGTTGTTATATTTGATCACCTACAGCGTAAATAAAATCAATTTGTAATGCTTAAAAAATCATTTATACAACAATAATGAAGTTGAAATGTTGTAATAACACTTCTAGCTGTATCAATACAAACGTATAGTTTTTATAAAACATTTCATCCATGTATATATACGATTTAAAAGTACATTAATTGAAAGAATAAAAATGTTTAAAAATCAGTTAATATAAAAAATTTAAATAGAAAAAAGAAAACGAAATGAAAAAGTTTTATAGATCTTTTTGATGTTTACGGCAATAACGAATGATCAATGAAATTTTCTACATACGTACATATGTAGAAGAAAAAATTCCATATTTTTTTTTTTTATTGATTCAATTTGATCTGTAAATTTTTTTTTCATAAAATTTCTAGATTATAATATAAATTCCATTAAATATACTTAGATATTTACATACATATGTATTTAGTTCACACCTCCACATCGAAATGAATTTCATTTTTTCATCCTTTAGGTACATTTTATGCTCTTTCATGAAAGTGCGAAAATAATTATTCTTATATTTATGTACAAAATGCATTATAAATAATTTAAAAAGCATGATTTTCTATTTCACATAATCAAACAATTTTTTTCACACTACATATAAATAATTATAGATTGACCAAAACAATTTGACAGTACCCCACGCATCCCATGCATACTGAATGTTTTGTTTATGGATTCTATCAAATATTACAGTAGAACTAATGCAATTTAACCATTAAAAAAGTTCGTTACTTATTTAAATTTTTTGTTTTTTTAAATTTTTTATTTTCAACAATTTATATGAATACATTTTACACTAAAAAGAAGACGAATAAAACACAAATGTTTTATGCAGATGTAAAATACTTTTATTTGCTTTTATATGTTGCTAAAGAAAAAGTTATATATTTCGTGAAGAAATAAAAAAAAAATACACATTGATCGTGTTGTATAACATAAAAACAGCATCAAAGTCGAAAAGATAGATGAAAGATAAAACTGCATAAAATTTCTTTTTATAAAGAGATAAATAAATCTATATTATTGAGATGGTACTTAGGTTTACGAGTATATTGAATATATGTATGTACATATAGCAATAATATAAATATGACCCTCGGGTGGACAGGCGCCCCACATTGTGTTTTTGAATTTCTTATAAGAAATGTATCTGCTTTGTTTTTTTTTTAAAAAAAAATTCCATAATAAAAACTTTACAACTTCCAAGGCAATAGGAATAGAAAAACCTTTAGAATATGAAGTTTGCAGGGGCATTCATAAAATTTTTTCATTCGTTTGTAAATGTGTTCTTAATATTAGAAAAAGATGAATTTTATATCATGTATACAAAATGATATGTATCTTTAAAAATACTTTGTATATATGTATATCGATTTTAATTCAATATCATGCATATAGAATAGCAGAATACTTAAATAGCATAGACTCGCAATAAAGTAACTATTAATATTTAACAATTTTCGCGCACATGTTTACCGTATGGGTAAATATATAATAATGAACTACAGGAATAAATGGAGAATTCTTGAAATGGGGCTACAGATGGATCCTATATCTAAGATTAATTTTGTTTTCTTCTTATGTATATATGTACAATACATATGCAAACATATTATTCAAAATAATTTTCTTTTATTTATAAAGATAAAAACTACACAATACGCATTAACTATAGAAAAAAAAATTATATTCTATTGCATTTTTGTTTTTAGAAAAGAATTTGTAGTACATTTATAGTTAACAACTAAACTATAAATATGTACGTTAATGTTTTATACTCTTCTTGTTTTTTTAAAATATAAGATGTATAAATGTAATTTTAATCTGCCAAGTATCTACTATATTCTATGTTTTGTTACTAAATTTAAAATTGTATAATATACTCACATGTATAAGATATTTTAAAAGTTATTGTATATTAAAATGCTAAGATAGATGATATCTTTTGCCACATTCTGTAAAATATCTAGAATATATTATATGTACATTGTATACAGTATATTTTTCATATGTATGTACAAGAATAGACCATTGAGGCCATTAACAGGCTACCAGACAATCATCACTTGGTCTGTCGAGCATGAATAGATTGCCAGAGATTTATCACTTTCACGGTAGTATTTTCATATTATACTGTTTTGTTTTTTTTCAAAATCACGTAAATTTATGTGTATGTAAAAGAAAAAAATTTTACAACAATATAAACTGTACACTCTAATTATTATGAAAGATGAATTGATGAACAACATAGTTCTTTAGATAAATGAATGTGATAGATATAACTATCTAGTAGATGAATTGGATGAAATTTATGTTTAAAATTAAGTAAATTATTATGAGAAATAAAATATGAAAAAATTATATGTAATTTATTTGTTAAAATAGTGATGAATTTTTAAAGCCTAGGTAAACTTATTATCTTATTAAAATCATCGGGATTCGGGTAAAAAGTTTAATAAAAATATTTTTTTTAAGATTTAGCAAAAATTATTCTCTCTGAAAAACAAATCTTTCTAATTGCAAAGAATTTGGTGTACATTCGTTATTTTATTTGAAATTAAAATTAGAAAATGAAAATCATTTTTCTTAGAAAATTACATTTAAAAATGAACGATACTTGTATTAAATCAAGAAATGAGAAAAAGCAACAAATCTTGATTTTTTTTTTTTTTTTGAATTTTAAATGATAAATTCCAACATACCCGTACATACATGTACCCACACCACCTCTATAATTTAATGTAACATTTGACATGATAAATCAATAAAATTTGATTTTATTCAACAATTTTTAGCTTTAATTTAAATGATTTATTATTAACAGTGGCTCACAATGTATGTATATACATTTTTGTTTTCTCTCTTTAAATCTTCTGTTCATATATTTGTATCTAAGGTATTTTAAAAATCTAAAAATGAATGTACACGTACATATGACTGTATAATTTGGTGTCATACATTCGTTATAAAAATTATATTTATTCATTTTTTTTTGTTTATTTTTATTTATTTGTTATTTTTATAATCTCGTCAACAAGGTGATACTGAAAATAATTTTATAGCTACCATATGTCACCAAAGATTTTCTCCAATTTATATACATTTTTTTTTGTCTTATTTTCAAATGGCAAAAAAAAAAAAAAAACAAAACACATGAAAAATGGTTTTTGTTAAATTTAAAAGTAATGTAATAATTAAGCCGAATTTTTGTATAATACATCGTATAAAAAAATTTTTAAATAATCTGGCAAGTAAAGGGAAATAAAATTGAAAGATGACATCCATTAAAACGATAATAATAATGATGATGATGATGATGATGACGTTAAAAGAGTGCATATTGCAAATGGTATATAAAAAAGCACTCTTTTTTAAAATCCATTTTTGATGAATTTTTCATATTATAATTTTATGGTTTGAACCATGTAACATTATAAATATTCACGTGTATATAATTAATTAAATAAAAAAATATATCAAATAACATTTCCATTATACGTATTTTATGCTCTTATAAATTATAATTTATAATTTAAATGGGATTTTTTTTTTGTTCGTTATTGCATTTAAATTTCTAATTTAAATCAATTTATAATAATAACCAGATCTAATGACATCGCTTTGTATGTTTTTTTTTTTCTGCTTTTCATTTTTTCTTATGAATTTTAATTAAATTCAAATTAAAAATTTAATAACAACAACAAAAATATACATTTTTGCAGTGTATAATTTTCCCTTATTTTCTACATGTTTTCGTTTTGATTTATTTTTTATTTCGAATGCAAATTGATTTCTTACATGTGATTATCTGTTAATGATATTTTATCGAATTTGAAAAAAAAAGAAAAAAAAATGATTTTTCCGGAAACATCAAAAGATATTTTCTTGATCGTTTTATGCATAGTAGCGTAGCAGTGTTATTCATAAATATTAAAATAAATTTCATTTTTCATTGTTTATATATTTCGCTTATATTATTATTTTTTTTATTTATTTATTGGTATTTTTTGTATTTCTCTGGTATTATTCGTTGATATTTATAAGAAAAAATATTCAAACAATTGGCGTCTCATAAAAATCGGAAAATGAAAATAAAAATACTTCAGTCTACTCAAATTGTATACAAGTGTAGATGAGGACTGGGGATATGTTATTGTGATACAGTATTCCGCCTCCACTTACATATTTCCTCACACGTTCATTCTTTCAGTTTAAAAAAAATAAAGAAAATGACTGAAAGTGTAAATTATTTTAGACGACACCTGACAAATATGTATCTTTTTTTAATTTTGAATACAATGCGCTTCATTTTTAATTTATTGTTATATTTTTTTATTTTAAGCAAACAAAAAAAAATATATATATAAAAACATGTACCTATATATGAAATGAAAAGAAAATTTCGATTTTATTTTCATTTTTTCATTGAAATTTATTTCCCACAATTCGGTATTATCTACGTGTGTGATTTTTATATGTAAAAATTCTTTTCTATACAGTTTTGTTATTTTCAGAAAAAATGTTTTCTTGTTTTTTTGTTTTCTTTGGCTATCATTTTGTATTTTTATTTTAAATAATTGCTTAACATTTGGTCAATTTTTATCAAACAAATTAATTTGTCATATGGCTCCGTGTCTGATTTATATACAGATTCTGTGCAATATAATGCGATTTGTACTAGCTCAACATTTGTACTAGCTAAAAGAAAAACAACAACATAAAATACAGTACAACATTGTTTAATTAACTTAATTACAATTAAGGATAACAAGTGTTCACTATATAAATGCATATTCAAAAAAAAAAAAAAAAATCATCAATTTATAATTCTCCAGTTATTCCCTTTTTTTTTCTAAGTTATGACTATTATTATTATGATGATGATTACATCAAACAAATATCCGTGACCAAATAAAAATGTAATCTGAGCTTTTATATCGGATTAGACCTCTGTTGTGTTTATACTGTTTTCCCTATATTAGTTGTAGCGTGAATTTAATGTACACATATAAAATACATGTATATTATAATATATCTCATCATATATTTTCTAGTCCTTGTACAATAGAAAGGTTATAAATACTATAATCATATTGCAATAAAAATGATGATGATGAAAAGTTGATTTTTTATTATTGTATTTGTATGCCCACGTATACACTTATATTCAAGTCACCCAAACATAAACAGGAAAATATAAGAAAATATATATATGGCAAATAAAATTCTTTAAACCATCAATATAATGAATGATTACAGCAACAAAATTACACGTACATATGTATATGCATGTTTGTTGTATGTTGATCCTTTCTGGATACATCAGCTCTTCAATATGCCACATTATAAAAAAAAAAATTAGGGTGAATTTGTACATGTGTACAAATATCCATATATTTTCCTTACACATGTACAGAAAATTTTCTGAAAAAGATCATACCCCTTAAAAATATTTAAAAGGTTGAATTTCTTGTTTAGATTATTTGTCATGTGTTTATTGTACGCATACGGCTTTATATATACATTGTACATACATATGTATATTTATTTGTATGTTGCAGTCAATTTTTGAACATTTTCATTTTCATTATATTATTGTTCGCGATAGCATTTTGACTGCCATAAGGCTTACTAATCTTTTCATTTGTTACAAAAACGAATGTTAAAATCTGTGTTATTTAGATGCATTTTATTTTGTTCACAAAAAAAAAAAAAAAAAATGAAAAAAAAAAAGAGTGAATGAATTAAATAAAAATGTTAAGGGGTTGATATTGTGTTACATACAATGAAAATCATCATCATATCATTCTATAAACATTATTAAAAGGTATATGGCATAATGGTGACAAATGTTTAAGCAATATAACAAGGATAAAATAATATTATAATGTAATGTGTATAAGGAAAGCATGTTTTATATTATTGTTTGACTGTTATTATACACTACAAACCACTTATGTATTTATTTTATTTATTTTATTTTTTTTGTTAGATCAGGACAACAATTATGAATTTTAAATATAAATAAATTTTGAGTGTGCCAACGCATAAATACCTAACGTACATACATATGTACATACATATATTACACTTGAACATTTGTTTAATGCATTTTGTATACAACACATTGTATTCGTATATAGTCAACATTTATTTTATACTACATTATTTCTGTTCAAATTATGACATTTGTTAATATTATGTCACATTATGAATGAATACAAAAAAAAAAAAAGAGAATATTGACCATGAATTTAATATGCCTTCTATTAGATTTATTTTCTTAATGAATTCATGAAAATCTTCAATTAAACAATGTGTGTGGAACCTTGTTTGTTATTTTATGCCCATGATGTATGTATGTGTTTTGAATGTGTTGATTTTTGTAAGGGTATCCTAATAATTTATTCAGGAATATTTTTTTGGTCCTAAATTTTCGTAACAAAGCTGTGCAAATTTTTTAAAGAATTTCCCATTAATTTATTTATTGTTTTATAAATTAAACAAAAAATAAAGAGAGCTTACGTGCAAAGGAAATCAGATCTTAATGTGATTTATGCTTTTGTTAACAAATTTTGTGCGCATACGAGAGAGGACAACAAAAATGTAATTTACTACATATTTTTGTTTGGTATGATGATTTGTTGGTTGTAATAATAATTTTTATTTTTAATTACTCAATTTTAATATGATCGACCCATGTTTATAAATCAATATATAACGACATTTTTAATAACTAAAATTTGATACTTTGCAGTAATAATTCATTTTTGAAATATAGTATTTTGAAAAATTATTACCAATTTTATTTACGTTACATAGAAACTGAAAAATTTTTTCATATGTAATTACTTTTCCAATCAATTTTTGTAATTTGAAATTCATCAAACTATATGCATAGTATAATCCAGTATCACATAAACGAATATATTGTATATAAACATTGTTGTAAGATAATTTTCAAAATCTATATATTAATATTTACTTATACGTATGTATAGGTATATGTATATACACTAAAACAATAATTTCTTGAAACTGACTGTAAGTAATAAAATTTTCAGTTATTAACTTAAAGACAGTTTTTCTTCATAAACAATATCGTGTTTATAGGCTTTTATGAAACTGCGGCTCATTTATGAATTTTTATTGTAAAATATATGTACATATGTATATGTAGTATCTTGATATTTTAAGATTATATTATTTTCATTTCTTTTTGTTTTTTCAATTGTGATATAAGAGGCAACATAGTACCATAACAGCAACAACAACAACATAATAAGAAAAAAGTAGCAGTAACCATATAACAGCTGTTCAACGCCTGCGATACGCTATTATTTTATAATAAAATGTATAATTTTTTATTTTCAATTTTTTATTTTTTTTATTTTTTTTATTTTATAAAATTTGCTTTTGTTGCTGTTTAAGCTTTATTATTGTTGTCGAGTGTTACATTGCTGTGTATCTATCAATATATGCTAAATATACATACATATATAATAAATGCATAAATTGCAAATATTTTGTCGTTAATAGGTGTTTGCTGTGAATATTATTGTTATTGCCAATTTATAAAGTTATTACTCATTTGAAACAAATCGCATGAATGTCTGAATGGCTATGGTAGTTCAAAATTTAATTCACACCTCAAAAAACAAAACAAAACAAAAAACAGAAAGATTATTATATTGTACAATTTACATTATAATATTTGATATTATACAGCATATGTAAATGTAACATTTGTCTGTATATTGTCTGATGTATACAAACAGCAAACAACATAAACATTTTATGTTATAACAAAATCTATCTGTTGTATGTTTTTTTTTTTTTTGATTTATTTATTATTTTTTTGATTTTTATATTAACCATTAGATATTAGATGTTGTGTATATGCATGTTTATCTATAAAACTAACAATTTATTTAGACATAATACACATTTCATATAATATCAATTTTGTATGCATGTACCATTGTACTTATTATTATTACACATTATTATTATTATTATTATTATTTTGTATTGAATTGCATGTTAGAATGCATACATAAATGCATATAAGCAAAATATAAGTTATCTTATAAAATAATAATAAAATAAAAATAATAGCAAAAAATAAAAATAAAATAATAATAAGTAAGTAAGTAAAGTAAATATATTGTGATCTTATATGCATATATATACATCGATACATACATATATGTGTATATATACTGTACATATTATTTTGTTACTTAACATGTTCAATAGAAAACGCCATGTCATTTATCATATGCGGTTTTTAAAGAGATGTTTTCATTAACGAAAGAATTTTCCGTTGACTTTATATACACCTATATTCATTCATTCATTATTTTTATTCATACATAAGTATATATATACACACGCATTCGTACGCCAAAAAATAGACAGGTATTTATATAAGATAATTCATATCTTTGTATATGCGATAATATTGGCAAGTCATGTTTTACAGCATTATTATTATTATTATTATTATTATTATTATAATCGTACGGTATGAAAAAAAATATATTTAAAAATTTTTGTATATAAAAAATGTAGTGGCTTTTTAACACATATACAAATGTGTACATTACTGAGATTGTATGCATGAATGTATCAAGTAAATTTTAATTTTCCGTTTATATATTATACAGTCATCTTGCATATTGTCATAATGAAAATTTTTTTTTATTATGACATGAAAAACTATGATAGCATACATAGATATAAATGATGCAAATAGACAACATCATAAAATAGATTTCACACGTTACCATGTACCGTAAAAGATTTGTAAGTAAAACTTCGTATACTCGTACAACATTGTAGTAAAATGAAATTATTGTCCATACCATTTTGATACCATCATGAGAAAATATTATTCAAGATAAATACAATGATGAAGAGCTGTTAACTTGTGGTTATAATTGCGTTGAAATGCGAGTATTATTTAAGTAAAAAAAAAAAAAAAAAAGTTTGTTATTATTTTTTTCTTAAGCACTAATACTATCTTACCTGCGTATAATAAAATAGAAAATTTATATAAAATATTGTAAACGAAAAGGAAAATATTTATAAGATAATGAAAACATATATAAAGTGAATAGACACACATATGCCATATGAATGATAATCAATTTTTCAGTGTTAAATATTTTAACCGCAAAATACATACTTGAATTCTTCATTTGTTTTTTTTTCAACTTATGATTTACGATTATCTGTATACAAACATATTTTGTTAAATTGAAATACCATTTGAAAAAAAAAAATTAAAAAAAAAAAATAAATTAATAATGAAAAAGAAAACAAGTTGTGTTTGCTAAAGAAAATGTCAACTTTATAATAAATAAATTCATTTACACTTTTACATGGCTGCTATATTTACCGTTTATATTAACAAAATTGAATTTGAAATAAAGTAATTTTCTATAATATTGACAGAATACAAATCATAAAATTTATCAATGTATACGTATCCATTTAATATTACATTTTAGAAAAACACTCGTAAATATTAGAAAAAAAAAAAATATATGAAAAATATTAATAAAGTTTTCAAAAGATATTAAATGGTTTTTTTTGTTTTGCTTTTTCTCGCCTTTTTCTTCATCTATTGAATTTTCATTAATAATAATAATATCTCGTTATATTTATTAAATACAACATTTTACGTTAAAATTCATTTAAAAATTAATTTTTATAAATAAAAAATTGTTTTCATATCAGATAACAGTGTACGCAAGTTGTATGTACTTATATCAAATATCATTTTTACATTTAAAAGAAGTCGTATATATACTAATTCCATCTAATTCATTTTAAACACCTTTCAATTTAAGCATTCATTTTTTTAATAATAAACATACACATTACATATGTATGTCACGCGTGTGCAAATACATCATCAATTACAATTAATTTTTAATTCCATTCCTTCAAAAATAAAATAAAAAATTATAAAAAGATAAAAAAAAAGAAAATCTATAAAGTCGTAAGTAATTACTGAAAACATTTGAAATGCTTCTTTTCATTAATGTATTAAAAAAAAAAGGATAAAATTTAATAATAACTTGATATTCTGATAATAATCAATAATAAAATATTTTTTTACTACTTCAATTTTGCATTTGTGAAGCATATCAAATTCAATGAATGTGTATGTTCTTGTATGTACGTACTATATACTCGTATATGTACATTTTATCCTGTAATAACCAAATATAGTCCTTATACAAATATACATTAAATAAAATAGTCCTTAAAAGAAATGAATGCATAATTTATATGAAACCCTTTAAAAAATTCCAATAAAACGTTTTCCAATTTAAGTCAAATTTGTGCACGTGCAAGACTTGAATATATAATCAAATATGAAATGAATATAATAATACAATCCATAACGCATCCCCAATTCCATTGAACAGCTGGCTAGAAAAACTGGGATTATGTAAGGTGCTTTTTTGTCTACATACATACATATATAGTACTTTGCTCTAAAAGCATTTTTCTATATTATACAAATGAAAATTCCATATGTATCTGTGTATGTGCTATATTGTACGTTACATTTAATATCCCCGCAAATGTTGAGGTGTGTCAAACTTAACGAGCCTCAATATATTCATGATGTTGTTATGCATTACTTTCATACTCCCTCAGGATAAGAAAAGTTACAATAATGTAAAATCATACATGTACATATAATTATCCATTTGTTTAAATGTGTGTGTATTTATCTGATTTATAAAATAATATTCACAGTAATATTATATGTTAAACCAAGGGTTGCGTAATGTAATGTGGCTTTATGGGGGGATTTTTATATCGTTTGTTTTGTGGATTTCATATACAAGAAAATGGAAAATTCAAAAAATTTATAAAGTTATTGCGAAAATTCATTTGGAAAAATGGCGTCAAGTGTATGAAGATATTTTTGTTTTAATTTTTGTTTTTATTGTAAGTCGATGAAAAATGATTTATAATTTTGTCAAAAAGCAAAATCTGATATATTGTCAGTGTGTACTTCAAAGTTCAATTAAGAACAAAAATTGAAGTATGGAAAAGTGTTACAATTACTTATATGAAAATTTTTTTCAAAATTTCATTTTATCCTTAATCACATCATCGTACACTTCAGTTTAATAACTTATTTTATTCTGAAGAAAGTACGTTATTAATTTCGAACTCAAACCTTTTAATATGATGGTTGGTCCTTATTGAGTTTGTAAAAAGTAAATAATTGTCAAATGTACGGATATATGTATGCATGTACGGCCAGCTATACCTATATACAAATATGTGACATACTATACATCGATCATTGTTGAACTTGATTAAAAACTCTCATAATTTTATTGCTATCGTTTCAATTTTAAACACGTGTCCAAATTTTTCCTCATATACTAAAAACATTATTTTGTCGCTTCAATGAAAATCTGTATACATATTTTTTATGTTTACAATGTACATTTTAATTTTGTTGTACAAATACACAATTTAAACATTTGCAAATATTCGACATGTGTTTGATTTTTGTTTTTCACTTTTATAACATCCCAATTTCCCAATTGCATTGAAAATATTTCATTTTTCATCTGTACATTTTTATTGAACAACAACAAAACATGAATATCCTTGAATGAATTTTTATGTTAGTATGGAAAGGATACGTGTTCAAGTTCTGATATCGAAGATGATATATTTTTACGATGACATACCAAACCAACACCAGACGAATTCAAACAAATTAAAATCATTTCTTCCCCAAAATAAAAAAAAAATATTACCATGTTACTAAATGAAATCCTGTACAAATTACCGATATGCCAAAATTGTAAGATTCGTAATTAAGTTTACTATGTATTTAGAGTGCTTTTTGAAAATGTTGTGATTTTTTTGTATTATTGTTTCATTTTTTTGTTTTCTATGTTTCTCTGTAATTTTAAATTTGATGAAAAAATTAAATTAAGGACGTTTTTAGTTTTATACAATTAAATTTGATAAGCCGTGTATGTTGGAGTTTAATTGTATGTTGAATAATTTAATTTCGTTATACACATAGAAAATACAATTTGATTGTTAAGTAAAAGACGACAATAGAAACTTTAGAAAATTTTGTGGTTTTATGTTTTAGACTTTTGTGTACTGTTTGAAGTATACAAAAATCAAATTACTTTCTTCTGGTTCTAACAGTAAATGCTTAGACCCTTATTTCTTTTTTTTATCCCGTCTTGTATGCATGTGCATTAAATTTTCTACATACGTAAATGCATTATATTCTCTTCCTGTACATTACATTTCCGTAAGATATTTTGCATGTGGCATATAATGAATGGAAGTTCCGGTTCCTGATTGCACTATATATTGTGTGCGTTGTTGACTGCATACATACATACATTTGAAATACCATAAAAAGGATTTTTTCATCATTTTTAATTTCTTGTTGTGCATAAGTATGAGAATTGAAATTTTTCGTAATTCTTATCAATGAAATTTTTTATTCATTCACGTGACCGGAATTAAAAGGAATCTCATACTCCTGCACTACTCTATTTTATTATTACTGCAATACGTATTGTATTAATCAGCTGTTATACATTGGTTTTGGATAGGGTTTCAAAGAATTTGTATGTACGTACAAATATGCTTGCATTTGTTAAATATTTACAAAGTACTTTTGATATATGTATGCTATTTTCTGTATATGGATAGCTGCTGGCTATGATACATATATTATATAGCATTGTTTATTTATTTGTTTGTTTGTTTATGAATAAAAATACTTTAACATATCTGATTCTGATTATCATGATTATTATTATTACAGTTATACATTTTCATGTCTGTTAAATTTTTTGAAGTACTTTGAACTAAAAGTAGACATTTGTAGACATTTTAGACATTTTTCTTTTGTTTTTATTCTTTTTCATTTTAAATGAATGTATATGCATTTTGTATATATGATGTGTAGTATTTATTATGTGTATGCACTTTCTTTGAAGAAAAAGTCTCAACTCTTTTTGATTTCTTAAAGTAAATGCATATAAAAATATCTATTCACTAATATAGGTAAAGTACTTGCATATGTAGTCAAATTGTTATGTACGCATACGTATCATGAGGACCATATGTTTCGACTGAATTTAATTTTGAATTAAAAAACAAAAAAAAAAAAAAAAAACTAATGAAAATCTATGAAAAAAAAAATCGAATAATATGCAACATAAAATAATGAGATACTTTACTATGTTGATTTGTACCTATATACATATGTAACGTTAGGATGAATTTGTTATGTACGTACATACATCATTATATGAACAAAATAAAATAAAATAAAATAAAAAATAAAAAAAACTAAAATATGTATCTTAATTCTGTCTGCATTTTCTTACAATTGAACACGTGTTCATTACATTTTGCATTAAATAGTCGCTTATTATTTAAAATTTTATAGATTGACGTGTTTGTTTAATAGACATTTTAATGTAATGATATACACAAATGCAAGTGTTCACATATGCATTAATTGTGTATATTCTTTTGGTAATTACATTGCTTGGAAGAACAGCATCATCATAATCATCAGGAAATTTTCTACTAATAAAAATGATTTTTTTTTTAATTTATCAACATATACGTTAGTCGGTTTCTTTTCTTGCGTGTGTATAAAACTTCAAATATACATTTTTTTTTCTAATTTTCATTAAAAAAAAGAAGTAAAATGCATTTTTTACAATAATTTATAAAATTGTTAAGCGTAAGGGCGTCTATAAGTCTCCAAAGCGCCACGTGTACAAATTGTATGAGTTTTTATTTTTATTCATTTATTTAATTCTTTTAAGTTTAATCAGCTGTCCTTTTAATGTACTTAATGAGAGCATATAGTATATACATAGTCGATTTTAATACGCATACATACAATTTTATGTACATGTTTTGCGGTAATAAAGCTAAATAATATTATGCATTTCATATCTGAAACCTTAGAAAATATCGTTTGTAGATTTTGTAAATGCGTGACCCCTAGAAGCAATTTATTGCATTATTCACAAGCGCCACGTGTCAAGACACGCATCTTTTTAGAAAGATATTTGAACAAAAAGGGCGATGGCTCATTAAAATGATTGCACTTTGACTGTACATATATACTGTGTAATACATATGTATGTAATGTGTATACAATACGTATACATGCGTTAGCTTAACGTACAGTATTTAAATGAAATAAATATTTGGTAATATAAAGTTTTGAACAACCCTAAATTTTCTTTTATTGAAAATTATGTTTACTATAAGTTTTCATTTTGTTATTATTTTTTTATTGCTATAATAGTACACATAAATTGTACATTGTATAAAATAAAGTATAATATATTGTAGATTCAAAATAAACGATGAATTAATAACAAATAAAAAAAATTTAATTATATTTTATTGTTACATATTTGATTTGATTTAATTTAATTAAAAAATTATATAAAAGGTTGAATACTAAAATTTAAGAAATCTATTGGGAAATTTCAAGAACATTCAAGAGAAAATTTTCCAAGGAAAATTAATAATTTTTACAAATTCATGAAAATTTTTTAATTATATTTTATAATACTTTAAAAAAAAATTTTTATCTGCATAGAGTAGATCACCTTTAAATGTTATTAAAATATTTCAAAGGAAAATCAATAGTAGGATGTTGGAAAAAAAAAATAGAAAAATCCTACTACGTACACTCATTAGGTTATGCACGTATATAAACACAGCATAGCATCAAAATGGCAGCAGACGTATAGTAAAAAAAAAAATATATATCTGTAATATATTGTCTTACATACTGGAACTGTAACTATGGAAACAGTATTGGGCGTCTCTGAAAATTTTCTCCCCAATTTAAAGGGGAGCAAAAACAAAATAATAAAAGGTAATAATGGCGTCAAATATTGATTAAACCTGCGCTTTTAAGCTTTTAAATGTAAGTATATAATGTATGTACTGTGTGTATAAAATTTCAGTATAATGGTTGGCAAATTTTCCATGAAAAAAAAAATTTTTTTTTTTCCTTAAATTCTATATAGCAAGTTAGTAAAAAATCAATTGAAGTACCTATTTTTTAAAGTGTACTTATTAATTTATTGAAATCTTCCAAAACAAAAAAAAAAAAATCTAAAAAAATAAAACTTAAAATTTGAAGAGTTTTATTTTTAAAAGTATGTACCAATATCGCAATTATATATGCAAAATATGCAAATATGTATTTCCTCTTTCTTGTTTTTCTTTTTTCCTGTTTCATATATTAAATAGTATCATTTAAAAAACAGAAAAGGAAAATTGATAATTAAATTCTTTAAATTTGTAAATCATAAATGATACAAAATATGTCTGGCGTTTTTCTACTGTATATTCGAATGTTTTTTGTATGCAAAAGAATGTCTGGAACGTTTCGCATTCTATGTATTCATATACTAACACAATTTTCATAATACGTAATAAAAAAATAAAAAATTCTTTTTATAATTGAATTAAATTATTCAAAATTAAAATTGAAATTCCTAAAATATTTTTGCTTTAAAATAATTCATCAGATTCAAATAAATATATACAGGAGTAAAAAAATGTTAAAATGAAAAAAAAAAAATTCTCTTTTGAAAAACTGTGTTTATGATGTATATCTCTAGCTTTTGTAATAAAATTCTACAACATTTGATTCCTATATATTCCTGTATATACAATACATATTCCTGTAGATATCCAACCATATATACAATACACGCATGTGTTTCTGTGGATTACATTATCAACCCCATTTGATCTTATGCAATTTTTCATCTTTACCTTTATACTGGCAAAAAACAAGTAGTATAAAAATTCCTTAATATGTTTTTTTTTTTTTTTTTTTAATGCAGCAAGATTGTTGATTTATATATAATCCGAAAGCAGTACTTTTTTTGGGGATACAAGTATGAAATGAATACATGCTTGTTGATGTTGTTGTTGTTGTAAAAGAAACGCTGGTATACCAAATATACATACGTAAAGTTATACAAAACTGTAATTGACAAACTTCTGTCTAAAAACAAAAGAAAATAAAACACATACATATAATAGTAGTATACATTGGTAGTACATTCATTTCATTTAAAATTAAATTTATAAATTTATCTTGTCCTTATACTGAATGAATGTTCTTTCTCTCAGTTGGATGTATTTATTTTGGTTTAGTTTTAGATATAATCAGGAATTCATTAAAATGTTAAAACAGATATAGATCTGCATACATTTATATATTTATACAAATAATTTACAATAATGCATATGTGTACCCGGTAATACATGGTAATAACATACAATGACGGTGGCGTTTAATCTTCAGGCTATTAAGGTAGTAATAATATGAAATAAAATCTTTTGAATAACAAAATCCTAATTCCATGGTAAAATATCATATTATGTATACAAAATGAAATAAGAAATCTTTCAAATTATACAAACTTACAAACTGAATAATGTGTGTGTGTGTGTGTGTATTTATATGTATATATTTGGTGGTGGATGTTGGAGTGGTTGTAATGATGAAAATAATATACTGTAAGTAAAATATATAATATACAATAACTTCAGGTATAGATTTACCGTTGTTGTGACGACAATCAATATATACAGTATAGATACATATGAAACAAGGTAGCTGATTTATATGTAA
This sequence comes from Anthrax anthrax, assembly GCA_963971155.1. Classification (NCBI taxonomy): domain Eukaryota; kingdom Metazoa; phylum Arthropoda; class Insecta; order Diptera; family Bombyliidae; genus Anthrax; species Anthrax anthrax. The sequence goes on from OZ020120.1 coordinate 21,506,112, forward strand.
TGAATATAAAATATGTATGATATGTATGTATAAATAAAGAAAAAAATTTTCAGCACGTGCAACAAATAAAATATCTTCAATGCACTTATATATGTACATATATTTCCTTTTTTAGACATTTTATGAGATATTTTTATACTACTACACTTTAATCTTATTTTTATTTAAATATATATATATGTATGTATGCATTTTGTGTATTATTTCAATGTATCATGTTTATAAATTTTCAAAATAAAATCAAAAGATTTAAAATTGATTCGAATTGAATTTGTGTTTATATTTTTGGTTGAATTTTTTTTTTTTTTTGATTTTTTGTAAATAGAAAAGAAAAAAAGAACAATTGTACTTTTAAAACAAGAAGAAAAATGTAAATCTCCTTAGACATGGACCTTTTGTGTTATGTTTGGATTTTTCGTGATTTCTGATCTTTTGGGCCAGATAAAATATATAAGGCCCAAGTAACATTATACTTAATAAAAACCGACAACAGGTATAAAGGTGATCTCTGTTGGGGAAGAAAGAAAAGAAAAAACAAAAAACAAATCAAGAAAAGTCAATGTAATTTTATAATACATACATATAGCCCTCAGGAAATTTAAATTTTTCCTGTTATTTTTTTTCAGTTTTGTTATTTGCTTTTTTTCCAAAAACCAAAAAAAAAAAAAAAAAAAAAAACATTGAAATGATTTATATACAGAAAGTCCATTGTTACTGACATTTGAACAGTTGCCATATATTATTTTATACGACTTTTTTACATGTATATGATACATAAAATACATCAGATGATTTAAACATGTAAAAGTTTTCTCCTTTTTTGTATTTATTCTGTTTAGTATAGTGTACATACATATATAATCAAGTTTTTATATTTTATTACAATGCAACATATGATATCATTTGAAATGAATGAATTTTTCATTTGACATACAGCACGTTGTAAATTGTGAATTTAAAATACACAAAATGAAAAATCAAAAAAAAAAAAAAAAAATTAAAAAAAAAATATTCAAAGAAAACATAAACCAGAAATCACAGTTATTATGTTTAAAATAATACAAATAATAATAATAATATAGCTAGTGGGTGAAAAATAATATAAAAGACAACTGATGCAATGAGCACCTTATAATCACAATAAAATATGTGTATATAATACTATGAAATTGTATCTTTAAGGCTATTTACCATTAATGGATGCTTTCACAAAGAAATTCAATATCTGTTCTGTTATAGTTGCAAGTAAGCAAGGTATATCAAAAAAATTCAACATTTCATTCAATATATTGCAACAATTGCATACTGTGTTGATGTTTTATTATAATACTTGAACAAATGCATTTTAAAGCGGAAGTGAAGCTTTTCTTTCAATTTTTAACTTTAATGCTTGCTTAACCAGATTTCATTGTTTTGCAGTTGTTTTGTGTGTGTTTGTATAATGTATCAAGTTGTACACCTTCTACTGTATGATATATGGTATAAATAACAGCAGCTGCATCTTAAGAAAATGAAAAAAAAAAAAAACAAAAACCAAAAAAAAAAAAAAAAATTAAATTTAAAATCATACCTATAAAAAAGTTGTTAATTATTTTTATTTATTTATTTTTTTAAATTTTATATTTTAAAAAGAAAGCAGACAATGTTCACTTTTTTCTTAAATGAATAAAATTCAAATGTACAATTTGCATTTGTGTCTGATATTACCATACACTGTGTAATGTATACACAAAATTTATGATATTATTTTATTTCAATTAATTCAATATAATTTTAACTCAATTAAAATGGTATTAAAAAAATTTTATTTTGTATTCAATATAAATATGCAATTTTTTAGTCATAAAAATAAATCAATTTGAAAATTTGAAATCACAAAATTTTTGTACTTATATGTTCAGGTAAATACATATGTAAAGCATAAATTTTGTATATACAATGCAATAATGCTGTATGCAATTTACATGATCAGTATTTTATGCTTTATAGTATGAATGTCCTACGAAATGATCAAGCCATGCATGTACCATATACATTTTGTCAATTCCTTAAAGCAATTAATATCACTTTAAATATTTTGTAAATGTATGATTTTTTTTTTTTTTTGGAATGTTTATAAACTACATACAAACGCACGCATATGCATGTCTTAATTCCAAAGTATATGCCATAAATTAAAAATTTTTATTGTGTACTTGCTCATATTGCATATAAAGTAATACACCTAGCCTAGCCTGGGTCTTATTATGGAGCTGCTGTCAAATGACATATTATCCAGGATTAATGTCACCTTTTCTTATAATTGTTTTGTTTTTATTTTTATTTTTTTCATTTTACAATATTTTCATTCTTTCGCCATTTCAAATTTCTTTATGATTCCAACAACAGGGCATTAATTACAACACACACGTCTTTATATTTTGTGTCATTTTAGGTATTGTCGTCTTATATGTACAAATAAATAATTGGTCTATTTATTATTTAAATTTAAATCTCTGCATTTTGTTTTTTCTTCTGTCCACATATGATATTTAATGTCGTATACGTATGTATGTATGTGTATAATTTTTTTTTTTTTTTTTGAAATTTTTATATGTCCAATTTGAAAATTAATTTTTACAAAATTTGCGTCGTCAAAACAATCTCATAAATTAACAAACAAACAAAAATGCACACAAATATGCGATATGGAAATATGCAACATGCATATGATATTTTGGGCAGGATTTTTTATTTAAAAGTCATATTTTAAAGTGCTTAAAATATACAATGACATACATAGGTGTACATACATATGTGTGTGCATAGGTGTACTCTTGGCCTGTTTGGGCAGCCTGCATTCGTGCCATTTATCTATCCAGTGGAAGTGTTTAAAAAGTGTTTAAATATTGTACTTAAAAATTTAAAATGCCCTAAAGAAAAAATACTTTTCATGTCACGTTTTAAAAAAAAAAAAAAAATTCTATGTGTTTCATACGAACGTAATAAACTCCTCCACACAACACGATGCATGCACACAATATGAATATGCATCTTAATTTATAGATTTCTATGGGACAAAAAGAAAATTATACACATACTTATTTACTTAAAAATAAAAAGAAAATCTCAAAAATTCGCCTACGTTGTCCACGTCCACCATACAGGAAATTGTAATTTTTCTTTTTTGGTTTTTGATTTTTGGAAAAAGAAAAGAAAATTATCTTACAAAAAACAAAAAAAAAAGAATGAAATCATAGGTGTTATTTTAATGTCTTTTAAAATATTTTTTACATGTAGATACAAGTAAAATGTGTGCACAATGACTGCATACAACAAAATTTAATTAATGTAATGTTAAAAAATTTTTTTCTTTTATACTGTTTTATTTTTAATGTCCATAAAGTTTACACGTCTACATAATTATAATAGATGTGTGTACGCACGTTTTATTGATTGCCAGTGTATACAATTTATACATGCATATACTATCCTCCTGAGAAATTTTTGTAACGTAGTAAAAATCATATGTAGGTATTACGTTTACCTTATTTTAATAGAGTACGTACACATGTAAGTAAAATGTAAAATATCATTTTTGTGGTATAGATTTTTAGCTGTCTTTTTTTTTCTTTTCTTGTGGTATGATATATTATTATTCCTGTGTTTTTTATAATTTTTTTTTTTTTTTTGTTTTTCATAGTTTTCTTTTACCTTTCATATAATAATGTGTTGTAGAAATTATTCCTAACTCACACGAATATCAAATTTTATAATTTTGTGGTTTATAAATTAGTCATCATTCATTAAAAAAAAGAGATTTTCCTTATATGAAAATGTAAATGATTTCATTTAATTATAAATCTGTGGATTATACGTATGTATTTGTGTGCACACCTAAATATATAAAGAATAATGGAAACAGAATAATTCGAAATCCGTTATTTATTTGAAATTTTATACAGACTACATTGGATGATTTTTAATTCTTTGGACATTCAAGAATTATACGTATATAAGAGCCGTTATACGAAGTCTACGTAGGTGTGCATGATAAAGCAAAAATACATGTGTGACAATATTCTTGTTAACCACCTGCATAGAAATGATAATGAATATGTCGTCTAATTATATCATTTTATTTACAGGTAAATTTATCATAATGATAAAAATTTTAAAAACAAAAAAAAAAATATTGAAAAGAAAATACTAAATCTGATTCCCATGATATTAAAATTGCAATTGCAATTCTCCTCCAAGCCCAATTACTACATGCATAAAATTCACTTGCGTGAAATAAGTACAATTTTGAATGTCGCATATAACGTACATAAATGATCTATGCAAAATAATCTTTATATCATGCATGCATGAATAAAAATGCTTTTTGTACATGCGTGCAAACATTTCACTGATCAAATAGACTAGGCTACAGATTTCATGTTCTTTTCACCAGTTTAATTTAAAACATGAAATCTATGAATATTGTATGTAATGTAGATATTCATTTTTATTCGTAAATTGTAACAGATTTAATGCAGAAGATATGCGTTTATTCAGAATATACAAAATCATATAAGAAATAGCATTGTAACGAATGTATATTTTTGCAATATTTACAACAGTACGTATAGTTGTATAGCACCTTGATGTATAAAATTACATTAAATTGCAATAAAATTTAAAATGCGATCCCGTTTAAATCGTAAACACTAAATAAAGATACACACATACCACACAGTTGAGTTGAAATTGTACGTAAAGTTTTAAACTCGTTAAAATGCACTTTACAGGAGATACATACATACGTACATAAGTACATGTACTATAAATATGTATAGTGCAAGTGCAAGTACATGTGATGGATGTTTGTTATCTGATACGACGATGCTTTAGAAATATTGAGTTAATAAATCGTTTGACTAGACTGCTCCTAATAATGACGGTAATAACAGCAATAATTTACAATTACAACAGGATAGTTGTGTTTTGATTACTAAACTGTCTACATACTTACACATCATAGCATACATATGTAGTACAGATTCATATACAACAGGTATGAATGTTTAAGGTGTACATATTATCACATATTATTTCGCGAATTTTTTGCACAATGTGATTTCTCAGGTATGCGCATTATTTATAAAGGCTATTTGGGCCTTTTCTTATTTGTTGTAATCGCGGATGAGTTATATTCGATTATTTCGAGTTTGTAATGTAGTACTTACAGTACTTATTTTGATTTTCTTTTTAACATAGCATATAACATAGCAACACTAATTACAAGCTATGAATTAAAATGCACAGTGTTGATTTGTGTACAAAAAAAAAAAAAAAAAGATTAAAAAGAAAAATTTGTATAAACTTTATTCGTATTTTCAAAGAAAAAAAAATAAAATAAAATGAAAGCGCCTATTATGGGTACATACATGTGTACAAAATATGTTTACGTATTACTGTAAAAACTTTCAATTCCACAGATTACATCTATACTAAGTGCTAGCAGTAAAAAAAAAAAAAATCACAAATCTTATAAAGCTTAAAAAATATCTTTTTAAAATAACGTACATACATATACGTATATCGTGTAACATTTTATACACATATTTATACAAATTACAATATTACTTCACACAAAAAACATGCAATCTTATATAAAACGTTTTTAATACATGATACATGTGTAGTTGTATGCATTCAAAACACTAAAAATACAATATCGAGATATAAAATGTGTATCCATTGTATACATATATATAAATGTACTTACATTTACAAATATACAAACATTTAAAAATGAAATAAAATATATAAAATGAAATTGAGTTTTAATTGAGACATTAAATGCTAAGAAAAAAGAATTAAGAGGTCGTTAAATGAATATGTGGTAATGTTTTGTGCTGTTTTTTTTTTTCAATTTTTTACTTAGGTATTTCTTTTTTTTGTATTTTCCAACTTCTTATTTTAATTTTGTTGTTATTGTTGTTGTTAGTGTTGTTGTTATATTAGACAGACATGTGTAATTCACATTGTACATATTGTACTGTATCTAGTACTTAACAGTATTAAATTATTTTCATTTTTATTATTTGAATTTCACGTTTATTATATACTTTCTTGTTTACGTATATACGTATATGTGTATGTAACATAAATGTAAAAAATATTTAATTCGAATTTTCACTTGCATTAAGTTGTATTGTATCATACAATTTACATGGACAAAAATTATATGTATCAGGAAATTACATTTAAAAAAATCAACTTGAATGTTTTTTTGTTTTAACCACTTATAGCTGCTGGAACAAAATCTTTGGTAACATAAATGCTTTAAGTTGTTCAAATTTGGTAAATTTTTTTAAATTTTCTTTTTTTTTTCTCTTAAACTTTTTAAACACCTTTTATTACATATTTTAGGGTAATTTTCATGTGAATTTAAGATAAAGAAAAAAAAATTAATACAGTAGTGAAAGTAATAAATTAATTATATGAATACGTTCACAAATAACATGAACATTTTGGTTATAAGGCCATTTTGTCGGTTACTTTTATGCAATTAGATTAAAAATTATTTATTCATATCGTATGTGCTAAAATTTTCTCCAGTTATATTCAAGTATAAGACATTAACTTTCTACGAAAATATAATTTAATTTAAAATAAAAATGATTATGATTTTTTATTTCAAAATTATGCACCGCAAATTTCTATAAAAAAAAATTCTATAATTTTTTATTGTAGGTTTCAATTTTCTAAAATAAAATTTTGAATTTAAATTAAGAAATTAGTTATCTATTTTAATATATACACAAAAAGATCAGTTACATGAAAATGATATCATTTAGTAAAATCACAATGCAAAAAATAATAATTTATTTTTTTTTTATATTTGAATGGCGTCATTTTATTTAAAAATAAAATTTAAATTATTTTCCATATAAAGATCTTATTTAAAATTTGTATAGGAAAGGAATACAAATTTACACAAGTTCTATATACATATGTACCGTGCCTATCGCTCTATTGAGTATCTATCGCTTTGTTTTTTTAAATTTTCGACAATTAAATACAAATTTATTTAAATTATTATTATTCGTTAATATATTTAATATTTTTTTTTGTTTTTATAAATGTAAAAATATGTATGATCTGTACATTTGTAAATATTAGAAAAAAATAATCCAAACTAGTTGGAGTATATACACACCTGCGTTAAAATTCGTAATAAAAATTCCTATCATCAAAATAAACATACAGGTATGTATGTACTTTAATATGTAAATTTAAATTAACATACCTACGAAAAAAAGAAGTATCTATAATATGATATCTTCAAATGGCGCCAAATATTATGATCATCGCGCATAATAAAATACCTACATATTTATGTATGGATTTCTGTGTTTCTTGCTATATTTTCTTGCTGTGTATGTGGATACCTTATGTATATCTATTTTTGTTTGACAAAAATCCAGCCGAAAACTTGATGAACAAAATTTTATACATTTATGTACGTATACATATGTTATGTATTTCTTTTGTAAATTTTATTATATTCAAATAATATATTCATTGTATTATTATGAAGTTAATGGAGTTGGTGGAGCTTTGAAGCTGATATTATGTAGATATTTTATTATATAGAAATAAATATTTAACCTTATGGGGATCATTGAATTAAATGGTTTATTTTACAGCGGCATCATATCAAAAATATCTATCTGTATATTTTTGTATTGTGTTGGTATTTTGTGTGGGTAGATTCATTTTTAAAATATACACATGCGTACATATGTTATGTATTACCTGTATACTAAAAGGTAAATTTAACGTACATACTTGTAAAAAATTGAATAAATGAAAAATGAAATGAAGATAAGTGTGTACATTTATTGCTTTTCTAATTTTTTGAGTAGCTTAAGATTATTACAATAAAATGCATTCAAATCAGTATAGTGAAGAGACATACATTTGTGTATATACTATATAAGATGAAAATTTCGTTTAGACTCTTAACGATGAGCATCATTGATTCCATTTAAGGTTTTCCTTTAGCGTCGGCGTTTAAAATAGGTTCACATACTCGGTTGTTGAGTGCACTGCATAACACAAAATATAATTCGGATATAATTCGTGATATAATTCCTTTCTTTTATAGATATCAAAGAACAAATACTTGACTCTGTGTGCGGTATGGATATTTCTTAAAGATAGCAATGATGGTGGCATATATGAATTAACAACTATCATGAAATTGTTGAATTTAATGAACCGTGCAAATACTTATTATCATAATATAGTACTCATATCAACTACCCACAATAATTCACCATATTACAAATAAATAAATAAATATGGTCTGTTTTTTTTATATATGTATATTTTTTAAAGGAATTAAACTTATGCACTTACACATACATAGAATGAATTGTACCGTGTGTTATTGACTATCGCATACGTATGTATGTATGTATGTTCTTGGACTTGTTGAAAAAATTTGAACATATATGAAGATAGGAGGGTACATACTTACATAGTAAAAGGAAATCACATGAAAAATTTTACTATTATTTTACATTTGTTTAGATACTGCTGTGCAGATATACATTTTAGGAATTGTGAATTATGAAACAATGAAACAATCAGAATCTCTAAAGAAAAAAATATTTTTTCAGGTATGCAATGATAATAAACCTACATACTTTTGTATTGAATTTAACTGCATAGTATGTTATAAAGGTAATTGCATTTAAAGTTAAAAAAAAAATGTGTGTGCTTTTGTTTATTTTCTTCAAAATAAGGTATATGAATACATACGTGTAAAGGAAAAAAATTAGTTAGTAACCTGCTTGTACAACAATAATAATAATGGAAAGACAGTAAACATTAAATAATCCAAGTTAAGTGATTATAAATGACATAGGCGCCAGCCATTAGTCGCGACAAATTATTGTATACATACATACATATGTAGTACATACTCGTATATGAATACATTTGAAATAATATAGCAAAAATGTTTCATATTTTTTGAACAAATTTCTCCAGAGAATTCGTGTAACATGTTTATAATGTGACATTTTTTGATCTTCACCGTATAACGATTTTACACGTTGTTTTTCTGATGGATTTTTAGTTTTCTTCTTTTTTTTTTTTCTTTACTATTTAAAGATCATCATGACATTGTGTAGATATAGAAAATTTGCAAATATTCAAATAAAGCTAGTAAAATTATTTTAAATTTTTCATTTGAATTCTCAAGGTCTCTAGTATGCTTATTAAATTATTTAAAATTAAATTTGAATTTATTGTTTTGAAAAAGCTTCCAGTACATACATATAAGTATGTAGGTACATATACATATGTGTACATATTAAAAAAATAATAAAAAAATTGATAATCTCTAACGTCTTTCATTGAAAGAAAAATAAAAAAAATAATATTGTACGTGCAAAATTGCAACTACAAGTGAATCATTCATTTATTTATGATTTTTTAAATGGAAAAATCACATATCAAAGGCATAAACATTTAATTATCTAACGTCATATAAATTTTTCTTAATGTTAATATCGGTTTACAATAAAGAAAGTACCAAGAAATTACAAATAAATTGTGCATATTTTTACGTGGGCATTTTATTATAAAAAAAGAAAAGAAAAAAAACCTTGAAATTTTATAATCTATACAAACATGTAAAATAAATGGAAAATCATATTATCCAACTAAAAATAATAAAAAAAAAATCTAAACAATAATAATTAATATAGAAAAGAATAAAAAATAAAATTTCCTCAATATAATAAAAATAATTACTTTATTTTCTTTGAAGTCATTTTAATTTTCATGACAGGTGTTAATATCACATTGACTTCATCTCATTGACAGTCTTTGTCTCTTTGTTTTTTATTTTTGTTTTTTTTTTTTATTTTGAAAAATAATAAAAAATAAATAAATCAGATACAAAACAACAAATAGAAACTAAAAACAAATTATTACAATAGTTAAATGATTAAACGTTTTGTTATTTATACATTCTTTAATTGATATATACAGCAGCCAATAACAACAGTACCAGTAATAGCTTGAACCTGTAATAATGTAATTACCAATAATGTTTAGATTGCATATATTACACTTAACATCTCATATACATGTACATTATTATGAAAATGTAATCATTGCAATATCTAATTAATATTGTAATAATAGAATTATCTATGATTTGAATAAATCATTTGCTTCCAATACAGTACACTATGTATTGTTAGTATATTGTGGTTGATTATTCAATATTTGAATAAAAATCATTTTTATTTTCTTTGAGCATTACAAAGAGCAAGAGGTTTGTCAGTAATATGTCAATAATTGAATGCTATATATACAAAACTAATGCCACCAATATGCAATTGCATGTACATTAAGTGTTTGACAGAATTTTTCTTTTATTATTATTATTTTTATTATTTTGTTCAATCATCACAATACGTTTCGCTTTAATATGCAATACATTCATATAAGTATCTTGCACAAGCTTAAACTAATAATAATACAATACATGATAATAATAGTTGCTGGTATTAAATGCATTTTAACTTTTAAGTGAACTTCTTTATAATTCTACACCTATATTTTGATTTTTCATTTATTTTTATTATTATTAATTAAACTCACGTAACATTTTATCCGTCACGATATACACATGTATACTTAATGCCTGCCAACCAATCATGTTATAATATCGTACATTAATTCAAAACAAATATCAATAATATTTATATTTTACACGTATGTATTGTTGTGTACAAGGCTTTTGAAAATAGGCCGCCCTTTCAAAACAAAAAAAAAACAAAAACGAATGAAAATTTTCTAATATAAATTAATTCACAAACTAACAACATTGTAACAATAACAATGATAACAAAAGGTAAGGCAATAATAATTTAATTGAATTATAAGTCTGATTGAAAAAAAATAAAAAAATTTTTTTTTTTGTATTAGTTTAGGGTATATAAAATTGAAAATTTTCATTGTTGATTCCTTTTGGCCCCTCTTTATACTTTACACGTTTTAAGGGTAAAAAAAATCTACTTTTGATTTGAAATTGAAAATTCTATCAATAACACATTTCGTTGCTTATGGGTACTTATGTATAGACCATAATGTTATAAATTTTTTTTTTCTAACATTTAACCAAAGAGTTATTTTTGATGGCGTTTCCTGTCATACTAATACGTGATGCACTTATCCAATTGTATTTATTTTCAAATAATTTATTTTTCTTTTCGTTTTTTAATTAAAGAAAAAAACATTTCTTTGTTATCACAAAATTGTTTACAAAATGGAAAATGAATTAAAAATAAAACATTATGTGATTAATACTTTTTGGATTACTATTTTTAAAATTCTAATGCATTTAAAAGGCGTAAGGTAAAAAATGATTACGTTATTATTAGTAACACGATTAGGCGACAGACAAACCATATATGGTGTACTATGGTATGTATGTATCAAAATAACGTATACATGTATTGAAAAGTGATTCTTTGCATATCAATTGAAAAAATGCTTTATCTGGTGTACCTTCATTTGTAAGAAATGACAATTTTATATCGACAATCAAAATTACAATAAAGAAAAATCGGTCTTTTGTGTGTGTGTGTGGTCATCATTTGTATTATAAATTTGAATGACTTTTAAATGTTTATAATAAATGCTTCCGAGAAATTAAATTAATTGTAGGAATAGAATGGGTAGCTTACATGTATTATATAAATAAAACTTCCTTGAAGGGAAATTCAATATACAAAAGAAGAAGAAAAAATTTAAACAAGAAAAAAAAAAAATTATAACCAACAGGAAATGTCTTATCAATTAAGCGGTATGTTCTTATTATGAATACATAATGATATAATCAGAATAGGATTGTAACTATTTGTACATACGAAATGTACTGAGGCAATTAAATTAATAATATAATTTTTTGTTGTTTTAAATTTGACTAAAATATTAAAGAAAATTAATTAATTTCGTTATTTCAGTTTTATAACGTATGAAAAGTTTAAGACAGAATTTGAGTATAATACAGAAAATCATTGATTACCAAATCAAAATAATGAGAAAATTTTCCATGCACAATTTTCTGTAATGAAAAATTTTTCAACATCAAGTAGGTATATGATATTGTGTAAGTATAAACATTTCAAAATAAAATTACAAATAATAACAAAAAAAAAAAAAAAAAAAAAAATTCGGACATAAAATATGATAGATACATTAAAATACAAAATTTGATCTGTTTTTTTTTCTCTCTTACTTCTCAAAAGATAATTAACATAAAAAAAGCATTTTATTATTATTACTATCATTATTTTGTAAATATGCACTATATCTATATCTATTTATATACAAAGTACAATAATTTTCATTTTCATACCTAGACCTATATTTTAAACAAACTTTAAATTAAACACTGGTATACGTTATTGGTAATAAATCATTTTATATGTGTGTATTTTTATGTACGTGTATACATACATAAGAATATTAATTTTTTTTTGTTCGTTAAACTAAAAATTATATATACACATATAAGTATATAAAATTGAGTGACTTTGCAAATGTATGTATGAAATGTACATTTTTCACATAAAATATATGAATTTAAATTAGTCTTATACAATTTCAATATCACACTGTACACTATTATTATTTAATAATAAAACAAAACACCTTTTGACTATATGTTTAAGTAGTGTTATGATTGCAATAATATAGTAATAATAATAATAAAATATTAATAATAATAAAAAGAATGAGATACATTATATTTAAAAATTAAAGTATGTGTGTATACAAGTAGATCATATTTGACTTACTGATGAAGTAGTCAGCATATCATTGTGTCATATATGATTATGCATCTTTTGTTTAATGTTAAAAATGAAAATTAAGAAAATAAAATTTTCTACTTACATTTTTTTTTTTTTTTAATCATAAACAAACGTACAAGCGATGTACACGTATATGTATGTCTGGTGTACATTGTAAAATGTTTATATGTAAAAATTTCTCATAAATGTCAGTAATCTAATCATCAACGCATTAACATTAAAAATATTTTTCATAACAATATAAAATAATAATGACAATATAATGAGAAAATATAATACAAATACCTCATATAAAATCCACTGTTATGCCACAATTATGACCGGAAAAAAAAAAGTTAATGGTATAGTGAGTTCAGAATATTTATATACAATATGTATTTCATTATGTGTCACACAAAATTTTTCTTTATAATTTTGTTTTTTTTTTTTTTTTTTAATTTTATTTGGCTATTTCATGTTTTTTGGTCTTTTTATGTTAAGTCTCAAAAATATACATGATATTAAAATCGCCTACACCTTACATTACATTTTAAAATACATCATATAATATTTTATTTATTTTTACTTGTTTTTTTTTAATGAAAACGAAGAATAAAAATGAATTTACATGCAGACAAAAGAAAAATATGTAATTTTTCTTATTTAAATTAAGTACCAGAATATGAGGTAAAACAAAAAAAAAAAAAAAACATGAAATAAAAATAAAAAAACAAATCATTTTTATTACAACAAAGTGTATATGAACAAAACATTATATGTCAGTTTTAATTGTGCTGAGTTATACAATGTATCAACATGATATCTCAACGGTGATAAAATGCTTTTCTTAATATTTTTTGTATGTTACATTTTTCTTTTTGTTTTTTTTTTTTTTTAAATAGTTCAATTTTATCTCTCTTTTTATTTAAAATGAAATTCTATACAAATGTTAATGCTTTTAATTATTGTTGTTTTGCAATACACATTTTGATTGCATGTAAAACCGTTAAAAATAATTAAATTGATTTTTTTTTTTTTGTTTTTTGAAATTTTGTTATGATTGAACAAACATTTAAAAAATTAGAAATTTTTAATTATTAATTTATACTTTCAAATATCATTGAATAGGAAAATTAAAAAGTTACATAAATTAAGTGTTTCGAGTTTCGATACACTTTGTGATTACGCTTTTGCATATTAATTTTCTAATGTTTGCGATGTGTGAAAAATGAATAAAATTTTTATTTAAATTCAGAATGAAAAACAAAAAAACAACATACAAAATTACCTAATCAATAACGTATTATTCGTTTTAATTACATACAGGACTATAATGGAATAGACTTCAATTAAAAATTAAATGAATTTTATATAACTCAAGTGGAAATTTTATAATCGAAATGAGACAGTAATTGCAATAAAAATTGATGTGTAAATTGCTGTTTTATAATCATTACATTGCTTTATGTTAATTTTATTTTTCTACAATTTTGTTTTTTTTTTTCCTGTTTTTGAATTTATCATAATGCTATCATTTATCTAGAAACTACAATACAGTCGGCGTTAAAAAAAAATGAAAATATAATTATTTTTTTCATTTTTTTGTTATTTAAAAATTTTGTAATTAAAATTCAACATGATCAGTGTTTGAGTATTTTTTAATCTGATTTTTCTTAAAATCAAGTGTAACAGATTTTTTAATGATCATTCTGTTATCATTACAAGATTTTATTGAAAAATGAAATTTAAAGGTTGTCATTAATTAATTTGACAATGACTGTAGAAAATTAAAAATGACAGATGTATTAATTTTCACAATTTAATTTTCCATTTGAATTTTGTTCGTTCGTAATGATATTCGATGATTTTTTCCCCTTTCTATCCCCCTCTATGTACTTTGTATATTAAATACCATTTTTTACATAAAAGTTTGAATTCGATTAATTTTAATTTGCAATTGATTTCAATAATTATATAGCATATCTGTTTTTTTTTTTGCTTCTAATTGTAGACATTTATCGTGAATAATTGAAAGAAAAATGCAATATTATAGTTGAACTTTGGTTTTTTTTTCCTTTACATTCAATTTTTCAACATCTCTTTATTATAATGTCTAAATCAATAAGTAGAATTATTAATTAAATTCAAAAAAAAAAAAAAAAAAAAAATTACGTTCAACAGTCAATAGAAATGCAATATGTATCCACTTTAAAAGTGAACAAAAATGAACAGCTTAGTTTATGGTATTTTATATCAAATGTGTTCGTATGCATATTATTTACACATAATTTACAAGTATATTATCTGTAAAAGCTAAAATGTATTTTTGTATCAATAAATTAAAATTGAAATTGTAGAAATAATGAACAGCATAAAAAAAAACAACATACATACGTACATACATACAAAATATGATATGATAAAAAACAAGAAATTATTAATAAAATATTATTTACATACTTTAAGATGATTATAACCAGATAAAAATTATGATTATATTTTGTTATTATAATGATTAAAATTTACCGTTATATAGAAGAACATATAAATACATGTGTGTGTGTGTGTGTGTGGATTTTGTGTAAATTTATAGACAGATATTTAGATCTGTAGGTGAGCCTGGGTACAAGATTTCTATATATAAGTGTTTATTATATATAAATCTATGTATGTACATATATTTAGATTTAGATGTAAGTTTTCAGCTCAATTAAATAACTAAATATCTTTTTGATTTGTCACTTTTATATAGAAAAAGAAATACAACATATGGTCAATGCATATATATGCATGCATTTAAAATTATAAGTATGATGTGTTTATTTTTATTCATTTTTTTTTTTTAAATTAATTTAAATTATATTTTTAACATTTGAAATTATTTGTACATCTGGTTTTAATTATATGCAAATGTAAAATAAAAATTTTACATATTAAGAAAAATTATTAATAATATCTATGTTATGTCGTATAGGGTTACATAATAAAAAAATAATAATAATTATATAAAAAATTGTAAAAAATTGAATATGATTATGTGATCATTATTTTACGACATTTGGTACAAAATAAGTTACTGTATGCACTTTACTTTTAACAAAATGCAATATATGGTGTCGTGTACCTTAATACGTAACACATTACAAAATCAGTACATATAAATAAACTATGATAGTAATAATTTATGACAAGTTTTTGCTTTTCTTTTTTTTAAAAATTTTATTTTAAATTGTTGGCCAAAATTGCATTTCTATATTCTTTTTCTATTTTTCCATTATCTCTTAGTTTCCCTCATAGTGAATTTAAAATTATTTAAATTTAACTAAAAATTTTTATGTACAGAAAAATGAGCCACTATATTAGAATTCCATGTGTACATTTACTTCAATATCTCTATATATACAAAGTGCAATATGTATGATCATCAGGATGATCAAGCCACTTGAAATATATCAAAATGTGAATGACATCTTTGACAATTAGCATTCTCATAAAAGTCATACGTTCGAAAACATATAAGTGAATAATAATAATACTAATATATTCATTTGATATTCATTATTTATAACAAAAAGTACCGCTAACAAAAACATATGATGAAGAAATTTTTTAAGTTTCTTTTTTTTTTTTTTGTTTTTTGTATATAAATTCTGCAATTCAAATTTTGAAATTAAAGGAAAAAAAAATGTATAAAATATAGAAACATCTTACACAGATTTCCTATAGAGATGATGATGGTTTCTGTTTTGCAGTTGTTTATTATTTAAGTTGGGATTTTATCATGTGTACATACATAAGTATATCTACATGATATTATGATGAAGAAACTGTTTATGAGTATTTTATGTACTTTACTCATATAAGAAATAATAAATTTTTGTATCTAAAATGAAATCTGTTAGATATTTTGTATCACGTGTGAGATATTTTTGCTTTTAATTTTCTTCATCAACTTTTTTATTTTTTTTTTTTTGTTTCTATTTAGTTTAAAAATAAATTAACATATGCTTGCATACTGAGTTAATATTGTATATGATTACTTATATTTGGAAAAAAAAAAAAAATTTTTTTTTCATTTTCAATTCGTGAAAGAAAATACAAACCAAAAATAATTAAAATAAAAAGTTCTTCTTATAGTATATATTTTCCAAAAGAAAATAAATGAGTATAACAGGGTATAAAATAACAACAACTAAATAAAGATTCATTTATAACACGTGTTTCATATCTTTATAATTTCTCAAAAATGTGTATAGTATGCATGTACATAAAAACATCAAAACATTCAATCTTTACTTTATACACATACCTAGTGGTAAATAATATACAGTATTCATGCACATGAAAATTCAATCCAAGTGTTCCGAAATCTAATTTTTTTTTTTTTCAATTTAAAATTTATTTTGTGAAATGATCAAAATTATATATATGTAATCAGCTCAAACAAAAAATTTGTATTTTCCATACACAGTGAATATCGACATAAAAATTTTTTATTCACAATATAATAGATATACTGAAATTTAGATTTAAAAAATAAGGAACAAAAACAAAAGTTTAAATATTTTATAATCGGAATTACGGCCACGTGAATAGAATTTAATGAAAAAGGAATTGTATTCTATTACACAAAGTATCTAATTCTAATATCATCGTATCATCAATGTGTCATACACCACACACCCTTTATAACAAATATTCTTAATTTTATTATGTTGACGATGATCAGCCAATGATCAATAAAAATAAATTAACTCGAACTTGAAAAATCATTGAAAGGTGACACAATGATACAATATGATCTGTAAGGTCTGCTAAAGATTTTAAAAGAGAAACGGAAATGAGCCACTCCTTGTCATTTTTTTTTACAGATCGTAAAACAATAGAACTAATTTGTTTAAAGATCGTCCTTGTCTCTTCAGTAATATTTCATACATTTTCTTTTATTTATTTTCTTGAATGATGACTAATTTTGTTTTTTTTTTTTATTGAATGAAGGTTTTTTTTTTTTCTTTAAAATGACAATGGTAAATTCAAAGACTGTTGATTTCTTATATTTGATCACAATCAAAATTAAGCGATTTATGTGTAATTTTTAGATTTTAATCCTTATTTACAACTTTATGAATTTACTATAAAAGATAATGGATATTATTTTTCGAATTTGTACATGAGTTATGTATTTTACATTAAACTATGTTGGATCGATGAGTTTCAGGCAATTCATTCATGATTTGTTATATATTGCCATAACAATCGTGATATAAAATTTGTTTTCAATGTATAGAAAATTCAGTGTAATTTGTTAAATTGTTAAAAAATCAGCAATTTTAAATTTAAATTTAAATTGAAAAATAAAAGAGAATAAAAATAATTTGAACATACATATTTGGAATTTTCTAATTTTTTAACACAAGAAAAATAAAAATAAAACACACAAATATTCTTGTACTTTAATTTTACATTGTATATGTAGTAGCATGGTGGGTAACTTAATTTTAATTTTTTTGATTTAAGTCAAAGATAACATAAACTCATTTTAAAATTCAAAGATAACAAGAAGTCTATAACTAAAGATACACTAAAGCAAAAATTTATCTATGTACAAAATCAAAAACATTTGTTATTGTGTTCAAACGATTAATATTGTGTATAATATATGAAATGGCATTAACTTAACAAAAATACATTGAGATAAACAATTTTATCTTTTATTCTATTAAACATTTGAAAAAAAAAAATACTGTCTTATATACAAGTATTTTACCTTTACATCATATTATAAAATTTTACAATGTTAGCTTTTGTATGAAAAGCTTTTCCATTATCTGCGATATAGGTGCATACATATATACACCATAGTCTTTTAAAAATATGTACTATCATACACGTGTGACAAATAGCATTACAGAATTTATTAATTTGTTTTCTGTATTATTTTTTTTATTCATTGTGTATGTATTTATATGTCTAGGTAGTAGTCTAATAAAGAAGTATTTAAACAAGGAGTGTCCCCTTTTTGAAAACAGTATATACTACAATTTATAATTTCCGCATTACCACCATATTTATATCCTAGTTATAAATGTATCAAACACTGCATGTGATATGTGATTTTAATCAATTAATTTCAATTATATAGATTTTTTTTTAAAAAAAGAAAAAACAATTTGTACGTTGAAATATTTGCAGATTGTATTTAGATACAATACCACCACCATGTACCATTGTTATTATGTTTATATACATGTTATATATAAAAAAAAAAAAATGTCATGTTGTAATTTTATATTTACAATAATTTTAAAAGTAAATAAGAATAAAAAGAAATCAAAAAATCTCTGTTATATGTTAAATAAAGTGCTAATCCATATGTTGTTCTCAGTAAATGTCGTATCAAAATCATATCTATTTTATTTTGTCAAAATTCAAAATAATGCATAAGTATAAAATACTTATATTTAACGTACATGTTCACATATGTACAATGTATATCTATCTATACAAAATATTTATGTAATGAAAAGGTTAAATAAAAGGCCAGTTGGTTGAATTTATGCATATACATATGTACATATATTAGATGGAATGTTTGCACATAACTTTTTAACAATCAAATCAAACATTTTATTATAAATATATTGTTCAACATATACACATATGTGCATTTTTTTTTTTTTTCAAATACGATCGAGGATAATATGCATATACTTAGGTATACTCTAGAATATGTGCCTGCCCTGGTCTGTCTATTTTAATTTCTCTCTTCATTACAAAATTCAAACTATTATTTATAAACATTATCGCATATTGTATAGATATTTTATGTACTCGTATATATGTAGACAGTAAACATAATGTAGTGTACATAGTATATGCAATGAAAAGCATACAAAATTTAATCATGCCTGATTGAAGGTACCATATGGGCATATTATATTATACAATAATAATATTTACAGCATTACATATACATTACATTGTAAATTAATTGAAGTCCAAAAATGAAATCCTATTTTTAATAAATAAAAGTTGCGATGGAATTTTTTTTTTCTGTTTTTTGTTTTATTCGCCTGCTGTTTACTGTTTGTTTCTGTTGCTGCTGTTGCTGCTATATTTGCTACTTTGATTTTTATCTATTATCTATGAGTATTTCGTACATACATTCATATGTATATATGTAACTAATTCATGTAATGTCTTGTCAATTTAAAAAAAATTAAAAAATCTTTTTTTCCATGGCTTTTATTTATTATTAGATACAGATAATAGATTTCTATTTTAAATTTTTTTTTTTTCAAATATATTCATTTGATTATTGTTAAACCGTTATTGATTAAAAATTGTAATCAAGCGACATGCAGCAAGCAGATATTTTAGCATTACAATTAGATATGTACATTTTTTTAAATATATTCATACACGTTAAAATGTTGGTGAAATAAATATTTTTTTGTATTCTGAAATTTAAGGTAAGAAACACTTGTCTTTTTAATTGTACACAGATATATAACAATTGCTGGTCTCTGATCAATTTACATTTTATACATAAATACGTATATAAAGGTAATAAGTAATGCCAATATTTTGTCCGTTTTGTCATTATTGTGACACATGGTTTGTTTATTATGTATTATAATGATATTGTATACGCTTATGTGTATCTCGTGCTCAATATGCATGTATATGGTGTAACCTAATCAAAATTATAAATATAACCAAATGTCCTCCCCTTATGGTATACATGTATGTGTATGCATAATCACATAGGTACATATGTATGAATTTTGAATTAAAATTTACTTTTAGTAATAAATTCAGTATTTATTATAGAATATACGTTATATGGTTATATTTAAATACAATACGTTTTGCAACTGACGGATGGTGAATTTTATAGAAATATAGTATATATATATAAGTTAAAGGTGCAGATTCTGTCAGTTGTTTGATTAAAAAATGTCACATATGGCATATAGAGTGAGCAAATTTAATAGCAAACATTCTGTACATGTTTTTAATACGTGTGTTTGTATATTGTTATGTGTGCAAAACACTTAAAATGCATGACATACATAATGGCCTTTTATGAATTATCTAAATAAAAATAAAAATCAGTAAAAGCGCGTATGGCATACTTTATGTATCATATGTTTGACTTACATATAAATAAATGGTAATACATATACATTATGTACCACCTTCAATTTAAAATCTGTGCTTGTATCTTTAAACCATATCAATTAACAAACATTGCGATCAAATGCCAAATTTTCCTTTGTATATAATTTTTAATATTTTTTTTTGTTTCGATACTTTGTCCTTAAATGATTTTTACTTTTCCGGTATAAATGGTATTATCGTTATACCATAACTGAAAATATATGAAATTTTAGTTCCGGTTTTAAATTGTATGCAAATTCTTCTGGAAACAAATTACAAAGAAAAACATGGGAAATTTTCTATAAATATAAAAATACCACCAAATTTACATGTATACATTTTTTTTTTTTGTTATCGTCTACATGTTGACAGAATGTTTTTTCTGAAAATTACTAATGATTGATGTGAACAAATGCAATTAAAGGAGTGTATATATGTGTATATACATACTCTCATTCACGATCTTGTGATATATGCAAATAGTATAAAGGACTAAAATAAACATTTACAATAAATAAAACATACATATAAATATTTTTTCTTAAACATGAAAATTTTTAAACATCATTTACATTTTCCACGAAGAAAAGAGTATATTACATTTTCCAACATAAAAATATTTTTTATTTGATTATTATACAAAACAAAAACATAAAATAGGTATATTCTACATGACTATATTGTGTATTATTTGAAAAAAAAAAAAAAAAACAAATTTTCTTGATCATTTATAATAATTAACAAAACAGAAATAACATTTTAACAAAGAATTCTAAGAAAATTATTTAAATAACAAATTTTCACTTTTATATAAATATGTACATATACTCATGAAGAATTTTTGTCTGTAAATTTTTTACATAAAAATCGTGTCAAGGAAAATTTCAACAACAACAAAAAAAAGAGAAAAATAAGAAATTATCACGGATTTACAAAAAACTAAAAGAAAAAAAATAAAAAATAAAGTAAAAAAAAAATTAAAATCGTTCGAAGTACACATGTAAGGTATACACATTTAATCAAGTGTTTTTCTACCTTAAAACTGATTTAATTTAATTTTAAAATTCTGTTGTAGAATAAAATAATCTTAAAAGAAAAAAAAAAGAAAATTAAAAGAAAAATTCATAGATCCGGTGGCGTTGACTAAATAAACACATAAAAATGTACATAATATGCGTATAGGTGTGTTACATTGAAAATTGTAAATATATATCATTGATTAATTAACTATCAAACATATTTGACAAAATCTTATTATCTCCACGATACGGTCATAACAAGCAGTGCATAATAATTTGAATTCAAAATAAACGTAAATGAATTTTTCTCGTTTTTTTTTTTAATTCAACTTTTGAAATATGAGACATTATTGTGTAGGTAGAGATTGAATGTAGATTATCGTAGGTATTATACATACAATGTACTTAAATACTGATATTGTAATTTTTATACCATGTGCATTTTTTTGGTCATTCAAGAAAACAAAAAACAAAAACAATGCTATGCATACCTATAAGAAAAAAAATTATAGTATCTTGATATCTTATAAATAATATGTCATCGTCATCATGTTTCAAATCTGTTTAATTTTCACTGGATATTTTTTTTTCATTTTAACTAAATAGTATGTACATATATCTTGTTATTCTTGTTGTTGTCATTTTCTTATGCATCAATGTCCACAAATCATTCAGATCACTTGAAAATGATATTGTCGGCCTCACCTTTATTTTATTTTCATTCATCATATTCATTATTATTAGATAAGTTACTAATAATAACATAATAATAAGAAAAAAATGATGTTGTATATATAGAGAAACAATAAACTCGTCAACGACATAATGTCAAACCATTAACTCATTCATTTTTTTCGATGACTTTTTTTGTTCGTTTTTTTTTTTTGTTTTTTTTTTTTTTGAATGAAAAAATTTTTTCATTAAATTGCAGTCCAAGCAAAAGAAAAAGATTCATATGTGTACTCATTTTTCACAAACATAAACTGAAATAGCACATACAAAAATGCATGTTAGAGGTATGTTGTGTTATAAGCATGCATACATGTACACATGTTTACCGCATTCGAAGTTTTCTGAATGGAGATTGCATCAAGCATGAAATTTCTTTCCGGTCTCTTGGGGTTAATCAATGGAACATTGTTTTTACTCATCATAGTCATCATCATCATCATCATCATCATATATAGATATATGAGAAATATAATAAGAAGCCATCCTACTGCATGCATTCGTGCATACATGTATGTACATATGTATGTACATTCATATTAAATGTTTATATTTATTTATGCAATGATATAAGTATGTATGTATATGCCCTGCACTGACCCTAGCCTAGTCTAATCAAAATCAACGTATAAGATAAAAAGTTTCTTGATTGTTAGTTTGGTTGGTTGGATGGGCTTGCTGGATGGACCCAAACCGGACGCACGTGTTCGTATATACTCCTCATATTAGGAGTATTTATGTACTACTATTGTGTATTTTTCAAAACATTTCAAACTGAAATAACTGAAAATTCTATACTATGCAATAAAATGCGTAAAGATATACTATGTACAAGAATATAAAAAATAAAATAAAATAAATAGTTTGGCCTGATTTTCTACACTAGGGACGAAGATATAACATTACGTAAGTATGTATGTAACTCTTTTAAATAGAATAAACGTTACCGAACTGTAGAAATGGAACCATAGTATACACACATTGTGTATATGATTATGATATACGATCGTGTGATTTCATTTAATAATAGAAATTATTATTACAAGAATAAAAATAAACAAATGGAATCGTTGACGTGTATCCACATATGTAGAGCATACGTTAGCAAAATTTCTAACGATTGGAACTTGAAGTGAAAAGGAATCGTACACGCCAATATATGTATGTACAAAAATCATTCCATTAAAGATAACTTAATTTAATTCAATAACTTTTGTGTTATGATTTAAAAAATAAAAATTTAATTAATTTATATTAAATTGCTTTATCTTTCTACGACATGGTTTATTTTATATAATTATTTTATTTAATATTTGTATAGTATGATTTTATATCGAAGCAAAATAAAAATCAAGTAAATATGATAAACATTAGAATAATTAAAAATTTAATTTTAACAATTATTTATAAATTCATTAAATACATTTTTAACTTGTACATTTTAAATTGTATCAAAAAATTCGTTAAATTTTTTTATAATTACGGAAACGGAAACTTAATACATATTTTCAAAAGACTTGTTGCATACTTATAGGGATTTGAACAAATGTCGACATAAAACATATGTGCGTGAAAAATAAAAGAAAATAAACTTTAAATTTCGAATAAATTCGAATAAAAATAAACAAGCAACATAACCTCAAAAATTAAATTATGATCTACGACGGATAGACTCTAAAGACGAACTATTTTGAATTTTGAATTTTTTATTAAATAAAATGGACATAGGTAATAATTTAATAAAATTGCTTCCAAGGATTACAGAAATTAATTTTTTAACACGAGAAGAGTCGGAATCAAATTATATTTTTAAAATTGCATTAGAGTGTTTAAATAAAATTCAACAGGACATTGAAAACGGGAAAGAACTAAAGAGTAAGGATTATGAAATAAGTTCACCTGTATATCTTATAGATTGTTTAGTAGAGAAATTCTGGGAGAATATCAACATAGGACATTTTAGTGAAGTATCCACTAAAATAAGACAAATTTATGCCTTAGCAAACTATTTCAAGGTGAGAGAAAATTCGTTTGTTTATGATTTGTTTACTTTGATTTAGAACATTTAATTTACCAAAATAATCTCAGATAATTTTTATTTTAATTTCTAGTCCCAATCATGATGTTAAACAAATAGAAAAATGTAGTGAAATTCTAGATAAAGCAATTTTAGTTGGTTGCACAGATGGTATTTTCCTAAAAGATAAAGAATTCCTAAAAATATTAACAAAATTTTTAAGTGATACATTAGGTAAATTTAATTATAATTTTTTTCCAAAATAGGTATCTGTTTCAACAATTTCTTTTGTTACAGGTAAAGAAGATTCACTAAAACTTCCGTATGTTGAGCCACTGGAACACAAAGAATTACCTTGTGATATTCCAATATATAGAAGACCATCTATAGAATTTTTTAAAGAAAACTGTTTTGTTCCTCGTCAACCAGCATTGATTCGTGATACTTTAACTCATTGGCCAGCATTAACTAAATGGCGAGATTTGAATTATATTTTCCGAATAGCTGGATATAGAATGGTACCAGTTGAAATTGGTTATGATTATACGAGTGAGGAATGGTCACAAGATTTAGTCAAAATTAAAGATTTTCTAGTTCGACAATTTGGTGATAATACAGATTCTTGTAATGCTGACAATATAGAGTATTTGGCACAGCATGAACTTTTCGATCAAATACCGGATTTAGCGAAAGATATTAAAATTCCAGAGTACTGTTGTTTAGGGAAAGGTAAATATTATGAGGAAGATGTTGACATAAAAGCATGGCTAGGGCCAAAAGGAACTATATCTCCATTGCATCAAGATCCAAAACATAATGTCTTATGTCAAGTTTTTGGCAGTAAAAAAATCATCCTTGCATCACCTGATGATACAGAGTTCTTATACGTTCATGAAACTGGATTCCTAAATAATACATCGCAAATAGATGTAGAAAATATGGATTATGAAAGATTTCCACTTGTAAAAAATGTAAAATTGTATCATCTAACATTACAAGAAGGTGAATGTTTGTATATACCACCGAAATGGTGGCATTATGTAAAATCGTTAAGTAAAAGTTTTTCTGTTAGCTTTTGGTGGGAATAAACTAAATTTATTTTATTAAAAGATTTTTATTTTTATTTCTTGATTTAAAATCTTATCTTGGTACCTACTTGATTCGTAAAATCCGATAATCGTATCAAATTAGCCATTGTATCTTAAACCAGCTTAAACTTAACAAACATAAATTCATTACTACTTTCGCTTTTATAATTCATTTTATTAAGAAAGCAATAAGTATTATTTATAAATAGATTTTTTTTTTCAACATTTTCTTAAATAACGAATTCTTATTAGTTTTATGTAACAAGTCTTACGTTGATGATACGATTTATAATAATAGATAATTTCCATCCATTAAATAATAGAGTAAATAGTTAAGATTAATATTCCCACAAAAATTAACAATTAATATTAATTACGAATAATAATTAAAGAAATAATAAAATAGTGCATACAAAAAAATGAAATGAAATCCAGAATTGACTTCTGATGGACAGGAAACAACTTCGGTTAAAAATTTAATCATCTTTTTCACCGCTAGCTCCACCAGTATTTGAAATGGCTATTTTCTTTTGTAATTTACTGTATTCTTCTGTAAGCCTATCGTATTCTTTATTCAAACTTTCAGCCTGCGATTTTACAGCTTCTTTGTCTTTACGTTCTCTATTCAATTCTGCCGTTAATGCATGAATTTCTCGCTTGAGTTTCGCTATCTATTTTTATACATACAAAAGAAGTAATAAAAAATAAATTTTCTTAAAAATAAATAATGACAATAAACAATAATGCAACGCAATTTAAATAAATGAAATCCTACCTCTGTCTTGCTCTGGTCTTCATTGGCCTCTTCTCCTTTTTCAATTTGTTTTTCTGATAATAAAGTTTTTGCTGCTTGTGTTGCACTTTGTGCCTGTTTCATTGATGCTTCAGATTGTGCTAAAAGTGTTGCTTGTGTTGAAATCAATATAACCAACCGGCGTATTACTAATGATAAAAATATCGAAAATCCAGCTATATAGAAATTCCTTTGAGCCCTAAATAATCTCATGCTATGTTGCATTTCAACATTTAAATGTGTGTCACCGGTTGGTTCATGATATGAATATTTTCGCATTTCTCTAATGGCTTCCATTAAAAATAAAACTAATACACCCAACAGTAAATAAAAATATGTTTGTGCTTGTCGGCCCAACATAGCTAGAAATCTTGATTTAAAAAATCTCTGCCATTTTTGTGGGCTCATTACCGGTAGAACTAATAACAGGACAATTGCAATTTCCGCGTACAAAAAAGTCGCGATCAAAGTCCAAACTAAACTCATTTTGTTTTTCTTTTTATTTCACTTTAAAATTGAAATTAGAAAATTTTCAAATTGATTTTTTAAATTTTCTTTGAACAAATTAAATCAGAAGTTAAATTAAAATTAAGTTTTTTTTAAATGAAATCTCTTTTTGCGTCACCTACTTTTTATAGAAATATCTGTAATCTGTCTGTAATCTGTGACTGGACAGTGGACTGAAGTGAAGTAAAACGAAATTGTAACAAAAATTATGACAAATCTACAACAAAAACAAAAATCTACGTGTTCCAATACCAAGTGGTGTTATAAATAAAAATAAACATTTCATTTTCCAGAATATGCCAGAATTAAGTCATTTTCAATTTTCATTTTCGAAACTTTTACTTCATGAACGATTTCACAATTCAGTTTAGTCCGTCGTTCGTAATTTTGTTTTTATTTTGACTTAACAGTTGACAGTTATTGAAACTGCATTATCGATTTGTTAGATTATATGATTTATATGATACACAGATTTCAGTTTAGATTTCAGGAACAGTTGAATTTTATCAGTCATAAGTATATGTTGTATAGTGATTGGTTTATCGCGCCGAAAATTTTAAATTTTAAATGTGGAATAAAAATACATATATCAAGTGCTTATTTTTAATTGAAAAATAAAATTTCGAGTGTCAAGTGCATAGATGAAGAAAAAATAAATAATAAAAATTAATAATTGAAAAAAATGCAAGACCTGAAAAAGTTCCTTTCTTTTTTAATTTTTCCTATTTTTATACAGAAGAATACAAAATGAAAGGAAACAACTGATTTCTTTGAATTTAGTTTTTGTTTTACTTTTTTTAAACATTGTGTTAAAAAAATTAAATTGTAACAATAAATTTTAATTTATTTTATTTTATTTAATAATGGAGTCTCGTTTACAAAGTAATGAAGTAAGGATACCAAAAACTACATCATCATCAACAGCAATAACAAATGGAATTTTATCATCATCAAACTCTTCTGCCTTGACCTTAAATTTAAATAATATAAAACGAAATGATAGACAAACAGCATTTAGTTTACCTGATTTTGATTTTAATTCACCTTGTCAATATTTCAAAAGCACATTTGCACGTTCTCTTTCAATAAGTGCCGGAACAAATAATCAAATAAAATCCCTTGATTTTGATATTAATTTCGGTTTACCATCTCGTAATACTACTGAACAAGAAAATAAAAATCAGACACCTGTTGCTTTCAATAGTGGTAGTAATAATAATAGTGGACCAAATAATAAATTAGATAATGGTATGTTCAATCAAAGTGATAACCAACATCATCATCATCATCATCATATGTCAGTACCACCGTTACTGCGTAGTCAACCAATACCGTTGACTAATGGCTGCTCTAACAGTCAAGCAAGTGAATCAGTAGTGATCAATGATGCTGCAAATAAAACAAAAATCCGAAATGTATGGTCTACTTCTCATAAACAGGTTTGTAGAACAAAATTTCTTGTTTGATTTATATAATCTTGTTTTTTTTAAACAAAAAAAAAAACAGCATATAAAAAAATCCATCCAACATTCTTCTGGTTCTTATGCATATAATTTACGTACACACAATTTTTCCTTAAGCTACATATATAGGTATATAAAAACACTTCTTTGCATGTTTTTCTTCTTTTCTTTAGTATGTCAAGATATTCATTGAAACGTTAGATGAAATAATCTTGTTCCAATTTTTTGTTGTCTTTGATCTTTATACTATATACCATATTCAATTGCAAAGCAAATGGTATTTTATTTTATTTTTATGTTTTGCAGAATTTTCATCATCGTAGGAGTTTAGATTCAACTGAAATTGAAGTCTTAAGACTACGAAAGGTAAGTACACATTATAAATAATACCTAGAGATGTTTTAAAATTGAAAATTTTCTTTGAGAAATGTTTATTCATATTTGCAATTCAAGATTCAATAGATTTTTAATGCATAAAATATACAAAAAAAAAGTTTAATTTATATTAAAGAAACTTATTAAAGAGGTCGGGTTAATTTTTAATTCAATATAAAAATAAACTGGATTATTTGTTATTCAAAAGATTGCATTTATGAATTATAAAAAGTTGTTTGCCTTCGTATACATGTTAAAAGAGTTTATAAGAAGTTTCTTGTTATAATAATTTTGCATATTATAACAATACAATATTAAAACTTTTGTTTATGAGAACGTGATATAATTTTTTTTTTTTTTTATTATTATTTTAAAAACTATTTTAACATACAGTAAACATAACGTATTCTGGAAAGGATTTATTGTTATATTAAAATTCCAGAATAATAAGAGACATGAGAAAAACTACATTATATTTCTAAGAATATAAAAAAGCATAGGTACATAATTTCATGCCAATTTTAAACATACATACATATGCCCGTACAAAATGTGACAATAATATATTTTAATATTTTCTTGATCGATCAATATGACATTTTTGTGTCTTCTTTAATAATAAAGTTCATGATGAAAAAAAAGAGAGAGAAAAAAAAAACGAAAATTACACAAATATTTATTTTACCAGAATAAATACTCACACTATATAGTTGTTAATATTCTTCTGCAATGTGTTATTGATACTTGAAGATTTTTCAATGAATGGCGTTTGGTCTGGTATTACTTGAATCCGTAAACATTTCAATTTAATAAAGACATCAAACTTAGTCATCCATTAACATAAATCAATCATGAAAGGTTGATAATCGGACAATGCCATTTATTATAACAACACGATAAAGCATTCGATTTATTAAAAATAAAAAAAACGAAAAAATTTAGATGTTATTTCACTTTTATTCAGTATATAAACAAAATTACTTTCTTGATTTTGAAAAAAAAAAGAAGATATTTTTGAAAATTTCTAAAATGATGAAACCGTACTGATGGCTCCTACGTCTGCGTATTTTGATTTGTATTCATATGCACATCATATAAAACGTAGGTGCATATGCGTATGTATTTAAGAAAATTTTTTCTTCTTTTTCTTAAAATCAAAGTGAAAGCACTTCTTTATTTTATACCATCTAGCTATAACTGCTATATACAGAGACAATATTATGTTTGTATATGTATATATGTACATAGGTATATAAAACACGAATTTATAATTATTTTATGCCTCTTGCATACAAATAATAGATTTTTACAAGTGCTACTGCTGTAAAATGTCGGAACTTCATGTTTAACGTCACTAGTATGTAGTAATAATATACAAATATGAAATAAATGACATTATAACTATACTATAGAAAATATAAAGTATGTAGCTAATATTTTCTCATTGAGTTATGTATCCAGTTAGATTACATTTTTAAAGGAAAAAGAGTTTTTTTTTCCTTCATCGTTTTCTTCTATTTTTCAAACGATTACACTTTTTCGATTGTAATCATAATTTTATTTTTTATTTTTGTTTTTATTCTTTGCATATGTGTAAAAATATATATTTTTTTAAATACACAACATATTACAATGTCTACTGTTATTTTATGCTTTATTTTTAAACATTTTCACAAAAATGTTTTTGTTTTTTTACTTCTTTTTATTATCTATTCGTCGTCGTTTGAATAATTCACATATCACATTTTATGTATCTCTATATCTACAATATATTTAAGATATAACGTATTTATGCATGTATTGAGTAGTTGTATTTATATATTATTTATGTACATGTACATTAAAAATACATTTTATTGTATAATACATAAATTAAAAAATTTAAACATAAATATACATACGTAAATAAAATAATAACAATTTTCTATTACATACATGTGTGTGGTAACAATATTTATTGAAGATATATACAATACCAGTAATGAATGTATACTA
This sequence comes from Anthrax anthrax, assembly GCA_963971155.1. NCBI lineage: Eukaryota > Metazoa > Arthropoda > Insecta > Diptera > Bombyliidae > Anthrax > Anthrax anthrax. The sequence continues at coordinate 21,537,115 of OZ020120.1, forward strand.
AATGTTGTACTCGTGCAAGAAATTGTACATTTTTTTTTTTTTTTTTTTTTTGTACATAAAACGTATTTAATTTAATGTACATCCATACATTTAAAACAGTTAAAAAGAAAAAATTAAAGAAGTTAAGTTATGGTATGGTATATGCTTCCATTTATATTTTCTAGTAAAATTATTGTAGGTACATACAATCAAATGTAAATCTTACAAAAATATTTAAAAATTTTATATGTATGTATAATTTAGCTAATAATAAAGATTTTCCATCTTTAATCAACTATGTAATTGACAATCGATCTTACATATGTTACATACAATAAATTCAAATAGGCAGATATATCATGTACGTATATACATGCATATATACCTACCAGTTTTAACGGAAAAATGTTAAGAGAAATGTAAACATATACTACCTATTAAATACGTATACGTATTTGATTTGATTCATTTTTTTTTTATCAATTATGAAATTTTTCAATAAAAAGAAAAAACCAACAACTATTCTTGTAAAAAGAGAAAAATTTTAAGAAAAAAAAATTTATAATCTTGTATACTAAATAATAAAAATATGTAATAAATGAATTCACGTATGCAATGTAATATAGTATTTTTAAAAAAATATATATATACTTTATATACATTGTATATACATTGTATTTTTATTTTCACATCTTTAAAGAGAAAAACAAAATTATATGTACCACGTACACGCATTCTTCAACATTTTCATTATGTATGAAAAACAAAAAAGAAATATATGAATTTTAGGCTAAGTACATTACAAAGTTATAATAATAAATTGAAAGAATTTTCAATAATAAAAAATAAAAATGAAAATGTACATACGTGTGTATTTATTACAAAAAGCTAAATATAAAGTAAGATAAATGATTTATTAAAGAGATGGAAAAAAAAAAAGAAAAATTTTTTAAAATATAATTTATCATGTTGTTTTCTTCAAGGTATTCGAATGTGTAAACCTTAAAATATGATCGCATATTTTTGAATATAATATTGTATTGTATATGCATGAAAATTACAATTACATTCAATTATACCTATATATAGATACTTTATTTTCATTAAAAAGATATTTTTTTGATCCAAACAGAGATATTTATCTTTTTGTTTGCAAATTAAATTGTATCTATTTGTATAACGTACATATAACATATATAAACTATGATGTAAGAATAAAATTTGTATAATTAAAATTTTAACGTATTTGTAATATATAGTTGGTTATGATTTTATAAATTATGATTTCAAACAGTGATAATGCCAAATTTCTTTTAGTATACATATGTGTTAAATAATAATATTGTTTGGTATGGCTTTCTTTTGTAATTGGCACATTTTTGTTGTGAAATTTGAAAAGGTATCCTTCACAGAATCACGCGTACAAACAAAGAAAAACAACATTTTTAATTATTATTTAACTATTTTTTTTTTTTATTAGGAGTCATTTGTGTTAATTATTCTCGCCTTTTTTCAAAATTTAATTAAATTTTATTTATATAAAATTGTTTCTAAAAACGGTGATGATGATGATGGTGATGATATGATGGTAATACTGCTACTGGGCTATCACATGGTGGTTCACTAACGATAACCTTTTTCTCAGCTGGTCTAAGAACTTTCATGAAAACTGGTTCAACTTGGACTTGTGGTGGTATATTTTTGACTACTGTTGGACGTACAACTTTTGCTGGTGGTTTATGGAATACAACAGGAGCTGGTTTAACAACTAATGGTGGATGATTAATTTGAATTTTGGTTGGTGGTCGTCTAACAACGATTGGTGCTGGACGATGAATAATTGTTTCACCTTTTTGATTGCTGTGTGATACAGGAAGTGCAACTGCTGAAACAGTTGGAGCTGCTGGTGCTACTGGAGCAACTGGAGCGCCTGCGACAGGAATATTGGCGTTAGACCATACATATGATGCTGGTATCGAATTCAAACATGGTTCTGTGACTACATTAGATGATACTCTAGCTGATGGTTCAGATTCAGCAATTGACCATAAAGCTGGTTGATGTGCAGCATATCCATGATGTGGAAAATAGTTAGGAACTGCAAAAACAGCCTGAAAAAAAAACAAATCAAATAATTATGACCGGTTAATTAAATGTTTATGATAAACTTACCGAAATGAAAACAGAAAATATGAGAGCGTAATTAAAAGCGATCATTTTTATAAAATTTTTGTTTCAGTATAATGTAAATATGTTATTCAATTATAGTAGTTAATTGAACTATATCATTTTTGAAAATGTTCAGTCTTTAAATATGCTTGATGCTGTTGCAAAAGTTCAAGAATACGTGACATTTTCTTTATTATTTTACATTACAATTCTTTGTCTTAAGACGCGTATTGTATTGTATAAAAATTAACGCCGTGTAATTATTTTGATTTCGAGAGACAAACAATTTATAAACATAAAATTATTCACACATCATAAGCTTAATGAAAAAAAAAAAAAAAAATAAAAGAAAGAAAGCACAGTCTTTCTTTTTTTTCTTTCAAAACAAAACATGAATTTTTCTTTCTTTTTAAATAAAGAAAGAAATGTTAAAAAGTTTTTGTATCGAAAGTTTGTTTACATTTCTTTTTAATCAAGAATTAAAATTCTAGTGGTCAAATTGATTATTTTTAAAAACGTATAATCATACATTAACTGAGTGTTGTTGTGCAATAACGTCTTTAAGAATGTTAAAATTTACAATATAATATTAATGAAGGTTTTATTTATGAGATGCAGATATAGGGGCAGGAATAGGGTGAATCGATCAATGACACAGTCACATCAGGATCATTTTCCTTATGCTAATGGAACTTAAGACATAGATATAGTAGACTACATATTTATGAATTTAATATTAGGCGTTTAATTTTGTATCTTAAAATAATAATCACATAAATTATTCTCTGATTTCTACTTTACTGGCTTAAAATAATAAACCTTTAAATTATCATTATTTTGCAATTTAAAAAAAAATAAATACCGAAAAGGAAATATGTACATTTTTTTTTAAATTTGAAACAAAAAAGAGTTTTTTTTTTTAAATTTAATTTCTGATCTCTGTTTTATTTATGCATGTGTATATAAACGTTTACAATATTTGTATATACATACATACCTTATTCATTTTTCATCCTAATCTAGAATATCCTTTTTTAATTAATTGAAACCAGATAAATAAATAAAAAAATTTTCCGCTTATATATACATAAGATGATTGTATAGAATATTCTCACATAATTGTAATTTTTAATTTCAACAAATTAATTTAAATTAGTATTTTCTGATATTGTTATTATTATGATATATACATACATACATTCGTAGACTTTATCGCTCGGTCTCAGTAATTTTTTAAAATTTAAATTAGTTACTGTACACAGGCATAATATGTACGTTCTCCTCTAAAAATAAATGAAATCAAAGTGAATTGCTTAAAAGCTTAATTTTTAAATGGAAATTAATTAAATTAATTATTTATATGTACATAATAAAATTAAAATGTTTACATTCCATGTATTGTGAAAATTGGGAATATTCGACAGGATGCAATGACTTCATGTACAATTTCAAACCATACGCCTATAATCTACAGTTTCGCCAAAAAGTCACAGCATTTTTTATTATTATTGGCTAATTTTTCAAAAATTAAAATTAAAATCTCAATATGTTTATATGAAACAATTCTTGGTTAAGATGTTTGATCATTCATAAACAATTTACAGAAAAATAATATTATTTAAATTTTTTAAATATTGAGATTGAATTTTAAATTTTGAAAAGTTAGCCAATATTAATAAAAAAAGCTGAGAATGCGGTGATTTGTTGGCGGTGCTGTATATGTACTATATCAATACCAATACATCATTCAATATTTAGATCATCAGTATTTTAGCTTTCTAAAGTGTAATTCTACATCAAGATAAAATCATTTTTTGACTGATATATGAGTGCATGTTCTTTTTTGGAAATTTTATTGAGATCATATGTATAGAATTTATAAAACAAATAAAAATATTTCAAGAATATTAATAAAATACAACATATTTTTTTTTTTAAAGAATGAGCTTTATTTAATCATATTTTTATTTATATCGTATGCAAATTTTTAATTTGATATATCAAAACTTTCTAATGAATGATGGATTCTTCGCATGGTGGTTCGCTAACAATGACTTTTCTTTGTACTGGTCCCAAAATTTTTTTGAACACTGGTTCAACTTGTACTTGTCGTGGAAGATTTTTAACAAGTACTGGACGTACAACTTTTGCTGGTGGTTTGTGGAAAGCAACTGGTGCTGGTTTTACAACAATTGGTGGATGGTGGATAACAACATTAGTTGGTGGTCTTCTGATGATGATTGGTTTGGGGTTGTGGACAACTGTTTCTCCTCTAATGTTGTTTGGTAAGGGAGAAGCATGAACACTAGTGACAGGTTCATCGCATGGAGCTGGAGCTGGTACAGAATAAGCTGGTCCGTTTAAAGCTAATGGTCCTTCAAGTAATGATCCTGCAGAAAGTGAACCTAAAGAAAGTGGTCCTGCAGAAAGTTGGTATCCGTGATTTGCCCATCCGAGTTGTGGATATAAAGCACCAGGATGTGAGGATGATACTCTAGCACTTGGTTCACCTTGACTTAGTGAATATAGAGCAGGTGATGCTGGACCATCACATGGTGGTTCAGGATCAGCAAAAGCTACCTAGAAATAAAATATAAGACATCACGTTACAATTATGAATTCGACAAAAATGAATAAAAGTTTTTTAGCTTTTAATTTTTTATTTAAAAAAAAAAATTGCTTACTGCAAAAATAGTAAAAAGAACAAATGCAAAGTTGAATGAATTCATTTTGCTTATGTTATTACTCAAATTACAGTTGAGAGAACACTAGATTAGTTAGCTGTGAACTGTGACATCTCATGATTTCGACCATCTTTAAATACACGTAAAAATTTGTTCTTCATTCAAATGCTACGTGACATTTAATGAAATCTTGATGGAATTTTGTTATGGTTATCTTTTGTTACAATTTAAATATTTAATACAATGTTTGTTGGTAATACATGTACGTTTATGTTTTTCAATTAAAAATAAAAAAAGTTATTTTAAATTTTTATATCCGGAAATTAAAGACGACTATAAATATATTTAGATTCAAAAAAAAAAAAAAAAAAAAAAAAATTTCGGTGCCTATGTTCAAATCAAAAAAAGAGGTTAACATTTTTTAGAAAAATTCATGAGAAATTAGATCATTAGAAAAAATATAATTAAAATAAAAATATGATACATAGGCATAAATATAATTTATTTGTTAGAGAAATATCAGTCAACAACATGAATATGTATTACATAATAAATACTACATATTTTAATTTGAAAATTCCAAAAGTCATCATAAAACATTCAAAAATCTATGAAAATAAAATTATTTGAATTGTTCAGTTCACGATAAACATTTATGTTATTTAAAGCATTTGCTCCACCCTAGGACGTCATATAATATGTATAATGTATAAATCGTTCCGCTAAAATAATTTTTAAATGCATATAAACAAAATTTATTTTTAAAAGCATTCATAACAGGGTGACATGGAAAAATATAATGATGATCGTGTATCTAAAATTAAAGGAGAAAGAAAATATGTGTACATATGTACATGTTTCCAGTTCATGGAAATCAAAATATATACACACGATTGTGACCATATTTGCCTGTTTTGTGAATTTCAGGTACAGAAATATTCAAGGCTGTTGAATCGAGTGTATTTGTATATCATTTCATCAGTGAAAAATTATACGCAGAGAAAATGAAGAACCTACATTTGTGTTTTTCTTTTTTTGTTTTTGAAAATATAGAAGAAGAAAAATTGTGTAGGTGCAAGTTTTTGATATCTGTTTAATATTACTTTTTTACATTTTCTCGTTTCTTCTGAAATACGTTCAGGTCCAAGTATTTTTCTTGGCTTTTGTTTTTTTATGTTCATTCGTAATTTTCATCTTTTTGGTGCAATAAAATACTTGAGGCATGCAGTCATTTTTCTTCTTTTTTTTTTAAAAAAATGCTTTTTGGTACATATATAAAATATGTATGTTTTTTATTTTGCTATATGTGAGAAAACAAGAGTTTGAAAAACTATATATATATGCACACATATTGTAAAAATCATACACATATGCATAGATACACAATTGTAATTGTAACAACAAAACGGATGTCAGTCGTTATACATCACAGCTCTTGCATGAAGGGAGACAATACCTTATAGTTTTTTTAATATATTTTTTTAGTCCAACAAGTTATAGACATATTATTAACAAATTAGGATGTTATTCTAAAGGTTGGTGTTATCGCACTTCTAAAAAAAAGAATTATTTTGTATAATAACATCATGAATCATTTTCTCTTTTATTTTATAAAAATCACCTGTAGTTTTTAGATTTATTTAATTTTTCAAGAATAAATTAAAAGAAGTTCATTGTATTCTTCTAAGTTAAAAATTTTTACGAATTTTTTTAATAAAAACAAAAATTCGCACAATAGGAAAAAATGAAAATTATCCGGGTGTAAGGAAAACATTTATTTTAGATAACAGTTAGGGGCTAATGACGCACAAATACATGTTCATATAATGAGTAGGACGTTATATAGATATATATACACACGAAAATATTTTTGTTATACATGCACACATACACATATTTTAAAAACAGATTTTATTCAACGATGCATGACATTAAGACATTTTATTTATTTTGTTTAAAAAAAAAAAAAAAACACGCTATGTACGTATAAGTGATGTCTTGTAATAATTTAATATGATGTGGTGAGAATATTTCCCATTTTAAAATGCTTATAAATATATGTACATATCTATGTATCTGGGAAGATATATGTAGGTACCTATTCTTTTATAAAATAACGATAATTTACAATTGTACGTTAATAGAAATTGTCAGCATTCATCGCGTGTCTACCTTAAGCTTTTCATTGTTCATATATATAAGGTGCGTTTCATATTTATAACGCCACCCGAAAATTTCCGATATCTCGAGTACCTTCAGTTCTAGGTAAGTACAATGTTTTACAAAAATAATAAGGGTTACAAGTACTATTCAAAAAAATATACCTGCTCCCTATCTACCGACAAATATTTTTTAGAGCAATAAAAATAAGATTTTTGCCTGTTTCATAATTATAACGCCATTTTTATTTTTATAAGAAATCTAATTCAAATTATAATACATTCTAATCTTATGATTTCTAAAGGTAATTTTTATTAATCTAAAACTGCTTCCTTATTTAAAATCACATTAGAAATCCTTTTTTCATGCTTTTCATAAGGTTTGTGATAGTTTCGGCATCAAAAGCATACTCCTCCCTGATTATAGCATTTTTAACTCCTCTGTGGTGTCGTATTATTTATATTATTTCTGTATATTCGACGTACCATAATTCCCCAGAGATTTTCGGTGGAATTGAAATCAGATGAACACGCTGGCCAGTCTAAAAGTTCAATCGAATTCGATTGAAACCATGTTTTTGTTTCACGACTTACGTGAATGGGGCCTTATCCTGCTGAAATGTCCACTGAATTTCAGGATTTTGCTGGATTTTGCTGAATTAGGCTCATTTCAAGAATATTTGTATAATTTTCACTGTTCATTCTTGATTATGTGAACTGTAATTTCAAACAACCAGATGCAGAAAACGCACCCCAAAGCATAACACTTCCACCACCGAAATGCCTCTTTGAGAAGTATAGTGGGATTCCTTCTCAAACCCCTCCATTATGCTCGAAAACCATCTGGTCCATCCAAATTCCATTTTTTTTTCATCTGAAAATATTATCTAATTTTTTTTTTTGCTTTAAACTGTCTTGAACTTAACTCATGTTATAGAATTTATATTAGGTACTTACAGATTCCCAGTTTGTGTCCTATTTTGCCTTGCAAAATCCAACCTTTGCTTTTTATGAGTCTCAATCAAGCGAGGAGCACTTTTCATTCTTGCGTGCTGAATGTTTTCGGTGCGATTCAGCACTCTCCATATCGTCCATCGTGAAACATGTTCCAGTTAAACTCCTTATTTCATTCAAACTTTTGGTTGAATTGTTGGCTGCACGTGTTATTCTAGAAGCACTCCGGTTATCTAGTTTTGTTTTTCTTCCGGAACGTTTTATTTGGCCATAACCCTCCGGATTCCTTAAAAAATTTCGGACCAACCTATGGCTTCGACCAATTTTTCTGGCGATTTCTCTAATGCCTATTTTTTCTTCCTTAAAGGCTAGAATTTTTCCTTTTTCTACATCTGAAAAACTTTTACCCCGCGGCATTATTTCATAAATATTAATTTTTCCCTTTTTCCGTTCAAAACCGAAACACTTTGAATACTAAACACTTTCACTTATTAGTTTTTATAAACTGGCGTTATAATTATGAAACAGGCAAAAATCTTATTTTTATTGCTCTAAAAAATATTTGTCGGTAGAAAGGGAGCAGGTATATTTTTTTGAATAGTACTTGTAACCCTTATTATTTTTGTAAAACATTGTACTTACCTAGAACTGAAGGTACTCGAGATATCGGAAATTTTCGGGTGGCGTTATAAATATGAAACGCACTATAGGTACCTTTACTTGTAAGTTTCGTTATACCTTTATTATTATAAAAAAAAAAAGAACCGGTCGATCTAAACTATGTATTTCACTAAAGAAAAATGTCTTGAGTCTATATACAATAAAAACAATTTTTATTCAAAGAATATAAAAAGAACAAAAAAATGAACCTTATAATCATTTATCATTTGTTACGTCGATTGTATATTGTGTACATATTATTGTGATTGTATGTATAAATGCTGGATACGTTTGTATAGATACATATAGTCAATATTATACAAGGTGAACTTCCTTTCCTTTTGTCCAACTCTATTACCTCTTCTCTATACCTATTTAATGTTTGATAATAATTTAAAAGTAAAAATGAAAATTTGAAGCCATATTCTGACAGAATTTGATTAAATGAATTTTAACATGAAAGTCTTTTAAAAATGAATGCAAATTAGAAGAAAAAAATAATGAAAATAAAAACTACTTAAAATTCAATACATATATTTAAAACTAGAAATGTAATTTGATTGTAAATGGCCAAAATTGATTTTTTGTTTTGTATACAGGAATAAAATTTAAATAAAATTCAGACTTGTATACATAATATAAATTCGTGTAGTAATCTAGAAAATTTAATCTAGTATAAATCTATTGTATAAATTTTCTTGTATTGTCTCATTTGACTTGACATTGAACTTGTAAATATTTGTCTACTGTTATATTGGTATGAAATATTGTAAGTATATATGTATATACTATCAAGTACTATATACATATAATTGTTTTTACATAGATAACTAAAGAAGCATAAATATTGTATGTATTGTTATAAAATATCTAGATCTGAGTTCATAAAATAACATAACAAAATAATGCTGAGTATGCAGTTACAATGTTTCACAATGTGAAATTTAATTCTGATACAATTCAGCTGCATTATATCCATATGTATGTATGTATGAATTTTATCTACTTTATTATTTTATTGTACATATGAGTATTTTTCTTATGAGATATATCTTGCATATATTTTTTTTTCTTGATTTTTTACTTTGTACATATTTTTATGTAATTTATTTATTTTTATTTATTTTTGCTTTTATTAAATGAAATCTCGTTCGCACGTATACAGTAGTGTATGTATGTATACGTATATGTACATGTTATAAATATGAATATTAAAAGTATCCCACGTTAAAATGCAGGTACATTGCATATAAATAAATATTAATACGTACTCCATATTTAGCAATTTCTATGTAATTTCAGGTTGGTCTTTGAACGTGACTTGTTTTTCTAGCGTCGAAGAATGTTTATGCATGAACAGTGAACACATATAGAAATCCTATGAACTTTATTATATAACTACAATAATGGCATAGTTTCAAATTTTAAAATCATTATCTTGTTATAATTTAGTATGGGTGTACATATATGTATATTTAAAAAGATATAATAGAATGAACCACTGCATGGACACCATGCGCCCAAAATTTTAATACTTTGACTTTTAAATATTCCACCTGTAATAAAAAATTTACCTTTTCGGGTAGCTATTATGGGTGAATAAAAATTTTATTATACTTAAAAAAAAAAATGTTTATAGTTTTTATCATTCATATTATACGTACAGGCAAAACAAAATTTCATAAGAAAAAAAAAAAATAATTTTGCTCAGATATTGATATGCTCTAACCACATTAAATTTATACCCATAATTTATGCACGGTAGCAAGCTAGTAGTGACAAATTCACTAAAAAACTAAAAAAAAAAAATATATATTTTTACAAAAAATGAAATGATCACATGAATAATAAAATACCCATGTTTTTTTTGTGGTTTAAATTGAAAAGGAAAATAATACGAAATAAAAGAGAAATGATTAAAAAAAAGGGAAATTATATCTTCTATAGGCAATACATTTTGGTTTTTTGTTTTGTTTTTGCTATTGTCATTATTGTGTCTATCAACTTACATAATTTACTCTGATAAATAAAATCCGTATGCATACAATTTGAAGAATTAATGTTTATAATTAATTTGATTAATTGCATTTGATATAAAATGCAAATTTTTTCTTTACAAATATGTAATCCAAATGTATGAATGAAAGTTTTATTATATCTTCATTATTAAGACATATGATAAATTTGGAATCAATTCTGTTTCTTTTTATTTACAACATTATTTAGTAAAAGAAATATAAAACTAAAGGAAAGTGATAAACCACGAAAAATTCATTCATATTAATATTGAGCAAAAAAAAAATAAAAACAAAAAGAATCACATTCAATTTGTAACTTAAGACGATTTGATTGGGAATTTAAATGCAAACACAAATACATGCAATTCGAATAAATTTATTATGATGCAGTAAGCATTGCAACCTATTATTATATGAATATCTATACATACATGTGTGTATGTAGCTGCATCAATAAATTTTATTTGTCGTACTTTGTAATGATTGTATGGAAGAAATACCTATTATCTGTGTAGACATCAAAGCTTGATAAAAGAGAAATTTTTTCTTTCTCAAAAGAAGATAAAATATATAATATGAATTAGGTATATTGATAGCAGACAGATACATATATTAGAGTTTTCAGTGTATGAAATTATGTGAACTATACATATATTTTTCTAATTACATATATACATATATCTATACATGTAAACGTATACTTATTAATGTGCGTGTACACTGTGTACATATATATTCGTCAAATATCTATATACGTATATTTTACAATCTTTGAATACAATGAACATTTATTATACCATCATAAACTATATAATCAGTCAAATATATCATTTAGAGTTAATCAAATGAATTTGAATTAAAGTTAATTAACTAATGTAATTACAGGTACATAAATATGCATATCTATACGTATATAACGATTAAAAAATTTGACACAACATGCAATTGATATACATCATGTTTTCGATATATGTATGTACAAAAAAAAGTAAAATTATTTTTATCGTATTTTTAGCTTTAAGGTTTCTATAACTCCTACTTTTCTACTATCATTAAATTTCATATGATTACAAGTACGTATGCATATTCAAAAGTAAAGGTCATCTGTCATATTATAAAAAAAATAAAGAAAATTATTTTTTGAATAGAGTCAAATAAATTTATTATTCTCTTGACAACGGTTAAAATTCATTTAAATCTTTTTTTTCTATAATTTTCATTTCACAAAAAAAAAAAAAAAAGAAAAATCACTAAAATGAAATTTGAATATGTAATTGATGAAAAATATGAATTTTCCTTCGTACGTGTATGCATAATACGTGCGTATGAGTGCATAACCACATATGAAACATGTGTGTATTTTTTTATTTTTATTTTTTTATTAAAGAAAAATATCTGCATCTAAGGCGGAAATAAAAATCTTTTTACACAGGTACATATTTGTTAAATTTAAAAAGAGAAAGCTATTAAGCAAGATTCAATATTTTTATAAATTCATATAAAGCACATATGACATTTTACTTCCGAAATGATAATAAATCTATGTAATATCGCCGCTCATAAACACAACAAAACTGTCTAATGATGTAAAAAATAAAAAATTTAAATAAAAATGTTTGTGATAATGAATGATATTGCAGGCAGTATATTATCTTTAATAGCGAGAATTCTATTTTAAAAGGATAAAACTTGTTACTAATAATAATTTATTTTGACCTTATAAAATGATGTTGCCCAAAATTAACCAAGTATAACTATGTATATATGACATTGAGATCACAATTACATAATTTTATTTTTTAATTTCCGTTTTAAAATTCATTTATTTTGGACAAAAAGAATTTTAAATTTCTAAATGATATTCATGTACCCAAGTACTTAACATAATTTATAAAAAAATTTTTTATTTTTTTTTATTTTAGTTTTTATGTAATTAAACCGGAATTATATTATTAGTGAAGATATGCACAATCATATACTTATAGTACTTTAAATTTTTTTTTTTTGCCTTTTAATGAATATTACATTCACGTGTACACACATGAATTCATTAATTGCGTTCATATAGGTATATACTTGTTGGATAACTTTATACAGTTATATGGGTAATTGCTCCAAACACATACTTTTAGGTTAAGTAAGCTAAGAAGCACAAAAAAAAAAATGGTTTGTAATCAAAACTAGATTTTCATGAAAATTATTTCTAAGAAAATGAACATAAATTTATGTGAAAAAATAATTTTCGGTTGCTCTTTTTCTATGTTTTTAGTAAATGAATATTAAGTTGTCTTGTAATTTATTTTATTTATTTTTTGCCCTTTTTATTTGTGTACATAGAACAGAACAAAGACAAATTTTAAGTATCTACCTAATATATCTAAGTAAAATTGTACTTACAAAAAATTATAAATCGGACTTAAATTATTCGTTATTTAAAATTAGTATCATAGTCTTATTACAAACCTCAGAATAGTCAGTATCATTTTTCTTTCTTAAAAACAAAACAAAAAAACAGTGAATTATCACAAATTAATGTTATAAAGGAAATGAGAAATTTTGAAGATTTTTTTTTTTTTTTTTTGGTTTTAATAATTTGTGTTATTTGTGAAAATGTGATATCCATTTTAACATGATATAAAATTTATATCATCAATTAATAATTGTGTGATCATAATCAGTGTCAGTGTTAATAATGTAATACATTAGCTCTTCATATTGCTGATCTTTAAGATCATTAACTAACGTAGCCACATTGAATTGTATCTAATCTTCTGACATTTAGTTCAGTAAGATTTTAATGTTCATCGTTGTTGTTGTTTAAATTACATTCTTTTCTCATAATTGCAATAATAAATAGTAATAAAAATATTTTTCCCCCATTTACACATTCATAGGTGATAAAGTGAAGAAAATTATGTTTGTGCATTTCTTCTTTCTCATTTTCTTTATAAAAATTTAATTTCATAGAACAATCAGTTTTTCAATTTATTTATTTATTATACAAATACGAATTACATAGATAACGTTGATGTGATAACAGAACGAATGTACTTTTTTTTTTTTTTCATATTTTTATTGTGATCTTATCATTCTAACAATCTCACATTAAAATCATTGTAAATATTATATGCATATAGTATATGTATGTATTTTTAAATTAGAAAAAAAAAAAGAAAAATTCTCAAACTTTCTTTTCACACGCAGGTCTATTAATTTGATAGTGAAAATTAAGTTAAGAAATTTTATATTGAGAAATAGCGAAAAATTTGTCATTGTTACACGAATTGTAATTATAATTTTTGTATTGTCATGATGTTTTTAAAGACTATATATGTATAAAAAGAAAAGATAAATATTAAAACGAAAGATAACTGTATTTGATTTTTAGATAAAAAATAAAATTATCTCATGATGGAACTGTAGAAAATAACACATTATTTGAATGAATATTATAAGGTCATAAATTCAAAAATTAATTTTTTTTTTTTTTCATTTTATTTAAATGACTTTACATTAAATAATCCCAGTGTCGTTCATTATTATATTCCCATTTTGTATACATATTGTGATAATAACGAATGTATTAATCAATGTACTACAATTAAATAATTTCTTAAATTAAAATTAAATTGAAAACCGTGACTATATTTATAGCTGTTATAATGGAATATATTATTTTTAATCGAATACGAGTAAGTTTTAATTGGTTATTCTTCCTTTGTATTTAATTTCTCATACATTTTCATATTGATTTATGTTTTGTTTATGTTTTGCGATTTATTGAAATTTCAAATTTTATTATTCAAATGGTATACAATGATGGTGAACGTATGATTTAAGTGATCACTACATATATATATACACTGTCTAGTGTCTTGTATGTAAATATGCATTTATTGATTAAACATCCTTTATTTGATATGAAATGCTGTCATAATTATTCATTTGATGTGATGATATTTTCAAAGACATTTGTTAGGATTTTGTTTATGTTGCGTGCATTTAATTAACGTCTATAAAAAAAGCAATGACTTTATGGAACCTATAAGTTTAGCAAGGATAAAATAACAGACAAATTTATTCCTTTTCTAATAAAGAATTTTTTTTTTTTTTATTGATTTAAAAACTTTGTATCTACACGAAACATTTAAATTTCAAGGATTACAAAATAATTTGATAATACCTACATAGTATTATTTTAAATGAAAATTCAAAAATATTTTTCAATTGAAAAAGTTTTTCATTTCATTTCCATTCGAGGAAAATTACATATTTGAAATGTTTGTATAAAAGTTTGTAATCATTTGTGTATGGTTTATTACAAAAGAGATCATCAACCAGTTTAATCATACTAGCATGTGCTATCATATTGTTTTTGCATGCATTCATATGTGTATACTTAAGTATGTATATGCCGGCGTGCAATATGCATTATTGTTGTTCACATGCGTATGCATTATACAATTTAAGCTTTGGATTATTTTGCCATTTTCTGCATATGCATACAATACAAAAAAAAAAAAAAAAACAGAAAAGAAAAATCTAATCTAGTTATAAATTAATTTGCAAACCACATGTGTGTACATATTGCATTAAATCTTCTTTTTTTTTTCCTTCTCTTTGCCTGTTTGTACTTTCAAAAAATTTCAAAGAAGTTGAATTGCTTATTTTATTAATTAAAAATCATATTAAAAATTTAATATTGTAATACATAAAGTAAAATGATTACAAATAAAATTATCTAGTACACACAAATGTATTGTACAAATTAAATACAGTGTAATAATATAAAAAGTAAATAAACAGCCTACATATCATGTGAAGCGTTAACTATAATCAATCTTTTGAATTATGAGATTTACAATATATGTATGTTCGTATGTATAAAAAAGAACCACTAAAAAATTACATACAAAAAACAAAAATGAAAAGAAAAAAATTGAAAAATAAAAGAAAACATATGTTTATTTGAATTTAATATTTTTCCTTGTTAACCGATGTAATGTACGATAATAGCGTACATTCACATTGACGTTGAAAAATAATGTAGGCGTCTATTACATGCTAAATTTTCAATTCTAAATTTCATTCATCGGTCAATCAGAAAAAAACCAACACTTTTAAAATTTGCATTAAATCATAGAAAATTAATTTAATTATAGATTATAGATTTTACTTTATTTTGTATTTTTTTTATTGTATTTTTATCAGGAATGTCAAAATTTAATTGAGGAAAATCGTCGTTTAGTTGGACTTGCAACTGGTATGGTTGGAGGTGGAGGTGATATTTATGTGTCACGTGATTCACCAAATATTGAAGTTGTTGTCCTACAAACACAGGTGGAAACTTTACAATGGCAATTAAAACAGGTAAGATAAATAATTTCCCGAAGTTCTGCAAAATTTTACATAAATTTTATTTTGTAAATATGTATGTACATATTTATTTTTATATATTTTTTTCAATAATGTTAACCTCTAAAAAAAAAATGTAAACTGTTCTAAAATGTAAACCTTTGCCGGTTTAAAATCATTTAATTTATAAGCCGCTCCTTATTTTATAATGATCATTCTTGTATTCCTTCTTTTTCAATTGTTTTGTAGTAAAGTAACAACGTTTGAATTTTGACTAATACATATGTACATGCATATTTTTAAAAATTCATTGACCCTTGAAAAAGACAAAATTTCATTATGGAAAAAAAAATTAATTTGTATTTTTGTATATGAACAAAATTTGTACAACTCAGTATTACATGTTTTCATCCCAGTTATAAGATATTACAAATTAGAAATCAACATTGCATATCAATTATGATTATTTTTTCCTTTTTTTTTTTTTTGTATTCCGCCTACACCTTTGACACAAATCGACTTACAAGATATTTATAAGATCAAAGTTATAATAACACATCATGTACAAAAGAAAAAAATAAAATAAAATTTTATTTTCTTGTTATGTATGCATTCTGTATATGCATGTATACAATACGTTTAAAGGAAGGGTGCGTTGCCACTTGCTTGTCAATAAACAAAAAAAAAAAAAAAACACGAATTTTAAACATAAATAGAAAAAAAACAAGATTTAGGTCGCGTTGTCATCATCATTAATAATAATATTTCTTTTATTTTCTTTTTAAATTTAATTTTGTTTGATAATTCCATAAAATATTTAAATGTCATTATACAGTTTGATCATTTGTTAGATATTTTCCAAAATCATTATCTGTTTTTTTTTTTTTTTTTTAAATAAAGAATTAAAAGCGGATAGAAGGATGATGATTTTGGTTTTTTTTTATTTCTATTATTTTTAGAAATTGCTTTGCATGTTTTAACTTAATTATCTAAACATCGAGAAAATCCAAACGAAAATTTATTTTATTTTTCTACATTAAGAACTTCGGAAGGAAATGTATATCTTTAATTACTCCTTTGTTTTAGGCAAATAGCCAAAATATTGTATTCTAATTGTTTTATGGACATATAAAGATATTAATTATGTGGTTTATAAGTTCTTACATTTTACCAAAAAAAAGAAAAAAAAAAAAAACTTGAAAGTCACTTCATCTGTCTGAAAAGTTAATTTACTTGAAAACTGATTTTTTATTTTCGTTTTATCTACGTAATTACGTTCAATTCATAATGAAAATACAATGACATATTTTTTGAAATTTTACATACATGTATTTTTATGAATGTATACAGGTAGAAGCCAGTCGTGAAATGTACCGTGCCGTTATGCAAGAGATTATAAGATTTTTGGAACGATGCCATCGTAATTTAAATTCCATGAAAAATGAACAAATTACCCAATCAAAAAATACTCATTACAATCTATATCGTAATGATCTTATTACTACAACATCAAATAATAGCGAAAGTAATTCTGTAAGTCCACGAGCTTATAGTAGTACAAATTTATTGAATGTCCAAAAGACTGGATGTCAAAATAATTCAACATTTGATGAGGACACAACAACGCAAGCAGCAAGTTTTTCATCTACTGGCTCATATAATAATTTTAGAGATTTTACATGGTAAGCATAAATGACACGTATTTATTTTTATTTTATTTGGGTATTTTCTTGTTTATTATTATTTTTTTTTATCTCAACAACTTTCGATTTTTAATTAATTCGATTATTACATATCGATCCTTTTATATTTATTTTTTATTTGTTTTTTTAAATTTTGTAATTATGTCTACACCACTTACTTTCATTTTGTACAATTGAACCTTGTTTATTGTCTTAAGGCGTCGATCTCCAAAACGAATAGTTCCAGCACAATCATCGACCACATCAGAATGTGATCCAGAAAAACTCGCTCAAGAAGCTTTTCGCCTTTTACGTACAGCTCAAAATTTACTAAATACTCAAGAACCGGATTTAACACAACCCAAAAATATAACAGAAAATCAATATAATCCTCTGTTGCTGCAATCATCCTCATCGTCATCATCGTCTGCAACACAAACAATGAAACCATCAATATCGTCATCGACATCATCATCATCTCCACCTTTAAAACCAAAATCTGCCATTCATCAATTAGATTCAGATTCATTTTGTTTAACATTTGCAAGAAAAATGAATATGCGCGAATCTCGTTTATCATTACGCAGCAGTACAGATAGTTCAGTACATTCAACATCGTCGTCGAAGAATGAAACTGATGAAGAGAATCATCACCACCATCATCATCATCATCATCAACACCATAAT
The DNA here is from genome assembly GCA_963971155.1 of Anthrax anthrax. NCBI lineage: Eukaryota > Metazoa > Arthropoda > Insecta > Diptera > Bombyliidae > Anthrax > Anthrax anthrax. The sequence continues at coordinate 21,555,462 of OZ020120.1, forward strand.
CATCAACAACAGAAACAGCAACAGCAATCAATATGTAAAGAAGCAACAACAGTTTGTTCAATGACTGAAGATGAAAGTGGTTTCAGTTCGATAAGTTCCTTTCAAGAAGTTGGTATTCCATTGAATTCAACAATGATCTCTTTACCTACAACAACAATGAACAGTTCAAATTCAGATGATTCCAATGAATTAAATATAGATAAATGTTTTGATGGTAGCAGTAGAAATTCAACATTAAAAGCAACAGCTGCAACAGCGACAATAACATCATCATCATCACCATCACCTTTAAATCATGGTAATCATAGAAGATGGGATTCTACTCCAATTGTAAAAACAAATTCACATCGATTTTCAACATTGCCATCAGATGATTCTCCATCAACAACAGTATTATGGGTTTAAAATTTAAAAATGTTTGCTGAATATTGCTTACGTTTAATGAAGTGTAACACTGCATTTATAGAATAAAAAAAGAAGAAAAAGTTCACAATAAAAGCTCACATCATTTCAATATTTGAAAAAGTAGGAAGAACGCGTGTAGATGATAATAAGGATCATCAAATTAATTTGATCCTTCAGCCAAAGCTCTGAAAAATACGAAATTCAAAAGAATAAGTTATTTTATTTTTGTGTTATTTTAAATGCATAGAATTTGAATTTTATTTTATGTTTTTTTCTTTATAAAAATTTTTTGTTCTTTTAAATTTACCTATGTTCTCGAATACGTAACAAAAATTTTATTTTTCCATTACATGAAAAATAATCTATCTTTGTAATGAATTTTTTTTTGAATTAAATTTTTTTTTAAATTGTAAAAAATTTTAATTTCATTGAATTAATTAATAAAAATAATTTAGCTAGAAATGAGAAATTGAATAAAAAAAAAGAATATATGAAAAAATGAAATTTACATATATTTAATTTAGTATTAGTAGGTATGCATATGAATGTATTAAAACAGAATTTTCAAATTGAAAACAAAAAAAAAAAAAAAAAACGCAGCAAATACAAAAAAAAAAGAAATAAAAATGAACTTAAAAAAAAAACAGTTAAAAAATGAATTAAAAATAAAAAAAAATGAATAATGTAAAGAAAATACAATGCATTTTTGATTTTGTTTATTCAAACCTATAGTAAAAACCTCTTGGCAAAAAAGTGTGTTTTTTTCGATTCTGTACCATTGTCCATTCAAAGAAAACAATATCGATTATAATCATATCAGATAGTTCAAGGGTAAAATTAAAAATTGCCAGTAATTACTGGTCAAAATTGATTTTACTTTTTTTTGTGATTTTATTTATTTATTTATTTTTTTTTAAATATGCATTTTAATTGTGGTATTGTATAAATGTGGACCATTCAAAAAAAAAAGCGAAACATTTTTTATTTGATTGTTTTGTCGATTATATACACAGAATATTTTTATGTTTCTTTATTACTCTTGGCAGTAAAATAGTAGTAAAAATTTTGGGTTGTGGGTACAATTATATTTACGTATACATAATATTATGGTGGTTCTATCATTATACATAAACAGCAAAACAAAAAAAAAAAAAAACACTAGTAAATTGCTAATTATGACAATGACGATAAAATTACACAATTTTTGTACTCATGCACATAAATGTGTATTACATGTGCATACACATACGTAAACATAGGTAAAAAAAAACAAAACAACAATTATAATGGTATGCACTGATGCGTATCAACAAAAAAGAAAAATATATATTCAATTTTAAATGGAAGCTAATGTACACATTCATACATATATTCTTATGGAAATGTTAAAAACAAAAAAAAAGAAAAATTAAAATTTGTACCAAGTACAACATTACATTCACATGCGTATTTTATATATTGGTCATTGTTATTTTATTTTTAATAGCATGCATGTTATTATTATTGCTTCATATAGACACCAAAATACATGTTAAATAAACGCTACGTCGGTTATTTTTTGTGGTAAAATAAATAACAAAAATAAAAAATAAAATGTACAAATAAATGATTTCATATCAATACACAGACCAAAATAAATGAAATGAAGAGGATATCCTATGTTATATTAAATACACAATTAATTTTTTTTTTTTTTTTTTTTTTTATTATTTAAATAATGTTTGTACAGAAATTTTTGTTTCCTTTTATTTTTTTAAAAATGTAATGCAAAGTGATTAAAACAATGGCAATGATTTGATTAATGACTTTTAAATAGAATGACCAAATAACGTATTAAAATGGACATGATCAATTCTAATGTTCAAATCGTGATGTTTAGTTACTTTTAAAAAAATTTTTAAATAGAAAAAAAAAAAATTCATTCAAAACAATAGTGAAATAAAAATTCAAATTTTGTACAATTTAGAATTTAAAAGAATTTTCATCACGATATTTGAAATTTGTGAAATAAATTTTCCGTTTTAATAAACAGGATATACATGAATTCTTTGTGTTTATTATGTAGTTCTAAAAATTAGTACATTTTCTTTTGCTATAACTTCAACGGTTTTGTATTTTGTTCTGTATTCGTCTTCATTTTTGGGCCATGTGCGAATTTTCAAAATTATCTTGCCGTTCCATTAATGTCCTCAGATTTTTTAGTACATACAATAAATACTTGAAAAAATATGAAAAAAATTTGGAATTCCACAAATAGTGTTCAATGTAGTAAAGTAGTAAAAAAAAGTAGTAGTAGAGTAGCAATGCAACGGTTACAATGGTAAATATATAGCGTAGTCTCGAACCAAATTAGGTTTTAGTACACATGAAAATGTTAACTAAAATATGATTGAAAGGAAATTAATTCTATGAGTAGAAAAATCTGTTAAAAAAATATTTTAAATTTCCCAACAATAGAAATCACTAATTAACAGAAGAATTCATTTTTGTTTAAATGGATTACAACAAAATGTATTTCAAATAATTTTATTTTATATATATATTTTTTTTTTTATTATTTTTTTTTTCTGTCGTTTTTGTTTTTAATTAATTTTTTTGTTGTTTTTATTTACAATTTAAGATTTTATTGTTTTTCTTAGTCGTTTCACGATAATTTTTTTTATGTATGTATGTATTATATATAATAATAATAATAATAGTTTCTTGTTGATTTTTTCTTATTTATTTATTTTTATTTTTTGTTTTAAATATTTTTACTTAATTAAATACGTTATCATTTTTTTTTTTTTATAGATAAAATTTGTTATTAACATTATTTTATCTCTTATAGTAAATAAATTTTTAAAATATTATTTCGTTTTTTTTTTTTTTTTTTAATAAACCTAAATATAAAACAAAAAAAAGTAAAATAATTGAGTATAATTCAATTATACAATTTTGATTTTTATATTTTGGATTTTTCCTTTTTTTTATGTATAAAATCATTAGATTCAAATACATACGATTAGTGTGTCTCTCAAGTGTAATAAACACACATTAATTTTTAAACATTTTATTTTTATTTATTTTATTTATTTTTTTTTTCAAAAACAAAATTCCAGTTGAACTGTATTTCGTTTTTCCCCTTTTGACTTTTTTTTTAAACAAATTTTTGTTTTTTTGGCTTTTATTTGTTCTTTATGTTTACGGATAGCAAACATTTTTTTTTTTTTAAATAAAAATTCGTTATTTTTTAATTATTCATGTTTATTAATATATTTTAGGTAAATATTGTATTTTCCTTTTTGATTATACTATATTTACTTGTTTTTTACCGGAAAAACATTTTTCCTCATAAGAGAAAATAGACAATTAGATAGATGGTAGAAAATATTATTCACGTTTACTATACAATCATTTTATTTTTATTTTTATTTTTTATTTAATATGTAGTAGTACGATAATTTTTTTTTCTTTTTGTATAATATTATAATTTTTGTAAATATTTTGTAAAATTTATTAATGCGATAATACTTACTTTTGGTTTTTTATTTATTTATTTATTTTTTTGTTGTTTTTATTATTATTATACAATAAATGCATTATTTCCATATTGATTATTATATTCATTTATCAGGATGCTTTCAAAATTTTACATTTGGCGCACATTAATGGGCATAATAGTGTTTGTTTTTACGCAAAATTGGCAAAGAAGGTGACAATGAAAATTTCAATATTCCAAGAAAAATAAATTGAGTATCTTACCCACATGCTTTCAAGAAACAAAAGAAATGTCATTATAAATTGCTAGATTGCAAAATTGCAAAAATTTAAGCTTTACATAGAAGCTTTGTAGAATTATATGTTCATTTCGTATTTGTGTGTAATATGTGCTCAGAAGTCAGAATCAATACCAAAAAAAAAAAAAAAAAATTTAAGTCTACTTTTTTCCAAACACAAATTTCTGAAAGCACCCCTTACGTAATTTCATTTCAATATACATACATGGATCAGTTATCTTTTATGTATTTTCTAATGTTTTTTTTTTAATCTCGAGAAGAGAAATATTAATATTTATTTTGTTATAACATATATCACAACTCTAGATTGAATTTCTTTTTATTTTTTATTTTTATTTAATTTATTTATAATACATTCATATATAAATTTATTTACAATAAAAATTTGATTATTTTATTTTTGTATATATTTTTATTAATACACGTTTTATTTTGATTTGCTCCATTTTATTATTTTTTAAAATTTATATCAATATAGAAATAATCTAAACAGACTAAAAAAAAAATATAATCATTTATGATTTTTACAAAAAAAAAAAAAAAAAAATAAAAAAAAATAAAAAATTATTTGGCAAATACTTTTTCATCTGTTTCATATTCTCTTGCATATTTATTTGTGTGATTTGTATGATTTGAGATTTATTCGCAATCTAATGAAATTTCTGCAAATACGAAAAATGTTTCGATTATTCTAAGATTGAATAAAAAAAATTTCATTCTAGGTAATTTAATCGTTTAATGAAATGAAAATCTTATTAAAAAGGTCTTGTAGTTTATTTTTCATTTTTGAAATTTCACTTGAATACGACTATATATTACGTTATTTTGTTTTGTTTTTTTTTTTTATTTTTAAATATTTTATAAATTCGTACTTTTCGATGTGTGTAACATTTTGATATTTAATCTACAAATTTCTATCATTTTTTTAAAAAAATTGGTTTGATTTTGATCATAATAATTGTTATTGCACTGATGTATTTTGATGCTAGCGATGTGGTGATTTGATTTAAATTTTTTTTTTTGCTATTTAAAAAAAAAAAAACAAAAATTTTGTTCGACTGTTTAAAAGCAAATAATTCGTTTGATTTTGTTTTTTGAAATTTTAAAATTCCATTATAACGTATTTTTGTCTTTGTTATTTTTATTTTCTACTTGTTAATCATTTAAAGTACGTTATTTTCGTAATATTATTAAAAATATGAATTTCTTGCTAATTTATTTATTGTATTACTTTGGGTTTTCTGTTTTCTTTTTAACCGTTTTATAGAATTTTTATTTTATTTTATTTTAGGATTAATAACTATTTTTCTATTTTATTGAGTTATATATTTTCAAAACAAAAATTATTTTACATTACATATTTCACATCAAGTTTTTTTTTTTTTGATTTTTTTTTATCCTTTTTTATTGAATACTAACATTTTGGTACCATTTATAAATTTGAAAAAGTTGAAATATTTTGAAGTTAATTAATACAATAATTAATTAATGATGAAGGAGACCATTAAAGATGTAAAATGTATACTGATTATAGCTATTAGGTATTCATATTTTTATTGTATATATGTACGTTATTACATGTATGTATGTATTGTATATAAATTATACAAAAATTTTTTTTTATTTATGCATGTGGTATGTACAATATATTTATATGTAGGTTTATTCGTTTTGATGTATTTTCTTTTCTATTTTTGATTTTGTAAAGTCCAGATTTTATGTGATATCGTATTTATGATTTTAATTAATTTGTCTTATTTGTCTATTAGTTTTGTTATATGATTACACATTAATATATGTTATGTTATTTTGATCCATTGAAAATACTTGATTATTTTTTCGTTCTCATTTTTTAGTGTTAAATATTTTATTTTTCTTTTTTACTTAGTCAGTTTGCTTTAATTTTTTTTTATTAATTTTTCTTTTTTTTTTGTATATATATTTGTTTTGTTATCTATTATTCTATATAATAATGAAATTCAGTCTTTTATATAATAATAAATATTTTTTTTTTTTGTTTAGTACATAATACATTCATTGATTCACATACATACCAGTATGTCGTGTATGTATGTGTAAAATGTTGGGATACATGTTAATTTACAAATACATTTGTTTATGATATTTTTAAAAAAAACAAAAAATAATAAAAAAAAAGTTAAAAACAAAATTAAAATAATCTGTAGTATGTATATTATGAGGATTTTGAAAAATCAAAAAAAAAAATAAATAAATAAATAATAATAAAAATACTGGAATTATTTAATTTGTTCGTATAATTATTTTATATCTACATATATATACACGTACTGGAAAATGTATACTTTATATCAAATGTTTACAGATATTTTTTGAAAAATAACAAAATGAATTGTTAAAAATAATGAAAAATCTATAATAACATGGTATTAAAAATTTTACAATTTATATCCTGTTTATTCGATGTTTTATGATGAATGCTGTTATACGAATAAATTTATAACGATTTTTATTTTATCGTATTTTAGGCAGTTTATGTTGTAATTGTACATTGTAGCATATATTATTTTCATAATGAAAGGAATTATTTTTGTTTTAAATGCATTGTCATTGTAATAATTTGCCTTATTTTATTTGATACATATTTTATGTTGAAAATTTATTTTTAATAAAACTATTCAGTTCTTTCATAGTATAAGCAGCAAATTTTTTTTTCACTTTTTTTTTTTTTTTTGAATTTTAAATTTATTATTTTTTTTTGAGAAATTATATAGGTTGGTATATTACTATCATACGTAATATTTTTTAAAGGTATTTTACGTGTATAAAATAAAAAATCATTAATATTGAGTATAATTATACATCATAATACAGTAGTTATAGTTTTAATACTTTGAATAACTTTGGCATTCTGTTTTTTTTTTTATTACATTTATTAAAATTTAAATTGATTTGAAAATAAAATAAAAATAAAATAAAATTGATTATTTCTAAAAAAATATACAAAATTCATTTTGATTTTTAGTTTACGTTATTTTTTGTTTTTATGCGATTGTTAACATTATAGAATACGAAAGAATAAAATATTCAGTTTTAATACTTTCTTTTTTTTTAAATATTTTCTATTCAAAATTTTGGCACCTTGTTTCCGAAACATGAAAAATATTTATATTTTCTTTTTAACTATTGAATTTTTTTTTTTTTCAAATTTTCATCGAAAATTATTTAAATTTTTTTTTTTTTAATATTTTTTATTTACATACTTTATACATATAAAATATTTAAAATTTTCATTTTTTGAAGAAATTTTATTTAAAAGAAAAAAAAAAAACAAAACAAAAATGAAAATTTTAAAATATTTTAAACGAAAATTTATAAAATTACATATTTTAGTTTATTTCAAATTTCATTATTTATATATTTTTGAAAATGAATCCTTTTTTAATATTTTCATTCGAGATTAATGTTCTCAAATGAAGTTATTGATACTTATAATCCTGACCGTTTTAGTAACAGTCATCCAGTTATAATTAAGAGTAATCGAATGATTAAAAAATATAAAGTTAAAAAAAAATAAAAAATTACGGCTTAGATTATTCGTATCATTGCAAACTTCTTAACTCATTAATTTTCTCATTGATCTTTGGTAATCTTTAACTGATCATACTCATCTCTGTATATGCCGCATAAATTCGGATATCTCATCTCGAATGTGCTAACAACTTTTGAAAAAAATTGATATTTACTGGATTTTAATTTATTCATCATTTCGTTTTTTTTTTTTAAATTTTCTTTCTAGTTATTTGATTTCATAAAAATATAATTTATATAGTGGTTTATTTTTACATCGTTATATTCTATGGTTTGTTTTGTTTTACCATTTTTTTTCTTTTTTAAAAAATAAATATTAATTGAATTATCATAAAAAATCGTGTATAAAAAGTAAAAATCATTATGTATACTATATAATATAATTTTTTTTTTTTAAATTTATGATTTTTATATACTTTTATTTCGATTATTATTATTATTATTGTTATGTGTGTCTCAAACTGCAATCGAATAATCTGAGGGATGAGATGATGGTTGTGGTGGTGGCAATTGCTGCTGTTGAATTTGTTGTGGTTGCTGTTGCTGTTGTTGAATTTGTTGCTGTTGCTGTTGGAGATGATGATGATTATTGCTATTATTACTACCAGCTGGCCTCGACCATAACGATGAACGCATACCCAATTTTAATTTTTTCAATGTATCAATATCACATTCAGCTTCCGATAATTCTGGACGATCTGGTGTATTCGTCTCAATTGGCATCTGATGAAAGCTACCACCTGGTGTATTGTCTTGTAATTGTAGCGGCAGTAATGTTCTCATTGTACCCCTAAATACAGTATTAACTTCTAATATCATATAGGTAACAGATTTTCATATTTTGTTTTTTTTAAATTTAATAAATTTTCTTTTTTTTTCATAATTTAATAATTTCTTTTTTAGTTTATCTAATTATCGTTCTATCTATTTTTGAACAAAATTTTTTTTCGAATTTTTCAATTATATATGTATTTTTTTTTTAATTAATTTTTTTTTTCTTGTAACGAATTGAAATAAATACCAAATTTTTAAATATTTTTAACAATAATAAAATTTTTTCTTTTTTAAAAAGAAATATAAAAATTATATACGCGTATGTGTATTTATTGTCTTATTGTGTGTATATTCCAGAACCAAAACAAAAAAAAAAAAAAAAGAAATTAAATATTATTAATGTAAACGACAAACAAAACACAGTGAAAACAAACAATTTCAAAATTATGAATAATATAATGAGTATATATATAGTGCAAAACATGACGTAGTAGTATTTAGAGAAATTTTCAAAATTATACAGGAAAAGAAATTCACAAAAACATATAACAATCATTTTCTTTTTTCTTTTTGTATTATTTTTTTTTATAAATATTATTTTTGGTTTTTTTTTTTCTTTCTTATTTTGTTTATCATACATACATAAGAAAAAGAAAAAGAATATAAAAATGTTTAAGAACAAATTTACAAAAAAAAAAAAAGGCATAACAAAATTTCGCTATTAATTTTACTTAATTCGTTTTAGTTTTTCTTTTTTTTTGTTTAATTGGTGCTTAATAATTTTTTTTTTAAATTTAAATTTTAATTTAACTTATCAAATTTTCTTATTTGTTTTTCTTATACTTTTTTTTTTATTGGCATGCTTTATGCACCTTTATGTTGTAGTGTTGATGCAATTGATTTAATTGATGTTGGAGTCGACACTGATGGTGAACTATTATCATGTAATAATATTGTGTCTGGTGTTGTTATTGTTGGTATTGTTTTATGTGGTATAGGACGAAATTGGGATGGCATGCGGGATACAATGGATTTACATACATTTGTTTGGGTACTACTTGATAATATTGATTTTTTTATTGATTTATTTTGTTCTAATTTTTGTTGTTGATGATGTTGTTGTTGTTGCTGTTGCAATTGTTTTTGTTGTAATTGTTTTTTAATATTAGTAGTAGTAGTACTGCCACATTGTATGTTAGATTGATTTAATGATGGTGATAATTGCGATTGCAATTGTGATTGTGATTGTGTTGTAATAATCATTGACTTATTACTATTATTTTTATTTTGATTATTATAATTATTACTACGTGGGGATGTAACTAATAGCGTGGTTATATTATTTGCATTCAAATTTGAGGATGAGGCTTTAGAGTGTCTTGGTGTTGTGTTTGTTGAATAATGATGTTGTTGATGGTACCTTGATCTACCACGGCGTGGTAATGATTTTTGTTCAGACATTGGTGATAAATCTGATGATGTACTTGATTGAGTTCCATGATAGATTATGCCTATAAAATTTATAATAAATATAATTTAAAATTTTGTACATAATAAATGTAAATGATTTATAGCAATGCTTACTGTGCTTTATTTTTGCATCTAATTGATTTGATGATTCAGTTCTGCTTGATGTTAATTGTTCTGGATCTGACTCAGATTCTTCACTTTCTGGTTCAGTTTTTCTAGAGTGTCGTCTTCGATTTTTCGATGTCTATAAATATATATGTTACAACTGTTAACAATTTATGATTTCATTCATTTGAAATTTACAAAAGCTACATTGCAGTTTATAAAACATAAAAAATAAAATAAACAAAAAAGTACTATTTTTTTTTTTGTGGAAAAAGATTTGAATTTTGAAACACAAAATTTGATAGTAAAGCATATCTGGCCAATAATTTGAAAATGAAATAAAACGCACGATATTATAATATGGTGATGGATTTTGTAGTGTTCTATGTACCGCGGGTGGTGGTGGTGATGAGCATCCTTCTGTTAATGCACGTTCATGATACATGAATGAATGCAACAATGTATTTGCCGGTCCACCATGATGTGGCTGAGCCAAAGTACTCGCTTCAGATAATTGAAATGTTGCATATGGTGATATATCCTCTGACGTTTCTATAATTTGTTAAAAAATTTGAACTAGGCTAAGTGATTTGAAATTTTCAGGAAGTTACCAGGAATCTTATCACTATTTTGAAGTGAAACTTTATGAATAGTAGCATAATAACGTTCTCTTTGTGCTTCGTTGTTTTGACGATTTTCCATTGATTCTTTTTGATTTCGACTATTTTGTTCTGCAAAATGGAAAACAGTTTTATTTCGATTCATTATTAATGTGGAAGTGATTGAACTTTTACTGTGTTTGTAGCACAATGTCGATAGTGCTACAGTACAAATAACGCCCGATATTGTTGCAATTCCTGGAATTAAAAAATTCACATCTCCATAGAATACATTAGCTCTATGTCCTCGCTGTACAATTTCTGGTGGTGGGGGTTCTCCATCTTTAGTTAAAGTTACAAATGTAAATTCAGAACTAGAAACTCCAGCAACATTATGTGCTTCCATTTTTAATTGATATAATGTTGATGGAGCTAAACCAGAAATTGTGAATCGTCGTTGGGGTTTTAATGAATTTGAAACTATAATTGAAAATATATTAATATTTTAATTTAGCAGAATTTTGAAAAATTTAACTATAATGTATACCTAAAATCCAATTATTATCATTTCCATTAGTTATTGCTCTATACTGAAGAACAAAATAAAGTATTGGACATCCATTATCCGGCCAAGCATGCAGTCTTATTACAACAGAAGTAGAATTTGGTGCTAATAAACTGGCAGTGGAAGGTGTACCAGGAGATTGTCCCTGAGTTCTTACATGCAAAGTTGTGCTTGCCGGTGATGTTCCAATTTTATTATGTGCTGTTAAATAAATTTGATATGTACTTCCACAGAGTAATCCTTTTAGTTCATGACTTGAGGCGTGTCGTGAAAGATACATATCTTCTAAATTGCCATGCGATCGTCGATAATGTAAGGTATATCCCGTGATTGGAGCGTTACCATTTGATCCACCTTTCCAATGCATTAAAATACTACTTGATGTTGCGCTTGTGACGTATAAAACAGGAGCTGATGGAGGAACTTGTACGATTAATGTGTGCGTCAAACGATCAGTTCCGACACCGTTATCTACTTGACAGCTGTAATTTCCACTGTCGGAAGTTTGTAGATTAGACATTATTAAGTCACCTGAGTCTAAAAGTTGAACATTATGTAGTTCTCCAGTTCGTAGAGAAGAATCTCCCTTGTACCATTCTCGTTTAGGCTTTCCAACTGCAGTACAAGATAATGAAACTGTTGATCGCCACGGACGAATTATGATGCCACCGAAAGAAACAATTCGAGCTGGAACACGGTTCGTTGTAATTTGTGATGCAACCCTTGAACTTTTTCCTTCACCAACTCTAGTTGAAGCGGTTACCCAAAATTGATATTCAATGTGTGCTTGAAGGCCTTTTGCTTCGTAGTATAATTGTTGTGATGGAAGGTTACGTTTTTCATGGTTTAATTCTTCGCGACCGTTTACTACTCTTGTGTATAAATTGTATTTTGTAATAATTCCATTCGGTTCGACAGGAGGGAGCCACGAAATGTACAAAGATTGAGGGGAACTAACCACAACTTTAATATCAGCTGGTGCTTCAGGTGCATCCTCTTCTGTATGACAGTAAGCCGGATTCGATATAACACCGTCACCCATTCTTGTATAGGCTAAAACTTGAATACTATAATTGGTATACTTTCGAAGACCTGTTAATACAGTTGTAAGTGCAGTTGTCTTTCTTGTTTCGACATCATCTGGAGTATCAAGAACGTCATCAAGAATTGGCTCAAAAGTCAATTTATAGCCTTGCAAAAGGCCGTTGGTATGATGAACAGGAGGTGGTTGCCATGATACTTGTAGTGACTGTGATGTTAAAGCAGCACAACGAATGTCTTCTGGTGGACGGCTGGGAACTGCAAATGTTTTTATGTAAATAAACTTTTATTGTTCTAAAAATATGTTTATATAGTATCTACACATACCATCCTCCATAGTTTGTGCTGATACAGGCTCAGAGAGCGGTCCTGGACCAATTTGATTGAAAGCTTGTGCCACAATTGTGTATCTCGCATATTTTTGTAAACCACTCAATAACAATTCGCCTGTACCGCCTTCTCCATCTCCAGACACAGAAGTAAAATTGTAAGAAGAGCTTGCTGATGTTGATACTTTGTACCCGATATTGTATCCTTGAATATCACCATGTCGAAGTTCTGCGAGTGGTGCTATCCACGTAACCAAAAGTTCTGTTGAAGACAATGGACGAACTGCTAGATTTAGTGGTGGTCCTGCGGGTCTTTGTGGTTCAGTTTTTATATTAAGCTCCTGACTAGGAGCACTTTGACCAGCAGAACCTTCAGCAATAACTCGAAATGAATATTTTGTTGCAGGTTTAAGATTCTCTATAAGAGCCGTGTACTGAGGTGGGTCGGATATTTCCATTTGAAGCCATTGATTGAGCATTAATTCTGTGATAAAAGATCTTGTAATTTGTATCGTTTAAAAATTTTTAAATATTTTCTTACGATCAATTTCTCTATATTCGACAATATATTTAGTAACTTCTGCTGAATCTCCACTTCTTGGTTGCCATTTTAAATTTACAGAACGACTTGAAACCATTGCTGCTTCCAATGCAGATGGTGCCTGTGGAGGTTCTTGAACCTGCAATTGTACAAGTTGCTGATCGCGTCCATATAAATTACTTGCTTGACAAAAATATGCTCCACTATCACTACTTTCTACGTTGTTAATTTGAAGTTCGGCTGATACACCTTCAGGAGTTGCATCTTGTTTAATTGATATTCTAATATAAATTAAATAGATTGAAACCAAGTGCTTGAACGAATGATTAAACATTTTTTTTTTTACTTATAATTGGTTGATGGATTTAATTGATGTTTTCCAGCCTTTAACCAAACTACATTAATTGGTTTATCTCCGTTTACTTCACATTGTAAAGTAGCTACATCACCTTTCTTTACAGTAACAGATCGTGATGGTGCAGAAAAATATGGTGATGCTAAAAATTTTTAATTTGCATAAATATCAAGAGATTATATGTCTTTTTTAATAAGATAACGTACAATTAACTTTTAATTGAATAACTTTTCCAATTCCTGTTCCAATTCCATTGTGTGCTTGACACAAATAAAATCCTTCCCTATCTTCTTTTACATGTTGCAATAATAAAGATCCATTTGCTAATAATTTTGTATATGGTCTTTCACGTACTTCTTCATAATCACCAGATTTACTTCCTAAATAATTTTTAAAAGTGATTATTTTCAAATCAAATTTATAAATTCAATAAACAACTACCATTTTCTGCAACTAATTCTTTTAAATTAATTTCAAACAACTTAATTTGTGACAATAAAAAAAAAATAAATAAAATTCTTCTATGAATTTTTAATATTCGGTTTTTATTTTGTAACAAACCTGTAGCTTTTTTCCAAACAATATTTGGTGTAGGAACTCCTTGAGCTTGACAATGTAATGTTACATGTCGATTACGTTCGACACTAACATCAGCCGGTTCCACAATCCATCTTGGCGGAACTGTATTTTATTGTGGTTAATAATAAAAATTAAAAGAAAAAATTAATATTTTTAATTGAATATTAAATGTAGAATTAAAAAAAAAAAAATAAAAAATAAAAATCTTTTTTTTTTTTTTTTTTTTTGATTCAAAATAAAAATGTCTGTTATACATTTAATTCATATTAAATATTTGGCCAAGCATAGTCTGAGTAGTGTGCGTTAAAAGCATTTAATTATATACAGTTTTGTTTTTTTTTTTGAAAATAATTTTTCATAAAAAGCTTTTCAAAATTTTTTTTTTTTTTTTTTTTGATATATAGGAGGGAATGAAAATTAATTACAGATTTAGAGATTTTATATACAATTATATGTAAATTTTAAACAAATTCTTCATTATTTCCATTTTATACACTTTATTAAAATTTTAAGTTTGATTCTTTTTTAAATTAAATTTTACAGTGATGATTAAATATCGCTGCCATGTGTTATTAACCATTGTTTTCAAATTTTTAATTTTTTTTTTTTTTAAATTTTATTAAATCACCACGTAATAATTACTAAAATTCGATTTTAACAATTTTGTTTAAAAAAAAAAATTTTTTCAAATACGAATAAACAATCTTACATCAATTAATTAAAATTGATTAAAATAAAAGAGATATTATATAATTGAGTTAATATTTCCAACAATGAAAATATCAAACATATAATTAAAGCATAATAAATTTTTATGTACATACATATATACGGTATTAATTTTTCGCAATTATGTATGAATGAAATGGAATTTCATTCAAAGTTATACAACTAGAAAATTTTATAAGATTGTATATATGAGTTTTTAATTGTAATCTCTGAGATCCAGTGGTGGTGTTTGCGTTAACGACAACAGCAACATCATTTTAAATTACACACTATACTCATATATTGAAATAGTGTATATGAATCCAATTATACCGACAATTTATGGAATTTTGTTTTTTTTTTGACTCTGTCGGCGTCGTTGACACAGACACTGAATCCCAGGGGTAACTTATTTAGTAAAGTTATCTATTTGTTTTATTTTTATTGATATTCCTATTCAACTCGGTTTTGAAATAATAAAAAAACATTTAAATGATTCAGTTGAATCATCATCAACACATTATTATTGATTTTGTCACACAAAATAAATTCTCTTTATATAAGTATGTTTTAAATTTAAGAATTTTTGTATATATCATATGTATGCTTAACCAAAAAATACATAATTGTATATAATTATTAATTTTATTAAAAAATAATTGAAATTAATTATTTTTATTTTTATAATATAATTAAGTTGAATTATACATTATAAAATATTAACATACAATATATGATGATAAATATAGTGTAATATTGTAAGTGTATATTGTACACCTAAATATAGTAAATTATGGGGAAATATATAAGGGTTGGAAAATTTAATGATATAAAGCATGCAGCGAGAAGCTCAAAGCTATGATGCATTTTATATTTGATCACCACTGTAAACTCCAATATATATATATACAATTTAAATGTAAATATTTCATAATAATATCATATATAATAATTAATTAATTATTTTATACAATTTAAATAATATGCTACAAAGCGCAAGAACAAAGCAATTTTAATTTAATTTTTTTATTTTTGTATTTATTTTCATCTTAAAATTTTATTAGCATATAATTAATATATATGGAGTTAGGGGAAGATTTTTCTTTTTTTCGTTAAAAGGCTTATTTATAAAACCATCAAAAAAAAATTTTTTTTTGTTGGGAAATACAAAATTAATTACAAGCTTCAAAGCATCATAACAATTTACAATTTTAATATACAAATGTGTATACATATTCTATTTATTTATTTAGATTTTTTTTAAATAAAATTTATCTGCACACCACGCTGTGGGTCTACGTTGGGCCAAACGTTTGTTATTTCAAAATCTTTATTATCATTTTTTTTTTTTTTTTTGTACGTAATGAGAAAAATAATAAATTTTGTTTGTAATTGTTTTTCTTTAAGAAAAGAAAACCAAAAAAAAAAAAAAATATGTAATGTAGTGTGTGCATATCATTTTTTTTAGTAAAAAAAAAAAATTCAATATGAATTATTAAATTTTATTTGATTTATTTTGTATTGTAATTAAAAAAAAAAAAAACATTCTAACGTTTGTAAAACACAAGCACAATGAATAAAATACATATTCTATGTATGCAATTTAACACATGCAATTCTACTGAAAAATTTAAGCAAAAATTACTATACGAATGTATTTGAATAAAATTAAAATGTTTTCATATTAAATAATGTATATCTGGATTATAAAAATATACTGGCAAGGATTGCGAAAGCTGTTTTTTTGTTGTTAATATTTTTTGGGTTGATTACAGCAGATGTATTTACATAATTTATATTATTTGAATTCTGCTTCAAATCAATAATTTTGATTTTCTATTTCAAAAGTATAACGAATTTCCTTTTCAATATTGCAATAAGCGTAAAATGTAAATTTTTCTTTAAGGGGCATTTTTATTTAAATATGGGGCATTGTTTAAGGGGATACATATAAATGTAGTGCTACTCCGGCTTTTATAAATATTTTTCTTTTTTTTTTTATATTTTTAAATATATATAAAAATTTCTAATAACAATTAAAATGATTAAAGATTTAAATTTTTTTTTAAAGTGAGAATAAAAATACATGCAAAGTATAAAGGATAAAATATTTTTTGCAAAAGCATGCGAACATCTACGTTTTTTCAGTGCATTAGGTTAAAATAAAATTAATTAAAAAAATTTAAATAAATAAAAAGTAAAATAAAACGAACAGATAAAACACCACAAAAAATGAAATGTGGTGAAAAAGAATAAAATTATAGAAAAAAGAAAATTAAATTAAAACGAAAAAAAAAAATTATGAAAAAACAAATAAACGTATAATTATTAAAAATAAATCAAAAAAAGAATAATAAATAAAAAGTAAAAAATAAAAAAATTATTAAAAAAAAGGTAAAACTTTGAACCAAAGAGAAAAATAAAATAAAATAAATAAAAAGAGAGAAAAAAAGTTGGGTGCAAATTTTATTACCTGGTGATCTGCCGCAAACCCACTGCGTGCCAAAGCAACTGGGAGGGGAAGACACATGTGAACGCAACTCGCGAATGTTTAATTAATAATATTTATACATAATGATAACATAATTCTTTTTTTTATTTTTGTTTTTTTTTTTGTTCTTATTATGATAATTAGTATTATGTAAAATTATTGTTTTTTTTTTTCAACAAATGGAAATTATAAAAATGAAAAAAAAAATATCAAGAATTATTTTTGTAACAAAATAAAAAGTTTTATGTAATAACTGGGAATTACAGCAAATAAAAATAAAAACTGAAAATATTTTTTTTTATTTAAAAAAAAATGTGTGTATTTTATGTAATTTTTTTTTTTTTTTAACAATACTATACCTTTAACCTGTAATGTTGCTGTATATTTAGTTTCAGATGCAGGATTACTCGCCACACATGTATATTCACCGGAGTGTGTTGCAGATAGGGAAGGAATACTAAGGAGTGAGGAATATTGATCTAATTGTGTTACATTAGCCCCCAATAATGAAGGCAATGGCTCACCATCTTTGAGCCAACGTAATGTTAATGGAGGATCACCTCTAGATACTCCACATACAGTACGTGTTCGCATACCCTCAGCCAGTCCATCTTGGAAAGTAAAAGGCTCAATAATTGGAGGTACTGCGGATTTGTTTAATTTTTGTTTTTTTTTTCGTCGATTTTTCGTATTTTTGTTTTTAGCGTTGTTGTTGTCGTTTTTTTTTTCAGTGTTTTGGTTCATTTTATTTTGTGATTTTTTTTATTCATTTTTCGTTTTTTATTTTTATGAATGATATGTAAGAAGAAGAAAAAAAAGAGAAGAGAAAAAAATGAAAAAACATAAAATATGAAATAATCATAAAAAAATAACATAATTTTGAATTATTTTTTCTACATTTTTTTTTTTTATATTCAGAAGGAAAAAACATTCGTGAAGACTGAAGACCAAAACCAAATCATCATCTTGTTTCTTACTATCTATGATTCAGCTTTTTATTTTTATTTTGTTTTTCATCTTTCATGTAATATTACGTGCATATCCGCATTATCGTTTTTATTTGCAATCCAAATGTATGTACGTATACGTATATGATACATTATTTTTGCCGTATAATATTTTCTTTCTATATTTGTTTTTATTTTCATTTTTTGTTCAAATTTCATTAATATAATATGATATAAACCTATGAGTGTTGTAGTATATTTCACTTGAAAAAAAATTAAGGCAAATTTTTATAAAGATAATTATATGTATGTTCCCTAAAAAGGTATAATATTATATATATTGTACCTATATGTATATGGTATCAAAAACAAAAAAAAAATTGGTTTCATAAGACCACATTTTCGTTTCACTTAAAAAAAAAAAAAAAAAATAATAAAACAACGAAAACCGTCATTGAAGAGGATAGGAAAAACTGTATACAAATAATTAGAATGTATTTAAATAACTATATCATGGTAGTACATTTAATAAGTATATGTAGATAGGCAAGTATACAGTAAAAGTATGCATACAAGTAAATATATCGTATTTTTGCAGTTACATATGTTATGTATGTATGAAAATTTTCTTTTTGTAGAAATTTCATGTATATGTATGTTTTTCTTCTTTTCATAATAATGAAAGAATTTTTTTCATATTTTTGTTTTATTTTTTAAGAATTTTTTAATTTCATTTTTTTACGTTGATTTTGAATTCAATTTTTTTTTTACTTGTTTTATTATGTATGTAAATAAATGTACAAAAAAAAAAAATAAGGAAATACGAAAACATTAATATATGTAGAATACAATATCAGTATATGATATAATATAAATAGTAGAATATAAAAATATATAGAATATTCAAAGTAGAAAAAGAAACCAAAAAAACAAAAAAAAAATCAGTTGTAGAGTATACAAAGTGAGATAGACAGAAAAGTACATATTAAATACAATGAAAAGAACATATCCATATAAGTAGCAAAAAGTATATAAACAATTTATTTTTCATATACTATATACATATATAGAAATGTATATAAGAAAAATTTTTAATCTTTTTTATTTTATAATTTTTTTAAATTTTTTTTTTTTAACTTTAAATAAAATATAAATATAATAAAAACGAAAAAAAATTAATTAAATTTATTTAAAAAAAAAATTAAAACAAAAAAACAAACGTAATTTACAGGCATTCATATAACTTCTAATACAAAAATTTTATAACATTATGTATTATAAAGTATTTTATGTATATATTTATTATACGAACAAAGAAAAATTAAAAAATTTATAAATCTAGAAAGAAAAATTACAAAACAAAAAAATAATTATTTAGCAAATAAAAATAAAAAATTAAAAAAAATAACTAAAAATATAGAAGAAGAGAAATTTTAGGAAAATTTTTTTAAAAAAATTTATTATTAGAGAAAATATTTTTTTTTTCCATACACAAATATATAACATATAAAAAATAAAATCAATCTCTAAAAATTTTTCAAAAATATATAAATGTTATATATAATACTTAATATTTTAATTTTATATATGTATACGTAATATTACGTATATTTATATGTTAAATACACATACTTTTGTAGTATTTTATTATTTTATAAAAACAAGAAATTGTATATTATAATAAGATTAGAAAGAAGTGATTCCAATAAATATAAAATAAAAATAAAAATAGAAAACAAATTTACATATCTAAGACAAAAAAAACTTTTACAAAAATGTTAATTAATTAATTAATTAATTATTTGTATATTCTAATTACAACTATATTCAATATTAAAACAATCAAAAATGTTATTGATACATTTTAATCCATGGTAATGTGCACCATGTATGTAATCATCAATAAATTTTAGTTATTATTGAAATGTGTGTAAAATGCATATCAAATATATGGGAATGTCTGTATTATGAAAATGATTTTATTTGTAGAAAATAATAGTATACGAAAATCAAAATCAAAAAAAAAAAAAATCAAAATCAAAAAAGTGTAAATCAAACTCAAACTTATTTTATTTTTTATTACTCATAATAATTCCATTCATTTTAATGGTTTAATGGTTTACCATTAACAAGTAATGATTGTGACATTTCCACTTCAGCTGCTAAATTACGGACGACACATGAATAATTTCCAGTATGATCAGAGCCTAAATTTTCAATCACTAAAATGCTATTATATTGATCAACTTGTTTAACTGACATTTGTTGTGATGGATCAATTGGACGACCATCTTTACGCCATGTTATTGTTAATGGTAAATCACCTTTAACAACTGAACATGTTAATGATGCACGATCACCCATATTTAGTTGAAGGATCGATGTTGGAAAGGGGCTTAATTTTGGTGGAACTGTAATACATTTTTTGAAATATAATTGTTTTAAATTATAACATTGCTTTATACATATTATGTATTAATAACTTTGATATATTTTTTTTTTGTTTGATTATTTTTACTACAGAATTTTTGATATGCAGAAAAATAAACGCCGCAAGAACTTTTCATTCTCTGTTGTATTCAGAATATCCTCAGGTATTTTATGCTGTTTAATGAGATTTGATTTTGTAATTAAAAACATCAACTTTTTCTTTTTTGATATGCAAAATAATTTTTGCCTTCAATGGATTTGTCCAAAATGCAAATAATTTTCCTCGAACAAAAAAAAAAAAACAAAATTATTAACAAAAAATGACTTTACGAGTATGCACATAAAAATTTCCATTCCTGTTGTATCTAAAATTAGTAGTAGGATGTAATGTGTGTACACATTGTATTATATGTACGTGTGCCTATAAAAAGCCTTAGGAATAAATGAGAAAATTTTTAATTAACTATTGAAGTTCACTAACAAAGTTGGTGTATCGCGTTCAAAACAAAGCAAAAAAAAAACCCCCTTTATCTCTATTCTTTCATTATGAAATTTTTTTTCTCTTGTTTTCTGTACTTATTATATTTCAATCAAAGCAGAGAAAATAAAAATGAATTTTTTTTTTTTTTTTTTAAATTATGTGTAGTACATTTTATGCATAATAGTTGATTTCTATGTACAATAATCTTTTCAAACATCATTTTAAAATAGTGTACCGTGAATACAACAATTATACAGTCAAATAAGTTTTGCTTATGATACTATGTATATGATGATAATTAAGTTTTATATTTTCTGTTGGTCCGTGTGTAATCCGTGTGCAATACAGTATAATAGTGTATAGGTATCATTTCTTTTGTTTAATTTCATACTAAACCTGTATAGCATTTTGTTTTTCTTTTTTACCTCAATTATTTACCTTCATTTTAAATCATTTTCCTGTTATTCATTTTCAAAAGGAAAAGAAAACTACTTTTTTGTCTTGTATATATATTTTTTTTTTTTTTAAATTTAGATTTGATGAAATGATACACATCCATATATGCATATTGTATTTATGTACATTCATTTATTCATATTGTACTTGAATTTCGATTATAAAACTCCTTCAGAGTTTTTAAAATTGGTTTATTTTTTTCACATATATTTTTATATTCTTTCCTCTCAAAAAACAAAAATCCAACATTATTAATTCATAAAAGTTTTTTAAATATTTTGATTTTTTTTTTCCTGAAAATACCACCCAACATAAACCTGAAACAAAAAGCGAATTATGTGCAAATATACGTCTATCATCGTATCTGGTCCTCTATTTTGTTTAAAAACAAAAAAAAAAAAAATCTACTAAAAATAAAATTGTGAAAAATGAAAACAACAAGAAAAATCCTTTCAATATTACGAAGTATACGAAATTAAAAAACTAAAAGCTTTTACTTATTAAAAAAAACTTCATTGCATTATAGCTTTTTAGTAAATATGTAATTATAGTAATGCAATAATTTTTTTATGAGTATACATAAGTATATAATTTCATATTCAGTTAACTGTATATAATATGTACACTTATCCATTCATAAAAGTAGAAAAGTGCTTTAAAAAAAAATATATATATTTCATTTATTAATTTTCTTTTTTTTGTTCTTCCTCGATATTGAATTTTTTAATAAATTTTTTTTGTACTTCATACGATTTTTTTTTTTTTTTTTGTATTTTAAATGTTAATGACAATGTAATTTTCTAATTAATAAAAATGTCGATATTTTTACTAATTGATTTACTTGTTCCATAAACGTTATTACATCTACCTTGTAATTTTATTATTTTTATTAATAATATGCATATATTGAAATTTTTGGATTAAAATTAGTAAACATAGTAATGATGATTAAAGTAATTTTTTGTTGTGATAGTAAACCTTATTTATATGCAAATTTCTTAAAAAACTGAAATATAGAAAATGTCAAAATAATTATTTTTATATATGTATGTATATTTAACGAAAATTTTATTCAGATGTCCTTATCCTCTTCTTTGCTTCCTTGTTGTTTGTATACGATGAATATCTCTTAGATGAAAAAGTTTACTTGTGTGTTAGTTAGTAGATTAATGTAAATAGATATTTTTATTGTGAATGAATTTGAAAATGTTTACATTAAGGAGACACATATCCTGAATAAATATATGTATATATTTAACTATATGTATGTAGATATGTATGTATATTGTGTATTTATCAATTTCTGCGCATACATATTACATGTACGTATTAATATTATACACATACATGTATATACGTATCGTATATGGTAATATAAATACAAAAAAAAAAAAATTTCGATTTAAAATACATATCATGCATATACTAACCTATAACAGTTACTTCTCCACTACGTCTTGCACTATGTCCTTGTTTATTACGTGCCCAACATGTATACACTCCTGAATCAGCATTTTTTTGAACTGGACTTATAACTAAAGATCCATCCGGTTGAACTTTTTGTCGTATATCATCTGGTAATTCTCTACCACTACGTTCCCAATGGATTTCCTCAATTGGATAACCGGCTACTGGACATTTTAAATTTAATGTTTCTCCAGCTACTGCAGTAACTTTAGGTATTAAACGGATATAGGGTAGACCTGTAAAATTTATATGAATTTTGTTTTATGTACATAATAAACATTATAATACCATTTAAATAAAATAAGTAGAAAAATAAAAAATAAAAATACATATTACTGGCAATAAAAAAGAGTAAATCATTTGCCAAACATATTAGTTATTCATACAAAAACGTAACATGAAGTTGGAAAAAAATTCAAACAAATCAAATATGTAACACATATTGAAAATGGTGGAAATGTATGTACGTGTTTTTATTTCAAAATTGAGGCTAAACCATATTTAATCCGTTTATTTTTGTTTTTTATTTTTATTTTATGTAAAAAAAAAAAAAAATAATAAAAAATTGTGCCAATCGATTGAATGAAATTCAATAAAATATGGTAACCCTTACACACTCATCACTGCATCGAATCTATAAAATTTTAATATCTATACATTTTTATTGTAAAAACATGACCAACCTCACTATTTCACGAATAATTGGCACGCATAATATTTTTCAAGGATTTAAATTGGTACAACCAATGTACATTGCATGTGCAATACGTATTATATGTACACATGGATTTCATTCATGAAAAAAGTACAAAAATGAAAAATTCAATTTTATGTCATGCCACTATACCCTGTAGATAGCACATGGATAGATGGAATGGACCACCACAAAATGTTTATTGTATCGAGTTGTCTTTGTATTTTCAAACGATCCGTTTATGTATGTATGGAAAATAAATAAAAAGAGATTAAAAGCCCCAAAAAATAAAAAAAATCATAGTATATGTTCGTATACTGTGTTTTTTGTATCTACTTTTTTTTTTTTTCTGTTTTTAGCACAATTCATATACATACCATAAATATTCAATCTTGCTGAATGGGATATTTTTCCAGCACGGTTTTCTGCAATACATGAATATTCACCACCATCCTCGACCATAACGTGGCTAATATTGACGTGACTAATTACATCCCCGTGAACGGTGACATATTGACCAATCATAAATCTATTTAAAATATGTATATATCAATGAAATTAAAGAACATTAGAAGACGACTTGTAAAAAAAAAAAATGAAATTTTGCATTTTCTACCCTTAATATACAGTATGCAGTTAACAAAAACAAAAAAAAAATATAAAAAATAAAAGGAAAATTATTGTCAAGCATTCTACAATGTTAGAAAAAGGAAATAAAAATTCTCATAGGGTAGGTAATGAACGACATGAAGAATGTATCGTAAATTTTTAGATTTAACTGTCGAAAATCTCGTACATAATTTAATTCCTTATTGCCTGTATATACACACACATAAAATTTTGCCGTTATTTATTCATGTAATTATATCCGTCTATGTTTGTGTATAAACGTTCAACTTAATAATAAATTTCCATACAAATTCTCGAAACCAAAAAAATTTCAAACAAAAACTGAATATTATTTTGATACGTTCAACAACAAAAAAATGAAAAATCCAAAAAAACAGAAAATCCGTAATCAAGTCTAGGTATGTTCTTGTTTTATTTTCCGTTAAAAAAAATAAATAATTTTTTTTCCCGTTTTTGTTCCATATAAAGTACAAAAATTATTAGAAAAGTTTTTGCTTTAATTTCAAAAATAAAAATTCGTTTTTTTTTTTAAATATTTCATCGTCGTTTGTTTTTTTGTTTGTTTTTTTTTTTTTTTTTTTGATTTCATAAAAAATGAATAGTGCTTTGTATTCGTTAGGCACAGTTTATACGTACACATTTTAATTACCTCGTTAATTCTTTTATAATTTTCTTCTTTCATTTACATTTTTTGCTTTTTGCTTTTTTTTTTGTGTTGAAGAATTTTAATTAAAAGCTTTAATAGTTGTGTACGAATGTAAATGTGTATGTATGCAAATTGTGTACATATATGGAAGGATATACACAGTACTTATATAATATATTACACACTATGTAGCATATAAGCAATATAAAAGTAATGTTGTCTGTATATTTTTCTGTTTGCATACATCCATGTACACATACATATGTATGTATTTGAAAAGCTATGCTAGTAAAAAATATACACAGTTTATGTTTGTGTACAAAAACAGGGAAAAAAAATGAACGGAGTTTAAATTGGATGGGTTGTTTGGTATATAGGTAGTTTTGTAATGAACATACATATAAAAGTATGTACAAATACATATATTCAGTACTCTGTAATAATGGATTTCTATGTAAGTAAATATGTACTGTGTATTTTACTTATATTTATATGTATGTATAAAAATCTGTGGATTAAAAGTTCAATTACCTTCCATTCGAAGGGAGAGGAAATCCATCCAACGTCCATGACACTTGCGGCGTTGGATTTCCGGCTGCTGAACATTTAAGACTGACGGCGGGTCCTGGTTGAAGAGTTTGTTCAATGAAACTATAAAGTAGTACAGGAGGAGCATCTATGAACATGTTGGGTTTGTAATAGAAGTTAATGACGACAATATTTTATCAGTTGTAGAAAGAATTATAGCAGTATAACGATAGCAGCACAGTAGCATATAACGAATATACACACATACATATATGAAAAAAAAAACATAACGATAAAAAAAATTTAAATATTAAAAACTTATATAACAAAAAAAAAAAAAAAAAAAAAAAACAAAAACAAAAAAAAATTATAAAATTACTTTGATGAGAATTCTGTAAATAACAAATTTCAATGTTATTTGTACGCATATAACATTTTGACACTATAAAATTATTTAAATTAGAAATATGTCCTTTTTAATTATACAATGTATTCTAGTGTAAATAAATGCGACCAAATAGAGACTTTGAGGTGTTACAAAGTTAGAAAAATAAAAAAATAAAAAGGAAAATTACATTAGAAATTTATTTAGGGGATAGACTTGAATTAATTTGAAATTTGTTGAACTAATAAATTCAATTAAGTTTTAATAGAAAACTTTGGTTACATAATAAAATAACCTATAAATATCTATAGCATCTGTATCTGTTATTTATTTATTTTTTGTTTTTCCAATGAATGAAAATTCCCATATTACGTATAGTTTTTAATTAACAACATAAAGTTTTTATAAACGTTAATAATGTAATTTCCGTTACATACTCAAAAAAATTTTCCATTCCGGATGTTTTAATATTTTGATGTCATTGAAAATCGGTATTTATAGTAATTTCATACATATACAGAAAGAATTTTCAATTAATTTTTTTTTTTATCGTAGTATTTTTATGCGTATATTAAAAAAATCTTATTCATATAACGTGATAAACATTTATTTGTATTTGTTTTATACACATAAAGATTATACATATATCGTTTATGTATATGAATTTTATGCGTTATGAAAAATCTGAACATTAAAATATTTTTATGGATAATTGTAATGTATTAAAGTAAATGATCAAAAAATATAAACTGAGTGTGATTAATGAATGCTATATTGAAATTGACAGTTTTTTACAGTTTAAAGATTTCAAATAAATTACACTCAAAATTTTTTAAATATGTATTATTTCAAATACGTACTTATATTCGTATTTTGATAACTTTACTTAGGAAATAAGACATTTGTATGTGAAAGGAAAATCATTTTATAATTTAAAGACAGAAATTCAAGAGAAATAATATTTCAAAAAAATTGGAAAAATTTTATACATATATTTTGAATGGTATTCAAAAGAAATAGAATGAGTAATTGTGTTAAATTACCTCCTAATTGGAGTTCAGCAGATGCTTGAAATGTATCACCTTCAGGTCTTCGTACGACACATTGATACATTCCCTTATTCTCACGACCCACATTTGTTACTAATAAAGTTTCACCAATACGTCCCGAACTGGGTAATTGTCGGCCATCTTTATACCATGTTATATGCTGTAATCCGACGGGTGATCCATTACTAGATACTATACAATGAAATTCTGCAGTACCACCCATATGAACACTTAATACATTCGGTGATATTTCAACTTGAACAGGTGTTGCAACTGATAACCTTAACTCAGCACTTGCCTCTCCACCAGCATTACTAGCTGAACATTTGTATGAACCAGAATCTTCTGCAGTAACAGCTTCAATTGCTAAAACAGGTCCTAGTAAACGTATACGGGGTCCACTTAATACTGGTAAGGGTTCGGGACCATTATGAGTATACCATCTATATGAAAAAAAAAAAACAAAATAAATAAAAAATAAATACAGAAAAATGTTGTTTCATCAAATTATTGTTCATTCACCAACTACGTCATTCATTTCGTTCAATGTAATTAATTTACATATACAATTCTTATGTATAAGTTTTTATATTCTGTGAAATGTATCCTTATTCACGGTAGAAAAAAAAAAATGAAATAAAGTGAAATGAAATTAAAATCAGCAAAGGTTCAAAAAATAAAAAAATAAAACAGAATTTTTATCGATCTGTTAAGAGGATGCTCGAATAATAAATAATAAAATCGGTATGAGGACAAGAAGGAAAATGTCGAGGAAAAAAAATGTTTGTTTTTTTTCTCTGTTCTTTCATTTTTAATACTTTCATAAAAATTATAAATTCGAATATGAAGCAAAAGATGATGATGATAATGATAATATAACTGCTGTGTGGTAGTAATTGTTGGAGTTTGTTGTCTAGTAATATTTATATATATTTTGATATACGCTATAGAAATATGATAGTTTGAGAATTGAGAATGAAAAATATCATTGTGATTTTTGTCATCATTGTCATATCAAAAATTTTTGTCATGTGCAACGTTACATACACATATACATACATACTCGTATATAATATTGCAATGTGTATGCAGCGACAGCAATTCAGAAACAGATTCTGACTTTCATATAAAAAAAAAACAAGAAAAATGTAAATAAGACAGTAATTTTAGCATTGTGAGAAGGTTTTAAAACGTAACAAAAAAAAAAAAATCCTACAAAAATATATACATACATATATGAATGCAGTATATGGAGATGATAAATATGATACATACACGAACTTCAATCAGTTAAAAAAAATATATTTGTACGTACGTATGTATGAATATAAGTTCAGAATATTGTACAATATAAAATTTTTGTGTAATAGTGCATACCATGCATTATATTACGTATGTATGTGTATATTAGAAAGCATACATAGCAGAAAAAATATTATACGTATTTTTGCATCACACTAAAGGCAATGTCAATATTAAATCCGTGCTGATGCATAATTCCATTCTCTGGAATACAATCTCTGCATGTATAAATATCACAAAGTATTGTATAATGAAGTACTTTTCTTTATTCATTTTGCTTTTGTTTTTTTTTTCTACAAAAAAAAAAAAAAAAAAAAAAATGGGTGGCGGTGGGTGGTTGGGGAAAAAAAATCACAGAATAAAAAAACAAAAGCATATGAAAAAAAAAATGAATAAAATAATACAACAAACAACAGAACAATACAAAAGATGATTTTAAATTTTCGCTTCTATATTTTAATGCTATAGTGAAAATGAATGCTATATTTTTGTTTATGGTTCGTTGCATATTATGTACGTGCATGCATAAAATAATGCACAAAAATATTCAAGTTTACCTACATATGTACATATATTTTAAAAACTATTATTTATAAAAATTACGTTTAATACTGCATTTATTATAAATGACATGATATACAGTGATAATAAAAATAAAACTTGTAAATTAACTATGACTTGTATAGTTTCATAAATGAAGGACAATAATAATTAAACTCTAATATACTACAATCTACATATATTATGTACAACTATAACTCATTTAATGCATTATGCAAATGAATGTCTGGAATTAATATAGAAAATTAAAAAAAAAAAAAGAAAAAAAACAGGAAAAAAGAAAACAAAAGTTCTATACGAAAATATAATCATAAAAGACCAGACATATCCTGTAATTTTTTAAAATCATATAAAGATTTGTATCAAGATCAAGAAAAATCTATATAATTTACACAGATTTTAAAACAAAAGATATGTACATATTAAAACTTTCTTCTTTTTGTTTTTACCTGTATTCTGGAGATGGACATCCTTGAGCTACACATAAAAGTACTGCACCTTCATCTTGTGCAACAGAAACATGAGAAGTATGCTCTACAACGCTAGGAGACACAATTCCCCTATGTTCTGAAAATGAAAGCGAATACATAAAAATAAAGTGAAGAATGAAAATAATAAAAAACAAAAAAAAAAAAAAGGATTAAAATAAAAGAAATAACTTCAGGTCTTAATGCCTACGAACATTTAAAAATAAAAATATAAAAAGAAAAAAATAAAATAGCAAATGAAATAAAATTGTAGTCTTATATGTAGTAAATCCATTTTTTGCTTGTTTTGTTCGTATAAAAATTTGAATGATGAAGAAAAACAACTAAAGGAAAATAATATACTAAAAGTATATGTATGTATGTTGAAATTTAAATGTAACTTTTATTTTTTTGTAATAGAAAACTGAGAAAGAAAAAAAAGAAAAGCTAAAAACAGGGTATTTTTTTTTCTTTCTTTTTCTGTTGTAATCAACATTGTTAACAAATACTATGTCATCATTTGTTATTATGTACGATATTCTTTGCTTACTTTACGTTTTATTATTTTGTTCTTGATTTTATATTTTTTTTCTCTCTTTTCGCATTGCCTCGTGGCAATACTAACAACTGTTTGTATGTAAGTATAAGTATATAAACAGTTGTACAAGAAAAAAAGTCATTTCTGCGATATTAGAAGTGGAAAATAGAAGTTATATTGTAAAGGCAAGTTTTATATATGAATAGGTCATATATGAAATGAAACGGGCTTATACAATCATTTATACGTTTTTTTTTTGTGTCATATGATACTATATTATAGTTATTATGTTGTGTGGACTTACTACACGTACATTCACATATTTTTTCATTTTTTTGTTTTTAGATTTTTTTTTTTTTTTTTTAATGAAGAATGTGAGTAATGGATGGTAATGCTTAGTTAGCAAATCTTTGTATGTACTTTTATTATGTTTTTTCTTTTTTGCTAAAAACAAAAAAGAAAACTGAACTGAGAGACCAGAATTTGTAAAAAAAAAAAAAAATTATTTTATTTGTATGTTGATTGATGTTAGCCAGTCAACAAAACAAAACAAAAAAAAAAATCATTCTTCTTGTTTTATAAATCATCAAAAGCAGAAAAATCGTACATGTAAAGTTATGTACAATTTGTATAAATGCAGGTACATGTCCATGTAAGGATTCATTATTATATATGTTTGAATACGTATACATTCATGTATAAAATAAAATAACAGAAATATACATGCATACGTGTACATGTAGTAAAAATAAAATAAATGGTGGCTTAATTTTCTTGTTGTATACTTTGCAATTTTTATATTTTAAAAAATTAACATTTTTCTTTTTGTCTTTTTGCCTTAGTTTTTTTCTGGAATAAAAAAAAAAAAACAATAACAGTTACAAAATAGAAGAAAAAAGTATATTATAACAGAAATGAAAAATTCAGACTATTATGAAGCCTTAAACTATACTTCAAGGGTTAAAAAAAAACAACAAAAAAATGAAATGAAAGGATATGAAAGAGTTAAAACTAAAATGCATATCAGAAGAATAAATTTATAACGTACTACTTATGTATAGTATACGTATAAGAGAATTAAAAAGATGAAAAACAAGAAAAATGCTTACCATTGATCCTGACTTTTGCAGATGAGCTAACTACTACTTGTCGAGTTAGACGATGCATAGTCCGACAACGATATGCTGGAAATCTGTCATTATATTCGAGATTGTGAATTAACAATTCTCCGGTGGGTAGTAAATGAAATTTTCCATCTAGAAATATATGTATTTGTAAAGTAAAAGAAAAATTGAAAATAAATAAAAAAAAAAAAAAATCAAATAAATTGTCTGAGTTAAATTTTATTTTATTTTATGTAAAGATTACAGACGAACGTATATAAATGTTTTACATTAAAATAAATAATATTAATGCATATATAGCATATAGAATAATAACATAAAGAATAGATAAAATAATTTTTTTTTTTTTTTTAAATGAAAATAAAGATTGCAACTAATTCGAATTTAACAGAATAATTTTATTATTTGAATTTATCAAAACATGAAATTAAATTAAATTAAATTTTCTATTTAAATAGAAAGATTATATGTATTTAAATGAAAATTTATCTTACCTCCTTGTAATGATGGGTATATATAAAATGCAGGTTCTTGAACCCATGAAACGACTCGAACTAATTCTTTTACAAATGTTGGTACAACACAACGTAATATTGCTGTACAACCCCTAGATGCACTTAATACTTCTACATCCACTTTATATGCTTGTGCGACAACTGTCAAAATAATGTTAAGTTCATGATTAAGAAAAGAAAAAAAAACGAAAAGAAAAAAAGAAAATGTAATTACGTACATTAAGTATCAGTATGAGGTCACAGGCCTCTTATAACTACTTAAAATATGCCTATATAATATGTGTATAGATATGAAATTCAATTAAAAATGAATGACACCAAATGACACTAATAACAGAAAGTATATGAAAATTAAATGAGAACCCAGATAGATGTAATTAATAATTTAAATTATTCATTTAGTAATAAAGATAGTGAAAATTGACTAAAATCGAAAATGAATAGGAATGATTAAGAATCCCACTTGTAAATAAATGTTATAGATGTTTATGAATGAAATTTTTATTTTCATTTATTCAGAAGCTATTCAATGTGTATGATTACCTATCGACACTTTTATATTATAATAAATAATTTTTTTTTATGAGATGTAATTAGTAATTAAATGTGATAAAATTTTTTCATTGAAAAAACGTATCGAAATAAATTCATTTCATACCCTTGTTTTTCTTCAATTAAATATCATATAATAATATTTTTAAAAAAGTATATAATAAACTGAAATATTAAAATAAATTTTATTACTTTTTTTTTGTACATTATATTTTCTCAATGGGGTTTTTATATGTACGTAATTTGTAACGATTACATTTATATAATAAATTTTTTTTTTTTTTCATATATCACATAGGTATTTTGTATTTGCAACCTGCTAATAAATATAAGGCTTCTGTATTTCAAAATGGTAAAAATATATAAATAAAAAAATATAAAATAAAATAAAATTTTTAAACTTTTCTCTCGTTTTTTTTTTTTTTTTTTTTGAATGAAAACAAACGAATGTAAAAGCTTTTCATGTCCTATTTTTCGATTCAACTTTATATTTTTACATAAAGTTAGGATACCTATTCAGTTTATTAAAAAAAAAAAAAAAAAATAGAAAATAGAAATAAAACTAAAAGTTTATATATGTATATATATTTTTTTTTAAACAAATGAGCTATTGAATTCTCACGTGCATTTATACCATAAAATAGTCATGTTATACAAGTTATAGTTACACTTACATACATATGTACATTACAGATACAATATTTCCATGTAAATATGTGTAAAAAATTTATTTTTATTCGTACATTGAAATCCGAATGAATTACTTTTGATATATGTTTTATAATATATATTTTACATCACTTCATATACATAGTATACACATTTTATCCTTATTAAGTGTATGTGACGAAGTAAATGTATGTACGTATATTATACACAGGTATATCATAAATTTTTACATTTATAATGCTCGCATTTATAAAATGTACATGTGTATGTGTGTGCATTATTGTGCAAGTAAAGAATAGACACAGCTTGAACCATTTGATAAATGAAAATGAAAACTTTCCATATATATATATGTACATTTATATCCACAGATATAGCGTATACACATGAAGCATACAAAGTGATAATATATCCCCATAGTACCTGTATATACCTTATAATTTAAAAAAAAAAAAAATAAGGCAGGATAAAAAAGAAAATGTATAAAAAAATGGAAAAAGTTAGAAAATTGTGGGAGAAAAAAAAATACAATTTTCTGTAAAAAGCACGTAAAAATGAGTATATAGACATGTATGTGTATGCTATATGGAAAAAGGCTGATGTTGGGCATTTTTATCGTTTAAGATTGAAGTGTAAAATGAGAATATGAAAAAGTTCGTTTTTTTTCCATTCCCTTTTTTTTTAAATTTTATTTTTATTTTTAATATAAGGTTTATGGTTAGACTTGCACATATTTATATACAAGCTATAAGGTATGATTGGTATACATATCCATATACATACATATGACGGTGTACATCAACTGTATCCATAAATGTATGAGAGAAATATAAAAAAATTGGAAAATATATTTTTTTTCTAGTTCTTTTCCTTACAGTAAAAAATATATACATTATCAAACACACATGTATTCGTTTACCTTTATGAATGAACAAGTGGATGTATATGTGTATAATGATGATGATGATGAAGAAATCTGATGTAGAGTTTGAGATATCATTATTATTCATTAACGAAACTCGACTGTTTTTAAATGGAGTTCTCGTCATATGTGTATATAATATGAAAGTAGAGTTTTACACAGGAAATTTAACTGAATATGAAATACATACGTAAATAAAATAATATACACTTTCATATGTTATACATAAATGTAGAAAAATTGTAGATTTTATTGTACAACTACACGTACATATCTATATACAAGAATATAAACTCGTATAGAAAAGCTTTTCATATTTGATGTTCTAAGAATACATTTTAATACATATCAGCATCATAGGTAATGGACATTGTATTAAATTATAAGGAACGTTACATGTACGTGTACATGCAAAAAGTATTTTAAATTGTTTGAATGAATGATACAGAATACAGAAAATAAATATAAAAAAATTTACATTTTTCTTTTTGCTTCTATCAGTTCTATCATGTTATACATTATCACAAAAGAGAATGATTTTTTTATTTCGTATTCAGTATAATATATTCCTAAAATGAGGATTTCCTTTTAGAGAAAAAAAAAATCATTTTTTTTTTTTCAAACTCTTGTTAAAATGAATGGTCTAAGAAGTGCATCTAATTAAAATTTGAAAATTAAAAATTAATTCAATTACAAAATTTATAAATACATATATCCTCTACATTTCAGATGCACATTGCACATATACTGTAGATTAATGAAGAGCTATACATATGTAAATGCAAAATGTACATTTAGAAATTGTTGAATTTTGTAATTTAGTTTCATATACATACATATATTTTATGTTTGTTTGTATATGTTGACAATGACAAGAAACTCTTTAGAATAAGATTAAAGATTCGTATTTTAGTAAATTCATCGTCATATTCAGGTACATGGTACATAGTAATTTATGAAGTGTAACAGACATAAAAGATTTACTTGCATTATTTACAATGAAAGGATATCATTCTATTTCAAATTTTGTTGTTAACAATTTTAGACAATGAAATAGTATTGTGATATAAATCATTTGTCATACACACAAAAATTAAAAAGTACAAAGTAGGAAAAAAATAAAAAAATAAAAGAAAAACAAACATAATTCTTACCAGCTCTAACTTGTACATCTCTTGATATAATTCTTCCAACTGTATTTGATGCAATACATCTGTATATTGTATTATGAATATCCTGTCTATATGCTGCTGCAGGAAATGGTAATAATACTAATGTACCATTACGTAATACTCTACGTACACCACTAACATCATTAATTGGTGTACCATCAACTGATAACCATTCAATTGTTGGCTGAGGACTACCAGATGCTGAACAATCTAACCAACCTCCAGAAGAATTTGAAAATTCAAGTCTTGGTGGTGGTTCCATAACAAAACCAGGACCACGTAAATGAGTTTCGAACACTTCCGATAAAATAATATCTGTGAAAAAGCAAAAGAAAATAATGCATAAATACAATAACTGTATAAATATATAAAAACAAGAAAATGAAAAATTTGTGTTTTTTTTATTTTTGTTTATATTTCAATGAAAATCTTTAGTTTTTAATCTTTTCAATGTTTGTTTGTTTTTTTTTTCTTTAATTTACCTAATTACAGAACTTTTAAACGAAAATAATATAGGGGTTGAAAAGTCATTACTATGCTATAGGAAAAGAAAGAGGTGAATAAAAAAACAACACTACAGTTTATAGCTTAGTAACGGCAAAAAATTGTGTTTGTAAATATATTTCATATAACAAACAAAACAAAAAAGAAAAAAAAAAGTAAGTATGTATATATTAAAAATAGTTTTCTAACTTTTTTCATTTTGAAAATCGTTAGCGATATTGTATGATATATATACTGCATTGAAAGTACTAAAACATAACACACTTTATATTGTGTAAGTTCTATTTTTAATATTTACATACTTCTGTTGTTTACCCTTTCACCCTTTCTTCGTCTTTGCTCATAAACGTAACATAAAACTGCAATCTTTAAATAAACATTTTGCGTACTACATATTAAAAAAAAACAAACAAATCATAAATTCTGTTAAAAAGTTTAAGGAAACTTCTGAAAAGTCCTGTTTGTTTTTAAAAAAATAGGAGGACTCTGTGTACATAAAAAATAAAAGAATCAACTTGAAGTCAAACAATTGTACTCAATTCGATTTTTTAAGTATTTTTGTTAACTGTTTTATTGTTTTAAAATATTTTTTGAAAATGTTGTTATTTTTTTTTTATATTTTTGTACGGCCTGCTTTCATTCTGTTTTCATCTAACAAAATCAAAACACAAAAATACTTATATGCACACATGTAAAACATACAAAAATATATGCATCAAAAAACAAAAGATTTTATTATTATTATTTTTTTTTTGTTTTAAAAGAAAAAATTAATTGTAATCAATAGTACCCTAATTTAAAAATATGTATTGAAAAAAAAAATTTTTTTTTTATTTTAAATTTTGTATAAACATTGATTGTATTTTTTGTTTTTTTTTTGCATAATAACTGATGAATTTAAGGTCAAATATTCGTTATTTAGTACGTATGCAAATTCAAACAAGGTTAAATTTCAAATAATATCAAAATTTTTATGTTGCTAAACAGATTTTCAAGTGGTATATATACTTATTAAGAAACTTGAATTTTAAATAAAATGTAATTTCATTTTGTTTTGTTTTAATTTAAAATTTGGTTTCCTCAATTCAAATATATTTGTATGCATAAGAGACCATTCGTATAAAATCATCTTTTTTGTTTTTTGTTTTTTTTTAAATTCTATTTATCCTCTGACTGAAACAAATTTATACATCATTTTGCATTACGAGTATATAAGTATAGTTTGTACATGAATACTATGTTTATGAATGAATGCAAATGATGATCATGATCGAATAAATATTAAATTGTCCAATTTGTATCATGCAATGGTTCATTAAATTTTCAATCAATGTAATTTTCTGTAATCATCTACTAAAAGTGCAGTATAATCATAGTTTATTTAAAGCAAGTCTACCATCATGTATGTATATCGTATATACATTTAACAAATACATATTAAATATTGTACAAATTAATCGAATCCAAATAAAATTTTCATTATAAGTTCATTTTAAATTCTTTTTTTTCGTTTTTTTTATTTTTGTTAAATCAATTCTACATAGTAGCATTTAAAATTGTCTGGACAATTCATTAAAAATTTCATCAAAAACAAGGAATTATGCTGTGATTTTTTATTTATTTTATTTTTTTTTACCTTATACCGTGTTATTTAATCAGTTTTCTGTTTTTCTCATTTTTATATTTTCCATCATAAATATTGTCGAATAAAAAAAAAATTGTTTTTTTTTCTCATTTCCACTTATATGTACTATTTATAAATATAAAGATTGAAAAAATGTCTGGTTTATTTATTTATTTTATTTTTTATTTTTCATTTCTCTTTTTTTTTTGTATTTTTTTATTTTTAAATATTTGGCTCGAAAATTATTTAGGTATATGCTTTATCTCAATTTTCATTTTTTCAATCTTTTCTGACATTTAAAATTCTTATTAAGTTGTATGCATATTAAAATACATATACAGAAATTACAATACATATAACACATCAGACATACGAAAAAGAAAAAAAAACAAGAAAGAAAATAAAACGAAAGGAAAAAGAAATCATAATTTAAACCTTTTCCCTTTTTTTAAAAAACATTTCTTTTTTTTTTTTTTTGATTGTCTTTTTCTTTAATAAATATGAAATGTATAAAAATGGATATTCGAAATTATGATGAAATTGAAGCTATACGATAAGATTTAACATTTTTTATAAGAATATTTTAACAGCTATGCAGATAAAATGAATATATGTATGTATGTATAACCAAGTATAACGTATTTGTAATAAAATATGTATGAGACGATATGAGTACATGTATATGATGCAAGTCTATATTTGCATATATTGAAATTTCAAGTGCAATATAATTACAAAAAAAAAAAAAAAAAAATAGATCAGAAAAATAGGGAAATTATTATATTAAAAAAAAACCAACATCGTCGGGGCAAGAATAAAATCATATTTTTGTTGAATTTTTATAACTTTTATACGATAATAATTTTTACAGTATTAAGATGATTTTGTACGTTGTGATTAATTTATTATTTTTTGAAACAGTGATTATAAAACTTTTTATCTAAAACAAATTAATCTATTTCATTTTGTTTTTCCCTTTTTGTTTTTTTGTTATCTCCAACATTCTTCATGTCCTTATACTGTTTTTTTCTGGATTATATACAATCAATGGTATATTTATCACTTCAAATGTAATTTTTGTTTTCATATTTGCTTGCCCCTATCAAATGATAATTAAGGTTATGTGTAGAGATATAAGAGATGTACACATACGTGATATGTGTACGTACATATGTATACACCACCATTCAGAACAAAATATGTTTAATATATATATTTCATAAACTATTCATGTAATTTTCAAAATTTAATAAATTTTTTAAGAAAACCACAAGAATTTTATGATTTATGCATAAGAATTTAAACAAGAATTTATGTTAGAAAATTAAATGATTGTTTTGAATTTCAAAGCCCCAATAATTGATTTAAGATTTAAGATACTCATGTATATGGAGCACATATTTCAGTTATTTTGCTGTGGAATGTTATATTAACAAACGTGTTATTTCATATACATATGTATGTATATATGTGTTAATTCACATATATGTACATGTATTCGTCAGCTTCAATCAAAAAGCATATCCTTGACTACCAATAATTAGGTTTATCATGTATTATAGCTCGTAAAATTCTTTTAATATGTGCTTGTGCTTCATATTAATACGAAAATATTTAAATTTTTTTTTTTTAAATATGTTATACAAAAGGTATTCATTAAAATACCAAAAATATTTTCAACATCCTTTACTTTTATTTTAAATATTTCAAATTTCTTATTATCATTTTAAATCTTTTCATATCCTTATTTGAATCCTTTTATTTCCTATCTAAACATTATATTGCAAATATGTCTTGATGATTACACGTTGTTGGTACGTACATACATGTATAAATGTACTTTTGTATATAAAAACTATGTTTTGGGGTAAATACACTTTTGTAATATACACATACTTGTATGTACGTATACATATAATGTGGATACACACAATTCGTACAATTTAGAAGAAAAGACCCACTTAGAAATGAAAAGAGTCGTACTCCATATAGATGCAAAAAAAAAAGAATTAGACATGTGATTGCAAAATGTATCTACATACTACATACATATGTAAAGGATAATATGAAGTTTTAGGATAAGTGTTTGAATACGAATTTATCTGCATGTACGTATATTGTATGATACGTGTTTGTTTTAAGCATTCTAATCTCTATGTATACAGTAAAATAGCTTAAGAATGAGGTTGTTATGTATTAATTTTATACATATGTATATACATATGTATGTATGTATATGTATCACATAAAATGACAACAATCATACATAAAATATATAAAAAAATTCAAAATAAATTCATGTTTGTATGGATGTCTAAAAAGGATATACAATGCATATAGGGCATCTAATTTTCAACCATTTTATATGTATGTAGATAGAATATATAAAATAAAATAAAATAAAATAAAATAAAATGTGATCCTTAAATTGTAAATGTATAGACACAAGTTATATTATTACATACCGATGTTTAATAAAACGATTACGGCAGCTACATGATAGCTAATCCACATGTTTTATGATCAAAAAAATAAAATTCCTATATGTATACTAGATGTGTGTGTGTGTATTTTATATGAACACAAAAATACAGAATTTTGTGTAGAATAAAAAAACAAGAAAAAAAAAAAAACTAAAATACGACTTTTTATTAATATATGAAAATGATTGTGTTTTATAGATGTTTATATGACTTTTTTGCTTTTGTTGTTGCTGTTGTTATTTAATATCAGTTTGATATTATTTGGATGTGTCTATATAATGTAATCCTTTTAGCGGTGTTTTTTGTTTATCTTTTTTTTTTTTTTTTTGGTTTTGAATTTATGAAAAATAATTTTCTTTTTAAATATTTTTCTAAAATTTATTTATTTATTTTTTTTTTCGATTTTATCTACCACACTATTTTTATATTCATCAATTCACGTACATATACAAAAAATTTAAATATAAAAAAGAAATTATCATAATAAAATTTTCATTTAATAACATATTTTTATTTATATTTTTTTTATTTTAATTTTTCTAAATATTTTCTTTGTTGTATCACAAACACATACTGTTTTCTAAACGTTATATACGAAATTTACTTTAAATTTTTACACTACAGTTATTTTATAAACAAATATAAGGA
The DNA here is from genome assembly GCA_963971155.1 of Anthrax anthrax. Taxonomy (NCBI): domain Eukaryota; kingdom Metazoa; phylum Arthropoda; class Insecta; order Diptera; family Bombyliidae; genus Anthrax; species Anthrax anthrax. The sequence continues at coordinate 21,595,567 of OZ020120.1, forward strand.
ATTTTTCTTATTTGATATTCACTGCCTTAAATTATTTTTCTCACTTTTTTTGTTTTTTTTTTTTTTTTGTTTTCAAAAATAGAAAAAACAAAATTATCATTCATTTAATTTCACTAAAAAAAAAAAAAAAAATACTTTTTTTTTCTTTCTATCTTTTTCCCTTTTTATAATTTTATTTCTACACTATTACATTATCGTATATTACAAAACGATATTTTAAAAATCGAAATACATAACTACAAATTTATATATGTATATAAAGTCGATTTGTTAACACTTTTCTTTAACACTTAATTTTCATTTCGTTATTTTTTTTCCTTTTGATCACTTTAAATTTCAAATAAAACAAAAACGAAAAAAATTTTTTTTTTTATTTTTCTTTTTAAAAATAAAAAAAAAATTTGAAACTCAAGAAAAAAAACGTTACAAAATCACGTTAATAATTTGGCGGTAAAATTATCAAATTTATCAAAAGGCTTTTATTTTTTCTTATTTCTCTTTTTTGTTTTTTTTTTCTTCCTTTCGTTTACTTTACATATATAAGAAGAAATTTTCAAGGACTCAACTTTCTTATTATCATATCGTATATGTATATGTGTTTATATGACCGTACGTTATTTATTTTCTTTTATTTTATTTGAATTTATGTTATATGAGGAAAGTTGAAAAAAAAAATATGGTTAAATTATGGGTAAATTGTAATATATTATGATGATGATGATGGTATGTATTACTTTGTATATATTTATAATTATGTACGTATGTAGATGTAGATTTAACACTTTTTTGGTAGATTTTTTTTTTTTTATATGAAAAAAAAAATGGTGAATGAAAGTGAAGTGCCGCCCGTTTTTTTTAAGACTGTCGTAACATTTCCGTCTAAATGATTCAAAATGTACTCAGCGACTGACATCCAATACAAAACGTTATCGGTATTATTTGTATGAAAATTATAAGATTCAAAGATTTCGATATATCCTTTTTATTAAAAAACAAAAAAATAAATAAAAATAAAAATGTGTATACACATTAATATAGAACGCATGTTCAAGCTTTTCCTTTTTTTACAAAAGAGAATTTTATATGTAAATAATGTATGGCGGAGTATTCGTTAAAATTTTTCATCTGTGGTGAAAATTTATTTTCCCCATTTTCATTATTTTATGTGAAATATTGTAAATTTCATGTAAGTTTTATAATAACAATATTTTGTGTTGTATGATCATAAAACTAAAAAGGATTTGAATATAGAAATACATTTTATATGTTGTATGTTGTATGTTGTGTGTTGTATACACGTTTGTAATTATATCTAAATTGTAAACATTTGAGAAATTATGTTCAAATATACATACATATGTATGTATAATCTGTTAGAATACAAATTATAACGAATATTTTCTTTGAAAGAAATTTAAAATGTATTAAGTATAAGTAACCACAAATTCGAAAAAAAGGAAATGAAAATTTTCATTTCACAAAAAATTACTTTAGAAAATTATAGTGAAACTATGCATTAAATATTTATGTATGTAGGTACTTTTTTAAAATTAATTGGCGGTTATATCAAGTGATTTTAAAATTATTGTGTAGAAATTTTGAATCCTTAGCGCAATAAAAATTATTGTTCTTTTACACATTATGATACTAATATGTATTAAAGCTTAGAAAATTACATTTAATACAAATGGGCATATTTCCATTTCACCTGAAAAATGAATTTATTTTTTTATTTTTTATTTTTTAAATAATACTAATTAAAATATTGATTTATTTGAAAATTATAATTTAATACTGGATATAATTTTTTAAATCCAATTTAAATAACATCCAATTGTACATATAGCAGATTTATACATACGTACAAAATTGTATGTGTGTACTGTGTAGCATTGAAAAATGATTACAAATTTAATTACATATATGAATGTATGTACGTTATCACTATGGTAAAATGGTTAAATAAAAATGTGTTTAATTATTTTTCAATTCTTTTTTCTTTTTTTTTTTTTTCTTCCTTTTTTGAATCATCATTTTATATTGAAAACTATATATTGTTGATATTTATTAATGATATAAAACCATTTAAAAATAATTTTATATATAAATTAAAATTATTCAAATGAAAATTTGCATTATAATGAAAACATATCACAATATATTGTAGGTACACGTGTGTTCATGTTTTTAATTATAACACATGCATGCGTACATTTTATTATGCATGCATTTTAAATTTAAAATTTAATTATTTTTAATTAATATGAATTTGAGTGGAAAAAAACAAATTTTTTAAATGTACATGTATATTTAAAAAAATAAATCCTTTTACAGATTTTTTGTTTATTTTTAGTTTAAAAATAAAAATTAATTCAAATTTAAAATTAAATTTGATACGTATTTATGTACAATATATGCGTAGATATACTATTTATTTTAATGATATAATGCTTATTCAGCTGTAATTTAATATCATGTTTTTCAATTTTAATTAAAAAATATTGATCCTTTTTTTTACGTATTAAAAATTTACCTTTTAAAAAATGTCAGTATTTTTTCAAAAATTTTCATTAGAAATTAAAAGAAAAAATATTAAATCTAAATCCAAATAAGTCTAGATATACACAAGTAGGTACAAAATAGTAGATAAATGAAGGATTAAATAATTTAAGAATTTACATGAAATAAAGTCATCACTTTAAATCGGTTTTATTTTAATAAATTCCATATTAAATAGCGATTTTCTCGATATTGTTTTATTTGTATTTTTATTATAGTTTTTTACATTGAATAAAATTGGTGTCATACTATGTGTGTATGTACATTGAAAGTACAGTAGGTAGGTGTATGCATGCATACATCATGTATGTATATAGGTACATGTAATCCAATTTGAATAATCACAACCTATATGTATGTGTTTTGGAAATTTATTCTGTACCTAATTTATGATGGTACCTGCAGCATTATTTAATTGGAAAAATATTCAGTTGATAGGCATATACCATCATGAATTGCATACAATTGCATCAATTACACATGTATATGTACATGTACATACATACATACGTGTATTATTGTTATTATACATATACATACGTTTGAATGTGTTGACTTTATAAACTAAATCACAGTAAATTAAATTTTTCTAAAAATAAATTAATACAAAATAAAATTTACTCAATAATATGATAATGCTGGAACGTTTTAATTGTTTTCGTAAATAAATAGTTGCAGAGGCTTTGAAAGCAACAAAACAACAACAATGAAAACTGAATATGTACATATGTATCTCTTAACTGACTGATATTGATTTGATTTGAATAGAGAAGTCAAAATCGTATCTATAAAATTGCATGTAAACGTGTGTTAGTTGGTGTGATTTGTGTACATATAATAACCACTACCAACATACATCTATACACGTATAACCATATATTGCTTGTATATTCACATTATTAGCTTATTGTCTTCATTTATAATCACCGTAGAGTTGCAATGCACCTATATGTACTTTTTTTTTTTGCAATAATATAGAATTGCGTTAAAGGGGATTTTTACAGTTTAAACCCTTTTTTCTTTCATTTTGTATTTTTTTTTTTTATTTTTGCCAAAGGATTCAAAAATAACTTGTGAACATAATAAATCGTTTTCTTTTACACATTTTTTTTTTGTCTTTTGTTATAATTTCATATATTTTATATTTTGAATTCATTTTTTGTTTTTGTTTTTGTTGTATTTTTTTATTTGAATTTTAGATCCTTTTTTTTGTGAAAAATTTTGAACATGCATAATTTTAATAATACACATATCGCATTTAAAAATGTAAAAAGGATGAAAATAAGGAAAAATTTATATGTATGCTTTATGTTTTATTTGTATGTCTAGTTTAAATGCTTCAAGCTAAAAAAAAAAGCATACATACATATTTGTTTTTTGTTTTTCTAAATTTTTCTTTTTGTTTTTTGATTTTTTTTTATTTATTTTTCTTAGTTTTTGTTTTGTTATATTAATTTGAGAACAGACACACATCATTCATTGATGTAAATTCTGTACATACATACAAACATATGTATATTTTGTATTTCTCTGGTTAAGTGTTTGAATTCTACCATGCGTAAATAATGTCGCCTTATTATTATTATTACGTTTGTATGTACACATGTACACACCTACGCATATATAAACTTTTTATAACATGTAAAGCATTAGAAATAAACTGACTTTTTATTTTATTTAAAAAAAAATAAATAAAAATAAATACAAAAGACAAAAAAAAAGCAAAATATTTCCTTTTATTTCCTGGAGGAAAATTTTCCAAACGGGTCACATTGAATACAAATGATATGATATATTATGAAGTTGTTTTGTATATTGCAATGTTTCTGTTATTGTATGCAAAATAAAAAACACAAAAAAAAAAATAAAAACAAAAACCGATGATGATGATGATGTTGATGATGATAATGACGATTAAAGTGATGATGGGTAGGTTTCGGTGTTTGGTTTATACTCCATACACGTAAATACATACACTTATGTACTATGGCATGCATTACGTATCTAGTATATTAGATTGTAGGTACTATTTATACACAAATTTCGTATATACAAAAAAAAAAAATATTTTTCTTTTTTATCATTTCATATTTGGAAAAAACAAATATGTAGAGAGAGAGAAAAAAATAAAAATAAACAAATATAAAAATCAACGTACGCCTAAAGTGTACATACAATCCATCCACCCATAATAATCATTGCATCATGTTATAATATGTGATGAAAATGATATACTATGTAGTATTTCAGTTGAAAAATAAATTTTTCATATTTCATTTTTTTTTTCGTTATTATTTTTCTGGAAAAATGAAAAATAAAAAAAAAATCACAGGAAGCAAGATACCGTAATAAGAGTGTTTTTGACGAAAATGCACAAGGATCATATCATTTTATCTTCAGGAAATATTTTAATGATGATAACACAACTATAAATTTACATATATGCATATGTAATATTTCAGTATATGTTCTTGTTGTGTTTTTGTGTTTTTTTTTTCATACTGATGTACTGATGTTTTTTGTATCATACACATGAACGAATGTGTTTTTGAATGAATACTTGAGTATTTTTGAATATCAAAAAAAAAAAAAAAAATTTTTTTTTCTTGTTTTTTATATCCTAAAAGAATATAAAATACATAAAATAAAACAAAAAACACAGAGAAAAAAAAAACACAAATGAAAAAGGTTTGAAATATGCAAGCATATGCATTAATTTGTGTTTTAATTTATTTGTACAATAACTCTAAATGTATTTTCATATGCAATTACACACATGTGTGTATGTCTATGCGCTGTATCTACTAGAAAGTGATTGATTCTTTTGAAAAAATAAGGAAAACAAAATTACAAAAACAAAAGTATTTTCCTTCTAACACTGTTTCAATGTTTTTTTAAAAAAAAAAAAAAATAGTTTTAAATTTTTCAGACAAAAAATAAACGATTTATTTAACATAAAATTAAGTAAAAATGAAATATTAATGCACATTATAATGTTGTTAATGTCTATAAAAACAAAATAATAAATTTATCACCATTAAATAAAAAAAAAAATAAATAAAAAAACTGAAAATAAATAAATAAATTCATGAACGCCATGAAGTTGGTAAAATCAAAAGGATAATGACCTCAATTTTTGATTATAAACCATCATCAAGTTCTATGTTATATATGTAGGAAAAAGCATGTAACCATTTATGAATACATATTTCTATATTTAATCCTTTTGTATATAATATTTTTTCTAAATTGTTTTTCTTTTCATATTCGCTCGACTAATTGTACATAATTAAACCGCTTTTCCTTTTTTTTTTTTCTTTCTGTATTTTATTTATTTTTTCTCTTTGTACATACAGTATTATATGTATGTACATACATATATAAAACTATGAGAAAAAATTTTATGGATTTTTCCTTTTTTTATGGTTTTTATAGTGCAATAAGCTTAGCTGGTTATGTTTTATATTTGAAAAAAAAAAAAAAATAAAAGAAAAAAAGAAAAATTCTTGTTATATATTTTTTCTGGCTTTTATTTGTTAGTTTACTTATGGCTTTTATTCATAGTTAGTACTGATGATGGGAAAAAATTTTTTCATTAAAAATTTTTTGTTTACAAAATTTACGAATAGCCCACTAATATACGTAATGCTCATATACAACGTATGCATAATATATGTATAAATGAATTAATATTTAGAAAATATTCAAAGAACCTATACCTGTATACGTGTATGCAATTGAAATGGTAAAAATTTATTATGCTTTAGTATAATATTTTCAAAATTAAAGGACTTGCTATTTTTCTTTTATTATTTATTTTAATTTCATATACATATAAAATTAAATTTTAAACGAATTTCATATAAAATATTTTCTATATTTAGAAATGAATAATGTATATAAAAAAATTTTATTTAAAGTAATAAAATAATTCTTAATGTTTAGTTTTGTTGATATTACATATTTGTTCAAGTTATCCCTTAAGTATTTTCAAATTTTTGTAAACATTTCATATCGTTATATTAAATGAAATTTGATTATTCATATATAGCATTTTCATTAAATGATAAATTTGTTCATTTTGAATAGAACAATGGACTCTATATGTTTCGTATACATACATATGTAAATGTTATGGACATCTTTTATCAACATTTTATACAATAAATATCTAAATAGTATCTTTTAGATAATCATAAATGATTGTAATATCTTTCAATAATAATAATTGTATATTCATTTGAGCATATGTCTTCTTTATGTTTACACATTAAGCTTTCTACATAAATTCAATGCATTGTATTTTAATAATTTCAATTCATATGAATAAAATTTATTCGATTCCCAATCAAATTAAATCACATCTTCTACTCTTTTATAAATGTTCATCTTTGATTATTTACAAAAAAAAAAAAAAAGTAATTGTCTGAGAATTTTAACTTTTATCAAATTTTTGAAATGAATTCATGTACATTCAATTCATTACATTACAAAATCTTCTTAAAATACTTCATCTCAAACAACAAAAAAGGAACAAAAATTATTATAGAATAGATGTTAACAAAATGATTTTTAAATTTATTAAAATATGAAATATTTATTAAAATTTGAAATATAATAAAATAAAGTTAAATTTTTGTAATGCATCATTGATGAAAAAAAATATATGAAACAGTATTACAAAATAACATTGTGAACATTTTTTATTTCTATTTCGTGAAAAAAAATTTATATGTAATAAAGAGAAATCGAGTGATTTTCCAACAGGAAAGGAATACAATATACAATTGTATATTTGATATATAAAAAAAAAAAAAATTTTTTTTTTTTATGAAGATCAAAAGATTTCATATATGCATATCTCGATTACACATTTCATTGAAATGAAAATTGTATATATGAGTAAAAATAAAGAAAATTTCATATGATTGTATTTTGTATGGAAAATACAAATACAAAAAAAAAAAAAAAAAAAAAAAACTGCAATAAAAATAAAAGCATATCACTTACAAAGCATGTGAATGACGTACACGTAATATAATGTATGCGCCTCAAACTGCTTACATACATTATTCTCATATACACACATACATTTTTTGTTTTATTATTTGAAAAAGGATACTTACATACATGACAAAAGGATATGTGTGGTGTACATATAAACACATTATATAAAAACTAAAGGAAAATAAAATACATTTATAGACATGCATACGTGTATGTATATTTGCCGTTTTGTTACAAAGGGCAAAGATTTCTAGACATTTTAGATAAATGCATTAAATTGGAGTGTGAGTTGAAATTATTAAGATTATATGCTTTTATCATTTTTGTTGTTGTTGTTGTTGTATTGTGATTTTTTTATTTTGCTTTGTTTTATTCATATGACTATATAAAATCTATAACACTTTTATCTCTTTTAATATTTTCTTTTTTTTTTTTTTTGATTTGTATTTTTGTAATATTAATTTTCTTTGTAATTTTATAACTTTGGGAAAAAAAAGTAATAATAATTATAAAACATGCAAAAAAAAACCTAATACACACAGGAACAAGGAAAAAAAAAATTCAATGATTTTAAAAGCAATAAATAAAATGGATATAAAAATGACAAAAATTATATTTTCATTTTAATCGCAGAAATATACACACATATGTGTATGTCTTATATTTAATACGAATTTTTGGATGTGAGTGTGAGTAATAATTTTTTATAAAATATATTTTTAAAGAAATCATTTTTACATCGTATTAGCGATTTTAAATACATTTTTATTTAAATGCAATATTACATCATCGGTATTACAAGAATCTGTATACTCAAAAGGATATAGATGAAAGTAAAAGATAAAAGTTCTTCATATGCAATTTTGATGATTTTAATTTTAAATATAACTGATGAAAAGTAATTTTTTTTTTTTTTTTAGATACATACGAGTATATCTGCTATACTATATTAAACAAACCATCTACACATTAACTATAGATTTCAGAATTTAATTAGTCCCACAGCGATATAGTGAATGTATTACAATAAAATCGTTTTTAAATTATATTTGAATTAATGAATAAATTTACCTACAAATGTACATATATGTATTTTTTTTTTTAATGAAAATTTTCATCATTTGATATGGACTCAAAAATTATATATAGCTGTATACAATTTGTATACACAAAAAAAAAAAAAATGGGAAAAAAAATATATACAGTAATAATTGTTGAAAATGAAAATAAATTGCTATGTAATTTTATTTGAAGCATATAATTATAATGTATGAGTACTGGTATATTGCATTTTGTTCCTTTTTTTTTTGTTGCTATTTTTACCTTGGAATCATTAATATGTAGGAATTATTTATGGCATATACATACATACATGTGTGTAAATGTGTACTTTTGAAGCTTATAAAACGTTTATGGGTATTTTTCTACTCTGTTGAAGTGACTTCATACCATAAAAATGATGCAATTAAAAACACATTGATATATGAAAGTATAACAGGAAAAAGTATATATCTGTTGAAAATGCATATTATACGAGTATTACATTAAAAAATGTTTATTTGATGTATATTGCAACATACATGTGTTGTTTAATTTTATATATTTTCATTTTTTACATGTTCAACGTATACTTGTTTAAATATCAATTTATCTTGTATTTAGAATTTAATTTTTTATCTTTCTTATTAGGTTATTGGCCTGCATTTTTATTAAATGTAAACTACACGCATCTATTGTAAAAGCTTGTATTGTATTTTTAAAAAAAATTTTTTTTTTTTTTTATGATCTAGTTAATAAGAGAAATCATCATATTCGCCGATTATATCATATTTAAAAAATTTTATTAAAACAAAAATGAAAGCATTACAAAATTTAAAAAAAAAGTAGTACAATACACTTCAATTAGGATATCGAAATATATCAAATTTTCATTTACTATTGTATTAATGGGTATTTACATACATATATACTATTAATTCGTTGATATTAAACTGGGATAATATGAATTTAATTGCAATTAATAATGCATTTGTGGAAAAGGTGATTTACCAGATAATATCTGTACACAAAATATTTTATTCATTTTAGTAATTAAATTCTGTATTCTGGATTAAGAGAAATTTTTTTCGAAATATTGGTTCAGTTTTGTCATATAAACATAATGAACATATTAACAGAAGATACTAAATAATGAAATTACATTTTCGTTTTAAAAAAATTTTCAAATAAAAAATATTTAAAAAAAAAAAAATTGTAATGGAGTTATCAAGTATTTTATGTATTCACTCTAAAAACTATGATAATTTTCTGTTGTTTTAGCAAATATAAAATTTAATTAGTACAAATTTTTTAAATTAAAAGATAACTGAATTTTATTTTTAAATTCATTTTCGGAGAAATTTAAAAGGATATTACTTTTTGTTTGTATTCAATTATGAATCCTTTTGGTATACTAAGATATGACCTAATTTTTTTAAATCTATTTTTCAATCAGATAAATTGATAAAATTGAAAAAAAAAAAAAATCAAAAATTATCTTATGTATGTACATACTGAATAATTTTTATCGTTGAATGTTGATACGGTATATCCGAATGAGCCATATGGAATATCTACATTTTTTTTTTTTTTGTTAATTAAAAAAAGGATATATTTTTTCATATTCAATTAAAAAACAGTTCAAACACAAATTTTACACATTAATGATATAGATATCTATGATTCTTTTTTTGTTAAATGGAAATACTAGGTATACGCTTTTAATATTGAGCACAAAAAAAAAATTTTTTTTTTGGTTCACAAATATTTATTTTTCATATTTTTGAAAACAAAAAAAAAAAAACATATTTTATGGTATTACAAAAAAAACTCGTCCTTTTGTAAATCTGAAATTATACACCTACACATGTGCTCAAAAATGTATTTTTTGATAGGCTCTTATTTATACAGTAAACATACACATGTATGTACATTATAATTCTATAAAATATAAATATTATGAAAAAATTAAAAAAGTTTTATAAACATTGAAAAAACATATTTATTAATAAAAATTGTGTATTTATACTAGGAAAAGTATATATGTTATATTGTTTACAGAAAATTCATTGAAGTGCATTGAGACGAAATTTGTAATGAATGCAAATCACGTATATACAACGTTTATGAAAAACAAAAAAAAAAACAGAAGGAAAAACAAAACGAAACGTATGTATGTAGTACATAAAGGTACCTATTTATTATATTTTAATTTGAGATAGGTCAATAACCTATTCAAGTTATTTGTGTACGTATATAAATAAAATCAAATTCAAAAAGGTTTTCTATGTTTTTTTTTAAAAAATATTTTGTTTGCTCACGTTAAATGTTGTTTATTATTCATTCAATAACATAGCAATATTGATAGGTAATCGGTATTTTTCAATGAAAATATAAAAACGAAAAAATTATAAATATATAACATAAACATCATTCAAAGAGAATTGTTTTTTCTTTTTTAATTTTAATTTTTGTTCTTTTTCAAAGAAAATGGAAAATACAAAAGTTTATTTAATTTGTTTTTTTTTTCTTAGAATAAAACAAATGTACTTTCATTTATAATTTAATATATATTTTTTGTAAGAAAAAAAAATGATAATACAAACATCCCCGAGATAATGCGAATGATATAACAAATAACATGTTATTAAAAATTGCAAAAATCATGAAATGTTGTTAATTTAAATTTTCCGATAAAATGGTTTCAAATAACACAGAGAGTTAATTAATCATGTTACTCGAGGAATTCCTATAAAATTGTTCTCACACTTAAAGCATCTTAAAGTTACAAAGTTAACAAAATTGCAATTGTTGTTATACACATCCTTACGTTTATATGTATGTATGTATACTTTATACAACAAAGTACATATATTCTTGAATAATTGTCCAATTTAAACAATTATATCAGAAAATAACGAACTGTTTTTTAGGGTAAAAACAAAGAAAACTGAAAATTTTTTTTGCTCTATTAATTCAAAAAAATAAAGAAAAAGCTTCATTATTAAAATTTCTTATTTTTCCCCTTTTGATATTTTGTTTTATTATTATAATTATATATTTTTTTTTAAATTGATTCTATTTTTTTTTTTTAAAGAAATCTTTAAACATTTATAAAATACAATTACTATATGTTTTATACATTGTTAAAGATTAACAAGACAAAAACATAATTATTTGTGTATATAATATTAGGTTAATATGTTATTTAGACAAAAATAAAAGTAAGTAAACTTTTCTGTTGCATATTTCCTTTTATTTACCAACCGTGATGAAAATAAATTAAACAAAAAATAAAAAGTGGTATATTTTCTGGAAATATACAATTTTCACATGCACGTATACATATAAACCTGATAAATTATAATTAAAATAAGAAATTGTGTTTAGAAAATTACGTGTGTATACGTGTGGTATTAAATTGGTAAATGAGATTATTTTAATTGGAATAAAGCCATGAATATTAAAATAAAAATAAAAAAAAACCTTTTAAATTTCTATTATTACACTATTCCTCCTTTTTATGATGATTATACAAAACCTACAATTAAAATGTTTATTTAAACCAATTTAAACTTACTAGCACAACAGCTCGATGTTAACACGAAGCCTGATCAGTGTTAAATGAATTCTCACGACGATCCTGTACAGTTTATATACTTTCTGTGTGCATTTTGTTTCTTAAATTGGTTCTCTATGATGACTGTGGCTATCAAGGTCAACAAGTAGACTCGATCAACATTACTGAGGGCACTTGAATCCTGTTTTTTTTTTTTTTTTTTTTTTTTTTTTAATAGCAAGCTCAAGTTGAAATTTAGAGCAGTATTGACTATTGAGTATACATAAGGACAGCAAAGCAGTAGTACGGAATATGGGCAATGTTGCAGATTTGCTACTTGTGTAGTAAATTTACTACATATTTTTAAAATTTTCGAAATTTGCTACTCTACTACACACAAAAAGGGTCTCCATATAAATCTACTACTCTAAATTTCATTGCCTTGTTGAATGAAAATGAATAATGAAAATGAAATGATACAGAAAGCGGGTAATAAAATAAAACACGATGAGTAAGATCAGCAATACAGACACTAGACAGCATCAGCAATCAAACATCAGAATTCAGAATTAGATTGCTGATTTCTTTTTTGTTCAATGTATAATTTATTATTTTGTTTTGTATATGTATACGCGTAGTGTGTGCGTACGCGTTATGTTTTAGTTTTTGTTTATTTTTTTACTGAAGTATATGAATTGTTATTGAAATATTTTTATTTTTGTTTTTATATGCATATTATTTTTGCTGTAATAATTTTTTTCTAATGAACAATAAATGTTAATGAATTATTATATTTAGTACTTTGATATTATATTATTACTTAAAAAATGCTTAAAATTTTTCAGAAATATATAACAGTATTAATAATTCTGTTTCTCACTTTATAAGAAATGAAGAAAAAGGACACAAAAATAATTTGTTAATACTGCAAAATTTTATTTGGAAATTTCACAATTTGAATTTTTGCACCTACTTCAATAACTATTGTTGCTGTTAAAATATAAATTTTTTAAGCAATTTATACACGGTCCAAGTCTAAGCTTTTGTAATGAATTTCTAGTCTACTACACTCATTTTGGAAAATGTAGTAGATTTTTACTACACTTGAAAGTTGTTCAGCTGCAACACTGAATATGGGTAACACAGTGAAACGATGAAAAACAGGATTTGTTTTTTTTTTGTGAGTGGGAGGCAATATAGCAAAGCAGTAGTATGGAATATGGGTAACACAGAGAAACGATAAAAAACAGAATTTGTTTTTTTTTTGTGAGTGGAAGGCAATATACCGATGAGCGATGATCATCAGATTTAAAAGCCATTAGCTAGTACAAATTGCAAAGTACAAGTACTCTCCCTTCTGAACTACAAAATTCTCGTAATTACTAGTGTGGTTAACAAGGTCAACAAGTAGACTCGATCAACATTACTGAGGCATTTGAATCCTATAAATAGTAAGCTCTAGTTGAAATTTAGATCAGTATTGGGTATACGTCAGGACAGCAAAGTAGTAGTATGGAATATGGATAATACTGAAAAATGATGAAAAACAGGATTTGTTTTTTTTTGTGTGAGTGGCAGGCAATATATCGATGGGTGATGATCAACAGATTTAAAAGCCAGTACTATCCATTCTGAACTACAAAATTCTCGTAATCACTAATATGGTATGAGAAAATAAACAAATTTAATAAAAAATTCTGTTTTTTTGCTATTATTTTATTTTATTTAATTTTCAATCAAATTGCTATTAAATATAGAAATTTGAAAAGTGTCAAAAACAAATTTTCATCATTATAATGATTTCTATATTCAATAATATTGCGATAATAGGATATAAAAAAACTAAAAAAATAAATAAAAAATAAAAACGGAAAATAAAATAAACTACCATTCAATATTTGTACTACCAATTTATATAAGAAAAGTTAAAGAAAAAACAATTTTTTTTTGTTGATAAGTTTATATCTCATGACATTTGAAGTTTTCAAGAATTTTGTTTATTTATTTTCTTTTTATTTTCTTATATCTGCTTTATCAAAATATTCGTTAGGGTAAATCAAAAGTCAATTACATGATTACATACGAAACTACATTTAACTTGATTCAACTTATTTTCATTCGTTTCGTTTATTTATTTTTTTTTCAAGTTGTAATCCTATTATATGCTATTTTATCACTTTAATATGTGTATTACCAAAGAATAGTTGTATTACTAAGTTCATATTACATGTACATGCTCTTACATATGTATGTATGCGTGTATCTTTTTGCATTACAAAAATTGATGGTGTAAAATATTTCTCATACATATTTTACGAATATAATATTAAATGGGCATGTGTATACTTATAGCATACAATCTCATCTACGGAGGAAATATTTACATTTCTTAAGGCAATTCCTTATCATATTTAAATAAATTTTTAAATATTTCAACGACAAAAAAAATAAAAAAATAAAAATTGTCTGCGAAATATGGGAAAAAAAAATTAAATTATAATGTAATTAAGAAAATTATGTACACATATATTTCGTTTAAAAAAAGTCAATGAACTCAGAATGTTTTATCAGATTAATAAAAAAAAAAAAAAAATACATCTAAAAGAAAACGGAAAATTTTTTTCCTAAATACATAAACATTAAAATCATCCAGAGAATATTATAATTTTTTATTTTAATGCAATATATGTAGGTACATTTTTTTATATGTGTACATATTTATGTGCATGTGTACACGAAAAATAAATTAAGAGAAATATGAAAATTTTAGAAAAGATACATGTATACGTGTGTATTATTTATGAGATGATGATGTTTATCATATGTGAAATTGAAGTTATTTCGTGTACGTGATTTAAAAATTATTATCATAGAAAATATGAATACAAAATTTCTAAGCATTTATTTTGCATCGTATACAACACACATAAGAAAAATATATTTTTCTAACCAAGTGAAAATATCATAAGATTTGCTTGCTGTTTTAATCTAGATAATGTTCATTTTTATTTTTATTATATTTTTCTGTTTGAAACAAAATTAAATATTGTTTAATTTAAAAAAAAAAAAAAAAAAAAACGAAACTTACACTTTGTAAAAATGAAGAAAAAAATAAATGAATAAAATTAAAAAACTAAAATTTATTTTGACTTTTTAATGCACATTTCCGTATAAATTTTTAGTTGTTCATATTTACTTTAAAAAGCAATTTTCTACTGTTTACAAAAAAATTTTTTATTTTTTGTCTATAGAATATTTTAAAAATTTTGAAAAAAAAAAAATCGAAAAATTTCCAAATAAATGTCATAAAAAGAAGGAATATATCGTTGACGACAGTGTGAAAATCTTCTTATTGTTGTTTAACTAAACATATACATTTTTCATATATATAGATACGTCTGTAGACAAGCAATATTGTCGCTAAAGCTCTTTCAAGGCTGCATTGGACTTGTTCCAAAAAAATAAAAATAAATAAAAAAATAAAAAAATTGTATAAATAAAATGAAATAAGACTAAGAAATTTTTCTTTGTTTAAAAGATTGAAATTCACAATATTGTATATTACAATATATAATAATGCACAGAGAAAATGTACATATTGTATACATACGAATAAATTGCTTTGAATATAAAATGAAAGTGAAAAGGATTATATTATAAATTTCGTGCAAAAGTGTTATGTCTGAAGATTTTTCATGAAATTTTCATTTTATTTTCAAATTTTCTTTTTATTTATTTATTTTTTTTTTTTATTTTAAATTTTTCTTGGTCGATTGACAAACAATATCAAATATTAGAATTTCATGTGGTTTTAAAAATAAATTGAATATATTAAATTTAAATTACGAAAAAAAAAACGAAATTATATCGTACAATAAAATCATAGAAAAAGTAGAAACAGTAGCAAATTTTACCAGCAACAAAAAGATGTTCTAATCGATAGATGGTGAGTTCATGATCATTTGACCACAATGATATTGATTTTCTTATAAAAACACTTATAAAATCAAAATTTAACAAAAATTTCGATCTACAATTGATGTTTTTTTCTTTTCTATTTTCATATTATAATAAAATTTCGAATTTAACACATATATAAATCTAAAAATGTGTAGAACACACAAAACGTGTTGTATTTCACAAGAGCTAATATTAAACATTTTCATGCAATTCTAAAATATCCTTTCTTTTATAATTGAAAATGTTTTTTTTATTTTTTTATTTTTTTGTAGTATTTCAACATATTGTTGTGTTTGCAGTTCTGTGTAAAAAAAAGAAAAGAAAAAAATGTATTAAGAAGAAAAGAAATCAATATTTGTACAAATTGTATACGATTTTCTTTATTATTCAATGGCTTCTTTTCAATTTAAATTCTTTAGTAAGAAAGCAAATAAACATTTTTTTTTCCATTACGTATGTATATCCTTGTTTTCTATTTATTTATTTTTTTTTTGCATTTTTATTTTCACTTTAAACACATTTTCTAAGATTTTTTGAAAAAAAATATTTTCTAAGAATTTTTATATATGCAAGCATGATAGTTAATAAAATTTGAATTACATAAAAGTACATCCACGTCAAGTTATATCGTTTTGTGAGTTAAACAAGACAAAAAAAAAAACGAAAAAAAAACCAAATAAAATATTTCAAATAACTTAACAGTACAGAAATATGTAATGTGCATAAAAAAAAGAAGAAATAAAAGATTTAATAATGTATAGGTATTTTATTTATTTTTTTTTTTTTTGATTTTATAAAAAGATTTCATAGAAATGTTTTGAACTTTTAAATTTATACGATATTGTTATTTGAATTTATACGTTACAATGTTATTTAAATGTTTGTTATTTCATAATTTATAAATAAACGCGTGTATTTTTATAAAATTAAATTTTCACAAAGTATTCAAACTTTATTTATTTTCGATATTGTTTTTTTTTTTCTTGTTGTATAAAATTTATAATATACGTGCGAAAGAATAAATAGAAAAATTTTGTTTTTCTACAAATAAAATTGTATTTGCATGCATATGTAAATATATGCACATAATGTATGTACGTAAACTTTTTAAAGTCCTTTTTTTTGGTTGTTTTGTTTTTGTATTTCTTAGAAAAAGTTTATGACTTTTTTTATTCTCATGTACTATTTAGTAATAGTTTTACTTATAAAAGAGTTTTATTTTTATTTTATTTTTTTTATTTTCATTTTTTCAACTTGCTCAATTTGATATTATTTCCTTTTCATAAAACTTACACAATAAACTTTAAATACTCTTCCGGGTGTTTTCTTTTGTCAAACACAAAAACTTTTTCAATTTCTTACACCTTCAGATATTTTAACATGTACGGATAATATGTACATACATACGCATAATCTCATCTATATTTATGTATATGCACACATAGATTAAGTATTGTATATTGTGTGCATAAATTTACGTAAAACTATAAAAGAACTTTTCTACCGTGTAAAAGAATTGTAATTTAGTTGATTTTTTGTATATATTTGTTTTCTTTATTTATGCAATTGTTTTCACAGTTGTCGATTGTATTATTGAAATGCATACTGTTTGATATTTAAATTTTCATGAAAAAATGTCCAAAAAAAAATTTTTTTTTTTAATAAAATATTTTCGTTTGGCGTCGTATTTTAAAAATTCATTTAATTTTTTTTTTCATTCATAATTAATTTTATTTTATAAAAAGAATTTTATCAAATGTTTTTGACGACATTAAAATTAAATGTGGTTTTCGATCTATTCTAAAATATTTTTCATCTATTTCAATTTATTCGTTTTTCTTTACAATTTAAGAATTTTATTCTATTTAACTTTAATCGGAAAATTTTATTGTTTCGTACATATTCATTTAACCTTCCGAATGAGATAAACAATAATGAATTAATTGATTTTTGAAGTAAAAATTCATGTATACACAAATTCAAACATCACATTTATAACATCAAATTCATTTTACCTATAACATCTATGTACATGTAGTAGAGAACAAAACAAAAATACCTTTTAAAAAATTGAAAATGATTTTTCAATTCATTGATTATAAAAAAAAAACGAAAATTTAAATAATGTATTTTCAGTTGATTTTTTCTGAAAAAAAAAAAATACTGCACAGTACTTTGTTACTGTTGTTACAGGAAATAAATGTGTACACGTTACAAATCAATTTCAAATACTTTTCTTTTATTTACGTGAGTACCGAACAAAAAAATAAAGTTGTTTGAAAGTTTTCATTTAAATCAGTAAATCAAACATCTTTATTTACCCACACCATATGTGTGGGTACGTATACAAGAATGTATGTAACTCAATCTCATGAGCATATCCTGAATGTTGGAATATTCGATACCATTTTTTTTTTTTTTTGAATGTTAAAAGTTAAAAAATTGAATAATTTTCTATTACATTTGTGTGTTTGATTGCTTTAGAAAATTTAAAAAAAAATCATTTTTTTTATTTTGTATAATATTTTAAAAGGTTTAAAATCAATTTTAATCAATCATAATTTTGATAAATTTAATTTCGTTGATAATAATTGATAACATGTTGATTATAATTTTATTTTGTATTTTTCATTTTTTTTTCTTTTTTATTAAAATTTTCTATTAATTTTTCATGTTTTTTTCATTAGTATCATGTCAAGTTTAATTTTCATTTTCAAGTTCGATTAAAGTAACGATGAATATAATACACTATTTTATATATCGTTATGTATGTATGTATGAAGAAATTGTTTAAAGTGTGAGAAAATGTGCATTTATGATTGACTGACCATTGAAATACATTTTCGACATAATGTCCATTCACTAACCGAATAACGTGTATACCATATACATGAACGTGTATATCATCAGTTATATATGCTTTTGTATATATTGGGGTGTAAATCTACAGTTGCATAATTTTGCATATATGATGTATTTTCGATCAATAATCTCTTGACCTACATGCGTACAAAAAATAAATTTGCCAAAAGCAAATATGTGTACGTTATAATTATGACGTACATAACATACGTGAATAATGTACATATTAACAAAGAATCTCAAAATTATAATCTTTTATGAAATTATGGTCGATAGATAAAATTATTAGTATTAACTAAAATACATGTAGAAAAGGAAAACTAATTTTCCATATATACATTTACAAATACAAATACCTACATATGTATTTGTATTTGTAAATGTATAATTCATATTCACATATAGTTCAACATAAATTATATCAAAATCTTTATTGAAAATTCAGGTAAAAGTTTATCTAAAAAAATTTTATTTTTGTTATATTATACTTTATTTAACCTCAACCTTGAATATATATATATTTAACTTCATATACACAAACAAAAAAGAGAAAATTCGTTTTTTAAACTTTTTTAAACGCAGCATACATGAGCGATGTACAAAATTTTATAAATTTTTTGTCTACATCAATTTTGATAAAATATCTTAAATTTTTAACATTTAACCAAAAATTTCGAAACTTTTGAAAAATTTTAGATTTCAGTTATACGTAAATAATCGGGAAAAGGGATTTTCATAATTTATTTTTAAATACATAATATATAATACTCAAGAGTGTTCATAATTGAATTAATAAAGATTACAATTTTTAATCGCATTCAATTTAACGATTAGAAATTTTCTTTAATCACTCTCATATAAATTATGTGCAATCGTTTTCATTTTTTTTTCGATTTTTATCTTAAAATGATAATTTTTACTTGATAATTTTAATCTGTCTTTTATAGATTAAAAATAAATTAAATTAACAATAATAATTTATTTTACTAGTCAATTTCAGATTATCATATAATACATATGTATATGATATATATTTTGTTATCTATACACAATAGTTAATTATAGAGTATTACAAAAATTTTCAAATTTTTTCTCTAATTGTGGTTTAGTGCTACTCGTTTTTATTTTATCATTTCATGCACATAAGTACATTTCAAATAAAATAAAAATAAAAAAAAATTCCTATTTAAAAGTTAGTCTATCATTAAAATTCGTTTTAAATTAATTGTGTCAGTAATTAGTACATTGTCATCACATCAAAATGTTTCGATTCATTTTATTATTTTCTGTGTTAATTTATTCAGTTGTGGCTTTACCATTTGATATAGAACGTGTAGTGGGTGGAACAGATGCAAATGATGGAGAATATCCATACATTGTAATTTGAAAAATTCAAATACTATACATACATGCTTATCAATGCTTCTATAGGAGAGTTTTCTTTTTTTTTGTAATAGGTTTCATTACGAAGAACAGGATCGAATTCACATATGTGTGGAGCATCAATTATTAGCCCTGAATGGATTCTTACAGCCGCTCATTGTGTAGATGGTGCATCACCTAATCGTATTAATATACAATATGGAGTTACTAATATTAGCTCTGATGAACGAAATTCATCTGAAGTTAAAGTAATAATTGTTCATGAAAATTATGATTCATTTAGAATTGTTAATGATATCGCTGTACTTAAATTGAAAACACCATTAAAATTTGGAAAATTTGTAAAACCAGTTAAACTGCCAAAACAAAATCAAGAAACTCCAGGAAATTCATCTGCTGTATTAGTTGGTTGGGGTCGTAATGCTGTAAATAATAATTTACACTATATACCGATACAAAAAAAAATAATTAAGAAAATATTGACTTGTATTTTTTTTTATTTCAATTTATATAGACCGGTGGGCCAGTTCAACAACATCTTCAAAAAGTTCAATTAATAACATTTTCATATGATGATTGTGTACAACGACATGGTGGTAGAATATATCGAACAAATATTTGTGCGGGTGTTCCAGAAGGTGGAAAAGGACAATGTAATGGTGATTCTGGTGGCCCTTTAACAGTTAATGGTATCGAAGTTGGTATTGTTTCATGGAGCATTAAACCATGTACAATTGCACCTTATCCTGGAGTATTTACAAAAGTTTCAAGTTACATAAATTGGATTAAAAATAATACTGGATTAAAGTTTTGATTTATGTATAAATGTATTTGTGAGGTTTCTATTATTGATTGTTAAATAATAAAAAAAAAAAAAAAAAAAAAAAAAAAATCTGAAAACAATAAAATAGTGTTTTAAATGAACGATTAAATTTAAACAAAAATCTATAATGATTGATTTTATATAAAATGTAAAATTCAATTTATGAAAATTTCATTTTAAAATAATTTTATTATATTTATTTTATCCTTTTTTTATATAGTTGCAAAGTTCATATCAAGTAAAATACTGTGAAATGAAAATGATGCAAATTTATACTACATTATAGAAAAGATTTAAGGAAATAAAGTATATATCTATATTATATATTATTATTGCTATTGTGTTATTATTTTATTTCGTATGTAATATACTTTTGTACTATATATATACTAAAAGGAAAAGGAAAATTTTCAAGATATTTATTTCATGCATCGTTCATTCGGAAAATAAGAAAATGCAATGATATTATATGAATGCAATGCAAATAAGAAAACTGCTTATCTTATTTAGACACACACACACACGTGTATATTCATACATAAATGCACCACATAATTTCTTTTTATTTTTTGTTTGGTTTCATTGTAAGATGAAAAAAAAAAACAACAACAACAACAGATATTATTGAATAAATAGCATACAGTAACATTATGTACTAATAGTAAGTCTTCTATTATATATAATTTACTATGAGAAAGAAAAAAAAAAAAACTATTCATATCACATATACATACATAATACATACAACACTTTTTGTAATGATGAGCTGCTTTCTATTATGTTACAAAACTTTTCAAAAGTAATTAAAAATTTTAATAATGAATTTTATGTACATACATACAGTATATACTGCACATAAAGTAGGTATGTATACCAGTATAAATGTATATACAAAGGAATATTAAAGTTTTGTATTTTCAAGTTAAAGTGAAAAATATTTTAAAAAAAATGAAAAGAAAATACAAAAAATGTTACAAGAAAGTCTCTAAATTATCTTCCTTTTACAGGATTTAATTAAAATTTAATGAGGCAAAAAATTGTAACAAAAAAAAAAAAGAGCATAGAATGTTATAAAAACGAAAAAGAAAAGAAGAAAATGTTGAGATGAGCATACGATATTCAAATGACAAATGTAAATCTTTTGAAATGAGAAAAACTGAGAAGAAAAAAACAAAAAAGTAGAAAACATGAAAAACTAAAGTTTCCGTATTTTGTGTTTATTGTTTAAATAATAATTTGATGATGAAAAACATTTGAAACAATTTTCTTTTCTTTTTCAAAATAATAAAATGTCCAATTTTCATTAAAAAAATTTTCTAAAATTTTTTTTTTTTTTTTTTTTGGAATAAAGTAAAACCAATTTTTCCGGATTTTCTAAGTACATGAAGAAATTTTTCTTTAAAATTTTATTTTATTTTTTTTTTGAATTTTTCATCACTGTCGAGGTTTTTATTTAAAAAAATAAATATGAACGTAATTAAAGTGGTTTCGAAATTTTGCTACTGTTTTTCCTTAGTAGCTTGAAAATGAAGAAAAAATCATTTTCAAAATATGAATTGGTATATACAACACTGGTTAAATACCACTGGTTATACCATTTCTCATTACATTTAAAAAGCATAAACAAAAAAGAAAAAAAAATGAAAAACTAAATAACAAAACCGAAAATAAAGAACATTTTATATCCCATTTCAAAATTTAATTTATATCCATAACTATAAATATGTATATGAAATTTTCTAATGCTTTAAATTCAAGGATTAATGTCATATTTAGGATTTATGCGGTTACCCACATAAAATAATTAATCAAAAAATGTTTTGTTGCTGTACAATGTCCCATGTCATTGTCATTTATATATAATTTGATTAATATAAATAGTGACATAAGTTAAATTCATTTCATGTAAATTTTATACAATATAATATGTAAATTATATTAGAAATTTTTAAATATTTAAGTAACAATGTATATTAGATATCTTTGCTTTGTGTTAAATAGAAAATTTAAATACAAAACAAAATGTGTATGTTTATTATCACACTATGTATGGACATGTATAGGGTTCTGGTATTTTGAATATAAATTGTAAGTATGAAACTTTTGTTGCTATTTTCATATTATGTCAATGTTTCCATAAATAACCGAAAACAAAAAAATTTTTTGTTAGATACAATGTTTATTTTTATTTATTTATTTTTACAATGTAATTTAAATGGGTTTTCATTCTCATATTTTCATTGCATACTTTAAGGGGTTGAATAACAAAAAGACTAAAAAGACTGGTAATTTTTTCAGAAGCCAATTAACAATTCAAATTTCTTTTTTTGTATTCAAATTCTATACTCATGTGTCTACACATTACATTTCATTCTAATTCTTTTAAATTACAAGCGAACAGTAACAAAAAAAAAAAAAAAATTAGAAAAAATAAATAAAAGCTAATAAGCCGGCTGTAACATATACTAAACTCTAGAATGTGATATCTTTTAAAAGGTGAATAAATACCTTTTAACTTTGTAACCTGCGTGTATGAAAGTTATAATAATTTAATAGACACACAGTAAGAAATTTGATCAGTATACGAATTTGTGTATGAATTACATCAAGAATACTGAAACGTGCTGAAACCTTTTAAATTTGTTTTTTTTTTTTTATATACTATTTTTCAAAATTACATGTATCTATTACCAGCTACATTATTATTGATTTATTTAGACGAAAAAAACAAAAAGAAAAGAAAAATTGAATTTTCATAAAAAATTTTCATTTCTTTCAACTATCAAATAATATTTTATTTAAATTGTAAATTACAATTGTACATACAAAAAAAATGAAATCATAAATAAACATTTTAAAGATGTAAAAAAAAAAATAAAGAAGA
This sequence comes from Anthrax anthrax, assembly GCA_963971155.1. Lineage (NCBI taxonomy): Eukaryota > Metazoa > Arthropoda > Insecta > Diptera > Bombyliidae > Anthrax > Anthrax anthrax. The sequence goes on from OZ020120.1 coordinate 21,619,642, forward strand.
ATGCAGATATTTTTAGAAAATTTATTTAGAAATCATTTTCCAAGAATGAAATAATACTTATCTTCGTGTCAAGAAATCTTTTTACAAGTGCACCAAGTAACGTTGCAAAGAACATATCATACAGGAAATACTGTCATTTTGAATAAATAATACAAAAATCTTAAACCAGAGAAATTTAAATATCATGCATACAAAATGCATACACACACACATACCCTTGTGAAAAATGTGTGAAGCAAATATACATTTCAAAATGCTTATCACATACTATGTATTTACCATAATATAAATTATACATCTAGATATCTAACATTAGTTTCATGTTAAAACGGGTGTACAGACATTTACCTTGATAAATTGTTTACATTGCATATATTTATGTTCTTAAGTTGTAAGTTAATGGTAAATTTCCCTCATCAATTAAATTTTCAAAAAATGAGGAGGCAATGTTTTTCAAGTATCTGTACCAAGTTAAAAAACATATTTTCTAAATGAAAATTCAGTAAATAAAAATTCTCATTCATATGGAAATGATTTTTATTTATTTATTTTTTTTTTTTGATTTTCGTTTTAAACCTTTTACTTACAGATCGTTACATTTTCTTCCAATCATTTCCTTTTTGATTTTCAATATAATATGAGAAAATGAATAAATTATTTTTTTTTAACACATTACATTTTATTATTGTGTTGAAAAATATTGCAATTATTATCCTTTAAAATTATTACAAAAAAGGAAAAAAAAAATTAAATCCTTTAAACTTTGTCCTTGTGTATACGCACATTAATATATATTTTGTCCCCCCCAAAAAAAAGTAGTTTTGCTATAATATGTGGTTTATTTCTATTCTGTTTTTAAAAACTCATTTTATTTGATATGTATGCGAATATGTATATGTATACATACATATGCATGTATTTTTGCATGTGCACACATACTGTACACATATTGTGTATATATTGTGTGAGAAAATAAAAAAAAATTTACGATGCAATATCTAAAATGTTTATGATTAAATTGCGGTTATAACGCTTTGGATATAATACATGAATATTATGTTTGTGTGTATATGAAACGAATTTTGTGGTTATAATCACACAATATGATACAGAAAATATGTACAAAAAGTTTTTAATATTTTTTTTTTTTTTTTTTTTTTTGAATTTTTATGTTTGGACCGATTCCAAAGAAATAAAATATAATTGTAAAATGTGAACAGAAAAAAAAAGCCAGAAACAAAAAAAAAAAAAAAAACACACACACAAACCAGAATATATGGAATAAGAAATTAAAACTGCAGTCATAAAAGAAATCCTTTTTATCCAACGACTAAAATGCATTCTGTACATTAATATGTACGAATATGTATATAACATTGTATAAAAATATAAAATAAGTTTATATTCAAATATTTTGCAGTATTCTGAATATACATTTAAATATGTATATACTATATGTATTAAACAATAAATTTAATATAGAAAATTGGAAAATATTGAAAAATTGTAATAATATTCAAATACAATATTCTAAGGGATATAAAATAATTTCCTTATAATTTGATTATAACATTCATAATTTGAACATTAGATATTTTCAAAAAAAAAAAAAAAACACTAAAGATAAATTTTCCAAGAAAATATAAATTAATCGAATAATATAGCGCGTGCTTTTATAATTATTTTAAATCATAAGCAATTGCAGTGATACTGTATGTTTAACGTTGTAACATGTACAAACGATATTTAACGTCATACCAGTCGTATTAGATAATATAAGATTAGATAATAATAAAGTAGAAAATAATACCGTATCATAAATTAATAACTGATAAATTCAAAAATAATATTACAATAGAAATTTATTGGCAACATTTCGAGTGTTTTATGCTACTGTAAATCTAATGTGTATACAATAAAATCTATAAACGGTATGCTCATGTGTTGAAATATATTCATAAATATTTTATTAAATTTGAACAAAAATTCGTTACTGAATATGCAACATTTTTGCATACGAATAGCCAAAAAAAAAAAAATCTTTTATTGGTCAAATTATGTTTTACATTTTCTTTGTATACATGTAAAAGCATTTTTATCAGATGCTTGTAATTTATTCAGTTTTAATATTATGTACAATGTAATACAATATTTTTGTCTTTCAAAAAGTTTTCCTTTTGGTTTTTGTAGATATATTCGTTTTTTCTTCTGACTTTATTCATTTTTATTTTTACTTTTATTGTAATAATATCAACACCACATGTTAAAAGTTGCTTTTACAATGTATTAAAAAATGCATAACGTAACAGATTTAAATTTTAACAATATCCATTATATTGCATAAAAATATAACTAGACAAAAAATAAAAAGAAAAAATTTTTTTTTGATTTTTTTGTCTATGTGTTTTTATTAATTCTGTCTATGTGTACAATTTTGTAGAACATAAAACAAATGTCAACGACAACAACGTTTCATTTTATTGCCTTGTAATATTACTTGATGTAAATTATTGTAACTAAAAGTATATGTGATATGTACACACTATCCAGTATCCACATACACATAATATACAAATTATATTGTTGCAAGTATATGTATATACAATAAAAGTTATACAAAATATACAAAATTTTAATGAAAATTTTCTAAGTCACGTATTAAATGTATATTTTCTTGAAAATTTTCATATAGTTAACTATACATTTATACTATATGATTATTATCAGTTATATACAAAAGAAAGTAAATAAAAAAGAAAAAAAAACAAAAAAAATTTGTCATGACCACATTTTATATGAAAAATCATAAATTTCACTGTGAACATTTTATTGCATATTTTTCCTCTTTTAATTTTGTTGTTTTTGGTCCTTATTTCCTTTTTATTTATATTACGTTTATTTGATTTGTTTTTTTTCTCTTTGAGTACATACAGAATATAAATGTAAAGTATATTCTAATTGAAAGAATTATTTATACATTAATTTTCATTTTAACAAAAATCTAAATAAAAAGTCCATATGAACGTTTTTTGGACAGGATCAAAGTTTCTTTAACATTTAATAAAATTCATATTATTTGTTGTTGTTGAAATAATAAAGTCAGAAATGATTTTTCGTAGTTTTCAATATATGTGTGGATATTCATTTAAATTAATTTTATTAAAAAAAAAAATATATAATAATTTAATTTTTGTTTTTTTACTTGTTGATATTTTTGTCAGAATTTCCATTTAAAAAAAAAGAAAAATTGTTTTTCATTTATTTTGAATATACAAACATGTGTACATCAATTGAATATGGTACTTTTCGTTTTAAATTAAAGCAAAAAAAAAAAAAAAATGTACATGATATTTATGTATGGAAAACCTATCTTCACCCTATAATAATTTCCACTTCTTTTTTTCCTTCGTTTTTATATGTATTATTTGTGTATGTATATATGTACATGAAATAAATAATAATAATAACATGAATGTATACATATGTATGTACATATGTTCATATAAAGAAAACATAAAATACGTGTATAAGTGTATTATCATTCGTATACATATCTTACGTACATATATATGTATATAATTATATATATATAGGTTCAATTCAATGTGACCCGTTTGAAAAATTTTTCCTTCAGGAAATAAAAAGGAAATCATGTGTACATTTTTTTTTCGTTGTATTTTTGTCTTCTTATATATGGAGGAAGATCCAGATTTTATATGGTACTTAAACGTAAATATATATATACATATGCACATACATAAAAATACTCACGTACATCATTTATATTTTATGTATAAAGAAGGATAAAAAAATACAGACAAATACATTATACGTAACAAAAGAGTGACATTATTTACACATGGTAAAAATCAAGTACTTGACAGAAATATTGAAATTGAAATGCAAACACGTTAAAATATGTGTATACAAAAACAAAAATAAACAACAAATAAATTAAAAAATAAAAAAAAAATAAGAAAATGTAAAAAAACATTTTTTTTTTTTTTTTTGCTTAAAGTATATGTAAACTATAGACATAGAACAGATAAAAATACAGAAATAAAATTGTACTTTACATTTTGTGTTTTTTTTTGATTTTTATTAACATATGTTTAAGATTCAGATACATTTTCACGTATGTGAATTTTTGTGTATGTAGTATGTATATACATTATATTTCCAGACATATTTTTATTCATGTTTATAAAATGTGAATTAATGAACATTTTTCTATACCTTAACTCAATATGGAAAGGTGGTTATAAAAATTCAATTTTTCTTTAAAGGGAAAAACCCTAAAAAAAAAAAAGATTATTTCATTTTCTGTAAGTACATTTTTATAATCTATAAAATGACAAAATACACGAATGATATACTAATAACAATGGTGCAAGCTTTTAATATACACAGATAAATATTTTTAAATCCAATTAATTTTATTTTATTAAATTGAAAATAAACTCTTGAAAAAGAAAAAATGTATAAAATATAATTCTTGTATATATTTTCTAATTATTTTATAACTTGGTTGACCCATCCATTCAAATAAATCAATTTATTTTTATATTTACAATACCAAATGGTATACATTTTTATTAAAACCAAAATGAAAATAGTTCATCAATTAGTTTTAACATCATTGGTTTTTAAGTATTTATTAGAATGTGAAAATAATTAATTACATATTATATGTAACACATATACATATATAAATATAGTGAAATATTATATACATGTATATCTTTCTCATTGAGGGTTTATGTCCCTCAATTTGTTATTATAAAATATACATATTATATTGATTCATGTTAATTTTTTAATTCATAAAAAATCTAATACATTTACACGTATCCGTATTTTGTACATTGAATGTGTTCAAAATTAAGGGGAAATACTATATTAAGAATTGAGAAAATTTTTTTCACCACATTTTATAAATTTTAACGAAAGATTTAAAACATTTATGCATGTAAGTATAGATTTGGAAAAGCTTGTCATGCGTTATAAAAGATCTGTGTGTTATCATTACCATTTTCACATTATAATTTACAGAGAATTTACACAGTTATGCATGCGACAGGTCATTAAGTTTATTTTATACAGTTCCTTTGATATTAGAAAAAAACATATGAAAAGAAAAATTATTATTTTCAGTAGTTATGTAAACTTTGAATCACTTACATAGAAAAAACAAAACTATGTAAATTAAAATTTTAAATTAGTCAATTTATCAGTCGTATATTTTTATTTATTTATTTAAGAGTAAAATTATGAATATTACCAATAAAAAAGAAAAAAAAAAATTCAAAAAATTTAATTAAACATCATAATATCAATTTTTCAAGTAAGTATATGTAAATATTAAATATTTTAATAAAACAAGTCTGCAAAAAAGGTTTGTGGTAAAGTGTGTGCCATGTTGTGGAATAAAATTATTAAATATAATTATTATGTACATATGTATGTATCAAACTTAATGTATGTACGTGTATGTATTTATTTACAATGGTGATACTGCGTGGTAAAGTAAATAAAAATAATATTTCTTCTCTATATGTAATAAATTATGAGCTTTTCATATATGCACATATGTATGTAATATGTATGTATGTGATAATTTTTGTTGTAATAAGCTGAATGTGTAATATCAATTATGTAATAAATGTGTGGACATTCAACCGTATCTCATATAATTACAGAAATGAAAGAATTTATGCGTGACAATATTTATTATATACATATACGAGTATTGAGATAATGTCTCTGGTTACAACAAATTCACATTGATATGATAAGTATCTAAAATTCTTGTACATATACATACATACATACGTACATGGTCTATGATGATGTACATTTAATTATTTCTAAAAATTTACTTTTTCTTAGGTACAAAGATTCATATTCATATATAACAACAATACATAAAGTAAAATATCATGTAACGAAAAATTGAAATAAAGAACAAAATATATAATTTTCTAACCACATAAGTACATATGTACATATGTACGTGTATTGTTCATGATATATGTATGTGGATTTTTCATTCACCGTCATTTGATTTTTTTTTTAATTTTTGATGAAAATACCATCCCTTTTTTCTGACTTTTGATTTTTATTATTGTAAAAATAATTTTAATGTTCATAATGAAAAATGTAATAAACACATGCTTGTATGTAATATACAACACATATGAAAAATCATTATTTTTCAAAAAAAAAAAAAAAAAAAAAAAAACTTTTTCCAGTTTTTAATGGGTTGTCTAGACAGCAAAATAAAATATTATGTGTACATAATATTGAATTGAATTGAAAAAGAAAAATGAAATAAAATAAAAATTTTGTCATAAAATATTTTAAAAAAAAAAAGCTAAAATACATATGATATCGTTTTGCATTTATAAACATTTCAAACTATATATACCCAGCAATGTACGTACATACATTCACATATTCCGTGTAAATGTACATAAATTATAATGAACATACATATATTTACATTGTACGTATGTACACTAAACAAATTGAAATGAGATAAATTAATTGCAAACATTTATCATTCATATGATATTAAAACTGAAAAATGTTTCCATAAATTGATGAAACAATTTTATAATAAACCACATAAACCAATTACTCATTATAACAAGAGAACATAAAAAATAATAATAAAATCTGTATATTCTATAGTCTGTCTACTAATTCGGGGCAGTTAAGGTTTTATGAAAATGACCTAAAATAGTACCACTTTACGTTGCTGTATATTGATATTTAAAAAATTCATCTCGTGTTATATAAGATCGTGGTAAGACTACTCGTAGTCGTGAGATGATTTTATTAGAAATTATAAGAGAAGAAAAAAAACCTGTATATTTCCATAAGGTCTTAGCTGCATCAAATTAATAGACAGACTATAAAGTCATATTTCCAGGGTTCGGGGCTATATCATTTAATTTTATTACAAAAATTCATAAAATATTAAATTATTACAAAAAAACCAAAATCATACATATGAGACTAATTATATAAAATTTGAAATTATAAAATAATTTTTTTTGTTGTTTTTTTGTTTTGAGACAATAAAATAAATAATTTATGAAAATTTCTTTTCAAGTTAATATATTTAATGATCCTGTAACACTTTCACATATGTTATACAGTTCATATACATTTTCAATTGTACAATAATTGTACATATATGTACACATATCATATATGAATTTGTATGTTACAATTACAAAATGTTCTTGAAAATATTTTTACCCTTGCTCTCAAAAATACAGAGAAAAAAAAATTTTTTTTTTTCAAGTGCAGATACACAGACAAAAGCAATAAACCGAAACAAACAATATACAAAAAAATATGAAAAATAAAATACAAAAATGAAATGGGGATTCAAAATACGAATGGTACATACATATAAGAAAAATGTTAACATTTTTGAAGTGTATATTAAAAACTTGAACAACAATAAAGAATTGTGTACTATTTAATAATAAATTGTATTGTATATGTACGTGTACCTTGAAACAGGTAATATATATAACTGAACACAATTATTATTAGGTTGAATTCAAGAGGATTTTGAAAAAAAAAAAAAAACGATAGCCTTTTTCAAAAAGTTCTTTCTATTATATGCTATAAAGAGCCACAATATAAGCGTATAAAGTTTCATCTTAAAATTTAATGAAACCATAAAACCGTATGGTAATTAAATGAGGTATAAGATGTATACACTACGTATGAATATCACATCCTTTAAGGATCTTTAGAAAATTCTTCACTTTACAAGATGAAATTCAAATCTATAATAAAAAAACCAAAAAAAAAAATTCCATTTTAGAAGCTGAAATTCGTTTTTTAAAAACAAAAATTTTTTTCTCTTTTTTTTCTGATGAGAGTACATAGTTAACTTGAAATATTTTTATATCATAAAATTTTGGGTTTTTTTGATGTTATTATAAAATATAAAAATTTCTTTCTCTTTGTAATTTTTTGTGTTGAAAAATATTTTATTTTGTTTATTTACTAATTGAAAAGAAAAGAACTGAATTTTGCACTTGAAAAGCAGAAGAATATTTTTTTCTTTTTTTGATATTTTAAGCAGTGTCAGATTTCATTTGAAATCAAAAGATTCAAGTGAAAAGCAACAAAAGAGGAAAAAAAATACTTTAGATATAACAGCAGCCAATGTAGAAACTCAAAGGTTTAACTATAATTTTTCAAGTACCTGATTTTTCATCATCAACGTCATCATCATCAAATTAAAAAAAAAAAAAAAAATGAAATCTCTTTAATTAGCAGCCAGCATTTTTCAATAAATTACAAACAGTTATCGATATATTCGACAAGTGCACTTAATCATTAATCTTTCTTCACTATTATGATGCTATTATATATACTATATACATCCTTTCTTTCCCTTTATTCATTTAATCTTTAAAATATTCCCTTTATACTTTGTTGCTGTTTTCTATCAAGTACTATATAAATATTCTCATCAATGTTTTTATGAAAAAAAAAAAAAAAAAACAAATTTTTTTTCTTCCTTTTTTTATAATTGAAAAATCAACTCAAAAGTATTTATGTAAATTTACATAAAGTTAATTAATTAATTTATTAACTTTAATTTATAAAGTTAATTAATTATTTTTTTGTTTGATAAAAATGTTATAACTTACAGGGACTTTGTATCCATTCATATTATATTTGAATTTATTAAAAAAAAAAAAAAAAACGGATTGTATTTATCCTTTTAATAAAATTGAATTATTTTCATATTAATGATACAATTATAAAATTTTTTTTTTTTGTTTTTTTAGTAATTTTTCAGTTTTGAAATTGATTAGCTTTCAGCTGCATGTAAGAGAAAAATTTAAAAAATGAAAACTTTATAACTGGAGTACAGTGATTTGGTGGTTCATAGCATTCAATACATCATACATAACATTTTGAACATGAATTTGAACAGCTGTTACTGAAATTAACTACCAATTATTTACATCTACAATAATGAATTACATTTAAAATTTAAACTTTTCTATATTTTCAGATAATTATTATTTTAATATAAAATAAATTTTATTAATAAAAAAAATATATATATATAAGTATATGCATTTTGGTTTTCATTTCTATTTAAAAATTTCAATATTAATTAAAAATTTATTTATTTGAAAATAAAAAATATAGAAAAAATAATTTTATGAAATAAAAATTGTATTTTATTTTCCATCCTTCTTATGCATACATTTCAATTTTATTTCATACAAATATTAAGTTTTAATTACAATTCGATTATGAAAAATATTGAATTTCTTTCATTCCTTTTTTCTACATATTTTTTTTTTTGTACTTTTCATTTTATTCTGAATGCTTGTTTATGTTGTACATGGAAGTAAAAATGTTGAAAAAAAAAAATTATGAATACTAGAATAATTATAAGGCAATTTATTTTTCTGCAATTGACATTTCGACATTAAATCTACAATGTACAGGAAATGGAAAATTCAAGAAGAAAAAAATTACACATTACGCTTTATCTAGGGCAGATAAAATTGTGTACTTAAGTATCTATATATATTTTTTTTCATCATTTTTCTTTTTTTTTTATTGATTTTGATATACGAAAAAGAAAAATTTATTACAATTTTATTTACTTTTTTAGATTATATTGGTATAATATAATTGGATACAATTGACAATTAAACGTTATTAATTCAAATAAATCATATAACCCACCCATCTACCTAAATTTTATTTAATAAATACATACTATATACTTAATTGTTACGTATTTTCTATACAGGAAAACTTATTTAATTCATATCTGATTTTAAAATTGAAATTAATCAAACAATAAATGAAAAATTTCAATTTTCAAGTATCAAGAGATTTATTTTCAGTTAAATTTCAAGTGCCTATACACTTTAAATAAATATGTAAAATCAGAAAATTTTCATTTTATAAAATGTACACAAATATACAAGTTATTTACGAGGTTGATGTATCCTAATCTCAATCCTGTACAAATTAATTAAAATTAACATTAATTGTATATACAGTAAAGTGTATGTACATATGTATATAGGAATTTTCATTAAAATTACTGTGTACGTACTCGTACCAAAAATTCGAATACATTTGATGGTAAACATTATTTTGTTATTGTATTGCATATTTTTTGCTCAGCTGTGCAAAATATAAAAATTTCTTTTGAAATATAAAAGAAAATATAACTGACAAAGAAAACAGCATATAAACAAAAAAAAAAAACAAAACACAAAAACTCTCAGTTAAATATCCTTGTGTTCATATACATAAAAAAAAAATTTAAGCCTAAAGTAATTTATGTTGTGTGATGTAATGATACGGAAAATCGATTTCCCACCGTGCCAATGACTTTTTGAATTACGAGTATTTTTTATTTATTTTGTATACATACACACACAAAAAACTTTTTTTTTTATTTTTACGAAACACTGTACTTAAGTTAATAATGGTTTATATTTAAAACTAAAAGTATTTTCATTTTTATTTATTCATGAAAAACTAATTTACGTGTTTATCGAAGTTGAACAAATTTGATTTTCAAATACATGTACTATGACCATGATTATTATTATTATAAATAATATTTTAATCTACTTTATTTTATATGGGAAAATTGTATCATCATAAAATACCTTTTAAATTGTTAAAGAAGGTGTCTACATTAAATGTACATATATAACTAATTAAACAAAATTTAATTAAATCAACTCAACTACATGAAAATAATTTCTAAAAATAAATTTATTAATACTCTATAATATGAAAAACTAGAATTTTACCTTAAAATATTCAAAATTTGTATTTATACAACATAAGCGTACATACGACAACGAAAAACTAAGGTTTTTTTTATATTTTTTTGAGAAAAACTAAAAATAAATAAAAATTTTCGGTTAAAAACTATTTAAAAAAAATTTTCAAAATTTTTCATAATAATCAAAGTAGAAATATGATTTTACTCATTTACATTTTTTTCAAAAATACCGGAATAGAAGTAATATAAAAATGATATTTGAAATAAAAAAACAAAAAAAAATGTGTAGGTTCCCCTCATCAATATGTTTAAATAATCTCCTTAAAAATGTATAATTTCACATTACGTACAACATACAAGTAAAAAAAAAAAAGTTATACACAATTGCGCAAATTTATACTGTTCAATGAATCGAAAAATTTTCATCAATTCACTTGTCACAATTAATTGGGTCATGAAAATTAATTTTTGTATATTTATGGTACGATTTTTTTTTGTTTTTATTAGTAATAATTCAGAATAAAATATTCATAATAAAAAATTGAACATACCTGTATGTACAAAAAGATAACTAAAAAAGCAATAAAACACATAACAAGGGAATATATTTTTGTTTTTAGTTTATACATATACAGTATGTACATATGTATGTATATTTTTATTTTTCTCATTTTCAAAAATGTATATTTTTGCATAATAAATGATTTTACAAATTTTCTTTTTTTTTCTGTCGTTTTTAATTATTTCATATTTATGAGTACACAAAAAAAAAAAAACAAGAAGAGATATTTTTGGAAATTATCAAAATTTTTCAACACAGAAAACCACTAGGAAATTTAATGAAAATACAAATGTATGTACATCCCTGTAGTTATTTAAATTTGAGAATAAAAATTAAGAAGAAAAACATTTTTTTTTCTCTTTTGAACATAAAATCATCCACTGATTTTTCTAAAAGGCATCCAATATGGATATCATTTTGCATTACATAAATATTTGTTAAATAAATTTTCTATTAATATTTATGTATTTGTTATGTAATTATACAACAGACATTATTTTCAAATAAATAATTTAAATAAATTAAACAAATGGCTTATGCAATTTTGTATGCATTCAATTCAAATATGTACGAATCTGTGTGTATATATGCATGTATTTTGTGTACATATGTATGTACTATATGTACGTAATAATTTTTCGATTATGTTTGCATACTAAAGAAACTCATTTAAATGTGTAAATAATAAATTATAAATGATATCATTGTGTACACATTTAAGTCCAAAGGTATTTGAATATGTAAATGCAAATGATAGAGATTATAATCTTTAAGATTTAATATTTATGCATGATCATCTTTTAAAATCTTTACATCAGTATAGTAAACATAAGTGTAATGATGTTTTATAACCTTAATTTATGTACATATTTAATCATTTTCATTGTATTTAGCATTTATATACGTAAATAAATATGTGCGTGTTTTTGCAATAAATTTTGAAATAAAATTGGGGATGTACAAAAGTATATTGGCAATCAAATTTTGTCAGTTTGTAATCTTTTGTATCTAATAATTTCATATTAAATTTAATAAGGAAAGCAAAAAACTACACTGAAAAAAAGAAATAAACAGAAAGTGGGAATTTACAAGAAGAGACACTGTGCTATGAGACATAGGGTGAAAAAAGTGAGGCGTGTATGAGGTTGTATGGAACTACCGAGTTACCTGATACAGTTCTCTCTTCCTTCACTCGTTAAACTGGAAGTCTAGAAAGTGTCTCATAACACAATTTTTATATGTGTCTCTTCATGTAAAACCCCACAAAAAAAAGGGCTCTACCTATAAAGCTCAATTTAAAAAAAATTAACAAAATAAAAACTATGATACACTGGAACGACCACTTCAAAATATCATAAATCACATTTACATGTGTTGTATCCTAAGAACATGATAATAAATTTAAAGATATTCAACTAATCCTGATTTTATGTTCACTGTACTTTATAGTCTACTTTAAATTAATTATACCTACATTTTAAGAATAAGTACAGGAATTACAAAAATTTTTGGTTAATTCTGTAATTACAAGTGGACACTATACAATTTATATAAATTATTCCAGGATATCTGTTTCCCATGATCTTTTGAATATACGCCTATAGTAAAATAAAAAAAAATTATTTTTATCCTCATTTCAGTTTTCTTCTATTCATCATCCTTATTTATGGTTATTTACAAGAAAATGAAAATTCATCTGAAAATATATCATAAATTGATTAATAAAAGTAACCAAATCAAATCAATAATTTTAATTACAAATTAATTTCATTTAAATGATTTACTTTGTATGTAGAAAGAGCTAATGGGGAATTGATATTTTTTAATTAAAATGTAATTAGGTTATGAATAATTACAAAATAAAAATTATTTAGAAATTTATTAATTTTAATATTCAAAACCACAAAACCGTAAAAATTGATGATTAATTTTCTTTTCTGTTTTCCCTATATACGAGTATTTCGAAAAAAATTTTTCTATTAATTGAAATTATCTTTTGTGTGAGCAAAATTCTTCTAAAATCGAGAGATAAGTGAATTTCTAATCTTTAATTGTTTAAAAACTTTGAAGATAATAATATCATACAACACCTAATATTTTTTATAATTTAAACTTAATAATAACAAAAAAAAAATTTTTTTTTTTTTGGGATCAAAATAAATAATTTTCTTTTACACATAAAATGGTTTTTTTGTGAAGATTTTAAGCACACAATATAAAACAATTTGAGTTTTTTTTTGTTCGTTTAATTCAGATACATAGGAATTTTTTTTCCTTAATACACTTTTACTGTTATTGACTAAAATTTTCCTTTTTCGTTAAGAAAAAGTTTTTCTCTTTTAACTGCAGTCATTATCCAGTTGCCCTTTTTTTATTTTGCTTTATTCTGTTTTTTTTTTTTTTTTTTTTGTGGAAATAATAAACGTGTATATAGTGTAAGAATGTACGAATAAAGTAAATACATACGTAACTTTGAAATTAAAAAATATACAAGCAAAAAAAATCCTTTAAACTTTTATTATTTCACAGTGGTATAATTTCGTAATGTGCAATATCATTTCGTTTTTTTTTTAATTTTTGTAAAATATATTTTACGCACCAAAACCGTTTGTAGAAAGAAATGGCACAAAATACAACAGGCAAAATATGCGTGCATATGACATAAAATTTAATTAATTTAATTATTTATTTTTTCATATTGTTGTAAATTTATGAAAATTATCATGATAAAATGAAAATGATAATTTTCATTTACAGACTAGAAATTATTAAAGCACATAATTTCATTTCAATTATATTTTGCAATATGTAAAATTTTTGTAATATATGTATTTTTTCATATAATATAAAATTACATACATACATATGTATTTAGAAAATTTTCAAATTTTCTACCCTATTTAATTGAACATTTGCATTATAGTACATTACAATGAATTGTATACATATGTAATTTAAATTTAATTTTGATATAACATTTTAATTCAATTAATATACAACAAACCGAATTTTGATAATTTTACATACAAAATTAGAAATTAAATTGAGCGTAAATTAATGAGTGTATACACATATATGTGATATTATTGTGAATTCATATGTGGTTGCACAATTGAAGGACTAAATTTTATATTTATTAATGAAACCAGAATAAAATAAATAAATAAACAAAAAATGTTACTACTAATGAAAATTTAATTATATACTCAATAACAATTTTTTTTTTTTTTTGTAAAAATTAAAATTATAAATTTATGAGAAATTCAATTTTATAAATTAGAAAATAATTTCAAAATAACAAAATATCCTTTTTTGTTGTCAGAATTTCTAATTAATAGTGTCACACTGAAAAATAACAAAGTTTATTTCATAATTACATTACAAATAACTGTTTGACTATTTTAGAGTGGTTTTCCGGGTAAATTCACAATTTCATAAATAAATTGTAAGCATTTTTTTTTTTGCTTGGAAAAATATACAAAATCAAATTTTTTGTATATACACATTATTATGAAATATAAAAAAGAATTGTAGAAAAATATGCCAGTAATGATAATCAAATAAAAATTTATATAAAAATTTGAAAAACACACAGATATAGTAAAAGTATGTGCTGTAACGAAAACATACATAATATACATTATTTATTGGTATATAATTTTATTATTTTTTTTGTGCTAGGTCATTTTCACAATCAAGAAAAAATGAGAAAAACAGAAAAATGAAAATTTTACTTTGGTTTTTATATACATATTTTGTAAATACAAAATAACAAAATTGTTACATTTTATTCCCTATACTTCTTGTAGTAAGAAAAATATGATTACATAAACAAAATATTTTTCTAAAAGAAAAATGAAATGCTGTTTTCCATAAAAATAAAAATAAATATTTAACCCTTCGAAAAAAATATTTTTCTTATTATTCATGAATACGATGTTGTAGAAAATAAGGAAAATGACTGATCATTCTTTGATGAATTATCAAATTATTACCGAAAAAGGAAAAAAAAAATAAAAGAAATAAAGGCATGAAATATTATTATAAAAAAAATAAAAATAAATAAACCTATAAAAACTCAATGAAAATAAAAAATCGATTTTATTTAGATTGGAACCGCAGTAATTGGTAATAAAATGTTCGGCCATTTCATTACATTCAAATTTATGGTCTATATACTACATACATGTATATGTAGTACTATTATGCCATGAAATACATTTAAGATATTTATAGTAACGATTTTTTTTCTTTTTTTTTTTTGCTATCAATTTTGTTTCATTTCTTCTGATTAAAAATACATAATATATAAACTAAAAATATTTTTTTATATTCAAATATACAGTCGAAATATGTAGGTCAAGTAATTTAGAGAAAATGTATTTTAAGGATGTAGCAAATGTATGTATGAAGGAAAAACGTAAATTGACAACAAAAACAACAAAAAAAGTTTTTCAAATTTCATTCAGTTTGTATACATACATGTTATAAAATAAAGTACAATCAACATATGAACAGTATAAAAAAATGTGAATATTTAATAAATTGAAAAAGTTTATTTAAGAAACAAAAATGAAAAACATGTAGAACCTAAAGAAGGCGACATCAATTCTTGTATTGTTGAAAATGTTTATTTATTTTTTTTTTTTTTAATTCAAATTTCTTTTCATTTTTTAAATTCAAAAATTTTGTATATGAAATTTAAGAAAACCTTTTTTTTTTTTAAAAAAAAATTTTTCTATGTTTAGTCGAATACACATTTTAATTACCTCATTAAATTTTTGTATGAAAAAAAAAACATAGAAATAAACAAAACAAATCTTTATTCTTTATTTGAAAGAAAAAAAAAAGGAAAATTTAATTAATAAATAACCCTAATGAAGTTGGTGTGCATATATGCATACAACTGTACGTACATACAAAAATCTATACATACATTTACCTAAGATTTTATTCGTACAAGTTTATTTTCAAAACAAAAAAAAAAGAAAAAAAAACAAAAAAAAAGATTCATGGTTCTACTAACAAACATAAATGTAAAATTAAATAAACATTTGCTGGTAGTTAGTTAGATACATACGAGTATATTCATATGTAGGCTTAACAAGGAAAATCTGTTAATCAAACACAGTATATTTATAGTATAAATCTATGCACATACTATATTTATCCGTAGATATATATTATGCATTTGTATGTATATTCATGCATTGATGCATATAAAAATGAATGGATTAAAAGTTCAATTACCTTATGGAATATAATCTAACGTCTGCAAAACCTGCGGCAATGGATTTCCGGCTGCTGAACATTCAGGGTTTACATTCTAAACTTCTATAAAAAAAAAAAAATTTTCCTGAATTTTTTTATTTTTCTATCGAAATTATAAAGTTGTATCAGAAGTAACGATAAATGTAAACATACATACATGTATACATAGGATATTAATATATAGATATGCATATGCAAAATTTTTATAATGCAATAAATATATAGGCCTTATACATTTATTAACGTACATGTACGCAAACATTTTACAAAATAAAAATAAAAATAATTTTATTGAGAACTTTTTATGAATAAATTTTCTGTTTTCAAAGATTAAATTCAATAGACATTTTATATAAACTCTTAGAACATAAAAAAAATTTTTTTTTTGGCAAGGATTTAAATTGTTAAAGGCAAAAATTTTATGAATAGAAACAAATCACTTCACTAAATGTTTGTTGCATTGCAGTAGATTGTATACATACATAAAATGCCATCATAAAATATAAACAAAAATTAGAAGTTAAAAGGTTTAAAAATGTTTTGAACAAATTTACAAAATATATTTCCAATTGAAATAAATTATATTTATTTGAAAGATTTTTACCTTAGTTTCAAAGTATTTTTTTTTCTTAAAAAAAAAAAAAATTAAGTAAATAAAACTTACAACAAAATATTTTTAATATGAAGGAAAATCTTATCAAGTGAAAATTAAATAAAAATTCGTTATATTATTGAAAATTTGAATTTTCTTTTTATTTTATTTGAAATATCACATATTATAAATATGAAAATACTTTTTGTTTGATTTATTGGCAAATAATAAATCAATAACAGTCGATATTGTAATATATAAAATACTTGAAGAAAATATCGATTCGATTTATATCCTAAAAACACAAAATTCTTTACATTTCATGTGATTTTACTCTAGAGACCATTGTAAAATATCTACAGGTTTATAATCGTTTCTTTTACATTATTCAAAATATACACATTTTATATTATTGTAAGAACTGAATGAATATCACATACATTTTATTTTCTAAAATGATAAACAAAATACAAACATCAATGATATTCTGTATATGTATATAGTAAATGCATTAGGGAGTAATCAGATCAATATCAAAATGTTCTTTTTTATTATACATTGTTTGTATTTATACTTTAGATTAAGTGTGTTTAAATGTAAACTTATATAGAACATGAAATAAATATAAGATTTCCCAAATGTTTAATATAATATACATACATACATATTTATGTTGTTGAGAAAGGAATGTTTCCAAAGAAAACATGTAATAGTTTTCTTTATTCGAAAAAAAAAAAAAATAATACAAAATTATCACAAGGACTATTCATCATTTTAGAAAATAAATTTTTGTAACATTCATTTATTATGTCAAAAAAAAACAATTTTTTTTTTTTCTTAAGAAATTATCTTATGAACAATTTAAGAAACAATTTACTGTTCTATAATTTATTAAATAATAAATAGAGGAAAAATGAAGAGAAATAGATAATTGGTTTGTTGAAATGTACAATTCATGAAAGAAAAAAATTTTTTTTTTTTTTTTTTCGAAAATCAATATCAAGTGCTTATGCCACAATTTGATAATTTGATTTTTATTTAATATTATATCTGCAGTAAATATTATAGTTTGAAAACTTTTCATGATAATTGCATATTACTGTAACTTATTTTTATACTTTATAAAATAAATTATTATTTCGAATATATCGTAGAATAATAGATTTTATATATTCTCAAGTATAAAATTCATACTATGTGTACGTACATATAATCATTTTTATGTACATAATATTTCATATGTATGACCACATCTGTACTAATATCTGTATCATGAATATATATATTTACTGCCTAAATGACACAAATAAGTACATACTACAAAAAATAATATGACAACACTTACCTACATACTTAAAAGCATGTATTTACGTATGCAATTCAGAAAAAGGACTCAACATTTTGAAATACAAACACACATTATATGAAAATTACTACTGCAATATGTACACATTTACATACATTTTTGTTAGTACATATTTACATTTACGAATATTACCATCCATCAATTTTTTTTTTTTTTTTTTTGTAACAAAAATAATAAATAAAAAAATAAAATGTAGGTGTTTTACAACTTTTTACTTGAAAAACTTTTCCACGTTGTACACATATAGAACACATAAGGAGCAACAATAATATATGTATGTTTCAAAACATCATCTTTTCTCCTTAAGTAGAATAAATATGATGTACATATATTTATGCAAGTGTGTGTGTGTGAAGGCATAACTATGTATTTTCCATTCACATATATTTAATAACACACATATATATACATCTGAGTATACATAACTCCATACATTATACTCCTTTTGGTATGTGCAAGGATCTGTTTCATAAAATTTTTATATATATTTTACAAACAAATTTCCTTTTCTATTTTTGCCTTTGCATACTCATATTCCATTTTATGTATAATATTTACATGTAATTCCATAGAGGATCAAGCTAACTTTAATATGAAAATTTATTTTATTTACATATTCTCATAAAATTTAATTTTAATATTTTTAAAAATGATAAATAAGAAATAAAATTGAAAAAGATGTTAAAAATGTTTTATAAGTTTATTTATTTTATTTTTTTTCTTTTGATGTTTATTTTATTTCAAGGTAACCAAAATGCGTACATTAAAGAAAATAAAATACAATAAAAAAAATTTCCATTAAAAATTTTCCAATATAAATTGTGTGGTATAATATTTAAAATGAGAAATATTTGTAATTGTGATAGAAAATTTATTCAAATCGATTTTAAAAGATAACAAAATTTCAATTTATTACATAAAATTATTGACAATTCATTTAAACTTTAGAAATAAATTTTCAAGGACTTAAAATTTTTTCTTAAAAGAAAAATCGAAGGTAACGTATGCTTCCAATACATATAAGAATCAGTGAATGGAAATGATATAGTTTTATAAAATTTACTAAAACTTGTAAGTTATTACTAAGACTTTCAATTTTTTTTTCTTTCCAATGAAAGTAATTAAACAAAATGTCCTTTTATTTGTTAAGAACACTCATTTCAAATGATGTGGTAGGATAAATTTCGAATTTTTCCTTTCTTACTAATAATTAAATTAAAAATTTGAAAGTCAAATAAAATGCATACTCATGAATTTTCTATACATCTATAAGATTTTAAATACGAAATATTAAAGATTTAATGTCCCATTGTGACCTTTAACAAAAATATAATAATTATGTTAATTTATATATGTAATTATGAATGGAAAAAAATTCCCAGATATATTAAAATCTACAAATTTTATTTTTACCGCACCCTAATAACAAACCACGAAAATAATTAATATATAAAAAACATAGTAAAAAACTGCCATAATAAATTACTAAGTAAAAGGATTTTTGGAAAGTTTTACCAATACTTTAATAAAAATTCAAATCTTTCATAATTTTAATTGATTATCGAGAAAAATCCGATTTTCTTTTTTTCCCTTTTTTTTTTTTTTAATCACAACCCCGATCAAATTAGTCAGAAAAATGACAGATTTATTTGAATTAAATTAAAAAAAAGAACAAGAAATCAAAACACAATTAAAATTAAA
The DNA here is from genome assembly GCA_963971155.1 of Anthrax anthrax. Classification (NCBI taxonomy): domain Eukaryota; kingdom Metazoa; phylum Arthropoda; class Insecta; order Diptera; family Bombyliidae; genus Anthrax; species Anthrax anthrax. Next base: position 21,639,944 of record OZ020120.1, read on the forward strand.
ATAAAACCGAAAGGAGTAAAGAGGAAAAAAAGAAAAAGATAAAATTGTGAAGGAAATAAGGAAAAAGGAAATCAACTGAAATTGAAGTCAATAGTACGAACGTGACAGGAAAATGTAAGATATCACGAGTAAAATTCTTTTATATTATTTTTTTTTTGTTTTTATCATCATCATTTGGATAGTGAATTTATATAAAATGATAAAGGATGACCTCATTATATTGTGCTTTGAGAGTTAGCTGACTGACAAAACAATAAGTTCATTCTCGTTTGATGATGATGATATCTCTATTATATTTTATGTATATGGTAATGTATGTATATACGCATACATATATATCCTTTTATATATGTATGGATGCATATTCCCATATAGGCTATTATTATTTTTATATTCCTTTAAGGAAATGAACTTTTATAAATCGTATCATATACAAGGATATTGTTTAGATGATTTGAAAATTATACTGAAAATTGATATTAAAGAAGAAAAAAAAGATTGTAAAGTGTATATGAAGAGCAACGTTGAACTTTGAAGGATAGAAGTAAATGAGTGAAAAACTTTATTTTTCTCTTTTTAAAATTACAACAACAAAATACATAAATGAATTTAATTTTAAAATTGACACTTTCAATTAATTAATTAATTTTAAAAAAAAAATCATGTTCACTGACACAAAGAGATGCTATTTCATCTTGTCTTCTGCAAACAAAATTTTTTAAAATTAATTAATTTGAATATTGAATGTGAACAAACAAATACGCACTTAATATACTCGTATTAAAAAGAATATATACTACATAACATTATGCATGTATGTTGTAACAAAGTCCTTGTTACTTGTTTGTTGTAAACATCATTTAATCTCAGTAGATTTACTTTTATGTTTTTGTTATCAACAGTAAATTTTCAATTCGAAAAAAAAAAATCTTTTTTTATCCTTTGACTTTATCCTTTTCATTGTATACCAGCCATTGCTATATACATACATAAGTAGGTTTTTCTCATATTTCAAAAAAAAAAAATAAATAAAAAGAAAAACAAGAATTTTTTTCACAGGCTCTGAACACTCTAACAAAATGATTGATGACATTGCGTTCCATAAAGAAAAAAAAATTTTTTTTTTTTTTGCTTCTTCAAACAATATGTAAATATGTACATTTCAAATGTGAAAAATGTAATACACACATATATTAATAAATTGCGTAAGTATATACACATGTTCTTGACTTTTAACAAATATACCTATACTTGTAATTAATTATATACATATTTGTCTTATTTAATAATATTGTGTACAAAGTAGTCAATTTATTAAAATTGATAACTAAAATTACTACATATTATTTGTTGTTGTTTATGTGAACATATTATATAGACACTAATATAAAGATAAAGTGTACGTATGTATATGAACACTTTTTAATTAAATTATTATCAACATAATGTTTGACATAAAGAGTGTATTTACATGACATAGAAGGTACTTAAATTTTAAATGTAAAAGTGTACTCAGACATTGATGTATATGTACCTGCTAACGCATGTTCACTTATACCACTACCTATGCGTATGTATATTTTCAACATATTATGTAATTATCTTAATATAAACAGATTGCATATTAAACAATTTCAATAATGTTTTTAATCAAAAAAATTTTATCAAAATTTTGTTACCGTACATCATTTTTCTAAAACAAACAAATAAAAAATTCATTTTATAAGAATTTATAAAATTATGAAGGGAAATTGTTGTTACCAACCAGTTATTTTAATGCAATATGTCGATTTAACTTTTTTTTTTAAAAATTAAAACAAACATTGTAGTATTTCAATTAATTAGAAAACTTTTTTAAAAAAAAATTTCAAAAATAGAAAATATGAATTATTTTATGTTATAAACGTTTTTCATTTGTTCAAGTCTGAGGTACAAGTCCATTTTCTTGAATTCTGTACTCTTTTGATTTTTATGTTTGAATTTTCTACTAAAATTTTTCACATAAACATCATGGTGTATCATCATCATCATGGGCGCGACAGCCTAATGTTAAGCCAGCCAGGGTCTAAACCTTGATGATTTTCCCAAGACAATTCAATCATATGTGCGCCTACAGTTTAACGTGAATTGCGAATCACTGGGTTTGTTCATGGTAGTGATGCTGATAGTGCAGACAAATGATGAAAAATAATGTTATTTTTATTTTTCTTCCAGAAGCCAGTACTCTACCTACTGAGCCTTTCATGGTGTATGCATAACAATTTTTGAAATTTTCTGACTTGTACCACTTACAAAAAAGAAAAAAAACATGTAAATAAAATAAATTTATAAAATTTAATATATTAGCGCAAAATACATTTCATATTTTATTATCGTTTAAAATCGATTTTTATCATAGGCATTTAAATACAAAGGAATTTAAAATTTTTTTTTATTTATTTTATTTCGCGTTATTTCAATAAAATTATTATTGAACTTCATTTTTCTGTTTTACATTTTCAATTATTTTCTTTCACAATTGTACCAAAAAAAAAATTTTTTTTATCTGTATTTTATGTATAAACTTTAATCCAACAATAATAAAAAATATTCGAAGATAAAACAATAAATTCGATTTTTGTTAAAATCGTTATTCATATGTACATGCATGTTTGCATTTAATATTTGAATATAATTCTGATATTATGTAGAATGTAAAATTCCAATTCTTTTTTTCTTTATTTTTATTTTTAACAAAAATAAATCTTATTTAAATTTTTCCTTTACAAAAAACAAATTAAAATAGAATTCGTTATTATTCGTTATATACGTTATTTCATTGAAAATATTTTAAATATAAAAAGCGTAAATGAAATCTTTTAAATACCATACATAAATTGCATCCATTCAATTTTTTTTAGTTATTTATTTTCAAATATATACAAAAAAAAAATTTTTTTTTTATTTTTTCATGAATGTAATAATAATAATAGTTTTAATTTAAAAAAAAAAAATTTTTTCAATTTAACATTTTCACATGTGTGCTGCATTGCATATACCATATACCGAATGAGACAACCGTGAAAAACAAAACGAAAATTAATTTATTTAATGTGTATGTATACGGTATGTGTAATATTTGCTGTATTCATAGACCACATTTTTAATATCGTTATCAAAATATGGTTCTAGACATTATCTTTCTTTTGGTTTTTTTTTTTGTTGTTGTGGTGGCATGAGAAAATTTTACACAGATAACAGAGAAATTTTATTTCATCTCAAGAGATTTATTGTATTTTGTAGTCCTCTGTTAAATCTATATTAAATGTTTTGTACTTTTGCAAATGAAATTTTTGTAAAGGTTCACTCCGTTTTAATTTCAGTTTTCTCAGTGTACTTTTACTAGTAATCTTTGTGTGATATAACATACATACAAGAATAAGTGTCATTCACATCGTCTCCAATATTTTATTTTTTTTGACTTCTTAATATGTGATTTTTATCAAATGAATTTTTATGAATAATACACACACAAGCCAAGGAAGCATCAAGATATACATTTTTTTTTTTTACATTCATAAAATAAATTTACATCATATATGAAAGAACATAAATATATACACACATAATAAAGTAAATAAACGATAATGTTAAGAAAATAAAAAATAAAAAAAAAAAAACAAACATTTTTAACTTTACATTCATTTTTTTCATATAAACTGTAAGAAAAAATTTAAAAGAAAATCTTTAAAAAATATTTTGTTATATAATAGTACTTTTAAAAAATATAGTATAGTAAGCTTCTACATTTTTATTTTTGTGTGTGTATAAAATTTAAATATTCTTTAGGGTAAAATTATTTTTATTTTTTTTCTCTCTATATTGTAATATTACTTTTGATATTAAAGAAAAAAGAAAAAAGAAATTTTTTTTTTTTGTTTTCTTTTCCTTACACATATCAGAATAACAATACTTGTTTACGTGCAGACAGATATATGCACATTAATATGTTCATACATACAGTAAAATGATCTAATAAAATGATATAATGAAAATATACAGCTTATGTCTTGTAATAAAGATTATACTAACGATCAAATAAAGTACCCATAAACTTAGTTATATATTTTAAGATATTAAATGTTAACGAATGTAACATAACAACTGATTGATGATATAAAATTCGTTGTGTTTTTCTTTCCAACTAAATATAATTTTTTTTTTTGTTTTTGTTTTGAATGAAAATTTTTCTCGTATACATATACTGATATGTAGGACGAACGTGCATACATGCATGTAAGTAAATAAACAAAAATCTGAAGGGAATCAAAAATATATATAATATAAAAATAAATTTGTAATGAATTTTAAAATTTTATATTATCGATAAATGCATTTACTATATATACGTTTATATTGTATTCATGTCTTAAATTTGAATTTATTTCATTTATAGAAAATTTCACATTTTCTCATTTTAATAATAAAAAAAAAAAAAAACACTGTGTACAACGTAATCAAAACCATAATTCATACTACAAAATTTTCGATTTGTATTTATGTATGTACATACGTTATGAATGCCCTTCTACATAGTTTAGTTACCTATACTGAATTAGATTAAAAATTTTATTAACGTAGAGAATTTTAAAATATCCTCATTCGTTTTATTTTATAAGCCAATGACAAATTTATGATGACAATAATTATACTTGAAAATTTCAAGTATTACATTTAAAAGATTTAATTTAACTTTTAAGTATATTCAAGTCAATTTAAGTATTTGTTTTATTTTTCTCTGTTTTGTGTACATGGCGATTTTTATTACTTCTATAGAATTTCTATAGTATGTATACTTAAAAAATTAGGTGGATTTTTGTTTTCAAGTACATTTAGAAGAATAAAATAATTTTATTTTTATTAATTTGAAAATATTGTAAAAAAAAAGATCCTTATAAAATTCAAGTACTCAAATTACATGAGTTACGTAAATTAATTAAATTAATGTCATTTACAATCACTGAGCAATATGATTTTGATATTCTCATATTTTTTACGAAATTTTAATTTACTTTGTTTTAAAAATAATAACCCGCGCATAATATTCAAACGCACTCCTTCCTTACACAAAAAAATAACAACAGTTCTCTGTCTTCATTACCAATGAATTTATAAGTACTAATTTCTAAATTTTTTTAAGGTGAATAAAAATTCGTCAGGCATAAAAGAAAAATATTTTCTTTACAAAAAAATTCTTGAAAAAAAAAGACAATTTTCAATAAAAAGGATTTTCACGTAATCCATTACGAAGTACTTAACAAAGGTAGAGAAAAAAAAACACAATTCTTAATATAACCTACCTTTCCTGTTTTAATGTACTTTAAAAAGAAAAAGGTAAAATTTATTTTCATATTTTTGTTTCATTAAAATTTAATTAAAGTTCTATGGTTTTTAAAGGTATAAAATATAATTTTCAGTATTACTACCTAAGCCCGTTTTTTTTCTTCTAATTACAATATTTTTTTCTCCTAAATCCTTTAATTAACTGAGAACAACCTACAATTAACAAGTAATACCATATCATTGCTGAAGGCAGAAAAAATTTACACCAATTTTTTTTTTAATTTTTAATTTGTACAAATTATGGTGAAAATGATAATAGAATCCTATAAAAAGTTTTTAACTTTATTTCTTAACTTATTTAACAATTAAAAACGATGAAAAAGGTTTAAGGTTAATTTTTAATTGAAAAAATATTTTTGATAATTTTGATTGTTAATTTTTTTTAAAAATTTTAATTTTTTTTATGGTTAAATGATAATTGAAAAAATTTTTTTCCAGAAAGTTTAAATATATCTGAATAATTTTATTTCAATGTGAACTTTGTATGTTTTATTACATTTCTGTTAAAAAAAAAATGAAATAGGAGCTAAAACTAAAATGCTTTTAATGTAGTCTGTTGTTATTCAGTAAGAATGAATACAAGAAAAATTATATTAGTCTTAAGGGATCAATCAAGAAATTTTCACATAGAAACAAAAATGATAACTACTAGTCATGTACAAGTCATGTATGTGGTTTTTTGATTAACAACCATGGAACATATATTTTTGAACATATTTTCAAATATTTGCAATTATTATTTTTTTTTTTTTTTCAAATTTCGGTTAACATAAAGAGAACGATTATAATTTCTTTATATATTTTTTCCATTTTCAAAAAGAATTTTCCAACATTTTTTTTTTCAAAATTTTTTCAATTTATTTTTTATTTAAAAATTTCTTTCACAATTTTCTATCTAATTTCTTTTTATAAATTTTTTATTTTTTTTATTTTCAATTTTACTGAAAGGTTCTATGATGTGTAAAATTATTTCTGACTAGAATATATATTACTGTTGATTTTCATCTGAAAAAAAAAAAAAAAAAAAAAAAAAATTGAAAATGAAAATGTTTTATATCACACCTTCCCATTGTACACATTACATTTATTAATGTTACATCTGTTTCCAAAATGTAATATCAGACACAAAAGTAAAATTATTACATAAAGTAAGAAAGAAAAATAATTCAAATGGCCGGACTTTAATAATATGTATGTACCAAACCATATGGATACACACTATGATGATATTTGTATTCAATGAATGTAGATATATGCTGGACGATATAATGTCATAAATTTTGGGAATTTATTTTTATTATTATATTTTTACCTTCACATAAATTTTATGGAAACACGTGTATGTGTATTCGTACATTTTGTAATGGGTATAGGTAAAATTCTAATGTGCTCACATATTAATTAATAAATTTTTTTTTTTTTGTTTTCAAATCTTTCTGAACTTTTCGTACACTAATTACAGTTATTATTTATTATTTACGATATGTAATTAGTAAAAACAAAAAAAAATTGTGTTCTAATGATATTTGGTGTTTTGAGAAATTCACATTAATTTATCTTTTAATATAAATGATTTAATCAAGATTTTGACCAAAATATTAGCAGTATTTTGTCAGTATATATTTTATGTATGTGTACCAGATTGTTTAAATGAAATAATAGTCTTTTTTATGATCGAAATAAAAATTTATAAATTACATTTTCTAAATAAAACAAAAAAAAAAAAAAAAAATACAATATTTTTTCATAATTTTTATTTTCAAGATTAAAAGATATTTTTCTTATGGCATAAGAAAATTGAGATATTTAAAGTTGATCAAATAAAATAGACTTGAGTAAATAATGTAGAAACAATTTCACTTTTTATTTCATATTCTATACATTGTATATGGCACATGTATATAGGTTATACCAAGTTATAGATATTTTCGTTTATCTTAATTCATGTCACGTTTTATCTGAAGACTCATGGAAAATATGCTATGAATACTCTTGTGTACATACATAGTATCATTATTATTTCGATAAACATACAATTTCTCTTCTTTATTTTATTTTGTTTTTTTTTTTTTTTGTTTTTTTTATAGATAGTACAAAGATATACTGAGGGTTTTAATAATAAAAAGATAATTTGACAGAACGATGAATACAAACGAACGTGTATATAATGAACATATTTACGTACGTGTATAAAACATTTTAAGTAATAAAAAAGGAAAATATATTTAGATGTAAAAGAGTATGAGATGATGTTCAAATTCGAATGCAAATTTTACTGCTTATTTTTTTTTTTTTTTGTTTTTGATATTTAAGGATCTACACAGTTTCTAAATTAAATTTTCTGCTTTGTATCCTTTTTTTCTTGTTGATCGGAAAATTGGTTATGGTTTTTCTCAATGTTTGAATTTTTGAAAGTGAAAATTCTCTATGATGATGACATAATAATGAGAATATATGTATATAGCATACATTTTCACTAATATTAGCAGTTATTAATATTTCGTTTTTATGTTGTGCTATGTTCTTTTCTTTTTCTTGTGATTTTTTTTTTTGGAATAAGCACATAAAATACTAAAATAGAAATATATTGTATTAAAAAAAGAAAAACCATTTCATGTACATGTAGATTAAATATGTATGGTCATAAATTTTTTTATTATGTATTCTTGATTATATCACTTATATAAAATATCTTATATACATACATACATAACTGAATATATACATATACATTGTATGTCATTATTACGAAACATTATTTTACTTTTTATGATTATATTTCTTATATTATACTTTAACATTGTACATACATATATTATTGTTTATGATTTTTGTCCTTTTTATGACATTAAAAGCATAACAATAATGCTATATACGTTGATAATATCATTTGTAATTCAATTATGGTGCTAAAATTTTCTCATATACATACATATATACACATACACATTATATATGTACATTATTAACATTACATGTTATTCTTAATATATATTTTGCTGTATATAATGTAATGTGAATCCATTTATTCTTCTTTTCAATTCAAATTCATGATGGTTAAAATTAATATTCTTTACTACTTATAACATATAATACACAAAAAAGAAATAATGCATCAGGTAAAATATAAAATGAAATTTTCTTTAGAAAGAAATGTACGAATTTTTTTCTTTCTGTGTAAGAAAGGAAAACTAAATTTAAGCAGAAGAAAAACAAAAAGAAAAGAATAAATAAATAAAATTGAGAAAAAAAGAAAATAATAAAAAAAAGGAACAAAATCTACTTTTACATGTCACCAAAAGAACTATTATGTGCCAAATGTAAAAATGGAAAACTTTGTTGATTTTGTATGTATGTATGTGTCTATGCCACATCAGGTTACAAGGTAATCTACAATACATTTTAAAAGTTTTTCACAAATTGTACAAAATAGTACGTATATGCATATACATACATATATACATTACTGATGAGTTACATATCTGTTGACCTTCTTTCAATTTCTTTATAACAGTTTATTTCCTGAATAAATTGAACTTTTTAAAAGAAATTTAGATGAAAGAAAAAAAAAATTAAATAAAAAAGTTTTTAAATTTTTTAATGATTTCTTTGAAATTTCTTTTTACGTAATACATATGTATGTAAACGTTCTTTAAAAAAAAATTTTTTTTTTCAAAATAAAATTGTTGGTTTTCATTTTACAATAGATAAATGTGAAAAGTATGATACAAAACAACAAAAACAATTTTAATTTTTGTTTTTCTTTTAACCGCTTTAATTCTTCTGAATCCTTTTAGAACTTTTTTTTTAACTTTTTTATCAAAATTTATTTCGATTTTTCAAAAATTACTTAATTGAAAAACTGTTCAATTTTTTTTTAAAAATTTTCAAAATTCATTTTTTCAATAAATTTCATGATCATCTTACAATACACATAGAAAAATTTGCTATATGAATAATTTACCTTTAATGTTCTGTATATACATAAAAATAAATAATGATATAATGTCAATAAAATCTTTTAAACATGTAACATACTATCACGAAACATTACGTTTTTCTTTTCTGCATTGTAAAGTACTTTCTATTTAACATTTTTACATAACAGAAAAAATGTTTAAAAAATAAATGAAAAATTCTTCTCATATTTTTCTAGATAATATAATCTGTTTAGGTGTATGTATGTAAAGAATGTAGATTTTATAAGTATACTGAATTTTTCTTTTACAATAGAAAGTATTTTCAAATTTTTAAAATGAATGTATGTATCGATCTCACTATACTGTGATATGTGTAAACTAAACGATATACAATACGATGACATTTACGAGACATTTTATAAATAAAGGTATGTCTCTTTCAGACATAAATAAGTATGTTTTTAACATGTGAAATTTTTATTTTTTATTTTAAACTATAAAGTAAATGAATTTCACTCTTAATCAACCACCTTTAATCATTACCAAAAACTTGATGTTCTTCTAAAGAAAAATTTTCAAGTGAAAATTTACATAATTAATGTCAATGTAATCATACAGCTTTTGGAATGATAAAATTTGATATCATCATATGTATGTACAAGGTGAGCTTGTATGTATAAATGTTTACATATTCATGTACACACAAAACAAAAAAACACATACGCAAATATATTATATGTAAGCAATTTACATGTTTCTTGAAAATATTCTTGAACACATGAACAAAATATCTTTAGATAAAGTAAGTTTGATTTTAACTTCATGTATAAAAGTAAATTCTCACACCTCTATAAAGCACTTTAAAAGGCGTTTCTTGTTAATATTAGAGGTGAAACATGAAAACTTCTTAACGTTATGTGCTTTGTCTATAATATGTTGTATAAATGTATGTAATATAGTAAGATTGGTTTTATAATGATATAAAATTTAAACATTTAAAAGGTTACAAATTTATTATACAAATATTACACATTAATTACAATTATCCAATTTGAAGAAATTACACAATTAAAAAAAAATGTTTTAATTGAACATTTTCTAAAGTCGCTTTATTTAATGTTTACACATTTTAACATTAATACATGATGCATAAAAATTATGGTAATTAACATTTTCTGGAAAATAAATTTTCATTTATGATTATCGAGTAGAAGAAATAAAAAACCTTCAAAAAGGAAAATAAAAGCGAAAATTTTAATGCCATCGAATGTGGTATTATTGTATTAAAAATTTCTGTTTGTACATCATATACTTTTATTACATTTCCATTGTGAAATAAAATGTTTTATACACATGGCTTTTGTTTATAAAGCATACAATTCCTTTTTTTACATTTACTATAATTTTTTACTACCGTGTCTGAAATTTAAAAAATGTTTAAAAAGAAAAAAGATATAAAAAAAAATTTTATAAAATAATTTTCTAATATAAAAATTTCAGTATATGGTTATAAACACACAGTATGTGGTATAGAAAATCTTTAAATCTCAATCATTTTAGCAATAATAAGAGTTTATTATTATTAAACCCAGCGTAAGATAAAATCATTTTTTGTGTGCAATATAAGTTCATCTTATAGATTATAATATAAAATGTGTATACACCATTTCTATATTATATTATATAATGTTGTACATGCACATTATTAAGAAACAATTGTTTTGATTACCTGCATAAGAAAACAATTTAACTTTTGTTCAAAACTTTCTTGTCAATTCTTATCACGTTCTAGCTTACTATACTATACGAGTATACATATATGTACGTACATGTAACATTCAATTGTTCTACTACGATTATATACATTCACCAATATATTCTTGATTCTCTTGAGAAACCTGAGAAAATTTTTCACACGCTATTTATAGTTATAAATATATGTATATACATATGTATGGGTATGATAGCATATAAATGTGATGGTAAATGTCTAGACTGCTAAAAAACGTTAAATTCGATAAGACAAAAAAAAAATGAATTTTATAGAATTGTGATAAAAATGTATTTTCTTATGAAAAAATCCAAGTGTCGTGTTTACAAAAGAAACAACAACACTAAAGAAAAAAAAATAAATAAATGAAGAAGGAAAATTGATTTTCATTGATTTCTTAAATGTACATACATAAATGGTTATATGTACAGAGCTCTTAGAAGAGCTTTAAAATAAAGTGGTAAAATAAAAAACATGAAGTAATCAAGTGCATACATACACTAAATAATACGTGAAAATATCCTACTATAAAAATTTCAAAAATCTTAAAATGTGACAACATCACAACGTATGCATTTTATCATAGTGATCATGAAAACATGAATTTGATTAATTGGCAGTTAATTAATTTTATTTTGCATCTTTTATATATCTAGCACATATTGCATATACAGGGACAGAGCAGTTTATTTCAAATTACACTCTTTTATTTGTTTGGTAAAAAAAAAAAATAAACAAGAAATTGTTTTTAAAATAAAATCGAACGCCTACTTGCAAACTGACCATAAAATTGACTATTTTCATTGTTCTGCCTTTAAAATCAGACAAGCATTTTTGTTTTATATTTTTCACAATAAATTTTCATTTATTTTAAAATGAATGGTGAAAGAATTGAAGTATAATGATTTGTTATACCAACATAAATAAATTTGTTATGTGCACACATTCATATATGTACATACAATTCATACATATGTATATGTATGTATGTATACAAACATAAATGCAATTTATGCATCCAAATACCAGGATAAATAATTCTTTTGTCCAATGTCCAGTACAAAGTTTTTTGTCCATTGTACATTGTGCGATTTTATTTTGCATACATATATACATATACATACAAATATACGAAAATACCTATCGATCGATTCACTTGTGCTGACCTACATGCGTAGAAAAAATCATAAAGCTGACAGGAATATAATATGCATATACTATGCATATCACACGTATGTGTATATGATGCAAAATTTTTTGCATATATACAAAATATATAGGTTTGTGTTGAATGTGCTTCAAGGAGTGGTGATAATATCTCAAATTAAACATCGAATTTGTCGTTTTTGTTTTTTGAAAACCTTTAAATATTTGAATTATTCACATTCATAGAATAGGTTATACTGGTTATGTACATATGTATGTACATACATTATGCAAAGTGCTATATAATGCCCGTAATTAACTATTCTACACACAATCATTAAATATGAAATGAAATAAATAGAAAGAAAAAAAAAGTATAATTAATCATTACAATTGAATAAATTATTCAAATATACTAGATATATTTTGTATCTATATATGTATGTACATGATATTTAAATTAGGTTTCCCACTGTTAAAGAAAACACCACTACGGACATTATATGCATACAAACGTGCATACATGCACACATACATACAAATGTACAATATATTTAATTTTCTAATGCACACACAAAAACCATACTGTAATAAGACCACATTAGATATAATTAGTATTCATATTTGTGTATAGAATATTTAAGAAGGATACACAATCTTTTCATTTAATATCTTTGCATGTGGTAATATTTTATATTTCATCATTTTGGTATATTTATGTGGTTTTGTCATTAAGTTTTATTCAATGCACATAGCATTCAATTCAAGTACATACATACATACATACAATACATATGAATACATGAAAGATATAATTTTAAGGTAAAGTTATGATTTCATATTCAATGTGGTTTAATTATTCATACGATATGAAATTAAAATAAAAAAATTTATTTATGTACAAATTTACATATTTATATTTTTTGGCTTTTTGTTTTTGTAATATCGTTTTGATCAAATTTTAAATTTTTTAAATAAAATTTTTAAATAATTTACATTTGAAATGTATGCATATTAGGTTATAAATTAAATTAATTTTAATTTTTAAAAAATATTTTACATATTTTAAATTTTAAATAAAGTAAAAAAATTTAACCGTTTTTTTTTAAAAGTGGAACAAGTCTAGTTTTTGGTATATTTTTTAAAGTTCTGAGTTCATACTCCCTACTCTTGGGTCCTAAAACTATGATTATTATACAAAGTTAGTGATTCTCGATGTTTTTCTTATGAATTTTTTTGAAAATTTAAATTTATGTCCGTTACAATACGTAAATAAAAAAAAAAATTAATTTTTGAAAATTTCTGACTTATTCCACTTTCAAATTACGTAAATGGCTCAAATAGAGAGTAAGAAAAACTACATCATTTATGGAAAATATCTAAAATGTCACCGAAAGCAATTGCAAAACTCAAAATAAACAAATACGTGTGTATTTAAAAGTAAATCGTTTTTGAATCGTTTTTCTCTTTATAAAATGTCTATTTGTATTTTATGTGCAAGGATAAACATCATCAATCTTGTTTTGTGTTCGTTTTTTTTTCTCAGTTTTCATGTACAAAACTGTCAATGTGTTTATTGTGTTTGCTTTAAGTACATATCAGAAGAAAATCATGTTAAAGAATTTCTTTTTTTCTTCATCTGGTTTTGAAATCTTTTACTTCAAGAAAATCTATTTTAACATAAATAATCTATTGAATAAATAAGAAAAAAAAATTGTGAATTACATTAGGTTCATTTTTGTTTAAAAGAAAAAAAACCAAAAATATATGATATTTCATAAGTATCTTTTTAGGATACAAAAAAATGATTTTTCTTTTTTTTTGCGTAAACTCGGATTATAAATTTGAGTATATTAATAAAATATTTTATATTGCAATATTTATTTTCCTTTTTTTTCTCTCCCCCTCTCTTTCTCTCTTTTATGAATTACTAAAATATCCTTGTACAAACACATTTCATTTATGATCCCTTTCCATTTACTGATGTTCAAAAGAAGAAAATATAAAAATTTTTTATTTTGTATAGAAATTTTCAAACTTTTTTTTTTCACCATTTTTATTTTCATTATCACTAAAAAAAGAGGAAATTTACACAAAAATATAAAATTTATAAAAAAAAAAAAATGTTTTTTGTGTGTGCGGTAAATTTTACAATTTTTGCATATTGTGAAAGATATTTTTTGAAAAATTCATAAAATATATGATACAAAGATGCAGCAACAGCAGTATAACAAAATAAAGCGCATTGACCAAAATAAAGCAAAAAAGAAAAAAGAGAAATTGTTTTATAACATTTGGTTTTTTGTTAAAGCCATAAAGAGAGATTTTATATTTTACTTTTTTTAATTTTTTTTTTTTTTTTAATGCTATATGAATTTTTTTTCTGCATTGCATGAGAAAATTAACAAAAAAATGCGTTCTGGTTTTGATATTTATTTTAACGCTATACCAGATAAGATAATTTTATTTTTTTTTATTTAGAAAAAAAAATTAAAATTCACATATTTTTTAATTTTGTACAAATATTGTATACATATTTCATTTTTCCACCACTGTAAAAAGAACATACATACGTGCAAATTTGAAAAAAAAATCGTTATTTACACATGTTAATATATCAATATATTTTTGTTTTGTATGTAAATTGTAAATCTTACATGAAATTAAAAAAACAAAAAAAAAATGAAAATAACAATTTTAAAAACAAAATTCTGGAAATGAAAAACAAATTGTGTACATAACGTATATATTACTTTTCAGAATATCATGTGGAATGTAAAAGATATGAAATATTCAATTACAGAAAAAAAAAAATAAATAAATAAACATACACAGAAAAATCATTTTAATTAATATTTCCGTTTTTCTTCTTTTTTTTTTTAAAAAAATATAGATTTTACCTGGGAAACAAAAGTACTGTTGAAAATATTTGTTTCCCTGGCAAAGCATACATGTAATTTGTATTTTTGGTGTGTACATATACATATACATAAGAGAGAATTTCATGTATTATTTTGTATACACTATACTCAATGATTTACATACATTTTGTACCTTTTTTTTAAATAAAAAAAAAAAAATATAATAATAATGTTGCATTTAATTGTATACACAAAATGTTAGGATGTGTTCACAACACAAAATATTACACAAAAAAAAGTGAAATATCTTTTTTTTGATTTTATTTTATAATTTTGTTAAAATGTTACGTTATCACATACATACGTAAATGTGTTTGTGCTTAATTTGATTTTTTACTGATTTTTAAAATCTATGTCAATTGTATTGTGATTTTTCTTTTTTTGTGTTTTTTGAATTTTAGCTTTATTATAAAAAATGTAATATATTAAAACATTTACAGAGATTATACATGCATACTTACATGAGATAAGTACGTGTATTTGGGTTAGATTTTTTTTTAAATATAAACTCATACCATATAAAATTTTGTAAAAAAAAAAAAAAATAATAAATAACTAAATAAAAAATCACCGTAATACTCTTATAGATCATAATCTTTTTTATTTCTTTTTTTTTTTTTTTTGCTTTCAAGATTTTAATATATGTCAAACATTTTATACTTCAGGATACTTACAAGGATCATCTTACTATGTGTGTATTGGATCAATTCCAGAAATTATTTTTCAAAAAAAAAAAAAAAAAAAAAAAAAATATGAAAAGAAACATAACATAAGTATCAGTATACATCAACGAACAAAAAAAAAAAACAGGAAAAAAATTTTTTTCAAGAAAATTTCCTTTTCAGAAGATTAAATTTTGAAATAAAAGAATAATACAAAACACATCACTACAGCAACATACACACACAGAAGAACAAAACAAAAAAAAATGAATAAAAATAAGAACATTTCTTCACATCGTTTTCAAGAACGATATACACGCACTCATATTCTCCACTCATCTAAATGTACAAATGAAAATATGTATGTATGTGCTCATGCTGAAGTTAAACATTGAAAAACTTTTCTTTTTTTCTATATCAGATTTTCTTTTTATTTTTCTTCCTTTTTTTTTCCTTTTCATTGGCCAATGAATTGAAAACGGATTATTCTAGCGATTTGTGGTAAAAGTAAATTAAGCATATTTAAATTGAAATTCTCATAAATTTTTTAAAATAAAATAAAAAAACAATCTTTTATTATTCGATACAGTATGTGAACGTATAAACGCAAAGAAAAAAAAAAGAAAAAAAAAAGGAAAAAAAAAGAAATGTTTTATTTGATATAATCGAAATGAAAAATATGTTTCCTTGGATGAGTGCAAGCAAATTTTCTACTTCTTATCCATTCTATTGAATTTGATGAATAATAAAAATTTATGTTATTTTTCCCTTTTAAACATTTTCATATAAATTTTGTTTCTTATATTTTTTTAAAAGGACCCAAATTATAATTCATTCAATTTTAGGATTATTAAACAAAGGGACAAGTTTTTTTTCTTTTTTCATATTAGTAAAAACGTAATAAAAAACGTATAAAAATTATTCTTATTTTTATATTTATGTAATATAATTTCTATGAAGTTTTTTACATACTTAAAATACATTATTTCAACAAGATTTCTTTTGTTCTGTACACATATGTACATATGTACGTACATTGTGTCTTTTCCGATATCTTGATGTCTCAAAAGACACTACAATATAACAAAATAAAATTTTTCACCAAATCAAAATAATAGAGATCGCGTATAGTGCAATGAACCTTATTAGTTATTTTATACAATTATTTTGGTGTATGTATTATAAAAGCCAAAACAAAAAATAAGCAATTAAATTTATACACCAAATTATACATTTTTGCTATTTAATTAATACTTGATATTTTTTTTTTTATGATAAATTTATTTTTTAACTTTCCAAATTAAATTTTTTTACTTGAATTTAATGAAAAATAAAAAATTCAAGAATTTTATTTTCCTTTCCTTTTTAGTATTTTTATTACACTTCAACACGGATATCATTAATTATGTGCAATTTTTGTTTCTTGTTTTCTTCTATTTAACCACCCATTTTTCACTTTATTTCATCTGTAATTGTATTCTTTTCCTCTTTCTTTCTCTCTGTCTTTCTTCATCTTTAATGAAATCTTAAAGATAAAAAAAAAAAGAAATTTTTTTTCTTTTCTAATGAAAAATGTGAATGTAAAATGATTGTAATAAAATAGAAAACTATTTTACACGAAAACTATTTCAATGTTGTTAAGGAATATTTTTGTAATTTCTTAAATAAATTGTAATAATTTTCCTTTTTGTTTGTTCTTTGTTTTTTTCATTTCAATTAAATGTATTATTTGAAAAATTCTAATTAAGTACTCATTGTAGAGTACACAGCATTCATTAAATTCAATATGTAATACAAGAAAAGCAAAAGAATATATTTTTGAAAACAATTTAAATTAAACAAAATTACAATTAGACATGTACAATATATACACACGTATACATGTATTGTGGTAAATGCATTTTATTTTAACAATTAACCACAAAAATAAATAAAATATTCTTTAAAATAAAGTAAAAACGTATACATCGTATTTAACAAAAAATATAATTTTCTATGTTTTAAAATAGAAAATGGGTAAACGATACGTAGCCCAGATAATAATAAAAAAAAAAAAAAGGAAAATTCAGAAAATAAATTTTTTAGAAGTCATTAAAAACAATATTGAAATATTTAGTGATAATTGCTTTTTTACAAGCAATTTAATGAGCTGTGTAATCGACAATATATGAGTATTATTTTGTATCTAAGCTACACAGTGTGTCTGTGTATAAATGTGGAATTCTAATATTTAGTCAATTAAGTATACCATCTGAATTCTGAAAATTTATATATAATTCTTTGATGCTGATAAAATATATTATTGTACATATACAAATACATATAATACAAAAGGACGAGTGGATCATGTGGTTTTATTTTCATACTTTATATTTATATGTAATAGTGTATATATGTATGTCTGAATTCATGCATCATACACTATGATACTATACAGAGTATACACAGCATGCTGGGAAAATCAAGTGGTAGAGGCATACCATAATATTATATACTAGATTTTATAATGTGTTTTTCTATTTTGATTTTCTTTTTATCATAAAAGAAAAATAAATTTTTGAATCATTCATCCGTAATAATGAAAATGAATAAGACCAACTTGTGTGATAGTTGAATGATTTTTTCACACATTTTGTTATTGTTGTAGGTTATATTGTTTTTCTATTTCTTTGCTTTTATTATTAATCTTTTGTTGTTTTATACTAAGTAGATAAAATTTCAATATAAAAAAATAAAAATAGAAAAATGTGGTAATCAAATTAAAAATGTTATTTTGGAAATCACAAGGAGAACAAAAATAAAAATACAAAGGATAATAAACGTTTAAAAACATTTAAATTTAAACGTCTTAAAAAAAATTAAGAATAAAAAACTTCTATACAATAAAAATCTTAAGATGTATTCAATATTTTTAAGATTTTTATTTTGTTTCTTATTTTTATTAAACATAAAATTTTGTAAAAGTTTCTATTTTTTGCTATTAATTTATTTTATTTTTCTTTCTTTTTGTAATCTTTGACTTTTTTTAAATCTTCTTAAGAAAATTTTTTTTCAATTTTATTTGTTTATAATTTTTTTTTTTTTAAATCGTTATTTATTTAAAAAATTTTTTTTTAAATTCAACATAAAAACATAAAACCAAAAAAAAATTTTTTTTTATAAATAAATTTAAACGCTTTTTGTTTATACCATGAGACCAATACCATAAAATTACTTAAAAAAAAAGAAATTTTTTCAATTGCTACAATTTTTGTTTTCGTTATTTTGTTTTTGTTTTCCTAATAATGTCCCTTAAGATGTTAAGATCTAAATTGACTTTAAAAATCTTATTGATATATATTTAGAGACAACAGAAAAAAAAAATAAAAAAATAAAAATAAAACAAAATAAATGAAGCTTTCTTGATTTCCCATGAGTATGTGACAAATACAATTAACGTACATACATATCCAAACATTTCAAATTGTATTGTCAAGTAAAGTGATAAAAAGACTTTAGAATTTTTCTACTATTTTTTTTGTTTGTTTTGTTTTTCTTGTAAACAATACAATTTTCATTTAATGTACACACAGTCATACTTTAGAATGATATCAACAATTTGTTTGGTTTAAAAATTAGGTACACACTCTTATGTGTAAGATAATTTTGTTTTCTTCTTTATTTATTTATTTATTTTTTTTTTTGTTTTTAATTTATTTTAAAAATAAAATCCTGCTAATTTGAGACAAATAAAAATTGAATGTAATACGATGACTTCATGTTAAATCAGAAAATTTTATAATGATAAAATTAAAATTTTTTATACACACGTGTACACACATATTTTCTTCTTTAATATTGTTGAAACCTTCCCTTCCATAAATTGTTTTACTTTTATTTCTGAAATTTTAATATGGTATTTTATTTCAAGAACAAAAATTTTCTTTTACATAAATTTTACGTAAACATATTATTTGTTAAGTATATGAACATTTAATTTTTCAAAAAAAAAAAAAAAAAAAAAAAAAAATTGGTTTTACTCAATGTATCCATCCATGTACAAATAACAATAAGAACATAAATCGTACAAACGTATATAAATTACAAGAAATGAAAAATGAATGATACTTTTCATGAAAATCTTAATTTTTGTAATCTATATAGTCTTCATATTATATACAATGTGATGATATATGAGAGATACATAAAAATTTTAAGTAAAATGTCATGTTTAAGGATACATATATACAAGAAGAAAAATGAAAATTTTTTGAATAAGAATTTATTTTCACATACAAAAATTCCTTTTTTTTACGTTATTTAAATATTACATACTGAAATTTATCAAAAATCTAATGAGATAGGAAAACAAAAATAATTACTTGTTGAGTTTGAGTTCACAGTTGATTCATGTGTGTGTGTGTGTATGTGTGAGTTGATGCGTGTATACATATGTACAATATACGTTGTTTCATAGATTTTCGCAGTATGTAATAAATTATGTAAAATAATATATACAAATATCCTTTCATTAGAAAAGATGAAAATAAATCAAAATTTTTATACAAATACATGAAGGTATGATTTTTTTTTTTTGAAAATATCCTACGTAAACATTTTTGATAAATGAACGAAAGACCTTTTTTATTAAAGAAGAAATTTTCAAGTTTTAATATGTATGTATGTGGCTCGAAGAAGGAATAAACAAAAGGACTCATATCGAGCTGTAGCATGTTATGAGAAGAAGAAAAAGATATAATTGTATAAATACAAGTACAAAAGATACAAATTCGGGTATGAGTGTACTCAAGTATGAGTTCAATTGTATATACGCATATTTGAAATTTATTAAGTGTTCATTATTTTATCTCTTGCAAACTTTATTCATTTTCTTATGGAAATTTCATTTAAAAACTTTTTTTTGTTCTTGAAAATTTGATTGATTGAATCAAAAATTGAAATAAAAATAATAAATGAAATATCATAATAAAATTTAATAATAACAAAAAAAAAAAAAAGTAAATTTTAATGCAATTGTATATAACAAATAAAGTACCCATACACTTTTAATAATCATATTTCTCTGATACCATTTAATACCAAACGCTTATAAAATATTTATAAAATAATTTTATTTTATTTTATTTGTATTTTGTTTGTTTATTGTATAACTTTTCTTTGTTGCAAAAAACTTTTTCTTAGTATATTCATACAAGTAAAAAAAAACAAAAAAAAAAAAATACGGAATTCATTTTTCATCTCATGTAAGAATATTTTACTTGCTCAATTTAATACAAATTTTATAGTACATTTATACTGGTTGGTACTACCATTTACTTTTCTTTTATTTTTTTTTTATTTATTTCTTTTTTCATAATTTCTTTCATCCAACAAGATTTAACATTCTTTACAGGTAGTACAGTATAGTATGAATTTTTTTTTTTAAACAAAAGTTTTTCAATTTCTTACACTTTGAACTGTACATGCACAATATATTTATGTTTAGTTAAGGTGTACGTAAATATTTCACCCAACTTTTTTATCTACATACATATGGTACATACATACATATAGAATAAAAAACTTTTTAATGTTGTAAATTGATATTCGCTTCTTTTTTTTTCTACTTCCTATATTTATATTGTTTGTTTTATTGTTCTCGCAAAATTTTCATGACAGCTTTAATTTAATGTGAAAAATTCCAAAAAATAAAAGAAAAGTTATGAACTGATGAAAAGTATTATAAAACAGAATAAAAAAAAGTTATGGAAATTTGTACAATTGTAGATAATTTTTTTTTTGTTATTCAAAACAAATAAACAATTTTCAATAAAAATAAAAAATGTGAAAAATAATAATAATTTTTTTGTTTTTTTTTTTGTAATTTTCCAAATTTTACGTAACGCTATATTATTTTTCATTTAATTACAAAATTAACATCATTTTACATAAACATAAAATACAAAAGTTTCCTTCGAGCAAAATATGTACGTATGTAATGTTACCTGCATAATTTTATTTAAAAAAAAAAAAAAAAGGAAGTAAAATAATACAAAAATGTTATTGTCACTTTACGCAATATAACACACACACACACACATACACAAAGTTTATTTAATTTTCCCTTTAGGCTTTTAACAAATTCATATTTTTATACGCATGTAGGTCAAAGTACTCATCGATCGATATTTCATATATGCAAATTTGTTGTAAATGGACAATGGACAACAAAAAAATTTTTGTGTGTGTATACCATTACCATTACTTGTACTGTATTTATAATTGCTTGTATATTGCACAGAAAATTATATTGTGTATACCGCATATGTAATATATGTGTTTATATGTAAAACGTACATACGTAACATTATTTTGTCCATATGTGGCTATTTAATATGTACATTCCATATTATATTTGGCTTTGTCTTTATGTGTACGTTTATTTGAACAAGGATAGCTAGGATATAAAATATATAATGCATACCGTATAATACATAAAATATGTATGTACATATGTATGTACAATTGTATACAATTGTGTATGTCATAAATCTGTGATTTTCCAGGACAATGAAAAACAAAATTCTCTCTAAATAGTTGTTTGTAATCATGTTAGTTTAAGCATTCCCAGAAATAAAATAAGAAGAGAAAATACTGAAATAAAAATATACATACAAAAAAAAACTTACATTCAGTTTTTTTTTTCGTATTTCATTCATTCAATTGTAATATCAAAGAGCAATTCCAGAATGAAATGTCCGAACAATAAATACACACATATACAAACAAACGAACAAAAAAAAAAACGATAAATTGCCTGACTGTCTATCCATTAATCAACATCATCTTTTTTTTGTCAAATGTTTGTACTTTTGTTGTTTTGATTTTGATTTTATTTTTTATTTATTTTTTTTTTTCAAAAGGTTTATTTATTTTCATTTTTCAAAGGCAATCTATCAGCTCTTCATTTTTTCCTGAATTATTGTAATTCCAGAAGTGCTTCTTCTTTACATTTTAATTGCTTGGCTTTTAATTAAAATTGAATTGTTGTTTTTTTTTTTTTTATAAATATATGTATGTATGTATACATAAGTTGTCTGTATTTTCATTGTTTTTCATAGTTTATTTTATTTTTATTACTTACACAATTTTAACTTTTTGATGCATATGAAAAAAAACAAAGTAAATAAACAAAAACAAAATTTAATGCTATCATTTATTTTAATATGATGATTTTAAAAAAATATGAAAAAAAAAATTTTTTTTATTTAAGTCATATTTTCTTGGCAAATCATTTTTCTTTCATTGCAGTAGGAAAACTTTTCAACAATTTCTACATACAAACATGCACATATAATAACAACAATTGGACAATATCCAAATACAACAATAACAACAGTTACAACATTTCATTTTTTTTTTTTTTTTTTCATAAAATAAAATATTTGTATTAAAACTGATATTTGCGTTGAAATGATAACAGACATACAATGTACATATCTTTTAAAGAATTCTAGAGTAGTATCTACAATATGTATCCAGAATGGCAGACTTATATGTGCATATGTATATAATACAATGGATGCAAAAATTGTTTATTAAAGAGATGTTGTCTGTTAAAATCCGGAAGCGTATTTTTAATACATACTTTTCTTTCTTTCTTTTTTTTTTTTTTTTTTTTTTTTTTTTTTTTGTTAAATAAAAAAGGAAAAAAGTTTTATGAAACTATGAAACTTATTTCATATGTGTTTATTGTATTATTATAAATGAAAAATAAATTTAATGTTTCTTTTGAAAATTTATAGATATTAAAAGGAGATATAAAAAGGATTAAATACGAAACAAAAAACAAAAATTAATTTTTTTTTTGAAAATTTTTTTAAAATTTTTATAACGAACATAATTTTATTTATACCATGCCCAAAATTATATTTTTATTATGAGAACAACAAAGAAAAATGTTTTAAAAGACTAAAATTTTATTTATTCAAATTGCTGATTTATTTGGTCATTGTGAATGCGTATACAATAATAATGCACATACATACATGCATATGTATGTTGTCTCTTTAAAGCTTAAATAGGCTTTTTGTTTTTGAATTCATATATGATGAAAATTTGTCTATATGAAAATTTTCGATCAATAATTACTTGGCCTACATGCGTATACGAAAAATTATTAACAAATTTAAATGGTACATATATAGTACATAGTATGGTTTGCTAGATTGCATTTTGTTATATTAAATAATACTATTGAGGATAAATTATGAATAATTTCATAATACATAAATAAAAACAAAATAGGGGATTACAAATGTAAACCATATGTGCTCAAAATTACATTTCAGTTATACATTAAAAATATAACATGAAACTAAAGAAAAAAAAAAATAATAATTGATTTTCCTTTTTTGTAAAATCCCTATGTTATGATAAAAATTGCTTTTACACAGTATAATTTTTTATTCTTACAAATTTTTATCAAAATATAATTTAATTTTTTTTTTTTAACAATTTAAATTTTTTTTTCGCCGTACCATTTTTTTTTTTTTTTGATTTTCTAGTACAAATATAAATACATACATGTATATGTATGAATGTGTGTACTTGTATATGCCGTAATATTTTGCAATTCTAATTTGTCCCTGACTAACAGAATTTTTACAATGGGATTTCTATGCAAATTTATGTTTTATAATTTTCTTTATGCTTCATGTAGCTCATTTCTTTTTTATTGTTGTTATTCTGTGTGTATCAAGCTTGTCTTATAAAAGCTTTAATTTTCTTTTATATAAATGTGCATATTTATACATGTACAACATTTTTTTATATGTACATATGCATAAATACATACATATGTATATTCCAATGAATTCTAACAATTTCAGAATTCCGATATGAATATTCATAACACATTATAAATCTCGTTAATTTTCAACATGATCTCATTTACTGCCTTGTCCTTTAGATTTCAGAATATATACATAGAATAAATTAAATGCATTTTTCAGGTTGTTGATCTCAAATAAAAATAAAAAAAAAAAAAACAACAAAGGAAAAATTTCCCATTTTTCTATGTGTGTATGTTTTTGCTTTTTGCTCTTCTATTATTTTATATAATTTTTGCAAAATCACGAATATTTAATCAACACACACACACACACACACACACATAAACCATGTATACGTATTGTATATTGAAAATAATTAAAATCAAATAACATACTTTGTTTTTAATATTTTATAAATTTAAATTTAAAATTTGAAGGTAACATTAATCCTTGTAAATGTATTTTCAAAACAAAAAATAAATTAAAGAGAGAAAGAAAAATCAAATAAAATGACAAAAATGTCAACAATTATTTAATCATATGTGTATATTTAGCTTTTCTTGGAATTCTCAAGAAATTACTTAATTCAATCTATATAGTCACGTACAGTATAAAATACAAAATTAAAATAAACGATTGCATTAATTCGAATAGTTTTTAAAGAAAATCTCTCTTATAATATATAATTACTTTTAACAAACTTTTATTGCATTAATAAATGCAAAATTCTTGAAAATTTATATATTAATATGAATTTATTTACTTTTTGCATCATTTATAATTTTTATTAAAAAAAAAAAAAAAAAAAAAAGGCGAAAACAAATTTACCAATACTGTGCATACGTGATGTATATGAATGTGACAAAATTTTCAAATATAAATTTCATATTTAATAATATTTATTTATGAATTTTTCAACAGAATTAAACTACTATGTATAACTAAAAAGTTTATGATTTTATTTAACGTTCACTCACATTCATGCATTTATATAAAATATACGAGTACTACCAAATACTACATGTGCATAAATACAGTACATGCATATAAATATATATGAAGAATCTAAGTATATCATGTATATATTTTCTCAGAATTATTTTAAGATTTTGTTATGTTTATTAATAACACGAATGAGACATTCCACACATAAAAGAAAATTTAAATATTTTAAATTTTAAGACATGTATGTACACACACACACACACACATACATATAATATATAAAATTAAAATACCTGCCTGTATAATATAGTATGTAAACAAATACTTTCAAATAATATATCTGTATACAAATATATCAAACAATGTCTGCAGTACGTATACGTACTATACATATTATAGCTAGTACATAATTACTTTACTCTAATATACAAATTACATATACAATTCATACAAAATTTAAATTTCTTATTTGAAAACGTTTGCATTTTACAGTGTTTGTAATATCTCAAGGGGGTGTAGAATATACATACGTATACATACAGAATGTGTATATAATAATGTGATGATATTATACATACAAATATAAAATCGTTGTATATACTTTTCTCTACAATCTATGCAATACATATTATATAATAATATATAAAGTTCAAATTACCATTAATTATACAAACCGGGTGTATGCATGTACATGTCAATGAACACAATATTGTACTAAAGATGTGATTACTCGGATTATGTTTCAATTAATTATGCAAATTGTCATTTTGTATACATGTACATATATATTATGTATTTATATTTGGGTGTTAGAAAATGTTTTCATTGTAAGATTTTATTTTAATATGTTTGTAAAGAAGAAAAATCGACATTATAATATTTTCATGTAACAACATATCAACGTATATAAAATACAATATATAATATACGAATATGTATGCATACGTAAAAGAAATGTCGGATCGTTGTTTGTAATTTTTTGCAATTAAAATACACATCATATATACCATTAATAATTATTACATACATATACACATACTTAAATTCATATGTGTATGTATGTATGTACATGTTCAAACACATTTACCGGTAAGCATAGAATGAAAATGATAAACTTTAAAAATGGGAAATAATTCATGTTGTACTGAGATTTTGTGGTTTGTTGTCAATTAAAATAAATTATTATTTATAATGCTATGTATATTATAAACTATATACATATACATTTATTTAAATATCTTGTATCTGTGTGTGTATCTGTATATCTATCCTAGGTCATGACAGAATAAGTAGAACTGTTATATGCATAATATCGGCTTTAATAAATTAATAGTGTAAAATATATTTTTCATTTCATTAAACGAAAACTGAGGACAACCATAAAAGAAAAACCAACAAAAAAAAAAAATAAAATAAATAAATAAACAAACAAAATTAAAATGTTATTAACTCTTACTGATTTCATTTTAATAGAAAAAATCACGTAAAGTTTTTCTAATCATTAAAATTTTTCATTATAATAAAAGGAAACATATTACTTATATACATATATACGAGTACATACTGTAGATGAAACTTAATATGTATATGTATATACAAAAATTTCTTCATTTATTTGTACTAATTTATTTTCATCACGGTCTATGAACAAGTTTCCCATTTTCACCAACAAAACAAACCCAAAACAAAAAATATGAAAACGTAAACACAAACACAAACAAAAAAAAAAAGAAACAAAACTTTATTTTGACTTTCTCAATGTTCCATTAATTGTGTTCATGATGTGAATTTTAAATGAATTATATTATTCAACATTCTTATTTTATATAAAAATCAAATAACTGTCATAGTTATGCTCTTAATTAACTAGAAAATGAGAGAATTTCAAGATACACACATACATATAAATATGGTACTTACAAACACAATATAAATCTGTATTTTTCATTTTTCTTTTTATTTTTTACTTGAGATTTATTCAATAAAAAACTTCATCGTTTCTCTTCTTTCTAGTTTTCTTCTTAGAATTTCTGTTTTTGAAAAGTTTTTCATTACTATTTTTTTTTTTTTTTGTTCATCTTCACTTAATAATTACCTATGTGCAAAGCCAAAAATGTTAAATGAACGAATGCATTAAAGATATATTTTCTGGAAAATTTTTATTTTATTTTTTTATAAAGATTAAAAAAATTTTCATTTCATTTCATAAAAAATAAAAAAATAAAAAATAAATGGAAAAAAAAAATTTTTTTTTTTTTTCAAATCTCTAATACTGTATGAGTTTTAGAAGGTGATTATATTTTGTTTTCTTATTGCTAATAAATCAATCAATTTCATGTCAAAAAGAGTAAATAAATTGATAAATAAATAAAATACAAATCAACATCTGTAAGTTTCATATTACTTTTTATACATTTTTATTATAGTCTGTACAATATACGATATATCTGTTTATTTTTTGATAACAGCTAAAATATACAAAAATAAAACGTCCTTTCAATTTATGTATAAAAAAAAAACGAAATTCGTATGTATAAGACAAATATCAATTTTCTGATACACTTATGTGTATTATAGGAAAAAGAAAAAAAAAAACAAAAACAAAAATTTATTTTCAGACAAAAAAAATTGTTGACAAAGGTATTACTGAATGAAGTCAAAGGAAAATTTGATTGATTGTACTTTAGCAACAAAAAAAAAAAAAAATTATGTATAGAAAGAAAACATACACTTTTTCCGTTACTTATTTATTCGTTTATTTCAATAAAAAAAAAAATGAATAGGAAAAAGTAGGATTCTCTAATCAATGAATGAGTTGAATACAATGCAGAAATATGTATGTGTACAAAATGTGTAGAGGAAAAAAAAAGATATGAAGACTTATTTTTTTATTTTTTTTTGTAGCTTCACATTTATGTACATTATTCAATTTTGTCTAATATATATAATAAGAAAATTTTATGAGCTGTATGTGTAGAGGTATAAACACATATACAGAAATAAAGTAGAATATGTATGTGTACTTAAGTAAATAAAATATAGAATCCTAGTAATATTACATAACAAACAAAAATATGTATATTTTTTTTTTCTTTCATTTTCATTTCTTTTTTCCACATAAGAAGATTTTTCTTTTGTTAATTTTTTTTTCTCTCTTTCATCTTTCTCTTTAGAAAATTAATAATAAAGAAAATAATTTTATTTCCTAATAATAAAAATTCTTGTAACAAAAACAGTAAGTGAAGATTTAAAAAAATGTAATTTGAAGGATGTTTTAATTTTAAATGTTTTATAATTTCAATATAAATACATTTGTATTCATTTATGAATAATGAAAAAATAAAAAAAAAATATTATTAAAATTATTCAGTTATAAATTAATGTTCCTTTTATTATATTAATTTGTATTTTAAATTGTCACCATTTTTAGAATATTCAAAAAACATAAATATCAAATAAAAATGAAATTTAATTTAAATACAGCGTAATAAATTTACCTTTCCAAATTGTTGATTTTTTTTTTTATTTTATTTTATATTTTTTTAATCAGATTTATTTGTCATTTTCATCATTAAAATATAAATTTTACTTTATTATTTATATTTACCTTTTACACAATAGAGATACATATAAAGTAATAAACGTCCCTTTTCACATCTACATATATAGTAATTATACACTCAATTATATACTCGTATAATATTTCATATAAAATATAGTGAAAAATTTTTCTATGAGAATTTCATTAATTAATTATCAAAACTAATTTAATTTAATTTAGTTTTCATAATAATACAATATTTTATACAATTTAGAGTGCGTATGAAATACATACATACATATATACTTTATGGGATAATAATGAAATTATATTTTCATTTCCTATAAAATTGAATTCCGGAAATAAAACATAATAACATTCTATGTATACGTATATGTGTTCGTGTATATGTACTTATAACGGTTATGGTATGCTCATATACGCATGCATAATAATTAATTTTTGAAAAAAAAAAAATAATAATAATAATAAAACAAACGAGGTAAACGGAAAATGAATAATGTACTATTATAATTATATGATATTCAAATTATATTTGTTATAAATACATTTGTACATACATATTTATGGGGTTCAATAAATATGACATTATATTATGGTAGATGCATAAATTTATGTGTGTGCATATTATTTATTATTTCGTGCAGGAAGTACACACATACACGTTTTTACTTTATTTTGTAGTATAATAATCTACATGTTTATGCAATATACTAATAACTGAGATCCAATTAAAATACATGGTCAACGACAGTTTTAGCAATATTCTTTTTTAAATAATTTTTTTTAAATTGTTAAATTTTGATTTTTTTTTCTTTCTCCTAAATTTAAAAAAAAAAAAATCTTAGATAACTTGGTATTATCCTTTTTGCCTGATGTTAGCCTAGAATCTGTTAAGTCAAAATAAAATCGATACATAAAACATGGTGTGTACGTTATCACTGTCGTCAACGATAGCTCTATCATTGGATACAATCGATAACTTTTTACAGATATGTATGTATGTGTATTATTGTTAATGAACATTAAATTGAACAGATAAACAATAATTTCATTTTTACATCACAGTAATTTATATCCAATTTTATTTAATGAATATGTAAAAGTTTTTATTAACTTTTATAAACCCTTTATAACCACATGATAATTTCTGAAAATTTTAAAAATATTCAGTAAAAGCAAAAACAAAAAAAAAAAATAAAACAAAAAATTACAAATTTTCATTTCAATTTTCATTTATATATACACGAATATTCAATTTTCTCTGTATAATGTTGTACACTTTTTGTAATTTAATTTTCATTCTCATTCAGATCACGTCGAAGGATTTGTCAATTGAAAAAAGAAAAGAAAAACAAGAAACAATTTTATCTTGAATACAATCTCATAATACTTATACACATAAGCATATATACAAAATCATATAAACAATAATTTTCAAGAATTGATCACGAAATTCGAATATATTTTCAAATGAAATGAGTATAAAAAAGAAAATTATTGAAAATCATATTGATTGAATATTTCACATTATCGTATATGTGTACAATATAATTTAATAATTTAAACATTTTTTTTTTTGCTCCTTTTTCAAAAGGAAAACGTCCAGACAAAAGAGAAAATTTTCAAATAATATCCTGTATGTCTGATAAATGAAAAGTAATTTCCGTATTGTTAGTGTCATCTTCAAATATGCAGTCTTATTAATGATAACTTTGTTTTCTCCTACTGCTACTTTATTTATTTTTTTATTTATCTATTTTTCATTTTATTTTTTTAATTTTGTTCATCATTTCATCTTAAGCACATTGTATAAATTTATATGTAAATATTTATACAATATTATGAAAATATATTTACGAAAAGATGTGCTAAATAAATCATACAATAATCAGATTTTTAAATTAATAACAAAAATTTTTGATTTTAAATTGTTTTCAATTGAGAAATATTTACTTTCTACACAAAAACAAAAAAAAATTTATTATTATTTTCTATTTGTTATTCCGTTCGTTTTGAATTAGTAAATGAAAATAAATTTTTGAAAATTTTTATTCCTTCAACTACATATTGATATCCTGTACTCGTGTATTACTCATGTATACTGGTACGTAAAATGAAGCAAATTGAATAGTAAATTATTATATGCTTTTCATTTTCTAACAATTTCATGATTACCTTGAAAATTGAAAATACGTGATGATATTTTTATTCTCAATTGATTACCTGGAGAGTGTAATTTATACACATACATAAGCATATATAAATTGTACACATCAATGTCTTATTCGTTTATAGAATTTGTAATGCACATTATTTGTAATGAATTTTTGATTTTTGAAGACAGAAAAAAAGAAGGAAATATAAAATAAGATACATATTGTTCAAAATTAAAAACTAAATAAGAAACAGAAAGAATTATTTAACGAATTTTTAAGAAGTGAAGAAAAAAAAAATTTTTTTTTTTTCTTAATTAAATTTTAGTAAAAGTTTTTCCTTTTTAATTATGTATTTGCAATTTTAATTAAAGATACAAAATATAATAAAAAAATTAAGTTTACATTATAACTTTTCACTTTTTTTCTCATTTTTTGTTCTTTTTTTTTTGTAGTTTTAATTCTTTCAAAGTGTATAGATACATTGTATATAGTTATTATCATAGAGTATTTTTTTAGGTCACCTACTCCCTATACCTGTTTTATATGTACCCATAAAACAAAATAAGTCATATAAAAAAGTGAAAAAAGTAACAACAAGACAAGGTAATGATAATAATTTGAAACTCTAATGATGTCATCAAGTTGACTATTTTGTTTTGTTTTTTTTTTTTCTAACTTCTTATAAATCTGAATTAATTAAAACTTACAATTCTATAGAGTCTAACTAACACACTGTTTTTATCTAAGACAAAAAACAAAAAATAAGACAAAAATCCATATCTTTTATAATAACAGTGAAAATACACATGATAGACAGTATATATAGATAGTCCATAAATGTATTAGTTAAAAATGAAATTAAATATTTTTAATTAACTTTTGTTCTCAATTTAAAAATGAATTTAAGTATATTGTAGTACATTAAAATATCCCATAGAGAAAAATTATATTTGAATAGATACTTGAAAAATAGATAAAGATATGTTATTAAAAATACTAATTGAATTCTTTATTTATTTTTATTATTCTTGATTTTCATGTAAAAACGAAATTTTCACATAATTACAAATTTTAATCATTTTGAAAATTAAAAGAAGAAAAAAAAAAAAAACGTTCCTTCTACTGCCTATATAGAACAATAAGAGTGTAATCAACCTGATTCATTTAAATGAAATGAAATTAAAATGTATAATAAACAATTTTTGATTACACTTTAATTTAAAGTAAAACAAAATAACAAAAATATAAAAAAAAAAAAAACAAAATGAAAAATATTACGTAATTTGAAAAATTGCAGTGTTTTTCCTCTGAATTTCTTTTGATTGTAAAAAAAAATAATAATAACCACACATTGGGGTATGTGTGCATGTAGCTGATGTAGATACAACGTAAACACTTCAAATTTGTAATACGTTTGGGAAAGGTCATTTGAAAAAAGCAATTTTATGAGATTATTGTATAAAACCATTCTATATAGTTTAAATGAAAAATGAAAATCCTAATTTTAAATTGTCTGAAAACTTTTAATCCAAAAAGGATCCTGTACTTACGTATATAACTTTTATGTGGTAACAATGATTATACGTACATATGTATGCATTTCGTGGTTCCTTCCTACGCAAAAAATGACGTGTATACGTGCATATGTAGATATACATATATGTTTACGTATGTGTGCGCGTATGTATAAAATAAATTTTCAACATTTATTCATGTAGAGAATTCATCATTTTTCATCTTCATTTAATATTTCTGTTTTTTTTTTTATTCCCAGTTGTTGTAAATTAAATAATTTTCTTTTTTTGTTCGTTTCATTTTTACATTTAATTCTTTTTAATGCAATTTTTAATAATAATGTTACATGACTTATGTATGTACACACATACTTGACGTAAATATTTGTAATTTAAATTTCAAAAAAAAAAAAAAAACAAAAAAATCGTATTATGTACACACAAAAAGCAACAAGATAAAACAAAAAAAGCTACGTACAGATGAATTTTAAAAATTCATAAGAGCGTACGTGAATATAAAGATAATTAATCAAGTTTTGATGAAAATTTTATAATAAAACAAAAGAAAATATATCCACATATAATTTTTTTTTTTTTTTTTGTGAATATTGTGATGATAATGCATATATGAAAGCTTTTACAATTATGCACATACACACATCAGACACTTAGAAATATGTACATACATATGTACCATATATGATATATGACAAAAAATGTGATGTATGTATAAGGATGAAACAATTAATGCTATTCTTTTATCTAAAACTAAAAAGCCATGTATATATAGAAAAATATTCATACATATATATGATGTATATACATACACGTATACTACATACATATGTGCACATATGCATCGTATTTGGTATTATATACAATATGATATGATGTATATTCATTATTTGCAACGTGTAGGACGTAAAAATATCTTATAAAAGAAATATATGGGTCAACATGTGCATTGTACATTTTTCATCTAAAAAATGCAAAAAAAGAAAAACAAAAAACAAAAAATACAAAAGAAAACAAAAATACAAAAGAAAAACAACAACATCAGTTTTTTTAAAAAAAAAAAGAAAAAGAAGAAGAAAAAAAAACAAACGTATACTTAATTTTACCGTGCACATGAATGATGGACGTTTCCTTCTTTCATATCATTTTATTTATGGTGATGCCTGTTATTTTCGTATTTAAATTGTACATATCAAAATGATATAATACACACTATACAAAAATTTATAATACAAGTGAGTGTGTATTCATTGTATGTGTTTAGGTATAAAATTCACTATATGAAAAATTTGCAAAATTTCCCAGGTATATACCATATTATTATAAATATGTATACAAGTGCACAAAAGTACAATTTCATTTCAAAACAATGACGTAAATTATGGACGTATGTGGAAAATTGAGATGCAAGTTTTTTTTTTTTTTTTAATTTTCTTTTCTATTTTTTTTTTGTTTCCATATTTTATACGTACGTATACTCTCTGTTTTTTTAGTTTTGTAAAAATTTGTAATTTTCGAAATTCCATGATAAAGTACATTATAATACATACATGCATACGTGCTATTGTATAAAAGTTTTGAAAATATGCATTATTTTGAAATAGATTTATTCAAGCGTGGTACCTTTTATTTTTAACACTCTATGGTAATTTAAATAAAACAAAAAAGAGAAACAAAAAAAATAAATAAATTTTAATGAATGAAAAAAATAAAACATAAAAATAAATTTTATTTAATTAGCATAGCTTAAAAATGGGATTATGTTGTCCATTATTATTATTTTTTTTTTTTTTTTGTTTTTTTTGTTCAAATAAAATAAAATTTAATAAACAGAAAATTTTGAAAATTGAACCTTGTGTTTGTAAATCCAACAAAAATTATTTATTTTTTTTTAAATACACAAAATTATTTTATATGCATATGAGTATGTACAATTTGTGTACTGGAAAGTATTAATTTTTTCTGAAATGTATGAAAAAAGGAATCAGAGTACAACATAAAAATACAATACTATGTATATAGTGCTTTTTAAAATGTTTCCTTGAGATCATCATACGTATAAGTACATTCATTGATATGAAATGAACAGTACTTATCATGTCAATTTCACTGATATCAACATAATGTAGCATATGTATATACAATATTTTTATGTATAAACAATTTTTTATTTTTCACTTACTATATAAAGTCCAAATTCATGAACATTTTAAAAAGAAAAATTCATGTCATTTTCAGTAATACAAACATTTTTCAAATATTTGAATAAAAGTACTTAAAACATATGCAATATACATATGTACATGCTTCGATAAAGTGCAATTATACGCGTTTATATCAGCATATACATATATATGTAGATATAAATATTTTCACACAATAATATGTTTATATGTGAATAAAAATGAAAACACAAACAACTTAATCGAAATATTCATAAAATACTTGTGAATCCATAATTTAAAAAACATATATGTGTATACTAAGCGAATATTTCAATAAAAAAAATTAAAAAAAAATTTAAATTGAATTTTTCCAGTTCTAACAGAAATGATTTGCATAACATATGTATGTATGTTTGAAAAAAACCTAATTATTGCACATATGTATATTATTTTTACATTTTAAAAATTCTACTATGTACATAATCAGTATTTAAAATCTCATGTAATTTGTAAAATGTATTGAACAAAACACTTCGTCAATGTTTTGAGGTTGGACTTTGATCGGTTCTATAATAACATAAATTTTAAACTAAAATTTGAGAAGAACAGACAAACAATTCAAATATTCTTTTATTATTTT
The DNA here is from genome assembly GCA_963971155.1 of Anthrax anthrax. NCBI lineage: Eukaryota > Metazoa > Arthropoda > Insecta > Diptera > Bombyliidae > Anthrax > Anthrax anthrax. Next base: position 21,675,559 of record OZ020120.1, read on the forward strand.
AATTTACATCATAATCACATAGATTTCAACTGTTTGATATTAATTTTAATCCAGTTTTAGATTCAATCCAACGTATGAAAATTGAAACTTTTAAGAACATATGTGGATCACCTATTCCAAAGTTATCTACTGCCCATGAAAAAATTCCAGTTTGCATTTCATTAACATCTAATAAAGGACTACCAGCATCAATTGAAAAAAGTCCTTCTTTATTTGGCATTGCACATATATCTGTTTTTGTGTAAAAATAATCTTTACAATGAGTAATTTTTACACATTCAATATATGAATACACGGTGAAATTAAGGCGTCTTAAATGAACGCAATTATCCTAAAAATATACATATAAAAATTTTTATTCTGTTTGTACAAATGTTATTCTAAATAAAATGTATTAAATTCAAATATTACATGATATTTTTTCCATGAAATCAATTTTACAACAGTCCGATTTTCTAATTTAAAATAAGGTTTTGGCAATTCAACTTTTTCAATAAATTTTCCAAATTTAATTGGCTGTTTTAATTTCATAACTGCAATATCATATCGAAATTTCATAGTATCAAATAGTTTGTGATAAATTATTTTCTCAACTTCAATTACATTTCTTTGATTATCTGGCGTAAGACGTGAAAATCCGTATTGTATCTCAAGAGAAGATTTTTTTTTAACACAATTAGCTGTTGTAAGAATCCAATTTTCACTAAGAATTGTTCCACCACACATATGTGTTCCATTTGATCTAATGCTTACCTTTAAAACAATATAAAAATACACATAATAATTATTATTACAAATTATAGTAAGTGAATAAAACTACCATAAAAGGAAATTGCTCAACAGTAGCAATTTCATCACAAGGTATTCTGCAATCGTCGTTGTTCTTATCCGAACAAAATTTTGAAAAAACATTAACACAAATCATTAATAACAATAATAATAATTTTATCATACGATACATACTTTAAAATTTATTTAAATGATGTTCTTTTACTCATTAACATACTTAAATTGAAATTTAAAATAAAATTTTCGCTTTATTTATAACGCCTAATTAGTTTACATAATTAAAATTTATCGTATATACATAATTCAAATTTGTCACGTTGTGTACATTTTGATGTCATAGTCGATAATTAAATATTACTTATTTTTTCTGATTTTTTATACTTTCATATTTTATTATATGAAAAGCAACATACATACATATGTATGTATTTTCTTATGTAGGAAAATGAATTGAAATGATGAAAAAAGTTCAGTTACAAAAAATTATTAATATTAATAAGAAATTAATTTCATTTATTTTTATTTTGTGTTTATTTATTTTTTCCAGTAATAAATTTTTAATTATTATTTGGAATTTTCCTGATATGTTCAACCCAATCTATATGTTTCAACCCAATATTTCTGGTAAAAACTAATTTACTGCAATCCTCTCCCCTCTCCCCTCTCCCCCATATGCAAATTATTACTATAGAATTCCATTAAACTACAAAAGATCACGTAAAAGGTAAAATATTGTAATAAAATGTTTTCCACATATACACACCATTTCATCATAGAAAAAAAAACTATTTTTGTTTTTGTCCGTTTCTTTAAAATTCAATATTTTTTCTAAGAAGTACATTTTTCTCTAATAAAAATTTGTTACAAAAATCAATAAAAATTTAATTCTTGTATAATTTATTTCTAATTAAAGCTGAAAAGAAAATTTATCTGAAATCATAATTTTATTTTCACTGATTTTCTTTTATGTATTGTTTTGTTAATTTTTCTTTTTAATTATTTATAACTTGGACGAAAGAATATTTTCACGTGTTTCATTATATTTTTGTATTTTACTTGTGTATATGAAAATTTTGTTTTTTATTTATCTTTTTTTTTTTTGAAATTTAATTTGAAATTTTTTTACTTTGTTTTTAAAAATGAAATTATATACAAGATTCTCATTTTTTTAAAGTAATAAAGACTTCTTGTTTAACCGTAACATACATATACTTTGATTATAAATTGTTTTATTTATTTATTAGCATCTTTTTTATGTGAATCTAAGATGAGGGATAAAAGCTAAATTTTTAATTCGAAAACGAATGAATAACAATTTATTTTTAAAAAATTTCTCAAAAAATAAAAATATAAAAATATTTAAAAATCTTTTATAAAATAAACAGTAAAAGAAAAATGTATAAAAAAATCTATGCAATTTTTCAAATTCATTTTATAAGTTTACATGATGTATTTCTAAAAGCTTATTTTTAAAATAAAATAAAAAAATACATCAACATCAACAAGTAAAGAAAATAGATCAGTTCTTGTTAAATCAATTAAGTTTTATGTAAAATACTTAAAAATTGGTGTTGTGCTTTTTAACACACATACATATAAGTGTATTTTCAACTTACTTCAATTTTTCTTCAAAATATTTTTTGAAGTTGGAAAAAAAAATTCATATTCCTAAGAAACTTGAAAGTTCTTCTTGATAAATCTTGTATAGTTTATCTTATTTTTATTGAATTACATGCATAGATCAATAAAAGCTTTTTCTTTTCGACCGTTTTTTCTTTTCCACTGAAATCTAAAATATATACGTTGAGGAACACACAGAAAAAAAGAAAACAGGAGGAAAGAAAAAATTTTCGTTTTTATATATTATCTTAAATTATGTAAACAAATGTTTTGCAATAATTCATTTCATTGTACTTTTGAATACAAATGATTTGTTGCTTAATCTTGATAATGATGATGACTCTGTAATGATGACGATGGTTTGTGTGTGTGTGTGTGTTGTCTTTTCATGTACCCACCATCATCTAACATCTTGTCTAGTATAAATATATATATATATATCCTTTTGCACTTTAACATTAAAATTACATCATGAATTTGCTTTTTCTCTTCAAGCAATAATAATTGTATAAGAAGTAATGTATATAAAATTCAACAAGTTAAAACAAAAATAATTTATATGCTTAAATAATTTATTTAATGAATGTACTCTATTCTATGTATAAAAAGATTTGAGAATCTTAAAATATATTTTGTTTGTATACATTATTAATTTAATGTTCTTTGTTTTGTTGGTATATATTGTTGTTTTTCTTTTTTCTTTAATTTTTATTAACCTTGAGTTTTTCTTCTTTTTTTTTTTTTTAATATGAATAATATGTATAATTTTCAACAGATTAATTTTAAAGTTAATAAAAAACCGATTTGTATAGAAATTTATTATAAACTATGAAAATTTTATGAATTTATTACTAAATTAAATGGGATAAAAGCGAATTACAAATTATGATAAATACATATAAAATATGTATATTCTATATTTCTGTGGGAAAAAATTACATTTTTAATAAATTTCCTTCACAATTACTATATTCATTCTATACATCCTTTATTTTGCCTTTCTTATCTGTTATACGTAGATTTTTCAAAAGACTATTAAGCTAATAAGTTACTTAAGGAAAATGATTTAATTTATTTTCAATATACAGTCATTAAAGTCATCTTATCATTAAATTGTATAATATTTTGTTTTTATCGATATTAAATTTTTAAAAAAAAATATTTTCATCTACAACAGATAATGTAAAATGTTTTCCCTTCTTTTTTCTTTCTTAAAAAAAAAAAAACAAAAAAAAAATCAAAAAACAATTTTTCACTTAACATTGAATTTTGTTTCAAATATCAAATTCTTTCCATTAAATTGAATTTTATTTTATGAAAATTATGAAAAATATTTTTACATATTTAATATTTTTCTATGTAAGGATACAGTCTTTGTTTTTTTTTTTTTTTTTGTTAGATATAAAGATAATAATGTGTATGTATCCTTGTCATACAATACGTATTTGGTTTTTTTTATTCTGTTCTATTTTATCTAAATAATGTACAGAAAAAAAAAAAAATTGTTAAAAAGAATGTGAAAAATTTTATCTAAACAAAATAATAAAAGTTTATTATATTTCTTATATACATCAGTAGAAGAAGAACAAAAGGAGGGAAAATGTATATAAAAAAATCTGAGATCATTACAAACTAATGGAATAAATTTGATATATAAAAAAATATATACATATATAATAAAATCTGTATATCTTATAAAAATATGCGTTTACTTATAATACACGTTATGAAATTTGAACTTTATTACCTATCAAGAGCATCAAAATACATCACATATTGATAAAATGAAAGTAAAAGATAGAAACAAAAGCAAAAACAAAAAAACAAAAACAAAACAAATGATAAAAGATTTATAAATAGTAAAAATAAATAAATAAATAAATAAATAAATAAACAACTCAAAGTAAGAATAAATGAATTTTCAACAAAATATCTATGGAAATTGTTAGAAATTGAAAATATTTTCATGAGAATCGTATAGAATAATAATTTAATGAGCTGTGAAATTGACAACATTCAACACTTTAAATGGTGTACGTGAAAGTCTGGTCATTTCATTGCTTTTCATATCATACCCCCTCAAATACATTGGAAAATTTTTTTTTCTCTTTTTTTTAATGTTAATACGAATTTTCGATTTTTTTTATTATTATTTCACTACATAAATTTAAAGAAACATTTTTCAAGAAATGAAATTAAGTTATTTTATCATCCAATCATGTTCTTAGTTACCAAATGAAAATATAAACGAATTTTTTTCGTTTCTTTCAAAAAGAAAATAAAAATTAGTTTTGAAAAATTTATTTGAAATCGATTATTTTTCAACCAATTTTCTTGTAATTTTCTTTATTGATATATTTTGTATAAATTACTTATTTTGATTTCAAATGCTTTGTGTTTTTCTTTTTGTTTTTTTAAATGGAAAAACTAAAAGATATTTTAATAAAATTGTATGCAATGGTAAATACTTTCAAAAGCTACATGTTCACTTAAGCCAACAGTTAAAAAGTTTTTGAGAAAAAAAAAATTAAATTTGTAAAATAATTATACTCAAAGGAAAATGTTCGATTTTAAAGTAGTAAATAACGAAAATACAAAAATACAAAATTTATTTAAATTAAAAAATAAAAAAAAATTTATATTATTTTTCATTTATCGGTATTAATTACCACTCGCTTAATATCTTTATTCATGAAACACCCTACCAGGTGGTAATCATTTATGTCTTGTACAGATCCTTTGAATGGATATTTTTCCAAATTGTACAGGGAAAACCTTTTTATTTTTTAAATTTTTTTTTTTTAAGGAGTTAAACAATCCTTTTAGTCTTAATCAAATAAAAAAATAAATAAATAAATAATAATAATTAATTTATGCTAACGCAGAAAAATATCCTTTTGTAATTACCATACTACAGTAATCAATTTTCAATTTACACACTGTACAACTACGTAAAATATAATAGGCTTAAAATTATGATGTTATCCCACCTTTTATCAATGAAACGAATCAACAAAAGGACAGAAAAATGAGAATTTTGTTTTTCTATTATTTTATGTCTAATTCTATTCAATAAAACAATTTTAAAGCAATTTTGTAAATTCGTATTCTCCTTCTTTTTTTTATATTTATTTTACTTTCTAATTTGAACATTTCTAATTATTTTGTATTCGTATCACGTTCTCAGTATTTTTAGCCTATTTAAATTACCTTTCCTTTGTTTTTTTGTTTTCTCTTTTTTATTCTTTTTATTAATCTTTTTTTTTTTTTTCAATTTTAAACTTTTTTAATATTACGTAATACCTTTCTCTTTTATTACCTTGTTTTTTTTTCTTTTTTCTAATAACATTCAAAGTTCATTCAAAATATACGTACATAGTATGCGTTTTGTATATATAACTGGTGTATATGTGTACGTATAATAAACATTTTATACAAAAAAGTTCTATTGAATAAAATTCAATGTTTTTAAGTTTTGTGTGTAATTAAGGAAAGATGAAGAAGAAAAATCTATATGTATATAAAAGTTCAGTTCATTTTTGTTTTTTTTTTCTTGGTCGATTTTCTATATTATACTTTTGTTTTGTTCTAAACAAACAGATTTTTTTTTGTTTTTATCTATTTACCTCAAAAAAACAAAAAGCAAAAATATTTTTATGTTGTTGAAAATGATGAAGATTTATGTACCTTAGTGTGAGTATATATACTCGTCTAGGGTATAGATTTACACGTAAAATGAGAACTTTATTTATTTATTTTATTTTCATTATTTATTTTATTTTTTTTGCTTTGTTTTATTTTTAATGAGTACTTAATGAAAATTTAATATAGCTTTTTTCTTTTATAATGATGGATTTAAAATTAAACAAGTATATTTCTTTTTTTTTTTTCTTTTAGTTATTGAAAAACTTAATAAATTGTATTTTTAATTTAGAGTAGAAAAAAAAATTTTTTAAACGAAATAATAGAAATGATTTTTCATTTTATAAAATAAAATCTTAATTCTAAATACATGTATGAGTAGTACTTAGTAGTATATATAATTGAACCCTTAATTACAATTTTATTCATATCAATCAAAAATGGAATAGTATTAATAGTATTTCTTCAAAATCAATAAAAAAGTTGAAAAAATAAAATCGTAAAGCACGTATATTATAAAATTTAATTGTCGACAATACACATACATAATTATTTTACATTTTATATAGATGAACATTTAAACTTTCAATATACATATATATACTGTACTTTTTTATTGTTCAAAGTTCAAAAATGTATTCAAAAACTTTAAAATGATTTTAAAATCCGCGGTTTTACAATGTATATAATAATTAGAATATAAAAATAAAATTAAAATCTATAATCTCATATTCTGTGTAATATAAAACTTTCTATAATTAGAAAAGTATAAATATCGTTTATATACACATTTTACATTTTCAAATTAAGTAAACTTTTAAAATCTATTGTAATTATGTATTCGTACATTATGTACTTGTACCAGGATATCTCAAAATAAAAATTCAAAGTTTAAAAAATGATTCAGATGGTATTATCAAAAGTACATCAGAATTTTTCAGAAATTTTCAATCTGTACTAACAGTATGTTTTTATATCATAGGCACGTGTTGTTGTTAGTGGTACTTTTTCGTATTTTTCTCTCTTTACGCCAATTTTACCAGATTAGTAGTTTACTGCGTTTTATAAACGAAAACACCAACCACACGGGAGCAAACATAAATCATAAACATAAATTACGTAATTTTTTTATGTTGTGTAAACTAACCCGTGCCTATGCTTTAAAAACAAACTGTAAAATGATTTTTCTTTTTTTGTTTTTGCTAAAAGCTATCTAAGATACTTTGTGACACGCATTCTAGGACACCCTTTTGATGTACATATCTACGTACAAATATGTATAAATGAATTTGTTTTCCATATAAAATTTTACATTTTAAATTTTTAAATTATTCAAATCTTGAAAAATAAAATTAAAAAAAAAAAACAATCTTTTGAAAAATAAAACCAAAGAAAAAATATTAAAGAAATTAAATTTTACCACTGGAAAATAAGGAATTTTCATAGTTTTTTCTTTCATTTATTAACGAAAAAAAAAAAATTTTTTTTTTTTGCTTTTATTTAAATATTTTAATGCGTTTGTCATGAACTTTTCAAAGAATACGAGATGTATGTATACATATTTAAAAGACAAAAACTTACTAAAACACTTCTTCTTTTTTGTACTTTTATAAATTTTTTTTTTATCTTTTTAAAATTTAAATTACAAATTTTTTGTAATAAAATTAAATAGTTTAAGTAATTGATATAAAGTGAAAAAAAAAAGATAAAAGAAAAATGAATTATATTTCAAACATTGAAAATGAAGAATAAAGGAAAGTTCTTCCTTTTCTCTTTTTTTTTTAATACAAATTTTTAGAAAGTTTTAAAAAAATAAAAATTTAAAAAAATTCCTTGTACTTTATTTTATTTTGTTATTTTATTTTTTAATTATAATTCTTTAGTCCAAAATAATTTTCAACATAAAATCTTTTATTGTATATCAAAAATCATTTGACTTTTCTATTCTTTATTTTACAGACTGTTCAAAACCAAAAAAAAAAAAAAAAAAAATTGAAATGTAAAAAACCATCACTAAAAATGATATATTACACAATAAAATATTAAATAAAAGATCAAATGGAAAATATTATAGTATTTTAGGGAAAAACAATAAGACATGAAAATTACGAATTTTATTTGTATATAAAATTCTTCTTTGTGTAAATGACATTCTTTTGAGATATCATAATAAGAAAATCCATTTGAAAAATGTACAATTTAGTATTTTCATTTCATAGATAAATTATCATCACAGAAAGATGAAATTTAAAACAATGCATTCATTGTACTATTTTTTTTTTTTTATTTTTTTTTTATTTTATTATAAATTTTCAAAGGATAACAAATTTTGTTGTTTCGTATGCAAGTAAAATACTATCAAATACTGCTTAATTTATGATATTCTATTACACAAAGATTAAACAGAATTTTGTGATGAGTATCAAATTGCTTTCATTATTTTTGTTTTTTTTTTTTTTTTTTTATTGCTATATTTCCATATAGTATAAATTTCAATTCCAATTTAATTAAATTAGAAAATATTTTCAAATTTATTATTATTGAAAAAGTGAAAGAAAAAAAAAATTAACAAATTTTAATATGTTTCATTTGAGTATTTTAACAAAAGTTTGTGTACAATAACGCGATTAAGAAATCAGTTAATCGAGTTGAGGCATATAAATAAAAAATAAAAAAAAAATAAAATAATAAAGGAAAACATTTTAAGGAAATCCCATTTCAATATATAGAAACCTTGTTGTTTATAAAGGTACTTATTTGAGTTTTACTACAAATTTGCCTCTATGTAAACAAGAGTGTTTACAATATATATTGTACGATGGTGTACAAATAAATATACATACATATGTATGTATGTACATGAGTACATATAAAGGTATATATTGTACGTATAAGATATAAATAAATACTAATATAATATGTAAAGCTAGCGTAAAATAATTTTCACAGACAACGACAAGTAATTTGAAAATATCGGTATACATATATACATACATATGTATGTACATATACAATATAATATAATCATCGTTGTAAATGTCTTATTTGAAAATTAAATTTGTTCGACTTCAATAAACGCCTAAATAAGTTTTCTCCAATGAATAATTTAGATTCCAGTTAAACTTCTTGTAAAAGCATTGAAATATACTGATATACACGCATACATATGTATATGTATATAAACATTTTTATTTTATTTTGTATTTTTGTTTTTTTTTTTTTTTTTTGCTACACAGACGTTGAAACTCATTATATAAAAAATAAAATAAAAAAATAAATAAAAAATGAAAATAAAATTTAAAAAGTAAAATATGTATGTACATGTACTGAATGAAAAAATAAAAACGAAACAAATTATCGAAGTTTAAATCGATTTTTCAGGCTATTGCTTATTGCAAATTGCTTTATATATTTTTTGTGTTTCTTATTGTATATATACAAAAATATATCTACCGCTACATGTATGCATTATGTATTATACATGCAATACACGTGTATGTATATGTACGTATTTTTCCTTTCCTATTATTCACTCTTTATATTTTATTCTATTATTAGACATTAAAACCTTTTGTATTTTTTTCCTCATTTATGTAAAAACTTAAAGAATTACTTAGGTGTTTTCATGAAAACAAGATATTAAAGGCAATAATTTTCATAAACAATTTATTTAATAAATAATAATTATTTGACTAAAAAAAATCTAAAGAACTGAAAAAGATACATGGGAAAAGAATTAATTCTATATACACAAACACATGTATGTAAATGAATTTTTTAAAACTCCACTGACTATGCCACTCCAGTGGCATAAATCAAAAATTTATCTGACAACTCATCAGTATCACTATCATTAGATCCATACGATTATTTAATTGATTTCATGCAAAATTACATTATGACCGTTGTTGATACAGATTCCTACCATTCGAAGTTATTTAAAAAATTTTAAAATCATCAAAATTCTAAAATTTAATAAGCTTCAGAAAGAGCCAAACACACATCTTAATAATGTTCATCATCTTTCAAAGTAGACCAACTCAATTTTGAAATAAATAATTAATAATATATTTTCATAAATAATTTTTTTTTTTTAATGGAAAAAAAATCACCAATATAAAAAACAAATTTTGCAAATTTGTTTATTTCATATGAAACACATGTATACAAAACCCAATACTTTGTTCAATTTAACATTAAAATAAATTAATTAATTCATACATGTATTATATTTATAAATTAATCTAAATTTAATTGATCTTTTGTACATAATATTTCCATTGCAATTGATTCATATTTATGAATTTAATGTAAAATGTAATTTATGTTTATATTAAAACAAACATGCTACAAGTAATAAAATGTTACTACATACCACAAGTACGAGTGTATATTGCACACATATGTTACAGAAAATTTAACAAATGAAAATATATACATATGTACATGTATGTGAAAGGATACAAGTAAATTACCTTTTAGAATTCATGATTTAATTTTTATTAATATCTTTTTATTTATATATTTTTTGTTTTGTTTCTCAATAAATTCGTAATTATTAAAATGAATCATTTTATAATTGAAATTTAAAATTAATTATTTTTTGATTAAATTTTAATACGTTATAATACTGAATTTATTTATAATAAAAAAAAAATTTTTTTTTTTTTTTGTTTAATATTATTCATGCATTATTTGAATAAATTACAAAATAACGAACATTTTTACAATAACAAAATGATGATTTAATTAAATTAAATTTTTTTTTTTAAAAAAATGATATTTTATGAAAAAACTCAAAAATATTTACAAAATAAAATTGTTTTAAAAGGATTTTAAATGTTATAAATATACTTTCATTTTGCTTTTAAAAAAAAAGGTTCTTGTAATGATAAATGAATCCTTAAATATAAAAATCAAAAATTATCTGAACAATATATCCATTATTTTTATTAGCTACAAAAAAAAAAAAAAAAAAAAAAAAAACTTGACTTTAAAAGCAATAAGAAAATACATACATACACGAAAATACACTTTTTATTACTTATTTAAGTTATTTTACTTTTGTAAAATAAACACGATTAAATAAAAACATCAAATAACTTAAGGTGTAAGAAATTGAAAAAGTTTTTATTTTATATATCAAAAATAAAACAACATACATACATAGCATACATATTACACAATATAAGGGTATATACAAAATGAAATTGACATTTTATTTGATGAAGAAACTTTTATTTATTGTACAATATGTATGTATATATATATATATGTGTATAAGGATACACAAAAAATGAAAACTGATGTTAAAGAGAAAACAAAATCTAATTGAGCAAATAATAATGTGTTTTTCTAATTTTATGTTTATCTTTACAATTTTCTTATGCTTTTATATAAACATTAAAAATGTATGTATATGTGTATTATATACATTTACATAATATATAAAGTAATCCATTTATAGTTTAAAAAGTAAATATTAAATGCTTAATAGCAAATTTAAACACACACAGATTATTCACATTTAACAAAAAATACATGAAAATAAAAGCAAAATAACAAAAAGAAAAAAAATATGAAGCTTTCAATGACTAAATGATGAATTTCCGCTAGAGGCTAAAATTCATATATAACAGTAAGACGTTTTAAAAAAAAAGGAGAGATGCTCGTAAAGCAAAAAAAAAAGTAATAATAATAATAAAAAAATTAAATAGAAGTACTTAATAATGTAAATTTTATTGTTAAAATTATGTTTTTATTACAAAATATTCATTTAAATTGTCATTTACCCAGTTTAGGCGTCTTATTTTTGTATTACAATGTAATAAGGATACATCTCTATTAAAAAGGATTATGAGTATAAGGAGTAATGAGAGATAAAGAAAATGACAAAAAAAAAACAAAACAAAACAAAACAAATTGTATTAAAAAGCTTAAAGTTTATCACTTCAATTTCATGAGTTTTCATTTATTTATGCGCATTACAATTTGAATTTTCTTTTCTCAATTTGATGTAAGAAAAAAAAGGAGTAAAAAATACAATTTTTCACCATGCATTTGAAGTTATAAACCTAACGAAAGCCGATTTGTACATATCATAAACTATATATACGAGTATACTTAAAAATGTTTAAGCTTTAAATTGTAAATATACGAAATGTTAATGCCTATACACCTGAAGATCTAATATACGTTTATATGTAGGTATGTAAATAAATGTTTTAATTTTGTACATGACAATTGTTTATGTGTCATGTGTATATATGTATAATAAATTATTTTAGGCCATATACCGTTAATAATATAAACAATTTACAAAAATTAATTATTTTCAAACAAAATGTGTGTGTATTAACTCTAAATTCCGTATGATTACATTACAAAATCCTTTATTTGCAGATGTTTGCATATACACACATCAATTTGAGTATACATTTAACATGTAAATTAATATTTGAATATTAAAATGCTTTTGAAAATTTAATTTTAATACAAAATATAAAGTAAATAAATTCACATTGCAGAAATTTTATTACCTGTATGTATACACATACATAACCATGTATGTGCGTGTATGTATTACACAACAATTGAATACAATTTTCTTTTGTTTATTTGTACATACATACATATATGTAAATATAAATAAAAATCAAAATAAGTATATACAAAGAATTTTATCTTAAATTTTAAATAAAATTAAGTATACTGATATTTTGGTTTTTTCACTTATTTTTTTTTTTAAATACATACACACATAGATATTTTAATTTCTTATGTTTGTACATGAAGAAAATAATTTAAAATCTTCAAAATATAAATGAATACGTACACAGAGGTATACTATAGTATAATATCTAACATTTACGTACATACATTAAAAAATATTTTCTTATTAAACAACAAAAGTATCAAATGTTATTTTCAATTTCAAGTTAAAATTATAATCAAACACAAATATACATGCATATATACACATGTATGTTTATATGTAATAAATTTTCTGATAATTGCTTCTACGAATGTGACTTAATGAAGCTAATAACTTTAACAAGAGCTCATTTAATTAAATTAACTGCTACCATGATTTTCTTTATGATCCCTAATAAGTTAAATAAAAAACACACAGTGTAAAAATAAAACACCCACACATACTCATGTGCACAATATGTGTGTAGGTGTTACAATAAAATTTATGCGTAAACAAAAATTATATACATAAAGATCCAAGTATGTATTAGAAATGTCTTTTTTTTTTTTTTTGTTATAATTTTGAGGTAGATGTTGAGTATCTATACCATTACAATATATTTCACGTGCATAAATTATTACGTAAAAATAAATGAAAAAAAAAAATCACAGAAGAAAAAAACATAAAATTGTTCCATTAAAGCCTAAAAAAATGTTCTCTTTTGACTAATCATAGCAATTTGTACGTTTTTTTCATTGCATTTTAAGCTATAAAATCATACATAATGTAACAGTGTTTGTATTTATGTGCTACTTGCATTAAAATTCAAGTAACAATTTTTTTTTTTTTTTTTTTTTGTAACTAATGGTATTATATTTTTATATTTTACTGAAATTTATGTAATTGCTTTTCAAAATTTATAATCTGTCAATACGTTTATTTATTATATCGGTTTAAATTAAATTGTATTTACATCGTGTGTGTATGTGTGCTATATTATTTGTAGTTTAGTGTACATACATATGTACATACATATGTGCTGTTTTTAGATCCTTTAAAATTTCAAATGTCCATACATAATTCGCAACACACACACACACATAAAATACATACATACATACGTATTATAGTGTATACATGACATAAGAAATCAAATAATATATATGTACATATAAATATGAATGTATATATAAAGTGCACAGAAAATAGAGAGGAAAATAAGAAAAAAAAAAAAATAAATGAAATTAGGTCATGATATGATACGAAATTATTTCAAATTTATTTGATATTCTGACGTATTTAAATTTATATGTATATGCTACATATGTACACTGTAGTATAAACCAGAATGTGACATAGAATTAAAACCTTGATTTCAGCATGTCAAAATGCCTTTCATCCACATAAAATGTATCAACATACACATATTCATATGTAAATTACCTAATTTAATTTTTGAATCAGTTGGGAGTTTTTATTCATTTTAATTTTTTTTTTTTTTTTAATTATTATTACCAGAGAAAAACTAAAATTGTTTGAAATAAAAATAAAAAATGTTTTTTTCTCATATCCTTAAAAAAACAAACTAAAAATTTTTAACTAAATTACGTACATGATTACTGTCACATAAGATCATTTGTTGATTTAAAAATGAAAAAAAAAAAATTATTTTCAATGTTTTTTTTTTTTTTATTTTGCCAAATGCTACTATACTCTGTATACATTTGAAAAGCGCAACAATTTTCCTTGAGAAAACAAAAAAAAAAACAAAAAAAATTTGTAATTCGGCACACGATAGAAATCAAAAATTCACAAACATTAATCATCATGATAGAAACATGTTCTCTAAAGTTAAAATATTTTTAGGTCATATAATATTTATGTACTATATTTTCGATTTCATCATTTCTATATATCCTTTTTTTTCGTTATATTCTGTAAAATTTGTATGGCATATACCTAATATAGGTATAGTACATAAATCGTATCATCTGTATATATCTGTATTCATGCGTAAGTAAAATGTATGGAAGAAATTTATTTAATGTCCTCATTTTTATCCTTTTCACTGTTTCTTATGAAATTTTATCAAAATAAAAACAAAAATCATTTTTGAAATTTTTAAAACGTTCAATTATAACACACATTTTATTTGGAAAACATTTCTGTGTATAAAATAAACTTGATAAGCTTTTTAAAAGCATTACTGCTATTTTATGTATCCTTAGAAATTTAAAAAGTTTTCAATAATTTGTTATGGTTTCAAACCTATTCAGATTTTTATGGATATGGAAAGAAAACTTTCAAGCTTTTAAAAAAGGATGTCGAACAAATTCGGTAAATAGACTTATTCCACAAATTTTTTACTATTCGACATACAAAAAAAATTGAAAAAAATTTCGTCAACAGATGATATCAAATTTTAGCCATGGATCCACATCAACATTATAACAAGAATTTTTTATAGTAAAGAACGAAAATGATTATGCAAAGCTTTTTTGTAAAATTATTTGAAAATTCAAACTAAGGACATCACAATAAAAAGGATATAACGTGAATTTTTACATGAACTCAATAAACGGAGCAAAAGAAAACTTTTTTAATTTTAATGTTATTTTAATAAAACTTTGAAATTGATATATGAACATACTTATAAAAAAGTTAAAAATAAAATAATGTATAGGTATTTTGCGTAGGTGCTTATTTTTTTTTTTTAGCCAATAATCACAACGGAAAAAATTACATCTTAATAAAAAAAAAAAAAATATGTGTAACAAAAGATTAAAAAATTTATTTTATTTACGACATACATGCGATATGTACCTTAGATAAATATTAACAAATACAGTCAACAGACCTAAATTTTCTTTGCAAATGAAAAGTAAACAAAGTATATATTACGGTATTACACATATATATACATATTAGCAAGTACGTATATTTTTCTTTCATCAAGATACGATATCAATGTCATCGTTACAATTTTCATATTTATAGACATAAATTATATGTACTCGTGGGAATTTTTCTTTAACGAAAAAGAATGATGAAATTTTATAAAATGATGAAAGCCATTATTTTTTTTTAAACGTTTATAACGTATACATTATCCCATAATATACAAAATGTATACTAAAAATACGTATCTATCTTACCTTAAATTTTGTAGAGATTTATAATATCTTAATTTTATATATTTTTTTTTTTTTTGTATTTATTTCAGTTTTATGTTTATAAAATAAATTTTCATATTTTTATAATAAAAGATTTATTTTAAATTTCAAATTTTATACAAACTATATTTTTCATAATATGTACATATGTACATACATATTAGAAATAATATTAAAAGGAAATACATATTCGCATATACATATATGTACTTTATATGGTAAAATATTTATTGATGTGTAAAATTCTTAAGAATTTAATTGGAAATTACACTATTATTATTTTCAAAGTTTCAAAAGAAGCTGTACATGACATACACATGTTTACATTTGTACATATATTAGTATGTATATGTATGTGTGTACAAATATATAATATATATTAAATAAGACATATGTACATACAATACAATACATATCTTGTAAGTTCATATATGTACATATTTCTTTGAACATGCATTAAATTTAAAAATATAAAATATTTATTTCCGGGATTTCTTGTATTGCGCATATACTGATATACCTACAACAACAAATTAAGTAATAATATTCATGTTTAAATACCATTCAGTTTGAAAACGTATTGAAAATACACGATGATTAAATGACATTTTATCGCATTTTCCCAATGTAAGTATTTGTTTTCATTTATTTATTTTTTTTTTTTACTTTTAATTTACTTGATGGAATATAAAGGTTATTTGCTTTTAAAATGTGTACAAAAATAAATATGTATATGTACATATATTTGTGTATGCGGCCAGTACACATAATATATACTTTTGTATGCATTGACTGAATTATACATACTCTACGTAAATATGTATGCATATACATTCGATACGATAACATTGACCTAGTAAAAATAGGTATCCTATATATTTTTTCAACAGGTGTAATTGCATAAATTTGAAGGTCATTGATAAATAACAACTATTCTTTTTTTTTATAATTATTAATAACAATTAGTGTAATAATTTTTTTATAAAATATGGATTTATTAAATAATTAATTTTCAATATCCCTTTTATTATAAACGGAAATTTTTTATGATACGTAGAAAACATATCAGGTTTTACCCATCTTTAACAACACAATCTGTAACTATGTATGTATATGTTGCTATATACTTATAATACATATGCCTCACTTCAATTACACTTAAAGGATATAATTTTATGTAAACATTATTTTCAAGGTTCAATACGGCAATATAATTATTTACAATTGATTTAAATTTAATAAAAGATGATCTTTATAAATGCCCTTGTAGGTATGTATATGTTACTAACAATCTCTACTACTGTATGTACATATCAGAATCATTATTTTTTTTTCCCCAATAAAATATAAATAAACACTTATTAAAATGAGAATTTATTTTCATGGATAAATGAAATTTAATTTACCGAAGATGTTATTTAAATAGACAATATGTACATTAAAAAGAAAATAAAATTGATAATTACAAACAAACGGCCGATAAAAATCAATTTAAAATTGTTTTTTTTTTTTTGCTTTCTCATTTTCTGATTTTAGTATTATTATTTTTATGGTAAATGTCTAGATGATGGCACACGCAATCGGAAGGGGGTGTGAGTGGGTGGAGGAGATAGAGGGGATAGTGTACAATAATACACTAATAATAATAATAATAATAAAAATACTAAATTAATACAATATTGAACAAATATTAATGAAAATTAAATATACATACATACATATCTGTTTATACATATATGCAAATTTATATAAAGAATATAATTTAAATTCAATATAAAATTTTATTTTATAATAATTCTTGAAAAAATCAGTTACCTATATTTACGTATTTCTTGTACAGCTATATTTTATAAAAGATAAATAATATTCAAAAATGAATTGAAAATAAAAATAATATTGAAAATTATTAAGAGAGTAAATTTAAAGGATTTTTAATTTATGCATGTACAAGTACTTCATTCATTTGTTTGTACTTGAAATTTAATATGTATATGTATGTATTCCTTAAAACAATATTATTATTGAAATTTGATTTATTTTAAGGTATATTATTTGATGTGAACACGTAAATATTTGATTTTGATATCATAAAAAAGTGGAAAAAATTTTATTTTGTTTTGTATAGGTACTTATATAAGTATGTAATATGTAGGCACTTTTGAACAAATCTGTGAAACTGATATGGAAAATTCACAACAGCAAAAAAAAGTATACATACATACATATGCATATTATTTCAAAGCTTATTTTTTCATTTCTTCTTTTTTTTTTTTTGAAATTTTTATTTTATTTTATTTTTTTTTAATTTATTTTTTATTTTATATTTTTATTTATGTTTTTATTTTTTTATTTTTTTATTTTTTCTATTATTCTGTTCATTTCTAATTTAATCCATGAGTAATTATTTATTTACTTTGAAATTTACATACCCGTGAAAAAAAAAAAACCAAAAAACGAAATAAAAAAATTACCAAAACCACATAATATAGTATAGCTAGTCTACGTATGTGTGTTTGTAAATATTAATTTACAAGTGTATTGAAGTTAATTAAAAAGTTCTCATTATATTTTTCTTTTATATTTATGATGTATTAATATGTTTGTATATATGTACATATGTATATGTATATAATATGGTAAAGCAACCAAAACAACGCAGTATTGCTTTATAGACGAATATACATATTTGTTAGTGTACATACATACATAGATGTAGTGGTAAATACCTGACGATATATATACATACATATATGTGTATATAACTCATTTTCTTTCAATCTAATCTTACAAGAGATCGTCATACAATCAAAGAAAAGTGAAAAATGAAACTTTTATTTTAGCCTCGAAAATTTATATGCCCCTTTTTTTTTCTTAGAATTTTATTTCATTTTCTTTTTATTTATTCATCTTAAATTTTCCTTTTTTTTACTTTTATTTATTTGTTTATTTTCTTTTTTATCCTGAGGTAAGGAAATTTCTCAGGGTCTTTTTGTAATTGTTGTTATCTGAAATTCACTAGGAGAAATGTAGCTACTTCATTTAAATGAAAAGGATACTACATACATGTTAATTTGAAATTACAAAAAAAAAAGAAATCATAATAATAATAATAAAATTGTTTTCTAATTAACGACTTTTAATTGTGTTTTTTTTTTTTTTTTTCATTATTATTATTCTTTTGTTAGTAACAAAAGTAATTTAAAGTACTTGCTCTTAAAAATTTTAAATTTTTTAACGGATAATGATAGCAAAAATGAACGCCCACGTCATATGTATAAGATATATGTGCGTTTATCTTACTTTTAAAGCTAAATTTAAGTATATAGATATATCTTTTATTTATTTTCAATGAAATTTTACTAAATACATTCAAATTAAAATGAATGGAAAATAAGATAAGTGCATTATACATGTATATACATACATATGTATGTAGGTGATGAACAAATGAGTATATGTATGAATACAAAAGATGAATAAAACCATAAATAGAACTTATATAAAAGGTTGTAGAAATCATGAAAAATTTTTAACGCCTACACTAAAAAAATATCAATAGCAAAAATTACGTCCTTTTTTTTTCTTTAAAACCAAAGACAAAATAAAAGTAAAACCGTACATGTTTTATTATTGCTAATATATACATAAACGTCCTTATTCTCGTGTGTATGTACATTCATACAGAAATTTGTATTTATAATCTGTTTTTTTTTTTTTTTTTTTTTTGTTTTAAAAACTTTCTCTTAAGTTTTCATGTAGAATTTTACAATTACAAATTACGCATCGAATATCATTATACGTTTTCTTTAGTGTACAAACTTGTGTCTATACGTCCTTACCCTACACATATTCTGCCCATGTATACAAAGTAATATACGATGTCTGTTCAATAACATTTACCAAACATCCTAAAGAAAATTATGGAAAGTCCATATTCATATTTATATTAGCGTATACATATGAGATATAAATTTATTTGTATATTTTAATTCATCAGTGAAAATTATGTATACATGCATACATACATACATATATACGAGTATGTAAACTCAGAAACTCCCTACACATGTACCTATGTCATGTAACCTGTAGCCTGTAGCTTTGATACATACTATATCAAATTATAACACCTTTACGACACCCATACATCCATGTGTATGTCCATCGTACCATCTGTGTAACATCATATCGAAATCCTTATCATGATGATCCTAAAATAATTGAAGCAACAGCTATTATAAAGGGGAATAGGAGATTCCCACGCAGGCCCACAATTTCTTTGAATTTTTAAATATAATTTCCTCTTTTGCAGATTTTTAGTACATATTTCTCCTTGTTACCTTGTTTAAAGTATGTGTGTAGACAGAATTGAATTCACTGTACTCGTACATATATATTTTGTTATAGGATTAGAATGTACATACATATGTATGTACGTTACATATATGTATATGTATTTAAAATCCTGGGAATCAAAAATTTTATGCTTTTCAAACATATAGCCTCGTCAGAATGCAAAACATATTATGTGTACGGATGTGTGTATATGTCCATAAATGATATATGTATATGCATACGTACGTAGTACATTTTTTTAACATAAGAAAAATGCGAGGTTAACGTCTTGTGCATTATTACATTCATCCTTATATACTTACATATACATAAATACTCGTACATACTTACTATATATAGATAAGTACAAATTTTTAATAAATGTAAAACGTATTCTTTTACTATACTCAACTGTAGTAAATGTAGGTATACCGTATAACTGTAGTATTAGTATATCAGGAGCAGGATACATACGTTATTATTCGTATATTCATATTACAGACGAGTTAATATGCAACAGGTTGATTAAAAAACGTACATAAAAGCAATATGTAAATACATATAAATTTACGTGCGTACGTTGCACTGTGCACAACATATAAAATATGTATGGTTTGTAGTTTGTATTCTACTTATACATATAGGTATGTACATATTTGTAGGTATCTTATCCTTAGTATAGGGAATTACGAATTCACAAGGTGTTACAAAAGATACATTATGATGTAGATTATAGAGATGAAATACAGGGTGGGTCACAAGTAACAACCTCACAAGTCATGATGATATACATATGTATGTATGATTAACGTATAACGTAACGTATATACGGAACCTCGTGTGATTAATGAAAATGAACGTCGTTAATTTTGACTTTTGGTTTTTTCTTTTCCAAAACTTGGAGTAGTTAGAAATCGAGTAAAATTTTCGGATCATTTTCTATCAGATTTTAAACTAATAAACTAACTAAAGCAAAGCTTCAAACCTTTTTGTTTCGACATTTGATTTCTTTGTAATTTGTAGGAATGATTTTTAAAAATATTTAAATATAAGTATAAATACCAAATCCAAAATTCCAAATTATGACTTTGACTTATGTATATTTATTTTGATTTGTCCGATTTGTCGGAAATTGTGAGACATGTGTATCGTTCATCTTAAGAAAGAAATCGAAATTGTTTTTTTTAAATTTAAGGCACTGAAATATCAGAATAAAAAAACATTTATTCTGTGACACCCAAATCTTTCAGTTTTATAGTTTCATGTCTTAGAATAAGATTTGTGGAATTACCCCAAGCCTAAATGGGTACAAACAAACAAACAAACAAACCTTTAATTGCTACTAGTAGTACTAGTACTGAACGACTGGAAACAACTAACATACCGCATACATAGTACATAATTAACACTTATTTTTAGATGATTAATTGATATGTGTATGCCACTCATCACTATTAGTGATAATAATTTTAGATTATTTGTTAAAGAATAGAGATAATAAATTTTAAAAAATATATATTAATTATTAAATGTCATCCGTACAAATTTATTTAAAAAAAAATAGGTATATTGTAAACATTCTGAGCTCACCCCCGGCTCTATTTAATATCACGTTGAATTTTGAAATACACTAGAAGCTGTCAAAAAATTGTTATGGAAATGAAAAATAGAACGAAACACACTGAATTTTGATTTTTGAAGAATAAGAAAACTATTACATTTCTCGGTACTTGTACTTGTGCTGTGCTTTGTTAACTTCAATTTGACGCCATTGTTTTAGATTTTAATAGTGCTTTAAAATTGCAATAAATTAAATAATTTGTGATTAATTGTTGATTAAATTTGTGAAAAAATAGAATATTGAATTTATTTTTATATTTTGCATTAAAATATATTTGAAAGTGGTAAGTTATTTTTCGTATTGTATGATTTGAAATTTTTTTAAAATCCAAAATGTCTGCACTAGATATAATCAGTGAAATATTATAATAGTGAAGTATTAGATCTTTGACTTGGAATTGTGTATTTTCACGTTTTATGTATTTTTCAATAATTAATTTAAATTTTAATAAAAAAACAAAAAAAATTGTTGTTCTGTAATTAAAGAAAAAAAGAAATGGTTCGCGGTGGCAGGGGATACGGTCGTGGATCTGGTGGAGGACGTGGAGGATCTTATAGAGGTTCTAGTTCCAATTATCGATCTAGTTCAGGTAGAAATAACAGTCACACTGGTGGAAATAGCAGTTATAGTAGCTCACGAAATTATTCATCAAGCAGCAAATATCCATATGAAAGTTCTCGTTCTAGTGATAGATTTTCATCATCAAGACATTCCGATAGTAGACATGATGATCATAAACGATCATATAGAGTAAGTTTCACTTTATTTAAATTTTGAATGAAATAAAAAAATATCCATTTACCTTTTATTTTTGCTTTATATTTTAGACATCATCAAGGGATCGTTCTCCAGATCGTAAAAGATCACGTCATGAGGTAAG
The DNA here is from genome assembly GCA_963971155.1 of Anthrax anthrax. Lineage (NCBI taxonomy): Eukaryota > Metazoa > Arthropoda > Insecta > Diptera > Bombyliidae > Anthrax > Anthrax anthrax. Next base: position 21,698,313 of record OZ020120.1, read on the forward strand.
AAAATCTTTTTAAAAATTTTATTTTCTTTTTCTCGCTTATAAATTTTATCGCTTTATATAATTTGTAAATTATCATAAAAAAAAAAAAGAAAAAAAAAATTATTACAAAATTATTACTTTGGTTAACATTAATTTTTTTCCAATATTCATATTAAATAGAATATAAAAATGAATGCTCTCGTATATACGCACATAAATGTATCTACAAATAAATAAATTAAAAATTTAAAAATAAAGTAGAAATTGAATTGAAATAATAATTGAGATAAAATAATAAATATCCATTACGAGAAATATTTAAATGAATGAAAAAACTAAAATAAAGGGAAATTGAATTGAAAACAAACAAAAATAAAAGTAAATGGTAATAATTGCATATACTTCATCTGATTTGATGAAATGAAAAAATAAAAAAAGTATATAAATGAAATTTTCTGAAACTTTATAATATGCACACACATACATTTCAGTCAATTTCCATAATTACGTTGCTGTAATAAATCTGCATAATAGCAATTTTAAAAAAAAAAACTGTACTTATCTATTGAGAAATAATAATAGTATAAACATGTACGTCAGGGTTGAAGATAGATGTTATGTATATTTAAAAATAATATATGTATCTGTATTTCTATAAACTAAAAACAAAATCTACAAAATTATATATGTATTGGTCTTCAAACAAAAAAACCAAACCAAACAAAAAAATGCTATTTTCCTCCCCTTTATAAATCTAGGATTCAAGAATAAGTTCAAGTTATTCAAGTTCAACATATCGTGGAGGTGAATCGAGTAGCAGTCGTAGTCGACGAACACCGCCACCACCACCACCACCAGCTTCATCATCAGGTCGTGGCTCATCGTCATCATATCATCGTCGTGATCGTGAAGGTTCATCATCACATCGTCATTCATCTTCAGTTAATGATACAATGGGGCCACCAAAAAGTGCACCACCAAGAAGTAATAATAATCGTATTGTTCGAACATCACGTGGTGGTAATACAAGTCGTCTAAGAGGTTCCAATTCAAGAGGTACACGAATTATAAGACGTCGAGAATCAACAGATATGAGAATAATGCGCAGAAAATTATTATTGGCTAGGCAAAAAGATAGAATACGAAGAATTAAAATTGCTAAATTAACGAGGTAGAGTATTTTTGTTTTGTTGAAAAAAAATATTATAAAAAGATTTTTGATGAAGTGTGTTGATGACAAATTACTACTACTACAATTCAATGATGAAAAATTTAAATATTATTGGTCCTCTTTGTGCGTTTCTCTTCTAAATGGAATAAATATCTTCTAATTTTCAAAAAAAAAATCATTTTCATTTGTTAATCATTAAATTACACTAGAAGATTTTTCTTCATTTGAATAAGAAAAACGAAAATTAAATCATCAAACAGAGAAAGAATAAAATGAGAGAATATTTTATGTTTGTAAATGATCAATGAAATTCAAAGACTAATACATATAAGAAAATTATACACGAATTCTGTATAAAAAAGTTTTATTTAGGAACATAATGAGATGTAAAATCTTTTGAAAAGCACTAAAAATAATTTCAGAAGATGATGAAAAAACATTTTTTTTTAATTGATACTTGTGGTTCATTGCCTTTTTGTCGATTACAAAAATGATATCTTCAAAAATAAAATAAAATATATACGAAATAGTGTATATATCTTATATGTTCCCTCTTATTTTAATTATCAAACCAAATTTAGTTCATTACGTAGACGTAGAGATACAACTGGAATAACACCACGTAGAACAACAGATCGCAAATCATCAAGATCTGATAAAAAAGATGATATAAAAAAAGGTGATAGTAACGGTGATAAAGACAATAAGAAGAAATCATCATCATCAACATCATCATCAAAAGGTGATGACGGTGATGATAAAGACAAAGATGATACAGCTGATGAAAAGGGTGAGGAATCGGATAGGGATATTAGTGAAAGTAATAAAAAAGATATTAGCGGCAGCAGTAGCAGTAAAAGAGTAGAACATCATCGTAGTGATGACGACGACGATCATAACAAACATGGTGGTAAAGATGAATCCAGAGGAGGTGATAAAGATAAGGATGGTAGTAAAAGTCCAAAATCACGTTCAGAAAGATCATATATAAAATTAAATTGTTGTCATTGTCGTGCAAAATGTACTACTTTCAAGGTAAATAATTGAAAACGAAAAAAATAAAGTGTGTGCAACTGAGAAATACTTATAATTTTTTTGACAAATTATAATACCATTCAGGAATATATTTATCATTTACGATCACGTACTCATAAATTGGCTATGAGGCGTTTATCAATGCGACAAAAATCAAAATTATCACAAATGCGTGCTGTGCAAAGACAAGCTCAACGTGAATTAGAAGAGAGTTCAAAAGATGAAATTGAAGATAGTCAGTCAGAATTTTGTGTATTATGCAGATTAAATTACCGGACACCGAAAGCAAAACATCAACTTTCAGAAGCTCATCGTAATATGAAAAAATTTTTAATGCCGTATTGCAATACATGTCGTATAGCCTTCAAAAGTCCAATGGTATACGAGAGCCACAGATGTTCATTAGAACATTTAAAAGTAAGATCACAGCATTATATATTTTTGTGTACTAGTTGTTTATTCCAAGTTTATATTTTTTAATTCTAGCGAAAGGCAGCTAAAAATAATGAATCTCATAGCGATGCAAGTGGCGATGAAAAAGAAGTCGACTTAAACAACTTTTTAACTGTTGATTCTGTTGGTGAAATTGATGGTAGCAATGAAGACGATAAAAATGAGGATGGAAAAGAAAAAGTCAATGTTGGAGCTGAACATGTTAAAAAGACTGAAGCACTATATTGTGATCTCTGTTCAATTTATTTCCCATTCAAGGATGATGAAGAATCAGCAATTAAAAAGCATTGTGGTGCTCGTAGCCATTTAAAATCATTCTTAAGATATAAAGAAGATCAAAATTTACGATTAGAAGCAGAAAGAGTGCAAAGGCGTCAAAAAGATAAAGATGCTAAAGAGAAGAAAAAAGATAATAAAGATGATGGTGAGAAAACAGATGGTAAAGAAAAAACTAACCAACATGAAAATGAAGAAAATGACGAAGGTACTGAAGATAAATTATGGGAAGATGTTGATAAAGATTTGGGTGATTTATTAAATGAAGTTGGACGAGATGTACAAGAGGATGATGAAGAAGATGGATCAGTGTTGGACATAAATATTGAAAGGTAAATATGATTACTAACAATTCTTTGTAAAATTTGAAAAATTAAATAGACAAATAATATACAGGTATGATAGATTTAAGAATACTGAAAAACAGAAAAAAGAGATGAATGGAGAGGGTGACGATATTGAACATGCAGAAAAAGAAAACGGTCCTAAAGAGCATACTCCACCGCCTCCGCCAGCTATAAAATTGAAAAAAGATAAGGATGATAAAAGTATTGTTGTAAAAGAAGAAAAAATTGAAACAAAATAAAATTTTATACTTCTAAGAAATTACAATTTTATCCATAAGATTTTAATACATATAAAATACATATTGTAATCCTACATAATTATGAAGATGAATTAATTAATATTCAACTAGATATCTGAACGTCTTCATATATCAATATTTGTTTTTATTTTAGGTTTTTATTAATGTAATTCAAATTTTATTATATTTTCTTCTGAATTGATTTATCATATTAAGTGTTTAACATAAAAATGAAATTAAACAGAAATAAAAAAAAAATGCGTTTTAATTTTATTTATTTTCCGCAACAACAAATATTAAGAGAAAACATAAATTTTAATACTCGAAATCTTGAATAATTAACATAGATAATTATTTGTATTTTACTTTTATAATTCGAAGTCATCACGCATATTATTATATTCTAAAACATGTTTTCTAATTGCTGAACTATCTACCCATGTAACAAAATCTTCAAGATTTCTTGATACTATAAATGCTGAATCTTTAATCATTTCTGAGCCAACACGTACATGTCCTTGTTCAATTAAATCTGTTGCATTTTTTATATTCTCCGAAAGTTTTTCTGTAACAATTTAAAAATACATTTTTAAGTATTACAATGATTTATCCAATTTAATAATTTAGTTAACACTTACGTCTAACCATAACTACTGGTAATCTTCGACGGCAGAAACTACTAGCTGAAACTTTACTTGCATTCGCCAAATCCCATTTGGTTGGAATTAAGCCAAGTTGATATAATTTTTCTAATAGTAAAACGGTTGCTTCAGCTCGAAATGGATCATTTTGATCTAATTCACTAATTTTCTGTGCTAATTCACGTATATTGCGGGCTAATTTGTTATATCTGTAATTGTTTTGTGTTAAAAAAAAAATTACAAAAATTTTAAATTGAAAATATCAATTACTTACTTTGTGTAATCTTCTCTCTTACGTATATGATATCTTCTTAATATTGTATTTTCTTGTGCACTATTATCACATTTCCATGTAATAAAATCGACTTTTTTTAACAACTTCTGTTCATGAAATTTTAATTTTCGCACCATAATTCCATAAAAACTGAAAACAATTTAATTACAAGAAATAAAAATAAAATCCCTTTAATTTGTTTATTTTTTAGAAATAGAAAATGTCAAACGACAGCATAAAGCAACAACATGTGCTCTTGTTTTTTGTTTAGAAACAAATTTATTCACAATCATCAAAATTAATTTAAGAAGTCAAACTTACTCTTATTCCATCGCCGCTCCACCTGTCGTATTTTTTTTTTCATGAAAACATTGTGTACAATAAAATTCAATAAATTCGTACCACAAACCACATTGCAAACAAAAACGTTTTTTAAAATTAATTTAAAGAGCTATTTTCATTTTTCATTTTTATTTTATTGTACAATAATACGATAACAAATTTAATCTAAATTCAAAAGAAAAGTAATAATAATAACATTACATTATAATAATTAATATTTACTAATTTTTGTTGTTTTTTACTTAATGAACTAACAAACAAGAAAATTCAGAAAAAATTTTTAAAATTAAATATTTACAATTTTACCTTACTTGTGTTAATCCCTAAAATCAAAAAAAAAAGTATGAAAAAAGAACAAATAATAAAGAAAAGGAAAAAATATGTTTTAAAATATTAAACCGATTTAAAAAATATAAATACTTAAAATTAGTCATTTACCAAATAGAAAAAAATTATTTCTGTAAGTGAATTGTATGTACTGCACCTCCAAGTACTCAGCAAATCACAGAATGGAGCTGAATACATGTAACGACATTACAATTCACGTTTATAAAAACGTTTTTAATTTTTAAAACTGTTTTACTTAATTAGCGTTTTCGTTTTTCTACATGAATTACGTATCATCTTTTTTCCCATTAAATAGTTTAATAAATATGTGGCTTTTATAATTACAATTTTGATTACTTTGAATATTTGTTTCTAAATATCTGTGTTTTTTTTCCTTTTTTTATTTTAAATTACAAACATTTTATTATTGACCATTTTTGTTTTCTCCTCCAAATACGTAATGGTGTACTTTATAAAATTGTTTACTTTATATAAATATGTAGTACCTAAATTCCGTAATTTTTTTTATTTTTTATTTTTTTCATTTAATTTAAAACTTTCCACTTTTCTTGTTAAATTAGTACATATTTTATATTACTACTTTACGTTTATAAAATTGAACTTATTTACGATACATTATGTAATGTATGTGTACATTTTTTTTTTCTTCTAATAGACATCAAAAAAGATAGATAAAATAATAATCAAGAAAAAAAATAATAAAAATGTTAAATTAAAATTAATAAGAAAATTATTTTTTTGAAATTATTTTTGCATGCATTCTGTTTTTGTATATGCATGCAATTAATTACAATTAAATATTACGCTTGTTCATCAACTAATAACATAATTTGTTGTGTTGCTTCATTTGGATCACGTGTACATTCAACTTGATGTGCATTCCAATCTTTTCTTTGACAAAATGTTGAACAATATGGTGTACGACGACATAATGAACATTCCGCTAATGCTTCACGATTACAATTTGCACACTAATGAATAATTAGAGAGTAATTTTTTTTCGGATTATTTAAATTAAATTCTTTTTTTATTATTACCTTTTTAACTGTTGCTAAATCAGTACCAGATATTTGTGTTGGATCTTCAATATCACTACCATGTACACGAGCTGTTAATAATGCATCACGTTCCCTTTGTAATTGTTCTATTTTACGTGTAAAATTTTCTTTAATTTCCATGTAAAGCCGTTTAAAATCATTGGTCGCTTTTAAAATTGATGAATATGCAGCTTCTAAACGTTTCAATGATAAATTATTATCAGCAACAACTGTTTGTGATTCTGTTTGGTCCAAATAATTTGTTCCATCAATTCCATCATCATTTAATGCATGCCACTCTTCTTGTTTAGCGATTATACTTTGGTCTGGAATAATAACTTCTGATTTGATTGTAACATTCATACGTTTTTTTCTAGCTGAATCTAGTTCTTGTTCAACTTGATTTCGCCTTCTACGTTTGTAAGGTGTAAATAACCGGACTGGCCCAGAAGCAGCTAAAATAATAAAATTTAAATATTAAAAATGAAAAATACAAATAATGTTTATTTTATTTGATTTTACTTACTAGAATCATCATCACAGCAAGCGGTACATGTACAACTTGTAGCATGCGGTGTCAATATACCTTCATCTATTAATGTTTGAAGACTTCTTCCACCGTAACGTATCGATCTTTTCCAATCTTTACTAGATCCACGACCACACAAATGTTCAAATTCACTTGGTGTATACCATTGATCTTTGTATTTTATGCATCTACCACGTCCACCTGATCCCAATTTGTGCTTGTATAATTCAGCTGTTGTCGTTTTACATCGAACTGGAAACACTTCCAAATTGGCTGTATCAGCCCAATTGATATTTGATTGTGATACTTGACCTGAAGAATCAGTCAAATTCGTATCTTGACTTTGACTGTTTGATGTGTTTAACGTTACATTAGTGGCGGTGGTAGCGTCCTGTTGTTGCTGTTGTTGTTGTTGCTGCTGCTGCTGTTGTTGTTGTTGTTGTTGACTAGCGGCAGCAGCTGCCGCTGCAGCAACTGCAGACGGCTGTTGTATAACAATATGTGTTGCTTTTAAATCACCATTAACATCCCCTACTACTGTACCACCTGATATGAAACCATTATTATCTACACATAACATTTGTTTAAAATGTGGTAATTGATCTGGTGTTATAACATTAAAAGCTGCACCAGCTATCAAAGAACCAACTGGTAATGATGTAACTGGCACTGAAACAACAGCATTTGCTGTTCCTGTTGTTGTATCAGAAGTGGTAACCATACGATTACGCACTTGTCCCTTTGGAAAGGGATAAAATGTTTGTAGAAACGATGATTTCTAGAATTAAATAAATTTAAATGAGTTTTTTTTTTTTTATTTTAATAATGTAAATCAAATATGAATAATTGTTACAACATGGAAAAGTGAAAATTGATAGTAAAATGTAATGTTTTCGATTTATGGAAGAAATCTTTTTTTGACTATCGAATATAAACAAAAACGTCAACTCAATACATTGTTGACATTTGTATGTATTTGTAAATACACTTATTCTCATTGCGTTTATTGAATTTTCAGATATTATTGGATGTAACTTTTTTTTTTAATTTTCAGTTTATAATAATTGTTTATTATCCTTATTAAATTTTTAACACTATATAATTTTTCTTCTTCCTTATAATGAAGTGACATCTGCCAAAAATGACCCAACTATCATCATCATCATCATCATCTACATCATCATTACTTTTACTTCATTCTTCACTTGCCACTGGTAACCAATTTTTTTTTTCTTTTACACATTTTGCACAAAATAATTTGTGATATGCATAAAATACAAAATTCATTCACTATTTTATTTTGATAATTTTTTTACCTGCTGATCCCCATTTTCATGTTCTGATTCAACAACTTCATTTGTATTTAATTGTTCGGCTTCGGTGATATCCGTCAATGCGAGATCTGATTGGTTTGCCTCATCCATGATGATCGGGAGCTCCCGTCGTCGTGTATTTATGATTTTGGTATTTTTCTTCACCACAATTACAATTACTTCTTATATTTTCACGTTCGCATTCTATATATTATATGAAATGAAATGACGATTGACGGACATGGAGACCCGACCGACCCGATTGTTGACTTGACTTGATGGCAATTAACAGAAGAGTTGGGAAAAAAATTGACGATTCTTTTATTTATTTTTTTTTTCTGATGGTGCTTCGTGTTTCGGGTACTAAAATTTTTTTTTCCTTGTTCGTCTTGTCTTAATATACTTGTATTACTTGCGCGCGATTTTATTACAAATTTCCACTTTAACACTTTGCATTAAAATTACAAATTAAATAACAAGGAAAAAGAAAAAAATGTCCTTTGGCACGAATTTTGGATTTTTTTACGTAGAAAATCATTCACAAACACTAATGAAAAGAAAAAAAAAATATACTCTAAAGATGACATTTCAATTAAAGAACGCAAAAAAAAAATAATTCTTAAATTGTAATGCTTATAATGTTTATCGGTAGATGGGGGAACTGTACTATTTTAAAATTTAAGCAGTTACGCTACGAACGGACATAGTACAATTTTCAGTCTAAAATTAAGTCCAATTAAATTTTTTAATTTTATAAATTCTATGCAACAGATCTCTTATGACCACCAATGTAATAGTTACCTAATGCAACTAGCCAGTACAAACGTATACTTGATATAATTTAATTAACAAAGTTTTCAAACAGCAAACAAGTCTCAAAATTTATGACCATAACCATCCATAACTAAATAAGAATTACATATTTCACCATAGATTTTTTTCAATCAAATCCATACATATATTTAAAATAATTAAAACCCCATTTTATATTTAAAAAACATGAAAAATTTATTTATTAAATATATATAAAAAAAAAGGGAAATAAAAATTCTAAATACCCAATAACCCACAATTTTACTGTGCTTTCCTATAAGTTTGTGTGTATAATATTTATATTTAAAAAAATATATATATTAAATGTACAGGTTTAAAGACCAAAATAAGCAAATTAAATTTTAGCTGATCGATGTAATTTCAATGCTTCATTTAAATTATATCCAAAATCTGGATGTACATTTGAGAAATTTTTAACAGCACGTTCTTGAATGAAATGACTTGCATTACTTAAATGACCAGCAATATTTGATACCAAACGTTTTCTTTCTTCTTGTGATAACATATTCCAAAAGTCTGTTACTTGAGCGTAATTATCTTCTGTGTTACCACTACTATAACGATCGACATCTCCAGCAAAATTATCGACATGTGTTAATTTTCTTGTTCGAGCACTTTCTTCTGGTCCACTGAATGAATTTGGGAAATAATTTGGTGCACCACCTTGATTATCTGTAACAGTCATTGGACCATCACGTTGATAATTTTTAACTTGCACTTTATATGGACAATTAACTGGTAATTGTAAATAATTTGGTCCTAAACGATGACGATGAGTATCAGAATATGAAAATAGACGACCTTGCAACATTTTATCTGGTGACGGTTCAATTCCAGGTATCATATGTGCGGGACTAAAGGCAATTTGTTCAACTTCAGCAAAGTAATTACTTGGATTACGATCTAAAACCATTTTTCCAACTGGTATTAATGGATATTCTTTATGTGACCAAACTTTTGTTAAATCGAACGGGTTAAATTTGAATTTTTTCGCTTGTTCATATGTCATCACTTGAATATAGAAGGTCCAACTTGGATAATTTCCTTTTGAAATTGCATTATATAAGTCACGAATTGAATAATCTGGGTCTGTTCCTGATAATTCTTCTGCTTTTTTTACATCCAAATTGCGAATACCTTGATCAGTTTTATAATGGAATTTACAGTAAACTGGTTGTCCATTAGCATTAACCATTTTGAATGTGTGTGAACCATAGCCGTTCATATGACGATAACCATCAGGAATACCACGATCAGAAAATAAGAAACAAACCTAAAAAATCAAAAATTATTCGATTGTTATCTTCATATAGTTTTTCTTTCTAGTATTTACTTGATGCGTTGATTCCGGTCTCAAAGTTATGAAATCCCAAAACATATCAGTATCTTTCAAATGCGTAGCAGGATTACGTTTTTGTGTATGAATGAAGCTAGGGAACAATATTGGATCACGAATAAAAAATATCGGTGTATTATTACCGACTAAATCCCAAATACCATCGTCAGTATAGAATTTAACAGCAAATCCACGTGGATCTCTAACTGTATCAGCAGAACCAGATTCACCACCTACAGTTGAAAAACGGACAGCAATTGGTGTACGTTTTCCAACTTTTTCAAATACTTTTGCAGCACAATATTTCGTTATATCATGAGTAACTTCGAAATAACCAAAAGCACCAGCACCTTTTGCATGTACGACACGTTCTGGAATTCGTTCACGATCAAAATGTGAGAGTTCATCTAAGAAATTGACATCCTGTAAAAGTACAGGACCTTTTGGTCCAACAGTTTGTGTAGCATCACGAACACCGATTGGTGCACCAGAACCAGTAGTAACTGTAGATTGACCCTGATATAAAAACAAAAAGTTACAGTAAAAAATAAAAAACAAACAATAAAATCTTTTAAAAATGTTTATTACATTCATATAAATTAATTTAAGTAAATGGTATTGAAATTAATTTTCTAAAAACGTTACACAGTAATTCTAGAATATCCCATTCATTAAAAATTAATATGTGAATTTATGCACATTTTAAAAAACAAATCAATAAAAAAAGAAACAATCAACTATGAATTGTTGTGAAAATTTAATTACTAAGTTTATTTGAATAATAGACATGTACAGTATTTATGAAGAAAATTTTATGCCTGTAGTGTGAGTGCCAGTTCGATATATTATATACATACAATGAATGTACCTACGTGATTGGATTCTCTTTTAAATTTACATGCCTGTTTACTTATGTTATTTTGCATAACATTAAAAAAAAATCACGTCATTGTTAATCATTAGCATTTGTTTATGATAGACCTAAAAAGTCAATCGGTTAAATTTAATTTTTATGTAATTTGCCATTATTCTTCCCTTTTTTTTAATTTTGAATTTTCTTAATGTTCCAGAACTAATTTCGCTCTTAATTCTAAAGGATTATCATAAATAAATTTATTACTTTTTATTTTGCAAAAAAAAAAAAAAAAAATTTAATAAAATTATTTACGATTGCGTAATATCTGACTGATATCGAATTTTTGTAATTTCATTGTCAAAGTTTGTATTTCATCTAAACTGGTTTAATTGCATGAATTTAATCATCATTTAATGATTAATGTGCAATTGAATTTTTGTACATTTTTTTTTTAAATTAAAAAATAACAAAGCAATGAATTTGTATTTCTATACGAGATCAGCAATTAACGTTCTGACTAGACCAGACATGACTGTTTAAATTATTTTCTATGCGAAATCTATTCTATGTATAATTTCTTAGGTATTTTGTGTTTGTTTTTAAACAATTCAAGTTTCATATGTATACATAGGTATAGTTGATAATCATGAAATATCATTTTACTTGGCATAATGACCTTCAAATTCAATTTACAATTCTACTATAAAGTCAATTCTAGTCTAGTTTTAAAGCAATTTTTTATGCCCAACAAAAATATTTTTCATTTTATTGAAGAAAAATAAAAGAACAAAAATAAAAAAAAAACAAAATGTGCAATTGAAATTGTGTCAAAGACCAATGAACCTGTTTTATTATTTTTTTGATATAATTTATAAACGTTTACTTTAAAACAAATTTTTTTTTTCTGATTTACTATACCACGCATATTATGCTAAATAATAATGAGATAAAGTACAACCGTTGGTACAACATTCAAGTAGGTAGAGTGCACATACTATATAACAAATGTATACTGAAGTTTTCTATGAAAAATAAATGTACAACAATGTTTAATTTGATTTTAACCGTTTTCTGAATTGTATCAACAGAAATGATATAAATGAAACTCAAAAAGCCCAATATAAACGAGTTAAAAATGCAATATAAAATAAAAAAACAAAAGTAAAACCATAATAATATTCGATAAAAAAAAAAACTGGTTAAACGACATTTCGGTATTTCGATCAACAAAATAAAAAACTAAAAAAAATAATAAATAAATAAAATGTGAAAAGAGAAACATATAAACACCATACGAGCTTATCATATTTTGCTTTATTTATTTTTTATTTATTTGTACTTATGTACTTTCATCATTAAAAAAAAAGAAAAAAAAAAAAGATTTTAATGTTTCTGTTATATATACCTACATAGATATATTTCAAAATTTCATACTGATAACATTCTATAATACACAAACTCTCTACATATAAGCAGATGTTTATTTTTAATAATGATAGATTTAATAGATGTTTATTTTTATTTTGTTTTCTATAGATAAAGCATTTTGTTAATTATAGAAAATAACATGATTGTTTATTTACAAAAACATACGAAAAAAAAGTTAAAGGGTATTTTTAAATATGTATATAACACAATTTAGCCGGTTAATTCAATTTTAATTGTAACACAAATAATTTACAAAGTAAAAATAAAACTATTCTTATTTATAAAATATGTATATTCCATTCAATTGTTTAGATGCACACGTAATTCTAATTTTAAATTCGTGACAAATTAATCAAAAAAAAAAAAAAAAAAATGAAAATATTAATTTACAGTAAACAGTTACTAATTTTTTATTTATTTATTAATTAACGTTTATAGTTATAATTTGAGTTGTTTTGTACACACTGTACAAATGAATGAGAGAAAAACAAAATTTAAACATTAATACAATGAAAATTCATTTTAATTTTCTTTTTTTGATAAAATATCTATCGCACAGAAAAAAGATTAAAATTAATAGTAACTACTAATTACATAAATCGTTATTAATTTTTTTTAATTGATTGTCGGTAGATAAAAGAAAAAATGAATTTTTGCAAAATTAAGTAAATTAATACCTTTTTACGATATCTCTTTAATGTTAACCAATAATCTCTAGCTGTTGTCAATTGCCCTAAATCAATATCATCATGATCACAAGAACATGTAGTAAATAGAATATTTAATATAATTGATTTAGCTTCTTCAGTTTTTTTATACCAATTACAATCAATATTTTTTGATGATGGTGAATCATGACAAACTACATCCCATAAATTTTTTCTTTTTAATAATATTTTTAATTCATATTCCCAAATTTCTTCACAATTTTCATTATTTCTGTTATCATCATATAAATCACTTTTTTTAGTAAAGAATTTTTGAAACATTTTTTATGTATAAAACTATGAATGTTGATTTATTGACTATATCGAAATTTAATGTTTTTAAATAAATTTAAATTGTTTTTTTTAAATTTTAATTAAAATTTTAATAAGATATTAATTCTTTAAATGACAAAATATTACTAAAATCATAAAATGCATTTAATAATTAAATTTATATGTATTAAATACGGAATTAGGTGTTCCTTGACAAAAAAATAAAAAGTAAGTACCTACCTAAATATGTTTGTACCCATAATAATAAAACAATTAAAATAATTTCACGAATTAAAGATTTGCATGAATGACTTTTATTTGTTTCGGATGATTGATATCATTGTAAAGTTTTCGTATTGTTCTAAAAAGGACAAAAACTGCAATTTATTTTGCAGAGAATTTTTTATTTTTTAGAAATAACATTTTTGAAGGTCAAAATATTTAATTTTTTATTTTATAATTTTTTTATGGTGTTAAAACAAAAAAAACTGAGATAATTATAAAAATTATTCTAACATATAAATCATGTATGGAGAATCTAGATTAGCTTTTTTGTCCAAAATTAAGAAAAGTAAACAAAAGTGTTTTAAATTTAACACATAGGTACATACTTACAAGACAAAATCCATCACAAATGTAATAGACTTTTTTTTTCAAAAGGCCTTAATAGTTTTTGTTTTTTATTAATAACATGTCATTAAAATCAATTGAAATTTTTGTCGTTAATCTTTTGCAAATCATTGTATATAATTAACATACAAAAAATAAATTTACTTTTTATCTAATGCTACCTACATATAAATGAAATATTAAAAATAAAAAAATTTGTTGTAAAGTGAAATATCAAGTATTTTATGAAAATGTGTAAATAAATAAAGTAAATATCTTAGACTGTACCCCTTACAGTATGAGCCTCTATGGTCATTAGATATATGTATATAGGGGTATCCTCTTAAAACTCCATGGAAATTTAATGTAGATAAATTACAGTGGATTACCTAGAAAATACCCCAACCGAACTGTAGAATAACGTTATCATTTTATTTTTATATTCTTATCAAAAAGCACTTTAGCCTTCATATAACTTTTCAATAGTAAAAAAAAACAACGGCTTATTAATTTGATCAAACTTTTTTTCTGATAGAAAAAAAAATGCAAGTAATGATATTAAGTAGATACTACTTGATTTTAATTTGAAATTCAAATTAATATTATGACATATACACAAAATATAATGGAAATCACAAAAATAAAAAGTGAATAAATAAATATATTAAAATATTCTCATTCCTCACCTTTACATTTTTCGCATAATCATTTAATTGATTATCAGCTGGTTCTCGTCCCATTGTTTAGTAAATTATTTTATTTAAATTTCAAAGCACAAAAAATTTTAAAATTTAATTTAATTTTATATTTTATAAATTCTTAATAAATAAATTCTTTTTATTGTGAAATTAATTTCAAACAGCACTCGAATTACGGATTAAAAACACCAAACATTAACAAAATTCCACAATATAATAATAACAACAGCCGATTTTACGTTCCTTTTTATACATATTGGACTATTGGACTATTAGGGACAATTGGAATTGAAGCAGTGAATGGAACTGTCAAATAAAAATCGATAACAGATTCATTCGAAACCAGTGCTATCGATTTCAAAAACTTAATAACAGTATTACACGTTCAAAAACAAGTTCTTTTTAAAATGTTGTCTAATTACGATACTTTTAAACATTTTTCCAGGTACTTTCGTTAGGATTTTTGAAATTTTCGATGAGGTTGAGGCTTCAATCAAGTCACAATTGTTAGTTTTAATTTTTATTCACCAAGTTTTATTATTTTCAACTAAAAAGTGAATAGGGAGTAAGTGCAAGTGGTACTTTTTGTTTATATTCATTTGTTTACATCCACACGTCAATACTCGTCAATACAAAAAAAAAAAAACAAATTAATTCCACCATGTGATTTTGATATCTTTCTTTTCCATTCTGAATAAATTGTTTTGTTTTGTTGTGATGACAATTTGGTGATTTTTTTTTTCTACGTCGGTACGGCATATAAATACTGTTTGATTTGAGTAAAGTATGTGAATTAAAAATTGTTTTTACAAGTAAAACACACATTTTTGCATTTTAATTATATTTTATTATAAATAAATCGGTTTTGAAAATGTCAATCATAAAAATTTTAAAAGGAATAAGAAACCATTGGAAGAAATCAGCATTTGCAACTGGTGCTTTTGCATATGGAATATCATATGCAAATGAAAGATATGAGTAAAAGAATAAATTTTGATTTTAATTTTTATAAGTAAATTTTAAAAATTTCACGTACTTAATTTAATTTATTTTTTAAAGAATAAATAAAATCATGAGAAAATATTGTGAAGAGGCTGTAAAATACGGAGATCTACCACAAGATGTAACGGTACCATTGAAACGTGTTGTAGTAATACTGAATCCAGCTGCTAATAAAAAATCAGCAGAAAAAACGGTTTGTCTAGATTTTTCTTCTTAATAAAATCATTAATTTTTTTTCGAATTGTAATGATTTTATTTTTCCCAAATCCTCAAATTTAGTTTAAAAAATACTGTGAACCAATTTTACATTTAAGTGGAATGCTTGTTGATGTTATAAAAACGGATTCAGAAGGACACGCAAGACGTTACGTAGAAAATATGAATAAATTACCTGATGCAATATTAGTTGCTGGCGGTGATGGTACATTAAGTGAAACAATTACTGGCTTAATGAGAAGATCAGTAAATGAGAAATGCCCAATTGGTGTATTACCATTAGGACGAACAAATTCTGTTGCACAAAAGATACATAATACATTGAAATTGAATTCTAATGGTTTAGATGAAGTACACGGATTAGCTGAAACAACGATGTCAGTAGTTCGTGGTAGAACACAAAAGAAAGATGTTATGAAAATTGAGGTGATAACAGAAAATGAGAGTGAAAACAATGAAGAATCAAAGAATGAACCATCAAAACCAATTTTTGCAATGAGTTCATTACAATGGGGTGCATTTCGTGATATACAATCGTTAAGAGATAAATATTGGTACGTTGGACCATTCCGAGAATATGCTTCAGCATTGTTTAACGCATTTAATAATAACTTAACATGGAATTGTAAGGCAAAAATAATTTACACTCCACCATGTCCAGGATGTAGTAATTGTTATGTAAAACCACAAAAACAAATTTTAACGACTGGAAGATGGTGGTCACGTTTTATACCAAAATTTAGTAGTACACGACAAACATTAGCTGCTAATACATATAATGAGCCAGATTATTCTAAAATAAAAAATGAAAATTGTTCACAACAAAATCAAGTAGAAATTAATCCAGTAGAAATTGTTCTCTCAGCCAATGATAAAAATAATACAATAGAGAATATACCAAAATTAGAAATTTTTGTTAAAAATTCATTTAAATCTAGTTTTGATTTCATTACAGAATACTGGGAACGAATAAAAACACAAGAAATTAAAAGTAATAAAGAAATAGAAGCTAGAACTATTGAATTAATACCAGAAAATATGAGTACAGACAATAATGAAATATTTTATTCAATTGATAGTGAGGCATATGAAGTGAAGCCAATTAAAATTGTTTTATTACCTAAAGTAATAGAATTATTTACTTCATAGTTCATAATATTTAATTTATAAATAAAACTTAAAGTGCTTTTAAATTTTTATGTGGTATTCTACACTAAATAAAAAATTTCGTCTTATAAAGTTAAAATCTAAACAATATTTTATTGACACAAAATTAGAGGTTTTACAATCTTAGGTTTACAATTCAATACGATATAATATAATGGCCATAAAAATAAAAAAACAAAAATTTTTTCAATGTATTTCAGTAATTAGTAAAATTTATGCATTACTTTGAATAATATTCAATATAACGAACAGTTTTACAAATTATGTGTTCTCTGCTGGTCCATCGGGAACATTATCTTCTGAAAGCATTGTAATTATCCATCTAGATGCTTCTGGTCCAAGCCATAGAATTCCTACTAAACACGCTTCCAAAATTCCCAATAGTACACCAGCTAAAACATCTAATAAATGATGACGATACATTAGGACACGAGAGAATGATACACAAAATGCCCATGTAAAAATTGGTAACCAAAAAAATGTTGATAATGGATATATGATTGTGAAAAAACCAAATACATAAAATGCTCTTGATGCGTGACCAGATGGAAAACTAAATTTATCTGGACCAATTGAGAACATATCATCATTTATAGTTGGTCTTCGTCGTCGTGTTGCTGCTTTTATTAATGCAACAAATATAATATCCAAAATTAATCCAAACATCATATTAACTTGCATTTGATATAAATCTTTATTATTAATCAAATAACAGAATGTTAACCATCCACATAACCATAATATACCATGACATGAAATTTCTAAAAATTTACAATGCACTTCTAATGAACGAACTGGTATAAAATTTAAAATATTTGCAACTATATTTTTTGTTATCATAACATCATATTCTAAAATCTTTTTAATAATTGGTGGTATTTCACGTTTCTCATCATCAAGACGTGTCTTATAATCCATCTGCAAATAAAATATCAAGTTAAAATAAAAATTTATTCCAATACAAACATGTAAAATTTACCGTAGACATTTTTAAGATGAAAAATTTTCTGTGATGAAATTTAATTTAAGTGATCACAATACGAACGACCAGATAAAAGTGGATAAAAATAAAAACAATTCGTTGTCAATTATAATATAAGTTAATAACAATACAAAAACAACTTGATAGCATAACAACTGTGAAGTGAACTGTCAACTGACTCATCCAATGTGATCCAATGCTTAGTCAGGTACAGGGTACAAGTTAAAGGCTAAAGCAAAAGTATATAGATTTATGAACGTAGTATCCATCGTATATGCAAATTGCAAATAGCTTTATCCAAAATAGAAACGCAACGTAACGCGCTGGTTCGTTGAATTTTACTTAACGTTACGTATTTTTGACATTTGAACCAAAATAGAAACGTATACATACGTATACATACCTGTAAACAGCTGTTACAAATTACATTGACAACCTAAATATTTTGTTATAAACAGAAATGAATGTAAACAATGAATGAATGTGCATATAGTTGATGAATTAAAAAAAAATTTTTCTTGATAATTTATTATTACTTTAACCACAAAATTTAAAATTAAACTCAGAAAAAATATTTCATTTTTCTTTTTATTTAACATTTCTCAAATGATTTTAAAAAATTTTTTAAATAAAAATTTTTAAATGTTTAACCTTAAACGTGCGTAATCTTAAACGTGCGTAACCTTAAACATGCGTAACTTCAAATGTACGCATACCTTACTTTTAATGCTTCAAACTTAAATAGACGTATACTTACGTGAACTTACGCACGTATTATTCGATTCTTACCGAACTTATACGTACGTAAATTTGACATTTTGAAGCGAACGAAACTTGACGAACGTAAGTTAACGTCTATTTAAGTTTGCCTTATGGGTTTCAATGTATTCGAACCTAGCGTCGCGTTGCGTTACGTCTTATTTTGGGCCTAGCTAATACAATTGGTTTGGTATGGTATCCATGATCCAGTATCCATAATTATATGGATCTTGATTCTTGGTATGCTGACTTTTACATTAAAGATAAAAACTTATGAAGCACTTTCCACTACTTCCAGTGTATCGGGTGAAGGAAGTGAGGCGTGTATCAGGTAGCCCAAAGGTACCGTGCAACCTCATACACACCTCACTTCCTTCACATGGTGTCTCATACGACAATTTTTCATATATGGATTGGTATTTATTTACACATATGATTTTATCGTTTACGTTTATCGAGCGAAATATGGTGAGAAAAACATATGGAAATGGAATAGAACAACGCCATATTTTTGTAGAAAGAAAGTTTATTGTTTCACAGTTTCTAGCACTGAATAAAAACACTGTCATATAAAACAATTAGAAGAGCTTGAGGAGTCTGCAATTTGAAAAGTATTTTTTTTTTTTAAATTTTAATTTGCTAAAATTTAATGTAATTAAGTTATTTATAGTATTAATGAAGAATTTGTCAGACTTATAAAGGTAATTATAAATTTGTTATCTATATTGAAGTATTTCTGAATGAATTTAATTATTTTTGGATATTCAGTCTTTTTCTAAATAAAAAAATGGCCGATCTCGATGCTGTAAATCTCGGCCTCGATGAAAATGAAGCAGACATAGCAGAAGAATTACAAGATTTTGGTGATTCTTTTGATACACGAAGTGAAGCATCAGCTGAAAGTTCAAGTAGTTCAGCAACAAATCCAAGTATTAGCTCAGTGAGTACGGATTCGTCAATGAAATCGAAGAACCGGCGTGCACACTTGAAAAGAGAAAGATCAGTGAATGGAGCTGGCGGAGCAGGTAATAGTGCTGGAGGTGGTGTTGGAAGCGGAAGTGTAGGTGGTAATACTAATCAAACAAATATAAATAAAAAGAAAAATACTAATAATAGTAATAAAAATTCTGATTATGATGAAGATAAAAATGGTGAGAAGAGCCCTAGATCTAAAGTTAAAAAGACGACAACAAATTCAACAGCAACAAATCATTCAAAGCACAATTCAAAATCTTACGATTACATGACGAAGTTAAATTACTTATTTCGTGATACCAGATTCTTTTTAATTAAATCGAATAATTCAGATAATGTTGCATTGGCAAAAAGTAAAAATGTATGGTCTACATTACCACAAAATGAAGCAAACCTGAATCAAGCGTATAAGGAAAGTCGAAATGTACTTCTAATATTTTCTGTTAATGAAAGTGGTGAGTGTAATAGAACATTTTTATTTTTCTGCATCTATTTATTACATTGATTTAGTATTTTCCTTTTATTCTTTACAATAATTTTAAAAGTGTTTGTGGATTTTTTTTAGATTCTTTGATTCTTAGATATTAGATTATTTTTGTTTTTTAATATTTTTAAACTTCTTTTCCATAGGAAAATTTGCTGGGTTTGCACGAATGTCGGGTGAATCTCGTCGTGGTCTTCCATCAGTTCCATGGATTTTACCACCGAGTATTTCATCAAAAGCACTTGGTGGTCTTATTGAAATCGATTGGATATGCAGAAAGGAGTTATCATTTACGTGTACAGCACACTTGTATAATCCATGGAATGAAGGTAAACCAGTTAAAATAGGTAGGGATGGACAAGAAATCGAACCAAAAGTTGGAGCAGAATTATGTAGATTGTTTCCTGAAGATGAGAGTGTTGAATTAACACCGATTCTCAAAAAATCGAAGGAAAATGCAAGAATTCTTCGGGAAAAGAGTGTACGTGTTAATACGTACAAAGGACCTCAAAGAGGTCCTTCACTTCGTGGTAGAAATTTAGGCGGATTACGTGGAAAGAAATCATTTACAATGAATCGTAACAAAATTTCTGGTAGTGGAATCCCACCACCACTACCACCTCCAGTCCCTTATAAACGTCCTTCTTCACCATATAATAGAGATAGAGGATTGCCGCCATGGGAACGTTATGTCACACCAGCAGCAGCAGCAGAGGCCTACGTTGCAGATTACATGCGTACTATGCAACATCAACTACCTCCAATGCCGTATGTTCCGCCGGCAGCATTTGCTAATATGATGCCTCCAAATAGTACTGCTGCGGCTGCTGCAGTTTATGATGCTATACCACCGCCGCCACGTTATTATGATGGACCACCACTTCCTGATTATTTACCACCAACTCCACCAATTCGGCCACCACCACCAGGTTATGAAAAACGATCATCATTCAATCGTTCTGTTGAAGATTTTCTTTGGAAATCAAATGATAGACCATCAATGCCAGGGGGAGGCGGTCCTCCTCCTGGTGGAAATACAAGTGGAAATAGTGGAAGCAATTTTCGTAACAGAGATTTTCATAATAGAGGACGTGATCGTGGTAGAGACCGAAAATCTTATGTTGATCGTGAACGTAGTTCTCGTGATAGAAGCCACCATCGCAGCAGTTATAGAGATAGACGATGATCATTTAAATATTAGAATAACACAGTGTTATTTTGTCCTATTTCAATTGTCACATTTTTTTAAATATAAAATATAATAGGATGAACTGTTTTTAAAAGCAATCAATTATTTCAACATGCGATACAAAATTAAACAAAAAGGAAAAAAAAAGTTATGGTTTTATGTGAAAAAAAAAATTATTTTTGTCAAAATTAAACGGAACTTCAATGTATTAGTATCACACAAAAAAAATAAAAAATAAATAAAATGAAAAAATAAAGTTTCAAAATTAAAGTAATAAAATATTTAAGAATCTATCTGCTGCAAGTGAAAAATTAACTATAAAAAATATATAGAATTTAAAAAGAAAAAAAAATGATAAAAAAATAGTTTCCTAAAAAGTATGGCAAATCCTTTAAGCGTTTGTATTTTTCAATTAATTGTAATTGATTAATAATTGATTTTTTTTTATACATACATTACATATTCATACATATAAAATTACTTTGGTTTTTATAATAGTGACATAATGATAAAATAATAATTAATTAGAAATGTAATTTAATTTTTAAACAAAGAGAAATATATATTTAACGACGAAAGACAATTCAAAGTAATTTATTATTATTATTATTATTATTATTTTTAAAAAAATGTATTATGGTTATACATGCATATATTTGTATGTATTACATACAAATATGAATAATTATGATTCTGCTGCCTTTTTACGTTTATACATTACATTAGTTTGTAGTAAAGTAATGAGAAAAAAAAAAGATTTTGGTATTAAAAGGACTTTCTCTAAAACAAAAAGTAATAAAGCAAAAATTTTAAGTATATAATATGTTAAATTAAAATGAAAAAAAAAAATTAATAAAATTCCCGTACAGACATTCCTTTTCTGAATAAAAAATGCATACTATATTACATATGAAGCAATTCTAAATTTTAATTTTAAATGAGAAATTTTATGGGTTTATTATTTAAAATGAAAATGAAATAAATAAATGAATAAATCAGTGTAAAGAAAATGAAGAAGGACTCACTTTTGTGTGCATTATTGTTATGGTGGCTTTTATTTAAGCAATGTTAATTGCTATATATATTGTAAAAGAAAAATGAATATCTGAATATTGGTAGTTGATTTTATGTACATACATATTTTTTTGTTCAGTGATTTTCTTTTTTTTTTTTTTTAAGAAAAAAAAAAGGACTTAATATAGACTTTCTTTAAATATTTTTCTCTCTTATAAACTTTAAAAAGAAGAATATGTGATTACTTTCGTTATTATGGTTTTATTACCTGATTATTCAAATTTCTTCAATTTGTACGTGCATTGGTTTACATCGTTTTTTGTTCACATCATGGGAAATTACTATGTAGTGAAAATTTCTCTCCTCCTTTTCAGGAAAAAAATAATTTTTTTATTTATCAAAATATATAAATTTTCTTTGATTTTAAATAAAAGAATTTTTAATTTCAGGATTCATTTAGATTTACAATTAAATTAACATCTTTGCAGCATAAATTTTATTCTTCAAAAATGAAAATACATTAATGGAATTTACAAAGTTTTTTATGGCATTTAGGAGCAGGTATGTTGTTAACAAAATTTCTTGTTATAATTCTTTGCTTTATATTTTCTTTAAATAATTGAACATTCTTATATTTGTATTCAATGCTTGTTTTTTTTTTTTTTGTTTTTGTTTTTTTTTTTACTTTTTAGATCTGAACATCTACTAAGGCTGTGTTTGAAACTAGAATACGATAACAAGACTGGAAATTTTAAAGGCTGTGATTATAACAAAGTACCTTCTTATATCATCACATATGAAGATATAAATTAATATAGAGGACTAAGACGTTTTTTTTTACAAATCGATTTTTTTTTTGAACAGAATTATTTTATACAAAAAATACAAAAATATTTTATTATTAATTGAATTTTAAATTATACTTCGTTATGGAGTTATGACTAGAAATTCTTCATGGAATATTAACGAAATATTTATGAATTGTTGTTTTTGATTGCTTTTGTTAAAAAGCTATATTATAACAACGTTAAATGTTTCTAAATACTGGTATGACCTATAAGATTAGAGGGTATACTTGGTGATGCTCAACCTTTTCCAACAAAACACAAAATATATTAGAATAATTTTACATAAATATTTGAATTTTTGGTTTTAGTATTTAATGTATTATGTACATGTTCATATACATATATGAATGTAACTAGTAAGACGGTTATTAGCTGTACAAATTAAATTAAGTGAAAATGTTGAAGTACACAGCAATATTTTTTTAAGCTGGACACTTTGGCCAGTAATCGAACAGAGATCTAAACTTGATGAGAATAGCAATGTTACTAAAATTGAAGAAGGCCAGGAATATCTGAAAAATAAAAAAAAAATCTGTGGAGAATTTTAAGTCTAATGCCGGGTGTTTTCAAATCTCTTGTTAACTAATCGCTACTTAAATCTATATATATTAATTTATTATATCCAGTTCTTAATAACTTCAGTAAGAGAGTAGAAAAATTGAAAATAAAATATCTATTTCAATTTCAATTCATTTAATATTATCTGATCACTTATACTTTAGGGAAAATCGTTTTGAAATATTTTGAACATTATATGTTTAAAAACGAAATTCAAGACAACGTTTAGGAGATTTTATTTATGAACATCATGTTATTTTACAATATTTCAATGCCATTATATTTTATGTTAGGTATTGTGGACTTCGAGAATATAAGTAAATTGAAACCAGCTGGTGCTTAGTTTGTAATCTCAACAGATCTAAACTACATCGAAACAAAAAACTAAAAACAATTTTAGATGAATTATATTCCATTTTTTAAGTATTTTCACTATAGGCCTTATGGGTGTATATATGTACATGTGTCTTTTTTCTTTTCTCAGAATTTCTAATAAGAGCATTCCACGAGAAATGTTATCACAATTCTTAAAGTTCTCATACAATATGAAGAAAACTTTTAAAATATCAATATACAACGATGTGAAATGGTACTACCAAAGAAGGTACTACTTTTCATAGTTTCCAAAAGGACCGTAGTGAAAATATTTAAAAAATGAAGTATAGCAGCAATTAATAGTTATCACTAGGATAAAACGAAAGACAGAAAGAATCTGACTAGTAATATGAATCTTGATTTATGAAAAAATTGTTTTTTTTTTTAAGATTTTTTCTTGGAGTTCATACTCTGTAATACGTACAAAGATGGTTTCTACACATATTTTATAAACATGATAGTGGTATACAAAAGCTGCTATAAAAATTTAATATATAGCAGTTTATTATTGCAGCTTGTAACCATAGTTTACAACAATCTAGTTGTAGTGTGTCTCCACTTTCAGTTACAATTACAAACTATAGTTCGAATTTTTTTTGGAATTAGTTTTTATTATCCTACCAATATTTGTTTCTTTTTTTCATGATTCCATAAAAAGATGACCGACTAGCCACGAAATAAATCTAAAATTGAGTAATAAACTTGCGTCAATGGTATACACATCCCATCCATGGAAATATTTAAGCATTAAGATACTGATCGGTATTTTTAAAAAATTGAATTATTCGATATGTAAAAGACTTCTGCAGTTATGATAAATTTGATTCGAGAAAAAGGTTCTTATGGTGTGCTTTTTTCTAATATTTTTAACAATTGTTAATGAAATATGAAAATTTCTACGTCTTTTTTCTCGCATTGAAAGCCTACTATCTCCAATTAATTTTCAGATCTGATTCCAATAAAAAATTCGAATAGTTAATAAATACGAGTTGTTAAATACAACTGATAAGGATTATTATAGTAAAGCAAACAAGTAAATTTCAATTTAAATTAAAAAAATTTTATTTTTCCATTTTTATTTCAATGGTATAAATCTAGAACTGTGAGTAGCACCAATACCTGGTCTACCGTGTTTTACAGGTTTATAAGTAATTGAAAATTCACCCAAATAATGACCAATCATTTCTGGTTTAACTTCAATTTGACTGAATGTTTTACCATTGTAAACACCAATTATTGATCCAACCATTTCTGGTACAACAATCATATTTCTTAAATGGGTTTTAACTATGGCTGGTTTTTCACCTGCTGGAGCTTCTTTCTTTGCTTTCCTTAATTTTTTGATAAGGGCCATTGGCTTACGTTTTAATCCTCTAGAAAAACGCCTTCTAGCTCGGCTATGCATTAATTCTACCAATTGATCATTTGGCATGTCCAAAAGTTGGTCTAAATCAACACCACGATAGGTAAATTTTCTGAATGCACGTTTTTTCTTCAAAGTTTCTTCAGCTTCTGCCATGTTGTATGTATTGTGCTAAAATCAAAATTATTTATGTATAATTAGAAAATTTTAAATCATATTAATAATTAAAGTAATAAATTGAATTTACTCTTTATATTTTGTCAAAATTTAAATTAATTTATTTAAGTATAACACAATATGGACTCACTTGTTTCTTGACGAGTTGAAAAAGAAAAAGAAAGGTTATGATGACATAGAACAGAAATGACAACTTAACAAACAAAAATTCGATGATTTACATGTTTAGTTGGTTTGACATAAATATACGATTTGAATACAATCATAGCATTGCCAGGCTAAATAAGTTTTTATTTTACTCAAAATGAGTGTGCGGCTCATGATTAAATCAACGGATTTGAGTTTGTGATTTCATTAGCCCATCAGTCTGTTGCTACTGAAGAAAAACATCCAAGAAATATTACCGAGTATCCAATGACACCGTCAACGCCAATTTCATTACCGGTGACAGTTTCCTTTACGTCTACGACATAGTACAGTACTAATGAGTATGGTACGTCGGCGAAAAAAAAGCTTCAAATTTATTATCTGGTAATTCTGTGGTTTGTATATTGGATAATTTTTGCAAAATAATTTCTTGAATGCCGTTGAAATAAAAAATATATAGAATATTTGGTAAATTCAAAATTGCTGTTGATTAATTTCCTGGTAAATGGAACTGAAACTCAAGTGGAAATTGAAACACTAAGCCAGAAGACAGTTTTTGAGTTTTTAGAACAATTGACAAAGAAAAATCATTTTAATAGAATGAAAATGACAGAAATAAAAGAAAAGAAGTAATGAATGAAAATGATAACATTGCTACCTAATGCTCTGCACACACAATTCAACCTCAACGCCTTATACCTTTTATTAGTCGAGCGAGTCGAGTAGAATATGAAGTTGTCTCGTTCGTATTTCACTCACACAGTCACACCACACTACACCACAGGTCACAGGACAATCGGTAGCTACCTTTTTGAAGTTTGCCAAAAAATTGGATTCACAATGAATTGAGTCTTTAATGTTTTGTTTGCGTTAGAGAAAGAATTAGACAAATAGTTTGTATCGTGTATAATTAAGTTGAACTTGATTCTTGATTTCGACTTTTGTTTGAAAAGTCTTGTGGTGGATTAATACCATGTAGTTAACAAAATTAATTAATTCAATACGTTGGACTGTGTATAAAGCATGAGATTGTAAAAATTCTGTTGTGTTGTTGTTGTAATTGTAAATTTGATTTTATGGATTTGCGGTTCGGTTATTATTTGATACAAAACAAACAAATGCACAATGATGTGATACGATGATCATGATACTGTATAATCGAATTAGAAACTTGGTCGGTGATAAAAAATTCAATGTAAATAAATATGTGTAAAAGTGTTGAAAAAATTATATCAAAAAAATAAACAGCGAAATTATAATCATAAATAATTTTATGTGTATGTGTATAGTAAATCGTGTATAAATGTATTTACATTTCCGATTGGATTGGAGTAAAAACGTAAAGAGAATTGATATGAAAGAAAAACTGAGTAGAGTTACAAAAGTAAAGAAAATATAAAATTAAAGTTGAATTGGATTTGAATTTGAATAATATATTGGTTGAATTGATGTCGTGTCGTGGCGACATATAGTGGATGAGTGATTTTTGTTTTGCAAATTTTCTTCATTTTTATTTAAAAATTTTATAATTTAAAAAATATAAAAATAAAGAATATCGATTAAAATTTAATTATGTACTATAAACAGGCTATATTCATTCATTAATTTTAAATAATTTTAGAAGACATTATTGCCTCTTGCAAAGCATTCATCATGGTGTAGTGCATTGTTGTGTGTGATATACATATTTGAATTATTAAATAATTATTGATGGAAAACCAATTTTGTACATTAATCGCAAGCAGTTATTTCTAATTTTTTTTTCGATTTCTTAGTTACTTTTTTTTTTAATATTTCGAATGTATTTCAAGTGATATTTTAAAATATTTATTTAATTTTATATTTTGCCCTCATTTATTAATTTTTTTCAATATTATATTTGTGTATTCTTTTAATTTTTAGATTGTGTTTGTTTTCTAAACTTGCATACATACATATACATATATACATATACACATGGTATATACGCGCATACACATGTACGTATGTGTGTACTTTATAACAGTATAATTTTGTTTTTGTTTTTCGGCTACTC
This sequence comes from Anthrax anthrax, assembly GCA_963971155.1. Lineage (NCBI taxonomy): Eukaryota > Metazoa > Arthropoda > Insecta > Diptera > Bombyliidae > Anthrax > Anthrax anthrax. The sequence goes on from OZ020120.1 coordinate 21,726,329, forward strand.
TATACAATATATTGTTCTTTTATCAAAAAAATTTTTTTGTTTTTGTGTTTTGTTGCCAAACGCATACATGTACGTATATAATTTATGATGTTTTGATACAACAAAAATTAAACTTCCATCATAACAGTAGGTATATGTGCAATTTAATGTTTTCTTATATGTGAAATTTTCTCTTCTTTCTTTTTCTATATACAAAAATAAGAATACACAAAAGGAGCAAAGGAACTGAAAAAAAAATTGTTACTTGTTTTTGTAATTAAAAGTTGTTCATTTATTCTGAAATGTCGATGAACGAAAATGAAATAGTAAATAAAAGAAAATTTTGATAATTGATGGTAACATAACGTAAATACAAAGAATTTTTATACCTGACGTACGTGTGTGTACATATAGTGAAATAAAACAAAAATTAAAAAATAAAACGAAAAAAAAAGTCTACAGTAGCAAGAAAAACGCCGAAAGTGTCAAACTATAGTGTCCAATTTATATAAATTTAAAAAAAAAAACACAAGTTTTGCATTATTTGCTGAAATAAAATAATTATTAAATTAAAAATAACAAAATATTCAGAACAAACAACAAAAGTATTAATTTCAATGAATTCAATATAAACATGAAAATATTTATTTCATCGTAAATTGTTTTTTTACAAATAAATTAAATGCAAAATGAATTTTTATATTTAAATGCAAAATTTAATTGTAGATACTTGTGTATACATTTAATACACAATACCGAATAAAAAAGAAAAAAAAAACGTATAAGTGAATTATTTATTTTTATTATCAAGATTTTTCTTATTAGAAAATTGATAAAAGATTTTTTATGGGTTATTATATATAAGAAGTCAATATATTCAAATAATAAGACAAATTGATTTACAAGGATTGCATTTTAATAACAGAAAAGATTTTGGAAAAAATATTTTTAAAGGTAATTTTTTTATGTATATTTCTTTTTAAAGTTATGTCTAGATTTTATTCAATGTGCATAAAAAATCTCTTCCGTCTTTTGTTTTTTTTTCTTCCTCTTCTTTTTATTTTAATAAAACTTGATTTCTGGGTGGGACAAGAAAATTTTTCTATTATTTTTTTTTTCCTTTTCGTTTTTTGCTTTTTCTTCGTCTTGTTTAAACTGATTCTAAAGCGCATGTATCAGTTTTAAAAAGGTTTTTTTGTATTTTGTTATAGTGTCTGGTAAATATTGAACAAAAGTTAAATATATATACCTACACCCATTTATAATAATAATAATGATAATAATATAATAAAAACAAACACATCAATAAAAGAGAATAAAAACGTGTTATAAAATTTTTAATATGTACATTTGTACATAATTATAGTATTTTTCAAACACTTTTAAAACGTATTATGTCTATAACTAATGAATTTGTTTTCCTTTTCAAAAAAAAAAAAATCTATGTAGGTATACGTACTTATATCTTTAAAGATATGTTTTAATTCAACTGCGTATTAATGTACGTATGTATGTATATGATATCATATCATTCGAATTACTTTTTAAGTCCGTAGTATCAAAAATAAGGATAATAAGAATATATGATTTTAATTTATAGTAAGTAGTATTTTACATAGAAACAAAAATTATAAATTTTTATTTCCGTATAATATTGAAGATATTACGCTTGTGAAAACATTTTACTTTTGAAAATTTGTAATCATTAATTTTTTAAATTTTAGAAGCTTACTCCATTTTTTGTAGACAACAAATTTAATGTTCTGATTTGTTCAATAAATCACTGAATTGAAAATATTGAGAATTTTCATCAAATTGTAAAAAGATCACTAATTATTCTAGAACACGTAAAATTAATGCACCAATTTTCAAAAATTTTAAGAAAAACCAATTTAGGACAAGCAACATATGCGTACGTAGGTACGTATCATCGACGTCTTTAACTATTACGGGTTCAAAATCATATAAAGAGTTAATTTTTTATTGAAAATATATAATATAACAAAAATAATTAGGTATGTATGTACATATCCATACATACTTATGTAACATGTATAAAAATAAATCCTTTTTAGGTGAAATTAAAATTTGCGAAATTCAAAAATTACGCAGAATAAATTTCCACTACAGAAATGTAAACAAATAGAAAATAGAAATTAGATAAGCATATTATGTAGGTATTGGTTTTAATGGAAAATCAGGCTAATAGTTTTTGTTCTATAGTCATTTAGAAGACTTCCCAAATTGGATCATTTTATTATGAATATTTGAAATAAAGGTTTTTGTGCCTCTAAAGTTCAAGTACACGATCTTTGTAATGATATGTGTAATTTGTGTATTTTACAATTTTCATGATTAAATTTCAAATACCTTTTCCATCTAAATACATAATTAATGCAGTTAATTAACATTAAAGTTAATTTTCTTATGTTGCTAAATAATCAAAGTAATCTAAGTATTATAAATTCTAGATTAAACAAAGAATTAAAGATGTAAAGAGGAAGATATGTATGTATATATAGAATATATGTATGTAGGTATATATAGTATGTATAATAGTATCTAAGAAGATAACATTTTCAATGAGGCGATTTTTTGTTCCATTTTTCCTTTCAAATTTGTATTTATTTTTTTTTTCACAAACGATATATAATTTGTATTTTTAGTAAATTATTAAAAGAAATATTTTACATGTAGAATGTAGATACATACATATGTATATACATAATGTGTGTCATGTAGGTATAAAAAGAAAAAAAATTAAATAATAAAAATGCTCCGAGTTAGTTCATGTACTAGAAGACCGTGAAAGGAAATCATATTTCTAGACAGGTCTATATACATATCTAGAACTATGTACCTACTATATCTACATACATACATACATACGTATAATTAAAGCCCACGCAAGGTAAAAAAATACTCTCGAAGAAGTTATAGTTTTATAGTTAATGTTCACAAAAATGTTTATTATGCATACATATTTTTTCAACTATGTGCATATCATATTATTTATTTTATACATAAGTATATATATACTTATAGTTACACAAATGCACATGAATACACATAAGTATATACATATACATATACAGCTTATTGTTTAGCAAATGAAAAAATATATAAGGGAAAAGAGAACGTTAAAACTATAAAAACTCGTTTATTTTCTGATTTTTAATTTAATATAGGTACAAACATTTGTTTAGTTTTATATATTATTTTAAAAATATTTATGTACATACGATATGTACCTACATATACATATGTATAGACATACTTATATATATGTATGTGCAATATCTGTAATGGGAGTAATTTTTTTTACACTCAGTTACTAAAAATGTTTCCACGATTTAAATATTATTATTTGAAATATAATTTATTATCATTTTTAATTAATATGTATTTAATGTAAAACCTAGAAAACTAAAAAATTGATCATTATGTGCCAATTATGATTGAGATTGGGGCCCGACAGTCGTAAATATGTAGTTAGATATTATATGACTGCATATACGTAGGTCCATAGGTGATTATTTACTTACCTGTAAAATCAATTTTATATTATGTTAGGTATAATATCATACCATTCATACATAATTTTATTTTTTTTTATTTGCACATTTATTTTGAAATAAAAAATGAATGTAACATAACAATGAATAAATGTAATACAATACAAGTAAATTTATAAAAATAAAAAAATAATAGAAAAATGAGTGAGATTTTCGAGGCCGAAATACAGTCGTCATTCGTCAGATTTAGTTGTACATCATTATATTATAATTATCTTAAATAAAAAAAAAAGAAAACGGGTATGTTTATTTCAGAAGCAGAAGAATATCATTCAACAAGAAACCTTATATTGTACATGTAACTTGATAAAATTATGATCACGTTAGTAAAATGAATACAACATCTTTACTTCTGTATTTATAATATTTTATTCATATTTAATTCATACACATACATATGTACATATATATATATATATATATATATATATATATATATATGTCGCATGTAATTCGTGTTTACATTTTGTTGTTATTAAATGGTTGATAAGTAGCATTTTTTCATTTTTGAAAAATTCAGTTTTTACTTATACACTGTCCATTAATTATTGGAAACTATATAGAGTAGTGCCATTTTACATAATTTATATTGATTTTCGAAAAATTCATCTCACATTGTATAATAACTTTAAAAGTTGTGATAGTATAGCTCGTGAAGATGTATATGTACTCCCATAAGGTCTTAATTGTATATAATTAGTGGACAGAGTATACGTAGGTAACTCAATAATATAAATTATAAAATATCCATAACATAAATTATGAACAGATATATTTTATTTCTTATGTCAGCAATTTGTTTAATTATTATTATTATTATTAATAATCTTTAGTTTTGAAAAATTGATATCGTTCAGATGTGTGGGAATATGTACCTTCTTTATGAATACCTACATAAGTTCGGTTGGTATATTCTTTGATACAACAACAATCTAACATGCTTTATACAAATCATAAGAATTATGCAATTCTGTTTATTTTTAGAATAAAAATATAACATGATATTGTCACAATTTATATTCCAAAAGAACATAATTAAAAAGACATTTTGTCATGAAAAAAAAAAAAAAACAAATGTTTTTGAAGGTTTATTTTATTTCTTGATCAACTAAAAAATTTAAAAAAATATATTATAAAAAAAAATTATGGTTTGCATCAAATTTCATACAGGAAATTAGGTTTTTTTATTATTAATTTTCCACGGATCACCGTGTATCTCTTCTTTATTGCAAACGGGAAATATTTGAATGATGTAATTTATTTTTAATAACTATATTAGAGATTGTGTTGGCGCACACATACTTATGTATGTACTTACGTTCATGTATTGTCATTATTACTGAAAAAAAAAAAAATGTTAAAAAATTTCGGTGATGAGATTTTTTTCTAAAATAAAATTAATAGGAAATTGGAATTTATGTCAAGTTATTTATATATATACCTTTTTATTAATTTGATGGCATTGGTAAAATTGTTTTAAACTGTATAATTATTAAAAATCCATCAATATCTTTATTTTTTAAATATTATTTTATAAAATTATCTATTAAAATTATCTAATAAATATTCCATAAATTTTTAAAAAAATGACCTTTAGTACAAAAAAGGCTAAAATAGAATGATGTAGCTGTAGTATATGTATGTACATACATATGAGAAGTATATCTGATGTGAATTGACTATATCGAAAATCTCGGTCATCGAAGAAACATAATCGGTCTTTGACTGAACTAAAATTACCGGAAACTGTATATATATGTATATATATACCTATATCGTAGTGGAAAAGTGATTGAAACGGATCAAAATAAAAAATGTCAGAACCAGCTTTATCCATATATGAAAATTGTACGTATTTATGTATGTATGTATGTTTGAGTTAATTTTTGCTAGAAACAGATCCTTAATCTGGAACATGCTGTATATTAGAAAATCAGCTATTTTAGAAAAGAAAATTTATTTAGAAAATTAGCTATTTTTTAAACATTTTCTGATTTTTATATAACAACAATTAAAATTTAGCAAGGCAAAACATTTTTCCGAACAATTTTTCTTTATTACTTTTAAATGATAATTTTGATAATTTTAACTTTTAGAAAATTTTTATTTTCTTTTTTGTTCAATCTTATTTCAATGTAAAGAAAAATCTGTTGAGTAATTTTTAAATTAATAATGATAGTCCTTTTTAATCTTATTATTTAATTTGCTATGATAGAATAGAATAATACTAACTGAAGAAAATAATTCCTAAATTTCGAAATTCGAAAATTTAGCTAAAGAATAAAATATAAGGATTTTAATTTTTGGAAAGATGTGCAAATAACTAGCATTTGATAAATGTAGAAATGGGTGGATTACTTTAATATTATTAACATGTTTACATATGTATGTACATACATACATATATATGTAACATATGTTTATTCATAAGTATTTTAGTCATTATATAAAATTTTCAAAAATGACATGAAAAGGAAATGACTGTACGAAATTTTATTACTAAATTTTGTAAGATGTAACAAAATGAATTTATTGTATTGTGCAGAAAGGAGTAATCATGTTGGGATTAAATTTAAAAATCAAGGAAATATATTAAATCACTTAATACTTACGTAAGTGCATACACATACATATGTACGTTTGTGTTCAAAATAATTTTTACAAAAAAGAAAAAAAAAATTGAATGTGTATGTGAAAACTTTGAAAAAATCATTTTCATTTTTCTTGACCGAAATGAATAAGTTTTGGTATAATAAGAAATTGATAAATTATCTCATATTTTTAGATTTTTGCCAAAAACCCTGAAATTTATGCGGTAAAACTTTATTGAATCATATTTTGTGTTTATCCATAAAAAACGAAAGAAAAAAAAATATCTAAAAATGAACTTTTTAAGATGTTTGTAATAATTGCTTAAATCCATTTTTTTTTTAATGTGCACAAAGAAAAAATTTAAAATATTATCTAAATTTGTTTGGCAATAAATTCTTACAAATTTTAGAAATAATTATCAATAGAAAAACTATTAAAATTTGATATTCTATGATTTGATGCCAAAAATATACATGGACTGAATACCTTGATTGTTTCAATTCGAATTTGATAAAGATATTGTTTGACAACTTTATATTTGTAATCGTTAGAAAATTTTAATCTTTATTTTATTAAAATAAAAATTAATAAATCTATTTAACAACCTACTGTTAAATATTACTTTAAAACATAAAATCAAATAAATAGAATATTTTCACGGAATTTTAAAGTTTCAAGTCAAGCTACATACGTATATTTTTCAACGCGTAATTATTATCTTTTGTTAATTATTATATGTATATGTATAGATACTGATATATGCATATATGCACTTATATGTACTTTAGATACACATAAAATGAAATACAATCTATCAAAATAACCTAATTGATATGGGAAATACCACCTGAATAAGCAAAACCAATTATAAAAGATAATTCCAAGAAATTGAACTAAGAGATCATTGATAAAAAATACAGTGATCCAACATTAATATGTATAAGATTAATTTTTTGTTTACGTTTAAAAAAAAAAAATTAATAATTTTATATTTTGTTTTTTAAATAATAAGAAGATACGAATACATGATATGTTTCTTTCTTCAGGTCTTCGTGCATTAAACTTAGGCTAAGACAATATTGTATTCGCGCAAGTATGTATATGCACGTATATGGTGTATGCGTGCATATAATACACACATTTTTGAATGCATACATATTTAGTAAATACTTTTGTACACAGGGTAATCCATTGAACTACGTTCATATAACATATGCTTATGTACATAAAGCGAAGGATGGAAAGACTTGTTCTAGTGCTATGCAGTATCTTATATTCATTATCATTAATGGCACAACAGCCCAGTGGTAAGCCAAGGCTTATATTAGTCTACTATAATTCATTTTTAAGCTTTACAAATATAAGGATTTTAAAAAAATTATAGAATTTCAACGTTTTTTAACGGCTAATCATTCATTTGCCAATTTTTGATTGAAATTTTCCTTAGTAGCAACAAGATTTTTTATTCCACAGTTTGTATACGGTCTATAATAATGAATCGTCCTGTTTGTTTTAAATTTTTATATGTACATACATAGACGTACAGCATACAAATGAAAATTGCACTTACTGTAATAAACGAAAGGAAAGAAAATCTATAGAACAAAGGAAATGAAATTTCTTTTATATTTGAAGTTTTTCCTTTCGATTTATATTTTTGTATCCCTTTTATTTTATGAATAAATTGTACTTGTGTGAAAAAAATCTTGATACTTCTTCAACATTTTTTTATTGTTTAGTGTTATACGTAGAATAGCAGAAAAAATGTATATTGATTTTCTTCTTCAAATAGCAAAAACTAGATATATGTATATAAATATTGTAATTGTGACTCGTATGGTATCAAAAATATTTCATTTTTTTATGTACATATGTATGATAAAATTGATTTCTCTTTGCATAAAATAGATAATATGCATTGATGACATTACTTAGACAGAATTTGATTGCACGATAGCAATAATGATAATAAGCATAATAATGTTGATTATGACAATATGAAAGAAAAGTGCACTAGAACAGGATTTTCCAAGCAATGGTAGACAAAATGTACAGTATTAACGTGTTTTCTCCGATAATATAAAAATCATTATCACATACATATTTCATCACAAGAAATAAATAAATTTTTATGCTTCAAGTAAAATATACCAAAAGGAAAACATCAAAAAGGAAAATTTAACCTTTTCAGGTATAACATTTTTGTTGTCGTTAAGTAAATTCTTAAAATTTATATTTTCTCAAACGCTTAAATATTATAGGGGAAATAAGAAGTGAATGACGATGCATTTTCAAATGTTTAAAAAAAAATTTTACATATTTTTTATAAGTATGTATATAATACATACATTACATGTATACGTAGGCACAATTACTACACAATATAGGTACATGTATGTGCGACAACGTATAGGTATAGGTACTCATTTATAAGATTTACTGTGATTTAAAATTTTATCGAATTTATTTTTGTATGCTTAAATATTTTCGTCAAATAGTGATTTACAAATATGATTTGACACGAACTATTTTAAACAAAAAATTTCACATTCAATTTTTCAGGAATAGATTGTAAATACATTTTAGAATGTTTGTTTTCTGTAATGTTTGGGGTTTTCAGAATCTAATTTAATATTTAGATATTGATCTTACCAAATTAGGGTTAAACAATTTGAAGTTTCTTAATGGTTATGTCTATTATCAATAGAAAAATTTTCTGGTTGATACAACTTTGCATTTTATTTCGTCTGTTCCAATTATATTCTGTCGCAATTTTATTATACATGAGAGTGTTTACTTGTATATGTCTCAATTTTTTGACAAATATTGAATGAACTCTCCAATCATGTTTTCTCCTATAAATACTAATTGTTGTTTCACATAATATTAAATTTATAACGTTATAAATTGAATTTAGTCTTACATTATTAAAATACTTTGTAATTTCAATGCCGCAAAAATTATCTACATACATACATGCACATATGTACATATATGTATGTATCTAACATTTTTCAAAGAGCGAACTATTGCTATAATATTACCATGTAATTCTTTTTTATATGCACAAATATACGAGCCTTGTACATGCGCTTTTTTTTTGTAGAAAAGAGCGATGACCTTAAACATTTATTTAAATTTGATAGCAAGTGACATATAGTATTTGTAAGACTTCATTTAACAATTAAATTTATGTTTCATGACCAGACTTGGATATCCTATATGATGATGTGATTATATTGTATTGTATATATTGTTCCTTTTCAATGTTCTTTTGAAAATTCTTATACATTCTATACTCATTCTTTGCATTTTTTCTCCTAAATCCTTTCATATGCTATATAATGTCTGAAACATCTAAATGTTAAACCTTTTCCATCAAAAACAAAAATCATATATGCCAGACAACTTATTGCATCAAAGCGATAAGCGCTGTTCCGGACATAAAAAATGTGAACATATTATAGAAAAAAAAACAAGGAAAATTTTAAAGTGAAATAGGAAAATAAATAAAAATTCAGAATAAAACAAAAGGAACTTGATAATAAGGAAGATACCTTTTTCTATATGTGTATATTTTGCGTGTGGGGGAGTCATAGAATTGTAGATATTATTGTGAAAAAGTCCTTAAGTCATTCAATTGCACTTTATATATGCATATATACAATGTGTTATACACACACACATACATTTATATACCTATACATTTTCATGAAAAACGTACAGGGTCGCGTGTTATGCTCTCGAAATCATTGTTCTTTATTCGAATTTTCATTGTTATTTCTTTCCCAACGTTTTTGTTTCTACAATAAGAGTAATTGAAATAAAGGAGTAAACCACTTAAATTATTTTTGTTTTGTACATGTGCAACGTAAAATATGAATTATATAAAACTTATAATAAGGTGTAAAAATTTTTTTATATACGTATACATACATATGTACATATATACTGCAGTTTTCATGTTTGCTATGAGCATTTAAAAAATATGACATGAAATTGATGTACCATATGCGCACAATGCACATACTAATATGTAGCGTATTACAATGCATAAAATATAAGTATATATACAAATTCTGATTGTATATCCATATAAAATGCTCATTACCTGATTATACTGTTTATGTCGCTTATTTTCGTCATGTACTAACTTAACTTTTATCATACTAAAATTTTTATGCTTATATAGGTATACAAGGTGTTTCAAAATAAACGTTACTCGACTTATTTTTTTTAAATTTTAAATTGTTTCTAGTTAAAAAATGTTTTACACACCTCCCCTTTTAAAACCTATTTCTGAAATGTAAGGGATTGAACGTTTTTGGATATGTACAGTGTGTGACGTCATATTTAGGGCAATAACTTTTGAACCACTTTTGTTGTCACAAATTAAACCTGAGACTTAGATCTTCCCAACAAAAGTGTATTTGACTAAAATCCAATAAAAATGATAGAACCTATTAATGTTCAAATTTCAAAATTGTTTTTTTTTTTTTTTTTTTTTTTTTTGCAAAAAAGCAATGTTTTATGTGTCATTTTAAAATTTTTCTACATTTTTATTTTTAAAGATATCGCACAAAATATAATATCATGATATCATGAAATCTTCAACCCGTTATATTCAGGAAGAGTGGATTTTAGAGAACGGATTCTTTGGACAAGGAAAGAATACATTCAATTACAGTATCCACATGTAAAAAAATGTGCATACCTACTTTATTACATATGTACATACATATGTACGTATCTTCTTTATTCATATTCAAATTTGTGCTTCTATACCCTGTATAACTTTTGTTTTTTTTTCTTCAGATTTTTACTTCCTATACAATTTTCATACGTACATATGTATATAAATATGTATACGAACGTTTTTTTCTTTATTAAATATTTACATTTTACGTTTACTTCTAAAATAATCCCACATGCTGAATGTGAGTCCTTATTTTTTAATTGAGGCATATACTTACATATATGACATGAGCTTAAGTGCTGTCGTCAAGTGTAACTGCCGAAGGCATTGTTTCATATGCTTTAATTTGAGAACAAAACAAGAAATATATTTTTTCTAGTTGTCTTTATTACTACCATTTTATATTTATGTTTTTGTTTTGTTTTTCATTCTTCTTCTTAGCAATTATCGATCAGTATGAAGTCATTAAATTAAAATTCCTGATTCAATTAATGAGTAAAACCTGGTCTTGAAATTGTGTGCATATGAGCAATAATACACGTACAAGCTATGCTTTTGCAAAAGAAAAATAGGAATTTTGGTATCTACAATTTACATATCAATCAATCGATAAATCTCGTTTGTAGGAGCCAAAATTAGATCCTATGATCATAACTCATGAGTATTTTATGAAACCACAGGGTATTTTGAAAACATTGAATGATCCAATATCTTGTCAACAGAACGTGTCATAGAAAAATATTCTAATCAAAATCTGGATGGTTTCATAAGTTTAATCAAATGTTCGAATTTTTTTTCACCTTCTCACTCGTAATTTCACACTAAATTAAAAACTATTATATTATCGCAAATAATATTGCATTTAAAAAAAAATATTTCGAACAAAGTGGTAATTAAATTTATTTGATCGGAAATATTTTGTTTGCAGTATTTTATTTACTTGTGATTTTAATAACGATTATAATATCTTTTTTTTTTATACAAATACATTCGTCTGTATTTATTTAAACTCGATAAAGGTACATATGTATGTTGACAAAAGAAAAGCACAATAGTCAAAAGGAAAAAAGAAAATCTAAAGAAATCATCGATAACAACAATGATATTACAGCTTTCTTTTGTATACATATTTTTTTTTTTTAAAGTGGCAATGAACTTGACATTGATAAGGTTTCTTAACAAAGATGTTGATCATTATTAAATCATTAAAATGTATGTGGAATTGAACATATACATGGATATATATATGCATATTTTGTAGCACAAATCAAGATATACATACGCGTGTGTACCCGTGCAGATATATTATGTATGCTTTCTTTACTTTGCGCTATAAAAGCAAAATAACAAATGTACAATCGTTGTTTGAGTTGTAAGTACAAGTCATTTTAAACATAGAATTGACAATTAGTTCTACAATTGTATTATGTACATGTATCTATCATTTGATAAAACAATTCTAATGAGTTTTATATTACATTCTTATAAGTTTTATAGTAACTGTGTAAAAACATCGTAAGAATAAGGAAAATAATAAAATGAAATAAATGAGAAAATTCCATGAAAAGTTATTAAATAGAAGAAGAATGAATTCCAGAAAATTATTCTCTTTTACAAGAAAATAAATATGTACAAAACAAAAAAAAAAAAAAAAGAAAAAGAAAACTTAAAATACAGTGAAACCTGTCAAGTTGGCCACCCTTATAAGTTGGCCACCTGCGGAAGTTGACCAACATACGAGTGCACGAAGAAATTTTAGTACAAAATTGTCCAAAGTTACCTTCGTATGTTGTCCACCTGTTTATCTTGGAAGTTGGCCACATATTTACTCATTTTTCGTACCCTTCAACTTAAATGAACCTTTGAAACTTGGCCACAAAGAAATTTTATTGGTAATCCAATACCAATACACATTATTTGATGCGATCGTGTAATTGTATGCAAATGTGCATTATCACTGTTATAAAATGTGGATGATGCAATGCATCTGAAGAAGAATGCGACGAAATTACTGATTATTGTTCCTTAACGGCCACTGACGCTCTTCGTAATATAAATGAGTTGCTATTATACGTATCTACAAACCAATCTGACTTAATTCCAGATGTTCTCAACATAAAAACTAAAATTGAACAACACGCTGCTAAGTCAAAAATTTCAAAACAAATTACTTTGGATAATTACGTAACATGTACTCTAAAAGAACAATAAGTTGATTTTACTTTTTCCTTCAAATTTTATTTTGTTTATTTTGTTAAGTTTTATTTTATATTGTGTACTGAATGACGCAAATGTTTTTGTTAATTGTTATTACTTTTTTTTTGTTTTTTCAATAAACTGATTGTTTTATAATACATACATACATATATGTCTTTAATTCCAACTTAAAAGTTGGCTCCTTTATAAATTGGCCACCTGTGAAAGTTGGCCAAAATTTTTTGCACCGCAGGTGGCCAACTTTCACAGGTTTCACTGTATAAGAAAACCATACTAAGTAACTTACCAAGTTGATATATGCTAGGTTAACACCTTGACCTGTTAATTATATGAAAAAGAAGATATCGAATATTTCAACTGCACTTAATATACATACATATGTATATACCTGTACATACCTATGCACATCTACTATATGTATGTACAAATATAAATATTAAAACTAATAAAGCGAAACTGTATATATATACTTATTTAATATGGAATGAGGTTATTTGTTATACACGTATAAACAGCACATTTGTACGTACATATTTAACTATAATCTGCTTATTCAACTTTTACATATTTGATTATTACATACACTACATCCATACATATAGTCCACATACAGTATATATATCTACTGAAAACTCAACATAAGAATTTTATTTTTTTACAAGACTTTTTGTTACTTTGAAAATTTGTTACTTTGTTTAATACTCTTAAACTCTTAACGGTCTAACTATGTATGTATATAGTGAAAATTCTAGTTCAAGAAAATACATACAAACAACCGTGTATATACTGAAAACTTAAAAGATGGGTGGTATGAAACAAGACAATTATTTATTAATTTGATTAGTGTATTGTTACAATTGCTTTACATTATTATTCCTTTGGTAATTTCAAAAAACTTAAGAAATTTTAATAAAATTTTGGTAAAAACATTTTATTTATTGATAGTTTTGTTTTGTCTACTTTTTGACCAAATGAAACCATTTTAAATTTAATTATTTGCATTTTGTTTGTATCGTAATAATAATGAATTTTATTTTTGATAATTTTGGATAACTTTTTTGCTAATATTTTAAGTATCGTTGTGACTATTCAAATAGAATTCTTTACTCGAGTTTTTGTAGAATTTCTTAGATGTATCTTAGGGACATCTTGTAGGTACATACATGTAGTATATACTATATATGTAAATACTTTGATAATACATATTGTCGAGTATATTAAACATTTTTTTTATTATTTTTACTTTTTTTAAATTTTTATTTTGTTTGATTTTTTGTATTTGTTTTATCTTATTCGTTTATTTATTTATTTATTTTTTTTTTTAGATTATGTTTATGTGCAATATTATATGGAACAATGGCTCAGGAAAAGAGTAAACAATTATTTAGCTGTGAAAAAGAAATAACTTAAAAAGTAATAAACTCATTTTAAATTGATCGAGGTGAGATTTTTATTTATAAGGTTTTTAACAATATGATTTTGGTTTTGTTGTTAAGATATCTAATATTTATAAATGTATTTTAACATCAAGTATTTTTGATTTTTGAATTATCACTGAATATTTTCGTTCAATAATTTTTTTTTTATAAATACAAATCATACACTGTAGTAATATTTCATATATAGAGCGATTCAAGTTGTTTAATAGATCATGAATTTCATTTTTTCATAGTCAGAATAATGACTATAATAAACAAAATAAAACAACATCATTATTTGACCAACGAAAAAAAAAAAAGAAAATCAATAATTCAAGTCATAAAATTGATAATGTTTAATTTTTGATCAAATAATTCATATTGTTGAAAATTATTATGTTCACATTAATAATAATACATAGTAAATTAATATTATTATTATTATAGTAAACTTTTAATTCAGGGTTTTTCAGGTAATTTTTTTTTTTAAATAGGGTTTTAAATTTTATTTTATTTTCCAAATTAATGGTGTTATTAAAAAAAATATCATCAATTTATCGAAGGTCGTACAGCTTCATAATATATATATTGATTACATGATGGTTGTTCTTCATTATTATTTTCATCAAAAATATCTGTTACTGCGTAACCATCACGATCAACACAAAATGATTTCCCATTGATATCCTGTATAGATTCATAATTTCCATTACCATTACAATGTAAAATATGTTGTAAGTAAGCTTCATTGAAAATTTTTTTATCTCTTGCACAATCTACGAATAGAAAAATGTAAAAAGTACGGAAATTAAAAAAAAAAGAAAAAAGACAAAATGTCTAAATAAATTGAACATTATAAACTTTATTAAATGGGAAAAAATGTATTCTAACTTACTACAATTCATTTTTGAAATTAAATTCGATGTTGTGGCATATGGTGCAATTTTCGTACCATCTTTCCACTGACAATTTGCCCTAGAAAAATACAAAATTAATTTATTTTTTGTGTAATAAAAATAAAATCATTAAATTGTGTAATTATATTATAGTGAAAATGAAAATAATTTATTGCATAATTACATATAATTCAAATACATATGTATGTATGAATGTAGTACATGTAAAAAGAAATTTAATGCAAATAATGGAATTTATTCTCATTTAATTTTGTTGCAATTTTATTTATTGTGTAGTTGCGTTCATGCATATTTCACATTAGCCGTTATTGTATGAAATGTATATAATGTATACAAATTCATTTTCTTTGGCTTTCATTTTAATTTAAATTCAAAATAAACTATTTAATTTACTGTAAAATCAATATAATTCGTGTCTTATTTTTTCACCTTTTATTTAAAAATAGAAAAAGAAAAAATCGTATTCATTTGTTGCTACTTTTAGTTAATGCATATTTAATTTTAATGTCATGTATAAATAAAATAACACCTGTTCTTTCTTTCTCTTTTTACTGATAATCCGGTAATATAAAAGTGAATGAAAAATGTAAAGAAAGACTTTCACTTTATATATGTAGAATATCTTGCATAAAGCAATATAGTTAAATGTTACACATGTAATACATGACTGTCTACAATTTACATTAAAATTCAGTAGTAGTATGACGTGATTATAAAGTAATATATTTACCTCTTTTAATAAATTTTTATTAATAGTATACATTACATTAGATTCACTAGTAAAATCGATTAATTCAGGTATAGTCTTTATTCACCTTCAATTTAATTTAATGATTTTCTTTCAAATTTTTATATTTATCATAAAAATATAAGAGCTACTATATTTAATTGACTTCATGTAAAATAAATTTAGTCGATTAATAAAATAAATTTAAGTATAAATGTGTAATAATCATAAAATTGTTACAATAAAAAAAACAAATAAATTCTATTACTTATTTATTAATGAATAAGTTATTAAAATTACATTAGATGATTAGATGATCTCCCTATCCTTTATAACAGGATGTTTTGAAATACCACAACAAGAGAGGTATTAATGTTTAAATATCAAACAATATTTTTTTGAGTATATCCTGTAATTCACGTATCTGAAAATTTTTAATCATGATGTATCAGCAAGTGTGGATTTTAGAATGATTTGTTGTTAGAAACAGTTTGAGCATTATTTTGAGACGTCCCATGTCTCTATATATCACCCCTTATTATTATGCATACACATGTATGTATGCGCGTGTGTGAAAATAACTACCTAAACTGTGCAATATGTATTATAGAATTGCAGACATGTACTATTTCCCAAGAGAGAAATTAGTTTGAAACTATAATCTAATAAAAAATTACATAATACAGCTGTAATCTTTATCTTTATCTTTGGGATATAATTATGCATATCAAAGTGTTTTAAAACTCATACATATTTATATTGGATAATATAAAATGCAAAAGATAATAAATATTGTACTTAATGCACGGACACATGTAGATATTTTCTTATATCACCTTATAACCTATATGTTTATTGTAATATAATTATGGATATTTTTCAATTATGGGAGTGTATTTTTTCAAAGATTTATTTTGGACAATTTTGGGCATTTTTCCAAAATTCTGTACGTGAGTTTATATTTTCTCCAAAATTTAAAAAAAAAGTAATATATTTCTGAAACGTATAACACATTAATTATGTACGTATGTATTATATATGTATATACAATTGCTTTCTAGCAAAAGAACTTTTTCAAATAATTCTAAAATATTTAATCTAGTTTTTTAAACTGAATATATAATCTGTTAAAAATATTAGCTATAATATTAATGTTAAGATTCATATAGTATACTTAGAAAAACTAAATTATAAAGTGCACATTGTAAGTTTCCACCAAAAAAGAAAAAGTAATGAAAATATGTAAGGAAAGTATGTACAAGCAAAATAAATGAAATTCAGAAAAAAAGAAAACGTACTCACATACATAAATACATACAATATATGAGAGATTATTTGGCAAATTATATGAGAAAATTGTCGAGAAATTTACTTAAATTTAAAATCTGTGTCATAATTAAAATCTTTTTTTTTTATTGATTAAAATTGTCATTCTCGTTTGTAAACAAAAAATAATCGTTATTTACCCACGAGTTTTATTTTAAAAATTTTTCTTTTTTTTTAATTTCTAATTAATGATGTGCAGCGAAAGTAAATAGGCTAAATATAAATGTTTGTGGTAAATTTTTCTTTTCATCTTAACACACAAATTTTACTTACATATTTTCTGATACAACATAAATACCATAGCTACCATCAAAATCACATTGGATATTATTAAATTCGACATTTGTTGTTCCATGAATGGCGAGTAACTTCTTTATAAGATGTTGTGCATTAGCAGCACTTTCACATTGCCTCAGGTATTTTTGTCCCATTTTGTCAATGCCATCTGAAATGTGCATATTATTTAAAAATAAGAAGAAAAAAGTAGTAACTATAAAAAAACAAACAATACAATGATAAAATAATATTAAAAAAATAAAATAAAAAGATAAAATATAAAAAAAAAAAAAAAACAAAAAGAAAATGAAAAGAAATAAGAAAAAAAAATTTAAAAATATCTTTTGTACAACGTCATTCGTAACATAATTTTGTATAATGAATACCTGATGCATATTTCGCATACGCAAGTATGGTATGTACTAGACTGTAAACGTGCATGCTTAACAATCAGATATATATACATACCTATATGTACATGTAGGATTTATAAATATGTTTATATATATAAACGAATACATGTAGTAACGTTAAATCCATATATGTATGATAAGTGAAAAGCTTGAATTAATAATATCAAATAAGAATAACTTTGCGGATTATAGCATTGAGGCTGTGATTTTATTTTAATATTATAAGAAGAAATACAATAGATTTAGACATTAATATCATCATATCATTCATTTTCAAATATGCTTGCATTCACTATTCTTTTTGTAATGCAGTTATTGTTTTATTCTCTGCATTATATGTAACTACATACACATTTGTGGGAATTTTAGAATTCTTTAAATTACATTTACATTTTTATTTTATTTCTTGTACGTTACTCTATAATGAATATTTTTCTGTTACAATGCATATACAAATAATACACTTAACAATACACATATTTTCCATTATGTAAGTATTAAGTTTTGAATTGGAACTACATATACAGATGCATGCATAATACTTATTTATTTATATTGTTTGAATAAGCAGTTAAAATAAAGTGAATTCCATTATCATACTACCATATCAGTTTTAATAATAGTAATAATCGAATGAGGTACACATAGATATTAGGTATTAGTTGAAAAACGAATAATTTTATGTAATGTGAAATACGTTGCAGGTGCATGCTATTCAAGAATGAAAAACTTTCATATAAATAAAAAAAAAAACTTAATCAAATAAATAAATTAAGTACACGTAGCAATACTAAAAATAAGAATATAATACTTTAATTAAGATTTTATATTATTTAAATCTACAAACCTAATTCAAGAATAATTTCTAAAAATCAATTACTTTTAATCTAACATGATATTTTTAATAATTACAATCTTTAAATCAATTTTGTGGTTATTATTGTAATTTACAAATAATTTTATAACATTATTTAACGATTACAAAATAAAAGAATTTTTTTAAATTAGAAAAAAAAAATTGTAGATTGCTTACAATTTCAAAAAAACGGAAATATAAGTGGAGCTATGTAAAAAAAAATTTTTTTAAATTTACTCTTGTAACGGCATTAAACATTAAATATTCTCAAATTCACAAAGAAATTAGAAAATATGAATTTGTTTTTTGTTAGCCCACTAGCAATAATTTGCCCTTTACCTATATCTAATATCACACAACTTTCACTTGTTTTGTTTCATTATGTCGTTTTGTTGTAATACATATTAGCTTAATTTTTCGACAAAAAACATTAATTTTTAAAACGTTTAAAAGCAGTTTTTCAACTAAATTTCTAATTTTTTTTTCTCTTTTTATTATATCGGAATAAAAAATTTCTTCATAATAAATCGCTAAAGCTAATCAAAATAATTTAATTATAAACTTGTCAGTATTTATTTGGATCAAAATCCAGTTTTTTTAGTTTGAAATAAGAAAAAAATGTATTCTTGCTTTATCTACTGATGTATACATATGTATGTAATATATCACATTTATATTCATAGCTGTATGTGTTATAATGTCCGTTATATGCACATAAAACAAACTTACAGCAAGGTAAAAAATTCCACATAGTTGATGGTACTGCTCTTGTTCCTTTCACAAGTTCTCCAGTTTTGATGTCAGCACACCAACAAATTCCATTATTGCATTGTAACGGTTCAAAATTACCTTTCTGATCACAATGTAAGGTGTTATCATATTGACCCTCAAGGTTGAATTTATATTTCAATCGGCTACAAGCGCAATTCATATCTTTTGAATCTTTCCACCATGCCCAACCATAAATCCGTTCACCAGTTTTTGAATAACAGAAACACCTTTTACGAATATGAGAATATAATTAACGTTTTAGAAAAAAATATATATTTATGTATGATTTAATAATAACATAAAAAACAAGCAAAAATTGAACTCCAAAAAAAAAAAAAGAATTAAAAGTGTATCTGTTATTATTATTGAGGTCTTATAAATTTACAATTAAAGTAATATTTTTTTTTTTTTATTAGAATAGAATACCGTTCAGGTAAACGAATTTTTAAGATTTTATTAAAAGTGTACATGTTATTGATTGCTTTACATTTACATACCTCCCCGTAGCTTTATCACCTTTACATTGTACTGGTGAAAATGTTCCATCGGTTTCACAAGTTGGAATTTGCTTAAAATTTTTTAAATGATATGTATACGCGCAAGTTGCTACATAGTTAAACAAAATTAAATTAAAAAAAAAAAAATTAAAACAAAAATTCGAAAATCAACTATAAATATGTAATTCACTTACATTTGTCTAGATAACAAACTTTTCCTAAACATTTTAATCCAAATGCACATTTGTTATTTTCATCACATTGTTCATGAACTAAATTTTGTAAATGAAATTAAATAATACATATGTACATGAGTTATGATTTTTTAAATATTATAATTTCGTTTTATTATTTTAATTACCGATTCCTCCACGACATCCTGGACAACATCCATTCATATTTACATTTGGAACAATAAATTGATTTTTCTTTTCACAATCATTTTGTGTTAAAGATGATAAACATAAACTTTGACAATTATCTTGACCGAACACGAATGAATATAAAATGAAAATGTTAATAATAATAATGAGAATTGAATTCATTTTTTTAATATCTTTTTGCTCTGATAAAATTGAACAATTATTTTCATCAGAATGTTACGTATGTCCTTTAAGTTTCGATTTAATATCATATTTTGTTTATTGTTATCTATACTTTATGATAAAGTGAATTTAAAAAAAAAAAAAAACGGATGAAAGAAATTTCGTTTTATTACTTTTTATCGTAAGAGTTATATCATAAATTGATAAGATTTAAATTTCCAAGTATTGATCACAAATTCTAACTGAATAACACCTAATACATAGACACATGACGATATACAATACAAGCATTAATTGATTCAAAGTCGATTTGTGTAGTAGATCACTATAAGAAAAAGTAGTAAATAAATGGAAAATAGCAAGTTTTCTTTACACTAGAAAAGGTAAATGACACAATTATGTTACATTGAATAATGAACTAAACCTTGCATTACCATCTTTAAAATATCCATAAAAATATACACTTATTACTTATATGTACATATTATGTATGTATGTGTGTATGTATATACATGCTATATGTATACGCGCTAAATGCTATGCAGTATAACAGGAACAATTTTCCTTTGAAAGCATTATAAACATTATAAGGTGTAAGAAAAATACTTTTTGTGATCTTTACTCTGGGATATTCTATATATGACGTCATACATTCAATTTATTAATAATCTATTTTGTTTTTTATCTAATAAATTAATTGTTATCTCATATCTGATTAAAATTGAAACCCCGTGTCTGTCCACTATTCTTTAAAAAAAAGCCTCATGATATTTGAATTGATTTATACAAAATATTATTTTTTTCGAGTTTGTATCTTTTCATTGCTGCTTCAACGTTAGGAAATATTAATTTTTAGCAAATACATATGTTGTTATTTTAGAAATAAATAGTTAATCATTTTTGTTATCAAGAGCTTGCAATTCACATATAGTTTTACTGTATTGGATTGAATAATTGACGAAAGAATATGAAAAATTGGAATCAAAGTAGGCTATTTTTGCTGGTAGTAAATTCTGACCTTAAGTCTATTTTTTTCTCAGTTGCAATTATACAACACGGCATATAAACATTTTTTATTTTTGATTTTAAAATGATCTTCAGTGTTCAGTGTAATTCTCATTGTTTAGAATAGTGTTTACATAATTGCAAATTTCCAAATTGTTCTTCCGAAAAAAATAATTTTTTGTGTTTGATGTTACCTTGTGTTGAAAAAATATTGTTGAATAAGTACGTACATACATATGTACATACATAAGTATACTGTTTACATTTGTATTGTTCTATACCTAAACGCTACACATTTTCAATGATAAAGATAATAACTGTACACATACTATGTACACTGTATTTTTGATGAATTGTTGCATGTTTATCCACCTTCATATTTTTACTAAATGTTTTACAACAACTGATATCGGATAAACAAAGGAAATTATTCAATTGTTATCTCGCATTATCTTGATATATGTTTGTTTGATAAGATAGTAAAACATAAAGTATTTTGCAAATTTAAATGTCAAAAATATTTAATTGAGAATCTAATAAGTGTCTACTTTTTTCATTTTGTATCGTTCTAATATTTTTCATTACACTAGAAAAAAAACTGAAAGCATTAAAAAATATAAAATAAGAGTGTATAAAGTATAAATCATGTTTCAATTTATTTTTATTATTATTTTTTTTACTTTAAACAAAAAAAAAACGTTAACTAAATATAAATTATTGTGTTTTACTTACAGATTTCTTCAAAAAATCTAAATTGTAATTATCATGGAGAAACCGATACATCCTCCTGTTGGACCTAAGGTCTCACAAATAGCAAATTTATTTCAACGAAAACCGTTGGAAATTACTACAGAACCAGTAGTAAAAGAAGCACAGCCTGTTGTATCGGTAGTACGTACTGAATCTCATGCTACTCGTTTTAACAATGCACGGGCACTTTTTGAAAAACTCGGTGTAGAAAGTAAAATAAGTAAACCAGCAGCATTAAGTATTAAAATGTCTAGATCGGGAAGTCGGGAGGATAATTTAAGTGATGAAATTATGGCAAATAATTCGAATAATCGGCGATCTCCGTCACCACCAAAACGTAAACCATTTCCGGTTATGTGTAATGCAAGTGCAAACAGTTCAAATATTCAAATTTCAAATGGTGTCGCTGTTAAATTAGAACAAACGAAAATTCACAATATATCACGTATTAAATCGGATGATCAGTCAGATAAGCCGGAAAAGCCAGAAAGAAAATTTAATTCGCGTGAATTGATCGAAAAACAAAAGAAATGGACTTCACATTTCACAAAAACGAAACCTATACGGTCACATAGTGATCCAAATCGTTGCGATATCATACGAACTGTGCCTGGTACTGGTTTGATACCTGGAAATGTAATACAAATGAAAGAAAGTAAGCATAGTGGTTATACGACTAGTAATTCTAAGCAAGTTGATTTGCCTGTAGAAGATACTCCACCTAGCCCTCCTGTTAGACAAATACCGCCAGAAATAAAACCAAGGACTAGCACGAAATTAGGTAGTCCGATTAAATCACCACCACTTCCTCCGATTCCTTCTTCGAAAACATCGGCACATATAAAAGACTATCCACAAAGGCCAAGTCCAGAAAGATTACGATCACCAACAAAAGTTTTATCACCAGAAACAGCTATATGTAATTCTCCATCAAAACCTTCTCTTATGAATCGATCATTTGACGAACCTCCAGAAAAGACACGAAAGAAGTCGATTGAATTAACTGAGGATACATTCCCTACATCTTTAGAATACTCTAACAAAAGACCTTCCATTGATCGAGATACTAACATGTTTTCACCTGCACAAGGAGTTAGTTTATCACCGAGCCCGGCACCAAGTGCTTCATCTGGTCCGTCTAGTCCAGTTCACACAGAAGATGAAAAACAAGAAAATGAACCAACAGAAAAGGCTGAATTAACTGCATTTGCTGAATATGATGAAGGTAAAACAATAGATTTCTAGTATGATATATATTTAAAAAAGTAAAGTATAGTTAGTTTGATTCTGTGTAGGAATGATTGCTAAATATTTTATTAATTTATATGTTGAATTAACTTCGTATTTTAATAACTCCTTAAAAATATATACATACGTATATTAGTTTCCTCAAAAGAAAATGGATTATAGCTGATTGAGTTGCGGTTATTCCCATAGAATGTAATAGAACAAATATTCGCTAGAATTCTGACAACTTGCGATTGATCTCATACAGAAGGGTTCAACTTTACATGAGTTTAAACGATTGAAATTTGCTTCAGTTTGCTAGCAACTTAAATATTCTAATCATTTAAAAATATGTACATAGATATTTTATGTCACGTGCACATACGAGTGTATGCATTTTTAAGTTTATTTGATTGTTTAGTTGTTATTGTTGTTTTTCTTATGATAAGTAAATTCAAAAAAAAATATATTATCCAACAATTTATTTTTAATAACTCATTTCGTATCAAGTTTTCTTTCGCTTATTTATTACATAAAAACGTTTAAGGTTTGCATCGCATGTAAGATTTTTAATAATGATTAATTGTAAAATGAGTGATTTTTCATGCCCAATGATTATAAAATCAGCATTGGCAAAACAACACCAAACTATTATACTACATTTTTTTAGCTTCTATAATTTAATCTTATACCAAATATACTATGCATGTTATAAATATACATATGTATGTACATGATTTTATAAATATTTTCTATTTAAAATTAAAACTTTTTCATATTAGATTAAAACCATAAATCTTGAGCGTCAGGTAGAAAAGAATATGTGGTTGTAATCATTGTCATAATTGAAATGAAATTGATGCAAAATAAAAAACAGAAAAATTATAAAAAATAAATACATAAAATTCTAAAGACACGGCAGCGAAAGTCTGGTTGAATCACATATAATTGTTTACATTGTTGTAGGCTCTTGTCAAAAAATTCATTTTGTGGACTAAAACCGATGCTAGTCAGGACTAGAATGATGATCCTTAAAACAAGTTGACACAACATTTGCAATAGTTTCACAAATAATTGATTAAAAGGGGATGAAAACTATGTTGTGCATATATTGAAACATCTATTAAAAATTCATGTTTTTTAATCGACATGTTCAAAAGGATTTGATCATTTTATATGATTTATTTATTTTTATTTTATTTTTTTGAGAACATACTATAGACTTCTATCTTGATGAAGTGTAAATTGGGTTTCGACTGGGGATAGAAGTTTAAAATATCGTACTTACGTGCCAAAGCATAACTGCACATGTTCTCTCGTTGTCGGTTTATTATAGAAAATAACGGATTTCGTTATTGAATGAAGATCTATTCAACTGATACACCCTTCAAAAATTTTGTCTGGATTGTTATTTATTGTACATTATGTACATTGTACATGGTATGTGAATGAGAAATTCATTTTTAATTTTTCATGTAAATTTTTATTTTATTTATAAATTTTTCAATGAATCCGAATATTCGGAATTTATCCGAAAGTCAACGATCTCAATTTTCTTAAAATAAAATAAAATATATTTATCGGTAGCCCGACAGATGATATATGTTGATATGTGTAAATGTCTCACATTTACAAAATAAATACTAATACAAAATACATAAAATCTACCCCAACTTTCTATTTTTTTTTTTTGTTTTAAATAGCAAGAAAAGTATATTATATGTTTTGTAAAACAGTTTATACGAATTTTGCTTATGTGGAAGAATATACATATAATTAACGATCATGTATGTAAAAGTGTAGCATAAAGCATAATCATGATGAGGATGAGACTTTTCTTTTCTATTCAATGTATGTATCTTTTGTATGAATGATGATCACTTTAAAATATACATACGTAAATAGAATTTTTAAATCATAATAATTTCAAAATAAATTTAATATTGTATATGTGATCACCATTTCGCTTAAAAGAATTTATTTTAATTTAAAAGAAGTTTTAATATCTGTGTATATTTTAATGAACTTATTTGAAAATTCAAAATGTTCGCGATCATTTGAATTGGACATTCCTTCACTGTATATTATGTTTTATGTGTAGTGTAACTAACATATTAAAACGTTTTTTCGCTTAATAAAATCTGAATTTTAACATTATACACATGAATAAATTCATATGTACATATGTAAAAATTATTTTGTATTCGACATTACATACTGTATAATATATTGAATGTGTATACAAATGTATATTTGGTATATGTACAATTTGTATATAAAAAAGTATATAAATTTATGTAAATATTCTACTCTATATAAATATGTATTATGAATACATAGGCTTGTGAATGAGTACGACCCGTATTTTATTATTATTGTATAATGTATCTTTATTATTTTTTGAATATACATATGTACATGTGTGTACTGTCGAGACAACAACAACAATAGTGTGTATACATTTATTATTATTATTATTTTTTTTTTTTAATAAATTTTATTTTTAATTTTATTTTTGTTTTATTTGTTATAAATGTGCAACTAAAGTTACGACCCGTTGACGCGCGATTAAATCATTGAGCTGTTCGGGATCTATACTAGTTGATGTTGAACTGGCAGTCTTTTAGTATACACGTTAATAGCAAATAAGCTACTTACACTACATATGTTATTACTTAAATAAAAAAGAAAAAAAAAATTTTTTTTTTTTTTATTACATTTGGATGTGTTTACGTATACGTGTATATATATATACATATTTGTGAAAAAGTGATTGTCGTGCCGCGAATATTTTAATTTTAATTCAATAAAATATCGATTGACTTAAGCCGGCCTTTTTACTTTTAAATTTAAGAAAAAGGAATATTAATATTACCGTATATGAGATTATTTTCTAAATAAATTAAATAAAAATTATTAATTTTAAAAATAATTAAATTAAAACAAATTATCTAATAGAATAATTTATTACTTGGTTACTTGGAAAATAAATAATTTTGTTATTAATGAATCTAGAATAAAAGTGTGATAAATAATGAAAAATTAAAATTAAATTTTTAATTTTTCAATAACAAAACGTAATATCTTTCTCTTATAGATATTATCAATAATGTTATTTCGTTTTATTTATTTAAATTATCAAAATAAAAAGAAAAATTCAGGATAAATTAGCGACGTTATATATTATTTCGTAACGATAAGAGTCTGGTGTGTGGGTGTTATTAATATTTAAAAAATAAATAAATAAAATACATCACATATTAATATGATTTGAATATTAAATATAATAATAAAATCAGTTATATGATACTTTTTTAACAATATAAAAATTAAATTTAAATAATATCAGTGTAATAATGCTTTAATGGTAATCGAAAAAAAACAGTTAAAATAAAAAGAAAGTTAAAATAATTTTAATATAATATGATTATATTTATATATGTATACGCATATAGACGTCAATTGCGAATATCCGTTTGTCGTTCTGAACAAAAAAGTCTTCTTAAAATATTTATAATCTTATTTTAAAGTTTTTTTTTTTTTTTTTTTTTTTTTTTTGTTTGTTGGTAATATAAATTATATGAAACGAATGTGAAACAAATGTGCTGTTGTTTTGCTTAATTCAAAAGAAAACATCACTATAAATATTACAATCATTGTATTCTGTTCGAATTTTAAACATATTGTATTAAATTTATCTTTTTTACTCTTCATTGGATTATATTCTTTTTTCATTGTATGGGGATTTATGCATTATAGGGTGTCTCAAAATAAATAACATTTGTATTATTCTGTAACTTGAAAATTTTTGAAAAATTTATACAAAAGTGTCCATTCTATTCTATTTTTACAATAAAAATTAATACAAATCTTTAAATATTTTAAAATTATATTCTCTGATTTTTATGAACTTATTAAGACTTGAAAGGAGAAATTTCTTTGCAAGGATTACATGAAACGACCCAGAAAATCGCCATATTTTATGATGGGCTTTTTCATCCAATTATAATGAATTATACTTTGTTCAAAAAGCTGAAGACTCAGCTGAAAATTTTAATAAACTTCAATCAAATATACTGAGTGACTCAAAAAGTATTATCTAAGATATACATAATGCCATGTGTTGTACATGTTCGAAAACTTTCAACTCCATGTCTATAAGGTATAAATTTCAGAGGAGTAAGAACTATTCTTTTATTTAAACAGTCTAAACAATTAGAAAAATAAGCTGAGTGACATTTATTTTGAGATACCTTGTATACATACAGCATAGTACAAGTCATACATACATATGTATATGCATAAATACTCATACGAGTGTTGCATTTATATACATACATACTTATACAATGTATTATAGTCCTATTTTTCATCATTTGAAGAAAGTATGAATTGAAAATTATTATATGCAATTAGTCAATTAATTAAAACGCCCTAAATAATTAAGCCTTTATGATATGTTATAAGTGTAAATACGATTAAAAAGTTTAAATGCGTGTTTGTGCATTTAAAGTATGTATATGTAACATTTTTGCTATGCTTGTGTATTTTCCAAACAGTTTAAATTATTTCACGATCAATTTTTTTCCATTTTTCCGTTTAATTAAAATTAATTTCTTTAAAATTAAAAGTACACCATGAGTATAAAAATAAAACAAATTAGACTTATGCCGCAACTTTTTATTTAATTTTCTACCAATTATTTATAGCCCAATACTTTTGAATGATCGTATACAGTGTACATACGTATGTACATATATGAAAAAAGAAACAAAGTTATATGAATTGAAAGAATTTCTTTAAAATATTGAATTATTATACAGATATACAACAAATACGTACATGTATATATAAATTTCTAAATTAAATAAATGTTTAACATTGCCCAGGAAACGTGCACTGTTTTCTTTTCATTGCATTACATAAAAGTAAGATACATTGGAAGATGCAACTTTGGGAGTCTAAATGGATAAGGGGAATAGACATTTTAAAATTTCAGATTTCAGACTAAAATAAAAAATTTCAAACAAAAATGCTATAACTGAAACTGTATTGCAACAGAATTACTTTGTAATTGTATATAAGTACATAATGTAAAACATTCCCTTACATTCGTTAATATCGGGTACATACATACGTACTTTTAAACATGAAAATAATAAGGGAAAGTAGATACGAGTACATGATAGAATGCTTTCATATACACAATATTCAACATATGTACATACATTCCTATGTAGGTAAATTATACGTAAGAAATTGAAAAGGTCATCGCCTTGATGGTGGTTACCAAAGCCTATCAAATCTTGAATAAGATGCATGCATATTTTATTCAAAATAGGGAAGTAAACAATAGTGAAATGCTGTTAGTAAAAAATGACATAAATTTAACATAAAAAGCAAAGTAGTATAATAATCTGTGAATTTGAGAGTTAATATTACATTATTTTGCAAAATGTAAAAGTATATGTACGTTGTATGAACATTTGGTGATATGTTTACTGCATTGTATTATGCTTTGAGGGCTTTTTTAATGCATACATTTGTGTTATGTTATGTGCATGTTTACAAGATATGTATGTATATCATTGTGAATGCACATGTGTGAAGCTAAATACACAGGGCGTCTAGGGAATCCATGCCAACTATTTAGCAGATTCAAGTCGAGAAACAAAAAAAAATTATGTTAAAAGGCGAGAGTCTATTTCTACTTTTCAGCCCTCTACAGCCATTTGAAAATATTTCGTACGTTGAACGACAAAGTGATATTTATGAATGTTATCAGATTGTAATTCTCGAACGCAGTGTGATATTCATGTAATCCTGATAGTGATGTATAAATAACAAAATATCTTTTCCAACAAGTATAAAATTATTGTTTTGTCTTGAGTAGCTTATAAATTATACACATTCAAATTTAAGTTTTAAAGAAAACAAATTATTTTTGAAACAAAATATCTTAAAATTTTATCATTCTCAATTTTTTATTGTTAATTTTATTCTTCTTTGTTAGCTTTTTAGCGTTTTCCAAAATTTTCAATAATTTTTGTCAAAATATTACATTGCGTTCAAGAGTTACATGTGGAGGTGGAGATAGAACTTTCCCCTTCAATATAATTTTTCTTAATTTTTCGGTGTTACCTTTCTATCAGCTGACGAGCAGTTAGCATTGAACATTCTTGTACATATTTATTACTTATTCATATTAAAATTTTTATATCCAGTCAATTTTAAAATTAAGTCCGACTGAATTTTAAACAATTTTTGACTGAAAACATCAATAAATCAACTGCACCCAGTTTAAACTCATTCAGAACAGACATGTACCCTTATTCTCATCTTCTTAAATCAAATTTTAAATAAAAAACTAGCTGCACTGATACATATAAAACAGTTCAGAAATTAAGTGCTTTTATATGACTTTCTAATTCTACTTGAAATAAATACATGCTTAGATGTAATTTATCTAATTTTTACTGATTAGTTCACCTTAAATTTTTATACAAATACATGATAGTAAAAAAAAATACTATTCTTTATTTGTGAAAATTCAAATAAATAAAAGCACATACTTTCCACAAAAAGCAACAATTTTAGTCTTTTATTTTTATAATATTTATAATTTGCGAACGTACAGAAATGCAAACATAAATAAATACTTGATTATAAGATATTCAAATAAATCCTCTTTATGTACATTTAAAATGTGTTTAAGTGTCCTCAAACGTCAAGAATATTTACTTGACTTGAATGAAAGAAATAGAACATCTAAATCTAAAGTGTCTAAAGAAACTCCCCTTTTAACTTATATTATGTATGTATGAATGTATGTATGAATGAATGAATGTTTGATATTTATCCACATATTTTATATAATGTGCAACGTGTGTTAGAAATAAAAAAAAATATATACTTATATTGAGTTAAGTATTTATTCACATGTGTATGCGTGATGTAATCCAATGAGTTCATCAATGTGTTGATATGATTTTTAATAAATGAAAAAATATAAAATTATTCAGATATCTGAGATAAACAATTAATAGCGAATAAGACTCGATAAATTGATCAATTTAAACACTAATTTAGAACAACAACAATAATTGTATATGATAAATTAAAAATAAATGATCTTGAAATTGTAAAAAATAAATGTATTTATTATGTTAGCAATGTTTATGTATGCCCACAGGGTGTTTCAGAATAAATGTTAGTACACCTATTCTTCTTAATGCTCATGCATAAAATTGTTCTAGGAACATCCTTCTCCCAAATTATCGAATAATGGGGTCGTTTCGTTATTTAACTCGTTTGCACATTACTTGCAGCAAAAATTTATTTTGATCTTTAATTTCATAATCACTTCACAGTGAATCAATCGGGAATGTCACAATATATACCAGTGATTTCAATGGTAAGCTAAACTTTGCCATTGTAAAGTTTTTTGCTGTGTTATTTAGCTTCATTGCACGCTTTAGATATTTCACACTTAATTCCACGTTAAATGTAATCGACAGTCCAGCACGTTGTGAATTAAAACGAACCCTATTTTTGGATTAGTTTTACATTTGAACATTATTTGAATTACTATACTGGAAAAATTGTCTATGTTCATTTTCTTTCTTATATTTTGGAAGGGAGTGGAGGGAATCTAAAAAAAACTTGGTGTAGTGAAATTTATTTAAAAACATCCTATAAGATTTAATTTATTTTCATATTTTTGAATTAAAAAAAAAGGAAATTGTTTTTGCTTTTAATATAACTAACGTATTTTAATAGTATATGTAATTGTTAACAGACATCAAATAATTCAATAAATTTATCAAACATTTTATGTCGAAAATACTACTTGTAATTTTTCATTTAGAAAACAATATAAACAAAATACGTTCATATGTAACATGAAAATTGTTATTTGAATGATAATTGAAATAGAAATTAAAATAACTTAATGTTGGATGCTATTAAAAGAAAAATCTATTGAAAATTCCATAAATAACTTAGACGAAATATTTTTTATTTTTTTAAATAAAATTTAAAAGTCAGTGTTCAATATCAAACAAATTAATTGATTAGTTGCACTTTTATAAAAATTTAAAAAATAAAAATATCAAAATATAACGAACATTATGCAATGTAGTGATCTACGAAAACAAAAATCGTTTTGTTCGTATTCATAATTTGCATATTTTGTAATTCGAATGTAATGTATTTTAATAGTAACTATTTGATAAAAACAAATTTGAGTGCTAAATATTCTAAATAGTGAATGCTAAATGCCAAATGAAATCGTGTATAAATGGATGCTGTTCAATTTATAATTATTTACAATTCTTATATAATATGTGTCTGAGTATAAGACGATTTTGCATCACTTGTCGAGGTTAGTGTACTTGTAATTTTGCAAAAAACAAAAATAATAGTAATAAAAATAATTATAATAATAACAAATTGCGACAGACCATTACAATGACTAAAATATTACAACTTGTTATATTAAACATACACACATACGTTTAGTTAACATTATTATGTATGTATTTGTTCATCAAAATTTTATTCAAAATCATCACAATATTCGTGTTATAAAAAAATTTTCAATGATTTTTATTTTGCTTAGGTGGTCGTAGTTTTTAGTTTAATTTAGTATTTATTTATTCATGAACGAATGAATTTTACAATATTCTTATTAAATGCTAATTTTCTTTTGAGTAGGCGATTTTTACATTTTTTTTATTTTTTTTGAATAAAAAAAAAAAAATTAAATTATTTTTATAAAATTTATTTTAACACATTACGGACTAATACATAGACCAACGTCCAAAATATGAAGTGGTCAATGGTCATTTAAAGATAAATCATCTTTTTTAAAGTATAATTCTTCTTCTTTTATTTAATTTTTTTAAATTTTATTCTATTTTGTCTATAAAATACACAAGATTTTGTTTAAAAATTTGTTATTTAAATACATATGTATGTACGTACATATATGTAAATGTCTTAAGTTTTTAAATTTTAAATGTATAGTGAAAATACAAATCACCTGCTGTTTTTATTACCAAATATGTATTACATTTATAATATTTGCAAATTGTACATGGGTACTCGTATTTGTATATATTGTTACATACTGTGCGTCCATAATTTTAGATATAAATTAAAATTTGAAGATTAAAAAATTTTAGATCTTAAATTTATTTGTTGTTAATTATTAATTGCGTTCGAATAGCATAATTTGATAATTTACACCTTCGCAGTATTCTACATAAGAAGTGAACCAGAACATTTTCTATCACTTTATTTACTTTATTATTAATTTATACATAGATGAAGTTGAGAACATCTTTTATAAACTCTGGTATAAGTAAAACTCGAAGTAGGGATTATCAGATAAACCATGCCATTCAAACCCAATTAATTATAAATTCATACAAACATTATAATTCGTTTTGTTTTTATGTCCATATGTAAGTATGTACATATATTTAAAAATATTTTTCTAAAACAGGCTTAAATCTTTTTAATACACAAAAAATTATGTACATAAATACGTATATAGAATAAAAACAATTATTTTATAAAGGTCAAGAATTCTTTCACAATATTATATAATATAGAACGTTCAAATAAAGTAATAAATTTTTTAAAAGATTTTTTCCTATAAAAAAAATTTTTGTAGTAGAAAAAAAAATTTCTACTATTTAAATTTCTTTTCCACTGTATATGTAAGTATTTAAATTAGCTAAATTCATTGTCAAGGTTTCAAGGTTATGATCATTATCGATATAACTTTTGACTTTCAAATTAAATGTAAAAAAAATGTAAATGTAAACTAAATTCATTCGTGTAGGTGTAAACTGTGTCTTAAAATACGACAAATTCGACATGTTTCATTTGTACAATACTTTCTTTGTATATCTTAAAAATAAACAAAAGCACGAATTAAATCCTTCAGTAATATTTAAAACTCAATGAAGAAATGACTTTACAAAAATACAAATGTAAATTTAGTTACATTACATGTATTTAAATTTTATAGTATTTATAAAAAAAAAGCAATAATTTTCAATACACATGTATGTTTACATATATGTATGTATAAAGGGCGGTATGTATCACAAGCAGACGCTAAATGGGACTGCTCGTCATTTAGAAGATAGAGTCCTACTTCACATGATGCATTCAATGTGTACATTTGAAACATGGTGAACATAGAAATAAATGTCAATAAATTCTTGTTTTTTTAATAGTAAATCTTATATTTGACCATGTCGAATTTTATTTGGCAAACAAACAGAAAATTATTTAGTTTAAAATTTGACCCATATTATGACAGAGGGTAAATTAGAGCTTGAACTTGATAATGATTTTGTTTTTATTCTAAGTATGATCGACGATGAATCTATACAAGCTATAAAAGAACAAGATCCAGTCGCTGGTAAAATAGCAGGCCAATGGCTTATTAAATTATGTGAAGAGGTGGTTCATGGCATAACACAAAAACAAATTAGAAATATTTATTTAACTCGATTAGCCGAATGTTTTGCTTCGGGCCATTTATCTGAACCATTTAACAATAAACCACCATCAGGATCATTGCCAGCTTTAGAACCGGTCGATAGACTTGAAAAGGAACCACCCTGGTTAAAAGATTTACTTCGTGAAGCGAAAGATAAACGTCCAGTTGGTATGGCAAAGGATCGCAGAGCGTATTTACAAACAAAAGTTTTAGAAGAGAATCGTGGTGCTTGTGCGTATTTAGCTGTATCTGTTGCTGATGAAGGACAAGTTCCTCATTGGATTCAAATGGGAACCGAAAAACAATACGAAAAATTTATGGATGACGTATTTGATAGAATTACAAAACCATTTGAAGATAGAGAACCACCAACTGGTTACGGAAAAGAATTTCAGGAATATATTATCCAAGCCATTGAAGGAGAAATAACTGGATTAATTTCTCCAGAATCTAATCCGCAACTTGAGAAGATTCTTAAGAAATTTATGGAATTTATAAAGGATAAACCATTAGGAAAAGAAGCAGCTAAATTAAGTGGAATGAAGCTTCGAAAATTTTTACTTATTAATTTACAAAGTCAATTAATTAACGAAACCTATAATGAAAATACATAAATTTAAATTTGCCTTGTATTTCTTTGAATTATGTATAAGTTCAATTGTGAATAAATTGTATAATAATCAATTATTTATAAATAATTTTATTTTAAACGGATAAATGCTATTCATTTTTCTAAATGTTATGTGTTTAATGAATTACATACGAGTATGTTTTATATTAAAATTTGTAGTTTTGTTTTTTTTCTTTAAAATTAAAAATGTTTTTACATATCATGATCTTTAGTTCTATATTTATCTTTTAATTCTAACTAAATGACCTTGAAATCAAACTGATAGTTAAACGACCAGCAATAAAAAAAAAATCAAACAAAAATATTTGTAATAAACGTTTTTAATTTTGTAATATGTTTTAATTAAAATTTGCTTTTTCTTTTGCTTCTTTAATTTAAGGACGAACACAAAAGTCAACAGACGAGTTGGATAATATTAGTTCCTCAAATATACAACAACGTTCAAAAAAAGTTTCCAGTATATGCCTAAATATTCCAGCTGCTGGAGTAGGATCAAGGCCTCCAAGTATAATAAGTTCAGTTAGTACGGATGAGGGTGGTTTCAATGAACCCTCACCAGAAATTAAAGCCAAA
This sequence comes from Anthrax anthrax, assembly GCA_963971155.1. Taxonomy (NCBI): domain Eukaryota; kingdom Metazoa; phylum Arthropoda; class Insecta; order Diptera; family Bombyliidae; genus Anthrax; species Anthrax anthrax. The sequence continues at coordinate 21,761,839 of OZ020120.1, forward strand.
CTTAAACCTGCTTATTCATTTGATACATCACCAACAAAAACCGTAGAAACAGAATGTCATCTACAACACCAACAATCATCTTCATCTTCATTAACTAAAGTTCCAATACCAGTGCCAATTAATAACAATGTTACTTCAAATGATAGAGATGATAAACATGAAAATGATAAATTGAATGAAGACAAACCATCACTTAATTATATTGATGTTGAATATCGTTTAAATCCAGATGGAAGCGAAAGTCGACAAGTATTTGGTGAATCTGAATTATATCAGACATCTAATATAGATGCAATTTCACACAACAGCAATTCGAAAAATTACAATTTAAAAAATGGTAGTTATGAAAGTGAAGATTCGGTAGTATATGCTATTATAAAACCTGAAATACCACCACCAACTGAATTGTATCTTGATGAACAGATTACTTTTAGAGATAAGAAAAATGAGCATTCAGACGAAATTAATGATATTAAAAAATATAACCAGCAGCAACAAAAACAAATTGATTTAGAATCATCATCAACAGTTCAACCAATAACATTGGAATCATTGCAAACGAACGATAATAATGATGTTGATGACGAATTTGAGGATGCTGAACTTCCAGCATTACCAAAAAGGCCACCACCAATACCAGAAGGACTTCCACTTGATATTCAAGATGTTGAATATGCAGATGCTAGTGGAGATGAAGAAGATGATCGTGAGGATAGTTTACCAGATGCAATGACAGCTGATGAAGCTGAAAGATTGTTGAGTTCAAGGTAAAAAATAAAAAATACATAAAAACTAGTATCTATTTCATTTTTATTAATGCATAAGATTTATTTCTATATATTTTTTTTTGTTTTTTATTTTTGCATGTATCTTTTTATGTATGTTTTGTTGTATTTTGATAAAATGATTGTATACCTATAATTTAATGAATATTTACTATCTATATACTCTTTTTAAATTTAAATCATTATTATTATTGAAATTATTTAAGTGTATCCAGATTGTAGTAATAATGTAGGTATTTACCGGAAATTTATCCTTAAACCTATATTTTTCTTGTATACATACATACATATATAATACATGAAGTCAAAATCTTTTGTAAGATAAACGTATTTTACATATTATTATAATGTATGTGAATTCATTTTGTTGATATAGTAAACAACATACATAACATCAGAATTTACTCTAAAAAGAAAAAAACAAAAACAAAAAACGATGTAAAAACCTTTCCTCATTGAAAAAGAATGTACGATAAAACTTCATGAACTAGAATTAGTCCTTCTTTTTTGTATAGTACGAGGGCATTAATATACATACATAATAACTTGTATAGTACACATTGACAAAAATAATACCCGGTACGATAATGTAAATATCAGTAAACATGAATCTTAGTTTTTCTTTTGAATGAAAATTACAAACAATAGTGAGATATCCTACTACCCTTAAAGAACTTTGACAAATATTTCAATCCTTTTCTATTTTATTTTCTTTTATAGAGATAAAATATATGAATTTCATTCTATTTAATACATTTATAGATAATAAATTACTAATGCAATATGCTACTATATAGTGTCAGCTGTATATGTATGTCATGTACTGTATGTACATATGTATGTATATGTTTTATGTGTACAAATAATGTACTTTATAATCGTAGTATAAGTATGTATTTTCTTGTATAGTAAATAGAAAATGAAAAATAAGGCAATGTACTGACGCCAGTTGAAAGGTACATCGAGTACATTCACATATGATTTAATACTTGTGAATGTATGTACATGTGATATTTTAGAACATAATATGTCAAAAGAAAACCAAAGGATTTTCCTTATGTACATGCTATATGTATAGTATACTCATGATGATGATATTACATCATTTAATTCTCTTTAAAATAAAAATAAAAAAAAAACATTACATAAAATGATATTGCTGAGCTGTTAACCCATCAAACACTAAACTTATACGATTAAGGATGATACATGGAATGTGTACATATTCAATGTATGTGTTGTTTATAATGTCCTTTTATATTAACAATCTTTATGTACATATGTATGTATGTATATATATTATACGTCTACACATATTATATGTAATATTCTTAATACATTTTTTTATTCACTTTTTTTTTCATTCATCATTTTTTCTTTATAAACAAGTATGTATACAACTTTTTAGATCACCATTATAATTCTATATTTGCTCATGAAAAATTCATTGATTCAGGAAAGTCGGTTTTTTTTACTTATAGTTCTTTTTTGTGTATGTTCAAGAGAAAACTATATGTATACATGTATGTATGTATTTCAAAACAAGTTTAAGTTTAGAGATGGATAAAATAATGTGGTGTACTGACTGTACAATGGTTATAAAAATTCATACATATATAATAAAGCTAATATAGAGGAAATTGGAGTGAAATTAGATCATGAAATCTATCGTATATATAAACATACTGTGCGTTATTTTATTTCAAACAAAGTTTAACTGGATAACTCAAATTTAAAAAAGGCTTATAATATTTCATACTTCTAATTGTAAACAGTCAGAAAAAGAAATAACTTTTTATTTTATATATTTTTTTTTTATTTCTTAATATTTTATTTTAAAGTAGTTTTATTTTTGTGTCATTTGTATTCTATATTAAAAATAAAAAAAAAGTTAAACTAATAAATATGATATAAAAACGTGATTCTCATGAAAAATTTCAAAACTTCATAAAACAAAAAAGAAGAAGAAGAAGAAAATACCAAATTTATAATTCATATTCATGCGTAAAATCATATATGTATGAGTCATTTATTCTGAAAGTGAGGTAAGTCAAAAATTTTCAAAATCAAGATTTTTACATTATTAACATTATGAGAATATATATATTTTTTTTAAAATTCGAAGAGTTCATATACCAAATATCTAAGAAGTAGCGTATTTTTAAAGGCAGTCAAAGTTTTCCCTTTCTGTGGAATTAAGTAAAAAATGCATCCTAAAACATTAAAGCTCTGTTTCCATATTTGAAGATATACAAAGATTCATAGTAAATTGGAGGAAATTGCATATTCTGCATTCCCATACAATTTTTTTGTAAAAGTCTAAACTTTTCCGTCTTGCAAAGAGTTGCAAATTTTAGAAGCAGATTAATATAGCTTGTACTTTCTACTTTTTTATATTTGCGTTTGTTTCATTAAACGGCTTTTAAGAGAAAACCAATCTAAAACTTATTATTGGAAAATTCTACTCAAGTCGTTCTTGTACTTAATAGGTAGCTAAAATACAGGAACAGAACTAAAATTTTAAATAATTGACTTGCACCACTTTCAAAATCAACGGCTCATATATTGTACCTTATATTCACATTATAATTTTTTAAGGATTTCAAAAATATGATATTATATTTAATGAAGCAGGAAAATACTAAGAAGAAAAGAAAATAAAGAAAAAAATAGATTTTTTGCTATGTATCATAAAGTATGTAATTTTTTTTTACTTTTTTTCCTATTCAATTTTGCATAAAAAATAATGCATATTTTATACAAAATGCAATTTATTCTATAAAAAGTTTTATTTTTCTACCTTTTTCTTCGATCTTATTTTGGAATAAATGTAGATACGATAGGAATAAGTAAATACATATTTTTTTTTTTTTTGGAAAGTAAATATAATTTATTTTCACTATATAATGTACATTTGTATGTCTGTAACGTAACTAACTATGCTCACGTGTATTTGTTGTATGAAGTACTTTTGCATTATTTCTCATCAAATCTCAAATCATTATTGATGATTATTTTATGCAAAATATACGTACATAATATCCGTATATAATAAATATATTTTTGTTTTCCTTTTGCGTGTAAGACATTATCATCAAGTTTTTTTTTTCGCTTTGTTATTTTACCTATTTATTTGTTTATTTTTTGTTTTAAACGAAGCGAAAAGACAAATTAAGAAAGGAAAAGATTTTTTATACATGCAATTTTTTTTTCATTTTATTTATTTTTATTAATTTTCATTTTCAACAAACTAACAAAATGACACATTTTCCTCTAATATGTACATATGTATGTATGTATGTACATACGTTATGTATTTGTATGCAAATGTATATATGTAAAGCATATGATTTATTCATAATTTGTATATGAATGACGTAGGTGCAAATGAATTTATATGTGCATAGAATATGATACATACATACTTACATATAATTATATGTATGTGTATAGTGTATGAGAATATATTTATGTATATTTTTTTCTCAGCCACTTTTTTTTCATATTTAACATAAGCGGACCTACAGCTGTTAGTATTGCTGCCGGGAATAAATGTTTCCTTCAAAGAATGTATTATTCTGTTTTTTTATTTTATTTTATTTTACTTTTATAAATTTTTTATTTTTATTATCATTATTATTTATTTCTTTTTTTTTTTAACATATATTTATACAACATGAGATTTGTTCACCCATTTTCATTATCCTTTACAAAAAAAAAACCGTTATACCATATTTAACCATAACCCATCTTATCTATCAGCCACCATATGACTACCATTACCTCTCGTCATCATACCAATCTAAAATGAAAAGCGAATTCCATGAATGACGTTGCCTATATATATATAATATGCATATAATTCGAATACGAGTGTACTATATACAAAAAATTGTGGTGATGGTGAAAACATTTTATAGCTTGAAAGCATTCTAAATTGTAATAGTTTTTCATGAAAAACTATACGTACACATACATATAGAATAATATATTTATGCTATACACTATTTTTTTATATATGTATACATACATATATAGTACATTTCATGAAAAAAAGCTTTTTTCCAGAATAACAAATATTTTATTCTCAGTCGATTCGAGTTTATCTAAAGATAGGAAGAAATTTTCATCAGAAAATATTTTTAGTTATTTACTCTTATACATATATATGTACATACATATTTTATATGTTGTATTTATCACCGGTATTTTCGTGATATTTTATATCATTTTTCCGTGTTTAATTTTTACATACAGTATAAAAGAAAAATTGATAACAAAAATTTATGTTTTACAACAAAATAAATTTTCTCAGGAATTTATTTTGTGTTTAGTTAACAAGGATTAAAAAAAAAGAAAAGAAAATTTAAAGAAAAATAAAACTGAAAATTGTGTCATGCAATTGTGGTTTAATTGGTTAGTATTTAAAAAGTTTTTCAAAGTGATAAAAGTAATTATAACAGATATTCTTGTATGAAATGTGTATAGTCATATGTATATACATATGTTGTAATAATATTTTGAAATCTATGATATTTAATTTTTTTTTAAATGCAGTTTAAACTTTAAAGTAAGCTTTTCCTTTCAAAATTAAAATTCATGACGATATTGTAACTAACATAACAAGGTGTATTTTTAAATAGAAAAAGAAAATAAAAGATAAAATAAAACTTCTAAACCATTTAATATGCCTGTTTATTTACTTAATGATTTGAAAAGTGTAAGTTATTTTATTAAATTATGTAAACGCGCATAATAATAAAAATAATAAAAGCGTGAAAATCTAATATAAACAGTTTATGAATAGTTCATGGTCATAATAAATAAATTGTTTTAATTATATTCGCAATATTATTACAATAAACTGCAAATACCTTTATAATTGTTTATAAATAATTGTAATACACGAACACGTACATACATATATGATATTGTCAGTTGGCTGTTAAAATATCAGGTAAATAAAGAAAAAACGAAAAACAGAAAATTAATTTGTTGTTTTCTTTTCTTAATTATAATTATTTAAATTAAATTAAATAGTCAAAATAATTATTGTCTCGTTTAATTATTGGCATTTATCCTAGTGGTTTGAATCTATTTTTATTTTTGATTCATTCTTAATTTTTAAATATAACAATTGAATCAAATTAACGTACATATTATATACTAATTTTACAATAATTTTTTTTTTTGTTTTAAATTATTTGTGCCAAAAATAATAAATTATTATTATTGAATTTTTATTGTAACCTTGGTAAATGATGCAGACGACAAGTGGAAAATGAAAAGCTAAAGTTTGACAAAAAAATGGGGGGAAAAATAAAAAGGAAATAGAATAAAAATTCAAATATACATATACTATGTTTTCTTCATACATAAGAATATATGCACGTACATATATGTAGATTACATGTATGTGTTCATAGATATAAATAAAACAAATAATGTTTTTTTTTTTTCATAGATTATTAAAGGACAGATTTTTAATGCTGTAATGAAAACATGAAATAAACATAGTCAGCATGACTCTCATTCATATAATTAAAAAGAAAAAACTTTATAATTGTAATGTACATACATAACGTTCATGAAATGGTTTTTTTGTGTATTTCTGATATACATATATGTATGTATATATATTTATAAGGACACGCGTGTACAAAATTCATTATATGTATGTACTTACATAAAAGCAAATCGATTTATTTTTGTGGCCTTCTGGCTACTAAAACGCAAATGAATACGCACACACATGTGCACGTATGTACACAGGTTACAAATGTCGTCATACCCTTTCTACTTAGCTCATACTTTATCCTTAATTTTCTATTTTTCATAAAAAAAAATTTTTTTAAAGCTTTCGAAAAATTTATTTGTATGTACTTAATTGTTAAAATTTAAAATTGCATTTTTTTAATATACAATTATAATGTGTATAATACATGTATACATGTACTGTGTTCATTATTGAAAGCATACGTTTATCAAATGTGCAGAATTCGTCCTTGAACTTTAGCAGTAAAAAAGCTTTTAACATGCTTCATAATGAAATATTTAATAAACTGTAATGAATATAACAATACTTGCTTGTTTGCCGTATATGAGAAAATTTAAAGTTAAACAAAAACAACAAAAAATTGAAGGATTAGAATAAAAAAACAAACAAAAGGATAAACACGAAAATTGTTTTTTTCTTCTTTGTAAATGTGTTTAGTTGTTGTTTTTTTTTTTTTTTTTTTTAAATAATAACAATAGTAACAATAATAATAATTGTATTAATAACGAAGAAAAAATTATGCATACGTAATGTAAAAGGCTAATTAGCAGGAAAATGCGAATATGTATACTTATACTTATATGAGTGTACATGCATAAATAAGTAAAATACTTATTTGGATTTTTCTTTTATAGTTGATCGTTATAAGAACATACTTCACTTATACTCGCATTAATATAATAATAACATTTATTTCAAAATTCAAATAAACATCATTGCCATTGATATAAAAAACTGTAATTATTTGGCGCTTGTACATTCTACATACTTGTATATTTGGCTTTACGGAATTTAACATACCGAGTACATATAATTGTATCATGTATATAATTTAATCATTTTATTACGTGCATATACAGTACAGCTCAAAAAAAACGTGATTTTTTTTTTAGATCATCATGTAATCCTTTGTATTACTAAAACTGAAATTAGATTACAGAAATTGACGAAAAACGGAGAGGGAGTTTAAGAGCTTTAGTAAAGGATTATATCGACGCTTCGTGTTTTTTAAATTAAGCAATTTTAATAATTCTTCTTTTTTTTTTTAAGTACAGATAATCTATTTTCGTGTTGTAAAATTTTATAACTTACGTACTAAAAACTGTATAGTATGTATGTATGCATATATAATATTCATATCCTCTTAAATTAACATTGAAATTTACGATTTGGAATTAGCTTAAATCGTTCTAAGGACTGAATTTATGTATGTCACTTGCATTTCGAAAACATTTTTTTTTAAAATAAATAATAATGCAAACAATGAAAATATATGTAAAATTTATTTGTGCCAAAAACATAAAACATTAAAATTTTAATTAAATACTTTCTTTAAGGGCCGGGCTCTTGTATTTATCAAACAAGATTATCTTTAGATAGAGTTAATTGGGTAAAATATTTTTTTTAGAAAATCACAAAGTAGTTATACAAGTATTCTACAAGCACAACTTTATTGTTTGAAAATTATTGTTCTCCATGAACAAGTTGATGGCAAATTGATTTAAATCTTTAACTTCTTTCTGTCATAATTAATAATGCATATAATGAGCCAAAACGTGTGCTTGAAATTTTTGAAAATAAAGTTTGAAAATAATTTTTATCCTCGTTGATGAATATGGGAAAATTTTGGTAGCAAGAAAAATGTTCAACAGATAATCTTGATGAATGAATATGGCCATCAAAATTTTCTTTCAAGAAGAATCTACCATTTACGTTAAATTTTTTCGAACGTTAGTGTAATTTATTTTGTATTATACATGTGTGTAAATATAATTGTAAATTTTTTTTTTTTTTTTTGCATTTGCACTACTTCTATATTTGTTACATATTTAATGTACGTATTGTAGTCAACGCAGGTACATTCAAATTAAATAAAAATGTGTATTAATTACATGACTACTATTCTGCACATTATGTGCATTTATTTATCATTCATTCTATGTAGTATATACATACATAGAATGTATCATATTAAAAAAACTACTTTCATTTAAATGTAAAAACTTAGTTGTTATTTTCTTAAACAGTTTAAATCCTTTTTTCTATTGTAATTCATTTTATAAAAATTGACTGATTTTTTTATATTAGAATATATTTTAATATATTCTGTGTGTTTTATATTTGTATCAGTATTTACATTTAAATAAAAAAAAAAAAGAAAAATTATTAATGAGCTGTAAAACGATAAGTAAAACATTTAAAAAGAAAAACAACTAAAGGTTTGATTTTTTTGTTATTTAAACTTTTCAGTTTAAAGCAATAACTTTTAAAAAAAGAGAGAAAAAAAAATGGAAATTTCCGTAATATATTTTTCCTTATAATGTGTTTAAAACAAAATTGTTTGAATAGATTATAGTAAAAGTAAAGAATATTTTGTGAATATAGTGCGATTTATTTTTTAATTATATTTTCTATAATAGTATTATACATTGTATTTTAGTTTTTTTTTTTTTTTTTAAAGTAAAAACAAACTTAAAATTTAATAGTGATTACAATGCATTAAAAAAAGAATTCTTTTTTTTATATATATATTTTATTTATTTATTTTTTTTTTTTAGTTTTTATATCATACGCATGCAAAGAAATATAAAGAACGAAAGGAACTTTTTGAAAAGCAAAAAAAAAAGAGGTTTTCATTATAAAATAAAAAACTTTAAAGCCTTGAAGTTATAAAAACAATTTTTACAAAATTGTGTATGTATATTATGTAATAGAATTCATATAGAATCTAATTGCTATTTTATTAAAGAAAAATTTAAATTCTAGATATAAAATTCTCTTATAAATGAATCATCATCAGTTCAATGAATTCATTGCAAATTGCATTGAAATGTTGTAAGTTTTATTAAAATGTTTTTTTTTTCTTTTTGTTTTTTTTTTTTTTTGTTAACTTTTATACAGGTATTAAAAAATGCTTGTATCATAACATAAAATAGCTATGTACCTTATGTATGCAATGTATATACATATATCTTTCAAAAGCTTTCATATACATATATATTTTTATTTTACACACATAAACCCGTATATCTTACAAATTCGTACATAAAAAATATATATTTATACGAATATATTCATACATGTATATGTGTTTAATAATTTCATGCAGCACACGTTTTACATACACATTTATTTATTATTCATTTAATCTCATTTATACGGTGACAATTTAATTTAAACATGCATACAATATCAATTCACATGTTGAAATGAAAATGTTTAATAAAAACAAAAAAAAAAAAAACTTTCAAATGCAAAAATTTTCTTGTATCCTTTTTTTGATTTGAATCTATAAAATAGTATGTGTATATATATTCTACATTATAAAATGCACTTTTAATACTTTCTATACGTACAAGATAACTTTATACAATGTATACAAATTCGCTTGTAGATACTTGTACAAATTCACATTGATATACGATTCTATATCTTTTAACAAATAGTATAAAACATCGAAATGTAATTTAATCGTGTGGTCTTCTTTTTTTTTTTTGCTATGATTCCCTTTTTTTTTTGTTGAATTTTTCCGTTTTTATATGACCATAAAGTATGAAATGAGTACTAAATCTCTATGTAAAATTCAGAATAAAAAATAAAATGAAATAAAATGAAAACGATATTATCTGTGAATGTGTTTGTAAAAAATCAAAATTTAAATTTGAAAAAAGTGTTGAATTTTATGTCTTGTAATTTGCGGATAGATAATAGCGTACATATACTAAAGATACGATGATAAAAATCAGATATTTTTACAAGTTTCAAATTAGAAAAAAGAATCCAAAAAAAAAATTTAATACGAAATAAAAATGCACATGCAATATTTATACATTAATGATTTTTTTTTTTTTTTTGATGATATTTGTATTTTTATCTTAACTTGTATGTTATCATTTGTACAGGATATTGTGTACTTATAATCCTTGATCGTGTCATTTGGTATTATCATTACAGTAAAATAATCAACTGTTATTAGACTTGTATGTCTTTTAGCAACTTCATATTGTTAATTTCACGTGTTGTCAACATAGTATATCGATATTCTAAGGTCTTTCTTTCTATGATTAAAACTTGATCATGATTTAATCTTGTGTTATCAATTACTTAATTATTGTGTTATCGTGTCTGTATGTCAGTATCGTATGTTGTTTGTACATTTGTTCGATTAGCTCACAATAAATTTAATTAAAATTTACCAATTACATACTATATTATATGTATTTACACGATAAAAATAACGATATACGATATGACTGAAAATGCATAGGATATAGAATTGAGATCGTATCGTATAAATGGATGAAGGTGGAAGTGCCTAAGCCTAAGGACATTCAAAATAAGAATGAGTAAAATTACCAAAGAAAATTTCCTATTTGAGCCTTTTTTATATTATATGCATAAGCAACAAAACATACATATATTGAATATGTTGCATGACTGACTGCTTATCTTTTAATTTTTTAATCTTTTTTCAAAATTCAATTTTCTACACAGTTATTACGTACATACGTCATACATACACATGTACATATTATACTAGAATCAATTTTAATCATTTTTGTAGATTGATTGTGCAAATTGTATGTAAAACAAAACATACACATGTACTTATAATGTATGACATATGTAGATGACGTACATCTGTATGTACATAATGTTTGTACTTTAGATGAGAAAATCATATATTTGAAATGAGATTGCTATAAATTGTAATAAAAAAAAATCACAAATATACATATTGTGTGTATGTATACATACATACATATGTACATACACATATATACAGTGCATCATGTGTAGACATGAATGTCTTCTTATATAAATTTTGATTTATTGTTTGTATTTGATATTTTATATATTGTAAATATACTTATGTAGGTCAAGTTTTAACATATGATATTAGTTTTTATTTTTATAACAGAAGAAAATTGAAAAATGACTGATTTCATTCAAAATTTTTGGTATCCTTTCTTTTTAAGTTTATGCAAGTATGTACATAAAATTGTTTAAAATTGATGATTCAAAAAATAAATGTTTTAGTTATAGCTCTTATGCAATAGCAATATGGATTATTTTCAAAATTTATAAGAAAATAAAAAAAAAAATGAATTTTATCAATTTTCTATTTTGAAATATAAAAATGAAATAAATTTACTATAACAATTGAAACATGTTTAAGGATGTGTCCTTAATGTATCCAGGAATCAATTTTCTGAGGTTTAATTTGAAAAAAAAATCGAGTGATGATAGGCAAAATGTAGCTTTCAGCATAAATAAAACAAAAAAATAATAATTTTATTAGTAACAAGGATATTTGTTAATATGTGCCTTCGTCATGGTATTGAAAGTTCTTATTTTGGAATGTCCTATTTGAATTTTATATAAAATCGATTGAAAATAATAAGTATTCTGTTGTTCATTTCAACGATGTTTTGTTGTCAACATAAAAATGTAAAATTATTTTAATTTTAATTTCGGAAATTGAGAAAACTGCTGAAAATTAGAACTTTATCTTTCGTTTCTGATTAAAAAAATTATTGTTATTTATAAAAGTCCTTGTAGGAAAGACTCGCAATTTTTGTATATTTCACTATAGAAACCTTACTATTAATATGCTATGTTATAGGAGGATTAACTGCTTCTGCACATATGTATATGTATAATTACATCCATACATGTTTGTATAAAAGAAAATGTATTATTCCCTTAACTTATCGTCATTCCTTCAGACATTTTTAGAATTTTCAGCAGTTACAAATAATAAATATTTGAGTGTAACCTTTTATCTGTTATGTAACTTAAAAAGAATTTAAACTAATTTTTTATTTTTGTTTTTTATTTATGTACAAGGTTTTTTATGTTTTTTCAAGGCAATAGATTATTGTTGTTTTGGTTTTTTTAACTACAGTTTTTATTGCTACAATATTTATGAAATTCTTATCTGTGCCTTCACGAGGTAACTTTGATCTTCTAGCGTAATACTCGTATACGTACATATGTATATTGCCATGTGCATTACCTAAAAAAAATTTAGTAAAAAATTGTTTCTTATTTTTAAATTTTCAAAATTCCATTTTATTGGATTAGGTTGTTTTTTTTTTCATATTATTTCGACAGTTTAAAGATTATCTGTGAAAAGATTTAAAATCAACAATTAGTTGTGTTAAATTAGTCTGAGTTACTAATTTAAAAAATGTTCTAACATTAATCTTATATTTTATGTGTTCGTGTGTAATAATTATCATCAATCTTTTTTTTTTACTTAACAGTTTCAGTTTAAAAATTTTTTATAAAAATTATATTTGACTTTTTATTGATTACAACCTTCAAGTATGAATGCGTATGTATATAAAATTTAATTGTATTTCAGTTCAATAATGTTCAATTTTGAATATTGTATTAATATAGAATAGGTACACATTTATGAATAATATATGTACTTATGTATATACAAAAACTTTTTGATTTATTTAACATTTTCTCATCAATGTAATTTTCAAAATATGAATTCCAAAAAAAAAAAAAAAAATCTGTAGGCTTCCCACTAATTTAGAAAAACAAAAATTTTATTTGTTTAATTTGCATACATGTCGTCTTATATGTACTCTAAAAATACATCAATAAAATTTATTAAGTTTTGTATTGTTAAAAAATTTTAAAAATTTATTTTAAGAATCTTTATGGTCAAATTAAATTTATTTTTTAATTATGATACAAAAATATACTTTTTTTTGTGTCATAAAAAAAAAACATTTTTATACATAAAAATTTCAATTGAACGATCATAAATCTGCCCACACATATTATAGCATAAATTTATGCATAATTTTGAAAGGTAAAAAAAAAAACAAAAACATAAAATAATAAAAAAGTTTTCACTACGCTAATTCGTGTAAGTACATCTATTTATTTATTGTACTGTATTAATAAAAACCAATTTCCCAAACAATTTTCTGCTTGTTAAGTACACCTTACGTTTTTCCACCAACGGATTTTGTTTTCCTTTTTTTCTTTGTTTTTTTTTTCGTGTTTTACTTTTTCTTAATATTCGTTTCGCGGTTCAATTATTTACTTGTAACTATTAAATTCATGTTTAACCGGTTTATAAATTTCACACATACTCACATATATGCTAATATAATATGTTATTTGAGATATTGATCTTTACAAAATGTCAAATTAAATTTATTAATATTTACGCGAATATATTACAAAATCTTTGTTACATTTATTATTATCATGTACATAACGTATAAACATAAATTATAATTTGCATATAAAATCATGTATACAAATTATAACAACATGACATAATTTTATCTTTTTGTTTTATTTTTGATGTATACATACATACGTATGCATATGTACATATACAGGCAAAATAAATCATAAGATTAATTTCCTTATGCAAAATTTTCTTTGATTTGATATTTAGTAGAACATGAAGCTTAATTATCACTATCATCATCATCATCATCATCATCGTCATCATCATAAGCAACATCAACATCACCTTTTAATAATCACTACCATTATCTAAATTACATTCTCGTTTGACATTTTTGTTTTTGTCCTATTATGCTATTCCTCTAACGTCTTTCTTTTGTTATTGTTACCTTTGTGTAAACAACTAAATATTTCACATTGTAAACATTTTTATCCTTGTTGTATGTTTACGTTCTTACTTTCCTCTTTTACCATTTTCCCGTTTTTTTTCTTTTTTTTGTTGATTTTTCTTTTGAAATAATTTTTAATGAAAAACGAAGTAATTTCTTTGTTTTTACTTCATACAAAGAGAGGGAAAATTTTTTTTTTTTTTTTGAAATGAAATTTTCAAATTTTTCGGTTATATAGCTTTCATCATGTAAATCAAAACTCTGTTGTTTTTAAACTGTTATGATGTGGCTTTTTTTTTTTTTTTGCTTTTTCATTTTAAACAACAAAATTTGTATGTGCATATATAGTTTATTTGTAGTGTAGGACTGGTAATAAATACATACTTTTATACTATATCCAAAAAAAGGTGCTTTTTTCCAAAGATGTAAACAATAAATGCTTTACATATTTCTGTATTCCTGTTAACTTTAGAGCTACGCATACACATTTGCTCAACTATATATATACATGTATATTGGCTAATAATGAATTATGCGAATGAATGAATTTAGCAAGTGGCGCCTACATTGAGTGTATGAAAACATGAAAAGTATATTGTTTTAAAAATATTTTTAATTCTTTTTTTTTTTAATTTATTTACTTATTTACTTTATGTATTATGTTGGTTTTCTTTTTTCACTTTATAAAAATTAAAAAGTAGTTTTCTGAAGTTATTGTAATTAACGCTCATTAAATTTATAAATATTATAGTATAAATTTTATTTGCTTCTGTTTTTTTTATTTTTATTTGTTGTATTACATGTAGATACTTTCGTGTTTTATGCTAGAACTTTAGTTAGTTGTTTTTTTGTCTGAAAAGGGTAGTCTAAATGTATCCTTAGTATTATTATTAGTCTTATTTTTTATTTAATTTGAATATGCACATATACGGGGTGGTTTATTCACAACCACAACCAACCACAACCATTTATTTTCCATTTGAGTGCAGTGGAAAAAATCAAGGATTTTGAAATACGCTTACTTAATTTATCATTCGGGAAAAGAGCACTATGCGTTTATTTAGTGATACTGATACATCTGATTGAATATCATCATCATCATTAATGGCGCAACAGCTCGATGTAAACCTGGGCTTAATCATCATTACGATGATTTTTCTAGACGATTCTATCATACTTTTACCTACCTGATTGAATATAAATAATTTACATATTCATCGTACGTAAAACAACACATGAAAATTCAAGAAAAATTAGGGTGAAAAACACTATAAATTCATAATCTGTTCATTTATGTAGTTGAATTACAAGTACGATTAATTTTTACAAATAGAAGAAAATTGTGCTTAAAATTTTTTATTTTTAAAATTCGTTATAATTGCAATGATGTGAAAAAGAAATTTCAAAATAGACCGTGCAGCATATCCTTTCTGTACGTTATAATGAGACACTCTGTAGATACATATATAATGTATGTATGGTGATGATTGCATGTTTGAATGTATGAATGATTATATATACTTTTTTATTTTATTTTAATTGTTTTTCTTTAAATATATATTATTTCTTTATATGTGTAAAAATATTTCTGCATTATTTATTTACATTTATTTTTATTATTTTTCTTCTTTAATTTTGTTGTTACGCAAAAAAAAATTTTTTCTCTTGATTTTCTTTTTGTATTTTGTATTTTTTGTGATGTTTGGCGCATGTATTCCTGTTCCTGTGCTTTAAAATCAAATTTAAAAATGAAAATGCAACAACAAAAAATCAAAACAATATAAAATAATAAAATAAAATAAAACGAAATTGTTGTGATTTTCGTACAAATAAAAAATATTTAAAAAAAATGTATTATTGTTGTAACCTGTTTTTTGCTTGCTGTTATTTGTGCTTTTATTATTATATTCATCTATATTACATACTATATGTAGAATTTTGGAATACAAAATAAGGTTAGTGTACTTTAATTTGTTTATTTATTTTTTTTTTATTTTATTTCATTTTTCTTTGTTATTCTTTTATCTTTTAACATTGTTTTTAAATTTGCCAAAAAATTATATGTACAACACATACATACGAGTACATATACTCATGTGTTGTATATGTATGTGCTCATATGAGTAACATTTAATTTAAAATATCAGACAGAAAAAAAAGATTAAAATATGCAACAATAAATGAATTGTTTATATTTAAAAAATAAAAATAAAAAAATAAAAAATAAAAATAGAAGAGCAATACAAAGCAAAGAAAAACAAAAAACACAAAAAACGGAAAATCCAAATTTTTCAATGACAACGAAAAATTTAAAATGAATAAAGAATTAAAAGAAAAACGTACACATGTACATTATGTCTATGTACGAGTACTTTAAATGTACGTTTCGAATGTATTTTAATAGGACATTACCATTGACATTATACGTAGATCAAGTGGGAAAGAAAATTAAAAATGAAATTGAAATGTGAGTAAATTTGTTCTATATATTGACATTTTTATTTTTGTTTTGTATCACATTAAATTAAATGAAAATGAAATTCTGTTCTGTTCAATATTGAAAATCACCTTCAAATAATTATTTGTACGAAAATGTTAAAATTTACAATTTAATGTTATAAAAGATTTTATTTTATAGAATACGTACAATTATTTGAAATTCGAATACAGTACGATATTTGCTGCATTTTAAAAGAAATTCATTGCAGGTCAATGGTTGAAAAATGGCAATTTATTATATTTTCAATAAAAATTAATCATTTTGTTATTTTCTTTGAATAATATGAAAATTTTAATTAAGTAATAAATTTTAAACTGTGAAATACCAGCGAGAAATGCATGTATCTCACTTATTTTAGATTTACATATAAGTACGTACAATTAAAGGGCACTTTTAAAACTCTCCATTTGCGCACATTCCACGAGCATAGAATTCATTTATTCATCAAACTGAAAAGTAAACGCAACTATTTCATATTTTTGACCTTTTCAAAATTAATTTGCTCATTTGATGTACCTATTTGGCATGCTAAATTAATGGTCAAGAGCTTGTTTGGCCAATATTTTACAACATGCGTGTTACAAATACAGATTTTTGTAAGTACCCTAGTTTATCAATCGAAAAAAATATTTATATACGTTAATTTATTTGTTTGTTAATTTTATTTATGACAATTTTAGTACATTCCTTACATTCCAGTATTTAGTAAACATTCTCGTAGTATAAAAATATTTTTAAAGTTTTCCTATTTTGCTTTGTTTGCTTTTTTGTTTTTGTTTGGAATTTTTAAAATATATATAAAAATAATTTCTCATTTATTTTCAAAATGTTTATACGCAGTATTGTTGCTATTTTTCTTTTTTTTTTCTTTTAAAAAAAATTATTAAATTAATAAATACAAAACTTCAAAAATAACAAACATAATTTAATTGAAAACTTTTTATATTTAGACAACAATCTTTATTATCCGATGAACAAGCAAAAGAAGTTGAAGAGATATTAGCTGCACCGCCACCAAAATCGTTACAACAACCGAAATCTAGTCAAAATGATAATGAACCTGAATGGCTTAAGGATGTATTAAATGCACCAAGAAAAAGTTTAGAAAATATTGCGCTCGAAGAATCTGGTATTGAACCATTAGAAGATATTTCAAGGCCAGAATTATCATCGTCAGCATCTATAATCGTAGATGATAATAGCACTGCCATAGTAGAAAATGATAAAATCAATATAAATTTTAATAATAACAGTTATAATAATAATAATAATAATAGTAATGCAAATAATAATAGTAATAACAATAATTCGAATGCAATAGATGTTTTAAATCAAGCATTTCAACAAACAGAATCTCTTCAAGAATCGATCGTTTCTGTTGAATCAATACAAAGTGAATCAGCATCTCATAGTGTTACAACAACAACAGTCGATGAAAGTATCACATCAAGTAAACATAATTCAGTTGCATCATTAGCAGATGCTGATATTTCAGCTGATGATTCACAATATTATACCCCTGAATATCCTCCAGTTCGAAGTAAGGAAGTATATGTTGAATCTGGTGTACATTATTTTGAAGATGGAAATTTTTGGATGGAAGTACCAGGTTTATTAGAATCAGAGGATGATGATGATGATGATTATGCAGCTGGTTTAACACTTAATAAAAAAAATACCAAAGTTAAATTTAGTTCAGGCCCAATACAAGTTTATTCGACATTTTCGGTAACTGATTATGATAGACGAAATGAAGATGTTGATCCAGTTGCAGCATCAGCCGAATATGAATTGGAAAAACGTGTTGAGAAAATGCACGTTTTTCCAGTTGAGCTTATGAAGGGACCTGAAGGTTTAGGTTTAAGTATAATTGGTATGGGCGTTGGTGCCGATGCTGGCCTGGAAAAATTAGGTATATTTGTTAAAACAATAACAGATAACGGTGCTGCAGCAAGAGACGGAAGAATACAGGTAAATATGTGAATGTATAAATTGCAATATACGTTTTTTTTCTCAAAGTAAATATCTATATAAACGAATAATTGCTTTTTGTGAATAGGTTAATGATCAAATAATCGAAGTTGATGGTAAAAGTTTAGTTGGTGTTACTCAAGCATACGCTGCATCTGTATTACGTAATACATCGGGGCTAGTCAAATTTCAAATTGGTCGTGAACGTGATCCTGAAAATTCAGAAGTTGCACAATTAATACGTTTAAGTCTTCAAGCTGATAAAGAGAAAGAAGAAAGATTAAAAAGGTAAAAGAAGGTCAAAACATACTCCTTATAAGATTAAAGAACTTCACATTTACATTTTTCTTTTTGTTTTTCATTACTTTAGTAAATAAAAAAATTTTTAAATTTAAATTCCTGAATATGCAAAAAATGTAAAAATTTGCATATTATTTGTTTTTATTATATGTATGTACTATATACATAAAGTTTTTTATTTGTGTTTTGGTATATACTTGATTAGACAACAAGAGGAATATTTACGTAGAACCCTTGAATATTCAGAAGATTCAACTCAACCAGCTTCTGCAAATTCTAGTGTATCAGAGGGTCCAACAAGTCCAGTTGTAGTAGAAAATCCAATGGAGGTCGAGGCAACGCATTCACAAGAGGTTGAATCCCTCAAAAGGCTATTACAAGAGGTAAAATATAGATTTTTCATATTATTTTTTGTGTTTTCACATACATACATAGTTTGTTTTTTGGTTTTTATTCATGAATTTGTTTTTAAATAAAATCCAAAAAAATACTAAAAACGACAAAAAATTTCACAATTTACATTTCATCGTATATTTTCTCATAATCTTTGTTTTTTTTTTTGTATATTTAAAAACTTTCATGCTGCCACAGCATAAAGCGGTAAACTTTTATATGTATATGTACATATACGTACATGAATATTTGTTGTATAAATTATTTTTAAAAAAAATTTGTTTTTATTTTTTTCAATTCAACTAAATAAATTTGTTATGCTAAAATACTGAGTTATTATGAAATAGCATTGATGTTATTTACACTGTTGATTTTAACTTTTTTTTTTCGATAAAAAGCACAGAGGTGTTGTTTTCTTCCTTCTCTTAAAATATTTTCCTGATATATAAGGGGTGTTTCATGGGTAAACGCTAACCGTTTGTCAGATGGGGTAGATTATGCTGAAAAACAAAAGAAAATTATATTAGATGAGAATATTATTATTTTATGCCGTATAACTCATATCTAATTTGTTCCTATATCTCAAAAACCGTTGATAATTTAGAAAAATGGTAAAACGACTGATAAAAAGAGTAAAAAATTGGCAACAGTCCAAGTTAATAAAAAGTTGAAAAAAAAAAAAGTTTTCATATTTCGTTCTGGACACAAAATTTTTGCGTCTTGTTTTCCGAAATTTCAAGTTTGAATTTTGTAAGCTTATAACTTATGAATCACTCAGGATATAACGATAATTCTACATCCATTTGAAAGGATATTTTACTACTTTTTCTTTGAAAAGTAGTCTCATCTTAAAATCACATCGTATTTAAGAGTAATAATAAGGGCGTACAATACATGAACGTTACTTAACGTATAAGAATTTTACAGCTGCCCGTTGTAATAGAGAGTAAAAATAGTTTCAATTTTTCAGTTTTTTCGTAGTTTCACATGATATCGAGCGATTAGCATTTACTTGTGAAACACCCCGTATATATTTTTTTTCCATTTTCGTAGAAAATTATTTTTCATATTTTCAAAATTTATTTTATTTTTGTCTTTTTGTTTTCTGTTTTATGAAATGCAATTAGATTTAATTGAATGACGACGTTATAATGTTTACATTTAAAATGGAAACAAAAGTTTTAAGTTTAAGTGCATAAATTTTGAAAAACACAAAAATTACATGTGTACATACTACACATACGTAATATGATTATCATTTACAATTTAATGAATAAAAATTTATTTAACTTTAAAATGAAAATTTATTATTTTATATCAGATTGCTTGTACTTTATTTTTTGGAAAAATAATGTTAAACATTTCATTTTATATAAACCTCATAAACGTAATCATAGTTTAAAAAAAACAAAAAACGAAAATAAAAAGGAGAAGAGAAGAAAAACAACAGATTTTGTTAGTAGCATTATATCACTGTTTCATCTATTATTAATAATATGAAATAATTTAATTACGATTATATATGTATGTGTAAAATTTTAATAATAAATTGTGATGTTATGTCGACACACTCATACAAAATGCAATATTTGCATGCATGCACTGTATGGTATTTTTTTTTTGTCTCTGTAGTAGTACATACTAGAATTTTCAACATTTAAAGCAAAACTTTTTATATTTTAAGAGAAATTATACGATTGCAATTCTGAGTCTTTTTTTTAATATTCAATTTAAGTTAAAAAAAAAAAAAGGCAAACTAATTGTAACAATTGTAAGCGTTCTATTATCATGTGTGCGTACATACATGAGAAGTTTTGATGATTGTTGAAAATTTTATATTGTTATAAAAAAAGAATATCAAACTATCACCGACATTTCAAAACCGCTGTTCATTTTTTACAAAATTTTTTTAAATAAAATGTTTATTGGTTATATAAAAGTATATAAATGAATTAATTTCAATTTAATTGCATTTAAGAGAATTTTTTATTTCACGTATACAATATCAAATACATGTGTAATATGCATTAAATAGTAAATAGGTACAAAAATAAAAACTTGTTAAATGAGATAAAAAAGTTAGTGTACACTATTGAACTTTGTTTTTTCATCAATATAAAAGTGAAACTAATAACAAAAAATGAATAAAGTATGGAATATAATATTCTCTGAGTATGTGCGGAGTCGATGCTAAATGTGACTGAAATTTTAAATTATTTACAATTCCAACCAATAATGAATTCTTGTTATTGACCAATATAATGAAGAAACAAAATTTCAAAATTGGTCAAGAAAAATTAACTTTCAGTTATGAAAAATTAGAGCTATCTGTACGTATCCGTATTCATACGTGTCTTTTTTCTTTCTAATAAGAGCATTTTACTAGCAGTGTTACTACAATTCTTAAAGTTTTCATGTAATATGAGATGAACTTTTTAAATATCAATACACAGTAAAAAGGTACTACTTTACGTAGTTTCCATAAAATCTTCTTAACTGCATGTAATTCGCGGATAGAGTATAAAACTCATTTAAAATTTGTAAATGCAAAATAACATTTATTCGATGAGTTTATGTTGTTTGTGTTAAGAACTAGGCTGGAATAGATGCACTTATTTAAATAAAAAATAGTATCAGAAAGAACGTGTAATCATTACTAATGTATAGTATGTTCTGTGCACTCAATTTTCTTTGTTTTTACTGCAAGAAATGAACTGATTTTATTACATATGGTTGAAAACGAATAAAATTTCAGTTTTTTTTTTTTTTGCAATGCTTTACCAATTTTTTAAATATTATTTTCAGTTTAACATCAATGAAAAAATGAAATTCATTGGAGTACAATCACTTTTGTCCCTCGTTCTATCTACAAATTTTATATGTATATATTTTAATAATCGGTGATGGATTGATATAAATTATTATATCCTCTCACATTTTTTATACTATTTAAATCTTTTTAATTTCTGTGTGTGTGTTTTTTTTTTTAATTTGCTTTTTTATATGTCACATTTTAATTTTATTTTGTTGCTGTTTAGAGTGAAATGCAAATTATCCTCAAGGATGATGAAAATTTAGAATTAAGAAAGCAGGTATGTTTGTAGTTTTTTTTTGTCTCTTCACTGTTATTTTTGCATGCTTTTTTCAATTTGAAATGCACAAATTTTCAATTTATGTAGAAATTATATTTTAATATGAAAAAAAAAACTAATGAGAAAAACACTTTCTACATATTTTTTTCCTTAATTTTAAAATTAAAAATAAAAAGCTTGTTAAGCTTGAGACAACAGGAAATGAGAATGAATTATTAAATGAACGTTTAAGGCAAGCTGAAAGAGAACTTGCTAATATTAAAAAAGAGGCTGCAAATTATCAAAATATGTTACAACAATCTCAAGCTCAGTATATGGCATTAGATAAAAAATATAATAAAGCAAAGAGGCTAGTACGAGAATTTCAACAACGTGAAGCTGATATGGTACATCGTGAAGAATTTTATTTACAATTATTACAAGAGAAAGATACTGAATATAATGCTTTAGTGAAAAAATTAAAAGATCGTGTCATTAATTTAGAACAAGAACTTCAAGAAACACAAAGAAAAGCTGGTTTCCCAGTTATATTGCCATATGATAGTACAAGTCTTAAATTAACACCACAAATGACAAGAAAACAGCCACCAAAACCATTATTTCAAAAATTAGAAACTGAATTATCTGATACAGAAATCTCAGATTTATCACCAGATGGTGAAGTTAAGACAGCAACTGTTGAGCGTAAAATTCCAATTAAAGATGAATTAGATACAGCTGTACCACAACATGAACTTCTTGATAATTCAGCGACAAAAACTAAAATTGATTTAGGTAATTAAATTTTTCACACTTGATTATTGATCGCTTTATAATGATATTTTTGTCTTTGATGTTAATGAAGTTATATTGGATCTGTAATTTTTCAGCATCTCGTGGAGCATTAGCAAATCGTCAATTACCAACTGGAAAGAAAAGTTTAAGTAACAGTAGCTCAGATTGTGGCCTTGATAGTGAGGATGATGTAGGTACAGATACTACGGCTATATCAAATAATGGCAATCAACAAAATGGACATCACAATAACGTAAATAATGATGGAGGATATAATAATGTATCGCAAACAAGAAATCAAATTAATCAAAATTGTGCAACACCGTTGTATGCACAAGTTTGTAAAGATCGTGACAATTATAATAAAACTCATTCAACGATACCAAACATTTATAAAAATACAAACAACGAAACATCTGGATCTTATGGTAAAGATCTTAATAGTTCATATGACAGTATTTTAGGTTCTAATGATAAATTGTCAGAAAACGAACAATCATTAGATAACTGGATGTATCCAAGTCGAAGAAGAGGCATGAAAGTACCTCCAACAACGTTTACAGATCAACTAAATCAAGTTTTAGCTGATAGAGAAAGGTAAAGAGATATTTAATAGCACCTTCAGTTGATTTATGTATTATGATTATATTCTTTTTGTTTTTATGAATACATGTTTTATTTTTATAGGCGTTTAGGTGATGGATCATCTAGAGATTCTAGTGATGATTATACAGAAATAAATAAAACTCAAAATCCTGCTGCTATTATGACACAAAATTTAATTGTTGAAATTCGACAGGCAGTCAATGAAGCTCAACCCAAAGGTAAATATTATAAACAAATGATGGATGCTGCTTATTTTACTTCGAATTTTGCATGCGATTATTGTTATTTTAAAAAAGAAAATTATTTTTCTACATTGATTTTACCTTATAATTGTCATAGTTAAAAATGTTGTTCCTCAATCCCTTTCTCCACCTGGTACAGTACCATGGCAACAACAAGGTCCTCCGTCCCCTTCGAGTGTATCGTCTGGTTCAACATCACCAGGTTATTCACCAAGTCGTGGTCTTGATCTATCTGGATCAAGTACGAGTTTTTCAAGTGAAAAGAAAACTGCTGCATATTGGAAGAATGGTCCTGTACACGAATGGTCAAAGGAGCAGGTAATAAATTTAAAAAAATTGAAATTAAATAGAAAATCATAATATGATCATAATCATAGGTTTGTCAGTGGTTAATGGCACATGCTTTAGAACAACACATTCCAAAATTTAAGGAACATGGAGTTCAAGGTGGTGCATTATTACAACTTGATTCAAGAGATTTTAAAATATTGGGTGTTACTGGTGATGATAAAACACGCCTGAAACGACGTTTAAAAGAATTAAAAGCTGGCATCGAAAAAGAACGAAAAGATCAAGAGAGAACTAGAAAAGAACGTGAAAAAGCAATACGAAAAGCTGAAAAGAAAGCAGAAAAAGCTGCCAAAAAGAAATCATAAAGAAATGTTTTAAAATAATAAAATAATACAATGAAAATACACATACATATACAAATTTTCTTAAAATATTATTCTATAAAAATAATATTCACATTTTATTTCGTGTCATTTTACACATAATTAGAAAGTAAATTCATACATAAATTATACAATACATAATATTATCTACATACTTACAATCTACGTATTATATAACCATGTAAAATATAAGAATCACCTAAAAATGTGAATGAATGGACTGAATTTAAATTTAATTTTTAAGAAATATATTTTATTTTTTCTTTTACTTCATGTTTATTAATGTTGTCATTTATATTGATAAAATATGAAAAAGAATAAATTCAATGAATTTTTATTTAAATTTTACATAATATAATGTATGTATAAGCAAAATTAGATGTAATGCAAATAATATTAAAAAATTATAGTACCACAAAAAATAAAAATAAAAACTAAAATAAATATTTAGAAAATGCAAGTAAAATGTTAGTGAAAATTATATGATAAATTAATTAAATGATATTATTGATAAGTTCGTTTTATATTAATTAAACGCTTTTATTTTTCATTTGATTTGTTTCTCATTTTTTAATGTGAATTTATGAAATGAATTTTATTTTCCTTATGATATTATTAAAAATTAGATCATTTAATGATTAATATTTTTCATGATGTCAAACATATTAAGTAATTAATAGTTAACTAAAATAAAAAAAGATAAAATATTAAAATTATAAATTAAAAATTTCAATTGAACATTAAATTTCATATAAACTTGTAATTTGAAAATTCATTTTTAAACGACGTAACATAAAATTTAAAGTTAAGTTATTTAATAAAAGAAATTCAAAAATCATCAAATTAAAAATTAAATTAATTTACAATAGCTGCTATTTGTTTTGCTAGAAAATTATTTTACTTATTCTATTTGTTTCTATTATTTATTTCATTTTAACACGCGTCTTATAAAAATCTTCAAGTAGATGTAATTTTTCTTAATATAAACACAAAGATGAATATTCGAAATCTAAATTTAAACTCAAACATCACTTGATGTTGTATGAATTTATCTCGAATATAATGAAATTTACATATGACCATGTTACGTCATAGGTACAAAAGTTATCTAAATAATCATGGATTTTACGACACAAATTGAAAAGATACAATTTGAAAGAAATTGTTTTTAAAAATTTTTTTAATGAAATTGGTTGAAATTCATATAAATTTATGATATTTACAAATATTACAGTTTCGTAGTTTTTTTTCATTTTCTTTTATTTTCCTCTTAAAAAATTATTTTAATTGTATCCTTCAAGTTGAATATGTACGTCCATTTACGTCTTATCTTTCCGTCCAAGTATTATTTTCCTATTTTAAATGAATTGATTTGTTTGCTATCCACTAAATAATTTAAATATTTAAAAAAGAAAAATAATTTTAAACAAATGGCAGCTCAAATATAAATTTGAAAGTAGATTATTTGTTTAACGTTGCTGAAAACATTATTTTTATATTGTCCAACTGCATGCATATAGAAAAAGAAAAGACTATGGAATGTGCTTAATAATACAAATTGTGGCATTGGTTCATTCATAATACACGAATGTATAAAATTTTAATTGTAAATCTTAAAAATTTTTTGTTTAAATTTAAAATATAAAATATATATTTAATACAGGAGAAATAATTTTAGCACAAGTAAATAGATAATTTTTCTTTACTATAAAAATTTTGAAATCTTTTTATATCGTAAGTTTAAATAAATTATTACATTTCCATCGTT
Source organism: Anthrax anthrax (assembly GCA_963971155.1). NCBI lineage: Eukaryota > Metazoa > Arthropoda > Insecta > Diptera > Bombyliidae > Anthrax > Anthrax anthrax. Next base: position 21,788,336 of record OZ020120.1, read on the forward strand.
TTTTTTTAATATAAAATTTAAATTTATCAGACTCATTTTCGAGTGCTTAAATAGTGCCAAATACGTAAAATTTGTTTATTTTGGAATTATACAAAGTATACATAGCTGTTATTGCAATAGGTAAAATAGTAGTTAATTTTTATTTCTAAATTAATTTATTGGAAACGTAATTATAAAGTAGCATTTATCTTATTAATAAGTAAATTTATCAAACAAGAAAAAGAAAGCCTTCAATCAATTTAAAGAATTTTTATGAAAATAAAAACGATCAAATTCTTAATTATTGAAAAACATACTCGTTGACGTCATCATCTATCTACAGTTTTTTGAATGCTTAGAATTCCATAGAAAATTTTTTATTATAAATTTTATAAATTTTTAAGTATGAATTGTATGAATATTTAAAAGACTGGAAATGATCGATTTTTGGCATTTTTTCAGAGTGTATGATTAGAAAGTACATTAATTTGCATTTGTAGAAATTTATTTATTTAATAACTTCGAATTTAAAGATCACAATTGTTCCTTGTTTGTTTTGTTACTTTTTATGGTCTGCTTAAAAAAAATATTTTTTAAAAAGTATTTTACCATGTACTAGGGACATTAATTTCTTTTTAGTATCATCTAAATGCATTAGACTAACGACACATCACTTACATTTGATAATTTTATACTAAAATTTTTGGACCAATGACCACCCACCATCATAATCTATAAATTAAATTATTTCTATTGCATTCATGTATTCATAAAATCATTATAGTGAAATATCGGATTTATATAAAAATACATTTTTGCATTTGATTATTATGAATCAATTAAATTATTTGTAATTTTTGTGAGTAAAATTGAATGATGAGAAAAAATCAAAATAAACAACAAAAGACAATTAAATGTTTTCTTGTGTTGATCGACTTCAGGATTAGATAAAACTTTTAGACTAAATTTTATTTTGTAGTACAGTAAACCCTCCTTTAACGCGATGAATTCGTACCGTATTGTACAGAATTGCAAAAATAACCAGAATTAACATAAATCAGTTAAAGAAGACCAACTAAGTGTAGACCAAGTAACTGAAAATCTACGAACATAATTTCTTATTTATTTACTTTTAGTGTTTACTATGATCTTATTTTCGCATTAATATAATTTCAATAAACCAATTAATTATATTATATGTACATTTGGTTCTTCACTTTATGCCCACATTTCCATCAAATACGTTCTTTGGCTCGATTATTTTCATTTGTTTTGTTTTATATTCTGTATTAAGTGTGGTAGTAAAGTTATTTACTATCATATTACTTTATACATATTTACATACTAATGCTAAATATGAGCCAATATGTAATTTAAAAAAACAAATTAAGTGAAAAAAATTATTACATAATTTCCCTTTATTATTTATTATTTATATTTCTATAAACATAATATTTCTAATCTAATCATTAATAATATTAAGGTAAATGAATGTGATTCATTTAAAAATAAAAAAATACAAATTTTTAAATTGTAATTTTTTTTTTTTTTTAATTTTTATACTTTAATTAAATTGTATTTGTGTTTTAAAAATAAATTTAACATAAAGTCTTAATTTATATTAAACATATTATTTTATAATATATTATTGTTTTCGTTTTTTAAAAAATTATTTATAACTTTAAAAAAAAAATCATTAATATGCATAAGATACTTTTCAAGTTTAAGTACTATATAACGAAACAATGATTGTTTACATTAATTTAATTTTACTTAAAATTGTATATCTTTTATTTATAAGTAAATCTTATGAAGAATTTATTATAATTTTCATTGTATATGATATTAAATTTTTGTAAATGTATTTCATTTTATTTTATCTCACATTATTATTTTCGTTTTTGTTTTTTTTTTATTGTAATAGTGGTAGTAACTAAAAAAAATTAAATTATAATTATAGCATAAAATACTTTAATTATATTCTTAAATAACATAAAAATTAAATTAAGATTGCAAAACAACAAATATGAAACAAAACACAAAAATATCTTTCTTTTTTTTATGTAAAATATTTATATTGTTTAGTGCATAAGCAAAGTAAGAAAAATAAATTAATTAAAAAATAAAGAAAAAAAATTCATTAAAATAAAATGAATAGGAATTTATAAGTATTGATTTATAAATATGTAAAACATTATGTATGTTTATTAATTAAGAATATTCATTATTTGCATAATAATAAATAAATATTATATATGTAATAATTATTCTGAATAAAAAATAATTTAAATAAATTTCAAATCAAAATATAAAAATAAAATGAAAAATAAAAACAAAAATTTCAATTTGATTAAATTATATACAAATAAGAATAAAATATAATAATTAATTATTGTACTTAAAATTTTCAATTTATTTAAAATTTATATATAAAAATGAATAAAATAAAATAAAAAATATAATGAAATGAAATTATAAATTGAATTAATTTATTATTTTTTTAAAATAATTTTATAGATATGTATATTTTTGATGTGTTATGTATACATAACGTATATGAGTAAATACATATATTGTATACTAAAACCGAGAACATCATTTAAACATATTTGATGCAAGGTGCCTACATACATATACATATTAGTGTACTCGTGAGGTAGCAATGATTCTGAATTAAAATTAAATAATATAAAACTAAAGAAAACTGAATTAATTTTCGAACACAATTCATCAACATTTATTCGTAAAAGTATATAATTTTTAAATTTGAGAGATTTGAACTGCAAAATTATAAAAAAAATATTTTAAAAAAATTGCATGTTAATATTGAGTCTATTAAAATCGAATGAAAGCGACCGAAATCATTAACGTACAAATTTTAAATCACTGTTTATTTATTTTTTTTCGTGTAAAAAGATTTTCAGTATACCGTGATTAAATGTTTTTGTTTTTTAGCTGATAATTATTTTCTTTGCTGGTGGGATATTTCCAGATTTAATATGTTTTTGTTTTATTCGACTTTATCAATAATCCAATTAAAAGAAGATAATTAGACTTTAAACAATCGTATGTTGTATGTACAAATGTACGTACACATACGCAGATATCGTATCAAATAGTATATGTATGTACATATACACTAAAGAGCAAATTTTTTTTATTTGTTATTTTAACTAGAAATTTTCTCTTTAAATCAAAAAATTTTAATTGTAAAGGTTATAAAGTTCAGAACACGCTGACGTACATACATACGTATGTTATTTTGATGTATATGCAATAAAACAAATAAGTGCATAGAAACATGCAATAATATGAAATGTATGTATATACGTTAACTGTAAAGTAATTTATTTAAACTGATAATTGATCATAATAAAAATAACAAAATATGATGTTTCATGTTATAACGAATTCGTGATAAATAACTTTCTTTTGCCTCGGAATTTAACATTAAATGTTATTCTATTTAAAGCTATGCAAATGTAATCAAAAATAAAATTTTAGTCACGTGAATAGTAAATTCAGGTAGATTTGGATGCAATAGTACCAAAGTTTTTAGGATTGTCACTCAATCTTTAGGCATTTTAAGATATAGCCAATCAGATATAGATTGAACATAATCGGTACAGTACTTGTTAACCGTACTCTGAGGTGCAACATTGGGTTTTACTACTTTCTACCAAAAATTCTTAGAATTTGTCAGTTAAAAGTCTGAAATGCACGATAAATTTGAATAATTTCATCTTTTATAAAAATCACTAATACAAACTTAAAAACAGACTATGCCAACAAAAAACAAAAAATAAAATAATTTCACATTATCGTACGTGTCAAACTTTTAAATGAGAAATCCTCGGAATTTTTGGTAAGTAGTAGCAAAAGATCCTATTTAGCAACATTGACAATAAAAGAGCTAGAGGGAGGTCGAAAAATCGATAGTGGCAAGCGGTGCAGGATGATTTGACTAAGCTGCATATATCTAACTGGAAGAAAAAAGAACAAGATCGGGCTAGGTGGAGGCAAACTCTCTGTGAGGTCAAGGACCTTTTCAGGTCTGCAGAACCGTGAAAGAAGAAGAAGCATTTAAACCAATTTATTCCATACTTTCCAAAGCCAAATACACAATATCCTTTGAGTGAGGTGAGGATATCAAAAGGCAATCGTTATTAGTTTATCTTGTAGCAATACTTTTTGAATAATTAAAATTTTCAATAGCATTCTGATATTTAAATAAAAAAAAAATTTATTTTGTTTATACCACATATACTTAATTTCATGATTTAAATATAGGTAAATAAATTGAGTTACTGTTTTGATTGACAACATGTTATCAAAACAAAATAATTTTTTTTTTGTATTTATCAATTTTTATTTATTAAGTTATTTTTAGATTTTTCTACATTTATTGCTACATGCTATAGTTTATAATTGATTGATAGAAACTAACAGTAATAATGAGTTATAACAAAATTACATACATGATACACGCATGCATACAGGTTTACGTTGAATTGATCATAAACAGGAATAATAATAAATAAGCATTATGAAACATCAAAGAGGAAGTATCTTATTTGAGATACTGGAAATGTTATTTACGAAATGTATTTTCATCTTATCAAAAGCTCAATAAATATGAAAAAAAAAACAAAAACAAAAATATGAAAATATTCTTTCAATTGAAAAACAACGAATGTGTACGTGTATACGTATGTGTGCACATAGTTCTGTTTATTTATACGCTTTTGATTGCTACAACGAAAAAAAAAAATAACTTTATCAAATGAATTTTCTTTATTTTTATTTTGATACACATTTTTTTTGTTTTTAAGAATACATCAAGTAATCGACAAGAAAAATTCTGATTTTATAATGAAAATAACAATTTTATAAAAAAAATAAAATAAATAAAATTGTTTGTTACATACACGATATTTGAGATGAACTTTAAGAAACATCGTTAAAGAAAAATATTTTAAAATACAATAATTTAATAAAATTTAATTTTAACTCAAGTTATACAGATTTTTCCAGAATTAGGGTCAGAAAATATATTGTACCAACTTTAATTGGTACAGGTTTCATTATATTGCACAAAAGTAATTATAAAAGATGACCCAGAAAATCAAAAATTCTTTTTACCATCTATTTTTTTTCAATTTGAACCTTAGTAACTCCGGCTGTTTTTTTTCCATTTTAATGAAACATGATTTTTCGGAAAAGCCTCAATTCTAATTATCGTGATATAAAATTTTGGTGTAAAGAGCTTAGTTTAAAAGATGTAGCCGTTTTATGACATCATTTCAAGTTATTTCGTGTTAAAAATTTCAAATTAACAACATTGAAAAGTATCAAACTGTTAAGATATTCGAATTCGAAATTCTACCAATTTTTTTTTTTACATAACATTAACAGAAGTTTTCATTATTGTACCTTTCTAACTATCGATAATTGTTAGCTTTGCCAGCCACACGCGCCTATGTAGGCTAAGTTTTATCATCATTAGCGCAATAAGCCTGATATGAGCCAGGATCATTGTGATCCTTTTTCAAGACAATTTCTATTACATATGTATGTATGTTGAAAAAGTTGAAAAATCGTTAATTCAAATTTTGTTTATAATTTTTGTTTATAAAAATAAAAATTAAAACGAGATTGATTATTATCTAAATAAATTGTACATTTTAAATGAATACATCATAACGTGATACCTTTCACTTTTAAATCTGATCAAAAAACTAATACTTTTATAATGATAGTCTCTGGTATTTCTAATAAATAAAATTGTTCTCATTATCATTTTTCTTACATTTTTTCTATCAATTAAAAATATTTTTGTTGATAAATAAAATTGAAGAAAATATAGAGGAAAATAAAGAAAAAAAAATTTTTTTATTTTATGTACGTGAAATAACAAAAAATGACGCAAGTTTCATCTAACATTTCATTTATTTAAATAATAAATAACAAAAAAAATAAAAATATATACGAACTAAAAATTATTATTTTTTTAAAAAATATTTGTTGTACTAGAGGTCATTACTGATTGATAGCGTTTACTCGTTTGAGTAGTTTGGTTTGGAATTGGTTTATTAATTTTCTATTTGTGTGTAGATCATTTGATCAGCAAACCATATTTATGTATGTATATATTCTGAAATACATTATAATTTGTATAAATATTGCATATAAACGGAAATTTTATGACTTCATTCATTTAATCAATTCCCATCAAACGAAGATACACGGAAATATTTTTTATTTAAATAAATGTCTGTTACATAAAGATAACATTTATTTTATTTACCTGGTAAACAATATTATTTTACTGGGATTGTTTTGTTTTTGAAATTTAAATATTAAAATTGACTGGAAAAAAAGAATTTTTTTTTTCCTTTATCATAAAATTGTATTGTTTGTACTATGTATATATTTAATTAAAAATGTATGTATAGGTACATGCAAAGGTATACATGCAAATCTATATACACAGAGTATATACAATATACATATTTATGTTACATATAAAACAAACCGAAATGTAATCAAAAATAATTTTAAATAAAAATTCGTTATCAAAAAATGTTGAAATTTTATAAGAATATAAAAATAAAAAATAATTAAAAATTTAAAAGTAGGTAATGAAGAAAATTTTTTGATTTATTACACTTTGATTAAGTACATGATCTAAAAAAAAAAGTTCAAACAAATAAAATTTCCATTCTGAATTTGATAAATTCGAGTTTGATGTCAGAAGATAAGGAAAAGGATTTATGTGGTTAAAATGATTTCATTCCGTAAATTCATGTACATATTACATACACGATCAAGACGCACATATGTATGATCAAGAAAAAATATTTTACCAGACTGTAAAATCATTACTTCTGTATTTACAAAACTTGGTTCATATTTTGCTCCAGCAAAAGCTATATTAATCCAGGATATAAAAGCACATAAAACATATGTATGCATGCATGTACATATGCGAATGAGAGAATAGAAGTAGATAAATGAAGTACATATATGAAAGGAAAGTAGATCGTCAAAATAATTTTTTTTAAAAAAAAAAAGTTTTAATTGAATAAAATTTAATTCTTCTTTTTCTTTTACGGTGTCACAGGCTGTGTCTCACAGCTCCTAGTCAAGCCTTCACCACCATTACAGTCTACCTCCAAACGGTTCTCTTGGCTGCTTTCTTAATTCTGTATTTCCTAAGACCTACATATGTAATTTCTTCTATAATAGCATCGAGCTTGCCGTATATGTAATTGCTTTTTAGGCATACTATTTTCCTCCACATTTTGTACATACATATATGTATGTTCTAGCCAACGGAGTCTGTCATACCTACCTCATTATGCATTTGGTACATATACAATTGATGTAAAATTCAATGCAGTTATTTAAATATTTTTAATAATTTTCAAAAAAATTAAATTTAATTAAAAAAAAAAATTAATTTTATTTTGTTTGTAATAATCAGTTTTATGTATACAAATAATTTTGGATTACACTGTATTTTACAATTATATTATTCTTTTAATTTATGATTTGTTTATGCATTGTTCATTAAAATTAATTGAAAACAAAAATAATGATTTGTATGCATAAAATTAAAAAAAAAAAAACAAGAAAAAATTTTATTCTTCAGAGATTATTTATATTTTATTCTAATGTAAAATTAAGATGATTTTAAAAAAGACTGGAAATGGATAATGATGAAATTTACATGTAGAATTTACAATACAGGCAATTTACATACCATACATGAAATTCAAATATATATAATTTATAAATAAAAGATTTTTACATGCATATTTATGTATGTAATTAAATTGATGTGTAATTATATGTTATATAGATGTAAGCGATATGTGTATATGACGGCAAAATATAAATATAATATTTTTAATGTAGAAGCTCCAATATAATGTGCCTACTTCATTACGTACTTTATTTAGTTGATAACAAACAACACAGAAAATAATAAATAAAATTAAAATAATAATTTAAAAACTGATCTCGAATAATTTTTTCGTAGGGGGTCAAAAACTCATGTAATTTGTCATGTGTTGATCATATACAATTATTATGTTATATCGATATGTAATTGTATTTGTATATGAACACGTTTTATATTGTATTCTTATGTATTCACAGTAGATTCTGATGAATATTCTGATCAATTCTTTATAATATTATGTTCTACATTCTAGATTCTGATCTATATACATATCTGTGTACATAAATGCATGTATATAGAAATTTTCTTATCAATATTTTATTGTATATTTTATATATACTGATTAAAAGTTGACTTTTTACTTGTTGTTACTGTACGGTGTTCAATCATTATCTGTTCAAATTGACGACAAAAGATATAAATACGAGTTGCTGGAGGTCTATTAACAGCAGTTGCTATTGAAAATAACATTAAGATAGTACACGATCTTCAAAAGAAATTCTTATTTTCACGTTTGATTTTTATTTTTATATGAAAAAATAAAATTTGAAATTAATTTTTTGTTTTTTTTTTTTTTTTTTTTTTTTGTAAATTTTGTAAATTAAGAATTTGTGAAAAATACAATTTTATTGAAAATTTAAACAAAATGACAGGATATGCATCATCAGAAAATGATAATACATCACCATCAAAACAATCAAATAATAATCGATCATCAGGAAATGGAAAAGGATATGCAGCCAGAGAGGATGCATTGTAAGTATTCATTATTCAATGTGATGTTGTTATGTTGTGTGTGTGTGTGTACATAATCGCGTTCATTGGGGATTAAAATGTTTTTAACATGGAAATGTCCTAGTTACCGTAAAAAGGATGTTGTCTTTTCTTCTGAATTTTATATATAAAAAAAAAATAAAAAATAAAAAAAATTAACAATACAATGATTACCTTCGAAAGTTGAAATTTACCATCATATAGTCGCCCAGTAATACTGGTACAATTTCAGTATGACCTGTTATTACTCAAAAACTTTTTTTCAAGCATACATAAATTTAAAGGACAATATACCTACACTTTCTACATTATATGTAATTGCAAAAGTGATAAAATGAAAAAAAAAGAAAAAAAATTATTGTGTTTCAGAAAAACATTATGAACAAAGTATAAAAGTTTGCATCGTTACAAATTCCCTCTACATGGATCAAATAGTAATTGATCTGTGCATACAAGAGAAATACAGATCTGTGCACAAAGAGAAACACGAATGTGTAAATTGCAAAATTAATTGAATCGTTTAAATAATTTAAAAATTTAAGTAAATGAAAGAACGTTAAAATTAAACAAAGTGACCGTTTATTTAGAGTAGAGTCATTAGTATTTTGAATTTATCTCACATTGATGTGTTAAAAAGTTTTTTTTTTAGTTGGGTTCTATTTGATCTGTTGATTATTGACCTTAAAATTATTATAATTGAATTAAAAAAATACTGACTGTTCTAGAAGACATCAATGTCAATATGATTATACATAATATGTACATATATGTAAGTGAATGTGATATTAAACTGCATTTTATACCATCGACATTATACGTTTACTTCATTATAAAGTAAAACGACATTATGAAGTTAATTTTCTTTATTATGAAGTATTTTTTCATTAAAATTTTAATGAAGTAAAGAGCCTTTTACGTTTTTTCATATTCAGTATGAATTACCACGATAATTTTAAAAAAAATTTATTCAAAGAATTTCCTTCTTAATTTTTTTTTTCATGTCAGTGTATCATTATTTTTTTTTTTTTTGTTTATCACACTGAAATAGAAAAACAATTTATAATCAAAAAATGCATGACCTTTTCAATAAAATTAAATAATAATATTTTTCAATCAATTTATGATTAGTTACAGCTACAGCTCATTCTCACTACTGTTTTAAATGATTAAAGAAATAATTCCGTAGAAAACAACAAGATTTTTATCTGCTACTGTATTAACAAAACAATTAAATTAATCGCTTGAAAATAATAATTTGTTTTTTTTTTCTTTTATAATTTTCCACACATCACACATTCATATTATGATAATTTAATTAATTTTTAATCAAATTAATTTTTTTTTTTTTATTTTTTATAAATTTAAATTTGTGCGTTCTTACGTAAATGTTACATAAATGTGTGCGTACATACATATATTTACCATTTTTTACTGATTAAAAAAATAAAAAAAATAAATAAACAAATGATTGAATGAATAAACTGAAATAATTAAATGGATGAATAACTAAAATAAAATCATAACAAATTCAAATTTGAAAATTTGGGTTCTAATGAATACGTACACAATTTTTGGATTTTATCCTAAATCCGAATTAAGGCTTTAAAAAAATGTAGTAACAAATCAAAAATGTATAGCACTACAGTGAAACCTCTTATAAGCGAACAACTACAGTTTCAAGATTCTTGTCGGTATAGATGAGGAAATTCAGAATCATCGTAGGCCTTATATTCTGTACGCAGAATCGTCCATGGTCTAATATTCTGTGTATTAATAATTGTACACAATTAAAGCCCCATGGGAGTACATTATGTCTTTTTTTGGGTCTCATGGTTTTTAATTTGAGTGTTTAACGAGCGGTATTATCACAATCCTTAAAGTTTTCATACAGTACGACATGAATTATTTGAATATTAGTATAGCTACCTCAGCTTCTGAACGTTTGAACGACATTGGATTTCCGGCTTATAATTCATAATTTTTTATTTTTACAAAAAGTTATCAGCTTATTTGTAAAAAAAAATACTAGTAGTGAACATCGATCGTTATTTTCTGTGACAAAAAGTAAATATGATACTTTAAAATAAATACAGACATTTTTATTTGTACGTGCATATGCATGTATGTATGACATTCTCAAATAAGTTTCTTTTTTAGTATGTAAGTAAATATTCATATCGTAATTTCAAAGCATAGTCACCTGTGTTTTAAATGAGTATTTTTTCCCATTTTCGTTCAATTTAAATAAATTTATCTTTTACTCTCATTTATAAGTTCCTATATTAATTTGAAAATGAAAATAACAAAAATCACATAACAATATTTTTGATTAAACTAAAATGATTAATTAGGTACATAGACAAAAAGTTATTACTGTCCGCTTACAAGAGGTATCTGCTTAAGAGATGTAAACTACCGATTTTTGCTATACGAGGCCAAAAAAGCTGTACGCTTATGGGAAGCACGATTTCCTTTCCTTCTAAAACTTATAATTTTTTATTTTTATACACTTTTCATACTTACACATTGGACAATTCATAATTCATTTACTAACACACATGCACATGTATCTTAATTATTATAAAACCTAATATACATAGCTTTTTAATTTGAATTTTTTAAATTTTATAACAATTTACAGAGAATTTTTAGGACGACAAGGTTCTATTGAAGATGATGATCCAGAAGAAAGCGCCGAAATAATGTTAGTAAAAATTAATATTAAAAAAACAGAATTTCATCAACATATTTCATACGAATATTTGAACATTTTTATACTAAATTCGGGTCATAATTGCAATGAAAATAAAACAGTATTGTGTTTTTTTTTTTTTTAATTGTTTTTATTAAAAAAAATGTCTCTCTTCATTAATTGCAGTTTGATCATTCTACAATTGTACTTATTTTAAAAAACAAAACAAAAAAAATATATATACAAAGAAACGTTTTATATGCGCTTTAAAAAAAACAATTGAAAATTTTCCAAACTCATTCCAGAATTTTTGTAATTAAGCTTCATTACTAAGATCACGTGAACAAAGTATAAATGCATATTAAAAGCTTAAAAATGTTTGGAAAATCATTATTTCATTTGAATAAATTACTGCTTACTGAACAGAATATGCAAATTTTCAAAAATTGAAAAATAAAAAAAATCATTTCCATTTCTACGATTAAAAAAATAAATTCATTTACTTGCTATTTCAAGGTATCAATACTTTATTTCCCATCAAAAATACTTATTAAGCATAATATATCGTTTTTAATCATTTTTAAAAAATGATTATAAATAACGTATTTATTTTATTGTCCTTTTTCTTATTTTTATTTTAGCTATTCATATGAAACTATTAAAGAAATAGCTGATTATCTTATGGAAAGAACACAAATTCGTCCAAAAATTGCAATTATTTGTGGTTCTGGATTAAATTCATTAGCTGATTGGTTGAAAAAACCAGAATCATTTCCATATGAAACGATACCAAATTTTCCATTATCAACAGTTGAAGGACATGTTGGACGAATGGTTTTTGGTTATTTAGCTGATGTTCCAATTATGTGTATGCAAGGACGCTTTCATTATTATGAAGGATATCCACTATCTAAATGTTCTATGCCAGTACGTGTAATGAAATTAATTGGTATCACACATTTAATAGCAACAAATGCAGCCGGTGGTTTAAATCCAAAATACAAAGTTGGTGATATAATGATGGTTCGAGATCATATAAATATAATGGGATTTGCTGGTAATAATCCATTACAAGGACCAAATGATAGTCGATTTGGTCCACGTTTTCCACCAATGTCAAGTGCATATGATCGTAATTTAATAAAAACTGGTAAAAAGATAGCTAAAGAATTGGGTCTTGAAAATCATGTACATGAAGGAGTCTATACATGTTTAGGTGGGCCAAATTATGAGACTGTTGCTGAATTATGTATGCTACGAACATTAGGTGTTGATGCTGTTGGTATGTCAACAATACATGAAGTAATAACAGCTAGACATTGCGATTTAACAGTATTTGCATTCAGTTTAATTACAAATAAATGCGTTACAACATATGATAGTAGCGAAGATGAAGCAAATCATGAAGAAGTTGTTAGTGTAGGTAAAAGTAAACAAAATATTTGTGGAGAATTAGTATGTAATATGGTAAAAGAAATAAGTAAACAACAACAACAACAAGAATGTCTGAAATAAACACAGAAATAAAAATTTATGAAAAAAAAACCAATTAATTAAGCCTGAAAAAATAAAAATTAAATTTTAATTATAAGCAATTCATGTAAACAGTTGATCTGTTTTAATTTTAATATTTAAACAAAAAAAAAACGGTTATTTTATGCACGTAAATTGTAGAATATTTATGGCATTAAATTTTAGAATTTAATTTGATTCATTTTAATTAAATTAAATTTTCAAATTTTACTTTTAATTTAAATGAAAATTTCTGATTTAATTATATTATATTATTTAGAATATTTTTATTTAGGTTAATGATTATTATAGAATTTATTTTAAATTATAAAAATTAAAATTTATGCATTTTAATTGTTGTATTAAAAATAATAAAATTTTTTAATTATTCAAAAACTGGGACTGTTAGACAATGGGAAAGAGTGACTATAGAGCATCTCAATAATAAGATTTATATTTCATATTTTTAATATAGTCATGTGTGTCCTTATGAAACATAAAATTTCGTGTAATTGTTATTTCATTCATATTTACAATTTATGTTGCTTCCGTGTGATTGTTGTTTTTGTTTACAAAATACGAAAAATTGGCAATCGGAAAATGAAATTAAAAGAAAAGATAAATTTTTTTAAATTAAACAAAAAAGAACGATAAGCATATCCATTTAAAATAAACAAATGACTGTGCTTTAAAAATGAGGTATAGGTACCCCGATGTCACTATTTTTAAGTACCAAATTTTATTAAGGAAGGATGTCATAGAAATATTTCTGTTACATCTTGAACAGTTTTTTTTGTTTATTTGAAAATCACAAAAGTTTAACAGCTTTTTAACCGTTAAAAGGTTAACTTTTTAATATTCTTATATGCATATGTATATGATACAAATACCAGTAATTAATTAGTAACTAACAGAAAATACAAAATAAAATTTTAATTTTTACGGTGGCCTGACTATCCCATTCTACGTGTATCCCTACATGTTTTTTGGTCCAAAATGGTACAATAAGAGCATGTGTATTCTGTATATAAAATAAACAGTTTTGTTAAACAATTTTAAAATTGAAGATATTTGAATTTTATTTAAATTTGATAAACCAAACACATTCAAAGTAGTCAAACAAATAACAAAAAATTATTTATTTATTTTTTACATCAATTATATAGAAATTTAAATAAAAATACTGCTGAGTTTAAAACGCCCGAAAGTATGCTAAATTGTGTTTAGAATTCAAATTAAAATAATGAAAAACGAAAAGAATGTTTGTCCACATTCATGTTACAAATCAGTATTTAATTTATATTTATAATCTATAACAAAAAAAAATATATAATAGCAAAATTTATCTAAATGATACACGTGAGTTGATTACAAAATATTTCTCATAACCATTTATGCAAAATAATAATAATTATGCATTAAAACATAAAATTGCCACGTATGCATTATAAAATTTGTTAATATTTTTTTTTAATTTTAATTTATGTACATACATTTATAAAAGTTATTCCATATATGAGAAATGCGTTACTATTAACATTATAATTAATTTATATGCTTCATATTATCAATCAACATAATTTGAATGATTTGTACACTAGCTTTGTCATTAACAATACCAGTTGTAGATATGTATGTACATATGACTTTAAGTACAATGTAAGTTTCATCCAATGTTTTACGAGATCGTTTCTTATACAGGGCGTTTCATCAATGGGTGCTGACCAGGCGGTCAATAATAAGCAAAGTTAAAAACAGAAAAATAAAAATTTCAAAATTTTTTGACCGGTTTTAAGATATAAAATCAAATGAAGTATCGCATGTAGAATAAAATCAATAAATGTTATTTCTCACATTTTCAATTCATTCCAGTAATGGCTTCGGTTAGGTAATTCACTTTAGAGATTTCAATGAAATTTTCAGAGTTTAAGAATACTGATTTTATAATTGGTAAAAAGTTTTCGTACAAAAATTATACAAATTGATTCAAAAACTTTTTAATAATTTTTGCATCAAAAACTGCATTTTTAATCTTTTAATTCTAATCATTTCGAATTTTCCCATTTGACTGTAATGAGCTATACATTATCAGAAAAGCGAAAATCACAGCTTAATTGTACAATAAATCTGAATTGAATACACGGGATAGTTCAAAGGATATTGTCAAACATATGATGTCAAGTACCTAACATGTCCAAAAATTTTCAATTCTCTTTATTTGAGAAGGGATGAATTTCAGGGTGGGGATCTAAAACAATTTTTTGCTAGTAACAGCTTGAAATTTAAAAAAAAAATATAGTTTGTGATACATATACTGGGACACCCTGCTTATATATGTACATATATATGTATGTACATACATAATGTAGACATATATATGTATGTGTATCGTGTATTTAGTACATACATTTTTTATATCTTTAAAAGTATAGATGAAAACAAAAACTGTTCAAAAAGATAATTAACCCCTTTCTTCTTGTATCTTATCAGCCTCTATCCATTCATTAAATGAAATAACATAAAAAATTGATATAAAATGAAAAATTCTATTAAAAAAGTTCCAGTTGTTAATAATAATTGATTCATACGTTCATAAAAATTAACTCAATTGAGTTGAAAAGTATCTGTATAAAATAAACCGTTTTACATTGTGCAATTGTGAAGTTTTTTTTTTTAATTTTTTTTTATTTTTGTTTATAATTTCAAGATTAAGGTTAATAAAAGTGATTTTTTAAATTTTCAAAAAATTTAAATTGCAATCGCTGTGTTACAATAAAAGGAAAAAAAATTTGAAAAAAAGAAAATGACTGAAAATTTAAATCATTTTGATACCAGAATTAAATTTGATGATAATGTTGTTAATTATCAAAAGACAAAAGAAATGAATGGTTGCATATCAAATATGGATAATGATGCATTGTAAGCATAATTACTTAATTGTTTTTTGTTTTTGTAATATTGCATGAATACAATATACGTAAGCATATTTATTGTTTTAATCACATATTTAGTGTGCCAATGCAATTTCGAAATTAACAAAATATTAATTTTATTTTTATATTATTTAAAGTTATATTTCCATATGCATATCAAATTTGTATTTTCTGTTCCAAAGATTACTTAATTGTTTTGTAATTGCTAAATTGAACTGATAAATACTCTCCCACACATATGTATTTATTGAAAATTAATTTTTTTAATTTAAATTAATTTTAATTAAATTTTAATTTCTTTTTCAAATTAAATTGCATCCTGAAATATGAATCATATGTGCTGTGCACATACATATTTCTAGAAAAGGGGTAGTTTTTCTTACAAATTGTTTACTGTTCATCCATCTCAGCTCATAGAATTCTTTTTTTTTTTTTGTAATTAGGTGTCTCTATATACACATTTCCAGAAGTTTTAAAATTGTGAATTGACCTATGCTCCTATGTACATAATATAAAAACCGTTTTTGTTTTTTGTTTTTAAACAAAAATTTCCAACGATGCAGTGGATTAAGTTTAAAGTCTGGTGATAAGATATACAAGATAAATGTGCTCATAATTAATAATTTAAATGCTGATAATAAATTCATATCTGCAGACATATGTAAATACATATTGTATGTGTATACGTATATATACTTATGTTTACTGTATGTAGGTATACACTAGCAGACACTAATCACTAGTCTAATAATAAATGTTTAGAAGTATTAATTTAATTGTGCATATTTAAATATTATTTATTACATGATTAGAATTGAAACGTTATGATTAAATTTCGGAAAACATTCAAAATATGTATGTGGGTCCGGGTACTTTATCAGTTTATGAACTCTTTGAGGATTTTGAAAAATTTTTGTTTTTTTTTTTTTAGTATTTATTATTAAATAAATTTACATTTACATTAATTATTCGTTGATTATGTACATATGTATATAATAAGAGCTATTCTAGTCGTAGTTAACAGATTTCGCTAACTTTACATTCTGCTAGTTTTCGTACAATATTTACGAACAGTCAACATTTTGTATTTAATGAAATATCGAGTTAAAAGTTCATCTGTTAAGGTGTTATTCATATATGGATGGACCTATACTGCTTTACGGTGCCAAATCTTGGACAATGAACCAGAAAGACATTAAAAGAATTGATATATTCAAGTTACGGATACATAGAAGAATTTTAAAGATATCATTGAGTGGATAAAATTAGTGATAAAACTGTACTTATGAAAATGATAAATTAAATTGCTTTAAATTTAAAATAAATGACAGTTACAATTTCTTTGTAATTTTCATGTCTAATTTTTCCATTTTATACTTTTAGTTATTTTTTTTTTGTTTTTCTAATGTACAGAAGTAAATTCATAAAAAAGTTTGCAAACAACAATTTTACATTCAAACAATGAATGTATTCTTCAATATTTACATATTTAGTTTCGAATTTCGTGTGCGAAATTATTAGTAGTAATTGATGGAATGAGTTACATCTATTAAAATTACACACTTTATATGTATACCAAAAATAAATTTTATTTTATTAAGTTTACATTAATACGATAGGCATGTGGTCATAACAAATTTTATCAAACGAAGGCATCGTTATTAATTAACACTTATTGAAATTGATTTGCATATACATATGACACTTTAGAGAGTAGAGTAGTTTTTATTAAATCGATGTAATAATCGATTTATATTCATTTGTATCATCATATCAAGTTCAAGTCTAAATCAATTTACATATTTCAAGTGATGAACATTGTACGCACATAAATTTAAAAGATCAATTATGTAATAATTTTTTTTTTGGTCTAAAGTATCATTTACAGTATTTTAAATTGTGATATTCACTAAATACTAATGGAAAGAAAATTTTCCGTTGCATTTTGAATAAATTTGAATTTTTTTTTTTTTTTGAATTTATTTCAGCCATTCATTCGAGATAATTGAAGAAATAGCTAATTTTTTTATAAAACGTACAAAAATTCGTCCATTAATTGGAATTATTTGCGGATCTGGTTTAAATTCTCTAGCAGATCAATTAATAAATACCGATGTATTCCCGTATGAAATAATACCACATTTCCCAATATCAACAGTTGATGGACATATTGGACAAATGGTCTTCGGTTATTTAGCTGATGTTCCAGTTATGTGTATGCAAGGACGTTTTCATTATTATGAAGGATATTCATTATCAAAATGTTCGATACCAATACGTGTAATGAAAGTGATTGGTGCTAAATATTTAATAGCAACAAATGCAGCTGGTGGTGTTAATGCAAAATTTAAAGTCGGTGATATTATGTTAATTAAAGATCACATTAATATAATGGGAATAACTGGTCATAATCCATTACAAGGACCAAATGATAATCGTTTTGGTCCACGTTTTTTATCAATGATTGGAGCTTATAATAAAAATTTAATAAAAATAGCTAAAAATATTGTTAAAGAAATGAATATTGAAAAATATGTTCATGAAGGTGTATTTACTTGTTGCGGTGGACCAAATTATGAAACAATTGCTGAAGTACGAATGTTAAGATCATGGGGAATTGATTCAGTTGGAATGTCAACAGTACATGAAGTTATGATAGCAAAACATTGTAATATGAAAGTATTTGCATTTAGTTTAATTACAAATTGTTGTCCATCAAATTATGATAGTGACGATGAAAATAATGAAGCCAATCATGAAGAAGTTGTTGAAGTTGGAAAAAGCCGACAAAATGTTTGCTCAGAATTAGTAAAACGAATGGTTAATGCCATAAAAAAATTAGAAAATTAAAAATTTGTTATAGTAATAATTTTTCAAAAATTCTTTAAATAAGAGAAAATTAAATTAAAAGAATAAAAAAAGCATGTAAATTTATTGAAAATTTTTATTAGGATTAAATGAATATACATATGCACTTATTTTATTATTTTTTTTTTAAAAAAGGCAAAATAAATACAGTAGATATTATTTAGAATTAAAATCATTGTATCAAATTTTGTAAAATTGTACAAAAAAAAGCTTCTTGTTTTTCTTTTAGTTTTATCCAAAAACTGTAATTAAACTTAGATTTTAATTTTAATACTTATATTTTTGCCTCATAAAATTGCATTATCAACCTTAGTGTTTTTTTTTCACTCTGTGTTACAAAATATTTTTTCATATTACATTAAATATATAATAAACACAATTAAAGCCTGAACCAAAATAAGGAGTAATGTAAAGTATAAAAGCTGACTTAACGAACATAATTTTTTAACAAATAGTTATTAATGAATAAAAACAAAATTTTATTCAATTTTTTAATTTGTCATTCTTTACCTTACATAAGTTCCTTACGGCACATTTACGATTTATGTAAATTACGTTCTGAATATAATGAAACTGAACGAATTTTATTTTGCATATGTGTACACATATATGCATAATTTGAATGAACGCACTTGATTATAATTATTTTATTACTGATTTTAGTTAAGGCTTAAATTTTTATAATTAAATCTTAATAATTAATTTTTTGTTTTTAAAAATGATGCAAGTGCAAAATTTAATTGACAACAATGAATTTAAATAAATTTTGTTTTTCCTTTTTTTTTTTTTTCTTTAAACAAAATCCTTAAACTTGGTACTTATACAATTTTTTCAATTAGTAAATAATACAATTTTTTCAATTGTAAAGTGAAATTAAATGTTAAAAATGACTAGATAACATATTATGGTTTCTTTGGGAATCTAATTTTTATACACGACAAACTGGTTTGTTTTTTAAGTACATATTATAAAATTACAATAAACATTAAATTAAAAGTGAAATATTGAATACAAATGAAAAAGCAACTCATTACAATAACTAATCCGCTGTGTGAGTTAGTATTCTAAAAATCTATATCTCTATTTTTGTTCTTTTTTTACATTCATTTTGTTACTTTCAGTATTATTTTCCAGCTACTTCATTTTCTTAATACTTTAAGGAAATTTGAAATATATAACATTCAATTATGTTTAATTTCTTCATATAAAATTGGTAACTCAGATTCTAATCTTAACATTGTAATATAAGTAACCAATTTCCAGTCTTCATGATCATTATTATTTCGATTTACAAATGTTGTGTAATATGATAATAATTCTTGTGAACCATCTTGATCAAGATCAGCAATTAATATTGAATTCTCTTGATAATTTAAATCTGGTTGACATATCAATTCGGTTTTATCATTTCGACAAAATTGTACAATATTACTTTGACTTGTATTTTCAATATGCGTATCAGCTGAATTAAATATAATAAGAACAACAGTTTCACGTATTAATCTCATTTTGTAATTATTTAGAAATACATTTTTATTTTTAGTATTTGAATTTCGTTTTATTCTATTTGTTAAATTTCTTTCAAAATGAATAGGATCTTTTGAAATTACATCATATGAACGTCGTTTATGAATTAAATTTTCAAATAAATTAAATTCTCCTTTATCATTTGAAAATGATGATAAATTTTGTAGACCAATAGAACGTTTGTTATGTTTTAGATTAGGAAATGTTGAGTTATTTTTAATCCATTCCCAAAATTTCATAACAAAACCACTAATTTTATTCTTGCCATCTTTTGTTCGAAATGATAATTGAGCTGGTACCATACCATACATACCTGAACCACTAAAATTTCGTATTATATGGGTTTTACCATTTTTTTCTTCTGTTAATGTAAATGTTACATTACAATTTTCTGGGCATTTTCCTTTATTATCAACAATTAATTCTTTTCCACTGATTGAATAAATACTACGTTGAGATTCAGTTTCTTTTCTTTGACCATAAAGTTTATGTTGTGCAATTTTTGATGCAGGTGTTAATTTTTGAATTAAGCTTTTATTTGTTGTTAAACTATATAATTCTGGTAAAGATTTGAAACGTTGAACTTCCGTATCATTACAAATACAATTGAAACCAATCATATATACTTCATTCAATTGAAATTTGTGAATATATGTACAATCTTTAATTTTGTATGCTTCGCCTATAGGTTGACCAATTCGACCAGAAATAATTCGAATTGAATTTCGCATGTCTTCTCCTTCAGTTGTAGCAAATAATAATTCATATACTCCGTCACCGTCTATGTCTGGCAAAATAAGTGGAAAGTTTAAAACGTCGACTTTTGTAGTGGTTTTCTCTAAATATCTCCATAACCATTGACCAGACACAGGATTGATAACACCAAGTTGACCATATTCGTCAATCACTAAACAATCTGGTTTTCCTTGAAATGTAACAATATGTACATGTAAGTAATTTACATTTTATGAAACTATTATAGGTAATATAGATATTTACCATTTTTATCGGCATCAAGTAATGTGCAATCTATTGTTAAGGGCTCATTAATCATTTCATCAAACCATGCAATAGCTCCAGAATTTCCAATTAATGAGATAATTCCGTTTTGTTTTCGATTATTTTGTTCAAATTCTGGAAAAAATTTATCACCACGATACATAAATATTAGATTTCTTTCCCAACTTCTTAATCCATCCACAACATTTACAACACCCTTAAGTTCAATTTTTGTATAGTTATTCAACCAATTATGAGTTTTAATACGATCGACATATGCTGGACATGTGCTACCTTCATCACAAGGTATAATCCATATGAAAACTACAATTGTTAGAAAACACACCAATAGAGATAATATGAAACAAAGTCGTCGTAATAGACTCATCGGTTCTCTTTTTGAATTCATTCCAAGGATAGCAACATTATCAGCATCCATTTGATGTCTATCTTCTCCATCACTATTGAAATTAGTAAAATTATTACAATGTATATCAGCCATTGAACCAACACGATCACCAACGCTACCACCACCTCTAGCAATATTGTTCTGATGAAAAGATACACTATTTGAATTTCTATGAATATGATTTCTTGTAATTGAATTATGAATTTCTTCTTCACTTTCTGAATCGGTCATAGTTTGACTCAGAGGTGAATATATGCCTTGAGGAGAATCACCGTTTGGCATTTTAACTAAAATTAAAATAAAATAAATTCATATATTCATACACAATTCAATACAAATATAAGAAAAAAGCAAATGGAAAAACCTTAAAGAAAATTGGAAAAATCAATAACGAAAATAACTATTTGTTGAATCATTTACAATGTACTAGTAGGATATTTTTATAGAATTTAAGTTTTTCTTAACAAATGTATGCACCTTAAATTAAAAGTCACAAAACAAAAATTCTTCACTTTGTACACCAAAATTTTCATTTACATGTATTGTATTAATATTATTTTTCATTACAAAAATTTTAATCGTTAATAATTAATATTACGATTTGCCTAAGAACTTGAAATTTTTTTTTGTTTTGTAATTAAAATTACCACTTGTCAAGTTGTCATCGATCTTGGTGTTTTATTATTATTTTTTTTTTGCGTTTTCCTTTCGTATTTATTCGTTTGAATTTCAGTATACAAAAACAAAACAAAATAGAAGTTCTCTTAAAAGAAAACATCAAAATTCGGTTAAATTCGTATGAAACCATGTGCATTTTCGGTAAATTTCGTAATAGTTTCATAAAATTTTACTAGATGGCATAGTGATAATCAAAATAGTTTTACTGTTTTCCAAGTTTTATTTTCTTAAACATTTTAGAGTTTAAATATTTTATAAAACAAAAAGCTTGTGAAAAACCAAAACTGTACGACAACCTACATACATAATATATTTGATGTAATTTATGTTGCACATGATTTGAAAAAAAAAATTCAAAATTGAAATATTTTTTGATTCTTCAAGTTTTCTACATTGAGATAAATGCCAATACAAAGATTGTCAAATGTCAAGTTAAAATCATATGAATCATATTGAATGTGACATTTGTTATGTCGAAAAAAAGAAAAGAATGAAATCCAAGTGACATTTTCTTATAAAAATATTAAAGTGTAAAGAAAGTGTGTGTTTTGTTTTTATGTTGCACAATTTTTACTAAATTAATATTTTTCACTAGTCGAATTTTAATTGAAAAAAAAGAAGGAATTTTATCGATTAACATTTAATAGATTTAAAATTAAAGAAATTCAAATTAGAAAGTTAATTTTTGTTTGTGTTAAAAAAGAAGTGAAAGAAATTGTTTGAAATCATTGATTGGAAAGAAGAGAATTATAAAAAATTGCTTGCAATGTCGTCAAACATGGCGTCAACACTTGAAGAAGAACAGAGTCTTCGTGAATGTGAAAATTATATTCAAACACATAGCATTCAAAGAGTTTTAAAGGATTGTATTGTACAATTATGTGTTAGTCGTCCTGAAAATCCAATATCATTTTTAAGACAGTATTTTCAAAAACTTGAAAGGGTAAGTTGCCTGATCAAATTTCATGAAATTTATAATTATTAAATCAATTAAATGAATGTAGTATGTTCGTTTTTTACATGGGTTTGTGTATGAATGAAATTAACATTGATTTTTAAAATATTGTAAATATATGGAAAATTATGTGGGTGTTATGTTATTTGTTTTTTTTTTCAGATCGTTTATCATGAACAATTTTCTAGATTATCTTGGAATTATCTTTTGTTGATTAAGATTAATAGATGACGATTATTGTTTTTATTTTATTAATGAAAAATTTATTGTACATGGTTACATGAAATTTCGAAATACTATTAAATTAATTACTGGCACATGACCTCATTCTGATATGTTTTTTGCTTGTTTGTTTATTTATTTTTTAAATAATTCGGGACTTGTGCTATTAAAAGCGTATTGTGTTATAAGTCCTAAAGTACATATGCACTTTAAAGTTTTAAATTGCAATAGTTAACTTTTTACTAATAATTAAATGATAGACAAAGGACGTTGAAATTAATAATTAAATAATCAACATGTATCATACGCACAGAAAATTCTGAATATTGTTAACAAGACGTATGAGACATTATATACATTATTATGTACATATGTACACATGTGTTTAATAGAAAACTACTAAAGTTTTGAGACAGATGAATTTATTAGATGTTATTGCAAGAAAACATCTGTATGATGATTTATTCATTATAATTTGTTTTTAAAAGTAAAATTGTATCTTGTTATTTTGTAAATTTTAAAGTATTTTGTTTTAATGCGTACATCTTAAACCACCTAGTTTAAAACAGTTACAGAGTTTTCGAATCGATTTGATTAATATCTTTTCTCTCAAAATTATTTAAGAAATTTAAATAAATAAAAATAAATCCTCATATATATATACCTACATAAAATGAAACCATTTTATGATTTTATTTTACAAAAATGAAGAAAATTTATTTTTTACAGTAGTTACAGTCTAATTCTAATTAAATTGAAAAATTACTCTACAAAAATTTTCAAAATGCGTGAACTGTAAATTTTATTTCTTGTTAAATACATTAAAGGAAACACTGCATTCTAAATAGAACAAATTGAATTATTTTAGAAATACATGTCTCGTGTTAAATAAATACCTGAAATTAAAGAGCAAAGAATTTTGTATAAGTACATAACTTAATTTATTTATTTGTCGTTTATTTTCTTTACAAAAAACAACTTATTGTATATAAATAAAGTTTAAATTTTATAAATAAATTTTTATTTAAAATTACTTGAATCTAATATCCGAGATTAGGTTAAATTAAAAACCAAAACAATTTTTCTTTGTTATACCGTTTAAATAATACTGTTCTAGGCTATTCTGGTCGCAGTTAGCAGATTTCGTTAGCTTGACATGCGACTAACATTATTTACAAAATTTTGTTAGTTCATAAATTTTGTATGAAAGTAATCAGAATTTCAAATCTGCTAACTATGATCAGAGTGGCTCTGAACATTTAGTTTGTGCACAGAAGCCAAATTTCGCATTAAACGACTCTTTGTTTTGATAAAAACTGGTACTTTATATTTTTGTTTATCAATAAACTGATAAGATTTTATATAAAAATTTATTAGATTCAAAATATGTTACCTGTATACAAAATTTAAATGTGCATGTTATTTTCTAGAATAAAGTATAAATGACAGAATTGACTAATCTAAATGATTAATTACGTGTACATTGGTCGAGAAGGTTATCTACATTTTCCAGAAAGTAATTTTTTGTGCAAAAATATCGTTTCTTTAATTTTTTAAGATAGCTAATGTACAATAATTATATTTCTAAATGAATTAAATCTCACCATAGAAAGAGATAAAATTTAATAGTTCATTAAATTTTTATAGGTGAGTTAAGCTCACACGTCTACCTGCAGATAATGTGTTAAAATAAAATTTAGGTGGCAGTTATGAAAGTCTATTTCTAATCGAGTTTATGTTGCAATAGACTTTTGGTATTATGTATTATAATTTGTATTCTTAATGAATTGTAATCATGTCATCACTGTTGTTATTTTAATTGTTTTATTTATTGATTAATTTTCTGCGTTTGTAAAGGCAACATAGATTGAAATCTTTGAATTTAAATTGAATGTTGCTAAAACAAAAGTATTGGCTTCTAATATTATAAGTATATCCAACTTGTAATGGTACATACCATCCGTATCTATGTATAAGGTATATTTTATCTACATACATTGAGTGGGGTTAAGCCTCTTGGTTTTTAAAGTATATTGCTTAGCAGCACTGGTTTGGAATTTAATTTTTTTTCTTACTTTTCTTATATGGCATATTCTTCTTTGAAGCTCTTTCATTTGGATGACCGCACTAAATCGTAATTAATTTTATCAAAGTGAAGGCAAGTTATAATATCATCTATATGTTTATATAATTATTTATCTATCCTTTTTATATGCAATAGGAAATGTAGAACAAGGTAAATAAAATATTTATCATTAAAATGCGCGCAAACACCTGTGTACGTTGTAGGTGTTAAATGCTTTTTTTTTTTTTAAATTTTGTTATTATTGTTTAAGAGAATTGAAAAATCTGCTTTTGAGTGGGTGGTATGGTACTAATATATTTCAAGTTTTGAATTATGATTGTATCAAATGGCGTGCAAATTTTGCTAAAATAGAATTCAATACGTACAATGTATCACATTTAATCCTTATTAATTATATTGTAATGGATACATATTTTCCAGAAGGAAGAAGTAATAAATTTAATATTAATTCCTTGAAATACGACTTTGATTTTTACGTGATGTAGCATTAGACATACATTAAATTATGAAAAGGTAGAACGATGTTTTACGTGTATATGTACTTATATATTAGTATAAAAAAATAAAACGTGTTTTTGCTATTTAGAAAAGGTTTAAGATGTATACAAAAAAAAAAAAAAATGCGTTAGAAACTCAATAACGTATAAAAATATTTACTTTTTACGTAGTTTCCTTTACAAAAGGAAATACTTATGTATATACATGTATTACTAAATTTAAGTATAAGTAAATTCACATCAGTATTTACTGAGAGATTGCATACAAATGATGAGGATTTCCTTTACATATACTCTACATATTTGAAAAGAATTCAAAAATAGTTATATGTATATATTTAATTTTTGATATTTTTTTGAATCAAAATTAAATATGTTTTATTATTTATTATATAAAAATAGTAACATAAATAAATGTACCATTAGCCGTTTTCCTTGTTTGTTTGTCTTTTTAGCAGACTACTGACTGTAATTGTGTGTATTAAAAATAAAGACTGAATTATATATGAGTCATTGATTTTGAAAGTGGAGCATGTTCTTAAATTGAATCTTTGAAATATTTTAAATTTTATTTTAAATTTTATTTTAAATTTTATTTTAAAAAAGGAAAACTTTAACTGCTATAAAATCTGTAATTTTTAGACTTAGTACAGACTCTTTTCGGACATTAAAGAATTAACGTATCCTTGTAAGACGAATTTACAGTCAAAGTTAGGATGAAAATCTTGATTTTAAAAATTTTGAATTTGTTTCATTTTTGAAATTATCGACTCATATTTTGTTTACGTTTAAATTTTTATTTTCAATTTTAAATGTGTTTATTTCCTGTATACTTAAAAAACAATATTTTTCGTTCATACATACATTTATGTATTAAATTAATCGAAAATGTACATTATTGTGTACATTTTAAATATTATTATATTCTGTACTTCATAAAATTTGTTTATTCAAATAAACAAAGTATTTATAAAGAAAAATAAATTTTTTTTTTGCAACAACATCAACAATTTTCCCCAATGCCTTACTTCATTGTTGTTATTTATTTTATAAAGCTTTCAATGAACGAAAATTCCATTCTTTTTATATTTTTTAACTTAAGTAGTATTATAAAATTAAGAATGAATTTTCATTGAATTTCACGTTTTATAAAATATTCGAAATGTATAAAGAGTACAAAAGTAAAAAAATATAATCATTATTTTTCTTTAATTTTTGTTTTTGTCATTCATCTATTCCATGTGGCTGTTAACTTTGTATCTGTTTTCACGCCAGCGCACTATTTATGTTTTTCTCAATAAATTCGAAAATTTTCGTCAACCAATATGACGTCATTTTACAAAAGCTTTTAATTTTTTTTTTTTTTTTTTAAATATATTATTTTGTTTTTGTATACAAGAGTTGAGATACTTATATCCAAAAACATAAAAATATAAAAAATATAAAAATAAAATGTTAAAATTATACGTTATGTGAATTATTAAAGAAATAAGAGAATGAATATTATTTTATTTTTTATTATGACTGTAATATTGAAATTGTTAAAGTATTAGGATAGAAAGGGGTACTTGTTTCAAGAACTTTTTTTCAATATCTATACGCTAAAATACTGTTATCATATGTAATAAATTCTTCTGATATATGAGAATGCATACGTCACGCATACTTCCATAAATATGGATATATGTTGTATACTTTATCGATGTGTGAATTAATAATATGTTTGTGTACACATATATTTATCCTTTGACATATACATATACGTAATATGAAAAATTTTGAAGGTCAGGATATGTCTTTGTTTTTTTATAAATATACATATGTATGTATTATTATTATCATCATCATCATACTTTACCATTCAACTAAATAAAAATATAGCTTTAGATTTTATGAGATTTATATTCAGTTGTTTTTTGGTGTTTGTTAATAAAACATTTCAAAGAAAAGTTCCGTTTTGAATTATTTGTCTTCCTTGCAAAGTAAATTGTTTGTAAACATATAATTATTGAGAAATTAATAATACAAAAATTCGTTTATTTTTCACTTAATATAAAACAAAAAGAAAACAATTTTTTTTTTTTGAAAAATAATAAATTGAAAATATTAACGAATTAAAGTGGTTTCTACATATATCATTAAATCAATTTTTTAAAAGGTGATTTTTAATTTGTATCATATGTACATTATTAAAAAGTTCTAATCCATTTTACATGCATATAATTTTATTTTTTAATATTTACTTTATGGAAGTTGATAATTTGATTTAAATAATGTCTTTAATAACTAATTAACACAAATATAACACGGTTACACGTATTAAATCATTGCACGCAATATTTAAAACATTTTAAATAATGTACACTACATACATGTGTATATATACAATGTAAATAGTGTATCGTTTTTTTATATAAAATTATGATGTAAAACTGTAATTAAATATTAATTTAGTGGGAATTTCATTTTAATTATTGGTCTACTAATTTAAATTTTGATTTAAAATTATTAAGGTGTAATTTTCAATTTAAACCTTAATTTCCTTTGGTTATTGTTTTGAAATATTAATTATACAATTTTTTTGTTTTACGTAATAATAGTATTTTAGATGTACATATACAATACTTAAAAACTTTCAAATATTTTAAAGATTAAAAAATCCAAACGAATAAAAAATTTTTCGTATTTTTTCTATTGTTCTAATCTTAATGAAGACTTTAATTGGTTTTTTAAATTAAAATTTATTGAATTTGTACGAATACAATAAAATATCAATTTCACTTAATTTACTTTATTTAATTGCATTTTCGAGATGGCGATCAGTTACTGCATACTATATACATATAACACCCACTGTTCATTTATCTATTGTAAATTCTAAATAATTTTTTAAATTCAATTATTGTAAAGATATAATTTAAAAAAGTTTATAACATTAAAATCACATAAAAGTCGATTTAAATAAATTGTATAGGTGTAACTGAAATTTATCGGATTTTCCGTATAGAAAAATTTCGTAAGAAATTTCCAATTCATTTATTTTTATCATAATAATAAAAATGTTCAAATAATAAAACAAAATGCTGATTGTAATGACATTTTTAAATTACAAAATAAAGAGATATTACATTTTGAATAATAGAAGAAAACAAAAAAAAAATAAAATAAATAAATAAAATTAGAAATTCATTGTAATAATGTAAACATATTTATAAACATTTTTTACGCATTTTAAATTACAAAACATGAAAATGAAAAATTACTAAATAAAATTGATCTTATTTGATTATCAATGAGGTATAAAAAAAGGTATATAATACCTTTTCTATAAAAAAAAAATGTCAAATTATGACTTTGATAATAATTAACCGTGATTTTGTAAATATCCTTTTTTCTTTTAATAAATTTTTTCTCTAAACAACATTTTCTTTATTTTTTTCATTTATTGATACTAATAATATTATCTATAATTATAATAAATAATAATAATTTCTTTTATCCGTTAAAATATTTAAAAATTATTGAACTGTATTTAACTTTATATAGCTCGTGTGGAAAAAAAAATGAAATTTTCATAATTCACAGGATAATTTGGTCATTTATAGAAAATTTATGATATTCAGGATAAATTAAGCGAAAACAGATTTTAATAGAAAAAAAAAAAATTGTTTATAAAAAAATTTTTTTTTTGGTTATCATGAAAAGGAACAGATAAAAAATTCTTTTTCAAAACATTAATGAATGACAAAAATAACTAAGTTCGTTGCTATGTCATTTATCTATGATAAATTATTAAAACCAAATAATTACCATAAAAATATTGGAAAAAAAATTTGTGAACAAGTTGAAGAAACTTGTAAAATTAAAAACAGATTTTTTTTTTCAATATTTCTGAAAATATATTCACAATATACTAAAAGAAAAATGAATGAATTGTATTAAGATCGTTAAACTTTTTGATAAATTTTGCATTTTAACAAATTTTCAAACTTTTTAAACTTGTAAATTTACGAAAATTTATAAAGTCATAAAAGTTTATGATTAAAGGGGCGCGCAGACAGAAAGCAGAGCTGAAATGAGCGGAGTTGAGTTTATCAACACTAAAGTAAACAAACACATAACACATGACAAGTAGTAAAAACATGCACACGTCAGCAGATAAGCGCCGATATCTGTCTGCACAAGGCCTAAACTAAAATAAAAACTGTCGTCATCCTTAAATTATAAAAATATATACCTACATTTTTCTAATTAAATTGCTGAGAATAAACTATAGTAAAATATTTTTCTTATACGCACTTATACGTGCTTATACGTATGTATTTTGAAATATAGAAAATTTTTAATTTAGTTTTACTCAGCCTTCGGTATTAAATGCAAATCTCATATTTATGATTAATTTTAAATGTCAATCAAAATATAAAAAAAAACCTAAAATTCTTAGTATTACGATGAAAAAGAAAATTTTCTTTGCGTAAATTAAAACATTTACTTTATTGATTAATTTATGATTAAATTATTAATATTCAACATGCACATGTTTGTACGTACATATTTTCTTTTTAATTTTACACCCTTTCGTATCTTTAGGAAATTAAAAAAAGTTTTTATCGTTTTTTAAATTTTGTTTTTGATTAACATTTTTGGAACTTTTAATTACAAAATTTAAATGAAAATAATTTTTATAGTCTTTCATCTTTTTCATTATTTTTATAATTTTATTTTTTAATGAGAAATTAGGTTAATGATGGTTAGGGACATAATTAGATTCCTAATTTTCTATTTTAATTACTTGAAACAAATTAGAGAAAAAAATTCTTTGATAAATTTTTGAAATTA
Source organism: Anthrax anthrax (assembly GCA_963971155.1). NCBI lineage: Eukaryota > Metazoa > Arthropoda > Insecta > Diptera > Bombyliidae > Anthrax > Anthrax anthrax. The sequence continues at coordinate 21,819,272 of OZ020120.1, forward strand.
TTTTTTTAAGAAATTAATTTTTTTTTTTTCGATATAACTTTTTTAAATCATAAATTATATTTTGAATCTAAGATTTTGTTAAAAAAAGAAAAAAATAAATAAATTATTACAATTGGTCAATTACTTGTAAAGATTTCCCTTAATTTTTGATCATCATTATCATTTTTGCAAACAATGATTTACATTTAAATGTAGTTCAATTTTATTATTGTATTCGTAATCGATTAAATTGGTCAAAATTTTCATGTTTCACTTTTACCATGGATTTCTGCAAATTTCGTTTTTTTTTTTTAACATTTTAAATATCATAATCATTTTTTTAAATTCAAAAAAAAAAAAAAAAAAAACGAAAATAATACGTATTTACAACTATCATTAAAAATATTTCAAGTAACTTTTAATTACGTGAATGAGTTATAATAGAAGTACAATTTTCTTAAATTTCTTTTTTTTTTTTCATATATATAATTTATTCTTTTATGTAATTTCCATGTACATTTATATTCATCATTTTTATTCGACTGTGTACCATACACATAATACAAGAATGTTAAATATGTACGGGCTATAGTGATATGTTTGTATGTTTATATAAATTATAAAGGAAAACGTTTAAGTTTTATTTAATGCCTTTAATCATTTTGCATAAAATATTTCAAAAAGTTTTCATTTTTGTTGTTTTTATATTTACTTTTAATCAAACATTTGTTTATAAATGATGTAATTACACATGTGTTATACATTGCTTCTGCATAAATAATTTTATAAGTACATATGTATATAGAAAATAGGAAAATTACTAAATTTTCTTAAATCTAATTATGAATATTAACGTTATTATTTTGTAATTTCAAATTAATTAAAGTTTTTTTGGTAAATTCATGAATAAAAATAATTAAATATTAATGTAATAGAAATTTATTAAATGTCGATATACATATACATATGTATATATGTACATAACTATGTATGTATTAAACGGTGTATATGTAGATGTAACAATGCGTTCGTATATAACGATAGCGAAAATAAAATATAATCAATGTATAGAATTGAATCGCATATACATAAAAGCATATTGTTATCCAAAATAAAATTTACCATAATTATAAATCGTTTTAATATATTCGTAGTTGAAAAAATGTTTAGATCCTTTTTAATTTACATATTCTAATAAATTGGATTTCTCGTGTAACCACACATGTATGTATATAGGCACACACACATGCATATGTACATACATATGTACGTATATAAAAGCATTAAATGTATTTTTAATAAGGAAAATATTTAATTATTCAAACTTATACCAAATATCAACAAATCATGTCGGTTGGATTCGATTGAAAATTCGTATTAATAAGTGGTCCACTTTTATCCCAAAGTTTTGATCCTGAATTTTCATTTCGTTGATGTTTTGTTGTTTTATGTAAATTACGAATTTGTGGGATAATCCATGTTTTTATATTGGACCCAAAAAATACAATCTTTTTTTTTTTTTTTTTGTTTTCAAATGAAAGTACGTTATAATAAATTTTAGTCCCTTTTGTGTAGAATAACATTCATTATATTTTTGCAATGATTTATGAAGATAGATTATAATATAGTAAGGCAATGGGTATAAATTTAATTTTTGACACTTCCTTATAAATAATAAAATACAGAAAATGTACCTAAGTACGCACAATCTATGCATAATAATAGAAGTAGGACATTTTCGGTCGCGTTTTATACGAAAATAACAATTTAAAAGCATAATCTTGCTAACTTAAGTGATCAAACTTCTGTGAAATGGGACAAAAATATCAAGATAACATTTATATGTACTTAAGAATCCAAATTTTTTGTCAATTATTTTGAGAATGATAAATTGGAAAAATCATCAAGATATTTTTTATTTTCTTGAATTGTGCATGGATTATATAATTTGAAATGATCAAATTTAGTCCCAAGGTTTTGATTCATAGCTCATTTGGAAAAAAAAAGAAAAAGAAAAAATTAAATTCATGTTTGTATTGATATTAAAGTTAAGAAAAATTTATTTTGTTCGTCAGATATACAAAAGTACAAGAAGATTACTTTGGATCAATTTCAAATAGAGAAACAAACAAAATACGTCATATTAAAGTGTTGAAATATTTTCATAGAATATTTCCTTTATATTTTATTTTTTTCTAAACTACATACTTATATACATACATATGTATAAATTTGATTTTCAGTAATTTCAAGTATTTCTTTTCATTTATATTCAATTTTTAAGGGATAAAATTTAAATTCAAATGGGTAAAAAAATAAATAAATAAATAAAATGTAATTAATATGCACAATGAAATTGAAATTTTGATCCTTTAATATATAATGAATTGATGTTACGCACGCAAAATTTATCATAATTTCAATCTCAAGGTTTTCCTTATTTTTCGTCTTATATTATTTTTATTATATTTATTTATTTATTTTTTGTTTGTACATATTTCATATTTTCTTCAGAAATTTACAAAATATGTGATTGTGTTAGATATATACGTGTTACATACATTTATATGTGAGTTTTGAACAGAATTTTTATATGATCAGAAAAGTACGAAAAAAAAAAAAGAAAAGGTGAAGCAAAAACAAAATTGTATTTTAAAAAATGTAAACAAATTTTTTGATTTATTACATCATTTATTCCTTTTTTGAAAAAGTAGTGGTTTTTAATCGAAATAAAAAAAAAATATCTATTGAATTTGTAAGAAAAACCTGAAACTTTAGTATAAAATAAACGAAAGATATTAAATATATACATACATGTAGAAGAAATTTGTAGATTACTAGCAGATTTTATTGTCAGGAAATTTAAATTAATGAAAATATAATGTTATCTTCAAAAGGGGAAAAATAATTGTAATTATTGAATGCATAAAGATTACAGTAAATTATTTCATTTATTATTGAGCAAATAATTTATACAGTCGTTTACAATTCACAATACACATAAAAATTTAGGTCAAAATCATAAGAAAATGTACGTAATAATTTTCTGTGTTCTAGCTAGTAATGAGACATATGTTACTTAAATATATATGTATGAGATCCATGTATAGGTATATATAGAGATACATATGTAGGTATTAATATTTATATACATAGATATGTATTTACAATACACGTATGTCTTTGAATTTGCGTAAGTCAGTACGTATACATATGTACAAATGTTTCAGTAAATAATTTATATTTACACATAGTAACATGTAATACATTTGATTTTCTTTTGCTTTTTCATTATTATTCAAATTTTAAATGTCAAACGAATAAACGCTATGTAAGTAAGTAGTACGTGATATATACATAAAAGATAGATATAGATAAAATTTTCATTCAATTTAAATACTTATAGTTCATAATCGTATAGTAATGACAAAAATGTTTTGTAAATAAAAGCTATACGTAAATCTGATAATTTGTAGAAAATTTACAATATATATTATTGTTTATAATCAAAATCTTTTGAATCTGTTTTTATGCTTACACACATAAGTACATACATACATATGTACATACATTTATGTAGCCTAACACAATATAATAAAAGAAAGCAACAAGATATTTTGTATAGTGTATAAATGAAAATACACTAAAAAATAATAATAATTGAGCAAATGATTAAATGGAAAGTAATAAAAGAAAATAATGACGAAAAAAACTAAGGGTATGATGTTATGTATGTATAGGTATATAGAGAAAATCACAAAATTTTGTATTACGTTATCTGTGTTAGTAGTATGTACATTATGATGTTATATACGTCTTGTTGTGTATTTCAAGAATGCTTATGCAATAAAATTCAATTTTATGTCCATTAAAAGATTGAAAAAAACGTGGTCAAAAAAAAAAATAAAAAGCTTCCCTCAAGACAAATAATTACTATGGTTAGTGTTTCATTTTTTTTTTTTTTATTAAGTATATTGTGTTTTTATTATTTGTTATTTTATTTTTATTTTATATCTTTTATGTGCACATACAAAAAGGGTGTTTATATATGAACTAACGTTTACTTGAATTTGCCAGTTTGTCATTAAAAATGATCAGGTCTTTTTCAGGACTACAAATCCCTTTTAAATAACTTTTTATTCTTTGAACATGTTACATTTTGATTAGTCTAAAAAGGACAAATAATAAATATGTATGTATTTCTATCTCACCAAATGTCGAATACATAAAACTTCGATATATTTAATGACCATTTTATCAATTTTTCTATTGATACCATATATGTACATACATATAAGATCCTACGGGGCGGGGTTTTGGCGTTCAATAAATTTCTAACCATTTTGGCAAATTATACTCGAAAAATTGCAACCGTTTCTGAAATACCGTCGAAATGTTATCGCATCAAAGAAGAAAATGTTATTTTCAAATGTCTATAAAATTGATAATATGAGACACTCTGTGAAATGTTATTTCATGTATTGTGACGTTCAACTAAAGTTTTGATAAGCGATTAAAAACAAAAATAACACAATATCATTAGATATCCGATTTTTTTTTCTTTTTCTAGTTTTTTTTTACAGTCATGATAATGAGAGCCTAACCTTTATTGTGTTTTTCATTAATGACAATATTATATCAAATATTTTTCTAACGTTCCTTTATGGATTGTGTAATATATGCAATGAAAAATCATTTTTATTCTGTAATTATCACGTTATAGAAAAACCTTTCTTCTGTTTTTTGAATTTATAAGTTTAAAAATTTTATTTTAAACATACAAACAAAAAAGAAAAAAATAAACAAACAAACAAGAAAATAAACAGAAGTAAAAGGAAAATAAAGAATAAAAACAAAAGAAAAGGGTCATATATTATATTGCCACATTACACTTCATTTTTTAATACAACATTTTTTTCTATCGTTAGAATTTTATTTAAAATTGATGAAATTTAAAAAACAAAAAAAAAATATATATAGGTATATATACAAATTTTTTTTTATTGGAAAAGAAATTCACAACTGAATAAATTACAGTAAATGAATAAATTAGTAACACAAACTGCTTTGTTTAAATTTTGCATAAAAAGAAAATTGGGTAAAGAATAAAAAATAAATGATTGAAAATCTCATTATCCTTTTTCCTTTTTTAGTTAAAATAAGGAAAATATTAATTTTCTACGTATTATTATTTTTATTATGGGGATTTAATATATGTACTATATATAGTAAAAAAGCAAGCCCAGTCTATTTCAAAAATTTGTCCATAAATGGATTGATGAAGCAACTAGTAGTTATGGTATTATTTATTGTTTGAAATATTTCAACTGTAATTATTTTAAAATTATTTTATTCATTTACTAAACAACTTTTATAATATCATTAAATTTTTTCACGGTTTTTTGCATTATGACGCGGGTAGTAATTTCTTTTACTTTACCTTTCCCTTCTTTCGTTTGAACGATTGGCATAATCACTAGAAGCATCGTAGCTATCAATGTTATTACTATTATGTACTAACATCATAATGTATATAAAAATATACCATGATAAAAATGTGCACATGAACATAAATACTATTTTTTCTACGTTACTATCTGAATATCTGTTATTTATACGTGTAATCGTTCTTTATTCAGAATACATAATGTTTCTTTAGCATTTTGATATTATCGAATAGATGATTTTATAAATAAAAATTCCGATTTGCTATACATACAAAATATTCATTGGCCTGTAAAATCAGCCTTTTTTTCATAATGTTGATAAGGTTATATATTCTAGAAAGGAATTTATAAATTTGTTTGCTCCGCAGAACTGTCAACTAGTGGAAAGGTTTGTTAAAGCAAGTTAAAAACCATATTGAAAGAAAACAGAGCAGATAGGAAATTTCAATCTTTTGACTTTCGTTGAATGAAAATTTTTTTGTTTTTTTGTGATAAAGATCTTATAATTTGCGAGTAAATACTATAATAACTTATAGGCCTTCCAAGGAGTTATTAATCAAAATTTTTCGCCACATGGGTAAATAGTGTCTTTTATTAGCCAAATGATCGATATTCGCAGTCACTCCTTTAAGTGATTTTTTATTCATCTTGGATCAAATTTTATCAACCGGCGATTGTGGTGAATAAACACAATTCTATACACATATATACGGATATGTAAATACTCGTATATACTATACATTTTTTTTATGCATGTAATGATAAAATATCAAAATATATAATATTGTGGTATTATTAACGATCTAATAATATGAAAGTAATCGATTGAATTAAATTTATTATGCGTCAGTAATTTATTCAAAGCTTAAATTAATTGATATATAAGTACATACATATGTATGTATACATATATGTATAATGTACTCGCACACTTATGCAAAACATACGTATACATATGTATGTACGTATTAACATAAATGTCGTCCTTGTTAATTTGTTCTTGATTATGTTGAACTTTTTCTATTTTATTTAATTTAGATAATTTAAAATATTTTAATTATTATCAACGCATGTGTAAATCTAATTTCTTAAAAATTGTTTTTTCAAAAAGTCCATTAATCAAGTACAATTTTACTGTTTATATACAATAAAAATTTTAATAATTTAAATTGGGTTTCGTAGGTATTTTATCTTTTTTTTTACCACAAGCTATTAATTAATTACAATTTCCTTTTATCACAGATTTTATGTAATACATTGTAAAAGGATCATTATAACTATATACAAGCTTAAATAAAGCAATAATTATGTTTATTTTAAATCCTATTGATATTTTCTGAACAATAACCTAAGGCATTACATTATAAAAATGAAAACAACTTGTCCTTTGCAAATTATCTTTAATTATACCCTTATATAAATTATTATATATACATTTGTATTTTAACTTGTACTGTCATATAAATGGGTCCTTTGTGACATCAATTTTCATTAAAAATCAAAAAAGCATATGGCTTTTTTTACCTTGAAATAATAAATCTCGTAAAATGATTTTACAAGTAATAATATTTCAAATTATTTTTCTAATTACGTTTTATTTGAAATAGTGAATGAATTAAGCTTAGATAGAATATAAATATTAGGATATTCAGATTTATTAAATGAAATGTAGTGTTTGAATAAGGAAAAGTTTAAGCAACCTCTTCAAAATCATCATGCATTTAATAGTCAAAAGATCATGCTTGTAAGAGCAAAAGTTAATATAGGCGTAAAGTCGTACCGTATTTCGTCGTTTATAAGTTATACAGGCCACTTCGAAAGCATTTTATGTAATTGACCTTGATTTGACATTGAAATATCCTCTAAAAATGAAATTATTTCATTCAGTTGACGAAACTCGATACTGCCTGTTTTTCCCTTCATAAGACATTAGACCAAGTAAAATGTTTCCTTTTTAAGATATTAAATTGCTTGGCATTTTAAACGTGCGGATATCAAAACGCCCATCCTTTACTCAAACAATATTTTTGTTTATAATAATTTATTGTACTTAACTACTTGATGTATGTGTTTAACTCACATTACACATTTTGATTGATTTAGTATTTATTACTGACATTAAAAAAACATTTAAAAATATAAAAACGATGTTTATGTATTATCATGGTACTTTACTGAACTTCTTCTTTATAAAATTTGAAATAATAATTTTGAATATGATTTAATAAAAATTATTATTTATTATCTACAAAAAAAAAAAAAAAAAAAAAAACAGAAAAACATTTACATCATAAAAATGAAAATTTATACGTATCTGTTTTTAAGCCTATGAACGATATAAATCTTTTATATATTTTGCATCGCATAATTTATTTAATTTGATTTATAAAAAACAAATTTTTAAATTTTTTTATTTAAAAAATTTTTTAAATAATGTTTATTTCATAAAAAAAAATATTACTATTAACTTCCATAAAGTAAAAAGATAAATTTATTAAATAATAATAATAATAATAATAATAATAATAAGTGATTATATACATATTTTAAAAACTCATTAAAAATAGTGCAACATTAAATAAAAAATAACGAACATTTTCAAACTGTAAAATTACATTTCAAAACTATAAATTGAGCAGAGTGTAAAATAAATTTCATAATTTAAAAAAAAAGCTGTTCAAAAATATTTATTGAAAATGACGACAAATATGTTAACTCTTCCATTGGTAAGTACACTTGTACTTGTACTTTGTATGTACTATATGTACATATAAACTTTCTTTTTGTTTTCAAGTACAATTTTTTAAAGATTAAAATACTCGAATATTCAAATTGATGTGTGTGTACGTTAGTACGCATGATTAATTTAATTTATACAATAAATAATAATCCAAATTTAAAATTTTTCAACTTAAAAATGTATGCATACGTACATACATTTACGTTCATATATAAATTAATGTATGTATGTGTGTGTGTGCGAATATTAATAGAAAACTGTATTTTTAGAAACTCTTCTAGGTTGTTGAGCATTTAAAAACAATTTTTTTTTTTTTTGATTTTGTTTTTATATTCAAAAATATGAAAATTTGGCATATTATAAAAAAGTGATAAAAATAAAATAATATTGCCATTGCTGTAATGTACATGTAATGTCCATGTTGTATTCATTTTTATACGTGTTTATGATTTAAAAATTTTTGTTATTTATTATTATTTTAATATCAAATATTGTTGTTTGTTAATTATTGAAATACATTTTGTATTACATTGCAATTATTAAAAAAAAAAAATTAAAAATAAATTGTAAAAAATCTGAACTTTTATATTTTCACGTAATTTGAAGGCAATTTTTGTTTAATGAGAATAAATGAATTTTATTTGCGTGATGTACATTGTATGTTTCAAGATTGATTTTCACATATTTAGTTCATCTCAGTCACGTCTTCAATCCGACTTTTTCATCTCCGTCATTTATGTTCACTCGCACATTTCATTCCAGCCATAGTACAGTCTCATAACGTTTTATCGTTTTGAATTTTCACATCACAACAATACACAAAAAGATTGAGATCTGTCTGAAGTCTGTCAGTTATTTTGTAAAAATATCATTGATGACAATATTAAAAAATTCGATTATCGAGAAATCGTGACGGATTGGTAACTAAACTGTGATGGAACGAAAATATGTAAATGTGTACATTTGAATTACATGCAACAACGTTAAAATCAGGCGATTTATGGTGACGGAGACAAATGTAAATGTGAAAATCAACCTTAAGTGTAAACATGAATTAATCCGGTAAAAACATGTGAATGTAATAAAAATATTTTAAATTTATTAAGTTGTTATATTTTGTAACTTACATTAATAATAATTTTACACGAATAGAAAATTGAAATGATCAAAATAATTTAAATGTTCAGAATATGTACAACACAAAATTAATTATGTGCGAGTTTTTTGTACATTGCACATTTGATTAGAAATTAAAAATTGAGAATACAGAGAGACATGTAAATTTTTTTTATTTATTTGTAAACAAATATGTAAGTCAAGGTGTTTTTGTTTATTTAACAATTTATTTTCATATTTTTTTTTAATTATCTCAATAATTTTAAATATGCAAGAGTGAGTTTATATCACATCCAGGTACGTGTTTTTATTTTTGTTTTAAATTTTTAATTTTCTTTAAATTTTTCTTGATATATTCGGCTACGTTTGGCTAATGCATGATATAAGTACATTTATTTAATTTTTTTTTATAGAGTAGGTACATTACATATCATTTGAAGTCTTTAAATTTGTCTAAAATTGTCAACTTTATATTTCTACTTTAAAAATTAAAGTTTGTATTTTAATGTTGCATAACATTTAAATGAAAAAATAAAAAAAAATTTATATAAATACGAGTTTTATGCAATATATGGTCATATGTACATACAAACAAAAATTTATTACGTTGTATAAGCACATATGTATGTATGTTATGTATAAAAAATAAATCCATATGTAGTAAGTAGTCAGCATGTATGACATTTATAAGAAAATATACATATATCATTTTTTCAATTTTATTTCTAATTTTTTTTTTCATCATTAGACTTTTATGTAACGAATATCACATTTATTAAGTTGTACAGTACAGTTTCAATTTATTTGTATCTTTATATAAATTTTTATATATGTATGTACATATGTATGTATACTTGTACTTGTCTGTACTTTACGCTGTGTTATCATGTTTTTAATACATACGAATTTTTATAAATATTCATAAAATAAAACGTACGTTCATGTACATACATATACGTTTGTTGTCAAATATAATACAATTGGATATTCTTTGTAAAATAATGAATAACATAAAATGATATTTTCAGTTCTCCACATGTGCGTACAATACGTATTTACATATGTATGTATGTTACGTATTGTGTATCTGTATGTAAGTGAAATTCAACACAGAATGTTTTATGAACAAATTTAAAACTGATGGGAATTAGGAGATAATGTTGATAACGCAAAACTCTGTATGACATACGAATAATTTAGGTTCAATTTTACTCCTTTTCCTATTACATTACAACAATTTCAAAAACTTTTTTATAACAAATTTTATTTTTAAACGTAAATTTCTGTCATACTTTTTAAATCATCTTAGAAAATACTTTAAAATTGATTGTTCCTGGAGTTTGAGACATTGTACCGTGAAAAGCCCATTGTAAATTTGCACATACACATACTACGATCAAAACATATGAACATACATATAAGTACCTATACAACATTCAAAATAAAATAAAATTTTCATGAAATATAATAATTCAATTCATCAAAAATTTGATGAAATTTTAACATATGTATGCCTTAAGGAACTCATCAAATATATTGTATATACATATGTATGTATGTATGTATGTATGTACATTCTGTAAAATATTATATTTCAAAAAACGAATTTATGTTTTGTCTTACATCTCGTATGTAAGCACATATGTACATTTATTTGTCAAAATTAAATTTTAACATGTTTTAAACTTAAACAAAAATTTCTTAATATCCATTGAGACATTATATACATATGCACATATGTATGTGTTTACGTAGGTTATTTATTCCATTTTAGCTTTAAATTCAGCTTTTCTCCATTATTTATAAGACATAATGAAAATAATAGGATTATTTTTTAAATATATTAAATAACATTGATTAGATACTCTTGGACTTTTGACTTTTGATTTTTGGCTTAAATTTACTGATTGGCTGAACACAATATCAATTTGCTAAAAATATTGAAAATTTCAAAAATAATATCCTTTCTACCATTTTTAATTTAGTAATAAATTAAACAAAATTTACTTTGGATATGAAACAAATATGAAAGGGTATTGTCCTGAATATAAGTTATGTTGTATTATAAATTAATAATTATTAATTGTTAATTGATTTTTGAATTAGATTCGTTTACAAATGGGGGAGAATATTCATTTCTGTAGTTTCATTTAAAATTAAAAACTTTTAATCTGTAACACATCTGAATAACGTGTGTTGGTATTTCAATTGCTGATTTGAATTCTAATACTTTAAAGAGTTTTTTATTTTTACTTTGCATAACATTGCATAAATTAATATAAAATTGGCAAAAATTGATTAATGGCAATTCGGATCAATATTTTCACATCAATTTATCAAATCTGTACATATAATTCTTTATGAATGTATGTCTCTATACACAGTATTCATGTACAAGGTATTTCATTGAAAAGAGGAAATATTAAAATTAAGAAAAATTAATTTTCTGGCAGTCATTTTGAGAGATCCTATCTATGTACATACATATCTCAATTACAGTGCTGTTTTTTTTTTGTCTCATAAGATTTATAATTCAACAAACTAAATTTACTTATATGTACATATACCTATCATGAATGCAATTCCATAATATGAAAAAATACATACATACTTGGCTGAGTGAAATTACAAAGTACTGTTGAGAAGTAAGTACACATACATATGTATACATATATACTTAAACCTGTATGTCCTACATATTAGTCAAAAGAAAGTTTTCCAAGCAATGTTGTCTACAGTCGATTATTTATGTACACAATACAAAAGTAGTCGTAAATATGTATATCGATATGTATGCCAATGATAAGTAAAATAAAATGACCATATTATTTTTCTGTTATGTAATTGTACAAAAACAAGATATAAGTTACATCTGTGTTTATGGTAGTAAGTACATTTGTAAGTGTGCATTAAAAAAGTCATAAATTACGTACATATGTGAAAAAAACTTGTCAGTTGGTGGTCGCTCAACCCACCTACGTATAAGGTATATTTATATACATATGTATAACAATAATTATTATTATTTATAATCTCGTACACAGCAGCATGAAAATTAAAATAGCAAAAGTATGACTGAAAATTCGTATTTATGTTGGTATATTTGTGTTTGTGATATACTATAATTGAGTGAATTTATGACATTTTATATACTTTATTTTGTTTTTTTTTTAAATTCATATTTATCATAATTTATAATGATGTAAATGTGATATTTGGCTGTAAATAATTAAATAAAATACTTACATTTTTCCCAGCTGTAAATTAATTAAAATATCATTATTCTTTTTGTTTTTCCTATAAAAATAAACCTACATTACATATACTATATGTACATATAAGTTTTCTACACTGTTATAGTTCATATTCATTTTTTCATTATTTTTTTTATTTTTTATACTTTTTTTTTAAAACTACCTATTTCATTTTCATCAATTTTTTAAAAATAAATTTATTCCCCAAATTAAAAAACTTTCACATTGCATTGTTCCTTATTTAAAAAAAAAAAAAAGTTTATCACAAAATTTCTTTGAAATAAAACAGAAGGAAAAATTGAATCCAATTAAAATAGGGATGTACATAAGAAGAAATGTTAGTTATAGTTTGTGCTAAGTTAATCAATCAATGAATAGTAAAAATACAAATTTCAATTTTTTATATCGTCCTGAAATGGTGTTGATGATAATGGTTGAAGAATCAAGTTTATTTATTTTTCTCATCTAACGTATATAATTGACATATAAGTATATATATACATAAATATACGTACATGATTATACACATTAATGTATGTATACGTGTTATAAACATTTACTTTGCCTTAGTATTGTAAAGTTACATACGATCGTACAATTGTATGCGTGCACTTTGCAGAAATCTACACGCAAAGTTGCTAAAGGGCATAATATATGAAAATTTTTATAATAATAAAACAAAAGTTAAATATGCATTCATTTATAAGTTATTATTGAAAAGGTTATATTCTGCGTCAATATATATTATGTAGGGTGCATTTGAAAAATTACTATTTTCGCTTTATGGTAAAAAGTTAAAAGTGAGATTTCTTCCTAATTTGCATATTTCAAAATATACACAATTTATGCTATGTGAATTCAAGTAAATACGTATAAAGCTAATGATATACACATATGTAGGTATATGTACTTGTGGAAAAATAATGGTCATATAACACGTGTTCTGTATTATTAGCCCTTTTTATAAATACTTAACTAAGTAAAGTATGTAGATCCGTGTAAAAAATACGTATGTGATGTGTGTAATATTCAACATTTACGTATAAGTACATTTTATTGCCATACTAATGTATATAATACATGTAATTTTAAATTTCTCCATTTTCGCCCACATAAGCTTTTACTTTTCATATATGATACGTGTTTCGTTATGAATGAATTTAATTTTTTGTTATAGAGATATACCATATCCATTATACGAAAATAAGCACAATTACTATTTATTTTTATTTATCTTTTCTTTTTTTTTTTTTTGGTCTTAAATGCACTTAAAAGCCTCCGCATTTTACTATATTATTCTAGAATTTCACTTTTCCTTTTAACAATGTTTAATATTTAAATTTTTACGAATATACACAATACAATGAGTAATACATATAAGCATGGCAAAATGGATATTATTTTACTAAAAAAAAAAAAAAAAAAAACTCTTTTATAAATTGCTTTCTTGTGTTGCAAATAAAAAGTATTAAAAATTTTCTTTTGAAGAACAAATATAAATTAAACATTTTTATTTTTATTTTTTTTTTTTAATAAAATAAAAATTTAAAAAAAAATTTCCTTATCTCTTGTTGCATTTTACATGCGTACACCATGTATTTAAAAGATGTACATATTTCAAAAGTAAAATTTCTTTAAAAAATTCTCTACTGAATTTTTGTTTTTGTTTTTGTTTTTTTTTTAAATGAAAGAAGTACAAAATAAATAGCAAACTCTTATCATTTTCTATACGATATCATAATAAGAAATATGAAGCCTAGAGAAATTTTAGTTATACCAACAACTTATTATTATGTTGTGTATTATATTTAACTTTTATTTTATATATAGGTAAATGTATACAAGGTTTCATTTAGCTTAATTTCGAAGTTGTGTCAAATGTTAAAAGTAAAATAAAAAGTATACACACATTTTACACATTCAATATTATCATGTATACAGTGTACGTATATCTGAAAAAATTACTGCTACTTTTTTGCTGTTTTCTGCTTTTGTATCCGTATATGTCATGAATTTAAGTTTTTCAGTTCTCATCTCATCATTATTATATATTAAAAGAATATTACATACATACATATAAGTTCCTTCAAGTTTATTTTCTCACAATTCAGTCAGTTAGTTTTATGCTTTCGAATCAAATAGCAACAACTTTAAAGTCGGGTATTTTTTGTCAACTTCGAAATATTTTTATTCATATATTTTTTTGTTCACGTTTATTATATTCACTTTATATTCCTGTTATTTTGTAATTTACTAGTGCTAATTGAACACAATAACAATAAAAGAAAAAAAAAAACAAAATAAAGTACTTTGATCGATTTGATTGTCAGTTAATTAATAAAAAAATTTTTTTTATGGAATTAATTTAAGTAAATTTTTTAAATTCTATTTGAAAAAAAAAATTTGAAAAGACAAAAATAAAACCAACTACAATTTTTTTTTATTTTTTACAAGTTTATTTTTAGTACGCAATTTTAAAACTATTTTTAATTAAAAATAAAATTATGAAATTATACAACATTTATTTATTTCTTTTTTTTTTCGTATAAATTTACATAATATGAAATAAATTATTCGTTAAAAAGAAAATTGTGATTTTTCTTTGTGAAGGAAATTATAAATTTTGTATTATACACAAAAGTGTTTTTTTTTTTTCATATTGTCGTTTATTGTTTTTTCTTTTCAATTGTGCAACAATAAAAAGCGGAAAGTGATTTTTATTAATTTTTTATTAATTTTCTTTTTTCCTTTTATTTTTATTAGAAATTGAAGAAAAAAAAATATTTTCTTTACCAGTTTGATGTTTTTTTTATGAATTTATTTTTCTAACATCAGTTACAACAATTTAAAAATTTTTACTCAACAGTTATAAGACAAATATAAATTATCATACTATATTTGTTTATTTATTTTTTTTTTACCTATATACCAGTAACACAAACATACTTCAGTTACGCGATAAGATTTTTACTTAATTTGATAAAATAAAAAAAAAAATCAAGTTTTTCGTGTGTTAAAATTTTTTAAAAGTAATTTAAAAAAAAAAAAGTTTATCAATTTTCAAAAATAAACTTTGTCATTGTTCACAAAAAATTTTTTTTTGTTTTCAAAGTGTTTGATTTTTAATTAGTAATAAATAAATAAAGTAGAAGTGATTTAAAGTACGCATACAACATTTAATACTTTAATAAGATTACTACAGAACAGAGATTGTTAAGTTTACCACAGAAAAATATATTTTAAAACAAAATAAAATGTCAGATTCAAAAGAGGTAACTATAAAGATTATGTATTTATATTTTTTGAAAATACAATAAAAAAAAAGAAACTGAATAAATAAAAAAGTTTTGTCAAGCCTAACCTTTTATCATGCTGAGTTCTGGAAAATTTATTTGTAATATATAACATGGAAAATAGAAAATTCAAAACATTTGCTGAAAAGCTATGAAATTGTTTTACATTCCTAATCATAATAAATACATATACATACATATAATAATCATTGTTATTATTCTATTAACATGTCAACTAACATAAAACACTATGCATATTTTGGTGTAGAGGAATGAGGAAGAAATAAAAAAATGGGAATATTAAAAAAAAAAAAAGAATGAAATGCTGAATAGGTTAAAATAAATACAATCCTCGTATATAACCACTTTTAAAGTTTCAATAATGATATATAGTATACTACATAGCTTTTCCACACATAATCCTACTGTCATGTTTTAATACCCTTCGTACGTAGAATATAAGTATGAAGAATTTCATCACAATTTTCTTTTTTCATTGCATTCCTACAAATTTTCCTTTTTTTTCCCTTTTTCTTATATTTTTTGTTAGTCATCAGTCAACCTCGTCAACACTCACTTCTTTTTGAATATTTTACTTATATAGGTGTGCATAAAGCATAGGGGTGAAAATGTGACTATGTGGAAAAGTCTTTAACAAATATTTGCCAACGTTTCATATAATAAATCGTACATACATGCCTATACAAATAAGTACTTATGTATACTTGTGTATGCTGCTTTATTCTTGATTCTTTCTGTAAGTTTTCTACTCATTTTTACATAACACCATACACATACATACCTACATACACTCCGAGACATAATTATAATATTTTTATAATATGAGATTTTTTCTTATAAACCAATTATTTTTATGACAGGAGGTAATTGTCCGTAAAAAACAATTGGAAAAATAAATAATTTATTAAATTTTTAATAATTTTAAATTTATATTCTGTGTTACATTTTTAAATTTTATTTTTTATTACAATTTTATCTCTTCGACTACATTATTAATACATTAAATTTATTTTAAAAAAATACATCTTTTAAATTTGTTACAACATTACCATCACTTAATATTTAGTAATGTATTGCTAACTGCTATAATCTTAAAAATACTTATTGCTAAAGGAGATTGTATCATGAAATTCGTAAGTAAGGACTTAATTCTGGAATAAATCGAATTGATACACACACACACACACACCCACACACATAATACCACAACTTTATAAACTTACCTTGTAAAGAGATAATTATACCCCAGACTGTAGAATAATCTGTTTACCAAAAAAGTTTTTAAAAAATATACACGTTTATTTTACTTTTTTTTTTACCTTGTTCACATTCATATATACAACAGATAAGTAGGTGATTTTTTTCTATTCATCCTTTCTCTTTTGTTAAAAAAAAAATTATTCGATTCATCTTTCTCGCTCTTAGAGGGAAATTTTTGCTTTATATAAACATTAAAATAGAATTTCTATGCCTTGAAGCTTAAGATACATTTTTTAACTTATATTGTATGTACATATGTATGGGCGTAATGTACACAATATATTTTCAGCTTTTAAGCAAATTTTCATTTTCTTTTTTTATAATTTTACATTGAGTTTTTCACATGAACAAAAAAGTACTATAGAATAACGATAAAAAACTGTATAGATAAAAAAAATGTACATACATATAAAATTCTAGATAAAAAAAAAAAAAAAAACAAAACCAATTCACAAGCATTTTATGTTTCATTTTTTACACAACTTTTGAAATTTTAATATACTTCATATACATACATATGTACATGTAAGTATGTGTATGTATATGGTTGTTCATTATTTAAAAATAAGATACATGTAGGTGTATACATACATTCGATTATATTTATGTTCTTTTAAAAATAAAAAATATTTTCCTGTTACAATGATTATTATTATTGCTACATAATCTTTATCAACAAAAGAAATAAAATTCTTTGCCTTGCTAGTATAAATTTAAAAAAAAAAAAAAAGAAAAGATTCCAATTGTACATATGTATATTCTTTTATAATATTCAAATTGAGCAAAAATTATATTTACATTTTAGTCAATGTACACAACTACACATATTTTGGTTTCTTTACACCGTTTTACATATGTCTACGAATGTGTGTATATGCATACAAACTTATACGATTTATGATAGAAATATTCATTTTATTTTTAGACCAAACGGATATTAAATTAAAAGACATACTTTTTTTTTTTTTTAAATTCTGTAGCTGTATTTTTTTTTTTTTTTTATTTCAGTACAAAACAAAAATCTTATCTACGTAGATGATTCAATTTGTGATATTGTTCCAAAATTTAAACATTATTTTTCCGTCTGAAATAATTTCAAATTTTGATTGAATGAAAAATTCAAATAAATAATCATGTCAAAATTCAATATTAAAATGTTATTATTTATTTATTTTTTTGTTGTTCATGAAATTTTGATTAAAATAAAAAAAAAATGAAATAAAAAAGTAAACAAATATATTGGTACAGGATCATGTAGAAAGAAATTTAATTTATATTCAAATTTACTTAAATAGATATGTACATATACTTAAAATCAATATTTTTTGAAACGTACATACATATGTATACACAAAAATCATTTCATCAAATTTTTGTGTAGGCGCTTGTCCCGAGAGTTTTCCACAAGCAAAAATACAAAAATGATAATAACAAAATTTAATTTTGTTTTGTAAGAGTAAAGTAATTAAAATGAAAAATTTTCAATGAATGTAAATCAAATGTGTTTTCATTAGATAAGAAAATTCAAAATTTTATTTTATGTATACATATAAATGTACGTATGAAAGGTAAATGTACACATGTTTGTGTATAGTGTATATATAGGTATACATATTATATTGATATGAAAATTGAAAAAGATAAAAGCTTGACAACTTATGCTTTATATGTTATACGAAATATTTTCTAATTTGATTTACATGAAATGTAACAGATTGGATTGACAAATTTTTTTTTTTTTTTTTTTTTTTTAAGAAAAAGGATAATGTTAAGTATTTTTCCATAGAGATATTAACTTATCCAATATCAAATAAAAGTAATATTTAACGAATTGTAAATCACTTATGTACCCAACTTATTTCATATTCAAGCAGATCTTTGAAATTAAGTTCAAAAACATACTTTAATATTGCAGCATATGTGTAGGAAAATTCAAAGTTGTATCTTAATAAGGTTGAATTTTTTCTCTTTTAAATTGTTTATTTTTCAGTCAATTGAATATTGCAAAATATTAAAAAAGATTTTTTAATTTAATAAACTAAAATTTATAGTTAACATGAAAATTTCAATAATAATAATTATCAAATTAATTTTTGTCTCTCATAAAATTTATTCTAATAAAATAACAAAAATAAACCCAATGAAGTATTTTGTTTTATATTGTGAATATGTCGGGATATTTTAATTTATTCAAATTTATTTTAAACATTATTTAGATTTTAAAAACCTATTCAAAATAAATCCTCTTCAACGCCCACTTTTTTTTAGTCAAAAATGCGAGAAAATAACTTAGCATTTGAAAATAACAATTTTGAATTTATTTTGCTGTTATATTTTTTTACTGTTGTTACATAAAAATACTAACAAAACGCAAAAACTTTTTGCAATAAACAAATTTTAAATTATCAAAATAAGCTTTTCCTTAATAAAAAACAAAGCTTATGTATTTTTAAATGATTTGTATAGTGTTAGTGAAATTAGTATATGTAATGTGATGTGTGTACCTTTATGTACATATAATATGTTGTATCTTTTTAATATTTTTGTGAGTAAACGGGAATGGTTCACAAGTACATTTAAATTTAAAGAAGCCAAGAAAATTTATTAATAAATTTTAATTTTTAATTTATTACATAGTACATAATGCTTTTATTAATTATTAAAAATATTTTGATAAATTAATAAACAGCTGCCATATGATATTTATGTGCGTGTATAAATTATATGTACATACATACGTATACATGTGTACATGATTTAATATTGAAATGAATTCTTTTAATTGTCATTTTGGTTTCATAAAATTTGGTATCTAAAAATTTAAAAATAAAATATTTATATATAAAAATATACAGTCGACCCAACAGAGATACAAGCACTATCCTTTAGTCTTAGTCCTTCCTTTATACGAATATTATTCAAAACTTATTTGTTCAAGAGAGACTGAAATTTTATTAATTAATTAACTGTCGGAATTAGTTAAATTGTGTTGAATTGTTGGGTGTTGAATATAAATATGTATTTATAACTTCTATGACTAATGATTTTCAATAAAAAATAAATACATATGTTTACGTAAGTACATATATACATACGTACATAAGTATACGTACATCCAAATATAAATCTGTCTGTTATACACGTGAATGCACACTTAGTTACATTTATTATAATTTTTTATATTTTCCAAAAAGTGTTTAGACACATTAATTTACATATTGTACGTACAATTATTTATAGACGTTCATACAGACATACCTATACAACATACATATGTAAATAAAATTAATGACTTTTGTTAGTACTTTATTTATTTTTCTCATTAATATAAAATAGCACAAACAATTTCAATGGTCTCATCAATTATTTCTTCTTTTTCAAATTATTTAATTTGTTGTTTTTGATTTTTTTTTTGCTTATATGAAATATTTAAATATTAACGAAAAAGAAAAAAAAGTCATGTTTTGTTATTATTGACCTAAAGTCTTTATTTGTTTACTCATTTCTGTTTATTAATAAATAATAAAATTATTAAAAAGTGAAAGTTATTTACTAGAAAATTAAAAATTGAGCAATTGAAATACATGTGCAATATATACAGGGTTTTCCACAATAAAAATCATAAAATAATTTCTTTTTACAATTCAGTGTTTCTGAAAAAAACTTGTCCCATACTCGTCATGTAAAATCCACCTCATCTGAAATAAAGGGGGTTTGGGGATTTTTTGCGGTGTAAAAGCACGACGTTTTAATTGAGCTATGATATTTGAACCACAAATACACCACGCTAATTGTGCATATCAAGCTGAGATTCATGTCTCTCTATGAAGATGTAATTCAGAAAAAGTTCGGAGTTATTAACATTTAAATTTTAAAATTTTATAAAAATCCTATATCACCTTTAAATATTTGAAATATATTAAGTTTATACGTAATAATTGTTAACAATAGAATTAAATTAAATATTTTATTATTTGAAATATGAATGAAAACAAAAACGCAAAAATGTATTTTTTTAAAATGTCGACTTAAATTTTTTTAATAATTTAGCAATATCCTTGAAATAATAATTCAATTTTATCCTTACAACATTTAGAAACCTGAAAAAATCAATTGAAAAATTAATTTTCAATTCACGTGAAATTGAAAATACTTTTAGATTATCGTATAAATTTGTTTTTCTATTATATTAACTTATAATAATGGAATTTTTATAATTTTTATTTGTATACGTATAATTCATAAAAATTGAAAAAATAAATAAACATAATAAAAATATAACAATACTGTAAAATGTAAAACTACGGTACCAATGTAAACAATTTTTTAACTTTCTCTTAGCAAGAAGCAATCTATAAACAGTCGGATTTAAAAAAAAAAATAATTTATAATAACTGTATAAGAAAATAATTCCGATAACCACATACAGTACTTAAATGTGAAAAGTAGGTGGTACAGTAAGTGCAAAAAATATTCATATATTAATAATAATTTTTTAAATGTTTTTAAACACATAGACGGTTCAACAACGTCATCATTTTGTATATTATAGTACATACAAAAAACTTAAAATGTTGTGATTAATGAATTACATTTTGTTTACACTCTGTCTATAAATGAGTTCATTGTCTGTCATTATTATTGTAATTCGATTTCATTTCTTGATCATAGTTTGATTGGGATGATTTGTGTAACATCAAGTGATAATTGATTTTGTTGTAAGTAATTTATACTTAACTGTAAGTTTTAATTCATTTTTAAAATTTGTAAATTATCTGTGCTTCTTCTTTCTGTGCATACATATTAATATGTATATGTACAAATTTGAAAATTAAAATTACATTTTTTATTTTTTTTAACGAAATTTTATGACAATCCTCAAATTACTCTAGGTTCATATTTTTATTACAAATTTTGTTTACTAAAATTACGTTGTTATATTTTCACAATTTTGTAAATTTTTAATTTTAAAATGTGAAAAAAATATTTCATTAAATACATCATTTACGTATCAAGTACATAAAATTAATATTGAATTGATAATTATAAACATAAGATTTTCACTCTACTTTGCTGACAGACATAAACACGATAAACATAATATTTGCTCCTTTGAAAAAAAAAAATGGCACTTTGGAAATTAAAAAAAAAACAAAAAAAAAAAAAAATAAAAACAGATGGTATAAAAACAGAAAATTACGTCCAAATTTATAAATAGAATTTTATCGACTTTAATTTGTACAAATAAAAAATTTACTTTGATGTGCAATGTTATTCAAGTCATTGTGAAAAACAATTTTTTTAAAAATCTTTTTCATATTTATACGCATTTAACACGAATTGGTTAACTAGAACAACAGGCTTTAGAAATTTCATTTACTAATGAAAATGAAAATCCGTTTGTAAAAAAAAAAAAAAATGTTAATGGCAAATTAATGAATAAACTTTAGTATAAATTTCAAGCTTTAATGATATTAAAATTTTAATGTTGTTTGTGAAATTATTTATAGATTAAAGTTTGAGCTAAATAGAAAAGCAAATAACCTTAACTAAAAATATCAAGGCCATGATCAAGGTATTGTTGCAAGCTCATCAAAATATCAACACGTATTGTGTTCTATTATGTGACCATTACCTTTTTATTGATAACTTTTCTAAGGAAAAGTGGATTCGAAAACTTCAGTTTAAACTTTCGGTGGTTGAAAGGATAATCGCCAATAGATTCTTTTCCCCTAAACCTTTATGATTTTTAACATTAACTTTTAAGCTCAAATGAAATGCATTTGTATGTACATACGTCAGTAAATCATATGCGATATCACATACTCGTATATATATACTCGTAAAAGTAGTTGAAAAGACTTTTATCCTTTAAAAGTTCGAAATGTTTATATAAATACTGTTATTAATTAAATTTGTTCAAGTAAATAGAATTATAAAATGAAAATTACGAGTAATATTAGAAAATGTTGTGAATTTGCATACCTTTATCAACATATACATACATATGTATGTACATATGTATTTGTATTTATGTACATAAATATATTTTCACGCTTTTCCACGCATTTGTATTTTAGTGTAATATATTATGTGTGTATGATAATCTGATTAGTTATTTTTACGTATGCCCACGTAATATAATTTCACTTAATAATAGTAATAATAATAATAATGATAAAATAATGTAATTTCTGTTTTGATTATAAAATAAGTATGATACGATGTGTTAAATTAAAGGCATCTGTTTATTAAATTTTCATTTTATTTTTATATACACATGTTTACATATCTATGCGTATACAAACATTTTTCATTTTATTTCAATTTTTCTAGCAGATGTTTTTTTCTTCTTTTTTTTTTTTTTAATACTGTCACGTTATGAATAAATTTACACGTGTTATTGTTAAAACATGAATTTTATTCTCCTTAGGAATAAACCTTTAGTAAACGTATACGTAATTAATAACAACGGGTTTATGTCATGTACATACGTCTATGTAATAAAACTAATAAGCCTACACACAAATAAGCAAAGAAAAAAATTCAGAATAAAATATATAAGAAAATGCACAGAATTTTTATTATTTTCAAATTATTATTAAAATAAAATTTTGAATTTTTATCACAGCTTTTTTCTATTCATATGATTTATTTAGACTGTTTTTAAAAATAAACAATAATATATGGAATTAGTTCATATTACGTTGTTGTAGTAAAAATGTCAATTAATTTTTCTCCTTGATTTTTATTTATGAATGGACGTTGTGTAATTAAAATGATTTGATAAATGAAAAATGATTCGATTATTATATAGTATGTGTTCAATATTCTGAACACATATTATTCAAAGTCTGATCAATTTTGCTTACTTATTTATATTTTCACGTAATTGACGAATTTTTTTTTATTTTTTTATTTTTTTAAATTAGATTCAGTATAAAATTAGAACACCACTTAGTTTTATGGTTTTACAAAACAAGTTTAAAATATTTTCATAACGATTAAAGTACATACATTAAATATTTATTTTAGAATACATTTTACAAAATTTATTGAGCAAATTTAATTAAATATACCTACACAAACAAATAAAAATTAAATTTATTACTAAAATTAAAATTAAAACCATAATTGATCTAAACATTTTATTAAAACGAATTTTAAAATAATCGAATAACTTCCACTTACAATTAATTAAAAATTTTAATAAATATTTAACATTTTCATAAAATACAGAAAAAAAATTTTTTTTTTTGTTTTTATTTTTAATTTATAAATTTTTAAAGATTACATAAAATATTTAGAAAATTATATATTTAATGTAACGAATACAAAATCTAATAAAATTTGAAATATAACAAAATTTACACTTATAAAATATTTATGAAAAAATTTTTTGTTCATTTTTCATTTTCTCAAATTAAAGAATGATTTTCTTTTATTTTTACATCGTCATTTAATACAGCCAAAATTCATATGTATGTATGTTATTCCCATCACTATAGAATGTAAATTCAATGTTCAAATAATTTATAAATGATTAATAATTTCATTTTTAGTTTTTCTTGCTTTGATTCTTTTTTTTTTCTTTTTTTGTTTTGCAAATCATTAATAAAATTTTAATGAAAGTTACAAAATATTTTCTAAATAAATTATAAATAATAAATGCAAATACACAGTAAATTTAA
This sequence comes from Anthrax anthrax, assembly GCA_963971155.1. Lineage (NCBI taxonomy): Eukaryota > Metazoa > Arthropoda > Insecta > Diptera > Bombyliidae > Anthrax > Anthrax anthrax. Next base: position 21,844,073 of record OZ020120.1, read on the forward strand.
TATCAAAAATTATACGCAAGTTTTATACATTAAATCGTGAAATTTGTCATGAATTTATTCTGTTCTAAAAGGCTTTCATATGTACTTTTATGTATACATACATATATAAACATACATATGTATTTATATACATATACACGTGTATATAAATAAAAAAAAATATATATTTTTTTATGTCCAAGAACAATAAGCTTTTATAATCTTCTTTTTTTATTATTATGGCAGTGGGCTGTGGGTGAGGTTTTGGAATTCTTTTCCCTCATTCAATCCAGTAATCCAGTGATTGTTGACCAGTTTGTTTGGTGGCACCAAGCACATTAGTATATTTCACAAAGTCTGCAACTTGAATGTATTATGATATAAAAAATACAGCATTTTATTTATAACTCGTTTTCAAGTTTAAACTATTTTATTAAAATATTTAAGAGTATCGTCAAGTTTTGTAAATATTAAAATGTGACCCTGGAAAGAAAAAAGGTTAAGAATCACTGTATAATCCAAATACAATTGTAGTTGCAATATCTATTTAAATGAAGTGTGCGTTTATACAGACATTCGCCAGAAATTCTATTTTCCGCAACAAAGTTCATTTTATTTATTTATTTTTCATATCAACTTTATTTTTCAATATATTTTTTTAAAGATACAATCATTCCAGTTTTTTGATGTGTAAATACATTATATTGCCGTGACATATGTATGATACATATGTATGTACAAATATGTTGCCTAGGTTTTCCATTTGTAACGTAATCACAATACAGGGGGTCTAGGCATAAATGGCACAAGAAAACTTTTTCCTACATCATAGATTTTTTCTAACAAGGAGTTTTCTTTACTCCCTCTTTCTTCAAAACCATTTCCTTTGAGATATGAAGGATTGAAAATTTTCAATATTTCGATGTCATCTGCTGAAATATTTTAAGTTTCAGATCAAATTTTACTTCAAAAACAGTGTACTATTTCCTACGTAAATAATTTAAAATTAATCAAAATAAACTATGAAGAGATTCAAAAGATATCTCCAATCGCTATTTCTACATCATACGTGAAGTATCGTAAGAAAATCGTATAATGTGAAAATGAGGAATTATTTGAGACAAATTATTCTTAGACATCACCTTGTATGTGTTTTTCTTTTTCGTATTTTTTTCTTTTGTGAGGAAAATTTAATTTCGTTTATTTTTTCGAATTTTCGCATGAAAAAAGTAATTCGATTACTGTTGTTAAAATAAATCAAATTTTTTTTTTTTCTATTAAAATAAACAAACCCATACATGTGTAATTGAATTAAACTCACGCTTTGTAAAGTATAACAGACCTTTTTCGTGCCTAACGAATCCTAATATAATTTTTATATGTAAACTAATAAGGAAAATAAAAAAGGACGAATAATACACAGAGTTATTTTTACAATATTAACAAATAAACAAATAGATAAATTTATAAAAAGAATAATAATTTTAACATTCGACAGATTCTTAATAAAATAAATTGATGAACAATATCTCATGCTTATTTTTATACATTTCTTATTCAATCGATGTTTTTTTTAACTTGATAAATTTGAAAAAGAACAGATTGATTGCAGACAAAATTCGAATATTAAATGAAAATTTCATCTCAGCAATATTTATTTCAAATCGTTTTTGTTGGTTGTAATGTATGCCATAAACTAAAAATTTTATTTAAAAAATTTGAGATCTGAAGGTCAATTTAAATAATTTTTTGAATAAAATTACTATATTAAAAATTTCCTTTATTTTGTACGTAATCCATAAATAATTCGATAGAGATTCTGAGAAAATTTGCAACCGACTGTGAAAATCATACACAAAAAACCTAAAGCTATATATACTATTGGGTAAATCATATGTATTGTATACATGCATACATATGTACAAGAATTGATAACGTTATTCTTTTATTTTATTTATTATATTGTTCGATACCCGTGTACATTAAAATATCGTGCATGGATTACACAAAAATATTAATTAGCTTTTTTTTCTTTCTTTTTTTTTTTTAATTTATTTTTCAAAATGTTCGAAATATAAATACAAAAGGATAAAAATAAAACCCACAACAAGGTAACAAAGCAAAGCACAAAAATAAGCATAATGAATATTTCATGATAAGCAATTTTCCTTAAATATTGATAATGACAAAAGTTTAACTGTTACCTTTTGTATACCACACATTTATTACTACGTAAATAACGCAGGATATAAGAAGATAAAAATTAACGTTTTTCTACATTACCACCTGTACACGTTTTGTTGGTTGGTTTAATAAATAGTACATACAGAATATAAAAATTAATGTGTTTAAAAACTTTCAACTTCTAAGGAAGTTGAGTAAAAACAAAAAATACTTTTTTTTTTACTTGGAAATTGTAACTGTTAACTACACAGGATGTCATGTAGAATAAGTTTCATTAACTGATTTTTTTTATATTCCGGAATGTTTCTAGCAAAAAATCGTTATTCTGGGATACCCTGCAGAAATGCACGTCATATTTTTATGTATAATATTATTACATGTATCACTGAAGACTTATGAAAAGTTCTAAAGAACATTTAATTAAAAATTTATGAAAATAAGGACATTCTGTTATTGAAAAATGAAACTCTACTATTGATCTCATTATGTACAATGTTTTTGTCATTAACATATGTATGTATATATGTACGTATATATATGTATTTACGTTTTTATTTATAAGATAATTGAAATAAAAATTGCTGGGCTTGCATAAAATATAGTTTGCCTTGTTCTTATTTGATCTTTTTATTGTTATTACATACAAATGAAATTTAATTTACATTAATAGATGCTATCCTATACAGAAAAGTTGTTTGTTGAAAAAATAATTAAATTTTCCGGTTATTTGTGGCAGTTTGTAGTAGATGTAAAGACATTTCAAAGGATCATAGAATATAATTATAATACACATACATATACAAATAGATATATATGGTCGTATAACTATACGTACATATGTAATTTGTCACAAATATGTAATAGGGAGTAAATTTGAATTTTGATGAAATTCGATTTAGAATTAGTTAGAATCTTCATAAAATAATTTAAATTTAAAAACAAGTGTAAAGGCAAATAAAATTAAATTACTATGTTAATGGCCTGACTAAAATTTACATTTACTTTTTGAATTCCTATTGCATTTATATCACTATAGAGAATCGTTTATTTGATGCTATTTTTTTTCTAAGTAATTTAAATAAGTTTGGATAAGTAATAAAACTTTAAATGATTGTTATATCCGAAAAGGGATTTAAATTTAAAACTTTGGATGTCTTTGCTACAAAAACAAAAAAAAAATATATATTTTCTCATTTAAAATGAGAATGATGAAAATAAATTGAAAACAAAAATCATGAAAAAGTCTCTTCATGGAGTTTTCCTTTTCCCTAAGTATTTTATTTTTTCTGATAAAATCTAATAAGTATTGTGGATCTTAACAAAGTAATTTAAAAAAAAAATGCAAGATAGATACAAGTTTTGGTAAAAAAAAGGAAAACCAAAATGAACAATAGATAAGAACAATTTAATACAAAAAATCTGTAATATTTGCTTACGAAGAAGCATTAAAAAGATTTTTAAGAAATCGAACAGATAAAATTTTATTAGCTTTTATTGTTTCTTATCTTCAATATTGCTTATAGTGCTTACACTAAAAAAAAAAAAACAAATTTTAAAATGTTGCATAGTAAAATATTTATAATGTTCTTACATTTAAGGGTTTGAATAATGTATTAGTATACAAATTAAATTGATCAAAATCGATTAAACTTTCCAAAAAGAAACAAGCTATTCAATTTAATCTTTCATTTTTAACAAAAAGATTATGGTGTACTAAGAACATTCACAATTCAAAAAAAAATAAATAAATAAATAAAATAAATAAATAAAAACCTTTTTACAGAACAGTATAATTTTTCTCCATACTTGTATTGGTTTTTTATTTTACTGTTTTTTTATACGTGTAATATTTGCAATAATACAATTTCTATGTGTAAAGGACGAACGCTTACATGCATAAGTAAATATTGTAAATAATATTTTTGAATTTATTTATCAATTTTTTAAATAATAATTTTCCTTTTATTCAAACTTATAAAGGTTGTAATAAAAGGTGTATGTATACGTACTTTAAAGAATACTTATGAATAACTTGAAGTAAAATAAAATAAGCCTTGTTTTTAAGTTACACGTATGACAAACAAGTTGAATTATCAATCGGCAATTTTTTCTTATTTTATATTCTAATCAACATCAAGAAATCGTAATTCAAAATTTAAGAACATATTCATTTAATATTCATTAGAAGAAATTTCTCTTTGTTATCCTTTTGAATAAATTTACAAAATAAAATGTATTATGAATAATTCATGACAAAAAAAAAATGAAAGAAAAGCCTTCTTTCTTTTAAATGCATTCTTAAGATACGAACAAATAAACAAATTATTATTTTGGACAATCACTGAATTAAAATAAATTTTTATCATTCATGTAACAGAAATTTAGATTTGAATTAAAAGAAAAAAATAGAAAAATATAGTTAGACGAATCTAATTCACACGTTCTCACAAACACAAGTTCTTAATTTTGTATTTATTTATTTTCATCTTTTTTTTAATAAAGTTATTTTCACATTTTTCCTAAATTACATCATAAATGATCATTTTAATTTTGATTCTAGAAAGATTAAGATTAAAAAAAAAATTGTGCACATACGTTTGTACTCTTGGTAACAACTGTTGTGAAAGAAATACATACATATGTACATATGTATAAATTAAAAAAAAGCAAAAGAAAAGAAAATCACATTTTCATGAAACAAATTACTAAACATTTCAGACAGCTATCATTTATTTTGGTTTCCATTTAATTTTTTTATGTTGTCTACAGAATTTTCATAATATTCGATAAGAAATTATGTGCAATTTCGTTCAACAAAGTTTTTTTATTTTATTTAATATACATAATAAAAATGTATTTATTTTATTTTTATTTATTTTTATTTTTTTGTTTTATATGAAAATGTTATGAAAAGTTTTTTTATTTTTTTTTCTTAGATTTTTGTTATCGTCATTCATTTTTTGTTATGTCTTAAAACATTTGAGAACATATTACAAGGAAAATATTATTTATTTTGTTTTCCCTATTTGAAATGATTTATTCGTAACATATAATTGAGATTTTGTTTGTTGTTCATTTTATTGTTTTTGTTATTATTACTATATTTGCTTTTAATGTGATATTTATACAAAATAAATAAACGCATATATAATATTATCATGAACATACATGATTACATTTTTTATTTTTTTCGAAATATTGAAATTAAACTTTGTCACGACTCAGTATTTAGTATGTATTCAATGTAACCACTTATATATACCTAATATCCATACATCATCGTGTATAGTACATTTCCAATTGAAGACAAAATTTCTATCATGCATGAAAAATGCACAAATAGGTATTTGTATGTAATAAATCAAATTTTATTAAACTTATACAATCAGATTAAATATTGCTAGTTTTTTTTTGTATATCATATATTTTAAGGATAATAAAAAAGTTAGTGACTCTTGTTTCTAAATTTGGATAAACATAACAAACAAAAATGTTTATACATAATTATACGGTATTTAAGTAATAAATTAGAAAATCTTATCATATTTCATACTGAATTACATAGTTAATAATAAGTTTATCTATTTGGTTGGTAACGAAAATTTTGATTGAAAGAATTGTTTATAATTCCAATAAAAATTATTACATATTTTATTTTTATCTTTGCGTTGTTCTTTTGTCGTGTAACGTTTTTTTCAGTAAATAATTTGCGTGTTAGCATATAATATAAACTTGTCAATCATTAAAATTTAAAATTAATTTGCATTAAATATAAAATGAGTCCATTATTGAATGTTTTTTATGCATATTTAGTCTTCGTGCGTTTATTCGTGTCTAGAATTTTTTTGAAATTATAACGTTACAGAAATTAAATTTAAATTAATAAATTATATACATGAAAATCTAAATTTTTTTCACAATTTTTCTTTTTATTTGTAAACAGTATTACCATTAATAATAACGTACACATATGTACATAGAACGCCTAAAAATTATTTTTTGCTTTTTTCACCCACGCTTAAGTTCAAGTTTTCAAAATTATTATCAAATTAATAAGAATATTCAGAATGTTCAAAATTATAGTCTAAAGCAATCTGATCTGAAATAAAATAAGGATCATGTACCTGGATCAAATTAAATACATAAACTTAAAAATTCAAAAAATTAAATTTAAACATTGTATAATACACCTACTAAATAGAAAACTCAAAAAAAAAATTGTTTTTTTTTGAAGAAAGTTCCTTCCGTTAATTAAAAAAAATCCTTTGAAGAATGTGATGCTTATTAAGTACACCTTTATTAAGATACAAAAATATCTATGAAATTGCTTTTTGTCAATCAAAATTATAATCTACATTGTTAATATTGTGCTCGTTCTTTCGATAGTAATTTCGAACACGGCCACAAATTCTATTTTTTCTACATTTTCTACAATTTTTATCCCTCCAAATCTCAAATTAAATAGCTCACTTTATTTAAAAAATTTCCACTTGAATAAAAATTGAATTTTGGTCAAATGTATAAAATTTCACCTTACATTAAAAAAAACTAAATTAAAAGTGCCTTAAATTCAATTTTGATGATTCAATTATCTTTGTTACTTTTCATTGATTGTCTAATTAAATTGTTATTGGATTTTATAATGGTTTGAAATTATTTTTAGGAAATTTGAACTTCATTAATTTCTTTTTTTGGTTTTCATTTTTGTTTTATCAAGTATACTAATTTAAAATGAACATTCTTAAAATTGAAAAAAACAAAAAAAAAACGATAAGAAAAATAATAGGAAATTTTAAAATGTATTTTCATTTGATTTATTTTTGGTTCATTTATTTATTCTTTATGGTTTGGATGATAAAAATAAATTCTTTTATCTCTCAAGGTGTAAAGTAAATAAACAAAAAATGAAATTTAAAAAAGAAATTTTTTTTGTTTATTTTAGTTTTGTTCTTTTTTTTATTTTTTAAATTGATTAGAATTGAAATTTGAAACGAAGAAAAAAACGAATGATAATAAGAGATTGAAAAAAAAAGATCCTTGAGTTTTCCAAAAAATTCATTAATTGCAAAACATTTTTTTTTATTGTTCAGTCAAGTCATTAGATTGTGATTATTAAAAATAAATTTGTTACTGACACAAAGTACTGCAATTTTCACATATGTTTAAAGAGATTCTGTATTTTTTATTTAAAAATATCTTTTTAATTTTAATTTGAAGAAGTCACGTACATATGTACGATGTATGTATATTTGTTAAAAATTTGGAAAATTGAAAATTTATATAAATGAACGACGTCATTTGATTGTCGTTTTCGACATACCTGTATTTAAAATAATAATTACATTTTTTTTTTTATTTTTGTGTTTAAGATAGAAACACATGAATATAAACTACACGTCATACGAATAAAATAGAAACATTCAATAGAAAAACAAAAAATTGAAAAATAAAATAAAGTTACGATACGCATCTTACAAATATGTATGTATGTATATACATATATTGCTGTATGCAATGTACACCAGCAAACATAAGTGAATTGCTATTTTCTAAATAACTTATTTTTGTTGCTATTTTTATTGACGTAAATGGGATTATTTTTATTTCTTTGCTCTTCCTATTTTTTTGTGTTTTTGTCTTTATAATACAACAAAAACAAAAACACAAAAAAAAATTGCAAATTTTCTTTTAAGCTTTAAATCATAGACATTAAGGGGATAATAAAAAGCTATGAACATATCATATACAGTCATGTTATAACGTCAGTAAATATCAATGAAGCACATGTTTTTTAAACTGAAATTAAAAAATATATTTATTTCTATTTCATATAAAAGAAAAGACATAAAATTAAGATAAAAATTTTTCTTATATATATTTTTTTTTTATATAACAAATCACTGGAATAATGTAAAGATAAAGCAAATAAAAAACAAAAATGTTTTTCTATAATAACACGTGTAAAAGCGTTTGAAAAGAAAACCTTTTAAAAATATATCAATTTTATATAATATTTAATTTTATACTACGAATAACATATTCTTTTAGTACACGTTATGTAAATATTATTATATATTTTTTTTATATTTATTTTGTTTTCATTTATTGTCATCTCTTTTCATTGTCTAATGTTACGTATAAAATCCCATGTGAAAATACATTTTATATTTTGTTTTATTTAACGATTATATCAATTTAATGTTCGATTTATAATACATTTAACAATACAAAAAATGTTACAATCATTTGTATGAAATAAAAAAAGGGATTCAAATTAAATGACGTAGAAAATCTTTTATTGATTTTAGATATTTTTTTTTTCTTTTTTTTTTTAAATAAAACATTTGAAAAAAAATTTTTTTTTTTTTTTCTTTAAACTTATATTGTTTAAATATTTTTGTTTTTTATTTTTATTAAAAAATCATTTTATATGATAATTGATAAATAATGCGTAGTTCAATTTGCACATATGTACTTATGTATTGACGTAACAATACTTACATAAAAATTTCATATTACCAAATATTACAATAAATAAAATAAGATAAATGTATATAAAATATGTATGTATGTTAAATTATCCCATTTTAATATAAGTATTTATTGTACACGTATTTATAAGGATAAGAATTTAAGCTACATATGTATTTTCCTTTCAATTTATTAAAAATTGGCATTCAAAACATGTTGTTTTGTTCTAACAAAAATAAAATAATACATATATGTATGTATAAGGAAATGAATAAAACCGTATGTGTTCCATAATTGATGAAAATCATTAATAAAAATAAATAAAATATATTAAATATCATTAATTTCTCATAAACGTCAATATCAAATGTTTTTCTTTTATTAGTGTATGATATAATGATTACGTTTTTTTCTTATTATATATTTGTTATTATTATTATATTAAAATGTTCTTAACACATAAATAATACATAATATAATATAATATAATAATACATAATATAAATAGCATCGATATAGAAACATACATACATACGTATATGTGTACATATACATATACAGGGTATCCCAAAACAAAGATCACAAAATATATTTTTCCTACAGTTCAAAGTCTTTCTCTCACCTAATTCCTCAACCCTATTCAAGATAAAAAGGATCGGAAAATGTCCAATCAAGTAAATACATAACGATATAAAATAAACGACTATTTTTAAGCGAACCTGTAGAAAAGTGTATAGTATTTTGTGCAAATAGGAACTGAGCCTTAAGCATTTCTGTTGAAAATTTGGGTTTTATTATTGTTCAAAATTCGAAACGTCCGTTTTTCATGCAAAAAAAGTATGATGATTTTTAAATCACCCTGTATATAGATTTTGTACAAAAAAAAATTTTTTCCTTCATTAGTATCTTCAAATTCTGAACATTTTATAGAAATCGAAGAATGTCATCTTGAGTTATTTGAATTTTTTTTTATTGATTATTCCTTCAAAAATGAAAATTGGTTTTCAAAACAATTAAATTATACATATTTACAATTGAATTATTTCATACGAATATGTCTATTTTATTCTGTTTTAGATGGGAAGGAGTGTGGATTAATTTTTATTTTCGCTAGAAATAATATAAACCCTATGAAAATATCTTTCGCAATTTATATTTAGATACATACTGTATATATATATACACAAAAGTCCTTGAAGCTTAAATTAAAATATTATCCAATATACATACATATAACACGAATGAAAATAAAATAAAAATGTTTTCACATCGAATTCATTATTACGATGATATAATATAAATAAAGCTTATAAATGTGTAGGTATAGATGTATCGAAAACTTCATTAAATGATATCATTATTATATTATATTACAAAGACGTGCTATTATCTATCAAATTTTATTTTTCTCTTTTTTTTTCCTCCCAAATAAATAATTCAAATGTTATTTTGAAGAAAAAATCAGAGATTTCAACTTTATATGGCATTCGATTAATTTTATTTAATGAAAAGTGGAAAAATGTTAAATTGCATGTATTTATCACCAAAAATTTTTTAAGGCGTATGCATGACATAAATTCATGTTAATATGTACATACATATGTATGTTATGTGCATATTTACTTTCACATCTTCTGACAGATAAGATTTTAAAGCGATCAATTTAAAGTTTAATATAAAACTGTAATAAGTCTATAAAATTTTGATTGATTGTTACACTTTGATTTTTAAATATGACGAATCTATCCTCAATCTTTAAAGTAAAACGGAAAAACAAATATTTAAGAAAGAATAAAAATATATTGTATTTTATAACAGTGTGCGAAATTCTTTTTTCCTTGAAAAAAATACATGCATGGATAGCGTGACATATTCTCAAGGCCAAAAAAAAAAAAACAGAAATATCTATATGATGTTTATGTCTGTTTGTTAAACATAATCATATTAAAATTGATAGTAAACATAGTCCAAAATACGACATAATCTAATATGATATGTACCTATAATTTATACGTACATAAATTATTGACAAACTCTTGTAATGTCCTTTATTTTATATTTATTCAATTTTCTCTGTAATATCTAATTTTTGAATAACTTTAATTAGTGTTAGAAAATATTAATTAAGAATTTTTGTCAATTACAGTATAATGAAAGCAGTTTACATAATGTATCATATTGTGTTCTGACTATTTAGTATTGTTAATTATGATGGTATATCATTATCCTTGTACTCAATAGATTTAAGAATTTAAGTAATTAATTAATTCCTTTCCCAGAAAATGGCAATTCATTTTCTATATTCATGAATATTTTTCCTTCATAGTTTTATTTCTTTTTCATTTTATATCTTTTTTTTTGAACAAAAATACGTACATAATAGACTATTTTATTATGTTGTTTGATTAAATAGAATTACATTTATATGGATGCCTGTATGTGCCTACATTCATTGATAATTCAATGTATTTATGTGTATATATAAGATATAAAGTTTGTGAGAAAATTTATTTGGTAATTTGTATTTTATTTTTGCTTGTAATGTGGGTACACACAGATGTTAGATAACAGAAACTAAAAGATAGCATTAATGATTGATATAGATCCATTAAGCATACGATTTCTACTATTATTTTTCTTTCACATTAAAATTTCAAATGAAATGAAAACATGCAAAACGTAGTTTTTAACAAAACATGAGATCAATTGAGAAAACTTTTCCCTTTGATATTCACAAAAAAATAATATTACAGTACATAGTAGATATAACAATTCAATGCATATTCTGTACTCATATGTAAACACACATATGTATGTTGAAAAAATATTCAGTTTGTTCTGTTATCATTTCTATCCTAATAAATTTAGCATTCTACAGGAAAAGGAAAATTTATACATCCACGTAGGTAAATGGAATATGACTATAACCAATTATAATTTGTACATTGCATTATTGTTTTAGAATCAACAGGTTTTCTGCACATCTATTTTTAATTCTTTAAAAAAGAAAAGAAATGATGTAGAGGAAAATCGTAAAATAAACGAATTAAATAACTTTGAAGTTGTATTGTGTGTATAAGCGATACAAACAAAACAATGAAATGAGAATAGTTGACAATAAGTTTATTTTACCTGTAAAATTTTTCATATTTAAAAAATAAAAAGTGAAAATTGCGGAAAAGAGTTAAAAGCATTTTTCCTTATTATTTTCAAAATGCCTGAGGTTAAGTACATACAACCTTAGGTGTATTAAATTTTAAATTCATAAAATTGAAAGGGACTACTTAGAATCAGTTTTAGATTAAAACAATTAATTTGAGTTATTATCAGCCAAATCAATTTTAGGAATATTAATTTGATGGTTCATTTTTTTTTTTTTAATTGATTAACCTTTTTTTTATTTTTGTCCAAATCTTGTTGAATTTATCAATTATTGTTTATTTTATTTTTGAAGGGTTCGGTTTTCAATTAATTTTTACTTTTAAATTAATATTTGTATAAATGATGATAAGATTTATGGAAAAAAAAAAAAAATGCTATACTTGAAATTGATTAATTTCTTATATATTTTTTGCTTTGTACAAACTATACAAAAAAAAAATAAAATTCTGTATTTGAAAAGTGAATTAATTCTTTTATTTTATTTTATCTTTTGAATTCTATTTTATAGGAACAAGTAAAATTAGATGCTGCTAAACAAGCAACAAGTCCAGATGATTGCGATGATTTAAGTCCAATGCCACAAACAGCTGCGCCACCAGTAAGGAGACGTGGTGGTATATCAGCTGAACCAGTTACAGAAGAAGATGCAACTAGTTATGTTAAAAAAGTTGTACCAAAAGACTATAAAACGATGGCCGCATTATCAAAAGCAATCGCTAAAAATGTATTATTTTCACATTTGGATGAAAACGAACGTTCAGATATATTTGATGCAATGTTTCCAGTTAATTGTCTTGCCGGTGAAAATATAATACAACAGGGTGATGAAGGTGATAATTTTTATGTAATTGATCAAGGAGAAGTTGAGGTACGCGATATAGCAGAAATTTTTGATTTTTATTCATAGAACAAAAAATTATTTATAAAATGTTTTTATATTAATGCAAAATTATTTTCTTGTTTTTTGGGAATTTTTAAAATTTGTATATAGGTATTTGTTAATGGAGAACTTGTAACTACAATTGGTGAAGGTGGCAGTTTTGGTGAATTAGCACTTATTTATGGTACACCAAGAGCAGCTACAGTCCGAGCTAAAACAGATGTTAAATTATGGGGTATTGATCGCGATTCATATCGTCGTATATTAATGGGTTCAACAATCCGTAAAAGGAAAATGTATGAAGAATTTTTATCGCGCGTATCTATTTTAGGTAAGATAAAATCATAATTTATGCACATATATAAATGAACCAATGAATTGCATTTAACTTTTTAAAATTACAATATAATCAATAAATTCGTAAATGATTAGACAGACACACTTTAAAAAACTTAATTAAAACCAAAAAAGGTAGTTACGTAATAACAAATGCAATAAATCAACAAATTGAAATAGAAAATATGTTTACTTATATCCATGCAGTTTATACACACTTTAAAGAAAATAAAAATAATTGATTTTATTTTTTTATTTTTTTCATGTGTTTATTGCAGAAAGTCTCGATAAATGGGAACGACTTACGGTCGCCGATGCATTGGAGCCAGTCAGCTTTGAAGATGGTGAAACGATAGTTAAACAAGGTGAACCAGGTGATGATTTTTACATAATTGTTGAAGGATGTGCAGTTGTATTACAGCGAAGAGCAGAGGTATATATTTTAGTTTATAATGATAAGTGATACTGTATACTGTATAGAGTATAAAATATTATTTTTTGTAACTTGAAACATTATATATATTTTTTTTAATAGCAGGGTGATGAACCAGTTGAAGTTGGTCGTCTTGGACCTAGTGATTATTTTGGTGAAATTGCATTATTATTGGATAGGCCAAGAGCGGCAACAGTTGTTGCAAGGGGCCCACTTAAATGTGTTAAATTGGACAGAGCGAGGTAATGTCGTTTTTTAAAATAATTTTTAATTGTTTATATTTTCTCTCATATTTGTAATTATTTATTTTCTCTGTAGATTTGAACGTGTTCTCGGTCCATGTGCAGACATTCTTAAACGCAACATTACACAGTACAATAGTTTTGTATCACTTTCGGTTTAATGCGTCATAGAAAATAAAAATAAATAAATAAATACACAAAAATAAAATGAAAGTGAAACAGTTAATCTAAATTTAAAAAAAAAAAAAATAAATAACTAAAAAATTCATTATAATAAAAAAAGAAAATAATACAATAAAATTGAAAATAAAAAATAAACAGCAAATAAGCAAAAAAAAAATGAACAAAATCATCATTTTATTGCGTAAATCAGTTTCTTCGATCAATAACTGAAAAATAAATCTTATTAAAATTAAAGAAAAACAAAAAAATAAAAATAGAAAGAAAGTCAAGCAAATATTAAACAAAATAAATTTACAATTGTGCTATAAAATTATACAATTTTGAACAAACGTAAAAGAAATATCAAATAAATATAAATGAATTTCTCGAAAATAAAATAAATGAATAGTTTTTTGGTCTACAATTTGAATTTTCGTCAAAACCAAAAATACAATAAAGTTAAAAAACATTAACGATTGTAGAATGTAAAAGAAAATTAAGCATTTAAATACATGCAAAACGATGTATTTAAAAAAAAATTAAAATTAAAAAAAAATAAAATAAAATAAATAAACAGAAGGAATTGTATGTATTTTTGAAAGTTTTAAAAAATTTATTTTGTAAAATAATTTAAAGAAAACACATACATGCAGGACAAAGTAAAATTTTCGTTAAATTTCTATAATCATTTTTATTATGTTATTTTTGTTATGTAAATATAAAAATAATTTTTTTTCCTTCTTTTTTCCTCTATTCTTACTCTTATTTATAGATAGTAATGTGCTTTAATTTGTATTCAAATATTAACTTAATGAAAATGTAAATTATACGGAAATTTTAAAAAAGGAAAATATTTTTAAATCTATTTCATATCTTAGAATCAGTAAGATTTTATTATTGTTCAATTTAATTAGATTTTTGTTTTAGATAAAAACAAAACTAAAAAAATGTATTTTTTTTGTACGCAAAGTATTGATTATGTTTGCGTATGATGTCTAAATACATATTTATTTTTAAATCAAAAATGTAAAATTCAATTTCTTTTATTTTTAAGAGAATTTTCAAGTCAAATTTTTAGAAAATGTTTAAAAGTATACAATCAAATTAGTCAAATTAAAAAACAAAAGAAAAATTTGAATGTTACAGAATTCTCTCAAATAGATTAATACTTAAACTTAAAAACAAATTAATTTGTAATTGAAATCACTTAATACATTGTACAATAGTTTTTTAAATTCAATTCAACACGTTGAGTCGTTTTATTTGAAAATGATGTAAGTCCAAATTGTCTTGCAAGAATATAAACGTTAGTATCTTAAAATATTTTTAAAAAAATCAAATTACAAATTACGGATTTTATAGAATTCTTTACATTTCGATTGAGTTTAGTGGGGAAAGCAAACGTATAACTTAAAATATCTCAAAACCTAAAAATTGATTTATTTCACTTTCAAATAAAGTGGCTCATATTCCTAAGTCCACAATATTTCTCTTCAATTCGAATTTACATTTTTCAAACATTTTTGTTTTGTTTAGAAATTTTGTTGTTTTTTTTTTTTTTTAAATCAAATTTTAGAAATTAAGGAATTATTTTAGGAAAAAACACGGTAAATTAATAGCGGGAAATTAGAAATGTGTATAGACATAGATACAAAAGATTTAAAAAAACACATAAATCAACTAATGTACTAGATTGTCTTAAAACCAGAAATGTTTGGTTTTGAAAATAATATTTTAAAAACAATATAATTTCGTAAGAATAAAATAAAAATCAAAAATCAGTCCAATCCTGTGGGAAAAACAGAAGAATATTTAAAAAATATAAATAAATAAAAAAAATTAAAAATGACGTTAAGTGCCAAACAAAATAAAAATAAATTATTTATTTCAAAAATAACAAATATAAAAATTTTGCACGCAGAATTATGGTGATATTTTAAATACATTTGAAAGACGATACAGAAGAAAAAATAAAATACAAATAAATCAAGCATTTTGTATACATTGAATTGTACATTTCAAATGTTTATTGCTTTTTTGCTTTCCTTTAACTCTGCATTAGATGCTTAATTATTTTGCAATGAAATAAAAACAGAAAATTAATTACATTATTATAAGACAGGCATGTAACTTGAATATTGTTGAAAACGAAAGTATAACATTTTTTCTTTTGTTCTTATTTGTGTTCTTTTTAAGTAATGTAATTTCGTTATTTACTACCATCGCACTGGTGCGGTTATATATTTTTGTAATATTGTTAAAGCATACATTAATATCTAATACACATTACATATATGTACATTTAAATAAATATTGTAATAATTCTACCCGCCGGCGGGTTTCTCTTTATTAAATTATTTTGCTTATTTCTATTGCATTATTTGCATGATTTTATTTATTGCTTAAATGAAAAAAAAAAAATCTTTAAAGTAAATTTTAGCTCAAAATTTTGTCCAATAGAAAAATAAATAAAACATAAATAGCAGAGTTTTTGCGTGGTACTTAATGTTACAAAAAAAAAGAGAAGATGACTAAATAAAAAAAAATAGTGCGTGTTTCAGAATCGACTGAAATTAACAGAACAGAAATAATACAATTATATTTATTGCAATTTCACTTTAAAAATTAAAAATTCTGGAATACCTGTCAATATACCTTTTTTGTTTTCGAAAAATCGAAATGTTTGTATTTATTAATTTTCAAATTTTATTTCTTGATTTTTTGTACTCCATTAGTACATAAAATTATAATATTATTCTTTTTTTTTTCTCTTCCATGTAAAAGAGAAACGAAAAACCCTTCTACCAAATTGATAAGTTGTTAAAATGCAATTTATCCTAATTGAATTTTAAATATAGTTAAATATACAATTATGAGAATTTGATGTTGAACATTGTAAATTGAATTGTAATTAACTACTGATTGATTCAGTAATTTATTACTTTATTTATATGAGAATTTAAAAATTTTCTCTTAAAATTACATGTAAACTTTTATTTTTATTGCATCTCTGATTTAAAAATTTTATTTAAAATAATGTATTAAAGATACAAATTTTGATTTTATATTTTAATTAAAATTATTAGAATGTGTAATATATTTTGTTTTTTAAGGATTGAAAAGCAAAATATTTATTGAAAAAAGAATTATAAATGAATAGGAATGAATAAAAATTAAAATATTTAAATAAATAAATAATAAGAAATACACAAAAAAAAATACTACATAAAGTATATGTATGTAAAATTTTACTTACGTGTATGTTTGCATTTTAATTTTGTAAACTGAAAATGCTAAGCATAAAGAAAAACTAAAAAAAAATAATATATATAATAATTAATAAAATGAATATAAAATAAAATTAATAAAAAAAATATATAAAATAAATAAAAATAAGTAAATAAATAAAATAAGAATATTTGGACATGAATATAATTTTTGTTGTCTTTTAATTATATTAATTTTTTCTGATAATTTTTTTTCTGTTTTTAATTAATTCCTTTGTTTTATGATTCCCATTATTTATTTATTTATTTTTTTTTAATTTTCATATGTATAAGTGCTATAAACATGAATCGTGTACTTAGAACAGTTCTAAACATATCATCTATTGTATGACACTGTGTACTTTACGCATCCAAAACATTTTAATTTATCATATTTCAAAAGACGTAAATTTCAGGAAAACGATGATTTTAGCTAAAGATAATTGTGACCTTTATTTTGAGATAATCTATATCCCATTGTTAAATATTACCAAATTGTACTATACTCTGTCCACTAATATTATGCAGTTAAGGCCTTATGGAGATTACTTAAAGTGGCACAATTTTTCATCACTATGTATTGATATTCAAAAAATTCATCTGATATATCAAAAAAGCTTTAAGGATTGTGGTAATGCTGCTCGTGAAACAATCTAATTAGAAATTATGGGAGAAAAAAAAGACATTATGTACTCCCATAAGACCGTAATTGCATAATATTAGTGGACAGAGTATAGGTAATATGATATAATACGAATAATACGATTGAACATTAAAATATTTTATATTTCATTTAAATACAAATTTTTTTTTCTGATCTGAAAAGACCTATGTGTATCACATGCCGCTATTTGAAATTCCAAGTGATACAAATTATAAAAACAAGAACATTGAGTAAAGTTGTGTACATTTCGAATGACGAAAAATTTTACGTTACAATAGAGAAACAAATTAATATCCTCTAATGACGATAATTAACACATGCTCTTACATCTATTTCTCAAAATAAATCATGATTCTTTTTATTTTATTTATTTATTTTTTCCAAAAATATTTTTTAATGAGAATGCAACAATTTTATTTTGTTTTTATGAGTGAAAAATTTTGTAAAGTGAATGGACAATGGACACATGTAAAATTCTGTTAGTGCGACCACAAATAATATAATGTTATATTATAAAATAAATAATGTTATTTTATTTGTGGTACGACGAACAATCAATCCAGAAGAAAGAGGAGAAAATTTAAATACAAATTTTAGTTTGGTAATTACTTGGAATTTTACTTGAAAAAATGTTCAATCTATTAACAAAAACAAAAAATTAAGACAAATTTTATTATGTAAGTGAAAACTAAAACTAACGGTAATTTTGTAATGTTCAAATTAAAACTGTTAACATCGTCGATATTTGATCGCTATTATGTATGTTGCGGAAATAAAATATTAAATATAATCACATTATTGTCTGATTGATCATTTCTCATGAAAAAGCAAATTTTTTTCTTTAATTTTTGTGAAAGAAACCTTGAAAAGGTTTTTAATCTTCCATTTGTCCTTTTCGTTTTACAATAAAACAAAACAGCTATACAAGAAAAAAAAACGTTACGTAAATAGTATACAACATTGAACACGCATTATGTTAAGTAAATGCAGAAATGCAACGATATTGGAAAAAGACGATTAATAATGAATCAGTGTCGAAAAAAAAAGTTTTCAAATTGAATTGATTTACATCGATCGCCGCCTCTATATGTTAAAATCGCATCACTGTGTTTGTAAAATTAAAAGTTCATTTGAATATCAATGAAAATTGGGTTTTTTTTTGTAATTTTTTCCCGTTGTTTGACTTTAACACCTAAACCAGTTATACGGTTTACGTTTAACATAAATTTCCCTTGATCTAATGCACTTGAAAATATTTTTATATTTTCCATTTAATTATTCATTTCGTCTTTTTAAAAGATGTCGTGGACTTTACCCACGAATATGAATTCAATTTAACAAAATAAAAGTTTAATATCATTTTTATGTGTAGTATGTTTAATGTTATGCATCTTTTTGTAATGTCTTTTCTGCATATACGAGTATAGGGTGTGTATTACACATATGCAGCGAAAATTGTGCTTTTATGTAAAACATAATGAATAGAAAATTATTGCATTAAATATTAAAGCTTTGCTTTAATTTATTATTAAATTGTGATAAATGTACATATTTTGTATGTAATATTCAGGGTGTTTCAGTTGTGAATGTTAATCGCCTGCCATGTGATAGAATATGCTGAAAATTGAAAGAAATATCTACCTACATAGAATAAGGACGGGGTTTATCTTCGTGCCATACTCCGTTGTGGCCATTTGAAAAGTGCAAAATTTGAATGTGTTTCCGGGTATGACATTGTATCAAGGTAAAGATAATAAAATTTTCTTTCCAACAATGATCCTTTAAAGTTAAATATTTCTAAATTTACTCCCTTTTCAATTTCTTTTTTCGTTTATTTACCATCTTCTATTTTAAATGTTGGCACGAAAAAAGTAGCAGGGTTTCGTATTCATTTCGTTATTAGTAATAATCGTTCTATTCAAGAAAACCCGTCCGCTACTCTTGGAAATAAATCCGAAAAAAAGTTGGAAATTTTTGAAAGTGATAAAAAATCGATAGAAAGAGGACAAAATTTAAATTCGACTGAGCCAATAAAAAATAAAGCAATTTTTCATTAAATATCGATTATTGAGTTTATTTTATGATAAACTATAAAACAGCCTGTATGAAAATTTATTTTTAGATTGAAGACTTTAAGGACATCGAGCCAATTAATTAGCAGAATTTTTGTTAAAAATGTGAATTAAAGTCAAAATATTAATGTATGACGACATATGTAAGATATTTTATTGAAGAAATTAAAATCCCTTTTGGAAATAAATTTCACTAAACATAAATGCTTTATAAATTTCCAAAATTTACATATCATGTATGAGCATTTGTACACGTATCGAGTATATATAATTACGTAAGTACGGTACGTGTGTATAATTTTATATTCATTAACATTTATTTTAAAATTTTAATCAAAACAAAGTGTGTACGTAAAACATATGTATGTACATACATATGCGAACATTTTTTATTTATAAATCATGCGAAGGTCATTTATTTTTGCTTAAAAATAAACGAAATGTGCTAAGTTGGTACAAATATAACGTCTATGTAGACGCCTTTTAATTATATACCTTATATTTAATTAATTTACTACAGGTACAATTTAATCGCGAATTTTTTTTTCAACACTTTTTTTTGAGCATTTTACATGTATTACATACCCAAACACCTATTAAATTATTTAATTCATTCAAACTTTCAAAGGTATTCAATTACAACTTTACAACCCATGTTATAACAACCAAGATACTGTGTAATAAATTCACCTTTTTTTTAAAAATATTTTTAAGCCTACACTCTAGTATTAAATTATTTGTGCATATCATTTAAAATATGACGATAAACCATAGTCCATACATTTACAATAAGTCATATTGTACATATTTCCCCCACTTTTAAAAAATTGAATAAAATCATCAAATTGATAAAAAATCGTTACAAATTTAAATTCTGTATCTAAGTACATGTAAATATTTAAATATGCACATATTGTAAATGATAAATTTGTATGTTGATTTCATCTTAATGATTTTAGACTTTATGTCTTTGAAAAAAGAAAAGCGAAACAAAAGTATACAGTGTTCAAACTTGAGCATTTAAAAAAATAAATTTTTTAAATTATTCTCAAATTCAAGTGCAAATTTTATCATTTCAGTTAGCTCAAAGCTTACAAAGCAAACAATATAAAAAGAAAATTTGTAATTAATTTTTATAAAGTGGAACATTTTTATCACGTCCACTTTATAAAAGACTGTGTAATTAACTTGAATATATTATTAAAATCACTCGGAAAATTTAAAGATTTTACAGTAAAATGCTAACGATGTATACAAGGTATCCTAAAATAAATGTTATAAATGACAAAGTATATTTTTCTTGTCTAGTTCAAATTATTCCTAGTAAAAAAATTATTTTATAGTCAAATGTGTCCTTTCTGAGAGATAGGGAAAAACAAATTTTCGGGTACATGACGTCATATATTAGGCAATATCGTCCTTACTGCATAATAAAGCCGAGTTATAAACCTTATAAACAAATTACTATTCAGCGTGTTTTGGACCATTCTGTATATTTGATCATTTTTGTATCGAAAATTTTGTATCAATTATAAAGAAAATTATCTCCTATCAGTATCCTTAAATCGTTAATATTTTATCAAAATCAGAGAAAATCATTTTGAGATATTTAATGTTTTGTGTCGTACTTTTTCTGTAAAAGTAGGATAAAAAAGGCATTTTTGTATGAAATAATTTTTTCAGCCAAATATTCACTTTTTTCTTACAATCAGAAAAGTATAATTTGTGACATTTATATTTTCGAACACCCTGTACATGTATAAATATACATATGCACATAAATACGTATAGTGAAATTAAATATTTTAACAAAAGTGAACATTATCATCAACATTCATTTATAAATATATATGTACATACATGTACGTGTGTTACGTTATTATACAAATGAAATGTGCATGTGTGTATGGCTGTGCTTACGAATAAATCACCCACCCGTTTAAAAAAAAAAAAAATTTGTGAAACAAAAATGGACATTATAACGTAAAATAACGTAAATAAAATACAAACGCTATACAATAAGAAAACGTAATAAAAAAAAACAAAAGAAAAAAAAAATTTTTTTTTTTGTGCTATTCATATTAGGAAAATATTGTTAATTTTTTTTTCGGATTTTTAGCTTTATAACAAAGTCAACAGTGATCTTATAATCATTTAAAGTTTAGACTTGTTTCACGGATTTGTTTCATCTTGATTTAACTACTTAAGTACATATGTATACTTTAGATCTTTTTTTTTTTGATAAGATCAGTAGATTTGTATTTAACTGAATTAAACAGATTTTTACTATATAAACACTATATTAATGTGCTGTAACTTTTGAACACGTACGAGCGTATCTTATTTTTCTGATTTTATTTATTAAATTCTTTAAATCGTACCCATAGATATTTTAACTAGTGTTTTTACTATCAACTCATTTTGATATTTTAATTTTCTTTCCGTCGATTTAAGACGATAAACAAGTTTTAATTGAATAATTTTGGCAAAAATTTTAATTTCAACGCGAAATATTGTAAATACATACAAACCGGAAAAAAGACAGCTTTTATCAACTTTAAAAAATAAAAATAAAAAAAATAAAAATAAAAAAATTTTTTAAAAATTATAAATAAAATGTTTTCCTTAACTTGGGTTTCAGTATAGTAAATTTTGTGAACTAAATATGTAAGAGTGTTATTGTGAATGAAATTTAAAGTAAAATTTATGAAGAAAATATAAAATTTTATGTGTACATTCGACAGTAAATTAAATGATCGTGTATAACGGATATTTCGAATTTTTCAAATTAATTAATTAAATTAATTAAATGGGCATTTAAATTTAATTAGTGACTAAAAGGACTATCTTTGAAGTGAAAAGCAAAAGGATACTTCTATTCTGTTTCATATCATTCACAATAGATATTTAATAACAACAACAACAACAACAAACATGGTTGATACATTAATTTACATTCCAATTGTATTAGCATATGTATTCGTTAGTTTATTAGTTAGTATTATATTTTTTATTGCAATTTATATTAGTCACAAAGTTTATTTAACAATATGTGATAATATTGAAATTAAAATTCCATCATCATCATCATCATCATCTCCATCATCAATAATTGATAAGGATGGTGAAAAACAAGTAAATAAAATTCATCCTGGTATGCAGATATCAATTAAATTAAGGGCAACAAAAAATTCAAATTTTCAAACGTAAATCCTTAATTACAAGATTTTGATAATAAGGATTTCAATAATTTGTAATATTTATTTGTGTGATGTATTTGTGAGCATCAACAAGCTATAATAAAAATTTTATCCTGATGATTGTACGATTTTTTTTGTACGTTAAATCAGACCATTAACTTAAATGAATAAGTGGAATTAAATACGCTAATAAATAATTCGTTCTTAAGAGCTGAAAACTGAATTAACTGAATTAATTTGTTTCAGTTCAGTGTAACAGAAATAGAAGAGTTGAAGATGAAAATTTATAAAAATAGCCATATTGGAAGTCATTTAGAATACCAAAACAGTACTCCAATAAAGAGGATATATGTATGAGAAAAAAAAAAATTTTTTTTTGAACCGAAGACAGATTATTGCTACATTATTTACTGCACCACAATAACCACGTGAATGAAGATATTCAATTTAAATTTTAAAATTAACTAATTAATTAAATGTTATGTGATTGCATTCTTGGGCAATAATGTTTGATAGCAAACATCATGTTTCAAAAATATTTTTCTTCAAAATAGAGAATATTGAAATTTCAAAGGAATTATTCGGTTCAAATATGCGAGATTTCAATTAATGTATCTTAATAAATTTATGAATAAATCATAGCATGTGATAGCTATAATGTACACATATGTACATATGTGTACCTGATAATATATCATTTATACATGGGCCGTTACTTTTTTTTTTTTTTTTTGAAAATGGTATAGGTCAAAGTTTTAAGTTCTGAGATATTTTCAGTTTTACGTTATTATGTCCTCTACTGATTTTTGGTTTTTTTTAAAACTTTCCGGATATCAAAGTTTATGTCCTTGTAATGTAATTTACAGTGGATTTACGTAAAGAAAAAACAGAATTTTTGACAATTTTGAAATTATACCACATTCAAAGAGAGAAAAAAAAAACGGCTCATATTGCAATTTAAAAAATATTTAAAAATGAAATAAATATTTCTATAAATACTTGTTAGCTTATGTAGTTATCAATATGTATGGCAAATAGAAATAAAAAGTGTATATGGACATGTTGTATGTATGTACTTATGTTCACATTATTATAAATTGTTCATGTAATTTTAATTTAGTATGTAATCTAAGTTTGTACAGTATAGTAAATTAATATAATCAGAAGTAAATAAATTAAAAATGAACGTCATAGAAATGTAAATGATTATTTAATTAATTTTATAGAATAAAAAATTTGTTAATAAATGAAATAAAATTTGTAAATGTGATATGTTTGTATGTATTTATTTACGTTTACATTTTGTTTACTACAATCACCTATAACACTGGATTTATAGTTCTGATTTTTTTTTTTTTTTTTTTATAAATCTATTTTTATATGTACACTGGTATGAAAAATTTTTGAGAAATCTAAAATTAATTTTGATTTCAAAGAATTGTCTTTGAAATGAATGTATTTTTCACGACGTCTTCTAATAAAATATAATAAATCGACAGCAGTGATGTTACAAAAGTAAAAGCAATTTGAACAAATCAAATAAAACTGCCAAACATATAAGAAATTACAGTAAAAAAAAATTTCAGCTTTTGGTGGATTCATGAGTTGCAGTCAAATATATACCCATAAAAGGAATGTGCTTTAGAAGAATGGATGCACAAATACGTATATATTACCTCTTATTGAGGAATCAAGAAAACCCTCTATACAAATTTACGTTTACTATTCTAAAATACAAGACATCAAGGTAGGTCACGAACAAAGTGGCTGGATAACATTATTTCTGATATCGGAAAATTAAATGTTACAGTTTTAAGAATGTTTCTCTTAATTCGAGGTAAGTACAGATTTCTTGTAAAGAACACCAAAACTCATACAGGGTTGTTGAGTCAAAAAAAAAAAAAGGTGGATATTTTTATCTAATTTATGAAAGTTATCGTATTGTGATACACATTGTACACCAAAAGCCCCCTATTAAAATTTGTGATTTCTGTACGATTAATTACTACTGATTGAAGAAAACAAATCTTCCACTTTGAATTTTTATTTCAATAGAAATAAAAAATTTTGTCTCAAAACTTTTTCGCATCAGTGTATGTATGAACAATCGTAAATTGTAAAATGTTAACTACTTATTGGTTCAAAAGTATACGATAGCGAATAAAAAGCTGAAAATATTTGAATAAATAATATTTTAAGTGGATTTCATTTATTTTAATAGAAATATGTAACGTATATGAAAAAGTTAAAAAATTTGTACAAAGTATAAAATTCAAAATTCAGAAAAATTGTAGGAGAAAAAGTTGTAGTTTTATTGTACATACATATGTATATATCATCATTGTTATGTCATCAGATTTTAATTCTATTTTTAGGTACGCACAATTTAAATTGGATAAAATGAATATAAAAATAATTTTTTTCATATTTTATTTAAATAACATCGCCATAAAATATTTAACGCATATTCGAAATGTTGTGTTTATTTCTTTTGAAAAATAATTTTCGCCTAGCAATGCAAGATTAATATTTAAATTGATAATTTCCAAATGTTTTTACCCAATTTGTACAAAACTGAATTAGAAATCAGGTTACTATAATATAGTATCACATTTCTGATTCTGATTTAAACATTATCTCTGTTTAAAACACTTCCAACCCGAGTAATTACTATTTTGAGAAAATTATTACTTCGTAAATTTAATGCATTTTTTATTCTTAAACAAAAGTATAAAAATTTTCGTTCCATTTTTTGAAAATTAAATCGAAAGTTATTTTACATACATGGAAAACTCAAGCTAAAATATAAATTAAAACTGGCATATCATGTAATCTATATTGACCAATTTACGCAATTCTTTCCCATTTAAATGGAATTAAGTATTTGGTTAATTTTTATTTAATTTCTAAGCTTTTATTTGTTAAAATTCATTTTGATATTTAATGTGATATCCAGGGTCTTAGTAGAGCTGATGAAGATGATGATGACAATGATCCAGGGTCTTATAATCTTAATCTGAATATCGCATCAAAGGGCAGTGATGTATTTTCAAAAAAACGGTAAATTTTATTTTTAATGTAATCAGTATGAATTTATTTACTTAATATATATATATATATATATGTATTTAAAAGTTTAGAGGCATTACAATACACATACATACAACATACATATGTTGTCTCGATTATTCCAATGCAGATGAAATGTACTCAAATCAACCAATGTTTTGTTTAAGGTCAAGTTTTTTGATTTTTGCAAAAATAAGAAAAATATATGAACATTTACAACATAATGAAATCATTTTGTACAGCCTGAATGTACATACATTTATACAAATAATAAATTTTACGTAAATCGTGTAAATATTCTTGTATAAGAAATCAATATAAGAAAACCAGTTTTACTCAATTTTTAAAATTATTAATCGAGTTGAACAAAAATGTAAACAAACAATGCGTTGATTTTTTTTTGCTTGTACACATTAATGGCATACAGAAATGATACTCATATGTGTAGAGTATCATGAGTATATATATACAATATATTACATTACGTGATTTTTACTACAAACAAAATAAAATAGAATCACAAAATTTTTAAAAATATACTTAAAATACCTTAATATGTATTTACTACTTTGTGTACATACATACAAAATATTGTACTAGAAATGTTTGTTATGTTTTTCCTAAATTTAAATTTAATACGAAAATTTTAATTAAGTTTTACGTTGAGAATTTTTTATGGAAATGAAAACCAGAGTTTCTAGTTATCTGTTAAAATTTTTATAATTTCGATTTTTTTTACAATTAACAATATGAGACTCCGGAAATCTTTATGAAAACAAATATTTGATCATTTTTTAAATTTGATTAATTTGATTGGGTATAGAAAATAATAAAAATAAAAAACTATAGGAAGTACTTTTCATGGTCAGTAAAGGTTGGTAAAAGTCGATATAGACACAAATGTGTATTGTAATGTAATAAAGTTTTAAAAAATTTAAATTTTACAATCATTACCTTGCAGTGTTGCAATTCAGATAAATTGTAATTTAAAATCAAAAGTACTCAATGAATGCAATTTGGTCATCGCGTTTTATAAAGAAACATCTGACGCAAAATAATTCTCTGTAGGGGTGTTAGGATTCCTTTCAATGCGACATTTTGTAGTATATTGTGTAGTCTACAATCACATTTAATGTAACATTATTAAAAACATTATAAGATGTTAAGATAAAATAATACACCATAATTTCATTTTTTTTCATACTTTTTTTCTTCTCGTTTTTTGGGATTATAAAAGTCATTTACTTATATAATATTAAACAGCTATAATTATGAACCAGCAGAGAATTACATAAATTAACGTATATTTTTTATTTTAAAGTAAATTTATTTTCTTTTATTCATTCATTTTTATTTCCATAAATTTTCTTGTTTACGTTTGTATTTCTTCTTTTTTCACTGTTTTTTAAATTAAGACAAATCAATTTTATTTTTAAATGTAGAATTTTATATTTTTATATGTGTATTTGAAATAATCATTGATTTTATTTTATTTTTCTTGTTTTAGAATTATTTTCTAGGTTTTTTGTTTTTTTTTCTAGTTGATTGCTTATATCCTTGTTTATTTCTTGAGAAAACATGGTATTTTTCGTGATTTTTATTTGTCTTTAATAACGAAATTATGAATTTAACATAAAAATAAAAAGAGCAAAAAAAAAAATCACTTTTTTTCCTGCATAATATTTCAATACACACAGTTTTGTTTTGCAAACAGATTGAAATGAAAATTCGAAAAAATTTTAAAAAAAAAGAAACCAAAAAATTATTTCTTTTAAAGATGAAAAGCAATTTTCATACAAAGGAAATAATTGAGCCTTCATTAATCCACTGGATCCCTTTAAAATAAAATAAGAAAAAGAAAAATTATTATTTTTTTCTGATTTTATTGCTTTTAATTTTGATAACATACCCTGAGTATGACTTTGAATGTTGTCCAGTGCTAAGATCTTCTTCTTGATTACCAATAGATTTTTTCACATACTATAAAATAAATATAGAAATTTTTGAGTAATAACGTTAATCATATATTAAATTCAATAAATGATATTAACGAACCAGTGGATTTAACATAATATCCTCTTCCATTTTACTGATTTGTTTATTTAATTCCATAACACGTTGCATATTTTCCTGAATTTTAAGGAACATTTCTGGAGAATCATATTTTTCAGGATCATCCTTAAATACAACCATTCCATCTTTTTGATTTATTGATGCATAAATTTCTCCAGATTTAATCTAATAAAAATAATAATTTTTATTTAAAGTATTTTAATTCATATGTTAAATATTATTTACCATATTTAAAATATATTTTTCTGCTTCTGCTGCACTAGGTAATTGAACTCTACTCGCTACATCAGCTAAAGATAATGTTAAAAACGTTTTTGTCAACCGTTGAATATTTTTCTTGTATAAAGATGATGCCACCTATTTGAATAAATTTCAATTACATTTTTATTTCTGTAAATATAATTTTATTAAATAAATAATTGTATTTACCTGTTTTACAAGACCCATATTTAAATCTCTAACATAAACTTCTCTATATTTATTAATTACAATACGAACTTCTTCACTTGAGGTTCTCGTATATGCATTAGCTAAATCATGATAGGCCTGACTAAGTGGTTTCATAAATCTTGATATAACTTGTGATGAATATTTAGGTATATTCGAAATCTTGAAAAAAGAAAAACATTAAATATTCTCAATTTAAAATTATGCTATTCTATAAATTTACTTTTCCGTGAAGTATTAATGATACAAGAATATATTTTTTATATGATTCTAGCATTATATGAGACATGGCCATTGCTGGTGTTGATACCGCTACTTCAAAAAAATATAAAGCTCTATCGTAATTTTTAACAGCCGTATAAATCATTCCACCGTAATAATAATATAATAAGAAATATTTTGCATCATTATTAACATCCTAAATAAAAGAGAAAAAAATTTTAACATACATCCAAAATCAAATACATTTAAATATTCAATTTTTCATACATCGGTTGTGGCTATCGCTGTTATATCAATATCTAAAAATGGTAATGCAGGCTTAAAAACTTTAGCACATAAACATAGTTGACAAAGATCTGCATGTATAGCTGTTAATTGTGTTTCAAAAAGTCGTATTTTATCAACAGCTTGAATTAAAATATTAATTCCTTGTATTGCTAATGCTTGTCGGATCAAATAACCCGTAAAAACATGACACAATTCGAAATCTATGAGGAGAAAAAATAAAAACATGATATAATAGGAAAACCAATTGTAAAGTATTATTATGTATATACGTACATATATGTTTTGCAAATCGAACCTGTTCTCCATTACACAATGTTATAAATTCTTTTATATGATTTACAATGTTCCCAGGATCAACGGAAGAATTCTAAAATATTAAATAAACTTATTTCAATAAGAATTTTATAAAATGAAGATATTTGCCGTTTTACCAAAATGTTAGCTAATTTTGCATGTAATACATATAGTACACCTAGTGAATGTTGTTGAATATCTAAAGTTTCCAAGACATTATCTAATATATTCCAATTCTTTGTTAACAATTCTATTGAGTCGTTTAAATAATCCACAAGGTCACGAAAATATTCTGAAATGAGTGTAATTAAGAGAATTAATACAGTATTTATTAGTTTATTTATTTTTTCTTTTTTAATATAAAAAGCAAATAAAGAAAATTTTTCCTTTTTTTTTTTGTTTGAAAAAAGAAAAGGAAAATATGTAAATGATCTAGGTTATGTCGGCATCATATTCTTATCAAAATAAGATAATCATTAATCAACATACCAGGTGTACTTAAGGAGCGAACGTTATTTACGTAATGTTCTAAGGCCGATGCCATTATCTTATTAAATTAATTATAACACTTAATATTTCATAATTTTTCATGAAATTTTGAACAAATAAATTAATTTATTATGTTTTTGCAGTGATTTGTTGAATATTGACGGTTCCTCTAAACTTAACTTGTCAAATAATAAACTTTTCTTTTATCGAATGAAGTTAGTTACAGTAACAACAAGAATACAACTTTACAACAAAAAATATGACAACAATTAGACCAAATAAGAATAATTCATTTGACGAAAAAAAAAACAAAAACATGTAGTTCTTGCGTAGCATAGTAGAGTAGGAGGATAAATTTCAAATTTCAACAACTTTCATTTTAATACAATTTTAGAAAAATTATATTTTTCAATAGAAGAGAATTCAAATATCGTTTGTTTACATTTTGTGAAATCTAAAACAACTCTTTATTTTTCAAATTTACTACATTCTATTAGAATTTTATTTAGGAAATCTACTACAAAACATTTTTAATAAAAGTACATAAGTTGAAAATGGCGCGAATTGTTGATGTACTTCTTTATGCATTCCGAACGTTCGGTATATACCATATGCATTTCTTTAGTTAAGACGTTACTTTCGTTAGTTTTACTCAAGTCACGTAAGCCAATTGTAATTGGGCCTTTATTCAAAAAGAATATACCGAACGTTTATTTCCGTATTTCTTTATTTGTCCGGAATATCCAGAACGTATTCTTTTTAATCCTAGACTGATGGTGGAATAAATGGAATAAAGCCTACTTTTAATTTGTAATCTGTCAAATATATGATAGTGAAAGGGCGAATGGTGTTATGTCATAATAAAATAATTTAATAAAATAAATAAATTACATTATTTTATTTTTGTTTTAATTTTTTTATTATTTTTTAATAACAAAAATTTCCACCCTATCTCTCCAATAACAAAAAAAATTAAATTATTTTTTCTCCAGCCATTTTAATAAACCATTTACTCTATATTGTTTCTTTATTAATACCATTTAATACTATTCCAAATTTTCCGAACAGTATTCTATACGTTCTATTCCGAGTACGGAAAAAATAAAGAAATACAACCAATGTTGGGTCGTGTGTGATTTGACAAAAAGTTGTTGATGTTGAATGACATGACAGTTCAATTTCAATTTCAATTCAACAATACAATTAGTCGGGTAACAGGTTAATTTAATAGTTTTTATTTTATGGTTTTAATGATAATTTAATGTTATTTGTTTTGCTTACTTGTTTTATAATATTGTTTAAAAGTGGTGGTGTTAAATATTTTATTGAATTATTTAGTTTTTTTGTTTGAAAATGCTAAATAAAGAAAATTTCAAAGTGAAGAAGTTAGAAAACAGTACGTAATACCACAGGTCCACAGGTAATACATGTATTTTTTTTCAGTCATATGTGTATTATACAAAATAATACGAAGTTATGAATTTTTTAAATGAATTATTTATTAATTTGCAAGTATTAAAAGTACATTTAAAAAAATCTGCATATATAATTATGTTTGAAACATTCGTTTTTTGACATTTTATTACAGTGCCAATCAGATTTCAGAAGTTCAGATGCAAATACAAATACAACTGCAGTACTCAGTTCTCTGTTGTTGAACAAAACAATACGTCACTTCCGTTTCTGATTTTTAACGTTTTTTTTTTTAATAGTTATTATATTTTGGCTGTTGGATATATTACCAATATTAATTAAATCTTAGAAATTATATGTGTTAATTGCAAGTGTGTAGTGTATAAATGGAAACTCATAAAGAATTTGAGATAATAACACTTTATATTACAAGTTTTTATACTATTTCCAGGTGGTAAAATAAATAATGGGCAGCAGAATAGAACAAAGTCCTTTTAAAGAATGCATTTTTAATAAAAATGTAAATTGTGAAAATATTGCAAAAGTTGTACAAGTTTTTGAATGTCAAAAATGTGATTTTATTCATCGATCGTATGATACTATCGTCGAACATTATAAAAGTCATAATGATTGTATAACTGAGGATGATACTGAAAAAGAAGGTGACAATGATGATTTTGAAGAGGAAGTTATCTTATTATGTAGCCTTTGTTACGAGCAATATAAAAGTGAAGATGAACTGAAAAATCATTTTATAAGCGCTCACGGTTATGTAAAAAAAACTACAGAAGAAACAAATTCAAAAACCAATAATGCCATTGATGATAATAATGACAAAAATGAAGATGAAGAATCTAATACAGAAAATAGTGCTGAGATTCCACCAATGCCGTTTAGCGAATTTAAAATATTCTTGAAAACATCGCACACGTATAAGTAAATTATAACTATGCAAATTGTGTTGCATAATTTTATGTAAGATATTTTTTTAAATTTTAGATGTCCAATGAAATGTTGTATATTCAGATTTGGAAGTAAAGAAAAATTAGAATCACATATAAAATGTCATTTGTCAACAGATGTTGAAAGAGTTCGAGAGTTTAAATGTTTAGACTGTGGTAAAGAGATAAAACATTGGCGTAATTGTACGCTGCATATGTGGAAATCACATCAAATCGACATTGATTTACTGAAATGTCCTGCATGTTCTTATAAATCAGTAATAGCAGGTAAAAAAATGTGTGTACATGACAATTTTCGAAAAAATAACTTTTTTTTAAAAAAATTCATTTTACAGGTAAAGTTTGGCGTCATATGAAAACACATAAAAAATGGAAATCAAGAATTCTTAAAAGTATGAAACGAAATAATTTAAAAGAAAGAAAAGATGATGTACAACCAACACGATGGTATTCACAAAAGACATGCGAAATATGTACTAGAAAATTTGCAAATTCAAAAACTCTTTCAAAACATGTTAAAGCTGTTCATAATAAAATAAAACCATTTATTTGTAATGTTTGTGGAAGAAAATCAGCACGTAAATCAACTTGGATTGTAAAATATACTTCTTGTGCTTTTTTTTTTTTTTGTCTTTTTCCATTTAATTTTATTTAATTTCACAGATTCATATGCGACAGCATACTGGAGAAAAGCCATTACAATGTGGAACATGTTCCTTTAAAGCAAGTGATCCAAGCGTTTTGAAAACACATGAACTCAGGCATAAAAAGGTGATTAATAACATTTTAAATAAATTGACGATTTATGGTATAAAAGAATTTTCAAATTTCATGCTAGATATCTCAATACAATTGTAAATCATGCGATTATAAAGCAATTCAATCGAGCTCATTTAAAATGCATATAAAATCCTTCCATGCTGAAGAGTATAAGAAATTATGCTGTGATCAATGCAGTTATGTTTCAGTTAGTGCACATTATTTGGAAGCTCATAAGAAAGATCATAAAAAAGGATTAATAGTTAATGAAGGTAAAAACTTTCCATTCCTATTAAATTTTCGTATTTGAATTTTTGTTGTTAATTTAACAATTTGTTTTTTTTTTTGTCTTTAAAACAATAGATTCATCAGATGCGATAAACAACACTTCAATAAAAATAGTTGCTAAAACTCAACGTCCTGACAAACCAATAACAAATGTTGAGGTAAATGTTCTAATCAGCTTTTGATAATAATAACAGTTTTCAACTAATTTTTACTTTTTTTTTAATTCAAGATATCATCTGATTGCTTTTTACCTCTTGAAAGTACAGATTCAATTGCTCATGATCCGTCTATAGACACTGGTGGTGTGACAATTCCAGCACATTCTGAAGATACGCAATTTCCAAATTAAAAACTAAAATGGTTGTCTGTGTTGATATCTTTAAAAAACGTGAACAATTTTAATGTGCTATTTGTTAGATTTTATTTATTCATTTTTTTAAAATGTATGTTATTAAATTGTGTAATAAAAGAGTAATTTACATAAATAATTTCTTTTATTGTCATAAAATTGGATTAAATTCCAAAGAATTGAAATAAAAAGCGTGGATTATTAAATTATAATTTTAATTTTCTAGGGCTAATAATAATAAAAGAAATTTTTATATTTTTTGATATGATTTTATTTTATTTTTTTTTTAATTTAATTTTTTTTTTTAATTTATTTCACTTAATTATAAATATGCTTTCATTTTATCAATTTAATTTTATTTTTTATCAATTAAACAGTTTTTATTTTAAAATTTATAATTTTATTTTTTTTTTCTAAATTTATCAATTGTTTTCATTTTAAATAATTATGTATATATATTCTTAATTTTTTAATTACTCTCATCCATTTAGATTAGTGGTAACGAACACCATGTACAATAGTAGTTTGAAATTTATAATTCTAAAATTTATTCATTTAGTCATCGAGATTTATGTTTTCATTTTATAAATTTATTTATTATTCAATTATGTAATTTTTAACTAGTTTTTTTTTATTCATTCTGTTGGTATAGTGTATGTTATTTAATTATTAATTCAATTAATTACCATTTGATTTTATTTTTCTTCTAAATTTCTATACAATTCATTTTTATATGTTTATTTAGTGAATTATACATAATAATAATAATAATAATAATAATAATAATCGTAATTAAATTTAATGAAATTTTTATTTACAATTTAATATGCAAATCTCTTGTATTTCATGTTTGTATGTAATCATTTTTAATTTATTTTCTTTTCTTCATTTTTTGGACATAATTTTTGTTTCTTTTTTTAAATAGATTTCGATTTAAAATAAAAATTCATTTCTTATTTATTTATGTATGAATATATATGCGTATTTAAATATATATATATGTATATTTCATTTTCATTCATGTATTTATTGTCGTATTATTATTTCTTTCCGTTCATTTTACTTTGTTCTATGATTTAAAGTTTTTTTTTATCTTAACAAATATATATTTTTTTAAAATGAATTTTAAATAAAAATAAATTTATTGAATTTGAAAATGATACTGATTGAAATTGTATGTAATTTATCGTCCAATAATTTAATTGAAATAAATTTCATATGAAAGTGTAATTTGAATTTTAAAAAACGTTACAAAATAAAATTGAAAAATGTGCAATTAAAATTTAGCAAAATAAATAAAATATTACGTATCATACACTTTTTATAGTATTTGGCAATAGATAATAGCATGTTTTAGTTATTTTATTAGTTTCATTTACATTGCATTGACCCAATGGTTAATACATATTCGTTTTATTATCATATTACATAAACAAAAGATGTTACAATTCTCACTCTTTTGTTATACAATGTACATATACTTATTGTTTCCTTTTACTTTATTGTACAATAAAATTTTATACTTTTTTATTTTTGAGGAATAATTTTTTTTTTTTCTTTTAAGAAAAATATGATAACAAAAACTTGTTAAAATGATAATCATACATTATATATTCATTACATGAACTGTTTATTTTGAAAATGATTAAATTTTAATTTTTTTGAATAATTCGCAATACAAGAATATATATTTTGATATCCAAAAGAAGGTTATAATGAAAGTCTAAACTTACGTACGTTACTTTTGGGAATGCAAACATAAAATCTAAAATATCTTAGAATTTTAAATTAAGGAGCTGCATGCATCATTTTTTAAATAAACAACTTACATTTCAAACAGCAAAGTAATAAGGATAATAAGTATAGTTTTATATTTCTAAATTAGATTTTACAAGCTCTCTACTATTCATAATTACCACTGTAATTTCCTAGAATATACGCATGTATGTAGGTACATTTTGCACTCATTATATCTCATACATTTTTACAATTTTTCTCTTTTCATTTCTGTACTTTAAATTTTTATTAAACTTCTTTTTTTTTTAAATACATTTTAATAATTATTTAATTATATAATTACATTTTATATACATTCTATAATTAGAATTTTAAATGAAAGCTTGTCTTTTTTTGAAAAATTAAAAAATAATATGTAGCAAATTATTATGGTGTGTTAATTACTTTGATTGTACGATGATATTTCAGTAAGAAATTTTTTGATTATTAGTTTTCCAATTGTATTGCATAATTTAAATTTATATTGTAAACTTTATTACATAAGAAACGATTAATTCATTTTTTTTTAAATTTTTTAAAGAATTTTCTAATTGGTGTTTACACTATAACAACTAGTGCAATCGATTTTTATTTATAATATCTAAAAGATAATCTTTTGATTAATTATACTTAACATATTCTCTGAATCATGTTTACCGTTTCCAACATATATATACGTATAGATTCCAAATAATTAATTTCTATTCTTATGCCAAAACGATTTTGGTTTTCAATATGAAATAAATTTATAAATTTATTTTGTGCATTTTGTTGTTTGAATATTCCCAATAAAAAATAAATAAATACCTATGCAGTTTTATTATAAATCTATTAACGCGTACATACGACACAGATCTCGCCAAATTTGTTTTATCTGTATTTTGTCTACATACAAATTTTGATCTTCAAGGTAGAAAAATGTACCCTGTTCGATTTAAATAAAAATATTCATTCATACATGTGTAAAGTGCACATGTGTGTAAGTACCTTTTCTTCTGCGCATACGATCTTACACTTTACGATTAGATCAATAGATTTGGCGAGACATGTACCACTTTTAATTCATATGAAAATTCATTTTAATAGGAAACATACTAAATAATCAGGACTATTCTGGTGGTAGTTAGCAGATTTTGCTAATTTGATTATTAGTTTTGATAATTCGTAAAATTTGTTAATTTTTATGTTAATTTCAATTAACGAATTTCATCTTTTCTTTTAAACATTTATCATTCCTTAAAAACTTGTTTACTTTTTTATCAGATTCTAATTGTAATGGATTAGTAATGTAATTTAATTATTTTCAGTTGATGATTTTTTTGTTTGGCCGTTGTACATAAAAATAAAATTTAAAAAAAAAATAAAAAATTATCTATAGAACCTTTTACTTTTTAATGCGTATGTATCGTGTAAAATAACAGTTTTCAAATACTTTCAATTCATAACATCTTGATTTTCCAATACAATTTAAATTGAGTGATTGAAATTTTGGAAAAACAACATAAACATGTATCGTGATTTATTGAAGACGAGGTAAATCTTGACTATAAAATATCTTGAGATTTTTGTTGTTTTTCTTTTCTTTTCATTACATTTTGTCTTCGAATAATGAATTTAATGAAAAGTGGTAAAATTTTAATTTTGAATTTATATAATCAAAGTTAAATCATTATTTTTTTTATAATTTTTTTAAAAATTATTTTACTTAAAAACGAATTTTTCACATTTAATTTAATTTTATAGTTTTTAAATATGTATTTACAAAATTCTACTAAATAACTACTTAATTTATATTGGCTTACAAGTTTGAATTATTTTATCACTTCTTTCAATTTTATAAATTTTCTTTTTCGATTTTTCAGTTTTTTTATTTTCTTTCTTCTTATAGATGTTTTATAGTAAAAATCTTAAATTTTAAATAAAAAATTTAAAGTGATTAAATTGTGTTACGAAAACCCAAAATGAATTGAATAAAAAAAATTGAAGAAAAGAAAAAGATTATTTTTTAAAATTATTTATAATTAAAATTTAGACGTTATTTATTATATGTTATTTTAATGAATTTTTATTATAAATTTTAAAATTCTTGTATTTTGGTTTTACATTTTTAATAACTACTAAAGTAAAATTCAATTTGTCAAGACAAAAATTCGAAATTTAAAATAGTGATATTCGAAATAACAAAAAATAAATAAATAAAATAATAATGTAATGTAGTATTAAAAAATAAATTATTCGAATTGTTAATTGTAAAATTTGTTTTTTTTGTTATCAATATTTGAGCCGTTTATTTTGAAAGTAGCATTAATAACCTTCTATTCTTCAGATGTATTTTAAGTTTCGTGTTTGCTTTCCTTATCCTTATCGAACTCCATTGAAAACAAAAGCTTTAAAATTTCCCCCCATAAACTCTTTTCAAATACTAAAATGTTTAAAAAAATTATTTTCGAAAAACTATAACTTATGCCACTTTTTAAATAAACAACTCATTTGTTAAAAACATTTTAATATTCAAGTTGACATAGCAATGTTTTCATAATTCGAATTTAAAACAATTTATTTTTGTCAAATTGTTTAGAAATATATATAGGTATTTTGAAAGAAGAACTGAGATTTGCAAAAAACAAAAAAAAAAAAAAAAGTAAATAATTAAATTTTTTAAATAAAGCTCACGTTTATCTATTAGATATTCATAGCTATTCTGGTCATTGTTAGCAGATTTCACTTAGTTGACATTCTGCTAAATTCCATACAAAGTTTATGAATTATCAAAATTTTATATGAAAGTTAGCAGAATGTTAAATTAGTGAAATCTGTTAACTATAACTAGAATAGCCTGTTTTGTTTTTGTTACTTCTAATACATAGCACATTTCAGAAATTTATTTATTTTAAATATCTTATAAAAATAATAAAAATGTTAAAAAAAAAACATTGAAATTGCATTTAATCTTAAATTTTAACAATAATTAATTTTTTATATAATTTGTAATTTTTATTAACTAATTATAAATTTTTTTTTTTTAACAATTTGCAACATAATAAATTAATTTAATTTATACAGAAATATTTAAGTTTACAAAGTAAAAAAATTATTATATAATTTTATTTTAATTTTATTTGATTCATATTCGCATTAAACTAAGTATAGGTATATATGTATGTATATGAATACATGCATTGGCAATATAAACAACAAATTTTTTTTTTTTTTTTTTAATAATTTATAACTATAATATATACATAAAATGGCATAATGTAATTATCATTAAAGAGATTTTTTGTTTTTAACATTTTCATATACAGACAATCATTTTATAATAATTATTTATACATATCAAGGACAAATTTTAATAGTAAATTCATATTAATCAGACATGTAAAAAAGAATCATACATACAATATTGTACATAAATGCTTTATTTGTTTTTGTTGTTTTCTTATTGATTTTGTCTATTATTATCATAATATACAGTGTATACCTTTCTTTCTTTCTTTCTAATTTTTAAATATATTTTTTTTTGTGTAATAAAAACGATTAAATATACAACATTAATAAAAAAAAAGCACATAAAAGTATAAAAAACATTTTATATTCATTTTACTTATTAAACACTTAAATATAGACTAGATAATTAAATATAAATTTTATACTAAAATTATTTTTGATTTTCTTTTCTCTGTTTAAAATTATAAAAAAAAAAACAATTTCAAAATGATTTGTTTTTAATTCATTGAATTTTTAATCTTTCAAGTATGATGAATGTTCTATAGAATTATTCTAAATTAATTTTTTGACACAGATTTTTAATTTTATTAATTTTCTTTTAATTTCTCTTTAATTTAAATTTTAATTCGACTATGTGTTAGATTTTTATTTTTATTTTCATACATTTCATTTTTTATGAATATATTATTTTTAAATAATAATTTAATATTAATTTACATTATGTACGAATATTTGACCAGTATTACTAAAACGTAGTACAAATTTAATGTATTGAGAACGCACATTTATTTCATATTCTAGTCAAAATCTTTAATTTTTAATAATTTAATTTTTTAATTTCGTTTTACTAATCATTATAAATCGAATCATAATTGAATGACTCAAAAACCAAGTTATTTGAATCATTCAATTCTTTTTTTTATAAACCTAATTAAATTTTGAGCTACTAATTTTTATTTTCTTAAGTTCTAATAAATTTTATTTATTGCTTTTCAATATGATTGATACAAACTTAATTTAATTATTCGACAATTCAAATTTAAATATTTAGAGTAAATTTAATTAAACAGAGAAAAATTAATTGCAATCAAAAAATTTTTCTTAATTTTTTTAAAATATTTAATTATTTAATTTTATCTACAAAAAATTTTTTAAACTTAAAGGGTTAACTAAAATTTAGGAAAAATTATTTTAAATTTTCTAATAACAAAAATTTTATAAGTTATAAAATAATTAAAGGCTGTTATTACAAATATTGGAAATTAAATATTTATTTAGAATTTTCCTTTTTATTACGAATAAAATAAAATCGAATTTTTTATATTATTTTGAATTTTAAATTTTCATTTTTACGTTTCGTATTATTAATATTTAAAAAATTGTGCGCTCCCAAATTTTATATGACGTCCAGACACATTCATAAAACATCAAATTATTTAAAATATGTAGTTTCGGGTAAATGTTATTTTGTTTACGTTTATAAATTAACTTTGGTAATTTGCATTATTCTATTTTTGTTGTTTTAATCTTTTTTTTTTCAAATTTTATCTAAAACTAAAAATTATTTTTTTTTTAGTTTTTACATAATATGAATAATTTTCATTAAATAAAAAAAAAAAACATTTTCACGTGTAATAGTTTTAGTTCTAAAATGAAAATTTTCTCATCTTTAATTCCACTTACATAAACTGTATTTATTTTTATGTACATATTTCCTATGTTGTTTTTATTTTCACCTTTTAAAATTTTTTCAGGTGCTTGTGGATTATCGTTAACATGACTTTTTCCTTAGTATAATCCTCAATATTATTTTTTTGTTCTTTTTAAATTTATTCATCTATCCTTAATTTATGTTCATATTTCATAACATTTTTACTCGTAATTATGTATATAGTGTTAAAGTTTAGAGGTAAAATTATGCATAGTATCACGTATCATCTAAATAAAATGTAGTTATGCGTGTTACTACCTTACATTGTTTCAATATATAATTATTTTTCTGTTTTTTTTTTTTTTTATATTTTCCTAATTATTTCGTTTCGTCTGTTGATAATTCATGTTTTCTACAACAAATTACATATAATAATTTTATGAAAAAATATTATAAAATAAATTATGATAAAATGATGATGTATTTAATATATAGGTAAATAGTATTAGTAGTAATAATGAACCGATGATGAATTTTATTATTTTCATAAATTAGACAATTCTGTACGATTATAAATAATGAATGTGGTCAAACAGTAGTTACTCTGTCTATTTCCACATATCGTACAGAATTGTCGTTTTGTCAGCAAATTACATCCTTTTCATCGAAAACAGCTGTATCCATTGAACTAAGTGATTTTAAACGTGTCTGAAGTACTGATGATCCACGACATTTTCGTTTTATTTTTCTAAATATAATACAAAATTATAAAAATTCAATGTTTATTTGAAACAATGTACAATAGAAAATAAAAATATAAAAAAAAATTTTAAAATAATTGAAATT
Source organism: Anthrax anthrax (assembly GCA_963971155.1). Classification (NCBI taxonomy): domain Eukaryota; kingdom Metazoa; phylum Arthropoda; class Insecta; order Diptera; family Bombyliidae; genus Anthrax; species Anthrax anthrax. The sequence continues at coordinate 21,885,278 of OZ020120.1, forward strand.
ATATAATTACCTGTAGGCAAATAATGTAAAACCAAAACAAAATACTAAAAATAATACACATAATGTTGCCAAAATTTCTGCTGGTAATTTAACAATTGGTGAACATTCTAAAAATGATTCATCTTCACCTGATGGGCAATGTATAATACCATCACACCAAACACTTGCATTCACACAGGCTCCTAATTCTGCACAACGATATTTGCAATCTTCTGTAAATATTCATATAAAAACAGATGTAGTAAATGGCTACATGGTTATGTATAATTTTTAACTGTATACATGTAGCCTTGTATAACGTTGTGAAAATTTATATGAAACTTATGTAATTTATAGTTTTCATTAAAAGCGAGAGTGATACATTTATCTAAGGTTTAAGGTGGAATAATGACAGAGTGAAAAATTAATTAAAAGAGAATAGATTTATGTACAGATGTATGTGTATGTGCACACGTATCACTTTCATAAAGTCTGTGAAAAAAATATTTTCTATTCTTTTAATAATGTAATATGTACATGCATGTATGCATGCATGTAGAATTTAAACGTTATGTATGTACATATATTTATTTGTGCGCACAAAAAACGTACAAAAAACGCACATGTCATACATACACTCGTATATTTACCAAATTAATTAATTAATTTGTTTTTGAAAATGCAGTAGTAAATAAAATTTTTGTGCACAGAATACGAGACGATTTATTAGATACAAAAAATACAAATAATCTCTAAGGAAAATTTACTTTGAAAGTGTCGTATTCCTTTTTTTAAGGATTTTAATATATTTATTCTATCACTTGGGCAATTTAATCCCAAATAATACGTAAAATTGTATAATTTTAAATTTAAATATAAAATTTTTGTATATACGTACGTTAACGCAAAAATGTACTTACCAACTAATCCTAACGGTGGTCTTGGTACCATTTCCATCCAAGTAAAAGTGTAATCACCATTTTCTGGTCTTAAAAATTCAACGCTAACAACTTTTGATCGATTACCAAGTTCAAAATTAATTTTTTCATTCCAACCAGCACTAAATATTTCAACAAATTCATAAATCCCAGAACTTTCACTAATAGGACATGCGGTTATTGACACGCCTAATGCAAAAAAATAAAAATAAATAAATAAATAAAACGTACTTTACAATATTACAAATTTAAAAACGTAAAATGAAGTAAGCAAAAAAAGTAACATTTACGTAGAATCAAGCTATGCATAATAAATTGATTCCATTTTTTTTTTTTTGTTTTTGTTTTATTTTATATCCATTATTTTTTCATTTTCCGTTTGATTTATTTTTAAAAATAAATTTAATAGAAAACATAAGAATGAGAATAATATAATTTTTACCTTCAGCTGTCGTTAAAATAACTCTAGATTTTGTTTCACATCCATATACAATTGCTTTAGAAATTGTTGTATTGACTGATTTTCTTATTCTGGGATCATATTTACGTAAGAATATTGCACGTGTTCGAACATAAAGAAATTTATTTCCATTTGATGGTTCTATTATCCATGGACGTGTTCGACATTCCATCTACATTATAAAAAAAAAAAAATGAGTATATAAGAAAAAAAATAAAAAAAGAAATTATTAAAAAGTTTCTTTTTCAACTTTTTATGATTTTTCTTCTTTTTTTCTATCCTTTATTGTACACGTTCATACGTATATATATGTAAGTTTATAAAAAGTGTTTCTTGAATTTTGATTAAAATTGAAAACTTACATCTCCAAATGTCATATCAATAGTACCACTTGGACCAAACTTTCTTCTACTGTCCTTACATGAAACTGGTCCCTTAACAAATTCAAATATCCCTTCAAAATTAATGGTGTCTGGGTCATCTAAAGTTGTCATATTAATGGCAGTGAAATGAACTTCAACATCACGACTTGTAGATGTGTATTCGATTGGAAGATCTGATAAATTCGATGAATTGCAAATACAACCACGTGGAAGTAAAATAGAATCATGATAAGGACGTTCGAAAATCTATAAAAGTTTGTAATAGTTTTAATGAATTTACTTTTCTTTTTTCTTTTTTTTAAATATAAAGATGAAATATTCTTTTTATGATTGTTTCTTTATTACCTCCAATTTAACATTTGTATTTCCGAAACAATATGATCTATTAATGTCTGAATCCAATTTTGATGCACAAGGTCGATTTTTTGTATAGATTTTTCGAATTTTAATTCGTACACGTTCACCTCGTTGTGCTTCGAATTTATATACACATTTAAGATTACGAGCTCCACCTCGTCCAAAATGGAATACATTTCGAACACTTCGAAAAAATAATGGTTCACTTCGTTCTATCAGGCTACTTACAAATCTTCGAGTGCAATCATTTTCTCCAGCAACAGGTAAACCGTCTTGATGAAGATCAACAAATTCATATCGAAGTTTAAAATTAAGTGGTCTAAAAATAAAAGAAAGTATTGACATTTTTTTTACTTTTCTGTAAGTACATTAAATGTGCTTCAAAATGTAACTATTGCTTTAAATTTACCTTAGTACAGTTGATTCGGTGGTTTTTAATTCTAATGTTACGACATCTCCACTTGACACAAAACTTTCAGATACTGTACAAGGACGAGCATGTGTTTCATTGATATTTGCCCGATCACATGTTCTTGGTACAGTTCCGTAACAAAATCTTGCTATTATATTGGTATAATTTTGACCAAATTTTGTTAAAACTGGCCTAGTGGGTAAATCTCTTTCACTATAAAAAAAAAATTTATATTTAGTTATCTTTTGGCGACTAGAATAAATTAAAATACCAGTCCAAATCTTTACAAGTTGGAGGTTCTCTTAAGGGTCCATCCCATATTCTTAACATACCGCTACAATCTTCTTGTGTTTGAAGTGCAGTTGATGAATCATCTGCAACACCAAATTCTGGTGCTAAATCAAATTTTAATATTGATAACCAAATTTTAAAACGAGATGCAGAAGATTGTTGCTGTTGACTTGATCGTCTTGGTATATTTAAAATTTGATGATCATATGAACGTAACATTGATGCTGATCCCTGTAAATGGTATAAACATGTTGTGTTCGGTGCTAATGAATGTTTTGGATTCTCTAATACTCCATAACTATTTCCTCTAATCCAAAATTCACAAAGTTTTTTATTTTTTGTATATGTTGGACTCTGTTGATCAACAAATTTAACATGAACTTCAAGTTGAAATCCAAATAATGGTAAAATTTGTGATGACATTCCAACAAATGTTCCATAAGGTGATGTTGTAAATTCAACTAATAATTCTGGGCCACTAGATATTGCTTCTGGTACACTTTGACCTCCACCACAAAATTTTAAAATGACTGGATCTCGTGTCGTATAACCATCATAAATGGTGACATAATCCTATATAAAATATTTCATTCTAATTAATAATCACAATTAATTATTAACTAATAGAATTTTTTTATTTTTACATATTGTATGTATGTGTACATACATAAAATAGTGCTACTAAAAACTACTTATTTTTGTTATAATATATGCAATATGAATAAAATGACAATACAACAAAAATTTAAATGCTAAATAAGTTCAGATGTATTTTTATAGAGAAATTTTTTAATATCAGAAAGAAAGATTTTAAGAATTTACATCAATTCACTACAGGAAGTATATCAAACATAAATTAAGGGAAATATCAAATAGAAAAGAAAAAAGAGTGGTCATCTAATTTGAACAAGAGTTTTTGCCATAAATAATTTATTTAGGTTTTATTACCGTATAGTCCAGTTAAAGAAAAAGGAAAATTATAAATTATTTAAGATGAGAAGTACAATACAAGAATGGAATAATTAAAAGGAAAACATTCAAAGTGCAGGATTAAAGAGAATTCAAATGTGCAATAATTTAATCATAAAAAATGCAAAATTTGAAATTAAAAAAAAATTTTTTTTTTCTATCACTATAGATTTTAACAGTAAGTTTTGTATTTTTCCCAATACGCTCGTATGCATGCTTAACGGTCTTTTGATACTTCACCATAGTGAATTCAGTCGTATTCGTCTCTATAGGTTGGATATATATACGTACGTATTGTAAAAGTAATAATTTCAACCCTGTATCGACATAACGCTATTCATTCCATTAATTATAACATGAAAAAGGTGTGTACATAAAAGGGTAGCATTTTTTTTATTTTTTATTAAATTATTACTTATTCTCTTCAGTGAGTTTTCAACAACCACATCTACCAAGGGCGCTAATTTGCTATTAATCCCTTTTTTTTGAATTTTTACCTTATGTCTTTTATGTAGAATTTTTTAAAGATTATATTGACAAAAATATATTTTTATAGAATTTTTTTAATTATTTAAATTAATCAATTTGAATTTGAATTTCTTTTTCTATTCATTTTCATCGTATCGTTTCAGAGTTGACGGTTATTTTTATTCAAATTAAAAATTTTAAATCAATTATTGTCTTATGTCTTTGTATCGATAAAGTTATATTTTGAAGAAAATTGAAAAAAAAAGGTTTATTGTCTACCAATAAAAAACAAATAAAAGAAATAAGAAAAATATGAATCATTAATAAACAAAAATTTAATGAAAAAAGTTTAATGAAATTTGTATAATTTCAAACACTTTTGTTTGTATTGAAAAAAAGAAATAGTAAAATTCAAAAAAAAATAAAAAAGGTTAATGTGCATATACAGGGCATCCTGTTCAAATGTGTACGTTAAGTTGTCACTAAGTTATTTCATAAAACGTATTGACAAGAAAAAGGAATTATCGTCCTATTCTTCAATACAATGTCTTCGAACAAAGGCATATCAATTTCTTCTTTTACGTTATTTACAATGTTTTGTTATTTCTTATTTCTTTTAGATTTTGACTATTTCGTTTTATAAACAAACAGCGTGCGCTTCATGAAAACGTATTCTTTAGAACATGAGCACTTATTGGACACATATATTACTCGTTTTTAGTGATCTTTACAAAAAGTGTTACAAAGTTCCAAGGATTTTAATCCTTTAGTTCTTGACTGTACTCCATACACTTTAAAATTGATTCTCAAACTTCCGATTCGTCTCAATCATATCTTCGTCACGATAAATCGCTTGATGTTAATGATGTTGCGTGCAATTTAAATGCACGCATTCAAATATTCCTTTCGGATGCAATTTAATTAGCGATCCGTAACAGGTCTTCGGTGACTGAGATTGTCAATATCGCCATAAACCATATTTGATATATAGCTGTGATGTGAAAGCAACAAAATATCAAGAAACTGAACTGCAGTGTTCAACTTGAATATGTGAATGTAAATGATGAAAACAGAACTGTGGCAGAGTTGTCCAATTGAAAACTTGAGTGTGATGAATCGGAAATGTGAGAATTGATAGTATATACGTACATTTGTGAGTCGGTGATAATTGATTATCTCTAGTCGCATTACAGCATTGTCTTAATGTTTATTTATGTATTAAAACAGAACACCCTGTATATAAAAATGTTGAATACACATATTGTAGATTTATTTTTCATTTATGTCTGTCATTTTTGTTCAGATTTTCTTTGTATTTGTCTTCTGTTTTTTTTTTTATTTTTTTTTTATTTTAACAAACTTTTTAGTTAGTTCTATATAAATAATAAAATTTACATGTAAATTATTGGAAGAAAAATTTTTGTTTTTTGGTCAAATTGAAAATTTTGTGTTATCGAATTTTTAATAAAAATAAAATGTCATCAAACTTTCAGTAAAAACAATTATTTCAAGAGGAAAGACATACAACAATGCAGGTATACAGTACATATAGATATAAGAAGATGAAATTTATTTTTTTTTTTTTATTTTTTTCATAAAAGTTATTCACATGATATTTTATTCTATTTTACTATATAGTTAACTATAATATAATACAGATAATTTTATATAGTATATAGATAAGATGCATTTTTAAAAAAATAATTTTAATTTGATTACCGTGGCTTTCCATTTCGGGTTTGGACTATCCTATTTGAAAAGCATTGTTTTATTATCTAATATTTTACATAGAATTTATATATATATAGGAATACATTATATCAAAATCTTTTATACATGTATAGAAGGTTTTGATATTGTATGAAATACTAAACTAATTATGTATGTGTACATATGTGCACGTATATATAAATTTTGTGTACATATATGTATGTAAAATGTTTGTGTTTGTATGCATATCATTTGGTTTCACATTAACCAAAGGATTTTATTGTTTTGGGTTTTGTCCTTTAAAATAAAAAGCATTTTGTACTTTTATCTAAATAACGAAATAAATTTTTTTTTTTAATTTAATTAACATTCAATTAAGATGTTAACTATAATTTTGTAAAATATTTAAACCGAATTTAAAAAAAAAAAAAAAGATTCAATGTCTTTCCTATAAATTTACTCGTTTATGTTTTATGTATGTATGTATTGTGTGTCTTATGATTTTGTTGTGTATTACTATAATGTTTCTACAAATAAAAGTAATTAGAAGGAGGAATAATCTTTATATATTGTCAAAGAATAGCAAAGAAGAAAAAAATCATATTTTTTTCCTTTTTTTTGTTATTTTATTTTTGTTTTTACAAAAATGTTCTACAAATAATGAAATAATGAACTTTTTAAAAGAATGAAACTTACATTTCATACAAAAAGAATAACAGAACAATAATGAAAAGCAAAAAATAACAGACAAAATGAATTACAAAAAAAAAAAAAAAAAAACAATGTAATTGTAACATCAATTTTATTAAGGCAATTAAAATTGCAAAGGATAAAGAAGTCAGTATGTACTTCTTAAGACAAAAAACTGAAAAATAAAAATCAGAACATTTATACAGAATGAATTTTCTTTTATTTTCCTTAATTTTTATTTTATTTTTATTTATTTTTTTTTTAATTTTTTGATGTTGATACTTTCCTAGAATCTAAGTAAAAATGTTTTTTAAAGATAATTTTTTTCTATTTGAAATTTTATTTAAGGTTTTTCAATTTTGTATTTTAAACTTGAAATGAATAAGTTTTTTTGTTTTTTTGTTTAGGCACATATGTGTGTTACATATAAAATTCCCTAGTGTGTGGGTGTGTGTATCTACATACACACATTTCTAAGTTTTCATGGAAAAGGATGAAAAAGATTTAGAAAATTAAAAAAAAAAAAAAATACACTATAATATAAATTTAACAATGGAGTTGAAAAATAAAAAAAAATTTGTTGAAAAATAATGAATAAGGAAGCAAATATTAAAACGAAAATTTAATTACCTGAACATGATCACATTCATTCCATGTTTTAATTTTTGGTTGAAATTTTTTATCTTTATCATTTGTATTTGTATTTTTATTCATTATACCAGTTTGTGTTGCTACCCATACTAAATTCCCTTTTGGTTGACGTACAATAATGAGAGCATGTTTACCATGAGGAACATCATGCTGTATATAAAATAAAGAAAATTGTTAAAAATAATAAGAAAAAAAAAAGATAAAATACAAAATATTTATAAAAGTAGAAAAAAATTGAAAAAGAAAGGAAAGACACATAAATGGGGGTAAGCCATATTAATATATACGTTATGTATGTAAGCATGTATACGTCTGTTGTAATTAATATTTTAAAAGGCGACATAAAAAAAAACAATTGTTTAAATTTGAAATTATTTGACAACTAATTAAATCAAAAATTAATTACATTTGCTCTTTTTCATTTTTTGTTTATGTTGTAGTTTTTTGAGTTTTTTATTTTTGTTCTTTTGTTTTTTTTTTTATTTTGTTTATTTTTGTTAGAAACTCTGTTTAATATCTCATCTAATTTCCAATGTCATAATTAAAAAGTTTCATTATTTTTACAAGCATAAATGTATAAGAGAAAAAATCAATTTTATTCACAAATATTTTAAAAGCAATAGACAACTAATATAAAAAAAATTAAAGCAATTAAAAATAAGAAAAGAATTCAGTTAGTATGGAATATCTCATACAGAACGATGATGATATTCTTGTAATTATTCACCAAATTGGAATTAATGTAATATAACATTTTTTTATTTATGTATTATACCATTTGTCTTATTTCAGTTACTTTTTCATTAAAAATGAATATATGTATGTATGTATGTATGTAATAAATTATATAAAGATCATTTTCAAATATTTTGTGGTCTGAAATGATGATAATTTAAAGTTTGTTATAGCAAACTTTTGCCTGTTAGAAATAAGTATTATAACAAAGATACACGTTTGTACATCACAAAGTTAAACAGTTGTAAATTTTATTATTTTATATAAATGTTATAGAATTATTACATTTAGAATATATTGTAACAATATAATTACTGTATATATAAAGGAAATAATATCATAAATTAAATTAATTGCTTCTAAATTTGTTAAAATGAAATAACAATACAAAAATGTTTAAATAACTATGTAATTTTTTTTGTTTGTTTTAATAAATTATTATTTTATTTTGAAAATTTTATTTGAATATACATATACAGAAATAAGTAAAAATATTCGAACAAAAATTTAATCTTAAGCAATCGTTATTAAATGATAAAATAAATAAAAGAAAATATTTTATATAATTAATACTCGTAAATTACTTTTTAACAGAATGTAACAAATTTTATTGCTTTTATATGCTTTTATTTCAATCTATGTGAAATGTTATAGTAGTGTTAATGAAACACATATACTCAATTTTTTTCGAACACGGTAGATATATTTACGTTCCAGAAAAAAAAAAAAAAAACAAAATAAAAAAATTCAATAAAAATATGATGAAATTTAAATTAAATATTTAAAATATGATTTTTACAACTTCTTACAACTTTTATTTACATATTACACCAAATTTAAATGATGAAAAAAACATCCAAAAATTTAATTAATTAATTATATTTTATATTTTATGCAATGCCACAGACCACGGTTATTTTTCTGGACTGAATTAAATCAATATTGTGCAGAGAAAGCTATTTACTTGTAATAACAAAACTGAGTGTTATTAATATGTATATAGATAGGTATGCATGTTTAAGTACATACATATATGTATATAAATATGTAATAAAACTTTTTGTGGACTGTAATTAATTAAAACGAAAATTGATTAATTTCAGTACTGTGCTACTTAGGCATTTACGTGGTTTAGTTAAAATATAAAGTATAAATAATAAGAGATTTTGGTCTCCTGTGACCATATTTTAGAAATTAAAATCTCAAAAGCATATATAAATAGTAAGGGATTTTAAGGTCTTCAGATACTAGAGGTTTAAAAGAAAATTATCCCAAGTGTTTACATAATTTTATTGTTTGATAGCCTGTGCAAGTCTTTTGAGATTTTGCATATTGACAATTTGTAATTAAAATGTAAACAAATTAATTTTGACTATAAAATTTTGATTTGTTAAAATGATCAGCCTATGTACATCTATTCATCAGCCAGCTTCATTTCACGTATATACAATTTTCAAAATACATTGAAGATTTTCAGAGAATTTTGAAGAATTTGGTAAGTTTTTGGGTCTCTTAAGTATATGTAAGTATATCTACCTATATATATATCGATCTCTCGATCTCTGAGACCAAAATTTTTTATCGCGTATTTTCACTTCTTGGCTTTGGCTTTTCCAAGACATACACATACATATGTAGAAAAGTTGTGTAAATAGTACATGTATGACTTTCATCCTGCTAAGGATGCACCTAATTACTAAAACTATTATGTACATCTACTTTTTAATTATAGTAATATAATTTTTTTAACAGTATTTTCTGTTTACATTTTTCCATTTTTGAAACAATTTCTAAATTTTTAATTGAAATTTTTTATGTTTTGCTTTTAACATTGTTGTCATGGATTTGATTTTATTTAACATTTGTGTCCAATTGTGTATGTAAAGCTGTTTCAAAAGCTTTTAAAGTTATGTTTCTATAAATAATACATTTGTTGCAAAAAATAAAAAAAAAATATTGATATAAAAGTGATCTTTATCCTTGAAAAGTACGTGATGTTCGTATACATATACTAGTATATACATATACGTATACATCTTTATCATCGATCTTTGGACAGATTTTCAAGAATGTACATACATACTTACATACGTACATAATCTTTCGCAAGAATACGAAGCGAATATCCAGCTAAACATTAAAAATTGTAAAAAAAAAAACTTAACAAAAGCATTTAAAATGTTTCTCTTGAATTTTTATTGAAAAGAAAATTGAAATGAAATACATTTTACTGTAAATAAATATAGATTTACTTTATTTATCACACGTACTTGTGTAAAAAATGTTTAGTGGTTGAATGAATCAATTTCATTTTTCAAGAAAATAATCTAGAATGAAAGAAGACAATAATTCTGAGAAATAAAAATAAATAATGTATTAAATTGAATGAAATTGTTTAAGAAATTGATTTCAAGGAAACTAGAGTTTCTCTGAACACGTTATTATTTTTCCGGTTTTTCTATAAATTTTCTTTTAAAATTGGAAAAAAAATTTATTTAATTCATAATAAATGTGAAGATAAAAAATTAATTATTTTAAAATAAATTAAAATAATTTTATAGTTATTAAGATTAATTCATTATTTTACTAATTAATTTTTACAATTAAATTATATTGATAATTATTACAAATTTAATTTCAATATTTTAATTTTTCAATTTTTTTTTTTTAAATTATCGAAATTACATACTTTTGAATGGTATTAAAATTTTAAGATTTTTGGTAAAATACAGTAAGTAAGACAAAAATAAATACCCATCTAACATTTAAATACAAAACTTTTTAATTTTCTTTGAATATTAAACATGATCTTGATTAAAATAGGACATTTAATTTATAAGAAAATTTAAAAATTTAAAAGCAATTGATTGATTATTTATGTACATAAAATTTTAAATATATGTATCATGAATTTTTAAAGTTGAATTTAAAGAGTTTTTTTCTTAAAAATTTAATATTTACATAAAATTCAATATTTAAAAATTATTTTTTTGTTTCAACATAAATAAATAATTGACATTACAAAATATCTAGAATTTAATTAAAATTTTGAGCTAAAAAGTTCAACGTACAATAATTAGTAATCTTCAATTTGAATTGTTCAACTTAAAATTGATTGACATATATTAATTTTCATTAATGAAAAAGGCAACAGGGGAATGTTTTTTCATGTCAAGTTAAAAATCAATTTTCTTCTTTTTTTTTTTTGCTCTTTCATAATATGCATGTGTGTGTGTGTATACCTATACTAAGGATAAATTAATGTTTAAATTTGATTACTTTAATGATACACCAGGAAAATTGTGTCAAAATATTAAAACAATACAACCCCACTTAATGTATAAATGAATTGCTATATAAGTATGTATGTATATAGATAATTATTACATGTTGCATATCATATAATATCAAGTAGAAGGCCAATATTGTAATATGTATTAATAAAATAAAATGATTTTCTCATAAATGTACAAACACATAAAATATTGTTTGAAAAGATCAATCCTTTATAATGTGTAGAGGATGCAATAAATAAATTAATAATTTTATAATATGTAAAGTATTGTGTTTATCATCATAACAAACTAATATTGAATATCATTTGTGAGAAAATTCAATTAAATGTTGATGAGTTACGCTTGAAGCAAGTAAACATTCGATATCTATGTTTATATGTTCATATATGTATATTGTATGTAAATATGCTTATTAGTAAAATGGAAAATGGAAAATTTAAAGTTTTATACATTAAATGAAAAAAAAAGAAAGAAAATTCTTTGCTCGTGTAATTTATAATATATTGTAAACTAACATTTGACTTTTGAACATTCTATCATCATTTCATTTATTTAAGTATGACATGGAAAGTTATGTATGTGTCTGTGCATTTTAAATATATACCTGTACGTTATACAGAATCATCCTTTTTATCTAACCAGTGCTCTATACTACACGTGTACAAAAATTTATTAAGGATACACGTATACAAGTATATGTTTATACGTTTGTATAATTCATGTACATGTATTTATGTAGGTATATAAATAATGAAATAAACATGCATACATATATACATGCTATATTTAGTTGCATGCACGTTATTTTTCTGTTGCATCTCTATTACTAAGTTTGCTTTAATCACGTTTTCTGTAAAATCTCATTAACCTCGTTCTTTGAATTTTTCTATTGCTGCATGCATGCATACAATGTTCTGTGATTTAATGGTGACATTCATGAAAATGTAATATATGCACAATTTGAATGTATATTTGTATTATGTTCATACATATACATATAAAAAAAACCCCGGAAATCCATTACATGAATGCTCCTTATTATTATTATTATTATTATTACTTTTATATTCTTTATTTTTTAAAGAAAAACACGCGTTCACTGACATATAAATGTACATACATATACGAGTATGCGAATGTCATACATTAGGTGAGTATGTATTGTTGTTATTATTATTCACATTAGTTTTATTTTTTTTAAATTATGTATGTACATATACATATGTATACTGTATATTTATGTATGTATAATAATTTAAATTGCTTTTACTTCATATATGGCAATACATGCATATGTATGCATATTTACACTCGTATAACAATTCAACAATGAAAAACAAAGAGCAATTAGTAAAAAATTTCTTTCTACATCTCATTTTTTCCTCTTTTACTGTCGAGTTAAAGTTTTTAGTAAAAACACATTGAACTTTTCTGAAAAATATGAAAATTTTAAAGTAAAAACCGAAAAATAATTTAAAATGATAATAAAAAAAAATTCACTTTTTCCCCACTGTTATACTATTTATTGTATGAAAATTTAGTTTAAAAGAAATTGGGCTGCCAAGTCAGTAAAGATTTTGGTTCAAAAACTCATTCATTTGGGTATCAAAGTATTACAATATATTTTAATTTAAAAATTAAGGGAGATTAGCCCAAGATAAAATGTCTTTGGCTTTATATAAATTATATATGAATCTGCAAAAAAAAAAAAAAAAAATTACTTTTTACACATATTATGTACGTATAATATTTTAGGACCAAGAAGTATATTAAGGTTGAGGTTATTTTTAAAGAGTCTTGTGGGTGTCATTTAAGAAAATTTATTCAAAAATAAACATCTAACAAGATAATTGCCTATTTTTAAATGTCTAAAAAAATATTCAAAAACGTTTGCAAAAATGTGTTTACTTAATGGAGGGTCATTATCCTTCACGATTTACTTAAGTACATGCATACGTCCATATAGATGTAGATATAAATATATCTATGTACATACATATACATATAAGTAAGTAGTAAAAATATGTGTACGTGTGCGAGTCACGTTTTAATTTTGTAGGGTGATTTTGTTTTGCACAATCATCACTCAGAGAAAAATTTTGATGAGACAAGCAAAATATCATGTAATTATAAAATTTGAAAATTGGAAGTAGTTCAATAAATGCTTCCAAATTAAAACAGATTTTCTTTCCAACAAGGTCTTAATTATGATTCCAGGCTAGAGAGTTGTTTAGGAAAAATCTGGAAATAAGCAAGATTTGAACGAATTTTTAAAGCAATTCGATAATTCGATCCAATGAGTTAACTGAACCTTTTCCCTCTTAAGCACCATTTTTACCTATCCTTTGTCATTTTATTTCTAAGAAAATAAAAGCATAAAAGCATAAGAATTTTAAAAAGGAAGATAATTTTTTAATACTTCTTGGCAACCAAATCTTCACTTAGGACTTTTTAACAGTCGGCGATTTATTATTCATTGTCTAAAGCAAACAGGATCACACTGTATACAAAGAGCTAAACACATCAATTTACACATTAAATTTATGAGATATAAAAATATGTACCTACTAACATTGTAGTAAATTATTTTTCTAATGAAAATATTTCTTCAATGAAATTCTACTTTAAATATGTTATATAAAAAATAAATAAAATAAATAAAGACTTTTTGCTTTTCTATAATGATCTTTAAAAATATCTAAAAGTCTATTAAAATGGAATTTTTAAGAATACTATAAAAATAAAACAAATACTAATAAAAGCTCTTTTACATAAGTATATGAAAAAGATATTACATACACACAGCATACACAATGATAAAAAAGTTCATTGTATTCATACACAGTTTTAATGTTTTTAAGCGTTGGATAATTTAATTTAGACCATAAAAGTAAATTTTTTGACCGAAACGTTTGTTTTAAGTACGTAAAATTAAAAAAAAAAAAACAAAAAAAAAAAAAAAAATGTAAAAGAAAATATGTAGTAAATTCAATAGTGTGTATTATAAAATTCAACAGAGGCATTGACAGAAATGGAATGGCATGGTATAATACATAAATGAATAATGTTCGTGGGTAAGTACATACAGTAAAATTTATTAAATTTTTTGTCTGTAAAAAAAAATAAAATATTTTAATTTCTTCATTTTTATGTTCATATAAAAAAGAAAGTGTTTTTAAATATTTAAAAACTTGAATAAATCGATTTAACTTATTTTAGGAAATTTTATATAAAAATGTTTTTAAAAATGCTTACAATTTTTTTTTATTATTTTTCTTTTCTTTTTTGTTTTGTTTTTCTTTAAATTATGTATTAAATGCAGATAATAAGTAAAAATTATATAAAAATATATTATTGTATAATTTACCTGTCTTACAGCATAGTAACACGTTAAATTTCTTGGATAAATTCCAGGATAATTTGGTGATTGTAATCGACAAATTTTTCTATCACAGTCACTAAATATTCGTGAGCAATAAGTTCCAGGAATTAAGTCACCTAAATAATATGAAAAAATAATTTCATTTCATTTACTATTATTACTTTATATTTTTTAATTTAATTTTTTTTTTCTTTTTTACCCAGATAATATTTTGGCTCGGAATAATTTCGATGATCTCTTTCATAGCTTCGTTCTATTGTTTTTGTATAATCACGTTCTCTTGCATATGCACTAAAAAGACTAAAATCCTGTCCATGTTTATCTGAATTTACACTCGAATTTGTAATTGAGAATTCCTCGATGCTGTTTAAATGCATTGGTTGTGGTAATGTTATATTATACCATGGCATAATATCTGTTTCAAAAAAAAAAAAAAAAAAAACAAGGAGAAAAGCAAACAAAACAAAACAATGAGAATATAAAAAAAATAATAAAAAATATACAATAATATGAGAGTAGATTTTTATGCAAAAATGCATAAGAAAATTGAAATTATAAACGAAATAAAAGTAGGTTAATCTTCTGCAAAGATTCATATTTTATTCGTTTTCATGTATTGTGCATTTCTATGCAATATGTATGTATGTTTGTTTTTTTATGGATTATTTTGTAATATTTTCACTTATTTTTTTTCCTATTTTTCGTTTTTTCCTATTGTGTTTATGTTTTATTATTTTTCATTTTTTTATTACTATTGCTGTTGTTATTTTTTCATTTCATGTTTTTTTTTCCTTTAATACTTTTTAAAATAGAAATATTTTGGTTTAATGTAGTTGTGTATAAACAATGTATAATGTACGGAAAATGTACACACATACATGTACATAGTAGTAACATACCAGCATTTATTTGAATGTTTGATAGTTTCTAAATATTCACTAGTATGATATCAAAAAGGAATGCAACAAAATATATTTACGTAAGTTTGTATTTTTATATTTCATTTTATATGTATGTATGTATGTGTATATTTATATAAGTACGTAAATACCTTCAAATTTGATTCCACCATAACGTGCAACTGCACTATCTCTGGATAAAACTTTGTAACGAATACGGAAATCAAAATTATAACCACTTTGATCTCGTGCCAACCTGAAAAGTAGAACAGTTTTAGAAATAGACTATAACTAGTGTAATAAAAAAAGGATGAATAAAGAAAAAAAAATTTTTTTTTCTAAATGAAAATTTGAGAGAAAACTGTTACACAAAAAAAAAAAGATTTTTTTTTTACTATATATACATGCATTAAGGAAAATCAGATTAAAAACAGCTAACATTTCATTAACAGTTGTACCTTCATGTGTGTACATGTAGATGTGTACTGTACAGTGTACTCCATATATTCTACACATATCATTTGAAAATATTAAAAAAAATGTTGTACTTACTTGTTGAGTTTAACAGTCAGCACTAATGTACGTGTTTCACTATAAAATAATACTGGACCCCATGAAGTACCACACCACATACCACCAATTGGTGTTCTTGATGATTCAGAAATTTGTAAAAAACCATCGGGGCAACCATCATTGGTATAAGATGTAAAACGGCCCAATGTAAAACTTTCAATAGTTACCTACAAGAAAAATAAGTATATATAAAAAAAACGTCTTTTTTTATTAATTTGTTCTGTAAATGTTTTTTTTTTCTTTGGTATGGTAGTAAAATTGAAAATAATTCTACCATATTTCCTAAATAAAATTTATAAAACATCTTTCATTTATAAAATGTTAGTGGTAAATTCGTCGTTGTATATATGTACATAAATGTACGTGTCAAATGAAAATTTGATTATGAGAAAAGGTGAATGTTAAAATGTACAAAATGCGGTTAAACATTGAAAAAATTTTCATTTTTTTTTTTGTGAAGAAAATAAAAAAAAAATAATTTTTTATTTTGTGATTTTTCCCTTTAAAAATTTTTCTTTTACTTCTGGTTTGTTGATTTAATGTAACTAAATTTTGAATATGTATACTGTAGAAAAAATGTTAAAAGAAAATTTCGTGATAAATAAAAGTATAAAGATTGAAAAATAAATGAAAAAAAAATTAGTTCTGTACAGTATAATAAAATTGAATAGAATGTAGTACGAGATTTCAAACTTTAAATTAGTGTACGAATATATACCACTGTAAATACATACTCTTATTTTACATTTTCGATTTTGAATGAATTTCGTCTTTGTATAGATTAAAATCATGTTCTAATTTCGTTAATATGATCTAATAAGGTTTTTTATTGTTTCTTTTGAAACTGTATTTACGAAGTAAAATCAGTTAGAAAAACTATTGATGGTTCAATAGAATAATTAAATTAATTTTGTAAAAATCAGAATCTAATTGACTTGTAACTAAAAAATGTTTTCTTGAAAAATTCAGATATTCAAAGAAATTGAAAAATTAAAAAAAAACTCAAACTGGATCAGACATTTTCAGTTCAATAAACAATAAAAATTATTACTACGTAGATTTATATTAGAATATATTCCCCATGTTACACGGTTTAGGATACAAAACGCTTTCAATATCTCTAGATATGTTCTAGATATGAAATAAAAATTTAATTCAAAGTACGAGTTTATCCGTTGTAAAAACTTTTTTCCATTTTCACGTATTGATTTTAAAATTTTTTAAATATCTTGAAAAAATGATTTTGCCTCTGCAACTATACCCTTTAACTATCCTCCTTACTCTATACGTCTTAATTAACTAAGTTTTCATTTTAAATAATTAAAATAAGGATATGTGTATGTATCACATTATTTTAAAATAATTTAAAAGCAATAATTAAAAATGTATGCGTGAATAAATTTTAAAGGATAATGTTTATACATAACATAATGATCCTTCATATGCATACTAATAACGTATGCTAATGTAAATGACATTTTTTCTAGATTTATTTTAAGTGTCTAGTTGCTTAGCAGACTATTTACAAAAATTATCAATTTAAATCACTAAATTAAAAGTTAATTATATGTTTAAAATACAGATAGAAAAAGAAATACAGGTATAATACAATAAAGATTTATTTTTTAGAAATTTTTATATACATAAATAAAAATTTACAGGAGTACAAATATAATTAAATATACTATACATTAATGGTAATTTTTATGAATTGTCGAGTACAATGTTAGTAAACTATATAATTTATCCTTTTTCATTTATCGTCCTAAACATCTGAACACAGTGTTGAGTAATACTATACTGAAGTTTTTTTGTAAATTTTAATAAACTTTCGTTTAAAAGGAAAAACAAATTTTAATGTTAACATTTAAATAAAAATATCATACCTTCTGATGTAATTTACTGTATACAGGGTTTTCCAGAGTAAAGGTCGTAAAATAAGGTTTTTTTTCAGTCTTTTAAAAAGTTTTTAGAAAAAAACAAATCATTCTAAATCTCAACTATCACCATTCGTCTTTAGAAATTCGTCACCTTTTCATATGTAGGTGATTGAAAATTTTCGAATACAAAAGATACGTTACTTCATATACTGGACAAAATCTTTTAAATCATCCTAACTGGATTACCCTGTACGTGTATAAATCTGCACATAACTATAAATCATTTCAAATCTCCACAATTTTTCATAGTAGCTATTAAAATGTTTCAAGTCCATTTTATGTACAATAAAATTTTTTTTAAAAAATGAATTTAAGTCATATGAAGTACATGTTTTTGTATTTTATTTACTGCTATTACTCTAATATTATTACAGTACAGTACTATTATGTTAGAAAAGTATATTATATTCATTTGTCGTATGGTTGAAGCAGCTTTTATCATGACAAAAGAAAAATAATTGAGAATAAAATTTATTTCAAGGTATACAGATAGGCATACAATTTTAACTTTTTCTCTTTATCTTTAGTTTTTTAATTTATTTTTATAATGGTAATAATTATGAAAAGTTTGTAACAATTTTAAATGCCTTTAAAAAACGACATTGTTATCAAAAAAAATTTAACTTTCATAATTAGCAATACACAACAATACGAGTAAGGCAGATAAAACAAAAGGCAAAAAACATAATAAAATCTAAATAGAGAAACATATACTCGTACATATACATATGTACTATAGAAAAATTTTATACATAAACATATTAATAAATTTGAAGTCTTTAAAATTTTCTATTTTCGCATTGAAAATGAAAAATTTTAACGCATCGTTAAACTCATTTATATTGCTGTTTTTTTTTTTTGTTTCTATATTATTCTATTGAGAAAATTTTCCCGAGATAATAGCAATCTTCAAGAAAAATAATAAAATAAATAAGACATTTGTAGTAAAAAAAGATGATAGAAATAAACGGACACGTTTTTATGAAATACATTCAATGTTTATACAACAAAAAATAAAATGGAAAAAATAATAAATATAATATTATGTATTTTTGAAAACTAATTTTTTCATGCCAAATTTTTTTTTTTTTTACATCCACATAGGAACATATTCTTATTCATTTATCATGAAGAGATATTCATACATACATACGATGGATTTGTTCGTTTAGAACGGTCAAGGGAAAGTGCCATATTCATACCTGTAAGATAAATTCCTTCTTTGTTTTGTACTATTTTTTAGATTAATAAAAAGGCCATTATCACGATAAAACTCGGTGTGGGCACACATACACAGGCATATGCTTGTGTATGTACTAATGTATGATACTTTTATATGTATTGTATACGTAAAATGTTTTATGAAAAAAAAATAATAAGTTATGCCAGAATATACTAATACTAATGCTTAGGAACAGATAAAGAACATCGTACAAACAACGCATACATCCGTAAGTATGTACGTATATCATTAAAGAGTAAAAAAAAAATAAATAAATAAATAAACAGGATAAGAAAAGCATGGCATTTAGAACAAAATATGGGGTTAGTATTCTTAGTAATTTTTCTAATTTTTCTTTTATTTTTTTTATTATTCTCTTTTACTTTAGCAAATGATTTTTTTTTCATCTTCCATCGAAAACAATAATAAAAACAATTTTTCTAAGTTTTTAACGAGATACGAGCAATATTTTGTACGTGTATTTTTAATTTTTATATTTTTTCTTAAGCGCTTATACACACGTACAAACTAACTTTTTGTTTTTATTTGTGTGATAAAATTTAATAAAATCTTGATAAACTCTTTTCCTTCTAATAATTATTTATTTAAAAATTTTTAAAAATTTTCACTTTTTTGTCCTAAAAGATTACAAAAAGAAAAATAAATACAAAAAGGAAAGATTTAATATTAATGCAAAAAATTCAAGACAGGTATTAAGCCTATGTTAGGTTCACACCTTGTGGGAAATAATTTATTATTTTATGTAATTTTAATTTATAATGGTGAGAATAGCATAAATATTTAAAATTTTTTATTCGGTCGAGATTTATTGTAAAATACATACTAAAAATAAATAATTTATTATTCAAATAATTATGATACTTTTTCTGTCTTGTAAACATAAAAATTCGTAAATTATTCTTGAAAAATTTTATTTCACTACAGTTCAAAATTAATAAAATGACTTTAAAATTACACTTAGATTCTATCATTACTTTCTCATTCAAAGAATACGTATTTACGTGTAATACAATTAAATGTATTTGAACAGAAATTGAAATTATATTTCGAATAAAATATAAAATTAAAAAAAAAAATAAGAAACGTTTTTTGAGGCGGTATAGACAGTTCATAATTCTATTTTCATGAAATAAAATGAAAACATCAAAGCAATATGCTATATTTTCAAAAAGGTATAATTAAATTACAAACTTTAATTTATAAATAACATAATCTGTACTTTAATAATTGGCTCTGGAAAAGTTTCAATAATGCTTTTGTTAAATCATAAAAAAAATAACAAACATTTTTCTTCTTTTTTTTTGTGTTGAAGAAAATTATTTTCTTTTCATTTTTCATTTTGATCACGATAACAATAGAACATTACACATACCAAATACACAGCACGACTATAATTCTTATAGATAGAATTATATGTAGAAAGTAAAAGTTAAAAAAAAAAAAAAAAATTCAACAATTTTCTTTTATAGAAATCATGTTTTTTTACGAAAGGATAGCTTACATTGCAGAAAAATAAGGCAAAAATGAAAAAAGAAAAAATGGAATGATAACAATAATCTATTTCTCAATGTAATAATTTGTGTTTGTGAAAATCTCACTTGACATGTTGTCCTATACAATAAAGGATAACAAATAAGCAGAATAAAATTGCTACATTTTCTTGTTTTCATTTGGAAATAGTTAATTTTTTTTTTTTTATACATAATTTCAATTTATTTACCTGAACAATATCACCGTGTATATCTCCAGCAGCAGTAAACTTTAGAATACAAATGTACGGAATTTTATCTTCTTTGGGACGATGTAATTCAAGAGCGTACGTGAGTCCAACATTACCGTAGTATGTTCGATTACAGCCTTTTTTTGTTTTGTATATAGGACAAAATTATAACATCAACGATTTTTATATTATCCATTTTTGTTGTAGTTGTTGTTATTATCGTTGGTGTTTTTTATTCCCAGTCATAATGAAAATTCAACATTATATGAAAAAAAAAAAGAAAAAGAAATAATAATAACAATGACATTGTCCATTATCCTTTACAATATAAAAACACAATAAAGTGGTACAGACACAAGTAAATGTCACTTTACTATGTCACATATTTTATTTCACTTATTGTATTTTTTTTCTATTTTTATTTTTTTATATATTTATTTTCCTTTAAAATTTTCTATATACTTACGTGTACAAAATCTTGGCTCATCACTACCATCTCCACAATCATTTATATTATTACAATATTTGTTAATAGCTATACATTTTCCATTTGTACAGGTGAATTCAGACATGGCACATGATGTTATTGGACCCATTTGATTCGTTTTTGTTAAGGATGATGACTCTAATACTTCCATTTGAACTGGTGTCGGAATTTGAATAATGATTAAAACTAATGTAATTATAATTAATGTTATTGCAGATGCTTTTGTTGTTATGTAAAATTTTTTTTTTAGATTATTTGTGTATAATTTTTGAATGATTGCAGATATTGTTGAGAATATAATTGATGTTGATGATGAATTTGATGAAATTGTAGAAGTTGTTGCTGTTGTTATTACAGATGATGATAATGATGTTGATGATATTTGTGATGGTATTATTGATAATGACTGTAATGATTCTCTCTTTCTCTTTTGTTTCCATGTTGTCATTTTTGAATCTATAAAAGTAAACAAAAAAAAATTTGAAATAAAAATTAAATAAATTTTTTGAATTTCACAAAATATTTAATACATAAGAAAACAAAGAAATAGAAAAATTACAATAACATAATTTGTTTTCATTTTCCATATGATAAAGTTCTCAAACTTGTATAATATATATTTATTCGTTTTTTTTTTCAAATAAATTATGTTTTTTTTTTCTGTTTAAATTTATTTGTTCTTTCATAAGAAATATTTTAAAGTTTTTCAATTTAAATGAAAAGATTTATGTTTTAGGCGCCTAAGTATTTTATATACGTACATACACATGTATCTTGTATACATGTATGTATAGTACATAATATGTATAGAAATAAAAAAAAAATTATTTATTCGCCTATGTTTACAGATAGCGTTTTATGATTACGTGATTCGCATTACGTATATATTCAGATATAAAACATAAATCTAAATTGAATTTTTTGTTTTCCATACATAAAATACAAAATAATAAAAATATTATGTTGTTCGATTTGTAAATAATAAAACAAAATTTAAAATTCAAACCAAAAAAGGATAAATGAAATAATATAAAAATATATGTATATTGGAAAAAAAAAAAATAACCATGAATAATGGAAATCAATACAATATTTTTTATTTAACATTTAGTTGATGGTTACAATACAATATATTTTATATTTCAACGTAATTCACTATTCATATTAGAAGTCCATGTAAACATGCTATAAAATAGAAACAAATACAATTCATCTAAACTAAAAAATTTGGTTTTGTTCACATTGCATATCAATTGATATCGTTTTATTTATTCTATTACAAAAAATGGAAAATGTGAAAAAATTCTGAAAAGCCTTGAATTGTAATAGTAATACATAAGAATATAAAATTATGACCGTTACATATAGTATTGTTAATTTTCTCAAAATGATTCAATTTTAAAATTGATCAAAATCAAAACCAACATTTTTTTGGTAATACAAAAATTTGATTTAATTCAATGATTTTGAATAGTTTTAAATTAATAATTGTTTTTATGAGCTTGTATTTGTTTTAAAATAGAAATTTCTAAAATTTTGTTCTTTTTTTTTCTTTTTTTCATTTTTGCTAAATTCCAATCAAGCATTATCAAATACACCACGAAATAACCAAAGGTATTTTGTGATTAATTTTATTTTAAAAAAATTCTATAAATAATTTTATTAATTTTAATTTATTAAATTAAAAATAACTTTGATCTAAATATTAAAAAACAAAAATTCATTTTTGTAATTGTTGATGTAAATTGTTTCGTAGTTATTACATATACATACATATGTACGTATGTACGTTTATATTCAAATTACCAACATAAATTCATACATACATGAGTGTGTAGTTTTAGGAATCGCTTCAATTCAAATGCATGTACATGTTTGTATCATGGGAAATTTTTGATATTAATTCTATATTGTTGTGCTCTATGTTATGTATATGTACATATATGTATGTGTATTTCGACGTAATAGAATTTGTTGTCTATTAGCTACCGTTAAAAAATTTTATCATTGAGCCGTTTTGAAAGTGAGGTAAGTCAAAAATTTTCAAAATCTAGATTTTCATATGGCGTGATTCGCATTCCGAGGCTATGTCCTTTGATATTCGAACGAAGTTTATATGAAAATTGCGTATTTTAAAGAATGCGCCTTTTTTTCTGAAGGTTTGCAGGGATTAATACTAGCATAAAATTTAAAATATCTGAGTATTTTAAATTATGAACTTGCTCCATTTTTAAAATCAACGACTCAATTAATCAATGTTATTTTATCTCAATATGATTTTTACATGTTATAAAAGAGTACATAGCATGTGTACTTTTACTAGAATTTCTAATTTTTCAAAGAATTTCGTTGTCCCAATTAAATTACCGAAATAATTTATGTTATAATTTTTGAATAAAAATATTAAATTGCTGAATACATCAACAATCAATATTTTCACAAAATTTATTCAAAAAAAAAAAAAATAAAAATAACTACTTTATTTTCATTTTCCTTCCACGGAGGGCGAAAGCCTCCACAAAAGCTTTTCATCTGATCCTATTTTCTGCCACAAAAAATTTATATAAATATGAATTTTGTTTCTAGAATAAAATATTTTTGAGTCAAATTGATTTTACATTGGAACAAAATTTTCCCATGTATGATATGTTTGTTAGTAATTTATAGAATTAAAATTATTTAAATTAGCAAATATTAGCTGAAAAATATAATATAATTTTTAATTAATTGTAATTTTTTTTTAAAATGTACTTTATAAATTTTTAATTAGAATTATCTTAAAAAATGCAATTAAAATAAAAGGGATTTCTTTTGAAGTGAATGTAAAAGCCATAATAGAATATGTATGTATATGTAGGCGTATGAAATTTTTATGTGAGTCTATTTTAAAAGTTATTTACTTAATACAGTTGATTTTCTTATTTTATTGCTCGGTTTCGATATTTCACCATTAATAAGTACCTACTCTACAATTATGAATATAATTGAAATTAAAAAAAAAAGTTGATGAAAATCTGTTACATATTATACCTATGATTATATGAAATGATTAAAACAAAAGTTACGAACTAATTAAAAAATTTATTTAAAATGTTTATTAAGAAAATTAAAAGGGATATCAATTTTTCAAAAATACTTTAAATAAATACCATGATGAATACATGATATACATATTAAAAAGGAAGATCATGATTATGTAAAATTTGTTGATGCTTAAATCCTGCACAAATTTCCATAAAATTTATTCAGCTTATATATGCATCACAAACACTATATATGTACATATATTTTACATGCACATACAAATATATTATATAAGAATATCTATATATTTGTGTTCACGAAATGAAATTTGTATTACGTGTTTTCGATGTACATACTATATATACAAATATGCGAGTATATACGTATACTATATAACACAAATATAAAAAAAAAATTTAAATTTTTACACTGAATAAAGAGTTTTCTTTTAAATAAACTTTCAACAGTAAAATGATTTTCATGAAAAGTAAATCAGAAATAGAAAGAAAAAACGAGTGATAAAAAAAAAATGAAATGAAATATAAGTACTTTATACAAGCGTAAAAAAACTTAATTTCTTTAACTACTTGAATATATCCTATGTAGGTATTCAGTTTGTATTTATGTTCATCGATATGTACGTATACATGAATTACTAAAAGTGTTAGATATTTTTATATGAAAAAGGATATGAACAATGAGATTTGATGCACATTTATTTTTACATTTTATAAAAAAAAAAAAAAAAAAAAAAAAAACTAAAACTAAAAAAACACAAATTCAATGTAAAACAAATTTCATAAGCATTACTGTGTATATCTGTGTACATGTGCACGTACAGTATTTGTGTAGATATGTTTTTACATATACAATATATATACTTACGTACATATGTATGTATGTATCAATGGAAATTGATAGATTTTTTTTTTTAACAATGAAAAATATTTGTTGTTACCACTATGTGTTGTTTGACTATAGGATATATTACTAAAAATTAAACTATACGAATAGCACAATTTTTACACTCAATATTTATATGTACGTACAGTATTTTATTACATTTATGTGCAAAAAATGTGTTTTTTACGGAAAAAGATAATGTCAGAAACTGATTTAGAATACCTATAATAAAATTGTACATATATGGTTTGAATTGTTTTTCTCGTTCATTTATACAAAACTATTACATGCATACATATGTATAATGTTAGGTTAGATCCATACCATAGAAGGAAAAGCAAAAAAAAAGTTACGTATATAGAAATATGTACATAAATGCATTACACTTTCACATACTTATGTATGTGTACGTTTCAATATCAAAAGCTTTAAAACGTATTAAATATAATTGCATATTGCATTTTGTACATACATACATGTAGTGTTCACCAACACAAAAAATAAGAATTTTTCACATAGATATAAAACATGTATATATATTCGCGGATGCATCTCAGTCGGGGATTGAACTGATTAATGAAAGTTTTACGTTAGATTTGACATGGATAAATTATAGCCGTTTAAAGCTTTACTATAATATATTTGTCTGCGTACAGTTTGGTACGCTATATAAAATATAAACATATGACTATAAAAATGTATAGGTAGGTAACAAAATTTTTGCCCAGAAATAGTATGCATATGTACGAACTCTCTTGTCCATATACACCACATATATGTATGTGTATACGTACATATACATACTCGTATGTACATATATGTATGTAGGTAATTGTTATTAAATGTAATGACCTCAAGTCAAAGTTTATTATATACATATGTATGTACATATATTGTATACATAGTATGTATGTATATGCATATAAGAAAAATGAATGGTAATGCTGATGATTGCAACCTCTTTTATGGTGTATTTACTTAAAAAGGGTTGAACAAAGTACCGAAAACAAAAAAGGCAAAAAAAAAATTGTTTTTATAGGTGCTAAAATTGTGATTATTTTAAGGAATTTACTCAAGTATTTCTTTGAAGTTGATTTGAAATAACCTTTCATTAATTCAAATTTAGAAAAAAAGGAGTTAAATCCTAGATGTAGTGTATTACAACACTTGACTTGTGTATAAGTATTAGGTATGTGTAAGGGTGAGTTTGTTAAAAAAAAATTTTAGAATGAACTTTTTAATCTACCTTTGTATTTAAATAATTTTGATATGAGCTTTTTTTCGTCATATAGAAGATGTAAGGGAAATTTGGTTACTCAAACTATTGAAACTGTTAGATAAGCAAAATCGTATGTAAGTATGTATGTACGTATCTTTTTTTGTGGTATTTATAGATTCTGAACCAGAAGGGTTTACTGGCACATGACTTTGTATATATTATTGTGGTACGTTGATACATTCATTTATTGCAACATCCACGTGCAAGTATACATGTACATGTATATTTTAATATAATTCGGTGCAAAATATCCAATTTAAATTGATGTTGATCTCTCATGAATTGATGACTTGTGGTCATTTAATTTAAATATGAATGATTTCTGAATTTATTTTTTACAATAAAAAAAGGGTAAAATACTTTCTTGTTAGTCTAGACGTTGATTAAAAATTTGTGTTAACGTACACATCAATGAATTTTCTTTTAACCTTAACTGTTTATGTAATGTGCATACTATTTGTATTTTACAATGTTCAAAAAAGTATAAAAAATGTGTACATAAGTACAATTATGATTTTTAAAAGTTTTGAAACATTACACTTTGAATTAAGTTTTTTGTCCTTATCAAAATCATTTTAAATCGATTCAAATATTGTTTTAGATTCTTTCCCTGAAATTTACCTTTTTTTATACATTATACCTAATTAAGGTATAGAATTACTACATGATGTTATATAAATTGCAACTTTAAACCATCATATGTATTTACAATTTTTATTCATGTACCCACTGCAGATGAGAGCTGGCTTAGGACTCTCCAACAAGCTTTTGTTAATGGAAATCGAATAAGTAACTTGAGAATTATTAACGTTCAGAGTTTAAAAATCTAATTTTGTATGCAAAATAATTAGAAAATTTTGCATCAATTACAAAAGTAAAATATCCTCTATAAATAAAAATCCTGTAGATATCTCTCTAAAACGAAAGTCGAAAAATATGATCATAAGGTAGTCAATGTTTTGCTAGAAACAGTCGAAGCTTCAAGAAAAAAAACCTTAGTGATATTTATTTTTGAACACCCTGCATACAAACTTATGTACAATATGTATATTATTTTCATATGTATTATGAACACATTATAATTTATCCATTCATCATCTTTCGACAATAAGTCTACGAGTCTAAAATATTAAAAACTAAAACATCAAATAGAAGGGTGTGTTGTGCACATATTATACAACAGAGCTTTAAATTATTGTTTGAATTTTCCTTTTTTATTCACGGAATTTTCTTTTTTTAGCTTTTTATTCTCATTTATATCATATCACAAAATAATGTCATTTTTCTTAACATTTCATTTCACTTAGAACTGTTTGGCTAAAATATTGGGAGATATTTTCTTTTCCGTGAACGTTTCTATAATATTTATTTTTTTTTTTATTTTTTTTTTCATTGTACATACATACATGTGTACATACAAATGTTATATATTCTTTCTTTGATAATTCACATGCGTTTTCTTCCGGGATTTGAATTCTATATTCACACAACGGATTAGGGCTAACACATTATGATTTGAATTTATTTATTTATTTTTCATCTTTTCCCATTTTTATTTTAATTTTTTTTTGCTTTCATTATTTTCTTTATTTGCTTTTTTTCTTTATACACTGACTGTTGACGACATTTATTCGATGTACATATGTAAGGGAAAATCCATATACATGTATACATACATATGAATGAGCTTATACATAATAATATGTACATACAAATACGTATTTATGTACAAGTTTTAATATGGAGCATTTTAATGAGTTTTTAAAAGCAACTTAGGGGGTTTTTGATTTAACTTTAATTTAAAGCTACCTTTCAAAGTCATGAGATAAATATACGATATTATAGTATTTCATTTATGAAAGGCATTTATGTAAGTAAATGTATGTACAATATAAAAATGTACACGTGAATATGCAATAGTATATCAACAGCATATGTACTCAGGCACAGTAGAAAATATCAAGGCAAATCGTCTACATAAAAAGGATTTATTTTCATTAGCTTTTTCCCAAGAAGGGAGGGAAAATCAAGATTTCATACTATACAAGCATGTAAAGAATGCATACATAGGTCAAGAACTCCTTTAAAAAAAATATATATTTAAAACAACAAATTTTAGTACAGACATGTATGAATATTTAGTATTTTTTACCTATTTAAATTTAAGTTTAATTGTTAAATTTTTTCATAATTTCGTATTTTTAACTCTAATATCTGGGAAAAAAAATCCATCAAAATTTTGCATTTACAATTTTTAAAGTATCCCTTTTACATACCTTTAAAAAATTTTTGAAAATGTTAAGAAAAAACAACATTTCAAATTACAGATTTTAAATTCTCTTTAAATTTTCTTTATTATTTTATTCTTAAAAATAAATAATACAGTAATAAATATAACTACAATTCCCTTGGATACTACATCTTATGAGGTTTCTTGTCAAAATATAAAAAAAAAATTACGTATAATATATACTTACGGTATGAAACTTTTAGAACTTTTCAGTAAATTCCTTTGCTTTCATCAAAATAAAACTATAAATTATTTAGGTAATTTAATACTAAAAATAATTTTATAATAAAAGAAAGAGAAAAAAAAATTAAAGTATGTATAATAATAAAACGAAGCATGCAATTCAAAAAGTAGATTTAAAAAGTCCCAATGAAACTTTTTCGTTATATAAAGCAGTATAATAAGTTGTTTTCTTTGTTTTGTTTTCGTTTTTTTTGCCGATATAATAAAGTAATTGTTCAAAAAGTACTTAAAACACTTGAATTTACTTCAATTTATTTTATATGATTTTATAAATTTATAAAACTAAAATATAATAAAAAATTTGAAAAAAAAAAAAAAAAAAATCTTAAAACTAGAAGAAAAAAACAACAACTTTGACTTTGACTTTGTATGAGTTATTATTACATATTGAATGTATACGTTTCCTATAACGTACAAGTTAAATGTGTTTATTATAAAAATTCAAGGGTGTTATTAATGAAACTTTCAAGAAAAGACTTTGAAAAGTTTTCTTAGAATAAAAATTAAAGAATCATTATTTTCTTATGATCGTACATATTATAGTGTACATTATTATGTTCTTACATACTTATTTACAGTATGTATGTGTGTAATACCTAGTAATACGGAATTTACATTTAGCAAACAAAAGAAACAAAATAAATAGCCAGTCGTACTGCACGAATCTCAATTAAGTATTTTCATTTATAAATAAGTAAAAATAACAAATTTTTTTATTTTTTTTCTATTAAACATTTATAAAAGAAAAATGAAAAGAATTGGAAAAGTAGAAAAACTATCGAATTGAATTTGTGGCAACGTAAAAAAGTTTTCATAAAATTAACACAATTTTTATCCTGTGAAGTTTTTTTGCTTCGAAAAGAATCTAATCTTCAGTTTGTAAAATGAACGAAATCATTTCTTAAGGAGAAAATATTTTCTTAAAAATCTACATGAAGATACGTTTTGATTACAAATTGAAATCTAATAAAGAATGATAATCTGTATGTGGCTTTGTGTCTTTGTGTCCTGTTATGTACATATGTATTTATACAGCCATACAGGACATAGTAACTTTTAAGTATATGCAGAATGTCCCATTTCAACCTATGTTTGAATATGTTACATTTTTATTTTGAATATTTTAAAAAAGACGCATATACCATTATGAGAAAAAAAAATCTCGTATAGAAAATTTTATACATAGTTATGTTTGATAGCAAATCCAAAACCACGCATATGATACAGGACACCTTGTATAAAAAATATAAATTGATTTCTAGTATGAATCTTAAATGAAATTGCAGTATGTTCGATATAAATATTCGATTGAGGCTAATCGAATTAATTGGTTAATAGTTGATTCTAATTTAGAGCAAAAATTTTATTTAGAATAAATGAACAATACACTTATGTTGGTGTATAAATAAAATTGAGAAAAAGGGATTAGTACAAGTATTTGTGTATGTATTTGTGTGTATACATGTGTATTTAAATTATATGTATACCATTATGTTGTAAACTGTTTGTCATAGAAATACACATATATTACATATGTAGTGTTAAAGTTGAACACACTAGATTATAATCCATGGGAGGAACAAATAAAAAGAAAAGAATAAAAAAGTCAAATCAGTTTTTATGTTAAATTCTTGACAAAGTCGTTTTATTTGTGATTTTATTCGAAAATCCCTTCGATTTTATTTTATTTTAGTTTTTATTTATTTATTTTATTTTTTATTTAGTATTGTAATTAAGGTTAATTGAATAAAATGGAATGATTTAACAAAACCTGATCCATTTAAAACTTTCGATAACGTGTTGCAAAGAAATGTATGTATATTTTTGGATTGAATCGTTTTTTGGATAGTAGTTATGGGAAACATTTCATTTTATTTACAGTCAAAGTTTATTAAAAGTTATTATAGCAATATAATTAAATAACAAGAACAAAAAACCAAATAAAAAAATAAATAAATAAAATAAAATGATATCACTTTATGTACTATGTATCTGTGTTGTGGCACATTGTTTAGTATGAGAAAAAAGAAAATATCAGTTTTTCATTAAGCCATCCAAATGACAGAATATTTTAGTTAGGTATTTTTCTTGATAAGTGTATGTACATATGTGGTACATACATGCACGTACATATGTATATCCTTTAGTATGAAGAGTTTGTATTTTATGCCAAAATCATGGAAAACTTCATATTTAAAGTTTGAGAAAATATTTATTTTTGATATTCATAAAATTTAATAATCCTTGAATTTATCTACATAAATTGACAAATAACTAAAAAGAAAATATATATTGACATAAAAATATGTACTTTATAAATCGAATCTATTTTATTTTTGATATTTTCAAAAATTATTTTACATAAAAACGTTATTAATATAGTACACAAAATGGACACATATGCACGCATTGATTTTATATCCTTTATTATCCTTCATCGACTACAATTATCGTTTTATTAGAAAAAAAAAATATAATTCTGTCAACATAAAATTTTATCTTTAGTTTAGGATTTTCGTATTACATACGTACATATACGTATGTATGTATGTATGTATTTTTCGATTTACTTATTCCAAATATTCAAATTTTTTTTTAAATATATTTTTTTTTTTGCTGGCAAAAGTAATCAAATTGTGAAATGAAAAAGGATTTTGTTCATGAATCAAAGAATTATTTTTTTTATTTTTGTGAAAATTTTTTCACATCACATATTGCTTTGTAAAAATTTTATATGTGATATTATTAGTCAGTTATACTGCCCAAATCTTTCACATGTACATATGTTATACGTATGTATATGGATATAGTTTTTCTATGGGTATTGAAAAGATTGACCATTTATTAAATCGCATTATGTACAATCTTCAATTTATTTGTGTTTTTTTTTTCTCTCGTAAACCTTTCATTCATTCCTATCTAAAATGTTTCTTTACACATACATACATACAAGGATATAAGTTGCTATGAAAGTCAGAAGGTATGTTATTATGTGAAAATATTTATGACCCATAACTTTTAACTTTCATTTCTATGATTTTCATAAGGAGTATTTTTTTTTTCTCTCTGTATTTTTATAAAAATCTTTGTCCTATTAAATAAATTGTACCTTACAAATATTGCATTAATTTTTTTTTTCCTATTTCTTGTCCAAATCATCGAAATACATATCAATATATAATATAAAAACTAAACAATTCTGTGAATGGTAACTGTATTTTATGGATTTATATAAATTGAAAAAAATTCCCTAGTGTGTGCTTGTCTATGAAGGATTATGTGCGTATTAGGGTATCAACTAACACTTACTTTATATGTGTACAGTATATTACAGATTTTTAGTATACATGTACATGTACATGTCATGGAAGTTCGTGCGTGTTTATTGTATTAATTTTTAGATAACCTTTTATGAATGAAATCTGAATTAAGAATTGAAAAAGTACATTTTCTTTTCTTGATATTTTTTCTAAATACTTTATATCTTTTTTTTTTATTGATGTAATTAAATAAAAATGAAAGATTTAATCGGTTAAAAAACAGAAGGCATATCCTTTCGTTTTGCTTTAAAAAAAGTATATATATATTATCTTTTATTTATCATTAAAAGTATAAAAATCTTATCAATTTTCATTTTTAACTTATGCGTTCTACCGTATAATACACATTGTATAAAATTTTATTTTATTTATCC
Organism: Anthrax anthrax; assembly: GCA_963971155.1. Classification (NCBI taxonomy): domain Eukaryota; kingdom Metazoa; phylum Arthropoda; class Insecta; order Diptera; family Bombyliidae; genus Anthrax; species Anthrax anthrax. Next base: position 21,918,294 of record OZ020120.1, read on the forward strand.
TGTATAAAAATGATTACATCTACATACGAGTACGTGTTACACATAATATGTACATATATGTACAAATGAGTATACTGTTTCTGACATTTTATTTACAATCATTTTTATATAATGTAATTATAATTTCAAAATACACATGTGTGTATGCGTGTACTTTTATCCTGTTAGAAATATGAGAATGTTCTCCTAATAAAAACGAAAATATTTTAAAAATATATCCAGTGTTGCCGTTTTTCAAAACTTGAAAGCAGTGTAACACGTTCGAAAAAATCGCTTTTTAAATAAAGTGTCACTTAATAAATAATAAGTGAATAACGTTTATTTCAGTTTGCTTTCGCGATTTTTTTCACTTTCATGTTTCATGTAATCATGTATACTGGTCAGTCACTGGTCTGATGCTGATCTAGTTCTGGTTTACATAGCAATAACAAAAAGCATAGCTCAGTTCAGTCTAGCAGTCTAGTTAGTACTCAGTAGCATAAATGTTAGTTGATTCAGTTGCCTTTTGAACGTAAGGGAAGACGGGTGGTATTGTATAGTGGCTGTTGAATTTTATTTTCATATTTTCAATTTTATTTTCGCATGGAAACAATGGCATACTAAATATTATATTTATTTTATTTTAGAAGGTTAGATTTATACTTCGAAAGCATAAAAAAGTACTCAGAATAACTTCTCCAAATGCGCATTAAACGTGTTCATTTTATCCTCTTGAGGAGAGATCCGAGTTCAAATATTTTTGATAATTTGATGACACGCACATACTATATATATAAAAGATAACTTGTATAATGCACTACGAAAAAGAAGACTTTCAAGCTTTTAAAGAAGGCTTCAATGTTATTATTTCGTTCAAGTACAAAAGTAATTTATTTAACTCTAAAAACAAATTTTGTTTGTGATTCTTATTTCGTTTTGATTTTCTTTTTAAACAAATCATATAAAACAATTGAATTAAAGGAATAAATTTTATTTAGAAATATTTGTTTGTTTTTGTTCAAAATATAAACGTATGTACGTGTAATAAACCAGTCTGTGTATTATATTGTTTTGATTACATCATTGTGTATATTAAAAATTGCAATTATTCTTCTATTTTAAAATAATAAAATTTTATTATGTTTTCCTTACATGTTTACTACTTTCCATTTTGTCTTTTTATATTGAAAAAAAAAAATTATTGTTTATTTATTTAATCTTTTTTTGAATTTTATCATCAAAATATTTTCATAATTTTATTGCAATTTATTTTTATACAAACTTTACATAAGTCGAAAATAAATAAATAAACAAAATATTCGAGTAATCATTTTTTTATTTTTTATTGGGAAATTTCGAGTTTATTTATTTTACAACAATTTTAAATTCACGTACGTAAAAAAAAGAGTGTAAATGTTTATCATATATTTTGTGTATACACATTTACATATGAAGAAATTTTTTCTTCAAATTTAACATGAAATATTAATGTAAACAAAATAAAAATATTCATATACTGTATTTATTTATCTTATTAAAATTTATGATGTTTGCTTATTTGCATTTATTTCAAGACAAAAAAAAAACAAACATAACTCATATATTAGTGTATTTGAACATTTTCATTTATAGATTGCAATAAAATAATATGACAACGAATAATTGTTCATTTTAAATTTTATAATGAGTTACAATTGATTGTACGTGGAAACCTTTAAAAGATCATGGAAAAGGACATTTTTTACTGTATTCTTATAGCAAAATTTATTTTTAATTTTTTAAAAAAATTTCTGTCCTTTTTGGACATTTCATCAAATTTTATTTTTACGCAAAAATACATGCATTTAAATTTCAAATTTTTATGAGAAAATATTGATTTTATAGTGTGCTCTTTATTTTCACCATACAATTATGGAAATTTTGCTTGAATTGCATTTTTTTGCTGTTGTTGTTGTTTTAATGTATGACAATGACTATTGGTATGTAAAATCAAGAGATATTATTACGAATTACACGGATGTATTTTATATTCAACATTTAAAAGTTCGATATTTGTCGTGTTTTTTGTTTTTTTTTTTTTCGTTGGAAAATATGTAAATTTAAGTACCGAAGCATGTAACAGGAACAGGAATGCACTTTAAACACTTTTAATACTTGAAATTGCAAATGTAATGCTCCAACCATTGAGAAGGAAAAGATGTCCTTTTTTGATTATTTTATTTTTTTTTCTTTTTGTTCTTTTTTTAAATTTAAATAAAAAACTGCAAAATTATTCTACGCTAGTAAAGGTGAATATAAATTTAGAAGAAATTGATGTACACACATTTTGAAAAAATCATTTTAGCAAAATAAGTTACCGCAAGTTGTGTAACTTATACAACACAATATACATATGTATATGTACGTATATACACATGCATGTAAAATAGTGAGTGTTTAAAGATTTTGAACTTCAAAAAAAATTCGTTTTAAATTAATTTAAAATTGATACATTGAAAATTATATCATTGTTTGTCGTAAAAAGTTTAAACAAAAAAAAAAAAAAGAAAAAATTGAAAAAGACGTTATTATAGACATTTATTCTTTTTCTGGAAATATTGTACGTGTTCACATGTACATACATTATTTTCAAAATTTTCACCTTTAAATATTTTATATTTTCACATTATTTTACAATTTTGTTATATTTTCTTGTACTGATTTTTAGATAAATTCATTTATCTATCCATCATTTTATGAACATTAGTATACATCATTTTATGACGTATGTAGATACATCTGATGTATGATGACGACTTACATATATATTCATTTCCTTTACACTCCATTAAATTTAATGGATTTTACATTTGTTTTAATACGTTTTCCTTTGTAATATTAGAGTCATTTTTATAATTTAAAAAAAATTTTTTTTAAATAACAATGTTCGTTATTTTTTATTCTTTTTCATTTATTATTCTTCCTTTTGTATTTTTAACGTGAAAAAACGAATTCAAAATAATTTTGAATTATGTACAAATTCTCATAATATAATTTTCAAAAGAATTAATAAGGGAAATAGAGAAATATACGTAAATATTTTGCAACATTCGTTGTATTGTAAACATTTCTATATATATAAAAATATTACATGTATGTATAGATACACTCATATATTAACGAATGCAAATGTTTTGAATATAAATAAAATTATATACGTGAAAATTTATTATTTATTTTATATGAAAACATTACCCTTAAGGAAAAATTTATGCTAAATATTATTATAAAAATAAATTCAAATTAGAAAAACAAAAATTTTTTGTACTACAGCTTTTGTATAAATAAAGAAAAATTGAGCATTCAAAACATCCTTTTATTTACATAGATAAGTATTTACAAAAACTGTATTCACTATTTTGAAATGACCCATTTTCTAGGAGAAAAAAAAAAAACAAACACACACACAGGAAGAATAATTCAAAACAAACGTTAAAATATTATTTAACTAAATAGTTTTGAATTTAAGATTATATTAAAATGTATACATACATACATATATGTATGATCATGTATACATGCATTTGTATATGAATGTATGTTAATAATTTTTTAGTTTTATAGAAGCCAAACATAAAATAACAAATGAGCTAAAATTAAAATGCCTTTAGGAGTAAAAAAGTTTTTTAAATAACTTCTTTTTTTTTAAATATAAAATTTATTTTGAAATGGTATACTATAAAATAAGGTGTTCTTTAAATATGAATTTTCACGCTGGAATTTTGTTTAAAAGTGTTATAAATTTAATTAAAAAAAAAAAAAATTAAAAAAGATATTTTTTTACAAAGTTCTCTTCTGATTACCAACGATTAAAAATTGTTCATAAAAACTTTAAACAAGAGTAAAAAATAACGAAATTAAATAAAAAATTGGCTCAAAAAAAGTAACTGATTTGATGGAAAATATATGTGAAAATTTTTTGTAATTACACAAAAAAGGTTTTTAAAAATTTTCAATTATGTATTTATATTGATAAGTAGTAAAATGGTAAATTTATTCAAATAGTTCGTCAAAGTTTAAAAAAAGACAAACAAAATGTGTAAAGCAAAATTGTTAAAAATTGTTCATACATCCAAAAATATTTTTAATTTGTATCTGAAAGTTAAATGAAATTTTTAATGATTTTTAATAATCAATTGAATAATTATTGCCAACGACCAAAATTTGCATATTTGCATTTTTAAAATGTAAATTTGATAATTATGTAAAAAACACAAAATGTGGTAACTATCATTATGCTATTTGTCTATTCGCACATGAAAAAATAGTCCTAAAATCTATACAATAATTAATGAACCAGTTCAAAATATAGTATCGGTTTCAACATCGATTTTACATTTTGTTTAATTATTTAATAATTGCAAATATAAAGTATTGTAACTGCAATATGAATGTACGTGTGTATAAATAGGATTATGATAGGTTTTTCTGAGACAAGCGAAAAAATAGAGTAGTGGGGGTAGATATTCATATTGTTTGGACATTATTTTTGCGTAAGATTTTATAACTCAGGATGAACCGTTGTTGATATTTAATACAAAACTTTACGAAAAGTACGAAATTTATGAAATTTTGGCCCTTTAAAGAAGTATTATTCAGGATAAGTAAACTTAAACTACTATTCAGAATACCGTGACTAATATTTCAAGAGTTGTTCAAGATAAAATGTGAAATTAGTGAAATTTTGATGATTTTTTTGACAACATTTTGGTGATATCTGAAAACACTACTGTCTGAAATGGTCTTTATAATCCAAAAATAAAATCTATATTGTTTTCCTTTCAAGTCTCTTTTTTATTTAAAAAAGCTATTTTTCATTGTTTTTTCTAGTAACGCTCAAAGAAATGATGTATATATTCGTATTTTATTATGTACTACTTTTAATTTATTCGTAAAATAAAAAAGGGATTTTATGTCGAAATTTTCATTTTTAAATTATAAGATAGAATAAATCTTTTTTTGTTAAAAATTTTTTATCAAAATCCTTTCGTATGTCGTATTTATGTATAGAAATTTAAAAAAAAATTTTTTTTATTGTACATATGTATTTCTGTACAAATTAAGTTAGAAAATTTTATCACATGGAATTTTTTGCAATTATGTTTTATTTTTTCTTAAATAAATTAACATAGTTATCGTTCACATAACATGCATATTTCAATTTAAAATTATATTCACACATATGTATATATACATATGCATGTATGTATATGTATTAATATGAATTTTTCATATTAGTGGGCTTAAGACTGTATATAATCTCGTTTCTCACATTATTATATTCTTATCAGTTAATGTTCACATAGATCCATATTTTATGAAGTATGAAAGAATTTTTATAAAGAATTAAGCTAAAAGTTGGAATTTATTTAAAATTTTTTTATTTTTATTTTTATTTTATTTTTTATTTTTTCAAATTTCTAGTTTATCGTTAATGCTTTTTTAATTTTCCTAGAAGCGTTCTAGTTTAAATCCAAAAAAATTCATTTGATTTTTATTCTATACTATATTTATGCATATGCTAACTTTGTCTTTTTAAAAGAAAAAAATTTTTGATAATATTTCCATTAGCATGATTTATGCTTATTTGAAAGCGTAACGATGTATTATGTAATTTCATGCTATTATCCTGTATGTGTACGTGAAAATGTATTATATACATGTGAATATGTTTACGAATGTATTAAGGATGATTGTATATATTTAAAAATTACATATATGTATAACCCGTAAGTTTTAGGCTTTAGACATTTAATCAAGGGAAAATATCAGTATGGCGACTACCGATATGCAAATAATGACCTCGTAGAATGGCGTAAACATTTTCTGCTCCTATTTTTTTCTTTTTTTAAATAAAATATACACACATACATATGTATGTGCATAAGTATATTATGAATTCGTATACGGCATTTACATTATAAGTATACAATAATTATATATGTATGTACATACATAAGTATATTCTTTTTAGAGTTTATATTCCTTCAATCGAATATTAAGTTATTACATGCATACATACATACATATATACAATATTGGAAAGCAGCCATCAAATACAGTACTCAGTGTTATTACGATGATGATAATAATGATGATAATAATGACGATGGCAATGTAATGTGTGTAATATGATCATATATACAGAATATATTAACATACATATATAATATAGAACAGCAGTAGAATATGTATGTACATATGTACATATGTACATACACATTAAGATCCTTTTCTGAAACATATGTATGTTCATATATGGATAATTTTAATATACACATAATATAGACTTTTGAAATACAGGGCAATACTTACGCGAATAATTTCAGATGGAAAATAATTGCTTATTATGTAGTTTATCGAGATTTCGAGTACACGATGAGAGTTAATTCGTATCAATACGTACACATTTTACACACTCAATGCACATAAGCATTATATGGATTATCATTGATGTTAAGGGTGTTTACCTTTTTTCTAAAGTTCGATTTCATTTATTATTAAAGTAGGTATTTTCCATTTTTATTCGTTGTAATATATGTGAAAGTAGAAAAAAAAATGAAAACCGTTTATTTTAAATCCTTTATTATATCAACAGGAGCTATTTAAGGACGTAAAAAAATTAATAGAGTATAACCATATACGTATAACTGTAATAGAATGCAGTATACCGTGCATTATAACTATTATGAAAAATGCAAAAAAAAAGCTCATCACGTGAATTTCAATTTTTCTTCTGTAAAAGAATCTGCAGTTTATTATTATGAAGTAAAAAACTGCAAAACGATAACGATTCAGTTCAAGATATGTAATGCATTTTTTCTTATGCACACGAATTAACTGGCACATGAAACAGAACCTATTTAGTTTACTCATGTTTAATTTTATACACGTTACATGGAATAATTTGAAAAAAAAAATGGCCGTTATATTACATAACAAGGTGGTTCTAAGTTACATTAAATTTTATTTAACCTTTATAGAAAATAATAAAGAATGATTCATGTTTTGAAATTTCTCAGATCTAATATTATTGGCGTCTGAAATTAATGTAGACTAAATTTCTGAATAATTAGCCTATAGTGAAGAAATAGAAGAAGGTGGAAGTTAAACACATGATATGAAGTTTTCATAAATAATGAAAAATGTCGGTTACGTATAAAAAATTTACAAAATTATTGCTTCTGCCTAAAATAATCTCATCATAAGGATAAAATCAACTTATGATCCTTTTTCGGAATTTTAGCTCGTTTTGCTATTATCTCCTTTACGACACATTTAAATCAACTAAAACTTTAATAAATTTCGATGAATTAAATTTAGTTAAATAAAATTAGTTCGGTTACATGATACGAATATTAAATATAAATGTATTTTTTTAAATACCATAAGGAAAGAAAAGTAACAAATACAAAAAAGATACTTAGAAGAAAACAGAAATATATGTATTTAGGGATAAGTATAACATTAAAATTATTTCGTTTAGTTTTCAATTTAGTTATCCAAAAAAATTAGATACGTATATACGAGTATAGTCTTTACGTTCATTTATTTTGAGATACAAATTCCATAATTATTTAATATATAGGTATAAATAAATTTAATATTTATGAAAATAAATTTTATGTCATATTTTAGTTAAAAAGCAGTAATTAAATTTTATTTTCTTGAGTAATTGTTTAAATTTTAGAGATTAAAAAACAATTTTATATTTTTAATTACATTCTATATCCATTAATTTATCAAATTGTATATTTATGATTGTTGGACCGAAAATTATCAGTTAGTAAGATAAAGGACAAACAAAAAAGTAAAAGAAAAAATAGAATGTCCCAAACATTTTAAACCATTTATCAAAACATTTAGCGGTTATGTTATATTATTCATGTATGAATTTACTGTAGTTCTTATCTGTTTTTTTGGGATACATTCCAAAATCTAGATTTACAGTGTATGTGTGTGATCTGTATGTGTGTATCTGTATTCGTATACGTAAGTACACAGAGAATACAAAGATATGGAATTCGTTTATGAAAATACGTGCGTGTTTTATTTTTTATTTATTTTTTGTTTTTATTTTTTTATAATCGTCCATATTATGATCCATCATCACCACCCATCGTACATATCTATGTATAGGTATATGCAGTGTTTGCATATAAAACAAAATAATACATTATAATATAAACATATACATACATATAATATATATCCTTTATATGTTCTGCAGTGTTTCAAATTTTTTTAAAAACTGTACAAAATATTATTTAACCATATATAGAAGAACAGCATTTTGATATATGTGCAATGTAAATACATACATACATATGTATACACGTATATGTACAAAAAAAAACAATGATTTTTCTGTGTGTTTAAAGGTGGGAATAATATACAAACACACAGCATAAAGGTCATGCGATATGAAGATATAAAAATGTATTATGGAATAGTGTTTGGAAAATGTATTGTGCGGACTGTATGCAACATACTTCCTTCATGTGCAGGCATTTATATAAAAACAAAAAATAAAATTTATGAACACTTTGTAAAAACGTATGCATCACTAGAATGTACAAACACATATGTACATACATATATGCACATAGTTGAGCTTAAAACTATAAATATATAGTATGTAGATAATATTCATTGTATAGCCTGAGTACATAATACTTTAGCATCCTTTCTACAGCAATACAGTATAGTTGCATGTATATACGCATAAAACTGTATATTTTAAAATATGCACACATATATATATTTTCTTCATAATTTTTTCGCTATTTTCATTTCGTTTACATGTTTTCATTTTTCTTTATTTCCTTTTGAAAAATAGAAAATTTGTCCAGGAAAAAGAAAATTCATTGTATGCAAATGTGTCTACATTGTATACACTACAGCCGTGTGCTTTTAGTACATGTAAAGGACCAGTAGAGTATGAAAAAATATTTAGCAAAGTTAATCTGATTTACTGAATGAATGAATTTTAAGTAACTGGCAAGAGTATTAATTTCCTGTGGGTAAAGTATATAATACGTAAATGATATGTATGCATTGTATTATGAAATGTGCAAATATGTACACAAAATATTCATCGGACTATCCACACATATTATGGTATAAAATGTTGTCTGCCACATATAAAATAATGTTGTAGATAAAAACAATACTGAACATATCTGCATGTATGTATGTATGTAATCAAGTATATACATACATACAGATGTATATAGAAGTACATTTTGAATAAAAACATGAATAAATTCATGATGAAATTTATAATGTTCAAAATGGACCATTTAAATTTATCAAAATAATTTAACCGGTGTTTTATAAATTAAATTTTCATTTTTGTTTTTTTTTTTTTTAAATTATATAAATTAATTTTTATTATTTATTTTTTAATGTATTTTATTATCACTCTTGTGTATTCATATGTGTGCATTTATAAATGAATCAGATTAAACGATCAATGACAAGGTAAATATTGATTTCCAAATTATATGAATATTATAAAATCCATAAAATTTATTTTGGAAATATTTACTTCTACATATCAATATTTTTATGTATACATTGGGCATAGCATAAAAATTAATTGATTATAAATATATAAACACTGTATAAACGGATGAGTTTATTCAATTGTAAAAATGAATTTAAGTATATTTATTTAAAAGAGTACAGATGAAGTGAAATAATTTTCGTGTTGTTTAATAATTTTGTTTATCCCAAAATGTTATTTTTAACCTCGATTACAATTTTATTTTTTATAATCATTTAACAATTATTATACGCACAACAAATTTATCATTTTTGTATATTTACATATTGTATGTGTACCTTTTATTGTTTTTTTATGTTTCATGTTGATATGAACTAATACAATAAATGATTTTTTTTTTATTGTGTTAATACTTTATAACCGAAAATTTAATTTAGAGATATTTGAAAAAAAAATGAAGTTTTGTTTTTTAACTTCCTAATTACAAATACAAAATTTAATGAAAATTTCTGGTTTAAACAAGTAATTTTTTAAGTTTATAAATGAAATGTTCGAAATTATGAATAAAATAATATTCTTGAAATAAGGAGATTTATTTTATTTATTTTTTTTTTAAATATTTTTAATTTTATATTTGTGTTTTTTGTTGAGCAGGAAAAGTCCCATTTACATTAATTTGAAAGTTCCACCTAATTAGGATGAAAATAAATGTAATGGGATAATTATGTACGAACAGTTTACTTGTATGTATGTATGTAAATTTTTTTTTTGTGTGGAACAAAAATTCATTTATTTTAAAAACTATTTAATTCACTATCATTTAAAATTGAAATGTATAAAGTGTAGTTAATACCACAATAATTAAATTATTTAAAAGTTTAATCCTACAAAAGTTTAATTATACAGAACACAGATATACATATATTAAAAAATATAATGTTGTGGAGTTGCAAACAATTTATGGTATTCTTATTATGTTTTGTAATTTAATTTTTCTATTTAACTTTTGTATAAGTACCATAAATACTTATACGTTATTATTTAAATATTTTCACTAAAGACTTTATGGGAGCATGTATGTCTCTTTTCTTCTCTCATAATTTCAAATAAGAGTATTTCACGAGCAGTGTTACCACAATTCTTAAAGTTCTCATGCAGCATGAGATGAATTTTCTAAACATCAATATACAATGATTTAAAATGGTACTAATTTTCGTAATGTCCATAAGGCTTTTAGTGAAAATATTTAAAAAATAAAGTATAGTTTTTCACTTTGAATATAAGTGTACATTTTAAAAAATTTTTTATTTGCATTTTAAAAGCAATAATTAAAATAAATATATTTTTTAAATTGAGTTTTTGTCTATATTCATTAATTTTACTTTGTTATTCTGAATCATTCAAATTTCAAAGGGATTTGATTAATTTTACAAAAATTTAATACATAAATGCTTACATATTAACATATAGTTTACATGTGTGAATTATTTTTATATTACCATTAAAACTATATGGTATAGAACACATGTATAAACATACAGTAAACGTATATGTGAAATTTTAACTGTATGTATTTCCATCGTTAAGAAATATTTTACTTTTATTTCCTTAAAAAAAAAAATCCTAAAAAATGTATCTACATATGTAGTTTACTTGAAACATATAAACCATACATTATGTATATTATACAATATACGCATAATACACGTACATTATAGTACGTGTGTTACACATCAGTTTTTTTTTTCAAAAAAAAATCTCGCAGGAGGTGTTCTTTTAAATTTTTACATGATGACAGTATCGTTTTGTGATGAGAATAAAAGCTTAAATTTTTTTGTATAACAGGCAAATACACACATTTCCTTTTTACTATAGATTTTTTTGTGTATGCTTGCTTATATGTAAGTAAAGAAATAATTTTTTTGTATAATATTTTTGTATAATAACTTGATAATATTTAAACACGATTTATTTTGAATAAATGAAACCCATATAAAAAAATCATTTGTAATTCACACGTATGTATGTACATACATATCAAATTTAAAAATTTTCCTTTTTATTTTATTTTTTATTTTTTATTTTTTTATTATTCGATTTTCATTTTAAGAAAATAAGTGAATAAACAGATTTCCATCCACACGTATGAACATTCATTCAGTTTGATTATACTGATGAGTTTCTATATTTAATAAAAGTACTGAGAATTATGCTAATAATCTACTCAATTCTATAAAAAGCAATTTTTATTTATAAATATAGGTACATATAGGTATATGTATGTATTTGTAATTTTTTATATATGCTTTAATCTTTTAAGAAGCTTTTGTTGAATAAAAACGTGTGCTTCTTTGAAAACATTTTCATAAAAAAAAACGATGAATTAAATTGAATATTTTGTCTGATTTTGAAGAAGTTCATATACATGAATATTATATTAAACACACATTTTTGCAGTACAAACGAATTGAAGAAGTTTATCATAAAAAAAAATAAACCTCTCAATGAATTCGTTTTTCTTTGAATATTTTCTTATAATTTATATAAAATTCAAGTCCTTGAAATTTTATTTTTTTAATATGAACTTTATGCCTTAATAACATTTATTTTCAATGTTTTCTGTTAAAGATATACATACATATGTATTTGTTAAAGTTAAATAGAAACTTAAAGTTAGGTTTGATTTATAGATACACGTAGAAAATAAAAAATACAAAATAGAAAAAAATATTTGACATAATCAAATACCCATCATAGATATCAAATACTGTGACCATCCTAAAAGTAATTAATTTTAAAACTTAATAAAAATAATTTTCTCTTTTATATATTTCATAATTAGTTAATTTTTATGTCAATTAATTATTTAATTAAATTCTTATTCAACGTAAACTTTCGATCTTTTTGTATTCATTCCCGTATTATTTAATCAATATTCTATCATTCTACCATTCTTACTCTGAAATGTCATGTCAGAGTATGACGGTATACGTATGTATAACGTATTTTCATTTTTCGTTATGAACAATTTGTTGAAATGTCATAAATTATGAATTTTAATCTTGTATTAATAACGCTTTTCAAATTTCATTTTAAATTTCATTTTGTATTTTTTTGACAAAAAATGTTATTTTATTTCTAGACTGTTGTTATTTTTTTTATGTACATATATATGTATGTATTTGTATTCGTTCAACAGAAAATTTTTATTTTGAATATTTAAAGAAATTTAGTGACTGAAATAAATTTTTTTTTTTTATTTGAAATATAAAATTTATGCAATAGAAGAAAAAAAAAATGATATAAAAATAGAATTTTAGTGAAAATACAATTTAAAAATTGGTTTCTGTTTTTAAATGGAATATATCCTTTTTTTCCTGAAATTTTGTTTTGCACTAAAATATTCATAGCTACATATATACATACATATGTATTTATACTGATTTTTTTCTTGTGTAGTTTTTATATGAAATACATGTGTGCGTATACGTAAATTTCGTTTTGAATTTTTTTGTTCGAATATTTGTGTATATTTTACAAATTGTTGAAACAGAGACTTTTGAATCTGAGTAATATAATAACGAACAGAACAACTGAAAAAAAAATTTCCTTTTTATATGTATGTATATGCATCGTAAAATGGAAAAAAAGTTGAACAAGTAAAAATCTCTTTAATGTATATGTGTATATTTATGTGTAAAAATAAAATAAAATAAAATATTTAACGTGAATGAATATCGACAACAAAAATAATTTTACACTTACTTTTCACTTTATTTTTTAATTTTATACTCGTACATGTATATAATGATTTTCAAATTTTGTAATTCATTTTATTAAAGTCAGTATTAACGTTTCAAATACAGTAAATTTAATAAGAATGTTCACAATGTTAACCAAAATATCTTGAAATTATTGAACTATGTACAGTAAAGTTGTTAACTTATCAAATTTATTTTATGTATATATTTTATTTCCAGTCATCATAAGTAATGTATTTTTTCAAATATGTACAAATCTGAAAAGTCAAGTAAAAACGGAAATCACCTGACAAATAGTAATTTTTGTGAAAATTTCGTGAAAATTGTAATGTAAACTTTTAAAATTATTTCGATTTACGCAAGTAATCGTAGGTTTATTCATTTGATGTTTTTATGTAGGTATTACAATTTAACACAAAAAAAAAAAAAATATATAAAAAAACATATTCTCTTCATGGTTGCAATCATTTTAAAAATTTTTAATTAAATATAAAAGCTAGCTCATTTATTAAGAGTAATTAATGAGTAAATAGAAGAAAACATTTTTAAATGAAAATGTATATTATGTCATCTAAAATGAATGAACAAAATTATTTTTATATCATTTAATTGTTTATTAAAATAAGATAAAGTTTCATTTTTTTATTACAGTGAATAATGTTATTGAAAGTTGTATACGTACATACGTATATAATAGCATCTTTTTAATTTTTCAACTGAATTAATATAAAAAGATAAAATTACTATTAACAGAGTAGAGGGATCATAACGTATAAATTGTGTAGGTAAGTTATTTATTGAATGAAAGTTATTATAGTATGGTTCTGCATGTATACATATGAATATTTTAATTGCATGCATAATTATAATTTTATATAAAAGTATTCATTAAGAAAAAAATTTTTTTCTATCTTAATATGTTTTTTTTATTTCATTTATTTTTTCAAAAATATGTCAACATGAATATTAAGAAGCAATGTAGTTAAAATCACTCATACTTGTTCTTATTTAAATACCTATACATCAACGACATGTATGAATATAGGTACTGAGGTACATACGTATTGTTTCTAAAGACATCATAGAAAAACACACGAAAATATTCAGTATAATATATACAAATAGACGTGCATATTCATACATTATGTAAGTGTCAATAGGTCTTTGTTTCGTATCCTACATCTATCCAATCAAATAAGTATTTGCAAAGTTTTTTAATTAAATCTTAGCAATTAATTATTTAAAAAAAAATCCCCAAAATTTAAATAATATCCGTGAAAATGAAAAGATAAAATTTAATTTAAATTTTAATAACTTTTACTTTCTCAATTGGTTTTTTGAAAACCAAATAAATCAAGTCTTCGAATCACTTACCATTTGGAATTTGTATCTAATATATAAATTGTACCATGCGACAGATTTCATTTAAATGAATTGGCAAAATCTATGATAAAAAAATCGCAGTTGACGTAATATTGAAAAAGCAAAGGAAAAGGTTTAGTGCAAGAATTAGACTACGGTTACAGAGCACGTTTGCATAATACTGGTATACTGTGGTTATGAATTTACGAATAAAGTTCAATCGTGTGAAATTTTCTAAAATAGTTAATAGACAAGAATTAAGTTTAAAAGCTATGTATGTACATACCTACAATTCATACACTTATAGATGCTAACAGTATTGAAGTAGATAAAACTTTTTAGGATTCTACGATAGATTCTGTAATATATACACTTTTTCCAATACATGAATAACAAGCACAGTAAATAATGTACTATGCTTTATTTATTATTTAAATAGATTATAAAAATAAACGATGATAAAAATTTAATTTTGAAGTATTTGAAGATTTACATTTCATTGAGAACTTTTCAATCCAGAATATAAGAAATAACACAAATACTTAAACTAATTCAAATACTTCTTAATCTAAATATTTTTCTTTTTGTTTTTTAAATATTCAGTTTACATAAAAATTTACAAAGGAGAAAATCTAATTTAAAATTTATGTCACGTATTTCTTAATACATTTCAATTTTAATATAAATAAAAAAAAAAAATGTGAACATATTCAGATATTCATTTTATAATTATAATTTATAATTTTATTCAATATAATTATTTTATTCAACATAATTATAATTCAAATCATATTTAAATTCTATTAATTTAAATTAATTTCAAATATATTATATCCTTGGTTTTTCAAAACATACATTATTAGAGCATATAAATATACTATATGTTATGCCTTAATGCTTTTGTGTACATGTGTTAGTGCACTTGTTTGGAAATAAAATATCACACACACAAACACATCCAAATGTGTATATGCAGTGTATACAATACAGACTTGAAAATAAAATCACATAATTGATCTAATTTTATTGAATTTTCGAATGAATGTATTTTCTTTGTATTTAGTTTAATATACATATTTGAATGTGAATTATGAGCAAAGAATACAAACACGTACATACATGCATACATATGTACATGAATTTGTAATTATTATGCAAATATACAACACAAAAAGTAAATATTTCTTTATTTATTTTATAATAAACTTTGTATATATGCTTATAAATTTATTCAACTGTAATTACAAACGAAATTGTTTAAATAGTAAAACAAAACGAATAAAAATTATTTAATAAAATGGCAAAAATCAATACTTGAATGCGATTATTAACAATCATTAAAATGATATAAAGAAAAAAAATTTTTTATTTTTTTTTTATTTTTCATTTTAAAACAATTTCAATTTGATTATCACGAAATAAAAATACTTTTCCACTTTGTTGTATAAATAAAAATTAAAAAGAATTAAATTATATCTGTATTGTTATTATTCATAATTATTTACGTATGTCCTTTATGTACATATGTATCCTTCTGGTTTTTATACCAGAAATTTATAAACATTTTTTTAAAATAATATCAAAATGATAAATAATACAGTTTATTTACATGTAAATATTTTTTTTTTACCTTTCTTTTCTTGAAAAAAGAAAGAATGGTTTTATCTCATTTTCCGAAAAACACTTTACAAATAAAATAAACAAGAATTGTTTTCTTTCTTAAAAACAAAAAAAAAAAAAAATGAAATTATTTATCTTTGTCTATTAATCAAAATATAATATAATAATATTGTAATTTTTTTAAACATTTTTTCCGGAAATAAACAGTATATAAAATTGTGTGGGTCAAAAAAAAAAAATAATAATAACAATTTTGAATGACTATCATACTGTTATTATTTATTTATTGTGAATAAAAATGAAAACAATTTCAATAATGGAGAAAAATGTGGGATAGAGAAAAAAAAATGAGAATAATGCCATCATTAATAACAAATATTTTCGAAATTTAAACAATTTAATATAACAATTTTTATTGTGCATACATAAATTTCATTTATAAAATTTTTTGAGATATTTTTTTATTTTAACCGAGTACAGTTCATTTATTTAATAAAATAAATAAAATCAATTTTCTTCTTGAAAAATATGGAAAATTATTTATAGATAAAAATTACATAATAATTTATGATATTCGCAATATTTTTTATGTCGTTTTAATTCAAAGTGGTTATTAGTTAAATAATTTTTTTAAATAAATTTATTAACAGTTTTCTTACTCACTATTAATATTAAAATTTAAAATTCTGTGTTCCATTATATATGTATAAACTAAAAATGGAATGTGTACATACGTTATATGTGCATAGAAAAATAAACCTATCATGCAAAATACATAAAATGTACTGATGTTAAGTTTTTATATCCCTAAATCACTTTTAAACGAGAGAAGAAAGATCACGAAATTTTTCGAATAACTCTTTTTACAAAAGAATTTTCCAACTTGAATATCATATTATCTACAGGGTATCTTATCATGCTATTGGAATTAAATTAAAAACCAAGGCCCCTTTTTTAATTACAAAGCGTTTATTGTCCTCTTTGGACTTTTTGGTGATTATAATTTTTATTTGTATTTACAGAATATTTACAAACTTCAGTAATTTAAAGACTTACAACATTTTTATCTGTCTTAATTTCTGTTCCTTTTTAAATAAATAAAATTTTAATTAATTAAATGCATCATAAAAAAAAAATACTACATCATAATCCAATGTAAACTTAAAGAATAAGATAAATATTTCAATGTTCTACAAAATCATTTTATGGATGTAAAACATTTTTCAATAACAACATAAAAAAAAAAACCATTGAAAATGTTTTTTGTTATATTTTATAAAAATTAAAGTTTTATGTTATTTTTTTGTTCTAATCCTTAAAGGAAGAAAAATTTTAAATATACGTATAACTTTTATAAATACGCAATACACATCTGAATTTACATTAAAAAGAAAATGAATAAAATTTAAAACAAAAATAATATCAAGAGTTGCATTAAATTAGGTTCGACTGTCAATGTATTGTACTGTATTCTGTATATGAGTGTCAATAAAATAGATATGTATGTATACATATATTATTAGTACAATTTGTATGTGTATATGAAATTTCGTGTTTTGAATTTATATATTCCATTTAACAGAGAAGTGATACTTGACAGATCTTTCTTTATGCATATGTATTGTACATTATGCATATTATGTAAATGAATTTCATGCTAGACTGTTTTAACATACATATTTTTTAATTGTACCTATATACTTATGTGCATACATATATAAGTATGTAATACAAAAATAACACACATCAAAATACTCATACGTACATAATTGTGTTATACATATATATACATATATACAATACGTACAATATATATGTACATATGTATGTGGTATCCCATATGTATGTGAATAAAGGAATTAAATAATATGTTGAATTTAGTCTATAAGTTGATGAACATGTTCATATGCAAATTGTACGGAAAAACTATGAAATTTACATAAGCCTAAAATTTGTTTAAATTTCAAAAAAAAAAAAAAACGAATTTATTTAAATACATTAACACAAGCGTCCTTGATACTTTACGTTATATGTATGCATATATGTACATACATATGTAATATTTATGTAATTATATCGTATATATGCATTGTATGTTCGTACGGTAATATATTTTTATGTTTATGTAGACTGCATAAAGAGTATTGTTTAAAAGTATAAAATAATGCATATTAATTCATAAGACTATATATTGTGAACATTACACATGCACAGTTTTTAAACTGAAATACATATTAAAAACTATAAATATACATATTTACAACTATGATATCAAATTTGCGGAATAAAAATAAATTTTTAATTATTGGAAAATATCTTAATAAGGCATCAATTAATATCTTCTTATTCTTACATGTAAATGAATATTTGCACTATGTACATACATACATATGTATGTTATATACAATCTACATATATAAATAAAACTTTTCTTGTTATCGTGAAAATAATAAATTTTAGAATTTGTCTACTAAAAATGAATACTTCAAACTAAAAATATAAATTTTTTGAGATGCTGGTAGTTGTAATGTAAACATCATTATACAAGATAAAAAAAGATACATAAATAGCACAAAATTTTATATGGCATATAAATGATGAAAAATTCTTATATAGAAAATGTGTTCCTTTATTTTATATGTGTTACACGTAAAATATATTTAGAATAAAAATGAATAAAAAACTAACATATTATTTGTATACATAATACGTGTACATAGACATAGATGTATAGATAGAAAAAAAAAATCTTGTGGAGAAAAACACTTTTTCATAAAACTTAAAAGAATTGAATATGTTTATAAGCATAGATTTAGATACACATGTATGATTCATAGCAATATACCTTTTTTCTAGTATTCATGTATGTACATTTTCCAGAAGATGGCAAATATACGGGAAAATAGTCCCACACTTAAATATTAAAAATTTGTTTACTTGTAAACATTTACGATAAGAGCCAAAAGGTAAAGAATACATATGTATGTGGTATGTAGATCATACCATTTAATAAAGTAATATTGATTTTAGATCCACATACATCCAAATAAATTTAACGTACGTGCATGCACATTTAAATTGGTACATGGTGATATCTTTTAATACTACAGGATATTTTCCATTTTATTTACGTGAAAATAAATATTTAAGTTTTTTGTATGATACATACATATATATGTAAATATTACTTTTTCCTTTCCCTTTCTGTGTGAGCCAAAGCCTACTAAATCTTACGTACTATGTATAATGAAAGAAATATCTCATAAATAATTTTTAATTTTTCTATGCCTTCATAATTTTCTTTTTCTTAATTAAATTTTCTTTCTTCTATAATTTTAATGATCTGCATAATGCATTATAGATTGTTGATATTTTTGAACATAATTTACATTTATGTACATATTTACAACAAATAGGTATGTATATACATACATATTTATGTATATGAATTCTGGTGTTTTATATTGTAATTAATTTATTTTCTGAAAAACCTACCACTGCAAAAATGAATAAATTTAGATAACTTTTTACCATCGTAAAAGCATTAAGTACTTAAAATATAAAATCTATAAAGTAATTAAACAGGAATATGCAGACCGTTAAACTTTTATTCATAATGTGCAGATGTACTTATATGCATGCACATGCATATACATAGATACATACGTATAAGTATCAATGAGAAAAATATATAAACTCACACGAATAATTTACACTCTATTCATTCACATACATTAAAAAAAGACACAAGAATTTATTACATAATAAAGCCTAAAATATGTACATTTATTGATGATTGTAGTGTATAATAAAATTTTTTGTTGTTTATACCATTTTTCATATTTGAGGAAGTGTAAGCTAAATTACCGAGAAGTGTATTGGTATGTTAAAAAGGAGACCATCATCACACCACTGCCTATACCAAAAAATACTATAGTAATGTGTGCAGTTTTCTAAAGATAATAAAATATAATGTATGTACATCTGTAAATATATATAAATATGATATGAGCTGCTTTTCAATATGTACTTACATATCATATTAAAATACTTATCCTTTTAATGCACTCATTTTATTCATTTCTTATGAACATACTACCAAAGAGAATAATGCTGCTAATCTAATTTTTGTGTACTCATGAAAAATGAAATTTACCAAGAAAATCAACACGATAAAGTAAATCCTGAATATATGCAAAGATGACACACTCCTATGTATGTATTACATGTCCATATATGCATACGTATGCAACTGTATACACATATTTAAATAATATGTTTTTATGTACATACATATATACAACACATTTACACATTACAATAAAATAATGAAAATAATAGCCAAGATATATGTACTTTGTTAACCAAGGGATTACGTGTTCTCAATTTTGAGATTTTGTGAATGCAATTAATTGATAAAAGTTATAGCATTTGCAAATGTAAATAATATACGTATATACTATATGATATATACTATATAGTTGCATAAGGAAAAACCTCATATATAGCAAACAAATCCACATGTGGATAAGTTTTTATGTTATACAAAATTTATGTTTGGTAAATTCGATTAAAACAAAAAACAAAGTTCAATTCAATGTTAGTACAGTGTACATACAAGATTTCGAAATCATATCATTCCATTTAAGTAAGTACCTATGTACAATTTTATGTGTAAACAGAAGTGTTTTTGCAAATGTAACCAAGTTTTGTAAAAAAAAAGAACAGTATGTAATTATTTTTTGCAATGTTTTTTGTAAGTTGAAACTTTTTTTAAAAAAGTTCAGTGATATTTAAAGTAAATTTATTTTGGTCTGAATTTTATACAATAGAATGTATATAGATAACGCAAAATATATAGATTTTTTCTTTCGATATTATAAGAGTTTGAAATGGATTTGGCTCAAATCTTCAATTAAATTACTTTTATTTTTGATCATCAAGTTAACAATGAATTGAAAAACAAACGCTTTACTAAGGCTAAACCATTTTAATTTTCCAATTTTATACATTTTGATATTCCTGAATAAGAATATCGAACGTTTTCAAAATTAAAATAATTTAGAAATTTTAAAATATCAATGTTGAACCAGCATAACCTGAGACAAAGTGGCTGTTAGAAGTAAAAGAATATGAGAAATGCACAGGATCATACAGAATTTTGCAGTCCTTAGAAGAACAAATTCAAAATATGTACATAGAATTTGGTGAATAATTGAAAACTTGTAATTACATGTATATGCTTTTTATTTCAATCGAAAATTAGAGCAATTGGAGTAAATGGATAGTACATATGTACATGGATTATAGGATTTTAATAAATACACATCTAAAAATAAAGTAAACCAACTTTAAAACAATATTCTGTTTACATACAATACTCGTATGTGCATAAATTATATGCTTACATTTTGTGTTTTTGTAGATATAAACAACACCCCTGAATAATACATTTGATTCTACACAGAGTGAACTGGTGTACATATAGCAGTTTACCTAAGTACCTACACATACGTACATTGTAAACATGTTAACACAAATTATACAAATTAAAAATTGTGTATGCACAAACTACAATTTTTTGAATTTTTACGTAAACACTTTGATAAATTAAAATGTGTGTTTTTGTTTTTTTAAATCTGATAATGTAATTGAAAAAATTTAACACTTCTAATAAAAAAAAATTGGCAAAGTAGAATAAGAGAAAATCCATGTATCATGTATAATTATGAATTGATTATTAAATTAGCAAAAATGATTTATGTACATTTATTACAATGTTAAAACAAATGGGTTCTAATTGTTTGATTATGTAATTAAAACCAAAAAATTCAATTTGATTAAATTAATTGAATTATTTTTACATACATATCTGTATGTACATGTAATGGAAATGCTACTTTTCATATACATACAAATGAAATATGTAAAATGTCGTAAAGTAATTTAATTAAAAAATGATATAACAATTAGCAAAGTGACAAATCAATTTAATGTGTAATGTAATGCCTTTCATAATTTTAATTGACAATGTATCGGATATGTGGTTTACAATTTTTTGACATGTACTGTAAGTAAAAATTAAAAATTTTAGCTTTAATATTTGTAATAATTTTCTAAAGTAAAATTTTCTGTTTTTCCTGAATTTTCCAATTATAATTATACTTACAATTTTTTGCCAAATAAGGGTTTATAAACTTCAAAAACTTGAATTAACATTTCATAAGATGTGCATGTAGATGTAAGAAATGTTTTCAAACAGTAAATGAATAATATTGTACACATAAAATAGCAATTCACCAACAAAAACGGAAATCTTAAACTTTTTAATAAAATAGAAAAGACAGAAGTATGAAGAAATCGTTTTAATTATGAATGCAAATAGACCAAAATCTAATTTCCTTTTATTGAGGAGAAGAAAATTGCGTGGATGTATAATTGTGATTTTGTTGTTTTTTTTTTTTATATTGTATGTGGCTGTTACGTGCCATACACGTGTAAAGAGTTTCATTGCTTTTTCTTATTTTCATTTAGTTTTTTTCTACTTTTATTATATTGCTTTAATTTTTTTTCCCTTGTCCATAATTTTGCATTTATGTGAAATTGTTATACTCTTATGATGTCCTAGTGAAGCTACAGTAAAATTCCTTTTTAACAATGAAAAAAAAAAACTAAACCTATCCGTTATTTTAAGGGGATTATGTATATGCTCTGTTTTTCTTCTCGTATTCACACATACACTAGTTAAGATGTATTATTACAAAGAAAAATTCATTTTCATTTTGGACATGTCGTGAAAAGATAAATGACTATTGTTTTATTTTTTATTTTTCATGCATAAAATCTGAATGTAAACTAATATAATAATATATATTCGTATACATTTGCCTTGTTTTTGTGTGTGTACCACACTGCTTGGTTTTTATTTTCTTCATAAAATGAATTCGAAAACCGTGTATACGTACATGAATATTATGTAGATGTAGAAATATAGTAAGAATAGGAATATTAGACATGTTATTTGAATATAGCTACATATATATGTATGTACATATGTATGCATGTGTATAATATAATTTATATATGTGATGTTCATTGTGTGTATATTGCACACTTATGTACGACCAACTTACGACATACATTGTAACCTTTCTATGGAGTCATTTTCACCAAGAGAAAAACGAAAAAGAAAAACGGAAGGAATAAACTACACAACCCACTCAATACAATAGTACTCGTATGAAAATGAATATAAGAATCATATAAAATTCAGGTAGTTGTTATACCAAGAATCAAATTTCTTATGGCTCTTTATAGATCGTCACTTTAAACGTATATGTACTTTCTTATTTTATATACTGAATTCTTTCAAGTTGTCATTGTTTGTATTTGTGTGCAATATTACAAAAAAGGATATGAAGCTCTATAAAACTTCATGAATAAGCTATACATATGTATGTATGTATGTACGTATTTGTATGCAATTTAGTACATGTGTTCCTAGAACCTACATTAAGTTTATAAGGCTTTTCTTATCAAATACAAATAATGTGTACAATAGTGCAATTCTATTTTATCGTTACGATGTATGTACATACATTAACGTGACTGTATTGAGTTACAGTATTACTCTATAGCTATTATATTTACAATACACATTCATTTTCTTGTCAGCATGTAGTAGCAACACCTTTAAATCGAGGAAAAATATTTGCTTTTTTATCATGAGAATGAAATAACATACATTTTTTATTTTGAGTTTTTTTTTTTTAGCATACACATAATATAGACAAGCATGTATGTAAATTAAATATGTAAACATACAGCGTGCATTCTTTTCTACAATGACAATAATTTCAACTTAAATGTACGTCACTTTTATTCAAACTAGAAACATAAAAGTATGTTAGGTCCTTTGTGGCTTTTTGAAAACTGAAACCTTATAGTCATGTCTGATATCCTTAATGTTTATATGATGTATATATTTACATGCACATATCCTTATTGTGCATATTGCATGTTTATATTTTACAGATAAACACTAATAGCACCTGTATGTGTGCAATACATACACGTGTATAAAATTTATTAATATGTATGTATACATATGTTTTGTATGTAAAAAAACAGAAATATATGGTTTCATACATATACATACATACATATATGAAAGTGGAATGCAACCTTAGGATCATTAAAAGTTCAACAGCCAAGTTGCAAATGTAGAAAATTCTAATGTTCTACAATGTATACGTCCTTATATTTTCATATCCTGAACGGCTTTACGTATACATATTCGCATACATGACTTGTATGTATGTATTTGTACTAATGTATGCGTATAAATGTTGTAAAAATGTGTGATAAAAAAAATATATATACTTGTACTCACATTTTATCGTAATATTTAAAAGTATATATTATACTCTCTTATATTGTACATAAAATATAAAAATTGAAGAAAAATGTTAAAATGAAATTACAGGAAAAAAAAAATGTTGAAGAAAAACCTAAATCCGATTCAGACGCATCCTTAATTTAAAGTCTTATGGGATTTTTATTTAACAAAATGAATTTAGAAAATACTTGAAATGAAAATAGTATGTACAGCAAAATATAAATTATAGTATATAGTGTCTACAGTCAAATAAGTATTGTTAAATGATATTTTATGTATGTATGTACATATGTATATTTGTGTGTGTAATTTAGTTCGCATTCATGTATGTATACACTGTAAATATATCTATGTGCATATATAATACGTATAATTATGAATATAAATGGAAAATAGTTAGTAATTTATTTTATCTTATATAATCTTATAGAAAAAAAAAATGTCATTTATGTATACATACATATTACAAAATAACAAAAAAATATATTCCAAAAAACGAAAGTCGACTACTAGTGAAAATAAACGAATATATGTATGTGCATATGTATATGTATACATCTATAAAGATACATATCTCTTTTTGAGATATAACGTGTGTGTCAGTCGGAATTATATATATATATTTAAGAAAAACCCATTTAAACGACTGTCACAAAATGATGGCAAACTATATTTTATTTCATCATACACATGCATAAGTACTATGCACATGCATATCTATATACTCCTTTTATTTTGATGCAACATGACAAGATATTACAAAGATGTGATACTTTTTCATTTTTTGTATATTACATACAGGACGTACTAGATATAAATTGGAGCAAAATATGATTTGTAATAGAAATGATTCTTTATTGTTATTATCCTATTGTTATGATGAATGAATTTTTAAAAATTGTACATTAATAGTTAACAGATATTAAAAAAAAAAAAAAAAAACTATAAAATGACATTATGATGAAATAAAAATTAGTAAAATATGTGTTAATGGAAGTACATACATATGTATGTATTTGCTCATAAATGACAAGCTTTTAAGAATAAGTACAATTTATAAATTGAGTGACCTCCTATTTGTAGTTTTTTGTGAATTTCTCATTTTAAATAAAAATTATTAATATATTTTAAAATTAAAAAAAAAAATGGTTCAGAAATTTAGTTTGAATTTAGAAAAATAAATTTAAAAGAAAAACGAATCCAATAATTTGAACAAATTCAAAAACTAATCGTCTTCTACTCAAGATATTAAAAATACGTTACTTTTTTAAAAATATTTTTTCCTATATTTTTTCTTTTTCTTTAATTTTAAACATTTAACATTTTAATTCCAATAGATCGAAACTTCGAAACTCTGTCTTTTATACTTGGAACCTTAAGCGTCTCTTTAGATATACTTTAGACAGCCTTGATATCTTTAGAAAATGATTTAAAAGTACATTGAATTTATATAAACTTCGCATGGTAAAAAAAACGTTTTAATTATGACAGAGTCTAAAGAAAATAAATATATTGAAATAAATTGTATGTGTCATGTTAGACAAGATTTAAAGCCATATTGAAATTTTCAATTTTGATTAATTCATAAACACATGCATTATATTGTATACATAAATCACGTACTGTCCCACATACTGTATGAATCTGTTTAATTATTAATTCGCTATAATAAAAATGTATGAAGAATTATGTCCTTGGTCTACTTTAATTATTTGCATATGCACATTTTTTTATTATTATTTACACAAACACATATTATAGTGAGTGTCTATTTTTTTTTATTATCATTTTTTAATGTATTTATATTACTTTTTTCAAGTTTCAAGGACATTCGAATAGGTAAATAAATAGACAATAAATTAACACAGTTTATCTCGTGCATATAAGAGAATTTGAAAAATTTTATAAACACATATTTTATTAAAACATTCAACCATGAAGCCTTTACAAATAATGAAATTAACGTAAATATAGGTAAAACATATTATTAAATATACAACATTAAATTATTATAAACAATTAACTTCAACAAATTCATTTTAAAAGCTTTTTTTTTTTTTAATGAAAAGTGAAAATAGAGAATACGTTTAATGATAGCATTTTCTAAGTAGCAGGTGTACAATTTAAATATGAAAATATTAAATGTTTCAAATTATTTTTAATTTATCTAAAGTATAAACGCATTTACCCACTTGTACTGAATATTTTATATTTTATGTTCATTTATAAACGAATAAATAGAAAATTGTGTACATTTTATAATACATACATACATAAAATGTACCTATCTCATGAATTTAAATTAAATTTATCGCGTATCTAGGTATAAATTTTGGTTACAAGCAATTTAATCAAAATGCATATCACATACAAATATTTTATTATACTATATGTACATAGACTTGTGTATTTATCCATTTAAGAGATATGTATATTTTTATTTTACCACATAAATGTACTTATACTCGTATATGAGCCGTTTATTTTAAAAGTGTCATAAGTCACAATTTTATAAAAATGATTTTTTTTAGAAAACACTCATTGCAAGGACATAAACTTTGGTATTTAAAACGGGTTTATGGGAAATTTTCAAAAATTTCGGATTTTATAGCAAACAAAGCTTTTCAATGGAGAGTTCAGTAGGGAATGTAAACATAAAACTTAGAATGTCTTGTGAAGTATAAAAAGTGACTTATGCCACTTTCAAAATTAAACGGCTCATATACGTTTACACTTATGTACACGTGGATATATGTATGTATGTATATTCATGTGATTGTATATATACAATTCACTATTACATACACATTTCTCTTACGTACTCCTTTACTTAAAAATCCTTTATTAAAACTTTACAAAGTTAAATTTACTTAAAATGTTTGTTAATTAACATCGTTTACACAATGTACAATATTTAGTTGTAAATTAATACATAACATTTTATACACACACAAGTACATATACCCTTTAACTGTCATGTACTATTATGTATTTGTATTTTCTAAATAAAAAGATAAAATAATGCAAAAAACTTTTATTCTAATTGAAATGTATTCAAATATGTGTAATATAGTAACATTTGAACAATAAAATGTTAAAACAAAAAGAGTGTTGAAAATACATTATTTTTTTTTATATTTTATTTATTGTATATGCATGTGTTACAGAGAAAGTTTTTATATTTATTTTTACGTGTTTCAAATATATAAAACAAAAGAGCGAGAACTTTTTGTCTACAAAGAGAAAAGTGTAAATTGTAAAATTTTGTATTCTAATTGTATGAAATTTTATTATTCAGAAAAAAGAAAAATTTGATATCGTAATTCAATTAATTAAATTCTGTTTTTTTTTTAATTATTTATTTATTTTTTTTGAAAATGTGTTAAAACTAAATCAATAACGTTTGTATAACTTTGTTGCCATTAAAAATTGATATTTAACACGAAAAGCGAATTTAGTAGGACAATTGTGTGAAATATTTGTCATTTTTGTAAATCAAAATTCTGAATGGCCAATAATTTTCTCGTATTGTCTTTACAATGACTGCCAATAAAAAAAAAAACCACTGAATAAATTAACGAGTAATAAACGATGAGCCAAAATTTAAAAACAAAAAAACCTTGTTCTTTAAAATTAATAATAATAAAAAGCGTGAAGCCAGTAATTTTTATTTTATTCTAGTTTTTTTTTTCTTCTTTTTTTTAAAATCATATCCAATACTTATTGTACATAGTCAATTATTTTTTTTTTGATTTTTATTGAATTTATTTCTATCTGCTATTATACAGTTAC
Organism: Anthrax anthrax; assembly: GCA_963971155.1. Lineage (NCBI taxonomy): Eukaryota > Metazoa > Arthropoda > Insecta > Diptera > Bombyliidae > Anthrax > Anthrax anthrax. Next base: position 21,946,753 of record OZ020120.1, read on the forward strand.
ATGTATATTACATCATTTATCATTGCTATAAATGCTATAAAATATAATTACATAATGCAGTACACGTTGATATCGTCACGTTATACACGTATACCCAATTTATGTCATCAATAATATCGACTTTTCCATATTAATTTTTTTATTTATTTATACATAAATGAAAAACCGAATTAAATAATTCTGGAAAAATGGTTTACGGTGGTTTTTCATTTTCTTTTATTTTCGTTTTTTTTTGTTTTTTGTTTTTTTTTTACTTCTGATATTCATAATTTAATTGTCATCCAATATTAATGACATGACGGTAATAAAAGATTAAAATAATCAGCATAGATACAATTTTAAATCCAATTAATTACACATGTTGCATTTTTATAAATGAAAATGAGACCGAATAAAAACTAAAAGGAAAAATAAAATAAAATCCCTGTACCATGTTTTTAACTTTTTTTTTGTGTTCCTTTTATTTTGTATTTTTTGTTTTTTCAATTTTTTTTGCTTGTATTTTTTTGCTTTTTTTGCTTTTGTTTTATTCTTTAAAAAAAAAAATTTACATAAAATGTATCACATACACTATGTTCACAGTTCACATGTAAATACATTCAAATACGTTGGATAATTGTATCCAATTTGTCGTTTACAAAAAAACTGTCATTATTTAAAATCCTGAGAATTCTTTAGTTTGAGGATGAATGTATTTACGAGAACATACATATGGGTATGTACATATGTATGTGTTACAACTTTTTCATTTTATTTATTTTGATTGACATGTCTCACATTATTTGACATATTTTTCTTCTTAAATTGATATTCAATTTTTTATCGTTTTCTTGTTTTCTTCACTTGTTTGTGTAAGATCAATTGAAAATTAAATAAATTTTTTTTTTATTATTGAATGAAAAAAAAAATCGAGAGAGATATTTAATAATAATATAAAAGTTCAGTGATTAATTTATTTATTTCTTTTTTTTGTTTTTATTCGGTATCGAAAGTAATAAACGATGGATAAATATACTTTGCATCATTTTTAAATCTTGCTATCATATTATTAACAATTTATTTTTATTTTAATTTATCAAAATTAAATGCATATTTTATCATAAAAATAATAATAATTTTTCATACAGATGTTTCATATAATATAAGATAGAACAAGAGCATACTAGACGCTCGCATGGAATCGACATTTACGAAATAACGATCAAAATTTGAATTTAAAAATTTTTAAAAATTTTTTATTATAATACCATAATATATAATATTCAAAAGTACATTATAGATGATAACAGAATTAAAGTAAAAATGTCAATACAAATTGAATAGGCAGCTTCACAGTTTCGCTAAAAATGAACGATTCTTTAAAAAAAAACCTTAATTTTCTAGAACCTGTAAGTTGTTATATGAATATTGCTTACTAAATAATACATATTTGTTTCGTTTTGCTTATCTATACAAAAAAATCTATGCACCACAATATTACACCAATAAAATTGGACATTTAATTTTGCCCCCATCTACCTATTATTTACCTATAAATTGAATGTACTTATTTTATTTTTGCTATACCTCATGGATACTTATGGATAGCACAAATATTTTTTTACGTTCTATGTTATTTGCTATTTTAAATTTGATTTATTTTAAAATTGGAATTTTCAATAGTGTACTTAAATGTTGAATGAAAATGAAAATATACATACATCTATACGTTTAAACGCAATATAAATTATTATATTCGTGAAAGATGTGGATGAACCGCAAAATTCTTAACTACATCTATAGAAAGATAATTGTTTTGCTATAGAAAATATTTTCATCAACGTGTACAGTTATGTGTTAAGTATCACATAAGCCAGTGAAAAGCAATAATATTTTGTTTAAAAGGAAATGAAGGTTTTCAGAAAATTTTTGGAAGAAATTCGTACACGTAATCGTACATATGTACGTACAAATACACATGATTTTTTTTTGTAGTATCGTATGTTAGTATAGGTTATAAAATTTTGTTAAATAACATTTTCATTTTCATAAAAGTATCTTTAATTTTAAGTTTGGATAATTGCCAGTTTATTCATGTTTCCTTAATTTCGTGAGCATTCATTTTTCTTTTATAAATACTCAATATAAGTATGTACGTATGTGGATACGTATTTACATACATTTAAATGTTAAATAATATATGTATTGTGAATAGTCTATGATTACTATACAGTATATACATATGCTATTAAAAGTACAAAATGAAAATGTGTAAGCGTAATGAAATTTTCATACTAACAAAATGTTTTATGTATTGTTTTTTTTTTTAATCTGAATTTGTTGAAACGTAAAAATTAAAAAAAAAGAAACAGAGAAAAATACAGAAAGCATGCATAAAAAATAAAAATAAATAAAGGGCTTGTATATATATTTAAGTTTTGTACATTTTATTTGAAATTTAATAAAACATAAAATGTAAGTAATTTCTGGAATTTCTTTGAGAAATTAAAATTTTATATTAATTCTGTTCAATTTTTTTTTTTGCTATGGAATTCATATTGTATGTTAGCTGGTATTTTTCTTTAAATGATACTAAAATTAAAAGGTTAGATAGACATATTTTATTGAGGAAATATTTACGATCGAACATATGTACATATATGTACATGAATTCTTCGCCTATATTTGCGTATATACATGTGAAAATTAGTATACACGTTATTGTAAGAATTTTCACCATTTTTTGGTTTGAAGTACATATAAATATTCATAGTTGTGTAAAATATGTAAATATCTTAGTTTTCCCAATGAATTACTATTCTCAACAGAATTTAAAAGTTTGTTACCAATCATCAATTTTAATTTTCTTTTTCAATTTTGTTCCATTTTCACAATATATAGTACAGTCGAGTAAAAATTTTTTGATCAAAATTTTAACAGAAAATATTATAAGCAAAATTTTACAATTTTTCAATAAATTAATGCTTCTACTACTGATATCGATAAAATTTTTTGTACTCGTGTATAAAAGTCTACCAAAGTCGTTACAAATTTCAATTGGTATATAACATTTTTTTACACTCGCTTTCTTTCGCTCTTGTTTATCCTGTTTCAAGAAAAGATATTTACTTGTATGCCTTCTTATAAAAACACTTCAACATTAATGTCTTTCTTTTTTTTCTTGTTTTACTTTAGAATAAGATGTTATTATTAGATTTTAACGCATATTAAATAAGGGAAATACAAAACAAAAATTTTAATAAAACGAAAGTACATAATCAGATTTTCAATATAATTTTCATATTTTCCGTTTCTGGTGCGTACGTACATATGTATGTACATGTATTCCTTCTGTATTTGTTTTTTCGCATTTTTTTTTTTTTTTTATTAATCTTTGTTTACAAATTGAATGAAATTCAATATAATCGAAATTTTAGAACGAGATTTAAAATTTCTAATATAAATGAGAGAATAAAAAACGAAAAGGAAAATTTTTAATATTTTCAAATTTTTTGCTTTTCTTATTTTGTACTCAATTTTTTTTTTGTTGTTATTATTAATAATTAAATTTTTTCCAAGAAAATTTTTGAATTTTTCCAATTCAGTTGTATCTCTAAATTTTGCTTTTTAAAATTTTTAAAAATTACTTAGCAATTATTTATTCTAGATGTGCAATAAACAAAATTAAGATTTGTTTTTTTTTTTTTTTTTTTAAGAAAAATGAAAAATCGAAGGTTTTGGAAAGGGATTTTTATTTTTTTATGATGATTAAATATTTGAGATATTGATGTCTGTGAATTTAAAATTGATTGAATTAAAAATTGATTTGAATTTAGTCACTTTTTTTATAGTCATCGATTTGATTTCAATGTTCAGCTCAATAACAATCGTCTGAACTTAACAGGTCATAAATAACAGAACAAATTCTAAAGAAAAAACAAAAATAATAAGACAAAGGTAAAAGAAAAGACAATAGAAAATTTGTTTACAAATTCACAGTATTGGAACTCACGTTAAAGTATTGATGTTAATTAAAAATCACGTTGTAATCTGAGGCTTTTTTGCACTTCTGATAGATTTGAATCATTCTCCTTAAAAATGTAAAACTCAAACATCGACACATGTACATAGGCTTATTCACATTACACATGTACACGGAAAATAATGTCGGTGTTTATATAATGCAATTTTTATACGATATGGAAAAGTAAAATAGAGTATATGTACATGATATAAAAAATATACCTACTATATTTTGTATTGATTTCGATTTCATGCGATTTTTTTCTTTAATTTTATTTTCTTTCGTTTAGCTTTTTGTTTCTTCTTTTCTTTCATTTTCAATTCGATGGCACCTATCAAATTTCTAATAAAATTGAATTGTAAGTATGTTTTTGTCACAAAGAAAATATTAAAAAAATTAATTTAAAATAAATGCTAGAAAATAAGTAATGAAATTGTGAAGATAAAATAAAGAGGAATAGATGATAACATGATTTATCACACAAAATAAAAAATAATGTGGTATAAAAATGGTATAAGAATTTTAAAAGATATTCAAAACAAAATGTCAAAAAAAAAACCAAATGATTTTGTCGCATGAAAATCGTGTCGTATAAAAACTATCAATCAATCTTACTTTGTAATAAAAGTCCATCAATTTGTTAATATACATGGTTGTACTATAGTTTAATTCATAGATAAATTTTATATTTTTTCTATAATAATACATTTATGTAAATGTTCATATGAAATTTTTATTAAATATTTTTTCTTTTTTATTTCCTTTGTTTTCATGCTTTTTTCACAAAAAGGTAGCGATTTTCAATGATACTTTAACATGCAATATTATCATTTTAAAATAATTGTATTGATATTTATCCTACATGTTGAAGGATATCCTAAATAGCTGTAAAATATATAAATATATAATAAAACATTTATCATTCATATACATAAGTATGTACACATGTATGTATGCATGTTATCCTATAAAAATATATAAAATGCCCATAAGGTATTCAAAAATTATTATTTATTCTAATTTTTAACAGAAATAAAAGGAAATACATTATTATTTAAATAAAAAAAAAAAAGATTTTTATTTCTTATTTACAAATAAGAACGTATTATTGACATGACAAAAACTGAAATTTAATTTTTATTTTCTTTGAAAATATCTTTACATATTTTTAGTTTTATTTTTGTTATTTTTAATAAAAATCGAAGTTCAATATTAGCAAAAGAAATGAATCTCTAATGTTTTGTCAAGTATGAAAAAGGGAGACCAGTTTGAAAAAAAAAGAAGACAATTATGGTCCCAAATCTTTAGTGGGTTTTCTTTAAAAAATGATATTTGATAAAAGCATTTTTAAAGGAAACCTTTTAAAAATGATTGTAACAAGCTTGTTGCCTTAGATATATTTATTTTCTTATGCATGAAAGAGTTTTTTACATGCTCACTTAAATTTTTGAAAGTAAGAATACTACATACATATATGTATGTAGTATCTGATAGTATGTACATACATATTTAAACATGAATTTGGATTTTACATGATTTTACTCGTGTATCTAGAATTTACTTTGTTTTCTTAAACACGTAATTTTGAAAAACAATAAAATATCTCGGGTTTATAATTATTTACGAGTATGTATAAAAGAATGGGATACTTATAGAAAAAGATTGATACATCATTTGAACAAGTTTGATATTTTTATTGGAAAAATTTTTTTCTGTTCAAGTAGATATCCATTTCGTTGTTTAATTACTTTTGCCCTATTTACTTAAAAAATAATTATCGTTATTTTCATAATAAGAACAGCAAACTTGTTCAAGTGTTGCATTAGACTTTTTTTACATTATCATATTTTAATACAAAACCAGGATGTTCTATTATTGTTTAAAATTCTGTGTAAAACAAAAAAAAAAAAAAATTCGTTAATTTTACATTTTTAAAAATTCAAATTCATGTTTAAATACATTTATAGAATTATAGGAAAAATGTTAAGCAGTTTTAAAGTTTATTTTTAATTTAGTTACGATTTTTGGTTTATTTATTGTATCGTCAATACATTGATAGAGAAATTAAGTGACAAAAACATTTTAATGCCAAAACCAAAAAAAAATTTTATTCAGTTTCATTCTCATTTATAAATAAATGAATATTGATTTATTCAAAAATATGATACATAGAAGATTTTCTAACCCATTGACCTAAAATGTCTATAAATACAAAAAAACCAAACAACAAAAATAGATAATAATAATAATAATAAGAAGACAAAAATGAAAAACTGAAAAATATAAATGTGCATAAAATGCAATTCTATACAGATGTTGTTATAGAAATTACTTGCATCTGTTGTAACACTTAAATGTTGCCTACACATATAAAATGTAGAACAATCACTTTTAAATTTATTCTTCTTCTCTTTATTTTTTATTTTAAAATTTTTTTTTTCTTTTTTGATTCAGTTCATTTTTGTAAATAGAAAATAATAAATATTAAAATCACAAAATATAAAACAGCAATTTTAATTTTATTTGTATGATGAATCGTGTGTGAAATTCGAATAAATCAATGAAATGCATTATTTAAAAGATAAAGGGATGTTTTATTTAATGTGTTTCAAACAATAATCACATAAAAAATAAAATTTTCTAGATACTCAGTAAAAATAAAAGCAAAAAAGTAAAAAAAATAAAAAAATAAATAGTATTTTATGATTTTATCCTTGCACATCCATAAATAATGATGTTTTGTATTCCTTTAATGTTATTTTCAAATTGCATTTTCTTTTCTTGTTTCCTTAAGAAATATATATTTTGTTTTTTCTTTACATTTTCAATTTCACTAAAGTACAATTCATAACTTTAAGTAAAATATGCTTACACAAGGGTTTTCTTTTATTTATACATTTTGTATTGTATATTTATGCTTGTAACGATATGTACAATTGTAAGGCTACACATATAACACACACACACATATGTATAAGGACTAATATGTGTGCTATTGTCAAACATTATTTTATGTACATAAATTTTCTCTGTACGTACATATGTACATGTACATATATACTTGAAATAAATGAGGTCAGTTGCAAATTTTATGTGTGTATGTATGTATTAAAATTTTCAATTGATTTTGATGTTATTGTACATACAACATAGAACACATACATATGTATATTGTGTATACGTTTATTACATATTAACTCAATATGGGAAAAGAAAAAACAAAATTGGCATCCATTATTTTACTAATTTATATTTGAAATATTCTACTCATGTAGAAAACTAAATCAAATAATTTTATTTTTGTGTTCTATTTATACAATATTATTTGTACTCCCTACCCACATAATATTGAAACAGTATAGAATTTAATTTTCTACATATATTTATACATTAATTATAAATGTTAGAAGTATTGATCAAATTGTATTAAATGAATTTAAAGGTAAATATAATGAGTTCAATAGTCTTGAATGAATTCAATTTTTAATTAATTGGAACAAATTAGAAAATTACAACGAAATATATGTATTAATAGATTCTATATAATTGCAAATATAGAATTTATAAGATGTAGTTGTTCAATTTTTGACCTATTTTCTACTACTATATACAATTCAAATAGATTGGATTTATAAAAAATTATAGACTAAATTTGTAGGTATAAATTTATTAAAGTGTATTTTTAAAGCATAGTCAACCTAGTATATAAAATCAATCTTTCTTCGAATTCTTTTAAATAAATTCATTTTTTTTACTTTCATTTTCAGTACATCTTAGTTAGACCAATACCTTTTCTTTTTAAAAAAACTGATGGTTGGCTAATGAAAAAAACTGCCATTTTACGTGTTAGATTAAATACCTCTTTGTATACAGGTTTTTCAAATTGAATTTGTCCTGTTTGTTTTTCCGATGTTTTCCACAAGGCTCCAACTAAAAAGCTCACGTTTTGTAAAAATGGTACTCGACTTTAAAAATTTAATTTAAATTTATAATATACATAAGAACAACTGTACGGTGGTACGTCGAGTGGAATGCAGAAAAAATGGCGTGTGGTTTGTACCAATTTGTTTGAATTTACTCAAACTGAATGCAAAAGAATACGAATAACCACCAATCTAAATAACAGATGACTATGTTTAAACAAATAAATTTTAGTAACTCTTTCAACTACTAAATTCTAAAATAAAATAATTTATTCGTTTAAATAATTTGTACGTAATTTTTTTTATTTTTAATATTGCAGGTATTCGCACTAAAGTTTAATTTCCCAATAACGTTTAAGAATAAAAGAAAAATATAAATCAACAAAAAATCATTTAAATGACAATAAATTGGATTAGGGTTATTTTATAACCAATTTAAGTACAAATAAAAAAGTACATAAATTCTAAACTAAATTTTATGCACGTGATTAAGTTTACACATACAGATTAACAAACCTTGCTTTATTCAGATATAATATTGATTGTAACTTATCAAATAAATATTCTAAATAAATTACCATCATAACTTTTCAAAAAATGTTATAATGAAAAGAAGAAAAAAAAAAATAAAAATAAAAAATAAATTAATTTTGTGAATTCTTTTAACTGTAAAATAGGTTTCCTTTTCCGTCTGTTCGTTTTTTCTTTAAACTGACAGAGCAAAATAGAAAATAAATATTTTGTAATCATAAAAAAAACGAGTATGTATTTGAAATTTTTTATTACATTGAAATGTTGTAGAAAAGTGAAAGAAAATTATAAGAAAAAAAAAGAAAACTTTGTTTCCTTTTTTTTTTTAGTTTTTAAGACCTTTTTTATGTCACGTCATCTTTTCAACAAATATTTTCAAAGTACATTTTCCTTTTTACCGCAATTTATAAAATTGATTTGATGACAATGTACGTTACATAATACACATATAAATAAACATTAATTTTATATGTATTTCAACACTATATCGTATCGTTTTTGAATGTATTTACATTACTATAAGTACCTTATATTTCCTTAGTAAAATGTTCATAATTTTTGATCCAAAATTGTATAAAAAAACAACTCAAGTATAAATGCATGTTTATATGTGTGTAATAATGTTCCCATCATGTACCTAAGAATATATGTATGTTATTTTACAGTTATTTTTATGTACATAAAATTTATAAGAACAATTATCTTGGATGTTTGAATAATTTGTGTGTATTTTGGCTATTTAAAATGTAAAAAATATCTCGGTAACGAAACATAATTATTTTCGTTACGTACAAAATGTATATAAACCTCTGACTATTCAATTATTTATGGATACGTGTATTTGTATATCAAAAGAAAATACATATAAAGTTTACATCTATATTCGCATGTAGATTTTTGCTCCAAAAATACAGACCTACATATATAACGATATATATTTTAATGATAACTAGACATGTGAATACTATCAAAATAAATGGGTTTTCATTCATGATTCTTTTATCCTTTTATATGAAATAAAATTGATGAAAAAAAAGGACTTTCTAAACACAGTAAAGTATACACACATTTGAAAATCTGTATCTGTATTATTAAGTTTCATTTTTGTTTTACTTTATGTCCTGTTTTATATTTTTTTTATTTTTTATTTATTTCCATGTATGTGTATCATTCATCAACCTTTCCACAATTTAACCTCTTCACTGTGTTACACTATGTTTTTACCACCTCTTGTAACACAAGTACACGTGATACGACACATGTACACTATGTTGAGTATTTGTATTATTATTATTCTTAAATTACTTCTATTTTTTTTTTGTTGTATATAGTTTTTTATGCATACTTGAATTTACTTGCACACATAGGAATGTGAAAATATAGAATTTTCTAAATATTTTGTAAAAAAAAGAAATAAAAGTAAAACAAAAAAAAAAAGAATAAACTACATAACACAAATCTGTGTATACGAAACGTACATATATATATAGTGGTAACGATACACGTTTGTATGTATGTGTATTTGAATTTATGTAGTATCACTATATAAGGTGTTACATATACGTACGTATATTGAAATAGTCACTTTCATACGTGAAAACTACTTCACATACATATACATAAGCATCTAGATATTTGCATTTTGGCTGCTATGTTTTTTTTTTTTATTTATATCTTTTAATTAAAAGGACGATGCTCTTTCATTTCTACCACATTAATAAAATAGACAGATTATTACTGTACAGTGTACATGTGGTATGTTAACATATGTCTTCAAGTACACATGTGTATGAACGTACTATTTTGAAAACACATTCGCATATTTTATTTTTTTAAAAAAAGTAACCAACAAAAATCTCTAAATATTTAAAGTAAAAAGCAAAAAACAAAAAACGGAAATAGATTTTTGCCGTTTTTCAACGTAGATAACTCGTACCAACTCGTACATATTTTTTATCAATTAAGAATTTGTACGTGTATATGAAACACATATGATATGAATATGTAAGATTTTTTTTTTTACTGAATTTGTTCAGTGTGTTTTTATTTTCAATTTTGGAAGTACATTATTAAACTGAAAATTATTCTATATAATGCAAGGCGAGAAAAAACTAAATTTGTATTTGTTTTTTGTTTACTTTCACTATATATAGACAAGTTTTTATGACATAACTTTTTTTCATGTGTAATTTTAACTTTTACTAAAAAAAAAATTTTCCCTAAATTACTTTAATTCACATTCGTATAGCTTCATTTTTGTTACTATTTGATATTGTTTTTTTTTTTTATGTCTTTGAATTACATATTTATTTTTGCAAATAAATTGAAATTTTTTTTTATTTTTTTGTTCGTAATGATAATATCCTTTTGGTACCTAACGTATATATGTATGTGTACATATAAATTACTTAATTTGTTGTTTAATTAAGCTAATGGATAATTAACTTTACAATACACGTAAACATTACATATGTACATATACGTATATATAAAGATTAAACTGTACGTATTTAATCACGACAAAATAAAATGAAAATATACGATTATACTCAAAAAAAAAAAAAAAAAGAAAAAAAAATATACTCAGGATTCAGGAACAAAACATTACATGAAAATGCATAATAAGAGGATGAGAATTAATTGAAATAGTAAGGATGATTTTTTCCCATTTTTTCGAATACCTATGTTTATGGGAAAATTTTATTACTATTTTACGTAAATATACATAAAAATACTGAAATAATAGAATATACTATTTCATAGATTAAAAAATATTTTTGTAATGTTTATTGTTAACGTAAATAAAAAACAAAAACTTGAACTTCATACATTTGAATAAATTAAAAAAAAAATAAAATAAAATTGTAATAAAATCTAAAAACGATTTTACATTCGAATGTTGGACCATAAATTTCTTTCTAGAACATAAATTTTCAAAGTTTGTTTTTCTTATTTTGAAATTTTCAAAACAATAAAAAAAAAATATTTCGAATGTACATGTATATAAACACATACATATAAGAGTTTTCAATGGATGGAAAAGTTTTGGAAAATGTCTGCCAATCTTTTTAACTTTGCAAACAAAAAATAAAAAAAAATTCAACTTTGAGTTTCTTCAAATTTTTGAATAGTAAAACAAGCACAAAATCTAAAAATTTACAGTGAAATTCAATTTAAATAAAACAAAAATATATGATTGTCGTATTTGAAAATCAATTCTCACATGTAAAATTGTTCACCTATAAATTCAAAGTAGCACGAGAATTTAGTAAAAATCAAGGAAGAATGATTACTGAATTTTATTTATTGTTTGGAAAAAATATAAATTATTTTCAATTTTTTTCAAAATATCAAAGCAAAACTGTATACAGTTATACAAATATTTGGTTACGTACAGGTACTATACCAACTTATGTGATTTCAGTCTCAATTTAACTTAACCTAAATTTGTTTTTTTAAATTCATTGTATTATACACATACATACATACGTATATGAATATAGAATTTTTTTTACAGAACGCATTATACTTGAAATTCATTGGAACAGATTTTAATATACTACGCAAAATGTTAAGTGTACTACAGGAAAGGTATAGAAAATATTTTTCCAAATAAAGTACATTTTGTATTCTGGATTTTAAAAAAAAGGTGTTCATATATCCTTACACATACATTTCACATAAGCATATACACATGGCTAAAATATACTATTTTGAGTACACTTGAAGGATACCACTTATCGTATATTTCGTACGTAGTTTTTGTCTTATTTAAACATACGAGCAGAAAAAAAAAACGAAATAAAAGAATAATAACTGAATATTATTGCAAAAAAAAAAAATAATAATAATAATAACAATAATATAAAATAAAAAAAAAATGAATATGTGAAAGACATTGAATTTTATTTTCATATCATAAATAGTTATTATTTTATTTTCTATTTTTTAAAGTTGTTGAAAGTTTTAAATAGAATCCTCATAAATACTTTCATTGTATATAATGAAATGAATGAATGAGTTATAAAGTTTTTAAAATGAGTTGATATTTATCAATGCATATATGTACATATAGAGCTTTTCACTGGAAAAGAAAAATAAAAGTAACGACACGAAAAAAATAAATAAATAAATATGATTTTTCAAAAATGAGTTACGTATGAACACGTATATGAGATCGTTTATAATATGTATATAAAATAAAATACATACATTTATTGTTTGCGTACACAATTTATACACATCTATATAATATATTCAAATCAGAAACACACATGCATATAACATGTACCTAGGTACATATATTTTGTTTATATTTTACTCTTGATAAAAGGTAAAAAATATTGAAAAGCAGGAAAGTAAAACGAAAGTATATTTAAATAAAAATAAAACACGAAATAATATAAAAAAATAAAATAAAAATAAAAATAGAAAACAAAGTTGTTTATTTTAAATTGATACAAATAGATAAAGAGTGATCATCAATGTATTAATTTAAAATTTTTGTCGAAATATGAGTATTATGATTTCAATATGATCGAATCTAATTTAAACCATTGGTTTCGATTTCCTTTTTTGCATATAGATAAGCTTATACATGTAGGTAATACGAATGTATACATTCACGTACATTATGTTGCTCAATATTGGAACTTTTTTTTCCCTTTTTTTACACGAAGTTTTTCTTTTCATATCTTTATATAGTATATGATGATTTCAATAATATTATAGAATAACTTTTTTCATATCTAGATGATAAAAATTTATTTTTATAAAGTTATTTTTGTTTTATACAAAAATGTGTGTATGGAATGTATGCACATGAGAAACACATACATACGTGTGTAGTGTTACTAAAACGTAATCATATACACTTTTACTACATGATTTTTAACTTCACAATGTGCTGTATATGTAGGACAATCATGATGAAGATAATGACTATAGTATACCAGTTAAGAACTCAAAATCATGAAAAATAACAATTTTATTTATTTGGATTGATTTTTTCGATTTGATATTTTACTTTATGTTATAAAAAGTTTGTCTGTTTTTTTCTTCTTTTCTTCTACTTCTTCTTATTGTGAAAGTAATATTTTCGAATTTATTTTTAAGTATACATATAATGAGAAAATTATGTACACATGTATATGTAATTTATGTGTGATTTTGACTTATCCTATTTATATTTCATTTTGTTAAAACGTGACAGTCTTTAAAATTGGTTCAACTACATAAATTTATTAAATTATTTTAAATTTAATTTTTTTTACTCAATTTAATGGTCAATTTTTATTATTATTTATTTAAAATTTTAATTTATTTTTAAAAAAAATTAATTTTGAAAGGTTTCATTATTGTTTTTATTTTCTTCTATACATTGTTTAAATTTATTTTATACTTTTAATTATTATTATTATTATTATTATTATTGCAAGGCTTTTATATCGAATCCAAGCCAAAACCACATTATTATTGATTTTATTATTATAAATTTTTTGTTTTCAATTAAATGATAGATTATAAAAACGGAAATTGGAAAATTACCAATTTTACACATACAAATTTGTAAAGCACATGATTTTTTGGTTTAATTTCCGTAAATCAGTTTTTTGAGGTTTTTTTCTTTTTTTTTTTTTTTTTTTGTTGAAAAAGCCTACATACATATATTGTCTGTCATATCCATACATTGTAAGTGAAAACTTTATTGGTGTACCATTAAAAGCAATCTTCAAAAAAAATGAGAGTAGTATATTGAAATATGATCCAACAATAATAGTTTTATTAAAAATATTTGATATTACAACACATTGTTCAGTAGTCAGTTTTTATTTTGTTAGTTTTATTGATCTAATTGACAATAACATCGCTGCATTTAGCATTTCATGAGTATTGTAATACTTGGATATTACAACATGCATTACATGTTATTACAACAACAAGTAATTTCCTTCTTACATATAAGTATTACGTAACCTAAGGGTGTATAAGTAATAGAAATATATGTACATATGTGAGATAATATAAAAGTGTAACTATACAGGAATATAGAGAAAGTTGAAGATAAGACGGAAATTGGTTACAAAACTGCTTAATCACGATTAAGAAATTTAAAAAAAAAAGAATTTTTTCAAGTAAAATTTTTACTTATATCAAATATAATTTTCAATTGAAATTGAAATGTAAAAAATTAACACAAAATATTTTCAAATCATTTTTGACTTGAAAAAATATAACAAATTTAGTACATTCAAGTAAAATGTATATACTTACACATTTTCGTTATTGTTATATAATTTAAATTGATTTCCAGATGTTACAACTCAGTTTTAGCTTATTTTCCTTTTAATTATCTATTATGATAATTTACGCTTAATTCGAACATTGCATAAACATTTTTTTTTCTATTTAATCTGATTCGTCTAATTATTTTATTTCTTTTTAGATATACAAAAAAAAAAAAAAAAAAAATCAAATTTAATCACAATTTTCCCACATCATTTAAAATACTTAAAAATACAAAAAAAAATCGAACACATTTTTTTTTTTTTACAAAAATTGATTGTTTGATTGAAAGTTTTTATTTTTTATTATTATTATTATTTATTTACTTTTTTGATTTTATTACTTAATCATTTAAATTTACTTAAATTCATGAATTTTAAACAATAATCGAACACTTTATACGTATTTTAATTGGTATTGTTTTACATTGAATATTTTTAACACATTATTTGGCAGTGATGTAAAGTACATTTTATATTGGTATTATTTGATAATTTGATTTAATTTTCGTTTTCATTTATTTTATATTTCACTTAATTACACTTGAATAAATCAATTGAACACTTTTTTAATTTTATTTTAAATTAATTTCTTACATAAAATTTCGAATTTTATTATAACATGAAACATTTTTTTTTGTTTCAATTTGATGTTTTCTATAAAAGCCACATTTTTTCCTCACAGTCATTTTTATTGTGTGTTATTATTTTGTCTAATTGTATGTGTATACGAGTATATTAGAATCAGAATATTTTTAACTAAAAAAAAAAAAAGAAATCAATAAAAAGAAAATTTTGTTGGTAAAATTTTTTGTTTTTTTTATTAATCAACCTTTCATTTGAATTATTAAATCATAATTGCATAGCAATCACATAAAATAATTTAGTAGGTAAATAAATTTATATTTATGCCATACATATAAAATATTTATGTTTAATGAATTATATTGTGCTCATCACCTATTCATGGATTTTAATAAATAAAAAAATTATTTTAATGCTTTTAATGAATTTATTAATTTTATGGTATTACATCGAAAATGGATAAAATTTTATCTGAAATTTATGAAAATATTAGGGACAATTAATTTTGTGCATTTAAATGAAATTCATAACAAAATTTAATTTAACAAATTTAAATATAATCATATAAATGCATGAAGTAAAAAATATTTAAAAAATTTCAGCTTATTTTAATTATTTTGGCACCCTATACTTAATTTTCTTTTTACAAAGCTGTTTTCTCGTTTTTTGAATCCATAACAAAATATTTAAGAGAATAATAAGACAAAATCACTTTTAAAAAGCTAAAAGAAATAATTATAGATCAGATAACATCCTACATAATCCTACTTCTATATGAATACACGTGTGTATTAAAGCTAACCTGTTTTTTATGTTCTTATAATAACTATACCGTACAGTATTCTAATTTTCACTGATTGACATAATTTTGTATTTAATCAGTTTTAAACAGTTTTTATATGCCAACAAATGTATCTATCATAAGTGTCATAATCATTGTCATCATTATCGTCCCATATGTGCATTATTTGTGGAGCATCTTTTATATGTATATTAGTACAAGTGTACGCATTTATGTACATACTCTTTAAACAATAGGGAAAACAATAACACTACCAGTTTAAATATCATCTCAAGTTTCATCACCAAAAAAAAAAATAAAAATAAAAACAAATTTTACGTACATAGACAAACACACAAATATAATCACATTCGTGTAAAATAAACGGTACATGTACATATATATGTACATCTCATCCGCATTTGATATCATTCACATATACATACGAGCACATATTTTTAAGTATGTATGTCATACTATATTTTGTTTGTATTGTAATATGTATAATGACATAGAAGAAAACCTCATTGCCTAAAGAAAGATATAGAAAAAAAAAAACAAGTAAAATAAAAACAAAAACAGCAAAAAAAATATCAAAAAGTAAAACAAAATCGAAAGAGAGAAAAAAAAAATGAAGCAAAACATACACATCACACATATATAAAATACAATACAAAAAGAAAATGGGAAAAAAAAATTTTTCCGCTTTAAGCACTTGTCCTAATTTTTGCTTTTTCTTTTTCAGAATTGTACAAACGTAAATACGTTTTCACTTAATAACTTTTTTTTCTTTAGTTGTCTTTTTTTTTATATATATTCTTACTTTGCTGTTATATAGATTTTATAAGAATCTACGTAATGTACTATTTATACAGCATACATATTAGATATTTCCAAAAAGGATAAGAAAAAAAAACTAGTTACTCTATTTTGGATATGTTATTTAATCGTATAGAATATTAAATAAATTTATTTCGAAAAATAAAAGATATTCTTTCAGACTATTTTTCTATCCTGATTTTCTCCTCATTATTTTCTACACTGAATAATTTTTTTCTTTTGATAGAAAATTGGACTAAAAAGCTATTATTATCATTCACATATACATAATTATGTGTATCATTAACCATGAACAAATAAAAAGATTAAAAACAAAAAAAAAAAAATGTCTTAATTTAACGTGAAAATTTATCGTGTAAATATTTTCTCATTATTTCATTTTTCATGTTTATATAAAGTTTAATAAAAAACATTAATTTAGATTTAAATTAAGCCCAAAGTCAAAAGTAGATTTTTTTTTGTTTTCTTTTCTTGAATTTCTATTGAATGGTCGTATTACATAATTCCGTTACGTGAATGCAAATATGTATGTACGCATACGTATGCAAATAAAAAGGATCCTTCGTTGGTGGAAACGAAATACTCTTAAAAATTTCAAATTTGTATTTCAATAATAATATACAAAGCTATGTATCTATATCACGCGATTTTCATGTGATATGATTTAATTAAAATCCATACGACATAACATACACTCTATCATAATTTATCCTTTTTAGCAATAAAGTCGCATGAAAATCTCATGTTAATCGCATAGTGCAGAATTGGGAATTTATACAACCAAAATTTTCATATATGAACATTAAATTCAAGACAAAAATGGAAAATTATACGAATTGAATATTGTATTGTTATATCCACCACAATAAACAAAATAATACAAAATAAAAACAATATTATAAATATGTTTGTTTATGTAACATAAAAAGCACATACGTGTGTATATACCTTTATAAGTAATTTATTTTATGACTTATATTTGTAAATTTCGTAATATAAAGTTGATCTAATAAATGCTATTTCTTAATTCAATGGAATTTAGAATGAAATATGTGTGTTATTTAATTAAAATGAATTCATTTCATTTTTAAAATAATGATGTTAAGAAATAGCAAAAAATTTATTTCTAAAATAAGAATTTGTATTCAATGTATTAAATTACATTTTAAATGCTCAAAAAACAAAAACAAACAAAAAATGAAAATTTTAAATTAAAGTAAATAATATAAATTTAAATTTGTAATTTGTACAGATGTATGCAAATGTATATGTAATACAAAACAAAAAATAAAACATCAGTAATCGTGTTACATTATTTTAAATGAATTTAGAGAAAATCTCTTTAAGTATATTTATTGTATCCTTCAGACCTCAAGTTAATACACATCCATGTATGCTATATACATTATATTCTCTCCTTTTTAATAAAATTTGTGCTTTTTGTTCTCTCGCAAATTTTCCAGATTATTGTGGAAATCTCTTATAATTCTTTACTGATAAAAATAAATTTTTCTTTACTATGTATTTACAGTGTATAGTATGTACTGTGTATATATGTTTATATGTACATATTATATGTTATATGATTTGCGTGAATTAAGTTTTTTGTTTTTATTGACTTTTTTTTCTTGTTTTCTGCTTAACGCGTTAAAAAAAGTTTATCTGCATCTCATCTTACTTGCAAAAATATACATATAATACATACATATGTATCTGTATAACCCATTACCACCCTCCTCACTTTCTCTCTTCAATTTGAAAAAAAAGGATTTTTTTTATTCTTCTATTCTATGTTTGTGCATACGTATGTGTATACGTACACAATGACTTTTTTTTATAAAAATTTCTTTTCCCTATCTCTCTCAGTCTCAAAATTTCGAATTTTACTAGTTCAAGGACACATCATAAAAAAAACTAAAATTTCCTTTTTTTTTGCTAAAATGTTTGTTTTTTGTTTTTGATTCATATGTATTTATTTAGCTTTTCATGTTTTTTTTTTTTTTCAGTATAATTTAATGGTATTCGCTTCCTTTTATACCACAAAAAAGAAATTCATATTTTTGTCATGGAAAAGGAATAATTTTATTTCAATATTTACACACACGAATGTAAATTATAAATTTTTTCTAGATACACATTTGATACTTATCGATTGTTTTTTAACGTACAAAAAGAAAAGAAAACCAAAATTTTACTTTTATGGATAAGTAAATGTGAAATTTAAAAAAAAAATCTTTTATTAATTTTTTTATTTTTTTTTTTTTTAAAGTTTGAAAGTGTATTATTTAATATTTTCATTTTTAGTTTTTTTCACATGGAAGCTTTGAGAAGTCTAAGTATACAAAAACGATATTTTCTTGTTTTTCCTTTTTTTTTTTTTGTAATTTTTTTTTATTATGATTTTGTTTTTTGTATTAAAATGTTTTTTGTGGTTGTATGTTAGGTTTTTACTTTTGACTCACTTTTTAAAAGAGGGAGTTTTAACACTTAATATGTATTTTTTTTTAAAACTTTTTTTTGTATTTGCTTTGTTTGAGCTCGTTATATCATAACATTACGTATACACACGTAACTGATACTATAGTCCTTGACCTTTCTCTGCTGTTATTATGCAATAACATAACACATTCAGCAATTATCGTATTAAATACGTATAAATAAATGTATGAATGTGTGTATTTGAATGTTTGTATATGTATATATGGGCTCGTATATATGGGTACTTTTTTAAGCCCATGAAAAACACTTCACAATAATACGTGTTTATGCATGTAACAGGGATACATACAAGCATATGTAAATCTTTATTTTTGTTATTTCGTACCCATGAAATAAATACATATGTATATACGTAAAATTTTCATTTCTGTTTTTTTTTTGTTTTGTATTCAATAAACTTTTACATCATATAAAATTAAAAATAACAAAGAAAACTGAAAACTAATAATCCTTAGTAGCTATTATATATAATAAAGTAGGTTACGCAAATTGAATTGAATTAAGCAAACAAAAAAACAAATCAATGTGCAAAATTATCTACACACATACATACGTGTATACGCACACATAAGTACAATTTACAATTTTGAACAATAAATTTTTTTTTTTTTCAAATTATGCAATTGCAATACAAAATGTAACTAATTTTCCCTTTCAACATTTTCTTTCCTAATTTTTCATGAAAAACGCATTTGTGTAATTGTATGGAGATAATGAAAATTAAAAAAAAAAAGGACACAAACATATTCCAAAAAACTAATCTACAAAAAAGTAGACCATCAAAAATGTTTTTCGAATATTTAATACGTTCATGTATGTATGCTTTGAATTTAAATCAAGGACGTTACTTTTTATGTTACAGTTTCTAATACATATGTATGTATTGTATTTTTTTTTTTTTTTAATTACAAAATCACTAATTAACAACATTTTCTCTTTATTCCATTGTTTCATTTTCTTTTTTCACTTTCATTTTTAATTAATGAAAAATATCCATTTAGTAGTATTTAAACATTTACATTCCTTTTTTTCAACATAAGGATAATTTTTTTTTCGCATATTACTTTCATTTTACATGACAAGAAAATGTAATCAAAGAGAATAATACAAGTAAACAATAACATTCACTTTCATTTTATTTATATTCATAGCACAACGATACATAATTTGAAATAAATAAAAAAAAAAAAAAATAGAATAAAACGTTATTTTATTAAATGCTAATTACTGTATAATAAATACACATCAATAGATGATATTAATGATTATCTATGATGTATTAAATAATTAATGATGAAGTAAAATTTCACATACAATTTCACAAAACCATCTTGTGAAATTATTATTTAAAATCACAATAGTGTACTATCTGATGAATAATACGAAGCTTTTCAGAACCACATCTCGACTGAATTCATGTAAGGTAATTTTCATGGTTCATAGTCGAGTTAAAAGATTTTTGAATTTTTTTTTATTGTTGTTTTTTTTCTTTTTTTTTTTTAGAAAAATCCTTTTTGTGGAAAATTATTTTTCTCTAAGATAAATGAAATCAGAAAAACAAAAAGGAAATACAGAAAGCTATGGGAAATTCAGCTTTGCATGTATGTTCATAAATGTGTATCCCTACCAAATAATAAAACTTGGTTTACAAAATTAAGGAGTATCATGTTTTATTGAGCATGCGTTCTCTATCAAAATAGAGAAAAAATATATGAAAAATTTAAATGGGAAATAAAATAATGTGACTTAAATTTCTATATTCAATCACATGGTACAAAATGTGGAAAAGCTCTCTTATATATTACATAAAATTCAAGATTTTTATTTACAAAAATTTAAGCACATTTATTCATATAAAATTTTTGACGTCATTACATTATTATTTGAATTATATTCATATATATTATCGATAAAATCCTTATACCATATTGAATAATGATGTCTTTATACATAGTTTCGATTTCAATTGAATTTATGATTATTTCAATCGAGATCTTTTTTTCTATACATACTCTCATATTGTGTTCATTTTATAAATATGAGATTTAATGCATTATATTCAATACATTCTGACGTCAATAATAATTTAAAAAAAAATTTTTTTTTTTCTTCTTGAATTATGATTTATTAAATTTTTAAATTTTTCTCAACAACCACTCAATAACTTTATACTAAATAGAAAATTTATGCAAGTGTACATAAATTAAATCTTTTAAAAATAGACATTTAAAAATAAAACATTGGAAAAACAAAAATCGAAAATTTAAAAAAAAGGTTAACATTTTACAATGACATTGAAGTATAAACTTGATAAAATTAATTACAGATGAAAATTTTATGGTAATACTCATTGACCTTTATACAAATGTTTGTACCCATTACAAATTATGATACAGAATAAATTTTGCTTGTGTGTGTGTGTGTATATGTCATACGTAATGAATGCTTTATATATGTACATAAGAATTCTTAACATTTATGTACAAAAATAAAATAAAAAAAAAAAAAAATGGTACAGTAAAAATAAAATCGATAAATTTGTAACTGGATGAAATATAATGAGGTTAACATAAAATGATATTATATGTACATATATTTTAGCTTTAAGAAAATTTAAATCATTTTTTATAAAAATTTTAGATAATGAAGTTGTAAATAGATATAAAATGAATTTTTTTTTACTTTTCCGGAAAATAGACATATTTAAAATTTTCCACACAAAAAATACTTGATTTAGGTATTTTTTAATTAATTTCATTTGATCTGTTATTAAAAATAATCTAAAGTAGGTAATTGCTAATTTTCTTTCTTTTTTGCTTTTAATTAAAATCAATTATGTTCTTTTTCTAATTAAAACGAAATTTTTTATACAGTCTAATTAGCAGATAATAGACAGGATACAAATAAATATGTATGTACATATTGTAGCAAAATTTTATTGAAATTGATTTAATTTAATCAGATGTCCCAAATAGCACAGACAGGGTGTTACAGTGTGCAATCTATTTTATAATAAAGTAGAATTATTCCCGAATTTTTATAGTATCCGTTATACATAACCTACTAATGTACGTATGTATGTATGAGACTGATTTACTGTTATATGTAATGATACTGTTTTCTATTCTACATGAACATAATTCTTGATGGTAATCCTGTTGTTCATATATGAACATGTGTATGTATGCAAAATTATGTATGCAATTATCAATCATATTTTTAATTCAACTTAAATTTTAAATAAACATCAATATCATTATAATAAATTTAAATTATTTAAATATCAATTAAATTTTTATCCCTAAATATACCTATCTCAAAAATATATTTTTTTAAATACGCTGTAAGTAATTACTATAAAAATTCAAAATAAAATAAAAATTTTTCACATATCATTAATATTAAAGTTTATTTTAAAAAATTTTCAATTTCCTGTAGATAATTATTTAATTCTTTTTTTTGCTGTTTGTGATAAGCTCATTACATTTCATACATACATATATATGCGATATGCATCTGAAAAATTCTATAATATGTATGCATGCATATCATGGACATGCAGTAAAAAATTTATATTATGAATGAATTGAAATGATGATGAGTGTGATTATTATTATCACATACGTGGAATTTTTCATGAAAATTTAATATTATTTCATTCAAAAAGATTTAATTTGAGGTTTAAAATCCAAATCCTCAATTGTTATGCATGAGAAAACTTTGATACAGATTATTTTCATAAAAGGATTTATTTTGTTCAGTAGTAAGAACTATGCTTACATTATTTTTGAGTAATTTAAATTAAATTAGCATAATACTGCTTTCTTATGTGATTAAATAAATATAATTTATGAAATTGAAACTCGAATAACGTTTTTCATAAGAGAATATTTAAAACAAACACTTTTATTTACATAGAGTACAAAAAAAAAAAATTACAAAAATCTGTTTCTATAAGTGTTCACATTGTAATCTTATGGTTGTATATATACACATAACGTATGCATCACACTAGGTCGTACAAATTATTTGTATTTGTATCAATACACCCCTAAGCCTCTTACAGACAGAAAGCAAAGCTGAACTTATTAAAGTTAAAGTAAACAAAATGGCAAGCAATTTTATTACTTACCATATGTTTGTTATTTCAGGGTTGTTCGGCTCAGCTCCTCTCATCGCAGCTCTGCTTTCTGTCTGTGCGAGGCCTTTTCATTTTTATATTCTCGAACTAATGTAAAAGCCTGTGTCTAATGGTGCAGGCGTCAAAGTGACTCAAGAACTCAAAGTAAATATATGTATATGAAAATTAAATTAGTAAATAAATAAAAGTGTACTTAAAATATGATTCAATGATGCGTGATTAACAACGAAATCTCTCAATTTTTCCTTCGTTGGACCTAGGCTTTAGCACACTCCCTTATCAGAGCACTACAAAACCAAACACCCATCGTTAAATTGTCCGACGATAGATACATTACATATTCTACTATTTCGCTTTAATCATTTTCACTGTTTTTTTTATTTTCCAAGTAACAGACTGTCATTTCTTTTTGTCATTTCAAACTTTGAGTTATTTACTGCCATTCTTTCCTTTTTCCTTTTAAGAAAAAAATTTTTAATTTTAATTTGAAATGTTACACAATTTGATTTGTAACAGTGACAAATTCTTGATATATTATTAAATTTTGTTTATTTTTAATTTTTATTATATCACTTCTTTTCTATTGTGAAAAATATTAAATGACATGTTCTAGAAATCATTGAAAAAGAAAAACAGAACAAATTGTTAACATTAAAAACACAACCCATTCATATGAGTAGAAGTATGTCAGTATGTGTAAGTAAGCGTTTAATGATGGAAATTGAGAACATGTAATTAATAATACTTATTTGTGTATTTATTAAAAATTGTGTAAAATATTTGTGTAAAATATTTTCTACTGGCAAACAAAAATCTTTTATAATGTTTTGCTTTTTTTTTTTGTAATTTATTTTCCAGTGTAATTATCTTTAAAATATACATGACAAAATTTTAATTTTGTATGATAATATAACATAAAATAATAAGAAATAATATTTAAACAAAATTATGTTTATATATAGATTTCTTACGTATTGTACATAAATAGAAGAAGATCATGTACATTACATTTGATATATCTTCGTACACAAATTATACACATGCATCACATACATAAAATACAATACAAACATGTATGTACGTAATTCATTTGGAATCCTTGTAGTAATAAGGTAGTTTATATAAGAAAACATGTACGGAATATTATGTGATACATGAGCAACATTGAATGTCAAATAAGTAATTTTTAATAGTATAAAAGATTCGTTATTTTATATTAAATCGTGACCTAGTTAAATTCTGTACACATTTTTAGATAAAGCATTGTACACAGATTTACATAAGTAAAGCTTCACACGTACAGATGTACGTACTGTACTTTGTTCTATACATTGAAAATTTTCCACTTTAATTTCATACTTTTGTGAATCAAATTCATTCCTTTGCAAGTCAAATTTGAAGTTTATTAGTATTTAATTTCACAATTATTCCATTGCAACTACACAAAAAATTTGGTTAAGATTTTTAGATTCAGAATTAAATCAGCTCTTCCTAGAATTGTCCTAAGATTCTTTAGATATAAATTTGGATTTCAAAGCCTGTACAATGTTTGTAAACAAATTTAAAAAATATCTTAATAAACAAAAGAATGAAAATAAAACTATACATTAAAAGAAGCAAAAACAAGTTATTTTCATGAAAACTCATTATGTATTCAAAAACTGAAAATGAAAAAGGATAACATTGTATGCCATGTTTTATAACATAATTTTATATATTGCCGTACTGTGTATGATTTAAAATTAGTCTACTTATATTTTATGCAGATGTGTAAGTTGTATTCATTAGCTTTTTTCTAACAAAAATTCACTTTCTTAATTTTTAATGTGCTTCCATACATACGTCTACAACTACATATCATACATATTCGTATGTATTTGTCGTTCATGTGACCTTGTATCTCAATAAAATTAACCTAATTGAATTAACTTTAAATTTAAAGAAAAAAACAACAACATTAGAATGAATAACGTGAGAAACTTGATAAAGGTGTCAATTACTAGAATCTACTAAACATAATTAAATTTTCGAGGTTATATAATTTAATAAAACTGGGAGAAACGATTACATTTATTATTCATACATACTGTATTTATGTGTGTTATGTATTGTAATTTTGTATAGAAAATTCATATCCATTAGATGAATATTTAAATTTCATTTAATAGAAATTACATCAAATGGAAAAATGTTGTAACTTAAAAATGAGGACATTATTCAGCAAAAAAAAGAAAAAATTTTCCATGGAAGAAAATTAAATCAAATTTCACACAAGTATGTATGTAAAAGAATAACTTTGGTAAGAATGTGTGTACATGTTTTATTTTTTACACGTCATTCACATCCATTTATTACAGTATAGGTATATTGTTCATATTTTATACCTATACATTATTTATATACATATGTATTCATAGGAGGATAATAGCACTTTTAATATATTTTGTACTTGCATATGTATACTGTGTAATCGTTCTTTAAAGCAGTTTGACGTGATGACATATGTATTTATGTATCTATGAATTAATCAAATTTTAATAAAATTGTAAAAATTTGTGTTAAACGGAAACATAAATAGTACACACCACTAATTGATTACAATGATTTTATAAAAGATTTTAATATAATTGTTTAGACACACAGTATGAAACAAGCATATGTAGTTAAATAGCATACATACATATGTATGTATATTTAACATATGTACACATATAGAAAAAGTCATATAAAACTTATTTTTCTTATTGTTCAAGTGTTTCTAGAAAAAGTCATTCCGCGCTTCTTCTAAGATCTCTCTAGGATCTAATAAGTTATAGAATCTAATCCTATTAGATTAATCTAAGTCTTAGATTTAATTTTTAGTAATCAAGAACCTAATATTTCAAGTGACTTAAAGATATATTGTTTATTTTATAATATCGAATACCTAACGTGTTTGGAAATTTTTAATCCCTTAAATCTGATAATTGATTAATTTCAAATAGAAAGAGCGGTGTTGTCTCGCATTGAACGACATTTTGCTAGAAATACGCTAAATTACAAGAAAATACGTTTTATGATATGTATTTAATCCAGGACATGCTATGTATAGAAATTTGTAATACACATGTACATATGTAGAAACTAAACTGATTGAAATTTTTGTCAAAGTTCTTTAAAGGTGTAAAAAACGAGATTTTCACAAAACTGGCTTATCAAAATATACATACATATTTGACAGAAATTTTCTCATTTGCAACTATGAAATCGCCTAGATTTTTAAATTCTTCTTTTTTAAACAGTATATAATTAATTAAAATAAAATTGTGTTTGAGAAAATTACATTGTCTTTTGAATATTTTCTAATTAAAACGTATGTCGTCGTAATAAAAGTTTCATTTTTGTTATATTTAATTTTATAAAATTAAAAAAAAATTTCATTCAATTGTTTTTATGAACAATTTAAATACAATTTTGAATGTGATATCATTGTTTTACTTTTAAAAGTTTTCACATAAATTTGTTTTTTCAGACTTTTCAATTACTAACCTGATCTATGATTTTTAAAAAAAAATAATCAACGGATATTCTTATCTGATAGACTGGTAACGGACACATTAATTTATTTTCACAATACGTCCATCCATATATTATATTACATGTTTACATTTTACATACTTATTTCAATTTTATTCATTAAATTCTTTACATAATTAAAATTAAATATCGTAATGTAAATTTTGTTACTATTTCTCCAATTGTACGTACATGTAAGTACGAAAGTATAAATGCATACAAATTGGAATATTCATTATGCAGAAATGTATACGATTTTAAATTCTAATAGACAATATTTAAAATATGTGATCATGTTCATATGTATGTTGGTATGTACGTATGTGCATTCATTGTACATAACTCGATTCTGCATTACGAGATTTAAATCAGTCATTTTAATTTTGAATTTTTCATGTTCTAAATTCATTTGCACTAACACATTCAGATGTAAATATATTGTAGGTATGGCTTTGTAACTATTTTAAAATAGTTTTAATTACATTAATTACTGTGTTCCATTGGACTAAATGTTAACTGACATTTTATGCAGAGACAGCGTTGGCTAAATAAAATCTAGTGCAAATTTTGATTTCCAGCAAACAACATTAAAATCTTCAACTTTTGTTAATTTGTTCATTTATAGTTAAAATACGTAAATTCTAACAGAAGCTATGAATTTTAACTGTTTCCAAACAAATTTGTTTGCTAGATTCATACTTTCAGTAATTCAAAGTACTCTCTTAGGCAACAGTAGAACTAAAGTCCTTTTATAGAAGTTTTTAGTGTAATTATCCAGGTTTTACGAATGAAGTAGACACAAGTAAGACGTGGGCAGATGATATAAATTTGAAGGATTTGCGAGCAGTTAACTTAGCACCATGGAACACATCAAATAAAACTTACTAAAAAACAGACTAATAATAGTAATAATTAAAATGATTAAATACTATATAGATATGCGAAGTATGATTCTAAATTTTTATGTTTTAAATTAAATATTTTACAAATCATGAATGAATTGAAATGAAAATGTTTTTTATACAATGTCCATACACATATGCACCACTGCACATATGAACAATTCATTTCAACAGAAAAGAAACATTTATTTATTCAAAAATACTTCTTAAATTGATTTATGTTATTTTTTAAATGAATTAAAAATGAATGAACGATCGTTTATTTTAATTTCAATGCACGTCGAGACTTAATGAGATTTTATTGATTCGTATAGAATTCAAATAAGTATTGTACAACCAATTCAATGCTATACATATCAAATAGCATTATACGTTAGATTAATGAATATCTAATCAATGTTGTTATTGTTTTATTTTTACATTATTTATTGTAAAGTTCAAAAAATTTACATTTTCAAGAATAAAAAAACGTTATAATGATTTTTTATTTTTTCAAATTAAGTTTTGTCAAATAACGAAAATTTGAAGCAGTATTTAGCTTGTACAATTCTGTATTGAAGTATTTATAGCACTGATTTATTTTTTAATGGTTTGTTTTTTTGTGAAAATACTGAATTATTTTTCTTTTCACACTATAAAAAAACATTCAAAAAATAAAATCCCTTAAAAGTTCTGCAAATGTTTTACTTCTTTTTTTTTTGTTTTTTCAGTTAAACTTTAAATTTTTCATAATTTTTTTTTTCTCTACAATTTCTCAAAGTGTCACAAAATCATTTCAATGTTCACATTTAAAACTTTTGCATCTTTTTTTTTTTTTGTGTTGAAAATATTTTGATAGAAAATTTTGTAAAGTTAAGAACATTTCCTAATACAAATGTGTATGCATTATAAATCTATAAATATGCATAGTTAGAATCATATAGCCTTATCGTTTATAACTTCTAGAAATGCATATTTTAAAAGTCCTTAAAAATTTAAATCTATATATATAAACGAACATTGTACATTTGTATGTATTAAACGTATTTTTACGTTCATTTACGGAAAGCATGAGGTATTCATATGTGGCCAACCAACTCATCTTTTACAAAATCTCTGCAATCAATCTAATAAAAATTCTTCACAAAGTTTCCCATTAAATTAAAAGTTAAAACGAATGGGTTGACTATTTAAATACAAAATGAAATCAATTTTAAGCTTCTTCCACATTATATGAATGTGATTTGGTGTGATTTTTTGTTATTAAATATCTGATGGCAGCTTGTTATCATTCTCATTGCATGTTGTGACAACACTAATGGGAATCCATTTGAATGGAATCTATTGCAATTTGTTGCACAAGTTCTAACGACAAAAAACCACATGCAGTTCAATATAATGTGGAACTAGCCTTAACCTATGATAAAATCAATCAATTTATTTTAAATATATTCTAGAGAACTTTTGTACCTTTGATAGTTATACTTTTGCTCTTATCACTTTTTACACAAATTGAGTTGAAATATTTTATTCAATTGAAATTTTAAAGTTTCATATTTTTGTTTCCTTTCAAGAGCAATGATAAAAAAAAGTGTCAGTGTGGAGATACAGGAATCAATTTTAAAGAGAAAAAAAAATTGCCAACGTAGAATAGTTCAATTCCTTGAAACTACTAATAACATTTTACCAATCATTTTTATTAGTTTGTTTTTTCTTGAAATTGCATTATTATTTACGTTAGGTGCATTTCTCTTCGTTTTTTTTTTATTTTTCTGTTATTTTTCTTGGTAGATAACCAAGTAAACAACTTTTATTAAAAATTTTTTGTTAAAAAAAAAAATGAAAACAAAGAAAAGACCAAAATTTAAATCAAAATAAAATAAAAAAATATTTTTAGCGATTATTTTTTAAACTTTTTTTCTTCAATTTTTAAAAACAATGAATATAAGAAAAATAAATAAAATGTAAAATTTGTTGAAAACTTAACAAATTAAAATATTTTCCTACTTCATACATATACAGTATATATGTAAGTACTTATTGTATAGAGTAGAATGAGAAAATTGGAAAATTAATGGAATGAAAAACAAAAGAAAAAGAAAATGAACAACATTTTTTAACTAATTTTGTTTGAAACTTTTATTCAAAATTTTTTGTATTACTTTAAAAATTGCATTAAAAAGTTTGTAAAAGTGTTATGACTCAAGGAAGAAAACATAAAAGCAATTGAACTGAAATGAGTGTGTCATGTGTTTATATGGTACCGAAAATAACAAATTGATGAAATTCGATTTGAAAAATTCAAATATTTCTTTTTATAAAAAAAAAAAAAACGAAAACAAAATGTAAATAAATAAAATAAGAATACGAATAAAATAATGAGAAAATATGTAGGAAGAAATTATTACTATTATTATTTTTTTTTTTTTATTTTAATATTTCATGGAAAAACAATTCGAGGAAAATCGAAAACACAAACACCGTGTAAACAGTAAACATAAAAAAAAAGTTAATTAATATTTTATCTTAAAAACAGTACTTTATGTAAACATCTAACTTAAAGGACAAAGTCAAAACCAATGACTTTAGCATAGTTGAAACTAAACTGAACTGTATAATATTAAGAAAATTTTCAATTTTAATGGATTCATTTCTAACGTCAGGGAAGTTGTCTAAAAAACAAATTTGAAAAAATTATTTTTCTTAGACATTGTATAGACAAAATATCCTAAACAAAACAATTAAGAAAAACTAATAAAATATGAAAAACAATCACAGTATGCAAACAACATGATTTAAACACGTACATAACAAACATATTTGACTTAGTTAATTAGGCCAAGAATATTTCTCCCTTGTAAAAATACTTCAAGTAGATTAATTTAGTATGGAGCATGAAATTTCGAAGTTTTAAACAGTACTTATACAAAATCTCATACTTGAAAAATTTACTAAAAATGCCGTATTTACATGGATGAAAAATATGCAGCAATTGCAAAAGTAAGTTTTGAAACTAAGAATTGAGCAGTTAAAAAATTCGATACAAAATATTTAACTTTTAGTTTATTGAAAGACATTTCAAAATCGACGAAACTAACGAACGGAAGTTTATGCACATTACGACGGGTGAACTCATTTGATTACATAGCTGCGTATATATTTTACTTTACTTTACTTTACTGACTTATTTTGATTCTACCATTAGACTTGTGTAAAGTGCTCGCTGGTACTAAATTAAACTTAAATAATAACTGTTAAATGTAAGTAGAAATAACTGAGTACTCATAAGAAATTGTTTGAACAATTCACACTCAAAATTTACATAACAAAATTTTAAATCAATTTGATTTTGTAATACATGGTAATACTTTGCTTACGTCACGTCTAAGGAACATATTAAATACATAGATACGAGTATGTCTAAAAAGTTTAAAACATGTCGCATATGTATGTACTATGTGCGAATAAAGTTTAAGTACACATTCCATAACTCGTGTAAAGTATGTGAGCATATATGAATATGAATACGTAGATAACAATGTTTTCATTTTT
This sequence comes from Anthrax anthrax, assembly GCA_963971155.1. Lineage (NCBI taxonomy): Eukaryota > Metazoa > Arthropoda > Insecta > Diptera > Bombyliidae > Anthrax > Anthrax anthrax. The sequence goes on from OZ020120.1 coordinate 21,978,328, forward strand.
GTAATGAAAACCCAACAAATAGAAAAGGATTTAATTCATACATGTGGTACATAGTATATCTAAAAGAAAAACAAGAAGAGTTTTATGGTTTGTTTATTTCATAATATGATATGCATTTAATAGGATTTGGGTATGAAATTTTCAAAATATGAAAAACAACATAAAATAAAAAAAAAATCATATACAAATACCTATGGTTATACTGACGTTGTTCAAATTTGATTCACATATCACATAAACAGGGTGTCTAAATGTACTTGTATACTATAGCGAGTGAGTAAATCCATAAAGTATCATTTTTTTATGTATTAAGTAAAATTTTTCAAAATTTTAAAGTATCAAATAATTTAACAAATCCAATACATTCGCGTACATATCTTAATAATATTTCATAAAATTGAGTTGATTTAGAAAAACATAGAAGAGGTGCACACAGAGTCTCCAAAAAATACCCTATATATTTTTATATTCATTATTTTTCATATTCATGTTCGTGGTACATATCTGCAAGATTACATTTTCTTTGGATGAAAAAAAAAGGTGTTTATCAAAAGAAAACAAACAATGTAAAAATAAATTCAAATTAAAAGAAAACAAAAAGTAAATAAAGAGGATTGCCAAAAGTATGAAGAGAATTTATGTGATATACAGTAACATAAAAAATTATAATAGTATCTTTAAAAAAAAATTTTTTTAATATAAAGAAATACAAAAGCTTTGTATCATATGTGTTGCTTTATATACATAAAATTTATTATATTTGCTCATAGAAACAAATGTGTACAATGTACATACATGATACAAATTAAAGATTTTCATACAATGAGAAAAGTATAATTTATGCGTGAGAAAATGCATTCAGTTAGATATAAGTAATTATTTAAATAAAATTTTGTCTGAATATTATAAAAATAGTATTCGATAGTTATTGAAATAATTTTGTTTTTATTCGTTTTTTTTTCACCATAAACAAATGATCCGATTGATACAAAATTGCTATATGAAATTGTTGGATTGACAAAAATAAGGAAAAATTGAGAAAAAAAAAAAGTAGAAATAAATTTCTGAAAATAATTCAAAGTTTGTATTTAAGGATTAAAATTTCTTATTTGAATTAATCTATACATATTCTAGACTTTTATGTACTTATGTATGTAAATGTCTCTATTGAATGTTGTATACAAATAATAAAATGAAGTGACAGAATAAATCCTAATAAAACAAAGGATTTTATCAGAATTTAATACAAACATAATGATTTGAAATTTCATGTATATTCTTTCGAATTCAAATATCCCTTCTTAAACTAAATTAATTTAAAACTGCCTTTCTAAAATGAAAGCACATTATGATTTAAATTAATAAGATAATTTTTTCTCTTTCCATATTATAAAATTAATAATAAAAATTCAGATTAAGTAGCTTATAAATATAATCAGAAAAAAAGTACATTTGAAATGATCATAGTAATTTTATAAATTAGGTTAAACTTGGCAATTTATCTACTTTATACGAATATATACAGATGAGAAGTAATATCATTGCGCAAGTCTTTTTCTCCTTTAAAAATTTTCTTTTAAAGGAGTCACATTGTGGATGTTAAAAAGGGAAAAATTTCCTTACATGCGTGAATGACCAAATCTACATTGTTTGTTATTTTCATTTCACGTAAAATGGATTTTCATTTGACAGACAGGATGATTAAAGTGAGAGTAGCTTTTTAAAATAGAGAAATTTTTCATTTTATATTACTACCACGTGCATTGAAGAATTTCACATTTCTTCCATCATTTAAAATTTATGCAGGAAAATCCAACAAATTTTCTGTGTATACTAGTGTTTTTTTTTTTTATATGTACATACAAATTTTTCATATTGTCCCACGAAAGCTCAAGTACTGAAATGACCTTGAAAAAAACCTTCAGTGTAGAAAACAAATTTGAAATCACAACCTTTCAAGTTGATGACGTCAAAAAATATTGAGGTGTACATGAAATATTGTTGGGATGTTTAAAGCTATAAGTATATGTATGTATGTACATAGATTAACATATATTTGCATATATATAGAGCTATACATGCAATGTAAGACACATACATACGAGTATTTACACATATATACGCTTGTAAATTTGAAATTTTAGAATTATTTTGTAATTTTAGATTTTACATGGTACATGGGGATTATTCAGCACCACCACACATAAATAATACGATAAAAATGCTACTGACATGTGAAGATAAGTATAAATTTGTATGCACCAAAAAAGATATTCTTACAAATCTGGTATAGTTGCGTATTTATTTGATTACATAAAACCACATCAAACTTTATACGAATTAATTTTTAACTTTTTTTTTTTTTTTTATTGTACGTTTGTTAAAAGTGATATAAAAATTGTATTATGGCAATGTAAAAACATTGTTTTTATTGTACGTATATAACGCATAGTATAATCCAAAGTAGAAATTTACATTTACATGCTGTGTTTGGCTAACTAAAATTTACTCATTTGTTGTTGGTAAAACAACATGACCCTAGGAGCTCAAGGACTTTCTTGTCTACAAGGAGGAAAATAAAAACGTCGACAACAACGTGAGGATTTATATTTCAACAGAAAAAAAAAACATCTATTTATACGAACATGTTACGTATACACATAAACATTTTATACCACATAAATTCAATTTTCTTTTTTCCGTATATGTACAAGTTTTTGAACTGACCTACTTGAAGTTCTAGGCAAGCAAAATACTCGTACATACATAGTTGACAAAAAAAAAACCACATTAAAATGATTATATTTTGTTGTATATAAATACATACCCAGTTTTCTTTTATCATTTTACAATAGTTTTTTTCTTCGTAAATGTTTTTCCCACATTTTTCTTGTCTTTTTTTGTTTTTTTTTGTCATTACAAATCATGTAGGAATGACCTGATATTTCATACAAATAATACGAATATCATTGTGTAGAACATTCATTACAGCTATTGCTACTGATGCTGTTGTAACTGTTATTTGTATTTCTTGGTTCACCATTGCCGGGAATAGCCTTTCAAGGATGTCATTTTTCATATTAATTTTCAATTAAAATTGTGTCAGTAGAACGAATGTCTGGATTTGGCAATAATTACAAATACATACAATATGTGTACGAATTCACATATGTATATACATATATTAACATACAATGTTGCTGTTTTCTTTCTTCTATGCTTAAAATTTTTTGTAAATATCTTTTTATATTAAACAAACATGTACATTAATTTTCTTATAATTTTATTGATTTTTCAATCTCTTTTTCCTCATATCCGATTGACCTCGAACATTAAACTTTTGGCAAAATTTATAGTTTGGAAAATTTCATTTTTAATATTTATTTATTATTATTTGTTTTCATTCTTTAGCCTTTTATTATTTATTTATTTTTTTTATACGTATTATGAAACTTGAAAAAATATTAAAATGATACATCCTGACTAAATGAATTTTAATAAGTAATTTCCAGAGTTTTTATATGTAATAGCTGCATGTAAATCCCAATCACAGATGTTTTCATTTCATATACAAATATTGTACATATGTGTGTATATACTCTACTTTTTATATTTGTGTAATTGGGTTAATCAAGGAATAAAATGAAAAGGAAAAATAAAAATGAAAAACTTGTAAAACAAACAACAACAAAAAAATAAAAATAAACATGAAAATAGGTTTATAAAATATTTAGGTACACATAAAATACATTTCCTTTCTTTCAAACTAGGTCATTTTCATTTTTACAGGTTTGCAGTTATTACTTTTTTTTATGATTTTTCTTTCTCTTTTTGTTTTTTTTTTTTTTTTTGAATATTTTTGTTTGTGTTAAATTTTACAAGTTTACATAACCGCAATATTGTTCACCTGTAGGTGTGATTCACGATGAAAAACCGATGATATAGACAAAAATATATATTTTGGATAGGCAAAAGATAAAATGTTTATTAAACTGGGAATAATTAAATTGTAACCTCATATTTCACAATTTTGCTTTTGTTTTGTTTTTTATTTTTTTTATTTTTTTGTATGAAAATGTTTGTTGAACATGCTTTTATTTAAAAAAGTTTTACAATAAAATTCAATTATTTTATTATACTTACATAAATAGTATCATATAGTGTAATGCATGAGTGTAATAAATAACAAAAACTTGATGAAGTTTTTCTTATACAAGATATCCCAGAATAAAGTGTCACAAAATTTACATGTTGCTAAAGTTTGATTGTATCTAGAAAAAAAATCATTCCAAGTTGTCGCTTTTTTTTAATTTCGTTCTACGATAAATCTAAAATTATCAAATTAGATTTTAAAACGGATATATCACGCGTAAAGTAAAATATTTCTTTCAAGCAACGGGCATACAATATTAATGAACATTTGAAAAAGGTTCCTTTCCGAAAAGGAAAGACTTTAATTTGAATTTTCAATAATTTAATTTGTTCAAATAAATTAAAAATGCTTTTCTAAAAATACACGTACGTGGACAGCTCCAACTCCACATAACTAAAAACAACTCTATTACAGTTCTGCAAATACCCTCAAGCCTCAATTTGGGGTATGAATTTACGTGGCTGCTCGTATTTAGGCGCATACATAACCTGAATGTAATGTGTACTTAATTTTTAATATAAATTGTCATTACTTATCGATGCCTCGAAGGAAAATCTATTATCTTTAAGTTTTTATTAATTTTTTTTCTATTACTATTTCACTTCTTTGTCACAAATGAAATATGTATTTTTACAGCCTATAAGATGATATGTAGCTATTCATCTTCGGTGTCTGTGTAAGTATTGTTTTCTATTGCCCTGTACGAGTATAATGTGAAAACCTAAAATCAAAATGGAAAAGGCAATGAAAAACAAAAAGAAAATCCCATAACCCTCAGCAATATTGCATTATGTACGCATACGTATTAGTTTGGTATTAGGTACGTATATTTACTTTAAATGAGTACGTGACTTTCAGGACATTGTAAGAAATAACATATTTTTTTAAAAAAAATACGTAGAATGAAGAAATAAAGACACTAAAAGTAAATTAAAAAGAAAAGAAACAAAAATAAATGGCAAATAATAGTAATACCTTCTTTTTAAAAAAAAAATATACTGATTTTCGTGCAACAACAAGACAAAACCTTTATTTTTACTTTGTTTTCGAGCCCATTGGTGCAGAAAAGAATTAACTCTTGAATTTCAAATAAAAAATGTTACTTATTCAAAGTACGAGTGTAAGTAAAGAAATAAAATGATATGAGTATGCATAATTTTAAAAGCACAAAGTCATGAAAGGCAAAAATAAATACACATGCATATGCATTTTTGTATGCAAAATAAAAAACTGTCTTACTTTGGTTAGCATTTTCATAAGAAAAGTAATAAAATATGTAAATGCATAGGATATTGAAAACCTGAAAATATTTGCGTATTTGTTTTACTATTTTTCACCCTCAACATAAATTTTTCACTTTTTTCCTGTTTTACTTTTCCTATTATTTAAAACATACTTTACATTTTTGCACACAGCGCATATATGTATGTAAATGTTCGTATTCATGTGAATTTTCACGTGCTGTTGTGTAAGCAAAAGAAACGCTATTACGCTTTGTTAACGTCACGGAAAGAAAGATTTTAAAACTTTAATAAAAAAAAAAGCTTGAAAATTTATAAACAAAACAAAATAACGACAAAATATACAGAGAATATATTGTTTGTGATTTTTGAAAATAAAAGTTAATAAACAAAGTACTAAATAAAAATAAAAATTAGAAAAAAAAAACAAGACGCTGTGCACCTTAAAAAACTATTTCAAAAAACAAACTAATAAATTCAAACGAAAAAAATAGAAAAAACTAAAAAAAGACATAAAAAAATCAAGAATGAAATTTGAAATAACAAAATTCTTCGTGCAGTAAAAAAAAAATAAAAGGTCGTATAAAAAATTTTCTGGATTTAATAATAATCCATAATCCTTTTTACTTATTTAACGAATCAGTCATATTAAAGGTGTACAATTTTTCTCTTTTTTACATCCAATTTTCTAATAAGATTCACAGTATTCATAAGTATAAAATATTTGACTAAAACAATGTAAAATTCTGTAATCCTATCATTTTATCCTTTTTGTGTTTTCAATAAAACAAAAATCTATACACAACTGTGTATGTACGTGAAATATGCGTATACATGTACATATACCTTTATGTTTAAAAATTTGATTTCATTATCCTGTTTTTGTGTTTCTTTTTTATCCCATTTTGAATTTTCATTTTTTGTTTTATTTTATTTTATACGAAAAGTTATGGGTCGCCAGAGTAAAATTTATTTTTCAGCTGTTCAAAAACTTTGACTTTGTGAAAATGTCTAAATATTTCATAGTCCTTTTTTGTAACTTCTAATTTTTGTCTTTTAATTTTATTCCTTTTTTTTTATTTTTGTGACATCTTGTACTTGTTTTTGTTTTTATTCATATACACATACATATATTTCACAAAACACATGTACATTTTGTTAACACACAAACTCTGTTTGGTAAGTTAACTACATTGGTACGTTAACACACATACATATGTACCTTACATACATATATCCAAATATGTACGTATATACATGCACATATTTGAAAAGAAAAACATATTGAATTTTATAATCATCAATATAAACAATATAACATATAAACAAAGAAAAGGATTTTGTCTACATATTTTATAAAAGTGTTTACTTAAGCTATTCATGTGTGTGATATTCATTTTATACGTATAAAATATAAATCAGCAAAAAAATAACATCACCTGCTTTCTGTATAAAATAATAACATTGTATAAGTATAAAAATAATAAAAGTCCTTATGTTTGTTTATGTGTAATATGTACATTTTGGACATTTATGTATTTTATACATGTTGTTTACAAAAGTATCCGTATGAACGCACATACAAATGTACATAATACAAATTAAATTATTTGTATATTCGCAAACATAAAGAAAATTTACATTCTGTCTATATATCAAGGATATACTGCTAACTGCTCCTTTTTTTATATTATACAGCATTTATGGTTGTAAAATAAAAATAACGATATTGGAAAATTTTCGAAAAAAAATAAAATTAAATAAAATGTACGTATACTTACGTATGTGTGGAAAAAAGAGAATATGTAAGAATCCCTAATATTTATATTGTTATTTTACCATATGTAACGTATGTTTATTTTTTATTAAAAATAAAAACAACAATTCCAGTAACAGGAATTTCTTAATGCTATCCAAATGTTTATGCTACATTTACAATAAAATGAACACGCATACAGATATATTTAGTAAAATACCCAATTATTTTATTTCGAACAATATCCATGAAATTATCGTATTACTGACAATACACAAGCATTGTGTAAGTATCCCGAATAAGTATCCTTATTTTATTAAAGTATATGTTTCATTTATAAAGTTTCTTCAACACAAGATTCGTGACAGTAAAATCTGTATCCTTTTTCTACTTTAGTTACAAACACTCCGGGTCAATGAAACTTCAACTCGTATCAGTTGCATAAATTGTACATCTCTTATGTTGTTTTTCATAAGCACAACTATCTGGACTTTCTAAATTTAGAAAGTTTACTTTAGTAAGATCCTCTTAAGTGATTACGAAACTAAATAAAAATTTTCGACTGGTCGTACAGATCTTTATAATACTAGATTTTAATTGTATAACGTAGGAGTCCTTCAATCGTCTTGGTGAACAACTATTCCTATACAAAGTTACTTAAAGACTTCATAATTAATGAGAATTACATGAGAAGGTAACTTAAGACTGGAATTCAACACGAAAAGTCGGATATTGTCAAGGTATTAAGCTTGTATAAGCTCAAAGTATATCAGAAGGATACGATACTAAAACATTTGCAGTGAAAATATCGACACAAATACAAACATAGAATTTTTTGTGTGTATACATACATATGAAGCAATATTTTTATCCTTGTTTTCAAAGTAAAGGACAAAATGGCAAATATTCATATAAAATAAATTCAAATTTGAATGAGATCCAAAAGATAATCATCATTCATTCCATTAAAAATTTATTACCGGTATTAGAGGATTTACATTTTTTCCCATTTAATTTCATGCATAATGCATTAATAGGTACATAAAATTGAAATGGAAATGAAATCAAAATTTTATTTTTATATTTAATTTATTTCATGCGTATACATACTTGTATGTACATGGTATGAAAGTTGAATGATTTATGATTCTTAGCACAAAGTAAGGTTTATTTTACACATCAATTTTCCTGTGTGAAAAACTTCTTTATTGAAGCATCAACATACTTTGAAACACAATTTTGTAGTAATTTTCTCTTTCTCATTAAAAAAAGGATTGTTGTTTTTTTTTTTATTTCTATTTGTATTTTTATGATATATTAAATAAAGCCATATGCGTATTTACACCTGTGTTTGCATTTATATGTACAATAATTTCTAATTTTCAGGCACATATGTATACATTTTCTTTTCATTTTCTTTTTAATTACAACTTGAATTGAATGATTTCTACTTATACATTTTTAATATCAAGTAATTACGAGTATTCTGTTGTCTTTCAATAGCCTTCTTTAATAGGTATGAAAACATTTTGGATCTTGCTTTTCAATGCAACACAAAGATATCATCTAGCAAGGAATATCCAGTTAAAATAAATTATCAAAAAAATAAGTATGTATTTATTCACATATATACGTATGTACATATATTTTTTCTTCGTACGTATTGTGTTTATACGTACGTTAATATATGAAAAATATGAATATTTCTGTTCCATTATTGTATCTGAAGTTTTTTTTCTCTGACTCTATAAAATATTAATTTTGAAACTTCCTTTCTTTTTTATATAATAACTATTATATGAATATAAAATCATTTTTTTTACAATATGTAAATAAGCATTATACTTACTTCTGCAAGTAGTAATTTTCATGTGAATATATACATATGTACGTATGACTGTATATCAGTTGAATGTAGCAATATTACAATAATATTAATCTTCCATTTTTCCTTCGCAGTCCAAAGCCAATTTTCACGAATTTTTAACATATAGAAATGATAAATCTTTTGTATGTGTATGGTATGTATATTATCGTTTATATTTTACTCACAACACATTTTTATTTATAATGGTGAGACTTGTTGTCAGACTATTTTCGTTGATATGTGTATAAGAAAGACGGCACACATTGTAATCTAACAAATACATCCTGTATGCGATAAAAAATCTACAGGATGTACACAAATTCATATGGCCTAAAATAAGTATAAAAAACAAATTTTTCTTAAATTTCAGATTATATACAAGAAATTCTTTTGTCCTTCCTTTTTTGAAATTCATCCCTTCTGGGACATTGAGGACTACGTTATTAAGATAGCTTGCTTATTTCAACTGTATAAAACGGAAGGTTAGGCTTCCCCAACAATTTATACTTGGTTGAGATTGAAATTTAAATGAAATAAATTCGAACTGTGACACAAACTCTGGAATGCCCTGTATAGGTTCGATTTTACATATACTCGTACATACAATATTTTTAAATTTATTTTTCTTTCATTCTTTATACAAAAAAGACTTTTGGGAAATTATAGTATGTGTACGTACATCGAATTTTTCCTATATTTTTTTCCCTCGGGCTCCTGTAACAAGAAATATCTAAACGATTTTTTATTTCCGTATGTAAGAAAATTAAAACTAAATAAAAAAAAAAAATGAAACGAAATTAAATGAACAAAATGAAAGTTATAATGAAAAGACGATAGCTACAATTATTTTTCTAGCTATATCTGTTCACATACGTTTAATTCTGTCTATATTGTGTATGGAAGAAAAAATTTTTTTGTAATGTATAGAAAAGTATGCAGGATATGTAGAATGTAGATATACATAAATGTGTTCTTTATAATAAGAAAATTCATTTGAATTAATAAAGAGCTTCCTAATAGGCTTTTCTTTAGCTCTTTTTGTTAAATTGTAAAAAGTAGGTACATAGATAAAATACATTACATACAAAGAGTTTTTAGTAAATCTAAAAGAATAGCATACAGACGACTGTATTGGGTGTATTAATTTCTTCTCATTTATTATCAATTTGATTTTTGAACAAATTGATAGTATAAAAGGCGTAAATGGTGATTTATCAAGAAAATTTACAATTTTAATTTTTACATTGGAAACAAAATAAAACAATGTATTGTTCTCTTTGTTCTCTTTTTCTGCTTTATTTTTATCTTCAATATCGTACATAAGAAATTTCATAGTCTGTTTTTTGTCGTTAAGATTGATTTTAAAAACGCGTTCCCTTACAAGAAATTAAATTTAATTATAGAAGCTAAATATGCGTAAAAAGACAGTATATGAAATTCAAAGTAACATTTAATTATTTAATGCGTTAGTTTTTGTACGTGATCATCTTAATTTTATGAAAAATTATAAGTTTATGTAAAATGAAGAAAAATCGGAAACATTTATTTATCAACAGTTAAAAAGTTTTTTTCAGAACTTTCGTGTTATTAACATTACAAAATATGAATTTCAACAAATATTGTTAAACGATGTTTGCTCGTTAAAAGTTCAATGCTAAAAGAACAGAAAACCGACTTATTAAAAAATATATTTCAATATTCTTATATACAATTGTACATGAAGACGTACAAATATTCAATACTATAGTTTTATGTTATTTGTCAATACTTAATTAATACTCAATACTTATAGTAATATGCAGTTGTATAACTTACAATTTTGTATACTATTATGGTTAATACAACAATACTTTTGAATGTTTGATACAATATTCATCTTGTCTATATATGATTCAAAGAAATTTGCATTGCCTTCAAGCAATTTATATCAATTTTATGGTATATGTGTATTAGCAGTCAATATATTGAAAATTTTCATCAAAAATTACATGCCACATAAAACATTAAAATACATGCATACATACATACACAGTATATGTATCTACAAAAAGCAGAAAAACGAAATATTTTCTACAAAAAAAAATGTTCAAGTTAAATTTATACTAAATTCAGATTGCCGTTGCAATGAAAATAGAAATACAATCAATATTTCCATTTTACTGAAAATTTGTAAAAAATTTTCCTTGTACTTAATAAATTAAATATGACAATTTTTCAGTGACTTCATCAATAAGTAAAATATGTATATTTGCAATAACTTATACAAGAACAATAAAAATCTTTAGTAAATCTTGAAAACTTTGTTTAACTTGGTTTAACACAAGAAAAGCATATTACATTTAAGTTAAATTAATGATTATCCATATTTTCAAAGTAGCCATATAATATTGCATTTAATCTTCATACGGCGACGATCGAATAAACAAAGTATAAGAATGTATTTCTGTTGCAAATTGTGCAATGTCAAATCTTCAACAATGATTTTAAAATATTTTCAAGTAAAAAGAATGTTGCATAATTTTATAACGTCTTGACAAATTGTTTTGAAAATTAAATGTATTTATGTATTATATACGCACATTTATCGTAAGGAACACATTCTTATGTTATTGAATAAAAGTGTTGAAAACAGGATGGTCTGGTCTAAGACATAGTTTTTTATTAAAAAATCAAAGATTCAGGTATAAAAATAACTGTTAGTAAGTAGTAAGTACGAAATCGTAACTACGGGCACCTAAAATTTAGAAATTTACTTAGAGCGAACTGATGGAAACTTCGTACAAGTAATTCTGTTTTATTTTGTACGACAATTGCTTCATTTCAAATTTTAAGTTTGCAATACACTATTGTTGAATATAATTTTCATCTTTGACTCAAATGAACTATAAATATAACCGAACCATTAAACAACAAACCAAATCACCCTTTATTAATTTGATTTGAAGTTTTATCCTGTTTACCCTTAACAGAATAATAACTGCATATTGCATATGAATAACTCAAGTACATATTTGCGAGAATTTTGTTTCCTCTTAAATTTTTTTTTTTGAATAAATATACGAAAACCTTACAAACAAAGATATTTACATGCATAATATTATAAAGATTTTCAAAGAAAATAACTTTGTTTTCTCATAACGATTCTATGGTATTTACATATATTTTCACAATTTTACACACACGAATTACACACATATGCTTATAATACACATATGAAATACACATATTATACTGTTATTTTTCAAGCTTTATAATCCATGAAATACAAATAAAGGAAAATTTAAAGAATATATGTATGTACATAATTTACATAATTATTAATTTATTATTATTATTATTATTTTTTTTTCACATAAAAAAGTTTTTATTTTGAATTCTATAGAGTATAAAATTTGTTCTATGAAACAAATTTAAAATATCTGATAAAAGTGAAAAATATATAAACATGCACAATAAGAAACTTCCCAAAACTTTGCTTGCAATAACACACAATGATAATTGAAAAAGTTTTTTGATGTAATAAAAAACCAAAAAAAAAAAATTATATTTGAAGATAACTAAAACTATTGATCTGCGTACATCAATTTTATCCGACATTTATTTAATGAAGACAATTTTTTTAAATTAGTGCTTGATGAAAATATATAAATAGCAAAAATGAAAGTAAATAATTGTTCAGTTTGCAATTTTCCTTACGCTCTTCTTTTAAAGGAAGATGAAGAAAATTTATATACAAGAAATATAATTTTTGAATGTTTCTGAATGGTGGTTGTCTATGTAGATGAATTACATGTCACAACAACGACAATATTTAAGAAAATTGCATGGCTGCAAATGTATTTAGCACATTTATCATTATACAGAATCCATCTGATTCGTTCAATATTGAATAAATTAATTATTATTTTTTGTAACAATTTTGTGCGATGGTCGTAATTATATCTGTAGTGTAAACACGTATATTCAATATATAGGTATACTACATTCATATATAGTTCAACGCATAACATAAATATAAAAAAAGAATGATTGAATGACAAATGACCAAAGTAATAATCAATCTTCCTTAATTAAATATGTCTGTTCAAACTTTTCCATAATTTTCACAATAAAAATGAAAAACAAAATGAAAATATTTTCAAAAAAAATTTAACAAGCAAATGAAATTCAAAAATAAATAGAACAAAATATTGCATTGAATTATTTCTTCGTCGAGTTTGAAATTTAAAAGAAAAATATTATATGAAATCAATCATCATACAATTCCCTTTTAATTAAGTACACTGTATATTCAATTCGTGTTCATTGAAAATCAAAATTGAGACTTAATAAGTTATGAATCTTCTCAATAAGGTGTTTGAATGCATATCTAAATAGCAAATTAATTTGATAAAAATTAAATTTTTTTAAAATGAAAACAATTCATAGTTTTACACTTCCATTCATACTCATTCAACTCCTAAATGTACGTTGATCTTGAATGTTGAGGATACCAAACAAAATATTTTATTTTCTGTTTAATAAACTTAAATTTTTGAATTTTTAGGTTTGTGTGTTTGGTTTGATCTATGTACATGATTCGTATTTTATCTCGAATTAAACAGATCATGATCAGAATTCAGATTGCTTCAGATTGTAATTTTGAATGTTAGAAAATATTTTTCAAGAGTTTAAAAATTCAGATGAAAGAACTTCCAATGGAACAATTGTTTTTATCTATGTAACGTATTTTTTTAAATCATTCGTACCAGTACTTGCCTTTAAATTCTTCATGATCACTTGTACCATTATTCATAGTTACACATACAACCAGACTTAATTTAATCTTCAAACCAAATAATTTCGTATACATATGTACTAAAATTGTAAGAATTTTTCAATTTTCTTTTTTATTGAATTTTAAATTATCTACAATATCAGTGTCATTTAACCAATTTACAAAATTATCAACATTTTACTTTCGTTTTTTTTTTTTTTTGTTCATTTTATATTTTTGGTTTCGTGACTCATTCGTGTTGTGTTTTACAAAATGCAACAGCTACAAATCCACGCAAAGATTATCTTTATAAAGGGTATAAAGTATCAGATTGTAATTGCAGTCTGAATTATAACTGCTTAAATGTTAAGAATGAAGATTTTCAAAGATAGTGGATTTTGAGATCATCTATTCATATACATACATAAATGCTCATTTACTTATAGAATGAAGAATAAACTAATCGACAATAGAATAAAGTTAAAGAGACAAACTGACCACTTGTTATTTTTAATTGATGTAGTTTTAGTTTTTGATTTTTGTTTTTGTATTTAATTACCATAAATTTTACAATGAATAAAGATAGATTTTAAAATATAGATATATTGGTTAAAAAAAAAAAAAATGATGATTAACAAAATGCAACTGAATATGCATGTGCATTCTTATGCCTGTACACATTTGTACTGTGGTACTGATATACCTATATGCATATTTATTTGTGAGTTGATTGGACATAAAATGTAGTAAAATGTAGTTTTTTAATATCTAAGTTATAATAAGAGATCTGATGTCGTGCTGCTTTTTTCATTCAAATTTCAACTTAATTGATATTCAAACTGTTTAATCTTTTGATCTAAGAACCCTTTTCAAGATCATGTTTTGGCACTTAAATGCTTGCGCTTCTGATACCTTAATGTGATGAAATTCTCTAAAATGTAACGAGAATTTAGGTGTATCTCTTACTTGAATATACATATCTTCTATATTACATACGATCTTATATGCAAGAGTAAATATGTTGTGCGATTGGAAATAAAGATGAAAAAAAAAATTGTAATTCAGTTGGTGATGATGATAATAATAATATATAAAAAGATTAATAACAAGACAACTATAACATTCATGTAATCCAATGTAAAGGATAATAGTTGCAAATTTTTATATTTTAAAAGATAAAACAGAAATTTCAATGAAAATAACTAATTTGAATTGTAAATTCGATCAACATTTAATCAACAAAAAAGGAATAAAGAATAATTTTGTGCTTTTTTATCATAAAAATCTAATTATCGAAATTCTTTAATTTATTGTAAAATTAAAAGTATAAATTTGAAATTTATTTTTCAAAGATGTTTGATTAATGCTTTGCTTAAATCGGAAGAATTAAATTCTGTATTTACCAACAAGTGAAAAAGATTTTACAAAATTAATTTATTTAGTCAGGCTTTGATATGTACAATAATTTAGAATAGGCCCACTTCAGGGCAAAAAACCTAAGCATTACATTATTTGATTAATTTAAACTTGAACATAAACAATTTTAATTTGTTTTGTTGTACAGGGTATAACTTCGATAAATTCATGATCACCCACAACTGGTATTATCGAAAACAAAATTTTTTTCTTCCACAAAAAAAAACAACTATGTCCGGGCACAGTATTTAGGAAAATTTAGGTAAAAATATTAAATATGCTTTTAAAATTACTTTTTAGTTCATTAAAATTATAATTGATTTTTTAAGCATCCTGTTAAACATAAGAACTAGAAATAAAATGATCTGATTTTTTGCATGGAAGGAAATAAATCAAAAAGAAAAATCCAAGAAGTAAAGGTTGACTGACTTTAACAGCAAAATTACAATCGTTAAGATGACCATATACGTATCCATTTATAATACATGTTTATTTCTGTGTATGTATGTAAATATATATGAAAGTGCTTCGTTTATATAGATGTAGCTATTGCATATACATATATAAAGCTAACTTGGCGTTTAAATAATGTGGATAACAAGTAAGTATATATAAGTGATATCGTTAAGCATGCATGTACCTATGTACATATATGTAGGTATATAGTAAATTGAGCCAAAGGCACAATTGTTTGTTGAGTTTAATATTTTGTGAACGTGCTCCTTGTATGAACATTTTCATTATTTCTGATCGTAATAACCAATCCCTTCTTTTTGTAACACATAAAAGGATGATTATGCGAGGTATATACGGCTTGCAGTTAAAGCACGTGTAAGTAACAAAAGTAAAGGTAAAACATTGCATAGAAATGCATGTTATACAGTATGAATACTATAAAGTTAGACTCTGAAAAAAGAAAATAATTTCATGATTGTAAAATGGGAGACTATTTATATAATATAAAAAATAAAACTTTGTAAGCAATGCATATACATACATATAAAATTCACGTACCATAAAAGGTTAGAATTTTACTGAAAGAATATTTTTTTTCAAGCCCATTTTCTTTGCATACATACATGTGTGTATGTGTGTATTACTTTACGCTTTGTTAGTTATACATATTATTATAATATTCATTACCTTTACATACACGTACATATTATTTTCATTGTACAGTCTCATAGGTGATAATACATTCTGTTACATGCAATTTTGTTTTTTTTTTTTTTACTGCAAAGGCATACGTGTGCTCATGAATGCATGTTAAATACAAAACATTTACGGAGTTTAATGCAGTTCAGAAATATAAAAATAAAAGAAAAATAAAAATTTTGCATTATAAACTTAATATTAAAAAAAAAACAATATACATACAATTTCAGGAAAGAAACACAATTTCGAACTTACGACGTTGAGTACATCCTAATAAACCACTAGAGGTCAACCTTTGCCTCTATTTAATGACATAAAACATTTTCTATAAGGTATTCATTAGTAAAAGCTTTTTCAAGAAACATATTTCTATATTTCACCCAAGTAATAAATGCACCGAATATTAAGTGGAAATTGCCAATTTTCATTTTTATAAATTTTATATGTATGCGTGAAACTCTTGATGATTCTTGAAAACTTGTGAGGCCGACTGATAATAAAAAAAAGGTCTTTTAATTTTTCTTCTTTCAGAAAAAAGCAAAGAGATGACGTAGTGCTAGTTATGCTTCACTGCATTGAACTCTGGAACGTACGCATAAATAATAAGATAATGCTGCTTTTCGCTTTAAAAGATTAACAAAAGGAAATTTAAATACAATTTCATACAAAAAGTGTTTTGTTTAAGCTATCATGCTTTATGATGCTTTATGTACCCATTATAAAAATTTAAGAATATTTCTATAAAATTTTTCAAATGAAAACTTTGTTGATAAATTATACAGCTGAATTTCTAGGAAAATTCATTTTCATTTTCATTGGATTTTCTAAAATGTAATTTTTGAACTTATGAGCCTTAAAAGTTTGTAAACTATAAAAATAATGTTTAAATGAAAAACATGATCGGAAATATTTAAAGAACTAGAATAAATAAAGGAAATGGTACAACAAAATAGAAAACATCAACAAATATGTTCAAAATGTACAATGTACGCATGTCTAAACAAATTGCAAATGTAGAATCATAGGTACTTAGAGTGATTTAATCTATTATGGTACCTGGATCTATACGTAAATAAAACAGATTAATAAAACTTTATAGTACAAATTCCCTTTGGATTATTCACGACAAGTTAATATTAAATTCATTTAAAAACCACCTGTAAGCTATGTACATGTGTGTATTGTATATACAAAAATCAGTGCAATTAGAAAGATATTACTGTATTAATATTTTATTATAATATTTTGCTGAAACTGAAATTTCTGTACACTGAGTTTTACTATTTTTTTTTTTTATCCAATATATCTTTTAGTATTCAAATTAAGTCCACGATCACAATAAATCATAATCCAAGCAATTTGAAATTACACACATACACATAATATAAGTACATAAAAGTACGTTTACTGTGCTTTTATCCACATATTTTAGCATACATTCGTACATACATATAAATATATACATTGATTGGACATGTATAAATGAAAAACTGAAATTATACAATTATATCTACATACATAAATATTAAAATTTAAGTTATTTTACATATAAATAATAAATATAAACTCAATCTTAAAATAAAGACCGGATTAAGCCGAAGAACTATCTTTTAAACTAATGTATATGTAACATGTGTAGTATAAAATAATTTCATATGAGCCACACACATATTAAAAAGATCATGTTTTTTTTTTTTTTTTTTTTTTTTTTTTGTTATTCAAGAGCCAGAAGCAAAACCGATCTAGTTGTTATTAATATACTCGAGATCGAGACCCCAACCCAACAACTTAACTAACTCAACAGCAAAACTATATAATCGAAGTTCAACTGAACCTCCACATTTGAATTTGGCTCAGTTAGTCAGTTGATCTGTTGACGTCTTCGAAGTATCTTTAAAAGATATGTTTTCGTGTTGAAAATTTTTATTTTGAAATTTTAATATCGAATGGCGGGAATACGTTATTATAAAAAAAATTTTTCATTTTGATAAAATATATTCATTATTGAATAAGATATGTGAATATATTGTATTGTGTATTATAAAGCAAAGATTTCCATTTAAGAAATCAATAGAGGAATGATTAGTTGATCATATCATTTATTATTAATTACAATTTAATTATCCTAATAATAAAAAATAAAAATAAAACAAATTTTGATGTTCAAACAATGAAGATTCAAATAAGTGAAAATAATATAAGTGATAAAAACATTTATTGATTTAATTTCAGAAAATGAATGTGAACCAAATACGATAAAATACAATAACAAAAAAATTATAAATAAATATAAATATTTTGACAGTGATTATCATTAATAATTATATTAGTGTTTTATTGTTTATTTTGTTTATTATTTAAAATTTTTATCTAATGGGGAATGTTTACAATCATTATCATTTTATGTATTTCATAATAATTCATAATAAATATTTTCAGTGGAATTATACAAATAAAATAAGTCATCAAATGTATAAATTCGATGACAAATAATAAAATGAACTTTACTTTGTCATTGCTGCATCGTTATAAGAGAACATTACAAGCAATGACACTAGCTGTGGCTATCATTTATACCACTTTGGTATTATATCAAAGTACATATGGATATCCGAATGTACAGGTATGTTATCTTATATTTTAAATTGTAATTTTATTTTTATTTTCATTTTTTAAAGTTTAATTTAATTTTACCCAAGAGAATAATTCAAAAAGTTTTAGAACATGTGTACACTTGCTATATATGTATGTATGTGTGTAGGTAACACTTATGTAATATTCGATTTTAAGATTTATGTATATCTTAAGTTTATCTTCTTTTTTTTCTATCAATGATTTATGGAAGATAACGAAAGTCATATAACATCTGATGTAGGAACACATGTAATATGTACGACGATAGATCAACTAAGAATTCATAAATCAAAATAAATCTACGTTAAGTATTGACATTTTTCAAATTTTTTGGCAAAAATATTAAATTTATAGTCACATCGTAGCACATTAATTTTGCATTAATTTTCTATATATAAAATATAGTTGATATGTACATATGTACATATGTAAATGTGTAAAATTTAACGTTACTGTATGTAAACAAATGAAATTTCTTATCTGAAAATTTATTTAATCTTTATCAAAATACAGATAATATTTTCAATATAAACATTGAGAGGTCCAGATAGCATTTACAATACCTATGCGATTTTAAAAACTTTATTTGAAAAATCTTCAAAAAATCTTATATGTATATACGTTATTCTTTTTAGAATTCATTAAAAATTCATATATTTTCTCATTTATTTTACAATTTTTACACTTCTACAGATATTCTGTTTTATCTTGTATTATTTTGGTTATAAGTGATAAAATATATTTATATACGTGTTTCATATGTATATGTATGTATTTATGTAGATATGTATGGGTATAGTGATCTCAAAATTAAAATTAAAATGTTAGAGACGATTTCTAATAATATATACAAAGCAGTTTAAAAAAAAAAAGAAAGACAATCTCTATTATACTGTATAATAAGATACACTATAGATAATCAATAAATATTTTTTCTTCTTTTTTTTTAAATTTATTTAAATTTATCTAATGTAGTCAAAGAAATAGGACATACTGAACATTTTTTGATTTCATTATAGAAAAACATAATCATGCATACACATATGTTTATATACATATGAATATAAATTTTTCTAATCAGTAAACAAAAGCATATATGCATATCATTATTATTATAAGCATGCAGAGTTCGTTTAAATTACAAGTTTTCAGATATATAAGCAACCGATCAATGATTTGATCGTAATTTATATGTTAATATCCTGTAGAAAAAAAAAATCTTTTTCATATATCTTTGATTAAGTGACTTAAATCTAAAATAACACAAGTTTGGAATTCGTTTCAAATTTCACATTTTCAATTCTTAGGTATTTTGTGAAGAACATGTACTTATCTTCTTAATTTTTCCATAATGCAGATAAATACAATGTGGTTTTTTTTTTTTTAAATATTATTTTTAAAATATGAAAAAAACTCATTAATTAAGATATTTATTATTTATGCATATTTTTCATTGTATAAAAATATTTTTCATGACATTTCTTTTCTTTTACCTTTTTGTCTATTGCTTTTTTCTTAACTGCTCACGCATTGTATTCATAAATGAAGGCTTTTTTACGTGACTGATTTATCAATAAATTATCCTACCTTGATTAAAATTTCAATGACCTATTGCATTCACGTTGTAATAAGAAACTAAAAAATAAATAAATTTCGGTATGATTCATAATCAAAAATATTTGCAAACATTGCAAAATGTATATAAATATGAAAATAAGAATTTTTATTGAAACTAGAAGCGAAAAATACCTCAAGGGTGCTAAAATACAGAAATGTTACATTCTTGTATTTATGTTTCAAAGACATGGTATTCCATGAGCCAAAATAGTTTTTCAGTTATAATTCTGACTGGATAATTCAACACAATACAATATCGCTTACAATGTTACGCTAAATCTAGAATAAAATTCATTACAAGAAATCAAGAAAAAATTGATTATAAATGTTACTAGTGCACTAATTTTACTTAGTAGATGTGGCAACATTGCATATGCAAACAAATCCTGTTAAAAAATATTTTTTAAAAATTGTTATGAAAAAATTACATAAGTTTGCTTTGTTTACCATGACCTTGTTGTACAAAAAATTCTCTCTAATTATGTTTTTTTCTTTATTTCACTGTACGTACTTATGTTAATGTTAATTAAAACACTTTTCGTTTTAAATGTGTACATTATATTATGTACGTACAAGTATAACATGCGAATTTGTAGATGAAATTGATTCTGAATATTTTGCTTAGCGGTATTGTATACATACATACTTATATCTATACACATAATTACATTATTACGAATACGTACAATACATACACATTTATAAACACAATAAAAATCTTTTTGCATTACGTTAAATCAAGTGAACTGAATAATTTAAGCAAAAAATATTTAAGTTACAATATACAATACATACATGCAATATATGTATGTACATGTAGATACATACGCGTTTATATATTTTAATAAGTACTCTAGTATACGTATATACATTAAACATGATTAAGCATACTAAAATTAAAATTTTAATTGTATTAAAAATTATTGAAAAAAGTTCACTGTTCTTACATATTTTTATTGAAATTAATTAATTTCATTGTTTATTACATGGTATTCAAATGTTTTCAATTTTATATTTAATAAAATAAAAAAAGAAGAAATTATTATATTAATTAAAATCAAAAACGATAAATGTATACATAATCTTATGTCAAAGAAAACATTATTTTTCATTCAATCATAACGATCTAATATTAATTTAAAAGCAAACCTACACAATTGTTTTTACTAATTGGGAAATAAATCAAAAAAACAATAAATAAATAAAAAATGAAATAAAAAATAAACAATCGATTCACATTTTTTTGTTCTATTCAAAAGAATCCTCAGAGTCATCTTCCTTAACTATCAATCCGATAAACATAATTCTTCGTCGTTTCCTTTATGTCAGAATGATAGGTCTCGATTTTTGTTGATTCATTCATTTAAGTTTTTTTTATTTCAATACTCATTGCTTTCAATGTACATAACATTATATACGCGATATATGTATAGACAATACGTATATAAATTGTGGAATGAGTATATATTCAGCTTTATGACTATAATTTCATTATTATAATAATTTTCTATGCAAAGCAGATCACAAATTAATTAAAGCATAAAAAACAAAAAAAAACAATTTTTTTCATTAAATTGTGGGACATTTTATAATGATGATGATAATAATCGTTATGAAAATGATAGCTATTTTGTATGTTTGTTGATAGGATGATGTGAGACCATCATCAGTACCGTCATATTGATCTAATAAATGAAAATGAATTTTTTATGTCTAATGAGAAAATTTTATATAAATTTTAATTTTTATTGTACGAGTGGTAAATTTTTACTTCTATTCGTATACACATGTGTATACACTTATACACATAAATAATGAAATAAATTATTCTTGATAGTATATTAATACATACTAATTGCATGCAACATGTACAGATGTTAAATAAACATCATATTTTGAAAACTTTAAAAATTTTAAACAAATAACTTTAGTAACGTATCTGTTAGTTGTAGTACATTTCTGCATTATTTGTAGAATTACATTTAAAAATGTTACATTTTATGTTGGTCCTAATTACACAAAATAATTTTCAAAAAAGGATTTTTATCATTTTTGTCATAAGTGAAGAATTTCACAAAAGACAACTAATAACATGCAGATGCAAAAATTCTTGATTTAAATTTTATATAAAATTTGTAGTAATATAACATGAAAATCACACAGATATAATTTTTTGAAAATTTTTCATACTAACATACATATACATACAGACAAGTAATTTTATGTACATACTTTATATTTAATAATAACTCATATAAGATCTAATGAAAATATTCAAAATATTTATTTTAAATAATACAGACATTAAATTTATGTTCATTTAAATGAACTTTTAGAAAATATGATTCCTTTGAAAAATTAATATTAAAATTTAAATATTATATTTTAATATGAATGAAAATGATGATATAAAAGTCAAAAATAAAACAAAAAAAAATATTATATACAAAAATTTGAATTATTTATGTTATAAAATGATTTAAGAAATTTTCTGTATACAAATGTATACATGTATGTGTATAGATTGTGAGTTTTCTATGTGGTATATATACATATATACTTTTTTAATAATTCAAATAACAGACATGATTTATTATTTTTTAATGATGAAAACAAATTACACCGCATTTACCAGTAGATGTAAATTTAAAGTCAAGCATGTATCTGTCTGCAGGTTTTTCTCAATTTGTATATATATATACATATCATATTTAAATTTGTACGTGACTCAAAAGAAGATACATTAAAGTCTATTATTTTTATAGCATAGAGTCAAATAGAGTTTTATAAATATATTTTGTATATATACATATAGCATAGCATACGAAAAATACATTTATATGCATATAATAATAATATTATGCGGTTAACAAAAAGTTGGTAATAATAATAACAATGTCAAGTTTAAATTTATCAAATTTTAATTTTAGAAATTGTAAAAAACAATAAGATATTAAAGAAAATTTGTTATAAAAAAAAATAATTTATAATAATAAATTATATGACCGGAGTAGGTACGGAAAACGCATTAATATTCATTGTACGTATATAACATAAAATAACCAGACACGAGGATAATGTAATGCGTATTGTCATGTATTATATTGTATACCGTATAAAAAAAAAACTGAAAATTTTTCTTTTTAATAATAATATCTTGTATATTACATTATTTTTATTTTTGCAAAGATATAAAAAATTTCTTTTGCATATGTTAAGTCGTGTGTATATTTGTTGACTATTGTATTAAGAAAAAAAAAATTTTTTTTTTTACTTTGTTCTCTTAACTTAACAGAGAACAAATATACAATTGTATAAACACATCCGCTTGGAAATAACATTTTCAAGAACAATTGTTATTATTATTTTTTTATTTTTTTCATGTAATGTTCATACAATTTGTATACCTATAAATGAAAGCTTTGAAAAAACAAAACAGAAAATTTCTTTTTTTTTTTTAATTGTTTCTTATGTGTAACGTGAATTTTATCAAAAGAAATAAATCTTAAATGAAAATAGCCACTTTTACGACAATAAAATGCCATTTAAAATGATCATATATGCAAAAAAAAAAAAAAATGAAAACTCTTATGTGATATTTATCATTTGTTATTTTCTTTTCCATTTGTTGTTTTCTCGAAATTAAAACCTGTATACAAAAATTTTCATTATTTTTATCTTTATATCGTTATCATTATCGTATTGTTTTATATCATCTTCATTTAAATTAATAATTCAGTAGTACTCCAAATTATTTCTTTTTTACAATATGCAAATACATGTGTGTATGTTTATATCACAAATTTGTAAATATAGTACAGCAGTTTACACTATGTCTATGTGTTCGTTTTTTTTTTTTATATATAGACTGGAACTGGAAAATTTGCATTCACATAACGTTTTGATTTATTTACGTCACATGAATACATAAATAAAAATCGAAAAAAAAAATGATATCTTCTTAACATTAAAATATGTAAAGAAAATTTACTTTCATTTCTATTTGTGTTGTTATTCCAAATATGTAGGAATTTTTTTTTTTTTTTTTAATGAAATTAATACAAATTTTAATTTCAATTACAAGAAAATATGTAAATTACTCAATATGTACATACATACATATATAAATATTTATACATTTTTTATGTTTTAAGATTTATTATTAGATTTACATTCCATCAAATATTTATCTTTGAAGCCCACAAATAGACATGAGATACATTTTAAATTATTATTAAGATTTTTGGTTAAAATCTTTTTCATAATTTATAAATGTCTGTCTGTCTAATATTTATCTACTTAATCCATAGAGTATAAACATGAATTTTTCATCTGCATTCATCTACCTGATATTTATCTGTCGATCTACATTTGAATCTATGGTTACATTATATGCCTTCTAGAACACATGAAATGAATATGAAATGAATATTAAGTAAATTTATGATAAATTTACTTAATTTTCTTGATAAACCTGAAAATAAAGATAAAATCTTATTCATACAATAAAATATTTATATAAATGATAATAATTATGATGATGCTGTTCTTTGCACAAATAACGCACTACAAAACAGAAGTGAGCCAAACAAGTCCATGAGGTAAATTGAAATTTATACAATGTCCATGCTTTAAATACACTTTAATACAGTATTTAATAAAAAACCTAATAATGGTCAAATAATGATAACATTACTGTGATTATCTGATAATTGTGATAAAATTCAACTATGTTTAATTGTACTAAAAGTATGGCCAGTATGTTAATTGACAAATATGCGTAAGTATGCGTAAACTCTTGAAGCATAATGAACAAACATATTAAACATACATTTTCTAAGAACATTACAGAGACATATTAAACATACATTTTCTAAGAACATTACAGAGACATGTCATTGTTGTCTCTGTCTGTAAGAAAAAGTATGTATAGCTTTATTGCTTCTTATTATGTTTGCACATTAATTTACACATACAGTACACATGCATATTAAATAAGAAAACAAAAATAAGACTCAATACCACTTAAGTGCATTTTTTTTTGTACCGCCTTTACTAATATTATTAGAGTGGCAAAAAGTCAATAAAAGACATTTTTAATATATATATTTTTTTTTTTTTTTTTTTTTTTTAACGAAAACGATAATTGTTTATATTGACTAAAACAACAATTTTATAGAAGACGTAAATAAATAAACAAATAAGATATTTATGTTAAAAAGAAAACGTTAAAATTTTCAAATTTTATTGACTATCTAACATGAAATTTTTATTGTAACATATGAATTTGAAGAAAAACAAAAAATTTTATTATGTCGGTATTCTTCTTTTATAAAACATTAAATAAATAAAATTTTATTTGTATAAAAATTTATGATTTGATAAGAAAAATTAGAACTGAGATAATAAAATTTCTTAGAAATTGGTTGATTTTTCATTTACTTTTTCAAAATTTTAAATTTTAGTATAGTTATGTAATAAAAAATGAATCACGTATTTTTTATATTTGCATAAGCATTTATAATCAAATTTTTTTTTCATGTTAGGCAATTATGCATTAGATGATAATGAACTTTTAACCTTATACCATTTTACACCTTGTCTGACACGAAATTTTGTTTTTTAAATCAATTTACACTTATAATCAATAATCCTTTTTTTTTTGTATAAAAACTTCATTAATTCAAAGTTTTCGACGTTCTTTGGATAAAATGTTTTAAAACAGAAAGATTATCCTGATAAATTATCTTGAAATCCAAAAAAAGAAAGTATTACTGATTCTCGGTGTACAAATTATACAATGTATTCGCAGATACAAATACATCAATATAGTGTGCATGTACATTTAAAATAACATGATTACGTCGATAGCCTTTACCGTCGTTTTTCTTTTATTTCCTTGTTTTTTATTTATTTTGGTTTTTTTTTTCGTAACAGACGATAACTTCATTATAATTAAGATTGTTTAGTGAACCCTGAAAATGCACATCATTGGAATTTAAGTATCATCATCATTTATCTTCTCCAATCAAAAAGCATTTTATCACTTTTTTAAAGCAACAAAAATTATCTAAATGATTAGTGATATTAAAAAAAAAAAGATTTACAATATATATGTGTACAAGAAATTATATTCATCGTTTAAAAAAGCACATTTGATACTTTGTATACACATATATGTTCATTCGATACGAAAGAAACAAATGTTGATTCTTTCTTCTTTTTTTTTGCAGTACAAATTGCAAAGCAATATACTAAACAAGAAATTAAACGAAAGGATCTAATACAATACACCATAAAACATACAACATT
This sequence comes from Anthrax anthrax, assembly GCA_963971155.1. Taxonomy (NCBI): domain Eukaryota; kingdom Metazoa; phylum Arthropoda; class Insecta; order Diptera; family Bombyliidae; genus Anthrax; species Anthrax anthrax. Next base: position 22,005,235 of record OZ020120.1, read on the forward strand.
ATGGTGGAATCTTATGATAGCATGCAATTATCATGGTTTTCCTTTTTGTGGGCTATTTTGGGTGGTATAACAACTGACGTGTTGTCTAACTACTGACTATATACAATTGTGGATAAATGCCAAATATCTGAAAATGTGATAAAACTTTTACGTTTTTTTCCCCCACGTAAATGGATTTCTGCATCCTTTATTTACTTATGTATATACATATACATATGTGTATGAATGGTTGCATAAGACTGTATCAGTAAATGATTCTGGGTATAAGTGCATTATTTTTTCTTTTTCGTATACAAAAAAATTTTATACAAATTCTATTGTTAGTGAAACTATTAAATATTCGATGTTATTTTATATATTAAAAGTGAATTTACATATGTACAAACACACATAAATACATCTTATGTGAAAATTTATACAAACAAATAGAAAAGTTTTGTTCGATTTGTATAGACATATAATGATAGTAAATATACATTTGCATTCAGCACATTAGAAAGAAAATGCACAATTTTATGTACAAACATGATTGAACTTAACCTAGAAGAACAACAACAGACTAAAATATAAAAATTTTGGAATCTGTTCAAAGGGAGTTTATCTTTAGTAAAACATCATTAATGCCTTTGATTTCTTGTTGTTATTTTTTAGCTGTGATTCGTGTTGCTTGCTCTTTTTTTTTTTGTTTTTTAAATTTAATGTCGATTTCGATAAAAGAAGAAACAAACCAAAGTGAAAAAAAAACAGATAAATTTTTGGTATTCTGGTTATTGTGTTGCATTTTTGTTGTTGTGACCTCAAAATTAAAGAAACAAAAACAAAAAAAAGATATGTAGTAGGCACGCGAAGACAGCTTCCCACTGAGAAAAAAAAACTCAGTAAAAGCATAAAAATTCTTGAGAGTGTCAAAAGAATTTTGTTTATCGAATTTTTTGGATCGTTTCCATACAAATTTCTGGTTTTTCTTAACTTTATTATTCTTTTCCAGTTTTTTCTTATTTTTTTTTTTTTTCAATTTCTATTTTTGTTATAGTATTCTTAACATACCATTAGATTTGATTATTCAATTTGAATGTGTCAGAGATATCTTTTTTGCTCTTTATAATAACAATATTTCATAATTTTCTTTCAATAGACAATACATGCATGTACGTCTAATTCATAAAATGATACGAACAAAATTTAAAAAAATTTACACTTAATTACTTACACTTGAGTAGGAAAAATGTTAAATCAATCACAACTATAATTATTAGACATTTCAGTTTGTCCAAAGACATAAACAAAATAAGCAAGGCTGAGGAGAACCTCATCTGCAAGGTTATGCTTGAAATGCGAGGAAACTCCCTTGCATATCATTACTGAGTGCCCTGCATCTGTTAGAAGAAAAACAGCCTTGTTTGGTGCTCCTGGTTTAAGCATGAGATTCCTCGACACTCTTTTAGACCAAAGATCACAGGATCTGAAATATCTCTTTGGTCGAAAGGCTAGTAAAGTCTGGTACAGGATCTCAAATTAAAATAGAGTCTATACTTTATAGTCGAGCGAAAGAAAAAAAATTTGTATCACAATACGAGTATCACATTCCCGAATATTTTTTTACCTCTACAGCAATACAAAGAAGTCTGTTTACACACTTTAAATTTAAAAAAAAAGTCGAAATAAAAATATTTTTATTAAAAATTTTTTATTTATTTATTTCTAATCAAATTCAAGCAGAATCGTTACAAATTAGATTTAGAAAATCATTATTATGTTTTTGTTCAAAATAACATAAAATTATTTACGCTAGTCATAATTTCTACATAAGGGTATAAGATAAAATTCGAAAAAAAAAAGATACAAAAAAAAATCTAAATTAAAATTCGTCCAATACGTTAAAACGAATATGAACTGATTTATCCGTCAAGATACGAAAGAATCCAATTAAGAATGGATGAGTGCTCCATTTCGATATTTAACATCACAGCAAGTTCTTTCCTTTCTAATTTCTTTTAATTTTATGTCTGTGGCAAAAAAAAAATGAACAGATAACAAAATTCAAACTAGAAACTGGCATGATTAATGATATTTTTCATAGATAGTTTACTCATTTAAACATGTGCTTAAACCAAAAAAAAAAAAAAAACAAATTAAATAAAAAAAAACAAAAATGAAAATAAAAAAAAATAAACAATGTAACATAAATAAGAAATAAGAAAAATGTCTTCACTAAATTAGAAAAAAAAACACGAAATGTTAACGGACAAGAGAGATTTATTAAAGAACTCTCTTAATTAAAAGTTTTTCCTTGCCTTTGTTTTTTTTTTTCTTGTATGGAGCAGATTGTTTTTTTTTTATATCTAAAATATTTTAACTAACCCTATGGTATCAAACAAAACATCAATCAATATTGGACCAAAAATTGAATTTGTTAGTATTGTTGATATAATTTAAAAAACCAAACTTTTATCAGATTATTCTTTTGTTTTTACAATTAATACTTGTACATGGATAAAGTGCTCGTATTTTTACTTGTTTGAATTGTATGTATGTATGTGTTAGTCGTTGAGCTCGATTTTTTAAAATGACCAAGTGTACCAAAAAAAAGGAAATTCCAATTTCAGATCGGAATTGGAATAAGTATCATTAACATGCGCAACTAACAAGACCAAAATGATCAAGGGCTATGTGGTTATGTTTTTTTGTGCTTATGTGGTTTATTTATCTTCTTCTTTTTTTTTTTTAATTAAAACGTACACTCTTTGCAGCAACAAAATTTAACTGCATCAGCATTATACATAGAGAGTTTATACAGCTGCGGCTGCACAAGTTTATTCAGGTAACCACTTAAATCTTTCATTTAACACAGCAGGTGCAACTTATAATGTCACATTCATATACATACACGCATATTTACGTATATAGGTACATATATAGAACAAGTTAAATATAGTGCATATACACACATACATATGTATGTAGTTTGAAAATATCCAAATCCAACACAATTCCAATAGTAGCAATAATAACAATATCACATCATCATCGTCATCATCATCATTTTTATCAGAGAATTATCTGTTTTTTTTTATTAATGTGTTCCCGTTTATTTAAAATCATGCACCGTTTCAAATTGAACAAATCAAATCTAAAAAATTGTACATGTACGTATGATAAATACGTACACTGTACCACGTCACATATGTATGTATAAAAATTATTGTGAATATTTTCTTTTCCTGATATGTAATACTGGCTCTCCATTTATGATTTTCTTTTTTTAAATTTAATTTCAGATTTTATTACATTGCATTGCATCTTTACATCTTAAAGAAAAAAGAAAATTATTTTTCAAAAAAGTCCATCTGTAAAATGAAAATAACATACTTTTTCACTGCATATAATTCATCTCATATATCCATATACTTACTAATAGATAATGCATATGTAGTGTAAATTTTAAATTGTTGGTTATTGAATACTGAATTTATAGATCAAACAAGTTTGATCTTTTTGATTGCCTTCAATGGTATTATTCTTTTGTTGCAAATATATGTAGGTACATATACATACATAGGTAATAGGTATACCTATAAGGCAAATTACAGTTTTACTTGCAGTTGCATGCATTTACCGTCATAACTGACTCTCGTTATCCACATGTAATAATGATTGTAAATTTTATAAAAAAGAACTGGACTTACATTACATTAAAATAGAAATTATCGGTAAAGGTGCACACAGAAAATTGCATTAAAATTTTTATAATCTTTTTTTCATATCTAAAAATAAAAATAATTTTTTTTTTATGTTGCTATATACATACATAATATGTACATACAAACATATCCATATAATCGATAAATAAATATAGTTTATGTGTGTACATATATGCACATATGTACACGTCATAAGTTATTGAATGTAAAATAAAGTTACAAAGTTGTTTTTGTTGTGTTATTCAAGACTTTAGCACTTCTTTTTTTCTTCACGTACTGGTAAATACGTTACTTATGTACCAATGGATATCTAAACTTCATAATTTAATGAAAATAGAGTTGAATTCAATATTATTTAAAGTTCATTACATCTGCTTTAATAGAATATATTGCAGGTGAGTTCAAAAAATTTCAACTGAAATACTTTATTTCCTCATATGTGGAACGTTACACATGTATGTATGTATTAAAATTAGATATGTATACCTATACTATACATACATGACCAAAACGACTATATGACATACGTACATATATATACATATAGAATACAGTCTGAAAATTGTTGACTATTCTTTGGTATCTTTAAATTGTGTTTATATACCTACCTTGTATAATACCTACATAAATGATTTTCACCTGCCATACGTATATTTCTCTTTTAACTTATCTTCATCTATCCTACACAATATCAACACATTTATTTCTTCGGTGTCATCCGTAAACTATCTACTTGTTGTCTACATATTTAGATACACTATTCAAAGAACAGATTAAGGTGTTTGTTTGTTTACATTGTACATTAGTTTTGTACATTGTACCTATATACATATATAGGTACATACAGTATATGTATGTGCATGTATAGACAATTTGATGGTCCGCTATTTCACTTACTTTATCCCCCAACATGATTATTTCAGTTCGATATGTTATTGTCATTGTTATATTGTCATGGTACCACAATAATAGGTAATTTTCATTTCAATGATTGTATCGATCATCGATAAATAAAGTTAACAATACAAGTTTCCATCATTTAATTGATAATTTCTTGTTAATAAAGGTATTCAAAAAAAAAAAAAAAGAGGAAAAACAATTTTCCATCTTTTTACCTTTTTAATGTTGTTTACTTTATGTAAAATAATCAAGAAAAAATGATTTGTTAAAAAAAAAAAAAAAAAAACAGTACTAGGAAATATTTATATGTACAGCTACATACACTATACACTTACTACATCGCATTTATCTATGTCACGAAATTTACATCACTTCTATCAAAAAATTTCTATTAAAATAAAATAAATGATTAAAATTTAAATAAAAATAAGTACCAAGTAGTCAAAATTGAAAATTTAAATTTTATTAATAATTCAAATCTTTTAAGAAAAAAAAACACATTCCTTTCCATATCCAATTAATATATAAAAAAGTTTTCTAACTATAGTAAGTACATACCATACATACATGTACATAATATCTGAAACCCAATAGATACAGGACTGTGTTTTTTTTTTGTATTTCAGTGTTGATCAAATGATATGACATTCATAAATTTTAAAATTTATAAACATTTGAATTTTTGATTTTTTCATAGATTTGTTACTAAACGATTTCATTTTAAAAGGAAATGAGAGTACATTCACATATACATACTGATATACACATAAAATTGAAGGAATATTGTAATGTATTTGTTTTTAAATAAACATTGATTCTCAATAATAAAATTTGATTAAAATCGATCATACAAAGTACGTGACTTTAAGTACATGAATAACTTATCAATTTTGTCTTCTTTCATCGTACTTTTTTTTTTGTTTTTTTTTTTTTTTGTTTTTTTGTAATTTATTGGTCACAATGAATAAACTTCCTTTATTTTATTTGATGACCACGTGCGTTTATCAATATGCAAACATATAAAATATAACATAAAATGAATAATAAAATTTTCTTTATTTGTTAAACTAAAAGATAACGAAACAAAAAGTCATATAATAAACAGTTTAAATATACATAAATTTATTATTATGTATCTATACAGCTACACAGAAAATGTACATATCAAACCTAATATTATGTACAAACAAATAAAAGCCCACACATCGTTTTTTTCTTTAAACTTTCAATAGCCATTTGCCATATTTGAAATGATCAGAATAAAATCAAAAATGGATCAAATTTCGCGATCAAGCACTTTTTGAATATAAATTAACTTTTTTATACATGCTTGTATACGAACGAGTACACACGTATGTAAATACATACATATGTTAATATTGTTGATATTGTTCATATTATGAAAATGTTTATACATAGCTACATACATATAATATGTATGTACTGCTTTGTCATGTTATTTTTCATTTATTAAATAAAAATAAAATGCTAAAATATCCTCACAAAACAATATTTCATGTTCAAGTCAATACTCAATATCGATGTCTGTGTTTTGGAACCTTGTTATAAAAGTTTAAAGAAATACTGCAATGAAAATAACAAGAATATCAAAGCAATTAAGCAAAATAAACGAAACTAAAGTTCGATAAGAATGCCACGATAAACAACATAATAATACATAAATGCAAAATAGCAATACTAAAACGTTAGTTCATTGCCTTTTGTTTTTATTTTCTTATTTTTTTTTTTCTACTTTATTTCAATTTTGCAATAGTCCACTATTTTTGTTATTTATTTGTAGATTTTTTTGTTAATTCAATTTTGCAATAAAATCGAACATTTGTGTATGAAAAACAACATACATACGTATGCTGAAATGCATATAGCACTTATTATATTATGTGTGTACCTACTATACTTATACATACATCATTGTGATCCATTGTAAGCTTGACAAGCAACTTACGAATTGAAGTTTTAAATCAGATTTAAAGACGCCAAAATAAATTCTGCAAACGTTGGCAGAAAATCGCCTCCACACCTTTATCTTTATAATAATATGTATGTACATTTTAGTTTGTGTACTATATACTTTACATACATACATACATACATCATATATGCATATGTACATTAAAAAGTAAATGTGAAATTGTATATGTATGTATATATCTTTTATTTATTTTCGTATAGGTACTTAAGATTTACCTAAGTGATTTGTTATAACGCCTGCAAGTCTTCAACTTCAACCCACAATCTGCCATAAAGAAGAGAATTCATAAAATTTGATTATTATACGCAGCATCATCATTTTCTTATGAATTATACAATAGATATACAAAAGATATGCATATTTACTTATACTTATAACTGCACATATGCATATAAAATCGTACGTATTGTAATGATTACGTATGAAGCTAAAATCATTAAAAATCCTACCGTAATTGCTACTTACATACCTGTATATCTCATATATTCTACAAGGAATTTGCTTATAAATCTATTATGACTCACGTGATTGATCGTCGTATAACATAACCTAGAACTTATTCGAATTTTAGAAAATATGAAGCTATAAAAACAGCCGATTCAATTAAAAAAAAAAAAAAAAAAAAAAAAAAAAAAAAAAGATATCAAATTGCAATTTCCATGATCAAATTAAAATGTTTACGTCATTTATTTAAAGAAAAAACGGTCAGCATTTATTTAAAAAAAAAAAAAAAATAAATAAAATAAATAAAAAGTTGATTCCGCATGAATCAGGTCAATAATCTTTTCCTATAAAACTAAATACAAAATACCTACCTACTCTAGAAAAAAAAAGACATAAAAAATGCAATCAACACAAAAATTAAATAAATTTAATAAATTTTGTACACGCAATTTTATCGTTATATAGCACAAATTTTAGATGGTTATAGGATATTTGGATAACATTGTCTTAAAATTTTAAACAAGAAAACTTTCTTATTATATTTCAAAATTAATTCCAATACATGCATGTTTATATAGTGACTATTGAATGTATTGCTTTCAAAGTAAATATGATTTTTTTATTACAGATAATTCAAAAAAAAAAAAAAAAAAATAGTTACTATGTAATACCTGTGTTGTACCTGGTTGTATTAAACAAACGTAACAATTAAGGCCAGTAGTAATAAATGCTTTCTATATATCATAGGTATATAAGAAGAAAACAATGATTATCTGTACTTTATACTTTACCTTGATGCATACACGATCATTTGTATGTACCATATACCTAACATTAATAATGCCACTCGCCACTCACCGTAATGTGTATTTAAGGCTATTATTGTGGGCGAAACATAATTTATCCGGTATATCATTTACTTTTAAAAATTCAACTTCTTATTTTACTTTGTGGTCAATAATGATCAGATTAGCTTATAATTTACTTTATAATTATAGGTATAAAATACAAAATTTAAGACTACTAGATAAATAAAGCACGTGGAATTAAAAGCAAATGAAGAAAGAAGTTGAACAAAAAAAAAAAAGAAAACGATTTTTATTATGCCCTTTAAACCACAAAAGCCACAATAATTCAATATGAAAGTTTTCAACATGATTTCGGTAATAAAAGAAAAATTTATTTGATTTTAATTTTATTTAAATTGCTCAAACCAAAAAATGCATTATTATAAAATTTTTGAAAATTCTAACAAAACAAAAAAAAATTTTTTTTGATTTTGAAATAAGATAGCAGAATAAGTAGTTGATATAGGTAGCAACAACATGAAATAGTAGCTCATAGTGGTATATAACTAAAAATAACATAATATTTGTCAGTGACATATTCTGATAAAATTCTTTAATTTACTATATATACGAGCGAATGTATTATTATAGCTTTAAAATCGCCTAGATTTTATTTATTACAATGTACATTTTATGCCACTCCTTTTTTTATAATGCATATTTTACCTAAAACTAACCTATATATATATACTCAATCAATTAATTCTATACAAAATAAAAAACGATTGAGTCATACCAGTAAATTTACCGTGCAACATATTTAATCCAGGTGCATTAATTTTTTTTTTTTTTTTTGATTTTTTTATTTACATTTTCATGCAATGAAAAGTAAAACGAATTTTCTTTCTACAAAGTAAACCTTACAAAATTACATAAAAATAATGTTGTACGTATATATTTTAATTTTTGTAAAAGCAAATAACATACATAAATATTAATCAATTTCAAAATCTACATGTACATATATACAAAGTATTACAAAGTAAATTTATTATTTCACACTTATGATACAGAAATTTAATTAAAATATACCGTTGTAAAAGAAACCATAATTACAGTATAACAAAAATTTTGTACATATAAAAAAGTATATAAACAACACAGTATTTTTTAAGCTACGTACAATAATACATATCTGAATATACATACGTATGCAATTTAATTTGTATTTTTTTTTTTTTTTTTTTGGAGCTGAGAAAAATTAAAACCAAAAAACAAATATAAATCGATATCTAAAACATCATTAAATTGCTAAATTTAGTATGAAACATTTTAACGATATAACTTGTTTTAAAAACCATTTTCATATGTACCTGTGTGTTTATAAATTTAACCAAGATTTTACATGTATGTTTGTTTATTTAATTTTACAGGCAATTCCATTTGATACTTTAAATCAGATTCAAGTTTTGTCCCCGGATTCACAACAATTGCAACAACAACAACAACAACAACAAGAATTGCAATCTACAATTCAACATAAACAACAGCAGCAACAACCATTACAGCAATACCAGAAACAGCAACAACAGCAACAACAACAGCAGCAGCAGACAACTGTGATAATACGAAAAGATATTCTTAGTTTTAATTTTTCTGATATTGAAATATCTGAACCATCTTTGGCTACAGATACAGAACGTAACCTAAGGTTACATGATCTTAGTCAACGTGCAGTTACAGCAACACCAAAACCATCAACAACTGAACTCGATGATATTTTTATTAGTGTTAAAACAACAAAAAATTATCACGACACGCGATTAGCTTTGATCATAAAGACATGGTTTCAATTAGCTAAAGATCAGGTAAGTTTCATTCATGATATCAAATCAACAAAAATCATATAAATACATCAGATATTTTAGATGCAATCAAAGTGCAATCTATATATTTTCAAACTTTATCTTCTTTTCTTTTATTTAAATTATGTACTTTGTAACATACAATATAATAGTCTCATCTTCTCATGTGCAAAATTTGATGAAATTACAATTACATGAAATGTAAACAATCATTTAAATATCCTTTATTATATGCAATAATATTAATGTAATTATTGACAATTTAATCATTATTGATCAATGCTAAATAATCGTGTTTTAAAATGCAATAATTGTAATTTTCATGCGTATTACACAAGAGGAAAGAATTTAACATGTATGTAATAATTGCAATTATTTATTTTTACAACATAATTATTACGTATACCACAGAGGAATAATAAGAATGTATTGAAGATCTTTTTATCTATATTGTATAACCGATCAATTTTGAATTATGATCAGTTCAAATATTATCAAATATTGAATAATAATATTTTTTAATTCATAATCTATCGATGATTTTCATTTAATTTTCGACGATAATTGACATTTCTTAATCTATTAACAAGCGATAGTTGTCATTTTAAATTCATTGATGATAAAATCCGTCTTATTTGATAAAATAAAAACTTTATACCTATATACATGTGTACATACATACACATTTCCTGTAACTTTGTAGCCAACAACAATAATTTATTCTATTTGCTAGTTTTTTTTTTCATTTAAGTTAAGAAAATGTTATAGCAAGTTATAGTAAGGTAAATCAATAGTTTCTAATCCATCTGTAATCTTTAATACTAATTGCTTTAGGGTATTTAAATGTCAATCAAATACAATATAAGTAAAATGTGTATACTAAAGTATCTTTATAGTAAAACAGGTTTTATCTCATGGTATCGAAAAGTGTATGGTACGATAATTCGTAAATAAAATCTGAGACAACGCCCAAGATATTAACAGAGAACATATACCATGTACATTCTTAATTCTTATTATCATTATAATTATTATTATTGTTATTGTTAGTTGTTGTTGTTTTTTTGCAAGAAATTAATTCCTGAAGAAATTTCTTTGCTGATCGAATTTTAATTAGAATTGATTGATGATTTTCAATAGTATCAGGACTTTCTGAACCAAACTACATGTAAAAATTAAGAACATATAGTATCTATACAAATATATGTACAATGTTTTTGCAAACTTACATACAAAAAAAAAAAAAAGATTATTATTATTTTAGTCAAGGTGAAAAATCAATTTGGTCTACTTTTACACACTGATTTTATCAATTCTAATTTTAATCAATTTTTGTATTTTATTTGCTTTAGTAAAAAAAAATAAAAAAAAAATATTTCCGCTTAGAAATTTTTTTTGCAGTTTAATTTTCCTGAATTAGACAGAAATATAAAAACAAAGTTGGTAATCCTCATCATTCACACAGAATTTATTCATTCACATTATATAAATGTGTGTTAACTTATAGTTCTGTTCATATGTCATTTTTATGTGTAACTTGCCAATGCCAATGTACTTACTTATAAGTTGTATGTAAGTATGTTCGTATATGTATATCTTGAAATCTGGTGAAAAAAAGACAACATATTCTTCCTTACATGAATGTTTTTTTTTCTATCTTCCCTGTAGGCCTGTTTTATTTTCATATCATAGAAGAAAATATAAAATTTTTTGATTTGTTGTCATCGTCATCAACATATCATTCATTCATCGTCATCAAACATATTTATAAACATTATTTTAGTTCATAAAAATTGTTTCAAATTACATTTACATACTTGTACTCCTATTTGTATTTTTTTTTTAGGATATTAATTTTGTGTATATATACATACATTCATGTACGTACGTAATTATGTCTTCGCCTTAAGAAGTTCCCTACTTATACAAAAGATTTAAAATATTGTCATATGTGATAATACAATTTCTTAACAACACACACACACATACGTACAGTACAGTATATATCCAATATTCTGAAACATATAAAACAGTAAAACGACATAATGACAGTAATAATGTGTCTATGTATATCTATACGTACATACATACATACATATGTAGTTTTTGTTAATGGTCCAATGACTTAATTAACATGCTATCGTCATTAACATACGACACATATGGCCTAACTCTGGTATATAAAAAAGACATTTGAACTGTTCATAAAGTTTTACTATATCCGTAAAGAAGTTGTAGCTGATAATGGTAAAATATCTGCTTGTATGTATTAATATTTAACATGCTTATATTCAAATTCAAGAGGTCATACATTTCTTCAAGGTCTGAAATATGGTATGGCTTGTGTAGCAGTTACATATGATGAGTATTACAGTATAATATAACGTATGTACCATACATACTGTGTAGTATTTGAATTCTGGATTCTGCCACTGAGCCAACATTTTAAATGTCCGCACTCATACGTATATGTATGTACTTGATAATCTTGAAATTAACCCTTTAGGCCATTAAAATTTTTTTAACACTTTTGTCTGGTTTTTAAAATATCTTTCAAGAGGAAAAAACTAAGATATTTTTTTGAATGAGTGATAGTAAAGTGTGTTTCGTTATTCCAAACACTTGTTTGTATGTCATCATATTATGTTATGCATATGAGCGTATATGAACATTTTATGTCATATAAAACATGAACATAAAACTTATTATTTATATATAGTTTATATGTAAGTTTACCGCGCCGGTGGCCCATTATTCAAAAAAGGCTTTACGAGGATTACATTTAATAGCGCCCATGGGAAACATTATAAATATTAATGTAATGTCATAAATGTGGTATAATGTTCTGCTTTTATTATAATCTAACTGATGAAAAACGAGTTCATATTATCCATACACATATACAACATATCTATCATACAATAATGGTCGAAATTTTTGTTTCTTTTCAAGAATAAATATTTTAAATATGAGAAAAAATAAATAAAAGAAAAAATTAAATTAAGTATTTAAAACTAGACAAGATTGTTTTTAAATAATTTCCCGGCGCAATGAATTTGTTACATACATTCACTTACTGTTCACTTTAAAATGTTTTCATTACGCAAAAGGGTCTTAAATGACTTATGATATGATGTACAACTAATGGATTTTACAAGTGTCAAAGATACAAACAGAAAACATGCTTGACTTGATTTTTATAAAAATAGATCATGGGAAAGACAACTTTGTCGAGAATCTGAATTATAACCAATTTACTTACATACATTAATAAGGTACATTACGAAAATTGTATTGTGCTATAAATGAAGTTTCAAATACTCTTAAAATGTCAAAATTCTCATTTACTGTCATCAAATGTAGAAGTACGTTCATAAAAATTTAGAATTAACATTTTGAAATAATTTCAGAATAATGAAATGCATTACTATAACTAATCTATAAATTTATTGTATCATTTTCTATTTAATAAATATCCTTGCAACAAGTAGCATTTTTCTCAATTTAAATACATACATATGTATTTGTGCATGAAAGCAGAAAAATTGATCCTCTATAATCAATATGTCATACATATTCACATGTATGCTCAATAAATTTTCATAATTGCAACAATTTATAGAATAAATTCTTATATAAAACGTGCGCTATACACAATAAATGCACTCATACAAATAATGCCAAGTAATAAAATATCTATAAATTTATGATTATTATTGTACATACATACTTACATTTTGGATTAATTTTCATATTATTTCAATTTACTTGAAACTTTTCTACCGAAAAATTAGTAAATCTTTTATTTTAGTTTTAATATTAATTTTCCAAATAAATATTTACAATACCTGCATCATCCGTTTGAAGTATCTTGAATTTAATTGCATTATGAATAACAACAAAAAATACATGCAAATATGTATGTACATACATATGTACATATTTCGTATGGAATAATGTGATTATATACTTGTAGTAACATTTGAGTAAATAAGTTGCTCTTTTAAATTTTAATTAGACTTCTTGAATAAATATACGAACATACATACATTCGTGCAATATGTGACTGCAATACACGTGAATTTTGATTTTGATGTATTATAAAATCATACTAAAATGAAAGTATTTTCTTTTTTACTCTGTTGATAAACCTTGCTAAAATTTTCCTCACAATTAAATTCAACTTCTTAGGTTAAATTATGTTAAATAAAATTGCATGTATGTGTGCATGAAACGGTTATTTTGAAAGTGGCATTCCAAGATATTTTGAATTTTTTTAAATTACATATATTGAAAAGAAAACGTTTTAATTGTCAGAAAATCTGAAATTTTTTAATCTTTTAGATATTAAATACAAATTACGTATTCTGGATTGAATTACAATTTACGTATTTATAATATTTAAGCTACTTTCTAAATAAGGAACTTGTAAATGTATGAATATTACATAGATGCATTTGTTACATATTCGGTTATTCTGGTGTAACACCGTACAGTAAATATGCAAACAAATTTTAACCCTAGAAATCTAGGATATACATACCTATACATATGTATATGAAACAAGAATAGAAATATTTTCTTCCATGCATCCTAGGGTTTAATATATTTATGTATTACGCGCATATATCTGTAAATATAAAATTATATATGTATGTACATACACGTTTGTATATTTTGAATTTAATGGTTTCCATTTATTCAATACTTAAGTATTTACAAGTACATTAAATAAAATTTTCATCAGGTTAAAATAAAATTAAATTCTAATAAATTTCAAATCTAATTCTTTTTACTTAATTACGAGTATTATGCATTCACTTATATTTTAAACGTATACGAACATATTACATTTTGCACTATACAATTATATGTACAGATGTGTGTAATATATGTAAGTGTGTAAGTACGTTTACGAATTAATGTGGGTGAATGATATGGTACACGATATTGTAAATATATGCATGTATGTTACAAGAATTCAAACAAAGAACGATACGTATTCATTTTATACAATGTTATAAGTTCGATGACTTTTCCTTTACATGTAAAATATAACTTTTTCAATGTTCAACATCTGTAATGTGTAATATACATGTAATGTAATGTAATATAATGTCAACTGTTAAAAATGTGAAAAAAAGGAAATGAAAAAAAAAAGGAAAAATAGAACTGTAATTCAGCAGTCATCATATTTACAACATGTATACATATGCAAGTATTTATTTGACATACATACTAAATTGAAAAGGATTTCGTTTCATTTTTATTACTTTTTTTTAAATACATACATACATACATACATACATTACGTATGTAAGTATTACAATAATGGTGAGGATAATAAAAAAAAAGTTTATCTGGAAAATGGAAAAATCAAAATAACATGAAAGCTTATTTTGAAGATCTTTTCTGTATTTATACATTTTTGAATTGTACATAACATGTGAATATATGTAACATTCAATACGACCATATCATGTAAAAACTTTTATTTGCTTGTCAGGCAACAAATTTTTTGAAATTGTATTTAATAATAATGAATATTTAACGTAACTGTATATATTCACTTTCATTTTTATTGATCATCGTATTGTATTACATCTGTTAACCAAAAAAAAAGAAGGAATAAAAGAAATTTCATATTTGTTATTTTTCCATGTATTATTTCTAATATGTGTAAATTTATGGAAATATTGTTTACTACTCGTATGATTTTTTATGCGGGTGATCCACTTTGTTAATCCTTTATTTTGTCCATGCAGTTTTTTATATATACACACGATATAACAAAAGAAATGTGTAATGGCAAACAAAAAATAATGTCTTTTTGTTTGGTCATATTGAAATAATTTATTTTGGAAAAAATGAACTATATAGGGTTGAGGGTATATTGATATCAAACAGAAGTATATATGTATATTGTAAACATCAGACAGGACAAAAAATTTAAGCCAGCAACAGAAAAAACATACAAGAATTGCATTTAGTAAGCAAAATTGATGTAAAAAGACGAATAAAAACAAAAATAAATGAAAAATAAAACAAGAAAAAAAATTGAAACCTGTATAAATAAACGAAAATGAGATAAAATACGTGAATATTATTGTTGACCAAATGAAAATTTTGAACAGAGAAAATATAATATGCATGTATGTATGTATATATGCTGAAAAAGCCAATGCGAAAACAGTATCATGGTGTTTCAACTTAGTAAAGTAAGCGAGATTGTTTCTTATTCCCATGTTCCATGTTCCCAAATTATGTATAATTATTACCCCTGGTGTTGTAGTCCAACATGAACTTTAGCCTAATCATTGTGATGAATCCTCACGACACAATTCTATCATATGTACATATGTGCACCTATAACTGAACGTGAATTGCGAACCACTACTTTTATTAGAGCTTAGAGACATTATTGAAAATTTGCGACTTGTACCACTTTGAAATTAAATAGCTTATTTGAGTACCAAATATACAACATAACGAATTTAAATTGAAATTATGCACGTATGTACACATATTTTCAAGACAGAAAAAGTATAAAATAATGAAACAGATTCCAACAAAAAAAATTTAATTAATACAACAAAAAAAAAAACAAACATTTACACATATTAACGAAAAAAGAAAATATGGAAAATTTTGCTCATAAAATTCAATAATTAACTTTAAAAAGGATAATTGAGTTTTTTTTTTGTTTTTGTTAATGAGAAATCTTAACTACGAAAACGTGATAAACTTTCGAACTTAATGTTTTAAAAATTGAATAAAAATATCAAAAGTCCCTCTAGATTATATATGTACATAAATCATCATATACTTATAATAATTTGAACCATATTTAATTTTTATTAAATCATTTTATATTCTTTATAATTATAAAAATTTATCATATTTTAATATCTAAAATCTTCATAAGTTATCCTCATAAAAAATCTAATTAGAGAAATTTAAACAAACGAAAACTTCTTTAATTGAACTTGAATATAAGAAGGACGAATTATATAAATGAGAAAAATGAAAAAAAAAAAAATGAAATAAATAATTAAAAACTTTTTAAATTATATTTTCAATTTTTTTAATTGTTTTTTTTTTCTTCCCTTTTGTACTTTGCTGTTTTTTCCTTTCTTTTTAATTTTTAATATAAGAACTCATAAAAAGAATTTAAAAGAAATATCAAAAATATTTATTTGATTTCAATTGTTCATCTTCTTTTTTTTTTTTTTAATTAAAGCATTAAATTAATTACATAACGTTTAAAATCTAAAATTGTTCATTTATTATCCAAATTTTGTTTTATACATATAGTCTTCTATCTCTGATATTTAATTGGATAATTTTTCGATTTTCATTTTTCATATAAACAAGGTGAAAATGAAAATAAAGAAAAAAACTTAAGAGGCTATTATTATTCAAAAATTTATTCTGTTTGAATTGCATGCACACCTGATTGAATTTTAAATAGAATTTGGCGGTTTGTATAAGTAGGTTGAACAAAATTAACTAAATATGAAAGTATATACCTAAGACATATGTACATATATAGCAACTTTTATTGCTTATATACATATACTAATATGTATAGGTACCTACATGTGTATTTGTACGTAGAAATACGTTTTCAAAATATTTAAAATTTTGATTAGATTAAAGCAGGATATGATCATATATGTATGATTTTGCTTGAAATTTTATTTTAAAAATTTTCATTTTATATTCTACTGAGATTAAACATAAATTGCAATATTTTATATGCATACATATGTACATATTTTATTTGTACGTACGTATGTGGCTTGAATGCATACATATGTAGAATAATGGATTTATTTCAAAAGTGTTTAAAACTTTCAAATAAGATTTTCAACTTTTATAACATACAGACTGATTCTGTTGTTTTTAAATATACATGGTACATGGAACACGTTGATATAATGATGATATGTATGTGTGTACACGTATTATACTCTTTTGCATTATTTATAGTTTTACACTTACATATACATCCACATATGTATGTTTGCGTAAAATTAAGGTGTGCGAAAGCATGCACAATTTTGCAAGTTAATTATATGTGTTAAATGGATAAGTTATCAGTGTTTTGCTACTTTTTAAATAATACAGATGTGTTAATCGTATAAAACTTCAGCTTACCATTCTATAGCATATAAGACAAGATGTACTTTAATATCGAATAATATTTAATTGGACAAAAGTCTTTTTGTTCTTTAGCCGATTCATTGTATGCATTCATATTAGCATTTACATTACGTTACGTTCATACATAAATTGTACGTATGTACATAATTTATTATTGAATCCAGTGTTAAACATTGCTGTAAAGAATTAATGATGAGTTTAGATGAGTACTTTTGGCCTAAGTGTGTTATCATTGAACGGATGCACTTGAACTTGAAAACAATAAATAATGAAATATGTGCATGTAAGTACTGTACAAAACCAAGCACATACGTATTTCTGAAAGTTTTACATATAGGTACTAAGTAGGTACATATAAGATAAAATCTTTTTACCTTAATTTTTCAAACTTAAATCAGTATAGATACTTAAACTTAAATAAATTTTAAATTTGTGATTTTTCCTTCTAATTTGATTAAAACGTTCTATTCAAAATAATTATAAAGTTCATATGTTTACATGCACGCATGCATATTTATTTTATAAATTTTGTCTATTTATATTTCTGTATTATTTTTCAATTTATAAAAGAAATTTGAATAATATTCTTTGAATATTAACTGTCTCAAGATGAAATAGAAATGAAGTGTTTTTCATTTTATTTTTGTTTACTCTATCTTTATCTTTATCGTGTCCTGTTTATAAAATGAAATCGTTTTGTTTAAATTCTGTACACATAACACAATATCGTCTGTATACATTATAGCCTTCATATAAAATCTATACAAAATGCGTTTATCAAAAATGCCCTAAAGAGTTTAAACAGAATTATTTTACTTTTATTTTTTGAATATTATTTTATTTAAAATTTTGCATGTTTTTATTTCAGTTTATTGTAAAGAATTTTTCGCATTTAAAATGTCTTATATTGAGTTTTGCATTTTATTCATTCACTGTAGATACAATTGCTTATACATACATATGTAGTCTTTAAAAATTCAAGTTAGTAACTAAACACTTTAAATATACTATATTATATTACTAGCGCAAACAGAGTATTGTATGCATTCAAAATTTAAAAAAAATAAAATAAAATATATTACAGTGAAATTTCAATGTAAAGGTATCATCACACTACCCATTATTAAAAACCAGAAAAAATTATATGATAACAATAGAAGAGACACATAGAAAACATACAATATCATCAGAACTCTTTATATAGGTATACAAAGGAGCTTATTTTATATTCAAAATATTAAATATGGAATCTGTCTTATGGATGGTGAATTCTTAAGGATTTTTATATTGCCCTGTGGCATAATATGTACGTTTGTCTGTAAAATGCATTCATTCATGTTCTTAGAAGACAGTTTGAAAACTTCTACCACAGATTCTATTGAACTTAACGTCGTTTCTGCTTGTGGCAACTTTCTTATATGTATTAACAATGGATTTCTAGATATATACATCACGTACGTACTACCTGTTACTACGTACTCACACTTGAAAAAAAAAATGTTGTTTTCCAAATTTCAAAAAAAAGCATTGGTACAAAAGAGATTGAATTGCTTCTGCACAACAGAAATATTTTTTTATTGAAACGAATAAATACGCTATGTACCAAAAAATGAAAAGATCAAGATGAACTATATAAATTCGCGTGTGGTGCATTACATGACACATAAATGATATCAAAAAATGAATAATGATATCTGAATAAATGTTCAGTATTGTATATAACAATAAGTAAATATACATACATATATTTATGTACATATACTCCAATACGTATATATGTATGTATATGTTCGTTTAAAGCGTGTTCCTTTTATTCATGGAGATAGAAAGCTCTTTTTTATTTTAATATATAGCATATCACATCACAGTATTTTGTTTTATTCGGTTTCTAAAATTGTAAACAAATGGTATGTATATAAATGTACATGTTTCTATTATTTATACGTTTTTATTATTTTTGTGAAATTATATCTGACCAGCAGCAATTCGGATATTATTCAGATGAATGAAAAGAAAAATGGGCAAAATTTATTAAAGAAAAATAAAAATAAGTAAAAATAAATAATATCAAAAGAGAATTGAAATTAATTTTATTTTTTTCAAATTTCCTACTCCTAATGTATACACATGAAAATTGTTTTTGTTTAGTGAGTATTATAAATATATATAAATGAATTTTTCAATTCTTTTGATCTTTATTTTATTGCCTGTTTCATTATTTTTATTAAAATGAGAAAATATAAATAAACAAAAAAGAATTTATTTTATTTTATACTTTTTACTGTTTTTATATAAATATTGTCTTTTGTTAAAAAGAAAAAAAAATGAATATAGAAATTCATTTATACTCTGTCCACTAATTATATACAGTTAATACCTTATGAAAACTAAGTAGTATCATTGACATTTATCCCATATTGTATAAAAACATTGTATATTCAAAACATTCATTTTATTTTTTATAAAAACTTTAAAGATTGTGTTAATACTTTTCGAAATTGTGAGATAAGCCCATAAGATAATTGATCCTATAAGTGAACAGAGTATAAAATTATATACCTACATATTTATGTAACGATTATTTTTTCTGTTAATACTTTGTATGCTTAACAGAAATTCCATAGAAATTTGTGTAAAATTTGCATATCAATAATACATTTCGTATATTGTTTTGTAAAATATGTATTATACTAGTATTCAAAATTTTACATATGAACAATACGTACATTATACCAAATAATACCTTTATACGTGAATCAATTAAAATATTTGAATGAAATTAATTTATTTATGATTTTATTAACACGTAAAAAATTTTTTTTAAATACATTTAAGCTGTTTATCTTTTGTTTTAGCTTTCGATTAATTAATATAATTTTCACTGGAAAATATTTTTTTTTCTATTAAAATTTTGATTGGTATTTTAATATTATTTTAAATTTATATTTTAATTAATATATGATAATTTATTATACATAGAGAAAGTTTCAAATATAACGTCACTACTGTTACGCATGCATACAATATGCAATGTATACACATCCATATAAATTATATTTATTTTATTATCACGAAAAATATTTTTCTTTTCAACACTAAAAATTTTACTCAGTTTCATTCTAATAAACAAAAAAAAAAAAAATTCATTTTGGAAAATTTACAAAAAGAAAAAAAATCTTCTTTGAATTTATACGGAAATAAAACTGTAGGCAATTCTAATTTTTCATGTTTTTTTTTTTTTAATGCTAAATTATTTATTCACTTTGAAAATATTAAAATTATTTATAAATAAAAATTTTCATTTTCAACCTAAAGCGTTTAGATTTTCTTTTATTTTATTATAAATTTTTATTCTTCAGAAATTTTATATAAACTGCTTTTAAATATTTTTCATGTCTTCTCAAGTTTCGATATAGTATGTAATTTTTTTAATTTTTTTTCCCTATATCTTTATGAAATAAATAGGAAAAATAACTTTTTTAGAAACAAAAATAAAGAATGTAAAATAATATCAGTGTATGCAAATATACATATAAGTTATATGGTATACCCATGACAAAACAAAAAACAAAAAAAAAACCTTTTTTTACAAACGTAATAAAGGTAAAATGGAATTTAAAAATTTCTTTATAATCAAAATTTTTTTCATGTTTTAGAAAGTTTATAGAAATTTTAATAATTTTGTTATTTAATCTAAATTTCAAATTTTAATATTTACAAATACATGTACATAAGTATTTAAAAAGAAGTTTTCCTTATTTTTATGTACTTTTATTTTGTTTATTCGTACAAGAAGAGAAATTTATATGTAACATGTATTATTTGTTTTTGTACACAAAATAAATATTTATGTATGTACATCTAAGTTAATCTAAATTCACATATATGCATATTAATAAATATACGAAAATAAAACTAATATACGGAGTGTCTCTAAATAAAAGTCATTCAGTTAATTTTCCTGAAAATCCATTGTTTGTAGCGGAAAGTCGTTCAAGATTCCTTACGAAAAATAATTTCTTTTTTTTAAATAAAATGAGATAAAAATTTTTGGATATGTACTGTACATGTCATTTTTGCCTAATTGAAGCCGAGATTTAGACCTTTCTAATCAACAGATAAAAATTTCAAATTTCAAAATTGTTGTATTGAATGAGGTATTCAATGTTTTGTGACTATTTTCACTTGAAAAATATCGAATCCGCATTCAATTTTTTTAATTCTTAAAAATTTATTTTACATTTCATTTTTTCAAATTTAATCTTCATAACCTCAATTTTCATAGTATGCTATTTAGATAAAAAGGATAGTTTCAAATGTGAAGAGATTCTGAATAATTTTTTAATCTAAAATTTTTGGAAACAAAGACGAAGTGATGTCTATTCTGAGACGCCCTGTATAAACAAAATAGGTACCATTTATATTTATATGCAGTTAACACAGCACACCCACACATACAAGTACTTATTTTTATTTACATTTTATTATTCTTACGATAAAATATGCGATACATGCTTATGTAATTGCATACCACGCAACCAAAATGCACGTATGAAACATATATATTATGTATATAATATTTTATGATATATCACATCATATTATGCATTACAATACATGCGAATTGTACATGCCTATATAAAATAAACTTATCAACTTTTGTTATGAACTATGATACTTATTAAAAACAAAGGAAGAAAGTACATGTATTCATTATACTTATGTAGGTGTACATTGTATATAGTAGATTATTCATATATGTATCTCCTGTACATGCGTATGCAATCATCATATTATACACAACATCACATACATATAATACACAATACAAATAATTGCAATAAGAAAATTATTACTTTAAGGCAATTAACTGGTTCAATTTCGCATGTATAGGTACATACGTACATATGTATCTATTTACGTACCTACATAGATATATATATATATTGTAGATATTTGTTACATGCATGTTTCACTTCTATTGTATGAAAATTTCTTGTTTTTCTTATTATTAGGTATATTTTTATTTTATTTTATTTTTAATTGTTTATTGTTTTTATTATTCCTTTTCAACTTCTAAGCATCTTTCACGTTATCAAAAATTTACATAATACACAGGAAATACGTTATTACACACAATCGTAAATAGAATACACGTACATATAATCTAGTTGTATGTATTATTTAAATTACAAGTAGAATGAAATTTTATATGCATTAATTATATTACAATATGTATATCTACAACAGCATATGTATATCTACAACAACAGTAGGTAAATACTTTTATTTTTCTACGTGTGCGTAACATAACGTCTTAAAGTGTATATAACTACCACATTAAAGATTTATTTTTTGTTAAAGGAAAAACTAAGGTATTTCATCTTGTTTTAGAAAAATTAAAGTTATACAAAAATTACCTTGTGCAGGAAATCGAAATATTTTGATATTTAAAAGATTTTTTTTTAAAACAAAAAAATTATTGAACGTAATAAATTCTATATTAGAATTGATATAATCAAAAATTCATTGTACATTAATTAGTTATGCATTTCCAAATTTTTCAAGAAAATTTTTAAAATTGAACTGCATTATGAAATAAAACATACTAAAAACTGTTGATTAATTTTCCAACAAAAAATGAAAAATCAGTACATTCAAAAATTAGAATTAATTTCAAGCAATGTTTTTTTTTACATCCAAATTGCATTCTTGTAACATATATTTTTGATTTCGTGTTCTTATCTTTGAAAAAGAAAATGTCATCGCTACAATTATATTATAACAATGCAAGCAATCATCTCAGCAAAAAAAAAAATTCAATCTGTTCTGTAATTACTGTAATTATATTGCACATTTTATTTTCATGAAATTGAGCTGAAATTATTATACATAAGTGGACATAATTTCCTTTATTTTATAAAAGTTTGCAGTTCAACAAACTAAACAAATTCAATTGAAATTCAAGTAAAAACATAAATATGGCTTCTTTAAAAGAAGAATCTAAGAAAAGTCTGTCTATATGGTGATTATCTTGATTTCAATTTTCAATGATCAAAACGAAAGTAGAATTTTTTTTTTTTCTCTATTATTTTAACTATCGACACACGGTAGAAGAGAGAATAGATTTTTATAGTTTCACTTGCACTTGATATTTTTTATTAAGTTTTTCTAAGTGAAACCAATTTCTTCTTCTTTAGTTTTGCTTTCATGTAGAAAAGTATTACTAAATATTAATTACTTCACACTTAAAACGAATCAAATTTCTAACAATAAAAAAAAAAAAAATTTTTTTTTTAAAAAAGTCGTTACATTTTGAAAGATTCAATTTCAACCAGATACATAGATTTCTTTCCTTTCAAATACATCTTTTCTATTCTACAAATCTAATTATGTAAAATTAAGTATTGTTATAAATTTTATTATTACATCTATAATGGCATTTAAAAAACATGATTACATGTAGTAGTTAGTTTAGAATGTAAAACAGAAATATATATCAAAATAACGATTATATTTTCTTTTTTTTTTTTCTAAAGTTAAAGATTTAGTCGTAAGTAGCACAAGAAAACAATTGCTACCTTACACAAAGTAATAAAAGATTACTGATCTTCATTAATAATATTTTTCACATCCATATACATACCTATAATAAAATGTGCAGTGTGTGCACATATGCATGTTAATTGATGTAACTTTGTAAGCAAAGTTCATATACATATGTACATATATAATATTATAATGAATAAAAATTTTGAATTTCTTTACGCATAATTACAATTTATCACGTTAATTACCGTGAATAAAATGTACATACGTTGGTATAATATGCATAACAACAAGTCTAATATATATACAGATACTTACACATACATACACATGTATTGTAGAAGGGCCAGTGCAGTGAATGGATGATTTTTTATACAATATATAAAATACAATGCATTATACGTAAACATGTCTTACACATACAAAATTTTCAGATATTATGCTTTTTTTTCTGTCATTTTATAATTTCCTTCACTTATTTTGTGACTTGATTTTTTATTTTTTATTTTTCTAAATACACTTTTCCTTTTCTTTTTATAATCATTATTCTTTATTCATTGTTATGTATCTGTGTATTTTTTAAAGAGAGTTATCATAATTGGGCGTTAAAAAAAATAAGAAAAAAAACCAAGTATGTTCTGTAATTTCGTATTTTTATCGTTTTTTTTTTTTTTTTCTTTTGACTTTGATGAACTACAACATATGGTATAAGAAATTTTTTATTTTGTTATTAATATTTTTTTATATTCACTTTAATTTTATATCAAATCATATTCGTGACATAATAAGTTCTTCTTCTTTGTATGAAAAGCAAAATAAAGCACACATGTGACGACAAAAATAAAAAAATAAAATATTTACAAAAATAAAAAATCCATGAGAAACTTTTACAAATTATGTTTAAATTCGGATATATGTATGTATATGAAAATGATATCGAAAAATAAACAATGATTATACAATTTTTCTTTAACTTTTACTTTTGCCATACTTTTTACTTTTATTTGTGTGGAAATTAAATCTATATAAAATGATTGATTGTCATGTTACATAATTTATCCAAATTCCGGTAAATCAAAATTTTTGTCTACATTATAATTCACATAAACATTAAAGAATAAAAAAAAAATTTTTTTTGTTGAAAATTTAATCATGAAAAACAAATTTTTCCAACATCAGAGAAAACAATGTAAAAATATATTCGTAAATGGTGTATTCATTGAACAAATCATTTCAATTCATGTAAAACTTTCAATCCTTTTTTTTTTTTTTTACCTTTTTAAATCTTTGGCTCGTGCCTATCATAAATCAGGTGCAAAATAAAATATACTTTATAAGATTATTTATTCGTTATAAAACAAAAAACTAAAAAAAAAAATGAAAATGTTAAAATACCTACTAAACTGCACATCATGCATTCATGCCACAATACTTCCAATTGAAATTCATTCGTAACTGTAACTTTATTTTAATGTACTCAATATAGAGTAAACTTTAAAATGAATGTAAATACTTGTACGTAAGTACATACATACGTATAAATTTTATAAAATTTTCTTTAAGATTCGTGCAAATTCAATTGTTCTTTTTTTTTTAATGTTAAAGTTACTTTTTGAATAAACAAAGAAAAAAAAATGAAGTCTGCATAAAAGCATACATACACCTACATATACGATACATATTTGAATTGTCTTAAAATAAGATCCAAATAATATTAAATTATTTATTCTGAATGAAAAAAAGAATATGTATACGTATAGACAGAGACTCATGCATAATATTGAAATTTTTCTTACAAGCTGAAATTATTTCCACTTTACCGCACAGTCTATACATAATGAAAAATAACCTTTGTAAATAGCTATATATGCGGTTTTTACATCTGTATCAAGATTTTTCTGTAATTTTATTTTTTCTTACCCAAAGGAATAAGTACGAATAAAAACGCGAATTAAGTACATACATACATCAATTCCTTTCATCGATTTATATATTAAAAAAAAATAAAATAAAAATATTTTATATGACTTTAGACATACTACACAATACAGCACAACATAATGATACAATACCATCGAATTGAAGAAAGCTAAGCATAGTAGTGAAAGATACAATAAAATAACGAATTTTTTCTTTATCTTCAAAGGTAATTTTACCTTTCTCCGATTTGTCTACGATATAGGTATATAGTTATAAGCATCACAATAACAACATGAATTTTACTATTCATAACCTTAGGATAAAAAATTTATTTGCACCACATACATATGTACGTGTATATAACCATATATATAACCACAAATACAATACATATAGGTACATATTTTTGCAAAATTTCATGTATGCTCCACAACATCTTTTTTATTTTATTTCTTTCTTAAGGATATATCTTTTATGTACACAAACATATACATACATATATATGATATGTCCACATACGTATATGATTCAATACTACATGTCATGTATGCAAACGATAAGATACGACAGATGAAATTGTTTTGTTCCATTTCAATGAACATTTGGCACGGCATGTATTTTTAGATATTTTTCAAAATAATATCTTTTCAATAAAATTTATTATATATAAAAGCTAGTTATAAAAAACTGTATATCATAAGTGTATGCATATTCAAAATCTAATGTTTATTAAATAGAAAATATAGGTACATATATGAACTGAATATACTTATAGCCGTTAACATGCTTAATAATAGAACAAAAAAGCTGCAATTGACAACACATGTGTATTTGTTTATACACATATACATATGTACATTCAAATATGTAATGTATGTATATACAAACCACATGTGCCAAATATAAAATCATGATTTATATCGATCGATTTAAATAAATTTGCGATCACGCTTTCATACTTTACTATACAGTCTAAATTTATAAGCATTTTACTATATGTATGTTTTTTTACATCCGACTATAAATTTCTTTTTACCTACATATGTATATAAAATATACGAGAAAGTGTGTATTTATTATGAGATATAATGGTAAACATTGATTTTTAATATCTATGTAATAATGTGTACATCTGTATATATTTAACAAAAATATCTAGAGTACAGTTTTGTACAAGTTAACTGCAAATGCAGAAAATGAAATAGTCATATGTATTTTAATAAGAAAAAACCTCCTTCGCCTTAGGTGAAACAATTGCAAATTGTATAAAATATTGTAGGAATGTGCACTTTGTATACACTGTACATGTAATGTACATGAATGTACATTCAGATAATATTCATATGAATATTAAAGTGTAACAGCTCCAAGAGTTACAGATTTGTTTAAAATCTTTTGTTTGCTATTCAGTTTTTTTTTTTTTTTTTTTTTTTTTTTTTCATAAAATAAGTTACCCAGTGGTTCATGTTTTCTAATACAGAAAATTAACAAAATTTTCTTGTATATGTAAAATACATACAAAATTGTATCCTGTGGATTTTCATATCTACAAGCTAATGCTTTAAAGCATACATAATCTACGTTTTTGTACATGAACAAATCATAATATAAAGTGAAAGCTTTAATTGATAAGTTTTAAAATTTAATCTAACAGTTTTGATTATGATTAATTGAAAATCAAAAAAAAAAAAAAATAAGCAAACTTTTATTATGAAATATTAAAAATTAAAATTTAATATTATACTCAAATGCTAATATTATAAGTATAAATATGCAAAGGATGTAAAGAAAACTAATTGTCTATGTAAAAAAGAAATAAAATAAAAAATCGTAATCATTTTTCCTAATTATCGTACTTATATCCTCCTGTCAAGCAACAAGTTGTTATAATAAAAACTCATTTGCAATTATTATCTTGCATGTTAATATCTTAACATCATAGCATCACATCATATTTTTGTATGGTGGTGGTGTATGTGTGAATTATACACAAACACGTACAACATTTATAAAACATGCAATTTTTCTTCATTAATATGCATAAAAAATTTCATCATTTTTTTTTCCTTTTTTGTTTATGATCTGTCATCAGTTTGTTTACTGTATTAAACATTCAGTACACAAAGACTATATAGTATAAATACTAACAAATGATAATGACTGACTGTTCCTTATAACTTGACCATTTTTACTTAGTTTAGCATTTTTTCTTTATTTACTTCTTTTATCGCTATAGCCACAATAACAGTCTTTAAAAGTCAGTTATATCTATATACCTATATGTATCTTTTGTCACTCCATATAACTTTTCTTTTCTTTTACATTTAAAAACAAAAAAAATGAACAAAAAATATTGTTGAATTGCTTTAATTGTGCAGTCAAGGCTATCTGTATCCCTTCATTATATTTTTAATAGCTAGAGGTGAAAATTAATTCAGTACACATACCGTAAATATTTAAAAAATTTAAAAACCAAAAACAACATCATAACAAAAAAATATTTATAAAAGAATACAAAAAAAAAATAGTTAATGTACATGTGCATTGTACATCAATAAATATGAAAAAAAAAAAAAATAAAATAAAATAAAAAATAAAACAGGAACATTAAGAGCCTTTCCAAACGTGACTCTGCAAAAGGACTGAATATTAGCTATAGTTATGTTATTACATGTATCACAATCATTCATATACCTTGAAAACATGTCTTCTTCTCCTGTGTATGTGCATTCGTATACACACATGGACGTACACACAACTATAATATGTTCATAATAATAATTTTCTTTATGTTCATTTTTATATAAAAGTGGACGTGGTTGACATTATTTTCTTTTGTAGTCTCCACTTAAATACCCATTTTTTTTTTTTTTTTTTTTTGGTATTCATATTTGAAAAATTTTTCAGTTTTTATGATGATCATGGTGGTCAAATTCATATAAAATGAACGACATTTTACTTATATGAATTTTATTAAAATTTTTAAATGCAATGTATACAAACAACAACAACAAAATAGCAATTTATCAAAGCAATGAAAATTGTTTTTTTTTCGCTCAATAGCATAAACTGTATACGTAGTCGTACACTTGTGTACACAAACATACAATATGCAGGACGTAGTGTTTTGATTTTGATTTATTTACAACTAAATTCTATATGCATATACGAGTATGTATTGTAAATGAAATAAATAACAAAAAATTTAAATAAATGAAAAAAAAAAGGAAAAAAGAGGTGCTGGAAAATTTTTTGAAGTTGAAAAGATTTAAGTTGTTAAGTTGACCGACACCCATTTACATAAAAGTCCCCAAAGGTGTTATAATGTCAACTTACACGATCATTTTATTTTTAAAAATTTTTTATATATTTTATCATTCATGTACATAAAATGAAAACTTTGGTAATTTTTTTATGATATTACATCAAATATCCTTCAAGCGTTTGAAACTTTTTAGATTTCATATTTTTAACGAATTATACACAATATTGAATATATATGTAGATACATGTATGTTACAGTTTACACAATTAGGTCTCTAGTAATTATAAATTTTTTGTTTTTATACAAAGTTACACATCATTAAAACTATGTTATTCATTATAAAACTTTCTATTTGACAAAATCATAATACATTTAAAAAAATTTAAAGCAATGATAAATTTCTGCATTAAAAAATGAATTTAATTAAATTGAAATTTGAGAATGTCATTTGTTTTAAAATGATAGTCATCATTAAGAAAATGAAAAGTTTTGATTTTATTTAGCAAAGTTTATTCAAATTTACGTAGTTAATACTTGTACAAGAAAAACAGGATGAGTTTCCTTTAATCATATCGTATTTTTCCTTCTTTTTTTTTGTAAAAAACAAACTTTTTCTGAAGTAACAAAAAACTTACTATCTAAAAAAAATTTTGAATTTGATGTATAGGATGTCCCAAACAAACAGTTTGAATGATTTTAATTTTAGTTTTTATCCATAAAATATTCAGAAGAAAAATCCTAGTAACGTTAGATCAAACAGGGTATTCTATGGGACTTTTTAGTCCATCAAGATCTGATCTCATCAAGACATGCTGTGTAAAGGTGCTCTGTTCTGTTGGAAATAAAATTCATCATCTTCACCAAAGTCCACTAGAATGCATGGTAAAACAGATATCATTATGTATCATGACCCCATAGTGGACACATTTTTTGAGACACCCTATACAGTTGAGACTTGAGAGTATGTAAAGTTTGTACATATACATAAATACAGATATCCATACACCTGTATGTAAAGCATACATATGCAACATTACTACAACTTTGTTCGTTTTTTTTTTGAAATTTCAATTTTCATGTTCATTTAATTCCAATTGGTGACATTCGTACTTTGAACCTAATTAAGGAAAATTAATTTATCAAGGAACTTTTCAAAGTTAGCTTTAAAATTTTATTACTATTTCATTTCAATATTCTTATCGTTAACAATTTTTTCTATTATTTTTCTTAATTCAATTTGTAAGTTGAAAATATTGAAATTTATTGAATAGTTATAAAATTTGAAAATTTGAAAATTATAATGTTAGTTATATGGTGTGATAAATTCGTAAAAGTTATTTATTTGTCAATTTAGATTAAACTTTCTTTTGTATTTACTATTAGCTCGAGATGTTTGAAACAAGAAGAAGAAGAAAAAATCAATTCAAACACAATCAATTAATCATCAAAAAATTTTTGAGATTAATTAAAACAGATGATAAAATTACTCAGATTCGAATTCAAGTGAAAATTTAAAAATAAACAAAGTTTGGAATTCTAACATTTAAACATTTCACACAGTAAAGTAAAATTTTTAATATTTGTTGATAGTGAGTGTTTTTCACGATTTAAATTGCTTTCAAACTAGATATAAATTATTGTTTGAAGATTTTCGACAAATCAAGATAACAGATATACAAAATAAAACCAGATCTTTTTAGAAAATACAATCATCAATTTCTCAACATGACATACATGTGTACAGATATGTATGTGTATCATCATATTGCTGTATTGTACCTGTAACATATACTTTATTTGTTACAGAAAAAAAAAGAAAGTATTTTCATTTTAAAGATCTCATTTTTCACACATTTAATTTAATGTATCAAAAATGTAAGTTGATATTAATAAATTAACAAACTTGTTTGTTTATCTCCGTTTTGTCTTCTATTTTGTTTTTTTTTCTGTTCATTTTATTTACAGAAAAGTTAACATTTTATTTTATAAAAAACAAAAAGAAATTTAATTTTTCTATAGTTATACATATACGTATGTACTCGTATGGATGTTGTGTATGGTTGTGTCCTCAAAATGTAAAACGATCTTAAATTTGTAATTTTTTAATCACATTAAGAAAGCGAAAACATATGAACCCAAATATGTTATGTATGAACTTTATCAGAATTTTCTACAAAATCGGTTTTTTTTAAATTGTAACTTTTTCGTTTGTTATTTCATTAAATATTAAAAATTTAAAAAATTAAAAAAGAAGAAAACACAGTACTTATGCCTTATAAAAAATAATGTCATAATTTTTCGATTTTACATACATACGAGCACCTGTACATATGACCCTCATCATTTTATAGAATAGAAAAAAAAGTAAAGAAAAATATATATAAATACATAAACCAAAAAAAAAAAAAAAAAAAAATCAGTTTCTTACGCTTGTTAATGTGTTTCCCTCCTGGGGTGAAAAACAGTTAACAAACAATCTTATATGCTATAAGGCGCACGCATCATGATATAAAAAAATATATACATATTTAAAAAAAAGGAAGAATTATTTTTTATTTATTTCTCACTGTTTTATATGAAAAGACAAAACCACAAGATGAACTACCATTATTCCTTATATATACATTCACTTTATATGTTATTATACATGTGTTATAATAATTTTGGCATCACGATAAAAAAAAACCCAAACATTTTATGTACATTATAGATACATCATAAATTAGTGAAAAATTCAATTTTCTAATGGATTAAAGTTAGTTAAACGGCAGGTGGTATAACAGTAGTTGTTACACTTTATATAATTTTGGTTTTGCAATAAAAATATATAAAAAATTTTAGTTCATTTTTATGACTGACAGATAATATCTATCTATAATGTTCATCTTATAACTTTTGTATAATACACATAAATTATTGTACATATAATAATATCTGCCTACAATATCGCAATATCGCAGAAATACATAAGTTAAAGACGAATGTATTTTCGTAGATTAACTCATTTTCAGTAAATGAAATTTTTATTTAAATTCAAGTATTAGGATTTTACTTTTTTATTTGCCGTTTTCTTGCAATATTTAAAAAAAAAATGATTATTAAATATTACATTAACAAACATTTAACTTTCAAATCATATACACAGATATATTTGATTGTTTATTATAGAGAACAAATTTAATGTGCAGATTATACGCGTATACTGCATATTCCATACTTATAATAAATTTACAAGGTGTTTCAGCCAAAGGACATTAGAGCGGTTTTGTTAGAAAAGAAATACACCCATTTTGAGTAAGAATTTTTCCAAAACACAACGACAGAGAATCTCTTGTAACTTGATCTAAGTCGAAAATACTAACGATGTGACAATTCATCAAAAGCATTCTTATTTTTAGCTGTTGTCTAACGACTGTACCTGAAAGCCACTACATACATAGATGCATTCCAAACCGGATACAGACCGATAGTTATGATCAGATGTGTTAAAAAGTTTCTGAATTCTTGATTATCGATCATTATCTTGTAATTGAAATTCTTAAATTCAATCCTTGTTGTAAAAACCAATCACGTAAAATTAAAATGACCTTTCATTTAGTGTTATATGAATATAATACGATGTTTACTGGCTGTTTATTGAACTTATTCGTATAAAAAATTTTAAACTTTAATTTTAATATTTTCTAACATTTTTTTTTTCGAAACACCTTATACACCTTATTTGTATATTAATATGTAAAATCGCATTTAATGTTGAATGTTAATTAAAAAAACAAGCGTAAAGAAATTAAAAATTCAAAATTGTCCATGGTGGAACATTAAAATACTTTAAACTCCTACAGAGAATATGATTTTAAAAAAAAGCAGGAATTATGAAAATTTATTACAATATACAAATGTATGTACATACTTATATTATATGCATATACAAACTTGTGTGTAGGTCTTAATATGTATAATTAGGCTTGGACAGCACAATATAAAATTATTAAACACATTGTTCTTTGTTTCACAATGTGATGTACATATACGTATATGTTGTACGTGTGTATACATATGTATTAGTGTATTCATGTAATCATCATGTGTAGTTTTGATTGGAATTTATTTAAATTCTCATTCACCCTTTTCATACTTTATTTTCTCTTCAAATAATAAAATATTGTATTTTTTAAAAAACAATATGGTGAAATGTGTAGGAAGTTTGTTTTTTCTCTTTTCACTTTTAAATGAATAGAATACGTACGTGTTTATAAATTTATTTCTTTATCTGATTATAATGAGACCAATGACCTAAGCAATGAATTGATTAAATGCATATTAAATGAATAAACATTAATTTAAATAAAAATTAACAAATACGACGTGTGTACATGTTTAAACGATCTTCATAAATTTTGTAGATCGTTAAATGAATACAAAATCAAAAAAAAAAAAATTGTTGTTCAAAAAATTTGGTTGAAAACAAAAACAATTAATTTTTGAAATAAATTAATATAAAATTTTGTACACAACAATATTTAACAGAAATTATGAATGTTGTATATTTTCATTTATTTTTAGTATTTTTTTGTAAAAAAGAAATATTTTTGAAAAATTTACGAATTTTAATGCAAACATTTCTTAGCTTACGAAATGTTTGCATCAATTTTAAAAAATTGTTAATTAAATAAAATTAAATGCAATATTTACATGATAAAAGATATTCGTAAACACAGATACTCATTCGATTATTTACAAAATTTTAGTTCAGAAATGGTGTTTATATTGCAATGATTGATATTATGTATCCTAATAAATAGAGCCATTTTCGGCCAATATTTAAAATAAAAATCTAAATTTGGTAAAAGAGACTATTTACAAAGTAAGTTATTGATTAGTTTTCTTTTAAAATCCTAAAAATTAAATTTGTTACACTGAAGAAATTATACAAAAACGTGTTGATAATATTATGTCCATGTATATGTACTTGTACAATACGAT
Source organism: Anthrax anthrax (assembly GCA_963971155.1). Lineage (NCBI taxonomy): Eukaryota > Metazoa > Arthropoda > Insecta > Diptera > Bombyliidae > Anthrax > Anthrax anthrax. Next base: position 22,039,809 of record OZ020120.1, read on the forward strand.
ATTTTCATCCCATTTCTTGTAAGAGCAAGAAACTTGTACTATCGTTTTATTTAAAGTTTGTATATTTATATTTTATACACAATTATGTTATACTTCATCTTCAAACACTTTTCAGTACTCCTCTCATAATTTCTAATAAGGACATGTCACGTGCAATGCTACCACAATTCTTAAAGTTTTCATTCAAATACCAATTTTTGAAAAATATCAATATGGAATGATGTAAAATGTTACTACTCACATATACATACGTAGTTTTCATAAGCCTTGTACTGAAAAATACATATTTATAGATGAAGTATACATATAAGTAAAGTAAAGTGTTTTACATAAATTTTTCTTCTTATAATTTTTTTCTTTCATTTTTAAAGAATTTTTTCTTTTTTTATTATTTTACTTTAATTCACTTTTTGTCTTATTTTTTATTCCCCATTAAAAAATCGAACTTAATAAATATGTACATATATAAACTGCTAGAACTTTTTTTATTTGATTTTATAAATAAAAATGAAATTTAAAAATTTTTCTTATTGCTACTATTATTTAACATATAATTTTTTATTTATAACTTACCAATACACTTATACTTATTTTTTATTTATAACTTTACAATAAAGTAAGTATACTTATACGTGATTTATAAAAAAAAATCTATCTTTTGTTCATATACATTTATATGTACATACGTTATAAAATCAATGTGTATATTAGATATACAGATAGATATTATGTAACAGAAATAAACTAAGAATATATTATATTATTTTAATTTCAGACATGGTTCTTTACTGATACTGACGATAGGTACTATCAGGAAAAAACTAGTAAGTATATATTGTATTTTTGTGTATATTGTTCATGTATAAAATTTATGTAATATACCTATGTAGTAAATGTATTGAACTTTATGGCTAGTAAAGTTGAAATTTATGCAGTTTATAGTCCCGTATACATACATACCATTCACTTATGTATATAAAATTTTCCATTTCAAGAATCCCTTTTTCATATAATTTTGCATAAATTTTAAATTCAAAATACTAAATGTAAAAGGTAAAATTGAACCATGTTATGTATAACAAGAAGAAAAGCATAATTTTTATATTTTTATTTTATATATAAAATGTATACTTACACATATATAACTTTGATACCCTTCTATTTGATTGTTAAGTAAACTGGAAAAAATTGAAAAAAAAGAAAATATATAAAAATTAAAAACAAATAAAATAAAAATTGTGTAATGTTAAATTGGTTCATTTTAAAGAAAAACATGAAAAATGCATATGATATGTAGTATGCTTATGTAATCATTTCACATCATATCTTTTGTCTATCAATAAATTTACTCTTGATTACTTTATTTATCACATACCTATAATCTTGATTTTTTTTCTTAGACTGAACATGATTTATACGTTAAAGTAGATACAGACAGTTTTACTTACTTCTTAATGATTTTTCATGTCAGCAATCTTTTTCCATAATTAAAAATTTAATGTATAGACAAATAATTGATAATGTGAACAACACACAATTTTGCATGCAAGTGTTAAAAGTAATTGCAAAACATCATAAAAGTATGTACATATGTACAATAAAATATTTAGGTAAATATGAATGTAAAGTGTACCTTTAGAAATAAGGACCTAGTAAGAGATACATAAAATATCTTCATTAAAAACGAAGAAATCATCAAGAAACAAAGCGTTTTGTTGTAATAACAACAAAATCAATGCAAAATTAAAATTTTCAGAGCAAATACATTGCATGTAAATACATGTATTCTAGAATCTAGAGAGTACCTACATAAATGTTATGTATGAAAATTATAAAATAAGCAAATAATTTTGTTCTAAATATACCTACAGTATACATCTACAAAAATACATACATTCACATGCACATAACATTTAATGAGAATTTTTTATAAAAATTAAAAATGTATCAACATAAATATGAAAAAAAGCTGAGCATTTTCTCATTATTAGTTATAATTACAAAACATTTATCAAAAGCCGACAGAATGTTGATTGCAGTTTTTATTTGTTTCATGTTTATTTATTTTTTTAATATAAAAAGGTTCTGGTATCTAAAGCTTATTAAAGTGCACGATCTCTTGTTTCCACTTATATAGGTATAAAAAATTTCTTTTAAAAAAGAAAGGTAAAAAAAACAAAATAGAAAACATCCATGTCATATCACTTGTACGAGTATTATGAATTTTCATGTCCACCTTCTAACTACCATCTAAAATTTTGACTTTATAATTTATATTTATTTCAATCTGAAAAAATACTTAACATAAATTGTAGTACTGGAAACATAAAAATTTTACATGTCATTTTGTTTTTTTTATTTAATAATTTTTTTTATGTGTATTGATTTGTTTACAACATACATACATATACATATGTACATATGATGAGTATAATATTATTCGAAAATTTTTAAATAAACATTGTTAGTGTTTTACTTTAATATGAGTATATAAATAATCATGATTACAAGTACCTGTTGATTTTTACCAGATGCTAAAGATTTTTCTTGATTTTGTTTTTTGTTATTTTTCCTGTCCAAATGAGAACTTAAAATTTTGTTTGTCACTATTTAATTTACGATCGTCTCAATCTCATAAAACTTTTCACTGATCAATGATTTCGACCATTTTTTGGGGATTTCATTTTTAATTGATACTGGAAATAAAATATTTTACATGTAAATAAGAATATTTCAATCAATTCATGTACGTTGCATACATGTTGATTGTATTTACCTGTACACATGTTCATATGTATTGTATCTGTATTCATACCTGTACATGTTGAATGTATGTATTGATTTACAATTCATTCTGAATCCAAAAATTCAGCAGCTAAAATAAGAAAATAAAAATAAAATAAAAAAAAAATTAAATTATGATTTCAATGTTTGTGAAATGAAAAAAGAAAAATTTTTAATTTTCGTGCCTACATTGTGAAAATTAATTACTTGAATTTACATAAAATTTTCAATACACGTATGATGGTTGATTTATTACCATTCAAACTAAATTTAACACAACACATATTTTTTAATTTTATTTAAAAAGAAATTGTAATAGATACTGTTAGAATGCATTTTTATGTGCATATTTAATATATTCTGAGAAAATAATGATTATACCCATTTAAACTTTTTAAAATTTAATGAGATGGTATTCATTTACACGAAGAGTTTAATCGTTTTATTGGTATGTGGTATACGAGTATAAGAATGTATTTAGTGAAGCTTTGTTATTTATTATTTTCCTGTTTTATTTTGCTTTGTTTTTTAGTTTCTTTTTTGTTTATTTCTTTAATTTATCACCCAATTAAAGTTTAAGAAAAAAAAAAAAACAATCAAAAGAATATATCACTAAATTAGAAACCACAAGAAAATAAAATTCTGATTGAAATTTTATGTTTTCTCAACCATCGTCATCATCATCATCATCACACAATAAAACAAGCTATTTACCTATGTGTATTAAAATTGAAAATATAGTTCTTTTACATCTTTCTGTTATCATAAACGCGAGTATACATACTTATATGTACATATGTATGTATACGAATGATTCGGGATTATACGAAAATATAGCTCAAAGATATTTGAAATGACTCCATATACCTATGACAATTTTCTATTTCAAATTCAAATGCTATTCAAATTGTATACACTCGTAGAAAATTCTAAAGTTATAAAAAAAAAAATTGATAAGAAAAAATACAAGTTTAAAAGAAAGCAAACTATGGGGATATACACATGGTACATTGGAAAGAAGAACAGAAATAAAAAAAAAACAACGTGTTCAACAGTCATAAGACTGGTAGATTATAAATTCTGTTTTTTTTTTTTTTTTAAACTACTGATGTGGTGAAATCATTGATTAAGAATCGAATTTTTTTACAATACCAATATATTTAATGGGTTACTTTTTAATGTTCAATCGTATATACATCTTTAAAAGGTTGAAAAAAGATACTACATATATTTCTTAGAATTCATTCAGTCTCCTTTTATAATCAAATCCCATTAGATATGTCATCTATGTGAATATGTATGTTTTATGTGTACATACATACGTACTTGTTAAAATGAATGTACATTTTTTTTTTCTTAAAAATAAAGTTGGTTAGATTAAGTATTCAAATATAAAATTTTACAGTTGAAATTCGATAAAATTGAAATGTTAATAAAAAACACCACTATAAAAATGATCAAAGAGAAGAAAAAAACAAAAAGAATTTGTAATGCAATATATTACATATTCGTTGGTATATTAAATGATAATGGAAATTTATAAAGATAAAAATGTGATTTACTTTGTTTTTATTGACCATCTTCTGGGTGTAAATTAGCCATCATACCATACATAAGATAAACATTTTTAAATGATTTCAGTTACTAAAAAAAATTGGTGATGATGAATTTCATATTATTAAGCACGCATGATATATATTTAGTTTTATTTATGTACGCTTAGTTTTCAAATAAAATTTAAATTTATGAAGATAAATAAAAATGCCAAAGAATGTACAAAAACAAAAATGATTATGAATGGTAACATGCATATTAGAAAGTTCCCATTAAGTATATACCGGTTTATTAACATTTAAATGTTAACATAAAAAACCAAATTTTATTAGATATTAAATTATTTAGTAAATAATTTATTTGTATAAATTATAAAAATAAAAATTATTTAAGAAATTAATTTCTCTTAATTGCAGGTTACTCAAAATTTATAACTGTAATAGACAATTTGCCATAACAAACACAATTTTTTATTTTAAAAAGACTTGAGTTTATTTGTTTAAAAACAAATTTCAATAATTTAAATCAATTAAATATTCAAATTTGATCAAATCAAACATTTTATTTTTATGTTTTTGATTTGTTTATTTACATCGTTTAAGTAGAGCATTTTATTTGTATTCAACGTGGGTCGGGGGTGTGAGTATAGTTGAGTTGAAATGGGGTGTTTTCAAAATTCTATATTTTGTGCAGATTGTAGTGTTTATTTCTTTATTTTTCAAAAAATGCAAAAGGCATAAGGTTCGAAATTTCAGTGTATCAAAGGAATCATGAAAAAGTTCTTTAAATTGCCACGAGTATCATTCTTACGTGCTTTTTAAGTAGAAAAAGTGCTGCTGTTTCATATTATTGACATTTGCAAATTTTGTCAGGAAAATCAACTGCGCTCATTTCATTCAATATGTGTAATTGATATGCTAAAGTAACGACAAAAGGTAAATCTGTATTTTTTATGCAAGCGTATTATCAAAAGCAGAATTTCGAAAGCACCCGAAGGGAAAATTGATATTTTGAAAAATTCGACAATAATATAAATTCAATATTTATTACTTTTCCAATTTTAAATATTTTCAATTTAATAACATATATTTTTATTAAGATTGTATCTTATATAGTATTTTGTAAAAATACTTTATATTAAATTGTAGCACATCATTTGCACAAAGTGAAAAATTTCTTTGATAAAAATCTTTTCATGACATTCATTTGAAATAAATTTTCACATGATAAATTCAATATGTACCACATATGCAAATTTTATGAGAATTTAACAAGAAAAAAAAATCAATAAAAAATTTGATGAAATTCAGAGAAATTTTCTTTTATACTTACATTAAAAATTTTTATTTTAATTAATTTGCATTTGTATACAATTTTCTTTTTGTAATCTTACATATGAATTTTACAATAATATAATCCTCATTTTAAATTTTCATATTAATACAATGTAAAAATTTCAATAAAAAAAAAAAAATTTGAAATATTTAATAATAAAAGTAGATTTTATTAATTTTTATTTGAATAAAGTCTTTTAAACAGAAGAATTTAATGAAAAGAAAAAAATTAATGTCAAAATAATAATAATTCATTTTCATTGTGAAAATACAACCCATATATGGGTGTAAATATTCAATCAAAATAAAAATGAGATAAATTGTTTTTTGTTATAAAATGATGAATATTTTTTCAATAAATTGAAAAAAAATATATTTTATCACTTTTTGTATTATTTTGGACAATTTCATCATCTTATTTTGTATTTCATGTAAAATCAAAAAAAAAAAGTAAATAAATTGTTTCATTGTTAAACAAAATTTCACGATGATAAATTAATAAAAAAAAAGAAAAACAAATAAAAAATAAAGCAGCTTCTGAAGATTGATTTTACAAAAGAGTGTAAATACACACAGATATGGTATGTATGCACTCATTTATATGAACATCATGAAAGCATTTGCATGGTCAAAAAACATAAAAGAAAAACAACCACAATAAACAATGGATTATTTTTTGAAAATTTTAATTTTGTTTTTATCTCTTTTTGTGTATTGTCCAAATTTTATTTATCTTCTTTTCTTTTTCTTTCAATGGACAAAATAAACACGATTTAGCAAAAATTTTTAAATAATAAAAAAATTCAGCGATTTAATGATGTTTACATAATGAAGAGAAAAAAAAAACAACTATATACACATGATTGTGTTGTTCTATACAATTGGATGAATATTTTATTTTATTTTATTTTTTTTTATAAATTTATTTATTTACTTGTTTTTTCTTTACATTTTCATTAATTCTATGAAAACGAGAAAAACAGTAAAAATAAGAAAGTAAAATGGCTGTAAAATAAAATATATACATACATAAGAAAATGAAATAAGAATAAAAAGGAAACTTTTATTTTATATGCTTTAACAAAAATGATAAAAGACGCCCACTTTTATCTGCCTGTTTTAAATTCGATGACACTGATGGTGCCCCTTATTTCATATCAATTATAAGAAAATTACCTTCTTTACACAAAAATACGTAGGTACAAACATACAGAAATTATAAGAATATAATTTATTAATACATCAATGTACATACATACAAACATATGTACATATGTATATAGGATTCGTAAGTGTGTTTAAGTGACGTGTACGTTTTTCAGATACATACATACATACATATTTATCTATAGATATGTAGATGGACTGTGTATGCATAACATATGTACATATTTTATTTCTTTATATTCATTACTTTTCAATTCGTTCCATTTAAAGTGTAATCAAGTACAAAAGCATTCTAAAAAAAGAACTAAAAGACAGCTGCTCTCTGCCGCCTACGTGATTATTTCATATTTATACGTTCATACATACATAATATGTATATACCTACCTATACATTTTATGACATTACGGTTCAGGTGTTTCATATATGAATGTATAAAAATATTCCTTCATATAATTCTCATTTCATTTATCATGTTTTATGTCAGGGGCGCCGAATAAAAATCTTTTGATTGGATTGATATCAAGAACAAACTCAAGTTGCTAATGATCCCACTTAAAAAATAAGTGCTCAAACTCACTTTTATTACATATCAATATTGAAATGCTTCCTTTAAACTGCTTTAAATTGTTATCTATCTTTATTGGGTCTACTATAATGTTTTTTTTTAGTTAAGTTTGTATACACACATTTCAATTCGCATACATACATATAAAAAATTGTAAAGAAAAGTAAACTTTTTGGGGCTTATGTATAATACATTTTTTTTTTTTTAAATCGTTATAACATCCTAAGTCAAAATTATGGTTTAGAAAAGACTTAAATTGGAAATATAAAAATTCAGTGTAACTATGATGCCTTTTCAAGTATATTTCCTAACATCATTTAGAAATGTTCTACACCACTGCTTAATCTAATATTGATCAAAATCAAATTAAAGTGTAATTTAAGATAAAAATTTTCAACAGGTATTCAAATGCATGTGTACTTCAAACAATACATGTCTTTTGCAAAATAAAAAAAAAAAAATAATAAAAAATAAAAAGAAAAACAAAACAAAAGCTGAAAACAAACAAATTGATAACAAGATATAAACATATATTTATTCATATACTCGTAGTCGTGTATATGTAAACTACTTATACAGCAGTATCTAATTGCAAATCAACTTGAGGATGTCAGATTTTGATTGGTATTTTCTGTTATTATATAAAATTGTCTTTATACGTACAATAATACATATTGTACGGATAAGTTTGTAGAAAAAAAAACAACTGGTTGTTATGCCTTTAAACGGTAAAACAATATAACTCCTTAAAGAATCTAGAAGACAACAATTCATCTGTATTCTGTTTTATTCAGATATATGTATTTGATGACAATGAATTTTTCTTTTATAAATATATTCAGATACATGTCCTTTTTTATGGTAAAAGCCTCCATATTCAGTATATACATGATAAAAAAAATTTTTTTTGTTTGTTTTTGTTTTTCAAAATGACTCTAAAAGGGAACAATAACTGTATTCGAATATTAGATAACAGCACAATTCATATATTTGGATACGTTTTTCAATTTTAAAATCACATCTATTTTCATTTATTTCTGACGTATGTGTAACTTTTTTTTTGTTATTTCATTTAAAATCAATAAAATATGTTTTTTTTTTTTGTGACTTTGTTGACTTTTTCAAAAGTACATTTCATTTCTTTTCTTTTTGTTGCTTTTTTTTTAATAATCTATTCCATAAAGGTTTACACACAGGTTATAATCAAAGTTATAACTTCTTATTTTTCAAATTCTTTTTTTCATTTAATGTTTCTTTTTTTTTACTACATTTTTTTTTTAATCTTGAAATCAAATTAAAATGACAAAAGAACATAACAAAAACTACAACAACAACAGCGAAAACCAATTCAACAGGAATAATACAATTCATGAGCACATTGGAATTTTGATTAGGACATAATTTTTTTTATTATTTGTTTTTGTTTTCTCTTTTGGTATGACGATATGATAATAACTGTATACAGTTTGATTATCTTACTTCATGTATAAAACCATGATTGTGTACATATGTGTTAGGTTTTATGTGTATTTATGCTGTAATATCTTTGCTGTCGGCATGTTTGGTAATTCGAAAAAATTTCTATCCAATTAAGGATATTTTCCACTAACAAAAATTTGGTAGACTTGTAAATTTCATATTGAGTATGTACCTATACGTATTTTTATGCACAGAATATGTTGGCTATTTTCATACTTCACTAACGAACTCTTTTTTGCTATCATACAAAGGACGGATATTTTTCAAAGCGTTCCATTTTAAAATTCATTTGCCGACAAACACTAAAAAACTAGATTTTTTTTTTTTTAATTTTATTTAATGGATTTTTCATATTAAAATTTTCAAATATTCATTATTTCATTTTTCATTTTTTTTTTCTTAATTTTTACAGAAGGACATTTAATTAACACAAATTGTTCAATGGGACACTTTAGGAAAGCATTATGTTGCAAAATGTCAGCTGAATTAGATATATTCTTGGAAAGCGGAAAGAAGTAAGTACAAATGAATGACATAAAAAATTCTTATGATTAATGTAAATAAAAATGCTTTATTTAATTTATGAATCTGATAAAAGTGTAAAAAGAAATATTCAGAATTTTTCATAATTTTATAATGGAATTTTAAATTTATGAAAATCGTTATTTTAAATTAAATATTATACATAAAATGATAATTCATCCTTTCGTCAATATTTCTAAGAAATGATATACATATACATGTACAACATGACATACAAAAGATGAAAAAGATATTTATTTATTTTTTATTTTTAAATTGTATATTCAGAATGCCACAATGATGATCTATTTAAAACCACAATTGATTCGATTTAATGCAATTCAACCAAAACCATATTGTATATCATCTTATTAAATGATAATATGCAAAAGATGTGGGTTTGCAAATTGTCCCCACTTGAGACATCCTTTTTTTTAATAACAATTCAAACATCTATGTATGTACGCAATAATTTTACATAAATACATTTACATATTATTTATGTTTGATATCCACATTGTATGTACTATACACATATGTACATTCGTTCTACTTTAGATTAATAATGTATGAATATTCATTCTGTGGTATACTTGATCAGTCATGTAATTTGATCCGCGACTCATCAAACCAATATAATCATATACATAATAAAATGATTACAGCTTTCAATTGTAATGCATTCTTTAATTTGCATTTTGTATTCATACTATTTATCATATTAAAATTACTATTGAAAAAGCACTCAAGTAGAATATCTTGTTTATTGAATTTTATTTTTTATTTATAAATAAATTACGAACAAATGTATGTATTTAAATGAAGATTATTGAACATATACATAGTACATATGGACAAAAATGAAACGTGTATAAAAGTGGTCAGTTTTATACATGTACGTACATTCATACGTTTATGTACAGAAAATTGCTTTGATGCTATTTTCTCAAAATTTTTATTCAATCATATTATTTTTTTATAATATAACCACATTATATTAGATACACACATTAAATATATAATTTAAAAGATGTAATGAATATCATCAAATCATCAAACTAGAAACGATCAATGTTGATACCATTTGAAATGATCCATTCATTTACATATGTACATACTCGTATGTATAGATGTAGTATGTACAAGTAAAACATGGCCGTAGAATCACTGAAAATATTTAGCTATAAAATTTTGTAATTTTAATCTTTTCATTCTTTTGAAATTGTTAAGAATGATGAAAATCCATTTATCTAGTTCAGGGCATTCTTTTTTATAGTTACCACAAATTGGTTTTATATTTCATTCTTACAGGTTTTTAATTTCATTTTAAATTTTAATTAAAACAAAAATTATCTACATTTGTACACATGTATTAAATTGAAACACTACACAACATATCTAAGATATTCATTCTATTCGTATATATGTACACACATATGTACATATGTACCTATAGATAAGCATAAGAGATAAATTCTAAAATTTTTACATTTTGAAGCGATAATTTTATTATCCTTTTCTTCAATTCTTTCTGATTATAATCACATTTGTATGTATACGTACAATGTACATACATATGCATTAGATTTTGATTTAAATCTGAGTACATGCATTAAAATTTGATTTACCTTTATCAAATCAATAAAAAATTACATTGAAAATGATAGTGAGACCACATAAAATTTGAATTTTGATTTTAGCAATTTAGCAATAATTTTACATACATATGTACATACTTATATATACGTTTCAATATTATAAATGAAAAATGTTAAGAAACGAATTCTTATTTGAAAAGGTGCAGAACAAAATATATAAAGAGAAGGATATTCGAAATTTTTTATGTTTTTATTGCAAGAATGATAAAATTAATTAAAAAATTCTTTCTGTTATATTTTTTTAAAATTATACTGCTCAATTAAATTATATACCTAATTTTAAAACATAATAAAATAGGGTTTGCGGCAAAACGAAGGCAAAATAAAATTAAATTTGCTTTGACATCTTATCGTCATTTTTTACTTAATTTTTTTTTTACATATTTACGAGTATTATTAAGTACTTATATTGCTTATAAAAAACTTGCTCTTGTTAAAAACAAAAATTAGATTATAGAACATAACATTACAAATATATGTAAACGCATACTTGTTAAACTATTAAATACTTAAAATCATTTGTATCGAATTTTGTATTACATACATATACATAAAGTTAGCACGTATGGGAGTATGTACACACACTCACGTATGTACATAAATATATAAGCGAAAATATATGTTTCTAAATATTGCATTGCAATTGTAGTTGTCTCTTAACACATTAATGATAATTTCCGTATTTTGATATTACTATGCATGTATGACTATGAAAGCCTGCATAAAATAATTTCATTCACCCAAGTATGAAATTATGCATTCATATATGTATGTATGTACATAAGCATGTACGAACGTTGCTACTCTATAATTATTAGCTTCTAAAGTAATTAACTATTCGAAAAGACTGCAACTAATCGACGATATACTTGCGTACATACATATGTAGACGTAAATGCATGTGCATATACATATGCACAAATGTGTATTACTTGGTATTACTTAAGCGTTACAAAGAAGTCATTCATTTCATTTACTGCACACATAATATCAAGTATAAAATGCAATGAAATGGACTTTAAAAAAAAAATTAAAAAAAGTGAAAATAAATAAAATTCAATTTGATTGCAATTAAGTATGTACCACACACTATATATGTATACAACTACCGTCATTATTACAATTTTTAGTTTAATTTTACAAAATAAAGTATTATTTTACTTTTATGCACGCATATTTTTGCAAATACTACAATTTACTGCTACATATGTAGATATATATGAAAGTGATCTACACACAGATCATAAAAGTTGAACTGGTTCTCTGTTAATTGGTCATCTTGAAATTGTACGACAAATTGTGTAGTAAAATTCAAAATTATATATTTTCAAGTAAGATCTGACATCAAATTATGTATAAAAATTACCTGTATAAATTTCAAAATGACGCCATTGCTATTTTACCTGTATTTTACACTTTTTTCATTTTTTTGGTTTTTTTTTTTGTTTTGGTTTATTAATTTTATTACCGATATACCGAGATACTTTTCTACATACAAAAGTATATATGCGTGTATTTTATATTTAATTTCAATAACAGGAGCTGCAATTTTTGTTGCATTTCCTTGATACTGGCAAAACACATGCATGTATGATACAGATTACAGACATATGTTTTACTTGCCATAAAAAATATTTGCTACATCAAATTTTATGATCATGTCGAATGAAAAAGGTTTCTTCTGTTCATTTAATATTTATACCTTAATTGCATTTGAAAATATGCATTTTAAAATTTATCTGTACATGTGGATGAATATCTAGCAAATTAAATCAACTTTTTAATAAGCGAATAGTGTATATTGGGAGTACATATGTACGTGAATAGTAGTACAACTGAAAAATAATAATAGTAATTCCTTTAAATATGTATCTAGCTTCATAAAATCACCTAAGAGTTTTCTGTTTTAATAATTTTTCAAATAAAAACGGTTTTATCTTCAAGTGAAACATCATTTTTTTTTTAACTACTGCATACGTATATACAGATTATTATTACGACTAATATTATACAGAGTATATAACGATTACTGCAATAATTATAACTGATCATCATTCAGTATCTTATAAGCCTTTCTTTGCATTTGCAATATAAAGGATTCTGATTTGTGTACGTATAGTAGTACCTACATATAAATAAATATATAAGTATGTAGATTATATTAGATCATTTTTACTATTTATTCATTCTATGTTAGCTAGAAAAACAACACGTAAACTATAATCAATCTTGTAAATGTAATTCTTTACTTTATTATTATGATTATTTAATGCATTCAACAACAATAATGGTAATAGTACAAATTAAAATTTTTAATCAATCAATAAATTACATTAAAATATTTTTTACAGTTTTTTTTAATGTGGTGAAAAATATTTTTAAAAGTCTCAACATGAAGATAGAAAAGGTGTTTCATTGAAAATACATACTTAGAAAATGAAAATTTTCACTTTTATTTATTTTTTGTTTGCTTTGTTTGTAATTTTGAGAATAATTGTAGAAGAAATTTTAACAAAATAAAATAATAAATTCATTAAAGTCATACCACATCATATCATTATACTCAAATTTTATGACATTTCATAATTAATTCTACAATGATGAATGAAGCAAATTTTAAGAAACTTACATACATACACGTAAATATATTTACCTTAGTTTATGGCTGAATAATTGTTATTACATAATGCAAGATTATACACATGTACGTACATAGTATAAAAGGTAACAAGTTTAATATACTAGATTACTCAGTCTTACTAGGGGACTAATATTCGTTTGAACAACAAACCCTATTCCACTTTTTCAAACTATGAATTGTTTGCTTTTCCTACCAAAACATTTTATTTTTAAAAATACATATTTTGAAGAAGATCTGAAAATGTTGTAACAAGGGGAGTCGTTGCGAAACGTGTAGTTCAACTGAGGTTTCTCAAATGTTGTTTTTGAAAATGTAATGAGATATTAAAATTATTAAAGAATATGCCGAATATGTTTTGCTTTTATCATAATATTCAGGGCTATTCTGGTCGTAGTTAACAAATTTCGCTAACTATGAGCAGAATAGCCCTGATTGCCATTGTACCATAATAAACTGTCATTTCTAATAATTTAAATTTTGATTAAAAAAAAAAAGCTTCTACTTTCACTTATACACATCACAAATATTCAGGTTTAAAGAATGACTATGAGACCACATCATAACTATAACAACCCTATTTTCCACTTGTAGCTGTCAATTTTCTCTTTTAAAAAGCCTAATTAGTGGGTTCAAATTTTTTATAATATACATAGGAATGAATCACCTTATAAAACTCATAGCAGGATTATTACGTTGATTGTTCCGAACATAAATTGAGATCAAGAAAATTTTTACTACATAAATACATACAACACATAATAAATAGTTTTAATATTTATAAATAATGTAGTATATGTACATACATACAAATTTATAAAAGAAAAAAAAATGTTGGTAAATTTGGTGTTAATGATATAATTTTAGGAAAATAAAATACAACAAATTTAATATAATAAATAAAATATTAAAAGGGAAATTATTCATGATGATGATGATGATGATCATCATCATCACCATTTGAAGATGAAGACATAAAAACTGCTTTGGGGAAATTATTATCATTATTGTAATAAAGCCATAGATTGCATTTTATTTGAATTACTTTGTTGTTATTGACGTAATATATTTATTCATTTTCACGTATACATGTACAAATATTCACAAAATGTATGTGTTATGTACGTATGGTGATGTACATATGTACGTGTACATACATCAAACAAACTAAAGTAAATTGAACTAAATCTTCTATCAAGTGGGATGTTGTTAACAGCTTGACAGTTGAAAATTATGAATGACAGGCTGACAATAAACGTATATTTTTATTACTAATTTTTTTTTCTTTTTTTTTTGGTGCTTTAAGAACAATAAAGTAACGTATTGAAAAATACATAAAGTTGAATATTTTATACTTGTCGTCTGTTAGGTCCATATAGTACAACTCGTACAGTTTGATTAACACATATTTATTAATCATAATAGCCATATATTATTTTATTTTCCCCATAATACTGAACTGAACATACAAGTAATGTAAACTAAAAAAAAAAAAAAACAAATTTATAGAGCTATATCGAGTACATTAATTCATTATTTTAATCAACACTTTGTGATTCATATTTTTTACATTTTTATTAAATAATTTAGTGGACATTAGTATTATAATAGTTTTTCATTGTATAAAATTATTAAACGATTTTTTAATTAATTACAATTTAGTATTTGTCATTTTTCAAATAATCGTGGTTAAAATACTTTCAATAATTTATAACGACTCTGTCTGTATATTAGAATTGAATCAATTGTTTAATTCAAATTAAATAGTTGAACAATAACTTATCAAGATAAAAGTAAAAAAAAAATCGAGATTTATTACACAAAAAAAAACCAAAGCAAAGAAAGCCAGTTACGTGCAATACGAATATTATATATTGTAATTAAATTAATTACATAAATATATGCAAAATGTAAACACGTAATCGTATAAGGACCATTACATGTTTTCTGAAAAATATTTTATTTTATCTTTACAGCAAATCTTCATTTGAAACATAAAAAAAAGTATTAATCTCCTAAATTTTAATTGACAATTTATTAAGAATCTAGTAAAAGAAAAATCTTATTTCCGTTTGACCGCATATGGCATTATTTTTCAACAAATTACATACATTAAATTAAATCTCTTTTGTAAACCAAATACGTGTAAAATTAGAGTAATTTTGTCTAATTATAAGTATAATAACTTTCTTTATTAGTCACAACAAACATGAATATTCAACTATTCATTTTATTATAAATGAAAATGTATACAAAACCATTGACTTTATTTTATTTTATGCCCTTAGAGTAAAGTAATTGATACATTTAATTATTTGGTTTCATTGCTTTTTAGGTACATAAATAATTTCCATAACATTTTCATTTTAAGATGTTTTATTTTTTCTACAAAATTACTCAGAACATTAAAATTCATAAATTATTCAATTACACAATAAATTACATATTTTCGGTGCTTACTTTCATTAGGTATTACAAATACTCATCACTTTAATTAAGATGAAAACAATACGAAAATTATCATTAAAGAAAAATTCCTATGTACGTGCATATTACATTTCTTGAAATCTAAATTAATTGTCATAATTAAAACCATAATTACTATAACAGAAAATATCAAAATGAGTAGGTGGTAATTAAAATGATTAAAAGTTGCTAAAAATGAATTCATGTGATTTTCTATTGCGTTATTTTCATTTCGACCATTAAAAGAAAAGAAAAATCATTTCAAAGATGAAAGTAAACGTGAATTATGAATTTAATGGACTAACTTACTATGCTGTTAAATAATTTCTCTCTTTAATATATAGATAATGAAAGTTGCTTTAATGAATTTTCTACATGTGCATTGTTCACATTATTTTATATAATAGGTATATTGAAAATGGATAATAAATCTGTTTACGTAATGTCCACCATTAATTATGCATGTACAATAAAATTTAAAGAGCATCATCAGTTATAAGTTGTAAATTATACAAAGGTATACATGGATACGGATTATGTATATGAAATATATACACGTATTGTAAAGACCGTAATTCACTTAAATTAAGAAAAATTCACTTTAAACTGTTTCAAAAGATCAATCTACTTTTTATGTTAATGTACAAATAAATTCATTAATCAAATTGGAAATTTGAAATTCAAGTAAAATACCATCATTGTAAAAGTTTTACAATAATTTACTTCAATAGGTCAAATATCTTACACTCAATTCATGTACTTATAGTAAATATATGCACATGTATGTGTACTTTGTATTTCGTACATATTCGTACATACTTCATATCTTATGCACATGAATACATATAGAGATGTATACAATCATGTACCTCGTGATTTACTCAAATGATGAATGATCATTTAATAAATGAATGAAACGAATAAACACATTGAATGAGGTTATTCTCTATAAAAACATTACATTCTTATGTTTCTATGCATTCTTAGAGTAATTATTGATCATTAATATTAACTGCCTTTTTTTTTCCTTTTAATATGTATGTGTATGAACAATAAATGCAGTAAAAGTTCTTATCTCAGAAATTTGAAGAAAACAGTTTTCTTTAAAAAAATAAAAAAATAAATAAAGAAAGAAAACAAAGCAATGAACAGTGGTTATTTTATATTAATGACTACGTATACTTATATGTACACATAAAATCATTTTATATTTTCTTTCATTACATTGTCATTCGTTCATTATTTCTATAAAGAAAAAGTCCCCTCTTTGCTTAATATGTAAAAAAAATTCTCGAATAAGATAAAAACACAAAATTAATAATTACTTTGTGCTTTAAAGTTATTAAAAAAAAAAACAAGAAAACAAAAATTCTCATCTTTATTCATTTAAATTTTTTAAAACAAAGGGGTATGTTACGGTTGAGAAGAGAGACTGAAAAAGAATTAAGATAATTTTGTGTAAAATATTGATATTTTCATTTCTTATGACATTATCAAACTAAAATACTGTATTTTACAACATCCATTAACACTAACTTCCATCATTCAAGAATATTCAAATGTACACAATTTTTTTTTTCGGTTTTTTAATATTTTCTTGTAGATTTTAGATATATGTACACAAGTATGAACACATCCTTCTGAAAAAGATTTTTTATGTAGAGTTTAATTTAAAAAAAAAAAAAAAAATTATTTCTCATGTACCTAATAAACATGTCCTACTACTATGCTATGTCTCTTTATATAGCTGGCCTGGCATACACATATGATTGTATAAGTTTGTTGTACATGTGTAATGTGTATTCATACACATAAACTGAATTGATCTTCAAATTTTATATAATTATTATTTAGATATGAAAAAAAAATTTCGAATTTAATCGATAAAAAATGAAAGAAAAAAACAATGAAAACAAAGTAAAAAATTATAAGGGACAAGAAGCTACAAAAAATGCAGATTTACATAATTACTATCATACATAAAATACGGATATGTATGCTCGCTTGTATATATGTGAAAATCTTAAAAATTGGGCATTGACTTCTTTTAATAATATTTTTTTCTTGTTGATTATATAAACAGGAAAATATTGACAAAATCATTAAAAAAAATTGTTTCAAACATGCTCATACATGGAAAACAAAAATTTTTTTTTGTTATGATATTTCTCTTCTTTAATTCATTTGAAATAAAGTTGCAATTTGCAATTAATTTTCATTTTCTTTTCCATATGCATATGTGAATGTATGTATCTACACATAATTATACTGAACTGAACCAAATATGGGTTATAAATAAAAGATTAAAAAAGAAAAGAAAGACAAGACAGTATCTAAAATATGTATCACATTATTATTATTATTATTGTGCTGATTACGATGATTTCGCGGACAAACAAAAAATTTTTATGTACATACATGAAATTTGAAAAAAAAAAAACAATAATAAAAAGTGCAATTATTTTTAATTTTTTATTTAAAAAAAAAACGCTTTTTGTCAGGATAGAAAAAACTTTGCTTAATAAAAATTAATTTTTCCTCATCCTCATACATATGTATGTATTTATCGAGTTGTTGGAAGAATAATTTAAATTTCATATAGCCAAAAAAAAATATGTAAAGATAAACAAATGAATATTCTCAGAAAGGAAATGACCCAAAAGAAGGTAAATATGCATTACGTATGCATGTATGTACTCCTTCTGCAGGTGTTCATTAAATTTTAAGACACGTTAAAAGGCAAGGAAAAAAAAAAGCGATTAAATCGATTTGCATTTTAATTTTTGCATCATTGTTGACTTTTCTCATTTTTTGTTGTTGTTGTAGATATAAATAATGTATCTACCATATGTAAAAAAAACATCATATTTTTATTTATTTTTTTCCTCAACTTCATTGAAAAGCCAAAAACAAAAATTAAAAATATCTACACTGCATATAAAAATTTAATTTAAATAATAATGAATAAAAATACATTTGTGTATAAAATCATAAATATTGAACAAATACGTAAATACATTACTTATTATATCCCACAACTAAAAAATAAGATATTTTATCTTAATAACCTTATTCGCTTTAATAAGAGTAAAATATGAATTTATAATTTTTGCTTTAACTGAATGATTTTTAAAAAGCACTCTATTTTATTTGTCATTTTGTATATATACATACATACATATTTATACTCTGAAGCACATACAAACAATGTACAGGTTTTTAAGTAAATAAGATTTTAAAAAAAGAAATTACATATTCATATAAAATTGCTAAAATCAATTTTATTATTTTAATTTTTTATTATTTTTTTATAAAAATCATGTATCGTAATAATGGAAAATACAGACTTAAAAAGTATATTTTAGCTGTTTATACACAAAAATTAAAACTTGAAAGCAAATTATACGTTAAATATGCATATTAAGTGAATTTTGAATCATTTTCCTAATAACTCCATTAATAAAAACCGCAAAATGATAAGATTTTTTGAATTCGAAGAAAACATTAGGATTATCCAAAGGTACTTTTAAATTTAGCCAAAATGCCAATATTAGCCCATTTTCTCCAAAAAAAAACATTTCCCCTTTCGCTTCCTATTTTGTTATAACTTTTTTTTTTAATTTTGAATATTTTAATATGAAATTAATGCAAAACTAAAAGAACATTTCATGTATAAGTTAAGTCTTCTATTATTTAAAGATTTCATCAAAAAATTGAGTATTTCAAACTTTCATATTCCAAGCCATATACGACTATACGAGTATTGTTCATACACGTGAATAATGGTAGAATAGTTTTTTTAAATTTAAAATAAGGAAAATTGAAATCATTTCTTGAAATTTTTTCTTGAAATTGTCTCATCGCAAACAACTTAATTAAGAATTCAAGTAAAGGAAGAGTAATTTTATAGTTCCAAATGTCTTAAAGATTTTTTTACCCTTTTATTATTTATACCAAGTACCTAAATACATATGTATACACGTACATATGTATGTACTACATAAAAATACAGTTTTCGTATTAATTTACGAATCTTAAAAATTGAAATAAAAATAAAAACATTTTTTAAATTTTTAATCATCCAAAAAAATTTCACTTTTTATTATTTATCGAGCATACATAATGCATTTATTATTACAATGGATTTTAACTGATAATGTGATATACAAAATGACACAAGTTTGTATCTAAAATTTTAACTTTTATAATATGCTTAAGACAAAATTCTTATACCTTATAATGCGTTAGTACATGTATGTATGTAAGTAATTTATGTCTCTTAAATACATCTCAAATGACATGATTTTAAAAATAAGAAGAAGAAAAAAAAAGTAAAACAAATGCATTAAAAATGAAAAATAATTCCGGACACGGTTTATTTTTAATTCTTGTATATGTTTCATATTACAATACAGGGCATATTATATGTACTATGTATACATATGTACATTGTATTTGGGTATAAACACATTGTCCATACACATATACATTGTATCTTACCTGAGTTGTTACATATTCATCAAAATTCACCTTTTCTTTTATGTTTTTGTTTTTTATTTTTACTTTTTTCTTTATTATTACTTTTTTTTTCTTTACTTTTAAATAAATCCCCGTGACTTGAAATTTTAATCGGATTTGTCTCTCAAATGAAGCGTATGCTGTAAGAAGGAGCTCAACGGATATACATATATAAAATTTTCAGCAATACTCTGATCTAAAATGATTTGTTTGTTCAATGACTTTGGATTTTGTGACAATTTTTCAATACATTTTTTTTTGTTGCCTTTTCTTTATCTTTTTGTTGTTGATTTCTTTTTGAAAAGATTACATTTGAAGGGTAAGCAGATTCATTAACGAATTTTTGATAATTTTTTTTTCTCTGTTTTTTTATTTTGTTTTTTTTTGTTATGCAAAAGGAAATAAGAATAAATACATGAATTAATGTATGACTGTGTACATACAAAAGTGTAATATATTTTTGATAAATTTGATACTTCTTAGTCTTTTTTTTTAGATATGTTATTTTGAATATTAAGCCTGAAATTAAATGTAGTCTGACCATTTGTCAAATATTAAAACCATTGAATTCAAACAATGAAATATTCATTAATATTATTTCCGACATTTAATGACACACAAAACACATTGATATGAAATATTTCATTATTATAAGTACATATGTAGGTACATAAAATATGGTCTGTCTGCAATTTATTACGAGACATACATATATGTATGTACATTTAACCATAAAGAATTGATCTATTTCATAAAATTTAGTCAATTTTCATTTAACATAAAATTAACTTTATAGCCTGTCATTTTAATTTCATGTAGTGTGAAAAACAAAAATTAAAAATCATTAAAAATAAGTTATTGCAAAAACTTAGAAAGGTAATATGCATACATAATGTGAAATACGTATAGGACTTACATATGTACATACGCATGAATTTGAGAAAATTTGCTTGTTTACTAAATACCTAAATTCCATGTATGCTTGCATAAAAATATGTACATATAAATATGGGTATGTGAAATAAAATTATTAAAAAATAAAATAGTAAACATTAGGAAGGCATTAATCATAATAAAAAATGACAGCAAAACTCCATAAACCAAAACTGGATTATGAAATATATAAGTATGTACATGATATAAAATCTACATATGAAAGTATCTACATGTGTACACATATGTTTATGAACATTTATACACATACATTGTAGATACCAAATCAACATTACAAAAGTCTAATATATGAATGAAGTCTGAAACACGCGAATAGAGAAAAAAGTCCAAACTACCGACCCTAATGATACTTTAGGTCTCTACAGGGAGTAATGCTATATAGAATGGTCAAGCCTTTGAAACGTTAAAGTGTACCATTTTCTGATGTTATAACTATAAAATAGGCATATCAAGATCAGTGTACATATTTTTTGTACATTTTTATGTATGTATGTGGGCTTTAATCATATGATTGCTTTTGAATAACTTCCTGGTGTCTAATTTGTCATAGTTCCAAAGTTCTTTTTCAAGCCTCCATTTATTGTATGTAATATAGATACTATGTGTATAGGTGGTATGTACCAAAACATGACATATTTAAATCGATCCAGCATCTAGAAATAATTTTGGTCCGTGCCCACATACTTGCCATAGCATGCCATTCACTTTTCGCTTGTAAATTTTAATATCCACGAGTCACGCAATAGTCATATTACTATTATTTTAGTTAATGTTTTGCAATTACAACAAATTTAACTGCAGAAAACACAGATTAAAAACATACATACACTGTATGCAAGTTTGTAACGCAGTGCTGTGATACATGCATTAGGGTCATTGAATTGAGACAACAATTTAAACTACATCATAAATAGTTTTATGGCGTCAACCACACCCACCTATGCACCCACAACAATTAATTCACTACTTCAGCTTCTTAACATCATTAAGACAGTTTGAAAGTGCTCAGTTTTTAAATTGAACATTTCAAGGAGCACGATAAATTGCAAATGAACTAACAAATACAGCAATTGGCTTCATGTTATACTAAAGATCACTAACGGCAATATACACAAGTATACATATGTACATATGTATATAGTTACAGTAATGCATGTGTATGTATATAAATTTAAACGATAAATTGTCATATTATTAGCCTGTTAAAGTTCCGGCTGAATAGATTGAAGCTGACTATTGACTAATTTTAAAAAAATTTTAATACGTCCCCTTAAATACATATGTACATACATGTTCTAAAATTAGAAAGCCGACAACAGTACTAATTGAATTTCCTAGTTCTGCATAATATTTGAATAACTCCAAAAAGCTATATCAAAACATCAAACTGTTGAATAGTTTATTTTTGAAAATTACTGACACTTTAATTCTAATTAAGCGTCAACAGACGACTCGTTTATCATGTGCAAATTATATTAAATAATTTTCAAAATATAATACCCATCCAGATAGATATGTGAGTGTATTTACATATGTACATATGTATGTGTAAGTGTAATTTTTAAATAAACGTTTAAATGTTTGCAATTAACTTTGCACGTGAGTTTTATTATACGTAAATCGAAATTTTCATTTGTATCTTCATTATGTGACACACATTCGGAAAATTGGTCAATTCATAAAACATATACCTAGTCGTAACCATTTCCTTCTTATTCATGCAAATTAAAAAAAATAAATAAAATGATTGGGAATAAAAAAAAATATTGGTCACCTACGAAGTATAATAAACGTTCAACTTGATATCTTTTTGAGTTTATAATTTTCTAAAATTATTGTTCTTTTGCTTTTTGTTATTAAAACAGAATAAAATTCTTAATCCGAAAATATATAAAAAAAAAAAATGAATTTAACAAAAACTTGTGGAAATGTACACTAGAATTAAGACAAACTCAATTGGTGGTATCGTTCTGCCATATATGTATGTATGTATTTTATTATGTAAATTCGTTATAGCAAAACACTATATAAATATTATCATCGTCATCCGTTTTAACAATAAAAGAATTTTCTTAATTAAAACGTCCGGTTGGATGAATTTCTAATTTGCTTCATGGATGAGGTTGTGAACATCTACAATTGTATCATGAATTGTATGTATATTTATTAAACGATGTATACATATGCATTCGCATTGTACAAGAAAATCTAGTATAGTACATATATTATATTGAAGTTTATATTATCGTATACTATGTAACATTTCTAAATGTATAAGTGATTTTTTAACAATAACAATAATAATAATAATAATAATCGTCATCATTATCATAAATGACGATGGAATTCTCAAAAAATTTCTGCTCCAAATGTCATCATAAATTAACAAGAGAAAAAAAAAACTGTATAACCAGATTTTTCTTAAATAACACAGTATTTTTCAATTTATCTAAAATATAAAATTCATGTATACAAAATATGTATATTATTATATGAGAAATGAAAATATGTATTATGCCTGTGAATTATGTTGAATTTTGTATTTTCTATACAACTGCTATACCATAACTCTTCACTGCACAAAAATATTCACCCCACATGTATCTATAATTCGGTGCAATATATACATTACATATATTCATTTCATATACTCCATAAATTGCACTGAATTTAATCTGTGAATTTTTATTCCTATTTTTTTTTTGCATTATTTTTTTTTTTTAATTTGTATTATAAAGCATATAACTGTCAAACAAATAAAAAAAAAGGAAACAAATCTACAGTTCTTGTTTTTTATATTCCTTTTGTAAATAAACCCCATTTTTTGTCAGTAAGCGAAATTCTCATCTTTGGAAAATTGAAATGAAGGAAGAGAAATGAACCTTCAACAAAATAAGAATTTAAAAATCTAGAAAAAGAAAAAATACATTGTCTGTAATCGTTCCATTTTATAATATTTTTATACATTGTACAGAATAGCAAAAACATCTGGGAAAATCTCTGTGGATACAAATCTGTCTCCTGTTGATATTTTAAATATTTTTATATATTTCCAAAACCATTTTATTAATTTCATTTTTCTTATTTTTTTTTTTTTTTATTCTTATATAGTTTTTATATTGTGTATTTTTACTATTTTTTCACTTTTTTTTTTAAACTCATATTCATTCAATTTTATTTTCCCTTTTGATATAAAACGACCAAATATTTTTACCAGAAAAGAAAATTTAGGTTCTATGTATAATGTTATGTTCATTTATATATGTATGTATGGATATCTACAAATATACAGTATGTATGTAGTTAAAACTGAAGTGAGTGAATTTTATTTTCAAATCCATTCAAATCTCTATAGGGATCAGTCACTAAAACATTTACTTACTACATTGTTTTTTCTTAAAGTACCATATGATACACATTTTAGTGTATTTTTAAAATTTTTCATCTTCGGAATTTCCGTTCCATAACATTTTTTAAAAAATTTCGTTTTTCTTTCGCTTTTTTTTATTAATAAAGAAAATATATTATTGTAATACATAACAAACAGATACAACATAATACATATACTACATTCTTATAAATAAACAAAAGAAAATAGTGCGTATATGATAAATGAATTGCTCATATTTTTTTTTTCCTCGATTTTTATTTTATAATGATGACAGATTTTCAAAAAAAATTCATAAAGAGTGTCTTATATTACACTTTGTTTTTATTTTGTTTATTACATATTATCGCTTTTTATACGGTACAGTATCATTCTGGACCAAAAGATCTTTATTGAAATTCAATCTGATTTCCCACATGTGCGGATACACATATTCATCTGCATAAAGTGAATTTAAATATTAAAAAACAAAAAAAAAACGACATAATTTCTTCAGGGACAATAATGTAAGTTGATTATCAAAAAAAAGTATTTAATTACAAAAGCAATGCAATATGAAACGAAAGCATCATCATTCTGACACAAACTCTATGCATTATATAAACGTGAACATAAGGTAGTTGTCGTATCTATACGTCTGTATATAAACCATATCACAATAATTTCATTGACTTTAAGGACCAAGAATTTTGCTGGATAAAAAATAAAACAAATGATCATTGTTAGTTGTTATTAACGCTTGAAATAAAAAAGATTAAATATCTTTTATAAGAACTGATTATGGTCAAGAGATTTAGATGTGTTTAAATATCCGTTGTGTGGGCGACATTCTATTTATTATTATATAAAAAAATATTAAGTACAAATTATTTTTTTGTCTAGACTTAATATTCATCATTACAGTTATGTATCAATTTTTATTATTGCTGATTTTATTTATCTTTTCATTCTTAGAAATCGATTATGTATCTATATCGTAAATAAAAAATTCTAAAGAATTTGTCACCTTATTTTATTTAATTATTGTGAAAAGAAAAAAAAATTATTATTTATTTAAGTTTCAGCAGGTTTTATTTTTATGTTGGTAATTTATCAAATGAATGATTTTTATTAAAATTAAAAGTGTCAATTTTCTTTTAAAACTTTGTTCCATAAATCAAAGCCATATATTGTCATTGCCGTAAAAACCATGACGGTATGGTTTAACAATTTTTGATCATCATAAGCGAATTTATGTTTAACAATTCATTTGGAAAATTTTGGACTTTTTTTTTGTTCAATAAATTAAACTATAAATTTTACGGTTGCAATTTTTGAATTGACTGATTTCAACTCAATTTTCATACTACACAAAATAAAACTCAGAAGAATTCTGATCTGAGTGGATTTGTTCTTTTGATGTACCTGTGTATGTACATAAATACTTTGTTTGAACAACAACAACAAAAAAACAGAAAAATAAAACAAATTTAAAAATTATAAAAACAAAAAACTTTAAAAAAATTGTTAAAATAAAAATAAAATTTTAATAATTCTTTTTTACTTCTTGTATCCGCTTTCTTATTATTGATACACAAAAACATGCATCTACGTAATATGTATGCATGCACATGTATATATGTATATGTGTTATGAATAATGATTATTATTGTTAATTTTATCACGTATCAGATGAAATTTTTAGTAATTGCAAAATGCTGTTATGCTCGGATAAGATTTTATATCCTTTAATATGTGATATTTAAATGGATATAAAAAAATATAATTTTTATTATAAATTTTCTAAAAATACTGTTGTAGTGTATGTCTACACGTGCATATATAAAATAACATTTGATACGCAAATTAGATTCAAGAAATTTTTTAAATTTAAAATTTACTGAAAAAAATTTGTATGAAATAATTTAAGTTTTATTTTCAAATTATGTTTCTCTTTGTTTTTATTTTTGATTATTTCTGTCTGTCTTAATAAATTATAAAACTGGTTTTCCCATATTGCAAAGTTATTTAAACTTTGATTTATTACTGTTCAAAATTATAACCGCCACTATAAAATTTACGTTAACAGAAAATAAGCCAAATTTATGATTGTGTACGTGTGATTTTGTCTTTTGTAAGATTATATTATTATTTCAATAAATAAATAAAAAAAAACTAACATAATCAAATTATTTGATGAATTTCATTAATTAATTCATTACATACGTATCAGATATTTGTAGACGACTATTTTGTTGTAGAAATATGTATTACATTTAGATTTATTTTAAGTATAATATTAAAGACACATAACTAATTTTGATACCATAAATCTTTAAAATCATGCAATTACATATATCACCTAGTATTCTATGAATACTTGAAAAAAGCCCAGATTTCAAAACTATAAAATATGTATAATATCGAAAACTAGCCATATTTTGCCAATATGGATACAATATCCACGTGATATTCTTACTTTTTTTCAAGAGCTATGATATAATGGATTTATACCAATGACACACATTAAAATTCAAACATTCAGACTAGTAATATTGCTTGTGTTGATACTAGCTGGTATTGAAGTTCGTAGTATGGAACTGATCTGACACACATGCACATGACTTGTTTTTGTTATTTGTGGTGCATTCAAAATTAAGACCTTTTTTCAAATGTTCAAATTTAATCGTTCAATTTTTTAAATTTTAAGATGTTTTTACAAAATTTATCAAAACCACAAGTATATTTGTGCTGTATTTGGCTGTCTGTATGATTTTGAAAGTTTCATTAATAATAACAGATTTTTTAATTTTCCTAAAATAAATAGACACGAATGTATAACAAAATTTTGTATCTAATCTACATATGTATAATGCTAATGTTACATTCAGTTTGCTTTTTATTTAAATTTATGATTTTAGTTATTCGTTGATTAAATTAAAAGTTTCTGAAATTATCTCCTATTCGTATTTTTTGCATATTCAATTAGCCTTGTACATACTTTTTCATTTAAAAAAAAAAAAATTAATTAAAATTGAAAGACACAAATTTCAACTAAAAGGAGAAAAAAAATAAAATATTTTCAATAAATTCTTATTTGCCATTCCTTTTTAATAAATCTTTATTAGTTTTGTCGTTAGCAATTTTATTTATGAAAAGATGACGCAAATTACCATATGGTTCTTATAAACAGAAATAATTTTATATGGACCTATCCATACAATTTTTAACAGAATGTAGCATATGCTATAGTTAAAAATGATTCATAAATGAATGTTTCTTCTTTAATTTAAAAAATTAACATATTCAAATATTTATTTGTAACAAACATATTTACTAGAATATTCCGTTAATAAAGTCAATATCATGACATTCTTAATAAAAATTCATTTAAATTGATTAAATAGAAATGTTATTCATTGTTAAAAATTTAAAGAAAATTTCTTATACAAAAAATACACAAATAAATGGGGAGAATGAAAAATACAAAAAAAAAACAAGAAATCAAGAAGAATTTAATTGATTTTTGTTGTTGTTGTTGTAATATAAAATTAATATTCATTAAAATCAATTTTTCTCTTGTCTTTTATAAAAAAAAAAAAAAAAAAACTAAACCAATGTATAATCTTAGCTCAAAATCATAATTTAACAAAAACCAAAAATTTCTATTTTACTTCATGGCTATTTTATAACTGATCTTGACAAAGGCGATAACAATTCACTATTTCATCTGCATCAGAACGAAATGTATAATGATATGATGAAGATGATTATATGCCGTTTATCTACAATCAGCTAACCCTTGAACTAAATTTAAATTATTTTTAGTCATTTGGCCATAAATTTCATTAATTTTATCAAATCTTGGAATTTTTTCTGTAGTCCTTATAATTGTATTTGATCCTCCACAAAATCTTTTTCTTTTAATGGTATTGTAATTATTTTGTATACTTCCAATACAATGTCTATTTAAATTATTTTGCTGTAATTTATTATTTTGTATTGATTTTCGTCTTAATGGATATTTTCCAAATGGTGACATTTTTTCTGGTCGAAGATTTTGACAAACTGTTGTATTACATGAAATACATTTTAAATTTTTAACAATAGTTGTTGTTGTACCAATTGCACAATTAATATTTAAATTAGCCTTAATTATATCTAATTGATCTTGTATTTCATTAAAAACACTATTAATATAAATTTTAAAATCTGGAATAAATTCCTTATTTAATTTTGAATCTAACATATCTTGAATTTCTTGCATTGATGATAAAAATGCTTCATTTAAATTTGTATGACGTTTTTTTATTTCTAAAATTTTTTTTTGTAAAGTAGCTGTTGTTGGTTCATCTTTTATCATTGAATTTTTTTCAAGAAATTTATTAAAGCATTCATTAATTTTATCTATTTTCTTTTTCCATTGTTCAAAATCATTCGCAATGCATAATTCATGTTTTAATACTTTATCATTTAATTTTGTAACAAATTCACTATCTTTTACTAAATAATCACAAATAGTTTTTAAAGGATAAATATTCTTTTCATTTAAACTTTTACCGGATAAAGTTTTACTTCGTTTAACATTAACAGGAAATTCGATTAGTATATTAGATGATGAAAAACTTTCTGTTTCAGATATTATCATTTCAGATAATTCATTTTCACTTGATGTACATTTATCTTCATTTCTTTTTTTATGTTCAAATAACAACTGTTGTAATCTTTTATTTACTTCTGTTTTTGAACAGTCATTTTTTAATGATTTAAAATAATTGTCAATTTCTTTTAAATTTCTTAACAATTCCAAATTAAAACCATTTATACGAAGTTCATCAAAAGTTTTATCTAAAACTTTTAAATCAAATTTTAAATTTCTCATATCTTCATTCAATTTTTGAAATGAATTAACAAATTCATATGCAGATGTTTTTTCTGTAAATTTATCAACTTCATCTTGCGATTGATAATAACCTGTTAGTGATGGTGATGTTATTTCAGTATAATTTTCAGATGTCACTTCACTATAAGGATTACTAACGGTTGTTGTCATTATGTCCTTTGATTTCGAATGTTCATTGTATCTTGATGGATTATGACCTGATGATGTTTCTTTTTTAACATCATTTTCATTGGTTCTGTATTCCAATAAGTTTTTATTCCTTGATCTTCTATCGCTACTTATTGTATCTGAAGGTATTTTTTTAAAATCCTCTTTTGAAGTATTATCATCAGTGTTAATTTGAGACCTATTCTCATTTGTACCATCAACAGATTCATAATCTTCTCCTTCCTCTTCATCTCCTTCTACTGAAGCATGCATATTTTCAAATCCACCCGTCTGTCGACTGGATTTCAAGGACAAAGTTTGTGGATATGTTTCAGCTATTAATTTATGCCCAATTTTATCATTTAAAAATTTTGATGATCTTTTGGTGTATGTAGATAATTTTCTAGCATTGATATTTCGATTACGTGCTATACATTTTTCCGAGCTATCATTTGTCTCAACTTTCTTTGATATGACCTTTTCTTTCTTAAGACGTTTATCATTACTGTTTAATTTTCGAATAGAACGAGAAAATGATTTTTGTACACTCGACATTGAAAATTTATTTTTTTGTTGAATATTTTGTCTTTTTCCATGTGTTTTTTTTACTTGTTCAAATGAATTTTTTTCTTGAGATGATATGCATTTTTCATCAATATTCTTTTCTGTCTCTTTAAAACCCATTTTAACTTTAATTTCTGAAGGAGCTTGACTTAAAGACATTATATTTTCATCACTTGGATTTTCATATTCATTTTCATTTCTAACAACCATATAAACTGTATTAGATTTTGAATTTGGCTGTTTTATAATATAACGTTTTTCAGCATTATGTGGATCCTCAAGAATTTCTTTTACTTTCAATGGAAATTTATTTGCCATCTGAGAAATTAATTCTTCGACCATACCATTATCAGCACCATAAAATTCAACACGTTGATTTGTTAAATTTAATTTATTA
The DNA here is from genome assembly GCA_963971155.1 of Anthrax anthrax. Classification (NCBI taxonomy): domain Eukaryota; kingdom Metazoa; phylum Arthropoda; class Insecta; order Diptera; family Bombyliidae; genus Anthrax; species Anthrax anthrax. Next base: position 22,070,827 of record OZ020120.1, read on the forward strand.
ACAATAATATGAAGTAAACTATGTAAAATTGCAAAATTAATATTTCCTGGTTCTGGTGTACCTAAAGCAATATCAATCATATGACTAACAGTAATATTATTTTGCACCATTTTTTTTTTTTTCTTAAAGTTTTTCTTATAAATATAATAAAAAAAAACAACAATTTTAAAATAAAATGTTAGCACGAAATTTTTGGAAATAATGTATTAAATACAAGCACATACAAGATGATTTAAATGGAAAAGTATTTAAATGAAAATTGATTTTGACAAATTTGTCAGGACAAAAAAAAATCAAATTTTATTAAATTTGATCATATAATGGGTCATATACACGTTTGACTTATTTTAAAAGAAAATTCATAGCAAACTAAAAAGCAAATATACACAAGAAAACAAGCATGTGTATCAACGACGTACATGTGTACGTTTTGTAGACTGCAAATGTATGGATTTGTGCTTTTTTAATTTATTTTGTTTGATAAAAGAAAACTTTTTTTAATTAAATTTTATTATTATTATTATTTTTTATTTATTTTTTTATTATTATTTTTTATTTTTAGATGGTTTTGTCATTTTGATGATGACAACTACGTTAATGTTCCTCGACTAGTAAAACTTTTGGATGGATATAGCCCATCAGTTGACTGGTATCTTGGAAAACCTAGTATATCTTCACCATTAGAAATTCATTTAGATAGTGTAAGTATATTAATGCTTGTGTAAAATTAACATTTAATTTAATAAAAGAAAATTTAGCTAATTATTATTGCGAGTTCAATACAAAAACATAATTAAAAGTATTTACAAAGTCTTTGATATATATACGGCCTTATTTACGTAATTAAATACATATGTACATGTATGCGTATACATACACATACATACATATAAATGATGTTTAATATGTACCAATTGTACCATTTACAATACAGACAGAAATTAATTGAAATTTATTGTATCGTCTATTGAATTTTGATTAACGAATAATAAAATTTCACTTCCGTTTAATTCTTCATTATGTGCTATTGTCCTATACATTTAATAGTTAATTTCATCATTATGATGCTGCAATTAATACTATTCGTCGAATTTAATAGATAAACTTTATTGTTTAGATCATATCAAAATTTTATATTTAAAAAACACAATGTTCATTATATAAAGAATTGATTGATGAAAAACCTAATGAAAATACATACATATGTGTATGTACATTAAACTCTGCATATGGGTTTATTCAAGATCTATGGTTTATTAGGCGTCAATGTCATATTATCACAAAGTTGCATTGTATCTTTCCATCTTATACATAGATTGGTGTAGAGATTCTTCTATATATACAGATTTTCTCTATATACATATGCAGGTATCTACAATCAAATTTCTTATTAAACATTGATTATTTGTATCTTTCTAATAATGATATTTATCTACAGTTTCCGTAATAACCTTTATGTGATCAAAACTTTATATTCAAAATGCTTCTGTGATTTTTATAAAAATTTAACTTATTAATTTTCATAAAAAGAAAATACTTGTCTTCTTTTCATTAATTACCCATTTTTCAAAATAAATAAATCTATGAATCAGTAAAAAAACAAAAAGACTATCAAATAATTTATATGAGAATTTGAATTTAAATATGTACGATACTTAGGCATTTTTAAAAAAAATTTATCAAACAAAATAATGTACCTACCATCTATCTGTGTTGATCACTAATTTTGATCATAAGCTTATTTTTGAAGGTATACATACACTTGCATCCTTTTCGTAATGAGCATTCAGACAATCGTAAACGATTCAAAAAAATTTCAAATAACTGTTGATCACACTAATAAAATATAAAAAAAATTTAGTTTCATACTCTTGTATATAAAAATTTTAATCTATCGCTTAAGGTATAAAAAGGTATAAAAAAAATATGTATAAATATACATATGCACATATGTATGTATATTCTGCTTCTACTTTATCAATCGTAACATATAATACAAAATAAAAATATAAAGTACATATTCAGGCGATTTCTAGATATTTATAAAATGTGTTCATACATATTTTTATAATACCTGTGATAATACATACATATATACACATGCATATCATAGAATCACTACTACTGGTGTTGTTTTTGTTTGATCTTAAACTCTATTATATACTTTCATCATTTCAGTAGTCTTTATCGTTTCAAAGATATGAGCCCAGCCAATTTATAATTAATGGATCGATTGATCACTATCTTTAAGCACAAACCATTCATTTTAAAAATTTTATGTTTATTGCTTATATTCATCTCTGCCTTGTATTATTTTACTTTTTTATTTTTTATTTTTATGTTTCGTTCGCATTTCAATTAATTTTATCGAATTTTTCTTTTATAATCAAAAAGAACTCCGATAATGCATTAAAATTAAGAAAAAGAAGAAGAAGAACAAAAAATGAAAATAAAATAATGAAAAGTTGTCACATGTACAGAATAACAAAAATTAGAAGAATTATTATTAGAATGTCACATTTAAGGCACAAATAAAAATATGTATGTACATAATTTTAAATAACAAAATAAAATAAATAGCAGATAGTAATTACCTACATACAAGCATATGTACTTTTAAAATGCTTGTTTACAAGTTGATTATTTTGTTTTAGAAACTCTATTACCAGTAATGAATTTTAATTTAAGATTAATCTTCACGTAACTGATTTTTTTTTATTGTCGAGGAGGTCAATTAATTCTTTGTCTAATTGGAATAGTATTTAAAATCAGATAAAGCCATCAAATCTTGTAACTTGTAGCAATGTAACATAATGAATACGTGTATATGTAGTGTCTGTATATATGTAGGTACTAATTCTAAAATGAAATCACATCAAATCAACCTGTACGATTGATGATGTTCTAGTGCAGTATACAATCTGCGGTTAAAATGCCCACATTTACCAAATTCATTAATTTTTCATCCACCACCACCTCTTTTAAACCAAAAAATTCCTTTTTCCCTTTTTAAGAATTTATAAATATGTATTCGTTTCCAAATAAATACCTTCCTATGCAGACACATTACGTATACGCATACATTTGTTGTGATTTTAACTTAATTTTGATTCATGGTTCATTTATTTTAGATATACCTCTACTACTCAATAATCAAAATAAACGTACAAAAATATAAATACGTATATCTACTGTATATAAATTTTCTCAAGCATCAGAAAACCAATGGAGCATTAAATGCATTTAATTCATATAAGTATGCACGTACATGTACCACGTCCAATGTTTTTTTTTTTCTCACAAAAATAACAATTTTTCTTTCACTGTTTGTATAAATATGCAAATGAGAATGTTTTTCTTCTCCATCAAAAAATTTTAATTAAACTTAAAACTAATCTTGAAGACTTTTTTTTTCGTTCATTCAAACAAAAAAATTATTATGTGTTTTGCATTCCTTTTTTTGCATTCTTTTTTTTTCCTTAGTTTGCTTGTTACATATCTTCCTTTTAATTTGAAATATCAAATTTTTATTTTTGTTTTATTTTCATATGTTTGTTCATATACATATGTATATTCTCAACATATTTTTTTAATTTATATTTTTATTTTTATTATTTTTTCATTTTAATTCTTGCAGAAAAATTCAACAGTTCCTACAACAAATAAAAAGATTACATTTTGGTTTGCAACTGGTGGTGCTGGATTTTGTTTAAGTCGAGCACTCACACTTAAAATGCTACCAATTGCAGGAGGTGGTAAATTCATTAGCATTGGAGATAGAATACGTTTTCCAGACGATGTTACAATGGGATTTATTATTGGTAAGTTTAAGGGTTTATCCTTAAATAATTATAATTTACATTTTATATTATTTTATGGCAAGAGTTTTATGCATTTATGAAATTAATAATAATTTTATAATTTATTTATTGTTTATGGTAAACATTTAATTATTTTAATTAGAATGCAAATGAATCTTCTGGGATAAAAAAAAAAAAAATAGTTTTAAAAAATGCAAACAAAATTAACATCATTTGTTTCATTGAATAAAAATTGCATCACAATATACGTTTATGCCATTATCCTGATTTTTGATTTATTTATTTTTTTGTTTTTAAATTTTTTTTTTATTTACAGAGCATCTTCTTAAAGTACCTTTAACAGTTGTTGATAATTTTCATTCACATTTGGAACCAATGGAATTTTTACGACAAGAAACATTTCATGATCAAGTATCATTCAGTTATTCAAGAATAAAAAATGAATGGAATGTCGTTAAGATTGATGGTGGCTTTGATATAAAAACAGATCCAAAACGTTTTTATTCATTACATTGTCATCTATTTCCATATTTTAGTTTTTGCCCTAGTAAGAGATGATAGGAAAACCATTTAAAAAATTTATATTTAGTATTTAAAGAAAAAATAATAGAAATTTAGGAACAAACATCATAGAAGAATAATAATAGCAAAAAAAAAAAAAATATTATGCAATTGTATATCTGTACATTATTATTATTTTTTTCTAATTTACTACAAACTATCACATAGTTTGTATCCTTCAATTATATCAATATCTTTTAGATTTTTCATTTTTATTTTTATTTCAATGAATGTTTAACGTATTTTTTACTCTTTAACATTTATCAATGATAAAAGACTTCAATATGCTTTGAAGACAATATAAATATGTATTGTTCAATATGTTCAGAGCAAAAAACAAAGTAAGAAAAAAAGGATATATTTTATATACTATAATCTACAGAACATATTTATAGCGTAATACGTGTACGTACGTACAGATCTGTTGTATGCACATATAAAGATGTATTGTGTGCAATGTGTAATAATTTATGAGATAAATATCTAGAAAACTATCAAGGACATATTTTCACCTAAATAATGGATATATAAAATAAAAAGAAAACGAAAAATAGATAGAAAGAAAACGATGAATGACTTTCATGTCATAAAAAATAGATTGTAATTTTTTAATATAAAATAGAATAAAATTCTATTGTCCTTATATACAAACACACTTTCAAGAATATACGAAAAACTACCCAGTTGGACTAGTAATTGATACTTCAGTAATGCCTTCCTCATTACTTTCCATTTGCGGGTATCTCCTCAACTTTGGTTACTTTTGTATCGTCATGTCATTGGAATTAACCGCCTTCAGTCTCACTTTCAATGTAATGGAAAAGAAAGCACTGATTTTTTTTAAAGATTTTTTTTCAAGAAATTTTCATTGCATCCAAAAATTTCGAAATTTGTTTGTAATGGCGAATATTTTAAATCTTTTCATTGGAAAACTCGTACAAGAAAATATTTCACAATTTACCCAAAGTACCACAATGGGCTACATACATAAATATATTGTATATAAATGCATATTGAACTTTTATGATTTTTTTTTTTTAAATGATAAAAATATATGTATATATAGAGACATGTATATAAAGATAATATCGTAAGTAAGTGAAAACTGCATAATAATAAATGAATTGTGCTATTGTTAAATTTGCTTTTTAAAATTGTAAATAAAAATCAAAACAAATTAAAAAAAAAGTAAAACAAAAAAAAAACGGAGAAATAAAAACCGAAATGTATATAGAATAAAAATAAATTTCAATTTAAAGCAATTTATGGTCAAACCAATGTTGTTATTATTTAAGTCATTATTATAATGAAAAATTGTAAATTTTTATATGAATGCATCAGAATGTGTATGTTTGTATACCTGTGAATAATTTTTACTTTTTAAATTGAAATTTAATTAAAAACCGTTTACGTGTTATTATGTATAAATATATAAAAATAAACGTTACGTAATTGCATGAGATCATAATTTTTTTTTTATTTTAGAATTTTAATGATTTTTTTTTTTTTTAATTTTTTTTCTTTGTTTATTATAATATGATTTGTGTCTGTGATGTAAAATTATTAAGAAATTTTTTTTATTAATTTTTATTTTAAAAAATTTAAGAAAAATAATTAATTTTAATTAAAGAACAAAAATTTTGAAATTTTTTTATGTATTCAATATCAATGATTTTATGTGCTGTTAAACAACAAATGTAAGGAAATTTTTTTTCTAATTATAGGAATTGTAAATAATTAAATTCAATTAATTAAACTTAATTACATATTATGATAATGTCAACAAAAAGTAAATAATTTTTTTTTGTGAATTCGAAAATTTAAAATTATTTTGTTTATTTATTTAAAATTTTAAAAGTTTTATTTTCTTGCCTTTCAAAAAAAAAAAAAGAATATGAATTGATTATTGTAAAAATAGAAATTTAAAAAATCTGGTCTTCCAAAGTTAATGAAAATACAGTGAAACTACTCTGAACGGACACCTTTTATGAAAAGACACCTCTCATAAGTGGACAAAAATCGTAGAATAATGAATTCCCGATTATGAGAGAGTTCACTGTATTTTATTTATATAATTAAAAGGTAAAACAAAATTATGTTTTTCTTTCTTTTAAAAAAAATTTTTTTTTTTTTTTTTCAAATATATTTATTAGTAATTCCAGTCTCTGAAAGAGATAGAAACATTTGTAAATGAATAAATTAAAAATTAAATAAAATGCAATAAATAAATGTCCTTTGTAAACATTTAATTAATAATAATTAAATAAAAATTTTTTAAAGTGATTTAAAATTTTAAATAATCATATATTTGTATGTATAAATAAATAAAAATTATGTGTAATAATTTAATTTAATATTTAGTTAAAAATTATTATAAAAAAAATTGTAGCTTGATATTAAATTGTTATGTATGTATATTTTCTTTTTTTATTGAATAAAAAAAGATATGTTTATTATGAAATTTGTATTCATTTGACTTCGACATTTATTATGTATTGTACACCAAATTGGAACCTTGGAATTTTTAAATTAAAAATTGATTGCATTTTTCTTTTCAGTTATTAAGAGCGAATTTTTTCTTATTTTTGTGTTTATGATGAAACCAAAATTTTTATATAACCGGAAAATTTTATTGAATAGATAACATTTACTGATGAGATTAGATATTGTATCAACCATTTTACTAAAGGTCATGATTAAAAAATCAATATTTAACGGTGAGCAACACCGCAACACGTTAATTTTAATACATTTCAGCGTTTTTTTTAAACAGATTTTGTGATGCTTTTATCATATTTTATCGAAAAAAAAAGTATTTTTATACGCTTTGTAAAGTAAATTGAGATTTTAAGAAATTCAAAAAACACACCAAAAAATCAAATAAGAATCACTTATATACACAGTAAAGAAAATAATCTTTATTTCATAGATTCATTGAAACAAAATGTTTTTAGTCTGAGTAAGTACATAAGAAAATATACAAAAATGTACATAAAATATAAAAAATTCATTTTTCCGTTTTAGCCTTTTTCATTTAATTTATAAAATCAATCCTAAGAAGGACACTTCAGATTCATCTCTTATCTTTAATATTTCAATATTTGAATAAAATCATGAGTAGTTGAATTCATTAATTTTTATTGAATATTTTATCAAAAGTACTTGTAGAAAACATTTTTGAAGTACTTATGCAAGACAAAAAGACGGGACTAATCACTTACATAAATAAACATGAAAACGGTATTTAATATTGAAAAAAAAAATGAAAATAAAATAAAAGGAAAATGATAAAAGGAAATGCAGAAAAAATTTAAATTTTAATTGAATGTTAAAGATTAAGAAAAATCTGGAAAAACTATAGAAATGACATAAAACGTGAAAAACAAGGAAAAATTTTTTAAAAAATTTTTTTATTTATATTTATTGTTATATAACTTTAAACTACAATAGAGAAAGATTGTTGGCGACAGGTAATCAAGATGTATTTGTTTACTTCAAAATATTATGTTTGTCTACGCTTATAAGTTCTTGGATTATTGTCGTCATACAGGAAAAATGTATTTTTAAAGACTTTATGATTAAAGTTTTGTTTCCTAAAATTTCAATAAAAATAAATTTATATCGTATATTACATTTACATTAACAATGAAAAATTGTGCATATCATTTTGTTGAATGGAAGAAAAAAAAAAACAACCATATCGTAATAACATAAGTAATGGATACAAGGAATCCGGAAAAACTTTGTAAAATAATAATAAAAGTTTGAAAGTTACTTAAAGTATATTTTGGTAACTGTTTCCTTTTAACTATTTATATAATGCCATGAGCATAAACATGTTAGAAACATAAACTTGAATAAAGAAAAGATCAAATTGAAAAGAAAATGCTTGAAAAGTGTTAGTTCAATAATAAAAATTTATAATAAGAAAAATCTACCATTAGCTTTGTCTATTTTCGTACATTTTTCTTATTGCTTTTCTGTTTAAGAAAATTTTCTTTGTTTTTTTTTTATAATTTCATTTGATATGTTTGTACATGCCCGTGAGCCATGATAAAAATCAACTTTGTACAAAAATTAAAGCATTGTTTTTTATCAAATTTAAAAGTCTGTGTATTTATTTGTAAATTAAATTTCTACGTATACACATGAGCATATATTACATTGTATATGTACATAAAAACGAAAAAAAAAACAGAGTCAAATAAAAATGTTGATTGAATTGAAAACCATAAATAATCTGAATTATTCGGTTGATTAGCTTTCTTTCTGCATCATCAAATAATGTACAAGAATTGTAAATGTGAAATCATGTACGTATACACATGTGCACGCATACATACGAATGTACAATTTTTCGGATACCAAAATTTTTTGTTTAACAACTTTTACAACTACATGGACAAAAATATACTGTTGTACATATTTGGATGTGTACTTTACTGAAAATGTCAATCGTAGAATATATCTTAATTTTGTTAACATCCATAGCAGAAAACGAATATGATCATTTCTATTTTATCATTTTATTTTGTTTTATATTGTTTCATTATTCTCACATTTTTGAGTTTTTCTGTTGACTCATAGTACAAATATGTAAACATATAGTACATACATATAAACTTTGATTGTTTTGATGATTCAATTTTTTCAATTTTCTTTTTTTTTTTAATAGCAATTTAATCGAATTTTTAGTTATAACAAGTGAAAATTGATTTTTATCATCATTTTTCACATAGCAAGCAATTACATAATAAAATTTTTGTACATTTCCATGAGAATTTCGATGAAATGTTAAAATTTAAAGTAATCATTTTTATAAGGGATTTATTAGTTTCTATGACACCCAAATTCACTACAGCATATAAGGATGTGTTATGGGTGTCATGTGTGTTATATGTACATATGTATGTTTTCAACAGTTAATGATAAAAAGAAAAGAAATTTATCTTTACTAACTTCGTCCTTATGTTCATTTGAAAACTTTTTTCACTTGTAGTTTTTTCACCTTGAAGATTAAAATTATGAAAAAGGACATAAAGTTTTAATTCTTTTGAATGCAAATTGAAAGTGACGTCCTTTTTATAACGAATGTATAAACACTATACAATAGTTTTAATCCGATTCAAAAGGTCTCAACTGAGTTGTAAACATGAAGTCAATAGTGTGTGTAAATATTTACTTTCTCTATATTTTTATATAAAAAGGATATCAATAACACTAAAACTAATTAAACTCAGACATTTGAATATTGCTATGTATTAAATAAAGATCAAAAATTAAAATATTTTCACGCAAGTGAAATAACTACAAAACAATGAATATTTATTCCTGAAAAATAAAACACAAAACAAAATCGAATATACAATACAGTACAAAAATTTGCTGTTATTCATTAATCAAAAAAATTATTCAACATTTTTAAGACTGTTACAAATAAATACAAACAACATAACAAAGGTAATCAACAAACCAATTTGAAAATAAATAAAAAACCCTCCTAACCGATACTGAAATACCAAAAAATAAAAAATTACTATTCATAATTGAAATATATGACGAAATTACAATTACTCAAAGAAAAAAATAAATATTATATACATTTAAATTAATATCTCACACAAAATGTAATAAAACCCCCAAAAATTATTTAACCACTTTTTTCAATTTTATTACGATATTTTTAACATTGTAATAACAATTAATATTTTTTGTTGTATCCTAAAAATTTAATTTTATAAAAAAAAAAAACAACACATGAACTCGCATATTATACTCATTATTATTATAATTTTTTTTCTCTTTCATCATGTAATAACATATTTTATGTATGTACTTATATAAGTGTGTGTACAAACAAATGATTAAAGCCAATCAAATAATATGCTATATTGAAGGACTTCTATTTAATTACAAATATTTTCGATACATACTTAAATAAATTAAATAATGACTAGCATTTTTCATTTTAATAGGTACTCAATATATCGACAACATCAGGTCTTATATTTTATTTTGTTTTTTTTTTTTTTATTTTTTGAATATTTTTAAACTCAATCATTTCAATATGTATAGACATTGTATCTTTAATTATAGTCATTTAAATACATAATATGTATAAGTATAATATGGTATACATATAAAATTTTCTAATAATAATTTAAATGGCTTTTAATATAATATGAAACTCAATTAAAATTGTTATGCAATGATATACATACTGGGTTCAATTTCATTTTTTATACACAACGTGTCTATACTCAACTCCTTCATGATATTTATAAGAAATGTAAAACAAGTATAGTCTTCACAAATTTTCTTACGTTTTGTTTTTTGAACAGATTGTGGTTTTTTTGCCAGTCTTCTCTTACTTTGACGGATTCTAGATGTTAATCGATTATAATAAAGTCATGAAGAAAAACAGATAATAGTTTCCGTATGTTTGTAAATTTACATAGTTATAGCATTGATAAGCTAAACAAATTTTTGAATACTTCCTTGATGGTTATAGATCATTTTACCAATTACGTTACAAATAGAAAAGCCGAAAGTAAAGTCATCTCGCAATTATTATGACGAATGTTAACCATAAAAATTTGAAAATAAATAATAAAAATATTCAAAAAATAAGCCAATATTTCAAATAATTTTCAAAGTAGCATATTTGTTTTGTTTGATGATTTTCCGTTTTTGTTCACTCGAATGCACATATTAACTCTGGACAAAACTTCATATTTTCTGTATTTTGCTATACTTTCATACACATTAAAATATATTTTTATTCGGCAAATTGTAAAATTTTTTTCAATTCATTCAAAAGGTCGTTATGAATATGAAAAATTTTTTTTTTTATTATATGGTGTATTTCTAAAAACGAAGACATAGAAAATGTTTAAAAAATTTTTGATTTTTCATCAAATGCAGCTACAAAAAAATTTAATGTTACAAGAAAACAAAAAAATCTACATCATCATTATACAGAGTATTTTTGTTTTCTCTTGCTATTTCCATGGAAAAAAAGCGAAAATTAAATATTAAATGAATTTACACATGCAAAGATGCATATGTGCACATTACATGGAAAATTTTCTATCTTTATTTATTATTTTTTTTCGAATATTTTCATACAAACAACTGCATTCACATTGCTACATTACCTTAAAAATAGGGGCATTACTTATACGTAGTGTGCATGTGTTCATATAATTTGTTTATTTAAACTTTTGAAAGTGTCTGATATGTATTTTTTTTTTCTACAACTTTTCTTATGGGAAAATCTACTTAAATATATCGTCATTTGTCCAAGTTACAATTTACATACACATACTTCAATCAATACAGCAGCTATACGTGGAATAAAAAACCAATACATTCGCATACGTACGTTATACATTTAAAAATCTGGTATAAACCACCCATAGAGTTGTTGTAAAATAGACACTTGAAATCTTTGAAGTAGCTACAAACACTTATTTCACGAGTAGATAATCTCCTCTCACCTGTTATAATTAAGTAAGACAACCTTGTATGTATCTCAACATATTTTTTTTTCTGTTTTTTTTTTTAATTATTTTCATGAAAAGTTGTCTATATATATATTTTTTTTTTGTATTCACTATCAGAAATATTTAAAAAAGAAAATATCATGAATATTTTGCTTAATGTTTTGCACTGAAGCAAAAAAACAATCAAAATAATAATGGAATCAAAAAATATAAATTTAAAAAAAACACTAAAGGTACAAGAATAAACAAAATAAAAATACAAAACATCATAAGAGGATTGGCATAATTAAAAATAAATGAACGTACATACAAACATAGGTGCGTGCGTATACGATACTTTTATAGGCCATAAACAAAATAAATATTAAATTGTACTTCAGTCTTTTTTTTTACAACTAAATACATTTTTAAAATACTTCAATTGTATCATAATTATAAGCAAAAAGAAAACACGAAAAATTAAATTAAATTTATAAAAATCAAAGTTAAAATGTATTTTCTTTTGTACTCATTATTTATTTTCAATTTGATATCGTGTTTTTACATTTAAAAAAAAAACAAAAAGATAATTTAGGAAAATACTTTGAATTTTTTGTACAATAAATAAATGTAACCGTCAAAATTATTAATTTAAAATAATTTTTGTACTTTCGCCTTTTTTCGTTAATTCAGTAATTTTTCTTTTGTTGTTGTTTTGTTTTTTGAATTTAGAAAGTAGATTTTCACTTCTATTACAGATTACTTTCAAAATTTTAGATTAAGATGTGGACGGAGAAAAAACAGTTCTTAATAGAATTTAAAAAACAATATTTGAACATATTTTAATTTTTCTTTTTGTGGTTTAAGCAATCATATTTTTCTGACAGATACGAATGAAAAAATATTTAAAAAAAAAAAAAATTTATTAAGCTGCTCATGAAATCATGTATATGGAAAAGTAGTAGCTGCTACTAACTTATATATAAGTTATAAAAAAAATAACATTGTAAAAGGTGTCAACATCAGAAAATAACAACACCAACAACAACAATAATAATAACGATAAAATAAATTCAGTTAAATAGCATGCGACTTAAATTTTGCACAGCGGGAGAGCAAAATCTTGATAATTCGAAAGTCAAAAAAAAAAATAATAAAAAAAAAAACGAAAAAATTTATAAATATTAAAAACAAAAAACCCAAAAAATCTAAGAGAATAACAAAAACCGATTAAAATGTCCAGTATTTATATGAAAGGATAAAATTTGAATTATGAATTGTATTGCATATACAAAATTTTGACATAAAGTAAATTTTATAACTTATAACAGCGATGACATTACAAACGTTAAAAGGTCAGATAAAGTGTCAATTCATATATACATATGTATACTGACTGTTTTTGCAAATTTTTATAATCTCACAAAAAATACATGTTCATATAACAACTATACATAACGTGTGTATATAAATAATTTTTGACAGTCACTTAAGTCTTTACTTAAGATATTAAAAACAACTTTTCATAAACCAAAAAAATGAATAAATAAAATAAATAAATTAAAGTAAATAATATTGAAAAAAAAAACAAAAAACAAAATCGAAATTTCTTTGATCTTTAATTTTGGCATTTTATAAGAAGATTCATTAGACTTTGATGTGGTATTAACGCCTCATTCACTTTACATAATAATCCGAAATTAAGACAAGATAAATTCTTTTTTCACCTTATTTATATTACTTATTAAAAACAAGAACAATCTTTTTTTTTTTTTTTTAAATTTTTATGGACTTTTAAATAAAACAAGTAAAAATGAATTTTTATATATTATTCATGTATACGGATGCAAATTTATTTAATGTTAAATTTACGTCATAAGAAATCTTTAAAATGGAAAAAATATTATACTGTCCACCATTATTAGTTTTTTTTCTTGGATTTACCGACCATTTTTTTTTTTATATTTGAAAAATAATAAAAACATGACATTTGAATGATTAACAGAAAAACGAAATAACATAATCCAAATACAAATCATTTTTTTAATATTACAAAACAAAATATGTTACGTATGTAGTAAAATAAAAAAATGTCTTTAATTCTTTTTTTTATTTTTTGTTTAAAAATTTTATTTTACCATATCATTTTATAAAATAATTTTTTTAATAAAAAATTCATATTATATTCGCATGTATAAATCTTTACAAAATAATAAAAAAAAAAAGAAAAACAACGAATTAATTAAATTGTTTCTCTTTTAATCCATTTTTTAAATAAATTTCCCACGTTATCATAATCAAAATGAAAATATCATTATATTATTAAATATGTATCGCTATCAGTATATATTTTTTTTGAATGACTATGTAACTATCTAAGATTTCTATTCAATGTAATTTTTCTCAATTTTTGTTTTTTGTTTTTTGTTTTTGTAATAACTATAAAAATAAAAAAATAAAAAAATAAGTAAATAAAAACTGTCTTTATATTATTAGTATTCACCTTGAAAATTTCTATGTATACATAAAAATCATGGGAAATCGATAATAAAACCTTGATCTTGTACTTGCTTGTATACGCGTTTACAATTTCATACCTATGCTGGCGTACATGTATCTTGTATGTATAAATTATACATATCCATGTACATAATGTACATATATGAAATCTTTTTAAAAGCTTTCAATACATGACAAAATTTTCATGTGAATTTTTTATCAGGATTTCAAAACTACTTATTAGATAATAATTTCATTAATCACATTCCTACTATTATACTCCACCTTGTGTTTAATACATTTGAACGTGTACATACATATATGCTCATACACGTATGCAGCTAAGTATGTATGTAGTTTTATTTAAAATGGAAAATGTGACGACAGTTTAATAAATTTTCATTAATCTACATACATATGTATGTATTTAGATCTTTGAAAAACATCTTCAGTTAATCGAATATAATAATTTATGACATAATTTCGATTATTATTAAACATGCATATGTGTGATACATATGTACATACACATAAGAGCTATCATAAACAAATTAATTTCGAACAATTTGTATTTAAAGTTCTTGATTTATTAATTCATGAAAATGTTCAAGACATTTAAATGTTGTCTATATTATGTCATTTTATTGCTTAAATTTTCTAAAATCTAAATACAAATATTTTGTTGCTAAAAAACGTTTCATTTTTCTTTTTTATTTAGTTACTTCGATTATGTACAAATATTTTATGGTTTTATTATTATTATTTTTGCTAGATACAAACATTCGAAAAAACTTTTAAAAAATGACCAAAAAATTATCTAGTACCAAAGAGTATGTACATACTCTTAAAAATGGCATAGGAGTCATCATAGGACAAAGGAGGACACATTCATAACTAATGAATATTGCCTTTTTTAATTAATTTTTACTTCTCATTTATTTCAAATTAAATTAATTTTTTTTTTTTTATTTTTCATTAAACTGAAACCATTTTTCTTCTAATTACTTCGATCACTTTTAAACATTTTATTAGAAATTAAGAAGAAAAAAAATGAAAAATTGAAAGATCATTAATCAAGTTAAATTCAATGTTTTAAAAAGTGTTAGCAATTAATTACAAAAGACAATTAACAAGATAGACACTTTTGAATGCTAATAACTTTTTTAATGTAAATTATAAAGTTTAAATTAGTAATGTTTTCGTTTTCTTACTTGTTGACCAACATATTGTCAGTTTATCAGTTACTTAGGTACTTGACTTGAAAATTATCAATATCTTTTATATTTACTTGTCTACACAATATTTACAAAAGAAAACTTATATGATCTACTATTAAATATTTTGAAATTTGATTATCGTTATTTCATTAAATTGCATTTAAATGATACCCATTGTAGGTTTGACAAGATAAAATGAGTAGGTGGATAATATTTGTTGAATATTGAACATCTTAAGGTTTTATTTAATGCATGCGTCTTAGATATATCATGAAAACGTTTTTTTTTTTTTTTGTCTGTATTACACCGTTAGATTCATCACGAAATTTTTTTATTTTGTTTACTAATTAAGTTTAAAAATGTGTTGAAAAGTTGAAAAACAACTGTATTGACCTAATAATTTAACTTCTATTTATGGGTTCGAAATCTAATTTATTTTCTTTTCTATGTTATATAAATTTTTCTTCGTATTTTTTTTTTTCTTCAAAAAGAAAATTTAACCAATTAACATGTGACTTAAAAAAGAAACCAGTTTGGTTAATGGAACATCATACGAAGAAAAAAAAATGTTTTTCTTCGTTAAATAAGTACCAAAAATCCAAAATAAAAAACAGAGTAATAAAATTAAATTTTTTTCAAGTAAAATTTTTTTGACCACATTTATGACAATAATTAAAAATTGAGAAGAATGAATTTTTTTTTTTTTTTAAAATAAGGAAAGTATTAAAGAAAATTTTAATGTGCGGTCATAAAATTTTGATGATATTTCCAACTTTTGAATTCAATACAATTTAATAACATATAATAAACATTATGTGTAATTGTGTGTATTAAATATATAAGCTCTCATGGAGGTACATTTACATTTAACTATACATATACAATAACGTACATGCTTATATTTATGACTTCATTTGAACATAAAATTTAATTTTATATCAAATGATAACATTCAATTTACACTAAAATTAAAAGTTTTAGATTTAAATCAATCAAAAATAAATAAAATGGAAAAAAGAAAATATCGTATAAGTAGTATGTAATAGCACATAAAAAAAAAATTACATACATATATGAAAATGATGATTTTCTAACAGTAGTTCCTGGAGGTCTATCAATGCATACAGTAAGTAATATTTTAATACGACTTCATTTAACCACAATTTATACGTGGGTATTAAGTAAATATTATGGATATAATGAGTATATAACTTTTGTATACAATAGATTTATATTGTTTTTATATTTTTAAAGTCTGCATCAATGAATGTATATTTATGTACATATGGCTATGAAAATTCCCACATTTCTTCAATTCAATCAACTATCTTTTATAACTGTTAATGGTTAACCATTATTGAACTTTTGTAACTAATTTATGTCAAACGCCTTTAATAATCAAAACCACAAATTCTACAATATATTTTCTAGAAGAAAATTTATTTCATTTATAAAATACATAGTCAATTGAAAATATCTAGTATGTGTTCATATGAAATGTAATTTTAAAATTAGAAAAACAAAAATTGAGAAAAAAAGCTAAGAACATTGAAAATGGTTAAAATTCATCTACAAAAATGATTTAAGACAAAAATAACATAAGTTAATAAATAATGCATAATACATGCGATTAACATGTGTACATACACATGTATACGTATTGAAACAATTATTATTTGTAAAATTTCAAAACGACGTCCATTCTATACGGACAGCATATGCATTTGTATACATGCGTATAACAGACACGAATGTGTAGTGACAAAAATTATAATTTAATGCACAAAAGTCACATTTCTTACTAATCAGTTGCACATAATTCATAATGTTGAAGATATTTATTATTTATTATAAAAATTAATGCTATATGTTGTTGTGCGTTGGATATATGCTAATGCGAAAATTTATTTGTATGCATATGAAATTTATGATTTGCAATGATAAAAAAAAAAAAATTATAACCTTTAGCGCATGCTACGGTGTGATTATACATTATGTGCATATGTATGTATTAAACTGACTGAGTAAAAAGTTATAATTTAAAGAAATAAAATGAATGAAATAAAATAAAAAATCAAAAAGACAAATTTACATGTATAGGCAATTTTCATGTGTAAAAGAAATTTCAACGTCTACATGCAAATACAACGATTGTCGTACACCTAAAATTAACCGAATATAAACTTACATAAACGCATCCTAAAAAATGACTTTATATGCACATGTGTATTGTATATAGATAGATCTAGATGAGAAGTAAATGGAAATAAACATTTGTTAATTGCACAAGAAATATAGCTTCAGGATGATAATGATGAATTCATATTATAACAATTTATTTATTAAATAACAAAGAGAAAAATGCATATAAATTTTTTACAGATACTAATTACGAGCAATTACATATGTCTACGTATTTTGTTATTTTTAAATTTTTGTAATCATTAATTTGCACATATTTATTTTCATATTAAAATGTTTTCATTTTACTTTCCTTCAATAATCTCTTCTTCTTTAGTAAAATTTGATTTACATATCAGAAATATTGAAGATAATTGGTATCATATAATTAAATGTTGTATTTCATTTTACATTTACATTTGAATTTTGTGTAAAATAAAATATAATTATTGATATCATATAATTCATTTATTTCACCCTGTTTTTGTTTAAAAATTATTAAAAAAAGAATTAAAATCAAAATATATCTATTGCAAACCATTGAAAATGAATTAAAATGAACAAATTTTCAAAAGGAAAACTGCTCCATATTACATATACAAATTTAAATATAAATCTCAAATATAATTTGGTTCAATAATTCTAATTTTATTTAAAATACTGAATATTATATTTTTAAAATTTTTGAAATCAACAATGGAATAATTATTTTCATATGCACTAATATTTTCCAAATAAAAAAGAAAAATTTGAATAAATTTCTTTTATTTTAATTGTTAAAATGTACAAACTGATAACTAACAAATCTCTTTCTACACATTTGTATTTTAATGTTGAAATTTAAAATTTCATACTATTAATTCAATGCAAAAATATAATAATTTTGAATGTACAAATTGGTATAATTTTGTAATTCAATAGCAACAATTAATCTCAATTCAAAATAAAATTTGTATCTATTGTATACGCGTGCATATACGGGTCCATATAACCATATATATTTACAAATATGTACATATTCTAGTTTAATTTAATGATCATCACTTAATAAAGATGAAAATTACTGACTTACTAAATCTAGACTATGATGCATTGTAATATAAATCTCAATATAATCAATACATGCTAGGTCATTAGTATCAAATATTATTTTATTTATAATATCAAATACGCTTATACATATACAAAATTCATGCTGTATGTGTTGGTGTAAGCCACACGAATTGTTATTATTATTATTACTTTTATTGTGCATGATGCTTTCCAATGCTATTTACCTGTACATAATCAAAGTATATGTATATGTACATTGTGTTAAATATTTTATGCAATATCATTCAGCAATTGCTTTTCGATTCAGGTGGTCTATTTTATGAAAAAAAAAATTCTATGATTTATATCTTTTTAAAATAAATCAAAATCTATACAGGTACATGTTTATATACATATTCGTATATGTTTATGTACAAAAAATCTAAATGTACATACTGCTATTTATGTATGATGACATGAATTTGTATGTAACTTCTTTTCGTAATTTTCATTTTTATACTATACAATATAACGAATGTATGATCTATTTTGATCAGCTGTCAATAGATATATCAAAAGATTCATCAAAAAAAAAAAAAATGTTTTTTTCTTTTTTTTTATTTCATTTTATAATAACTAACTTTATCTCATGAATAGATCTTGATTAGGTGTGGTTCAGAATATAATAGAAATGAAAATAATTTCTCAAATAACATATTTTAATCAATATGATAGGCATCACATGGTATGTGGTATATTTTATAGTAAACACTCATATAGAAATATTCTAATACATATGTATTAAATATTCAAATCAAAATATTTTTAATCTTTATTTCATCGTAAAATCATTATCAATAATTTGGATAGGTAATCAAAAGATTTCTATAGGACTTAAAATATTTGAAAATTTAATTTTTGCATTTATATAGAAAATTTCTACTTTATTCACAAAAATATACAAATGAATATGCACGAATTTCAAAAAGTTAAATGCATTTGTATTAATCGCCTGCAATGAACATTTCTACAAAGGTTTATCAAATACATGATTTATTCAATTCAAATAAAATATTCTATACTTATACGAATTGCCTTGAATAAACTTTTAATGATTGAAAAAATTTTATGTCATTTTCATAAAATAATACAATTTAATCCCCTTGCATTAAAACATTGGGTCATTTGTTAGATTTTAAATCTTGTACAATTAATGTTATGTTACATAACACAAAAAAATTTTTTTTTTTTTTTTTTTTTTTTTTTTTAAACAAATAAAGTCTTAATGATACTTTTTTACTTAATTACTTTACTTACTTACTTATGTATGAATATATTTTTTTTTACAAATGCCCTTGATCCTTTTAAGGACGAAAATTCTTAGTAAGAAGTCTAACGAGATTTTTAGTTAAAGTCAAAAAAATAACATTTGACCATTTAATGTTTATTATTGAAATTATGAACTTTTAAGATTTAAAAATGTTTGATAAAAAAAAAAGATATGTAAAGTTTTTATGTATCTGTAAAAATGTTTTGCAAAAATTTTGAATATTTTGTTTTTAAACATTCATGAAACAAATTACTTTGCATATTACTTTGTACAAGTACAATATATTTTGTCAGGAAACGTCAGTTTAAAAACGTTTAAAGAATTTTTTTTTGTCAATTTTAAAATACAAAAACGAAAAATTATATTTTACTTTGATTGAATGCAACAAAAAATTTTTTTCAAAAAGTCTCTGACGTTAATCTGAACTACATACTACCACATGATACTCGCCTGTACATGTTTTTGTATTTGCTTTAGTATATTATAGATACAAAGGTCGATAAACTTATTTTTCTTTAAGTATTGTAAAATGTTTCCTTTTTTGTGTCTTTGTCCTTATAACTACATACACACGTATACAAATAATACAATAAATCATAATTTACAATTTGGTCATTCACCGTAAGTAAATACATATTTCAAATTGAAATTATTTACATAGTAACAAACATAAAATCTAAAACTTCATTGAAATAATTTATTTTCTTATTATTTATAAAAAAAAAAATCTTTTTTTGTCCTTTTCTTGCCTTATTTTCTTTTCTTCAATTTCTTTAATGGAAATTTATATAAAAAAAAAAGAAAAGGGAAAAACATTATTAGAAAAATGTATTTATTTTGTTCGTTTGTTTTTTTTTTTATGTTTTGTAAAAGGTAAAATTTTATATTTATCCGATTAAATTGAAGGTAAAGTTCTGTTCCTGTTTAAATTTTGAATTTAAAATTTTTTTATTTCCACAGTTAACTGAAATTATAATTTAAGAAAAAGAAAAAATTGATATTTACAAAAAAAAGGCAATAAAAAAAGTTTTGTCAAAAGAAAAAATTTAAAAAAAATTGTTAAGAGTTGGAATAGCATTGAAATAGCAAAAAACTGCTTATAATGTACATATATTAAAAATGGTAATTTGCAAGTTTTTTTTTTATTTTTTGTCTTTTTAATTGTTATCATAAATGCCGAAACTACTTAAAATTCATGTATATTCAAATAAAAAACACGACAAAAAAAAATAACCCTAAAGAATATATAAAATCACCAATTCTTTCTTAATTAGAGTCATTGTAACATATTAATGAATTATTAATCAGATGAATTAACAAGAAGATTATAGATGCAAAACAAAAAATTTTTGTGCATATTTTATTGTATACCTACAAAAAAATAAAAAAATAATAATACCATAAAAAAAAAAAAATAAAATAAAATTTATGAGTAAAAACATAACAAACATGCATATCTCTAAATTTTATAATTTTAATACATAAATTCTAAAGTTGTTTGTTCATTAAAATTATTAGAGATTTATGCAAATTGTTTTTATCACAATCATCATTTGATATCAACAATGCATAAAATGACTTTTATCTTAGACTTACATATAAAAAGATACATTGATATAAGAACGAATTATATTAATATGTAAATGGTCTGATTTCTTATCTGTATCTTATCTTTATTTCTGTGTCATACTCATTAACACATGTTCAAACAATATCATTTATTTCTGATAATTTATCGAATACAATTTTAAAACTTTTGCGGAGGTGGAAATTCTTCTTTTTTTTTTTTTTTTTTGAACTCATGCATGTATCGTTTTTTATTTTCATCATTTATATTGTATAAGCATTCATTGAATTAATGGCTAAGTTCAATAGTGCAATATCAAAGATGGCTTAAATTTAAATCAGAAAACCTGTTTTTTAATTTTCTAATTATAAAATTGTTCTTATAAATGTCATTAACACACAGATCTTTTCAAAATCGTATACAAACACAAATTAAAGCACTTAAATTTTTTATTTTAATTTTTTAAGTTTGTGGTCATTCTAATGTTGATGATGATAATAATTATAAAGACAACAATAATTGACGAACCTAATTGAAGCGTTTCTGTATTATACGCCTCTACTTGATAATTGACTATATACATATTATCTGTTTATTGCACACATGCAAAAATCAATTTTTGTTCTTAATAATGCATATACAAATTAACTAATGTATTAAACGCAAAATACACATATGCATTTAGAAATTACATCATGTGCATACTTTGAATACTTTTCTAAATGAACTGAAAAATAAAGAAGATATTCTAGGGTTCAAATTAATAATCAAATGGGAGTTCTATTACATTTTTTATCAGTAGCAATAAATCGTAATTTATAAAATTTTCTAAATTGACATAAAGAATTAACACATTTTATTTTCTGCACATACATACATTCAAAATACATTTGTTTTTTTTTTTTTTTCGTACATTTGATACAGATTTTAAGAGATTCATGATGCAAAAATTATTACATCATGTTCAAAATTATTACATTAAAACTTAACATGAAATAAACTACAAACCTACAGTGTATTTGTGTATCTGTGTTTTTATTAAAACAAATGTAGATTTAATAAGACCTTATTTCAATTTGATTTCTAAAGAAATTATACAATTTAATACAACATAACTTACACATACATATGTAAATTACAAAATAAATAAAAATAAAATTTCATGTACATTTCAAAATTACAAAATTTAAGAAAAATCTTTTCTTCATACACACGTACTTTGATATATGTACGTATATGTATGTGTATAAATTTAAATGTCTTTTCAAGATGGCATTAACGGCACAAATATGAAAATAATAAGTCACATACAAACGAAATTTTCTCTTAAGGGTAAAGATGTACGAGTAATTATTCAATTAATTGAAAGGAGAATGTCTGTATAATAATTATTAATCAATTATTATAATTTATCTTGACATTAGTATAATTTATGTATCCACAATATGTGATTGAATTTTGACACGCACTGCAATAATTAATATTATCATCAATTTGTGCTGGTAATTTGTAAAATCGGTTTAAAATCCTTTTATTTTATTTTATTTTTTTTTAAATCTATTTTGAATTTTACATTTTCATTTTATTTTATTAAAAACAATTGAACAAAAATAAAATGTTGTTACTGTAAAATGTACAATTCAAAAGATATTTTCATAAATGGTTACATGCGTACGTGTCATCCTTCATATGTATATCAAATCCTTGTACATATTTTAATTTTAAATAATTTAATTTGTTATCACGTTTCATGTTTTTTCACTTTTTTTACTTTTTTTTACACTCTATAAATGTACAAGGAAATACTACGTAGTATCAGGTAGTATGCATTTCTATACACACATAGTACATGCATATAGCAATGTTATACATACATACATGATCATATATTTTTATGTTATAATAAAATAGATATTTCTTTTCTCAATTTCCATAATGTAAAATAATAACTGTCGTCTGTAACAATTTTTTTTTATGTCTTCTTAGAAAATTTTTTATTCTTCTTTTAATACCGCAAACTTAGTTATCATTCTTTAGAAAATAAAGAAAAATATTAAATGTTTGTATGTAAATTTCTACATTCAGAAATATACATAAGTATGTAATTCAATTTTGATCAAATTTTCTATTCAAATTGTAATTGAAATTTGAAATGTTATAAAGAGTGTACATTGACTTGACACTTCTATAGTTAGTAGTACGATAAAATAAATGAATACATACGAACATAATATCTACGAGTATATTGACGTTCAATTTTTAATTTAAAATTTTACAATTTTATACACATTCAAATGCATATTTATATGTATGTATAATGTTCTAGTTAGATAAACAGACATTTAGATTTCCAATAAGGTGGTAAAATATTTTTTATTAGTATTTTTATACTGTACTTTGGCTTCCATAAATATATGGATGTTTTCAATACCACAAAATTGAGGTTTTACATTTATTAAAATATTTATAAATATTTATCACATGGATATGCTACATATAAAAACCAATTAAATATAAATTTTATATTTCTATTTATTTTTTATTTTTTTTAAAATGTTTTTTATTCTCTTTTCCTTTCATTTTATTAAAATTTTCATAAAATCTATAAGCTGTTGAATTTCCAACTGATTAATTTATTAATAAAATATAATTTTTGTATATGAAATCCTTTTTTTATTTTAAATTTATTGTAAAATTTCATAATAAGGTCATCTTCACCCATAACACACTCAGTATACAAATACTATACATTTTTCATATAGAACAGAGTATACACATATTTTATTATTAAAAATGTTCAAGATAAAAAACATTTAATTTTCCCATTTTTGTTTTTGTTTATTTGTTTAAGGTACTATGTATCTTTAAAATTTTTTAATTTTTATTTTCTTGCTGTACTTTGTTTCATTAAAAAAAAAAAAAAAAAAATTCATTCATCTTGAAAAATTTTTAAATTAAAATTAAATTAAATGCTTTTTGGTGATAACATAAAAACTCGCTCACCGGAACGGTAAAAAATATTAAATTTCCAGATTAGAGGATAAAAAAATAAAATGAATAATTTCATACGTACGTGAATTTAGCATATGTACAAACATGTAGGTATGTACATTATATGTGCACAAAATCAAATAATGTATATATTAAATAACAAAAACAATGAAATTTTATACTAAAACATATGAAAATATTTTGTGTTGAGGTACGTAACACACGCACTTCTACTATTCATATATATATATGAATATATACATACACACACATATATATAGAAACAGGTGCATATATGGATAATATTTATACAAATATGCATATAATGCACCTAAGTATATCACGTAACCGCAAGTATCAAACAAAAATATAAAAAAATACAGTAGTCTGATAAAGTTCAAATTCCATAAAATCGTATATTCATAAAATAAATTTTTTGCAACAAACTTATGCAAAAGTTATGTATAATGTACGAATTTTTTATAATTTCTAATAATATTTTCAAAAATGTTCTCTTTCTTTCATGTATCTAAATAATTTCAAACAAAATACCCTGTAATAATAATTACAGAGTAATTACATATGTACATGTAACGATTTAAATGCCGTAATAAGAAAGTAACCATTTTTTTGATCAGTACTGTATTTTGAAATGATAAGCTTTATTAAAATTTTAACAAAAGTTAAATGTAAATGTAAAATTCTTTTCTATATTATTCAGAAAACTGCTTACATACACATATGCACTCATGCATGAGTATGTGCAAATATACATACATAATTTTGGTTTTTGCTGCGGTTATACATACATACTTTATACATGTGTTTTCAAAAATCGTTCAATTAAAAAAAAAGGTCTGTGTGTGGTATTCGTATCAAAATATATTAATATTTAATCAGCAAAATCGAACAACATAATTTTGTCAAAAAAAAAAAATCATGAAAAACAACAATGTATATGTGGTTTTGAATCGTCCGTATATATACGGACATGCACAACTCATATGTACATCATAATGCATAACTCATACATAGAAGGATATATCTGTAACATGTATTGTACTGTACTGTACCTGCAAACATACACACATATAGATGTGCTTACTAATACGAATATACAGTTATAAATTAAATGACCCATTGAACAAGAATTATTAATCAATGAGCCATAAAAATAATTTTAATGTATTTTTTAAAAAAATGGTATAAATATGAAACTAAAATAAAAAAATTTTTAAAAATAATAAAGGAAGTCGAATTGAGAAGATAAAATTCTTTTTTAAAAATGTACACATATAAAACACATTACCAAAATGAGAAAAAAAAATTTATTGACAAAAAATTAACTTCATAAAAAGTTTAAATTTGAAAAATTTTCAAATAATAAAAATAAACAAATAAAATGTAAATAAAAGAAAAGTTTATTGGAAAGCACAGCACGATATACGAGCACATGTTTGGTTACATATTATGTGGGTATGCCTCATAAACATATTTTTCAAACTAATTGAATCCAGTGGTCATTACGAGTACAAGGGAAAATAAATTATTTTTGATCTGTATTTCAAAAATTCACGGGTTATTACGACAATTTCTGTAAATTACACCCCTGACCCCACTTATAATTGGTTGAAAAAAAAAAGAAAAAAAAATGTACCGCACATTAAAATTAATTCATAATCTTGAAAAATAATAAAACGACAGATAAATTGTTTTTAATTTACTTTCATACCTTTATTTGTTTTGTATTTTGTTGCATTACACAAATGTTTATGTAACATTACATTGGCAAATTCAATTCAATATAAACCCAAAGAATAAATCCAACAATATACTTTTAAAGAATTTGTTCACTATATTTTAATCAGTTTAAATAAAATGATTGAAATATATTTTCATTATTCCGCTCCAGTTATTATCAAATTTTCTATGATTTATAGCAAATTCTTTTATTTTCCTTTGATGATAGATATTCAATGAAAGTTCAATTTAAAACAAATTCAATTACCCTTTTTTTTATTGTTATTACCAACCTTTTAGTTAATTTAATTGAAATTGAAAAGTGAACAATAAATGTGCAAATAAACAAAACCGTCTAAAATGTATCTGTATATGTACGTATATCTATATGAATATAAGATTTAAAAAAAAAACACACATTTATAGCATTGGTAACAAATCTTACACAAAATTTAAATGGATTTTAATTAAAAATACAGGATCAATGTACAATAGGGAGAATAATGTAAATTGATAAAATATACAAATACTTGTAGGCCTAGGTATCAAAATAAAAATAAAATAATAAAAATACAAAAGATAAAATAAAAAAAAAAATACAAATACAAAAAAATAAAAATAAAATTAAATTAAAAAAACCCACTTAAAAAAAGGATTTAATATAAGATGAATAAACAAATTAAATGACGTTAAATAAAATAAAACTTTATTAAAATTCAATAAAAAAAACAATAAAACGAAAATAAAAAAATTAAATTCGGAACAAAGTTAGCTTATATTGTTAAACGACCGGAATGCATAAATTAATCAAAAAAAAAAAAAAAAATTACCGCTTCAAGTTGTTATAGCATTGATTCTGACTAATGGTCATTGCTATAACAGGTAAAAATAAGCTACAAGACTAGACTATATAAAGTAAATTAAAAAACAAAAACCGAGAACAAAATTTAAAAATAAAAAAATCTAAAGAAAACAAAAAATTGATTCTAAAAAATAAATTAAAACTCATTTTGCAACAGGTATCGCAAACAATTTTAAAATTGCAATTTATTTATCATACACTCTTACTCTTGTTCATGTATTCTTGTCCCACATAATGATGTGTGCATCTGTACATGTATGTATGCATTGAATAAACAATCCGTAGTCCGTATCCATTTGAGTTTTGTCCATTTTGAACAATTTTTAATTCACTTTTATTTTTTTTTTATTTTATACCTTTTGTTTATACATTTTTTTTTTTTTATACAACATTTGTTGTTTAAAACTACAAACTAATAACAGTGACTTTTGTAAATAATGCATTCTTCATTTTAGATACACATATATGTACATAGCATATATCAGTGATAATCGCATTTATATGTTACATACATACATACATATATCCTGGATGTACAAAATTTTTCTTAATTGGAATTAAAAGTGATGTATGACTGAGAAAGTTTTTGTTTATTCACGGCATTTAGCGTGAAGGCCTTTTTCATTTGGTATGGAATTTTCATTGTCATCGAAATTCGTATTTTCGATCCAATCAAAATTCCAAACTAAAAAGGTTTAAAATATCACTATGTCCGATATCCGACATGTACAACAATGTACATGCATTGCGTGTAATTTACGCATTCTATATAGCTAAAAATCAATATGATATGAAATCGATTGTTTTTCATTTCATTATTATCTATAGATAAATAGATATATCGTATCTTTTTATTACAATTAAATGATGCTTTTAAAATTATGTTGTAAAAATAACGACGAAAAAAAAAATATGTTGAGTATGATACATTTTCAGAATAAACAAACAAAATATAAAATGTAATGAATTTATGCTCATTAATTGAAGAATTTTTTTGAAGCTTATTTCGAAGCTTAAATAAAAGAAAACAATTAGAATTGATTTATTTGATTCTAAATAATCGCAAAATTTTACAAATATTCCACAAATAGGTAATATAAAAATGTGCATACGATAATAGTGTACATAGAATAAACTCTGGAATTCAATCATTTCAAAATTCAAAACTCAAAAAAAAAAAAGACGTTATAATGAAAAGTGAATCAAAAAATTAAATATCTTTTCTACGAAATTATTTGTAAGAAATTTATAGAATTTTTTTACCATTCTTTAATTTTTTTCAAATAAATTTAACTAATTTGGTATTTGATGGAAATGTCATTAACAACACGAAACAAAATTTTAAAATGGATACATCTAATCAATACAACAAACAAAAAACAACAATGAAATAAAATCAAATTATATCAATATAAAGAGTTTTAAAGATTAATCTTTATAGGATTTTGTGTGTACACATTTAATCGTTCATATAAAATAAGCAAAAGAAAATTTGATTAAAAAAAAGCAGTAGAAAATAAATGAAAAATAAATAAAACACCCGCAGGTTTTAATAATACTTTACACAATATATACTGCTTCTTACCTTCGAAAAAATATATAGCCTTTAGTAATAAAAATTTTTAATCTAATTTTTTTTTACCGCAGCATATATGTAGGGTGTCTAAGAATAAATTGTATTCAACCTATTTTTCGGAAATTCACTTTGACAAAAAGTCATTTTGTTCCTCCCTAAAACTCATCTCTTCCATTGAAAGTTACAAGTCCTTTACAGCAAGGTACTTATGTAATTTAGATAAACATGGCGATTCCAATAAAATTGTCCTAAACATAACATTTGGAATTATCCATATCTAAATACCTTAAACCTTTTATATCTCAAAAAGGGTGAATTTTAAAGTGGATGATCTAGGACTACATTTTGCTAAAGACAATTTACAACTTTCAAAAAAATAGTCTAAATGACATTTATTCGGAGGCACCCTTTAAGGCATGTTTATATGTGTTGCGTGTGTATACATATCTAGAAAATATTAAATTAAATCAAATTAATAGAGTTAACGGCATCATAGCAGCGCATAAATATTATTATGTCACGAAAGGTTATTACTACAGTTTTAATAATGATGATAATTATTATCAAAATATGATAGAAAAGAAAGAACGGTCAACTTGAATTATAAATTGTAGACGGTCAATTTGAAAAACAAAAAAATTTTATTTGGATTTTATATATTAACACGAATATACAAAATTCTTCATTTTTAGATATAAAGTCGTATAAGAAAACATATACACACGTGAATTTAGATGTTATGCCTTTATTGCCTGGATAAAAATTTACCTTTATTGCCTTTATAAATACCTTCCTACATAGTTATAATATGTTATTAAAAAAATGCTACCACATTAGACACTAAATTAGGTGGTAATTTGTATATACTATATGTATGTATGTACATATATGTATATTTTAAATCGATTTTTCAAATGTATTTGTTTCTGGATTTTATAAACAGTTACATATTCAATTTTCATTTTTAATTTTTAGTTCAGTTAAATGAAGTATTGCATGTCGTTAATTTTCTACAATAAACATGCAAAATGTTCATTCAGGTAAACTAATATCATATGTACACATGTAATATGTAGCATATGAATTAGAAAAGAAATTATCATGTGTCATTTTGATCAAGGACGAGTTTTAAACTATAGAACGAAATCAATTTAACAATTCAGTTCTTGATGGACACATTAAAATCTAGATTAATCGATCGAATTCATTGGAAATCATCAAATTAAATTGCTTCTGATTTACATTTAAAAAAAATTAAAATAAAATTTACAAAAATTACAGTTACACGTTTAATAAGGAATAATTTATGTGACATATTTTAATTTTTTTTTTTTTTTTTTAAATATTGATAAGGATACAATACAAATAAATATTAAAAACATTACAATATTTCATTCAAAACAACGTTTTTCCCCAATAACATGATAACATCCCTATATACAAAGAAGAAATAAAACATATTTTTAAAACTTTAATCCTTTTCTTTTTTGCACAATTTAAATCTCTTTAATAGACGTTCATTTAGTTGTATTAGCGACTATGTACATAAATGCCTTCAAGTTACGTTTAACTTAAAATTTATTATTTTCCGTTATTTGTTATTATATTCCGCACATTATTTATTATTTTATTCATTATTAGTACAATTATTGTTGTGGTTCATATGCATCAAGGACTTATTCTTTTCCAAGCTTAAACTTTTTCTTTTTATGAAATTTTCTACAATACATCCCATGTAGGACGATTTACTGTTTAACTTTGTAAATAGGAAAAACTTTTCCCTTGAAGTTTATATTATAGGAATAATGTCGTTTATCATTCATTTTTAATACCTTTTCCGACCTTAAGAACTTTATTATGCATTTAAATATTATGTACAATATTTTATGCTTGTATATATGTACATGAATATTCAAAAGAATGTACATTATATTCATATCAAACAAGAGAAAAAAAAGTTAAATTCACTATAATCTAATCCACTTTGATACCTTTAATCTTTTATACTATAAACTCATTAGGGAGCATTACCTAAGCATTTTTCATTTAATATTGTAGTTGGCTCTTTGCGTTTATATTCATCAATTATTTTATCTGATATTGGTATATTTTTATGAATAGATATTATTTTTATTATGTTTACATACGTAAGTACGTATAAGCTGTTTGTAAACAAAGGTAAAATAAACCATATAAAATTTATAAATAAAATACACAAGAGAGATCAATGTACTCTCATTGTATCACTATCATTGAAGATGATAACTTAATTTTTTTTTTCTTTAATTTTTTCTTTTTATTTTAAGAAGAAAAAAAATAATATCTACATAAATACTATTTACATACACGTATATTCGTCTATGCACGAATTTTTGTGTGTATTTCTACAAATCATAATTATTTGGACTTAAATAGGTTTTTTTTCATTCATTTTAATTTTTCCTGATGATTCTAAAATATTTTTTTAATAAATATCTTGTAAAATTAAAAAAAAAGAAAATCCTAAAAATAAAAATAACAACATTGATCTGATAATATTAGGTGAAGAGATTGAAATTATTTTTAAATTACAGTTATTAATCTCATTAAAGTGTAAATATGAACATGCTAAATAACGAATGAAGCGTGTAAATTATCATTGATTATAATAATACAATAGTATGTGAAAATATGTCTGCATAATATCATTTTGTAATGTTACAAGTCATGTACATTATGTTCACATGGTCTATAAGTATTTGTATGTACTCATATTCATCATGTAGGTGAAATATTTTTAATTATGTTTATAATTAATGAGATACTTCATTTCGTTCGTGTAATTTAGTGCGTTAAAAAGCATAAAATATTATACATACGCAATTATTAATATATAGTATGTAGGCTCACTATATACATATGTACATACATACATATATTATATTATGTGTATACAAATACAAACTTGTATGTAATCTATATTTCATACACAATACTCTATGATATATGTATGTCATGCAAATATGTATAATTTGGTATAATTCAATTTTTTGAAGATTACATACCTACTTATATGGTTACACTCTTGTAGTCATATACAGGATGTCTCAAAAGAAATGACACAAAGTAAAGTCTTAAAGATTAGACTAAAAGAAAATGATTTAAAGAGCAAAGATATACGTAAGTCTGTTTGAATTCAACAACTCCATGCTAGGTAAAATTTTAAAAAATATCTGAAATCATTTAATTGATTGGAATTTCAAAATTTCAAATTTTAATTTGAACATTTTAGAATGTAAAGATATTTTAGTGACACTGTTGCTCTATATACAACCAAAGAAGTGAATTTCGACTTTTAAGAAATTTGCAATTAATCAATAAATATTTAATTAATTTTATTATTTATTTGTTATATTTATTGCACATATCAAATTTTTTGCAACAGTTTTCCGGTATATGAATGTATGAGTATATATTCGACCATTAACTTGTACAGTAACGGATATTCCAAGATAGAATTACTATCGAACCACTTATTCCTACTGTTCGTAATTCAACCTATTCACATGAGCGAAGAGCTGAAGAAAAAGCATTGATAGTTTAATCTTTTCTTTTTTTTTCAATTTGATTCAAAATAAATTTTTGCAATATGATATCTATTATCTGTTCAATTAAGAACCAACCAGAAGTGAAACTTAGTTTATACATTTATTTGTATTTATTTCAATAATATGTATGTATGTATAAAAGCATCTTAGAGCAATATCAAGTATCAACAATAAAAATACACATTCTCCAGAGTGTAATCATAAAGATAACAAAAAAATGCAGCAATGATTATTTTAATTTGCAAAGCAGTACGTATACATACAAAGACAGAAAATAAACACAATTGATAAAAAACAAATTAGTTTGAAATAAATTACCTACATTTTGAATAATGTAATTTGCAAATGAACTAAAGATTTTATATAACAAATTTTTAGAAAAAAAAAAAATTGAAACCATAATTTACCGTAATTTTAATCTGAGGATAATAATATCATAAAAACATTCTTTTCATATCTTAAACTTTCATGAATATTTTATATTTATTATATTTACTCGACAATATATACTCATGTGTGCATACATAATGAATGCATAAATCGAAATTAACCAGCAGTACAAACATAATAATGAATTTCATATAATAGAAATAGAAGAAAAAAAAACTCCTACACAATTACTGTCGTATTAAATATGATTAATTAAAGTCAAATTAATCATTTTTACTTGATCTTAATGTTAGTTTATTTTTCAAAATGGAAAATTGCATGATATGTGAAAGTTGTGAATGTTTTGTTTTCTCTTTTCAATGTCTGTTTTTTTTTTAAATTATTTATTATTACACACTTATAAATAATTTAAACATTTATATGTGCATGAATTTAAACTCAGATTGTGCACTAGATTGTAAATTTACAGTTTCCAACTTTAATATGAAAAAAAGATCAAAAAAAACAAAGTGCATAAAATAAAATGCATTTCTATACTCATACAATGAGGTGGTAAATATAATATATACAGACATACATATAAACATATAACACATATGTATATATGTATGTAAAATGAATTAAAATGAAAATAAATGTCCATTGCAATTCGCGTTTCGTTAAACTAATACACTTCATTTGTCAACAACAAAATTACTAGAATTCATATGAAATTATTTTTTACGGCAAAGATATGTCACCCAGCAGGTTTCAAAAGATATACAAGCACGATCGGATAATTTCAATTAAAATTGATTCAACTTAAATCCAAGATCAAAAATATTTATACTGTTTACTATATGTAGATACCATATAGGTTTATATGGTTGTATACATTAACAAGTTTTACAATTATAATAAGTAAAAGATTTTATTGTAAATTGTTGTAATCCAAAGTGATATGTGTTTGTATATGCACACATTTATAAAATGTATCTTTATGGGTTACTCTATATATTTTTGTGATATTTTGTAGATGATATTTTATACATTTTTATGCTTTGTCCATTTGTTCATGTCCAAAACCTTTCTATTCATTTTATTTTTTATTTCAAGTATCACCTACGTCTACTCAGTTTTATAAGTACAGTACATACATATACATACGTCGATAGGATACTGTATGTGTAGGATAGATCTAAGCAAATTGTTTTAATTCTAGTTTTTCTTATTATAAGTTTCTAAAAAAAAAAAAAGTTACTTTTAAATAATGTGTTGTACAATATGCAATTTTACTGTTAGTCTATTTATTAAATTTTTAGTTATCTTAATCTAACTAAATCTGTATATAGTTTAAAATATGTAACGTATAAATAATAAACATTCACATAAAACCATATACCTAGTATTTTGAAATTTAAAAAAAAAATATTGTATCTAATAAATTGTTAAATAAAATTTTATATTTGTTCTTTGACTTTCAATAAATCAACTTCCGCAAATGCCACGCCCGTTCCAATCATTGCCCACAATAATTGTTAAACTCACAAGTGTTCAATTATATAAGAGACAGGATTTGTATATTTTCAATATATACAAAGTAAAGTTGTTATATCACGAATCAATACCAGGTATTGTGTTTTTAACTATAAATATATAAAAATA
This sequence comes from Anthrax anthrax, assembly GCA_963971155.1. NCBI lineage: Eukaryota > Metazoa > Arthropoda > Insecta > Diptera > Bombyliidae > Anthrax > Anthrax anthrax. Next base: position 22,105,309 of record OZ020120.1, read on the forward strand.
AAGTATAATAACATATAAATACAATTTATTTAAATAATAGATAGTCACTTGGACTTCTAGACGGCAAAAGTTTGATAAATAAACATACAATCAACAAAATGTATGCATTATACAGATCACAATAAATATTCTTAAAGATTTGAAATAGACCTATATATTACATATTATCATACATACATATGTACCTATATATGCATTTTAACAATACTTTTAAAGTATATAAAATGCACATTACATACTTATAAAAATGTATCTATCATTACGATCGGAGTCATTTTTCTGTTTGTCCGGTCTTGGATTTTCATTTTTTAGCACAAGGTTGGGCGAGGTTGCCATGCAATTCAGTGCAATGTGCAACTAAACAAAAATAAAATTAATAATAATGCATTCAATATTACATTTATACAACACACATACATATGTATGTATGTAAAGGTAAAAGCAACATTCAATTGCTCTTGTAAATTCATTTGTGCAATGATCGTATCGAATGCAAATATTAAAAGTAATAATAACCATTTGATGAATAATATTCATATATGGTGAACTACATTTATTTTATGTATTTACACATATTAAAATATGTATACACATATAATTATATATGTATGTACGACTATATGTATATAAACATAAATTTCTATTATAGATATGACATATTCATTATTTAATGTACTCAATTCGATTAGTAAAACTGAGTAGAAATTGAAATATTATTTCTTAGTATTGTAATTCAAGGATAAATCAAGTTTTAAAGTTGATTTTACGACAGAATATATTATAATATTTATCTGATTAACTTGATTTCATAAGTACATACTAGAAAATGTAAAATTAATTTCAATCAATGTATGCAATAGTGTAAATTTAAATAAAATATGGTAATGGTTATAATTACTTAGAAATACAAATTTTTTATAATTACATAAATTGTAAATTTAATTTAATAAAAAAAAGTAGAAGAAATGTAAATTTTCTTTATGAAGGACTTTAAAAATCTTCAATTTTTTTTTCAAGATTTTTTATTTATGATTAAATCAAATTTTAGGATTTACATATTATTCAATCAAATTGTTAATTTTTTTCTATAAAACATGTCATTTCAGTATTGGTAACTTATCCCAAGATATGCTGAAATTCTAAAATTTTAAAAATGAAAATTTTTAAATCAAAATAATGAAAACGTTTATTAAAACAAGAATTAATTTGATTCATTATTATTGACAGTACAATATTGAATATGCTCTATGGCTCTACATAAGTTTTTATTCATTATTATGTTACCTTGTTCGATCCTTTCACACCTTTTTCCATCATATTTTTGATAAAAACATACGAATATGTGCAATGTTAAAAAATCATTATCACCTATAATGTATATATTATACGATAAATATACGTTTTAATTTTAACAATATACATACCTGTACATTGACTTTATAAATAACATTTTTTATTCGATTTACACCAACAAAATAGGTAATAAGTGAATTTGTCGACTTTTTGAATTCAATCAAAAGTGAAATTGATTGACATATGGCAAAATATTTTTTTATTTAAAACGAAAATTTAAAAAACAAAAACGTTATAAACAATGTATATACTCGCTATCGATATAATACATACGTCCATATTAGTGTGTATGTTTTTCACTGCTATATTTACACTTTATTTTTTAAATATTTCCACTTTATGGGATCGTATGTTTTTTTTTTCTTCTCAGTGTTACCACAATTCTGAAAGCTCTCATACAGTATGAGATGAACTTTTTAAATATCAATATATGTATGTACAACAATGTAAAATGGCACTACTTTTCGTAGCTTTCATAAGGTCTGTACTGAAATACTGAAAATATGTATTTAAAAAATGAAGAATAGTTTGTTCATTTATTAAGTGTACATTTTGCACATATGTATGTACATTTGTATGTACATGTACAGTGCATGCTCGCTTAGTGATAAAATGTACATATATGTATGTATGTACATAAATACTTGGATGAAATATTTATGCACCAAATAAGTACAATAAAAAGCATTTTTATTCATATCACAATACGATTTTGACTAAAACAACATGTATATGTAAGGCAATCAGGTTTAAGTATTTTTTCTCTTTGCTACTTTTTTCAACTATGTACAAGGTATTTATGTACATATAGTTAAAATAATTTTCACTTATTTTGGAATCGATTCAAATATTTTTTTTCTCTAATTATAATGTAAAAAATGAATGTAAAAATAAAATTGTCAAATACATTATAATATATGAAACTAAAATGAACATTAAAAAAAAAATGAAAAATGAAAATGAAAAATTTCCATAAAATAAATCCGTGTAACAAAAAATAAAAGATGAAATGAACGAATAAAGTAATGCGTACAAGTATACATAATTACTCTAGCAAATGCACAAGATATTTATTCCATATTTTTATATACTCGTATACTTTGTCCAAGTATTCAGTGCAGTGAGGATTGAACAAACAAGTGAAAACCTTATGAAAACGATAACCATATAAATGAATAATAAAATGTGTCAGTAACACATAAATGCATTTACTCATAATTTCAATTTAAAGAATATAAAAATTAATAAAAATTTGTTTTTTCGAAATTCAAGAAAGGAAAATTTACGGGTTTATAATGAAAACCTGTTAAAAAATAAAGTACAATTTTTTCCCAGTACCAAACTGTTGGACTAACTATGCACAGACAAACCATTGCACATACTCGTACATATTTGAACACAGCTTGTCAGCAGAATAGATTTACTTTCGATCCAAATTAGGATTTACGTACATTATACATATGTGATATTTTTAATTTTTTTTTTTTTAAATTATCAGATTTTAGCTTAACTAAAATAGATAAAAGTATTCCCTTTTTCCATCTTTCTTTTTAAATTTTCATAAGTGTGTATATGTGTATACATTTGTAATAATCGTAAATTTAACAATCAAAACAAATTTATGGACATTCGATTTTTTATTCGAGTTTATCTCGTGCCAACGAACATATACATACATATATGAATTTGTAATAATGGAATGAAAATTATAAAATATGTATTGAAAATGATTTTAAGAAGAAAAATAATTATTTTCAAAAATGTAAATAGATGTGGACAGAATATGAAATCTGAGAATAGGGCTTCAAATAATAATTTTAGGATTTCTTGTACTTTTGAAACTACATATAACATACTATGGGTGCATTAAGTATTGCCTACACACATACGTGCGCATATATGTATGTATTTTATCATTGATATGCACATCTACGTACATACCTAATTCATTAAAGCTAAAAGTATTGATTATCAAAACAAAATAATTTTTCGCTATTCAATTCAGATTAATAAAAAAATATACATATGTATGTACATATACGAATCACATTTTAACACATGATTGTAAAAATTTTATAGACTAAAATTATGATTGCACTCATAATGCAATTTATAATGGTGCATTTAATTTTACTTTCGCCTTTTACATTTCATGAATGATGTGCATGGAAAAATGTATGCATTTAAATCGGAAAGTAAAAAATAAAAGCTAAAAAAGTTAAAAAAAGAAAAGAAAGAATAATAACCATTTTTAAAAGACATTTTATACATATAAGTTATCTTATCTTTTAAATCTTGAATAGGTGAATCCAAAAAAGGTTGTATAAAAACCTACAGACGTACAAGAGTACATACAATTAATTTGATTTTACAATATAACGTATCTACTGTTGAAATATGTTTGTACGTATGCATTCGTACATACATACATATATGCAAACATATGATTTGTTTTATAAGGCAAATTTTTCATACAAAACACAATTAAATGGAGGACATTTAATTTTTTATATTATTGAATTTTTTTTTATAAATCTGCTTTTTTTTACTTCACATATTGTTACCATTTTTGGAATGAAATATATGACATGCAGCAGGTTAGTTTAACGTTTATAGCCGCTATCTTTTGAATTTTCAACCAACTGTGATTTGTTTTTTGTTTATCTTCAATTTCAATTATTTTATTTGATTTTTTTTTTGTACTCTGATGAATACAATAATTTATTATAAATCTTTTGTATCTTGTCACAAAATTGTATTTATTTTGACATAAATAACAAAAGATGATCATTCATTGCAAAAACTTTTCTTTTTTTCCCCGCGTTTTGTTTTTTTTTTTTTACTTTAAATGTAATGGACAAAACGTATAGTAAAGTGCATTTAACAAATAAATTTAAATAAAAATGACAAAGTGGTAATAAACTTTATTTTAAAACTGTTACTAGCATTCGCTATTATATATAGTAATATTATGAAAATGCATTATTTTATTATTTTTCCTTTTTTTATAATAGTGAAATGAATCTTTTAAATATTGTATGTATATATGAAAGCTTACATGGAATTACTTTTAGAAGTGATTACAATAATTGTATATTTCGCTTTTTTAAACAAAATTTTAGCCCCTTTCTTATTTATAGTGTATTTTAGAGCATAGTCACCTGTATTCTAAATTGATACTTCTTCGCACTCTCTTACACTCAGTTTGAATAAATTGATCTTTTACTCTCATCTTCTGATTGCCAATTTTTTTGTATTTTGTAAACGAAAACAACAACAATCACAAGAGAAGAACAAAAATCATAAATTCATAAACATAAAAGATGTAATATTTTTATGCTCTATAAGAAAATACGCGGCTGTATTAAAAAAATTAGATTAATAAAAAGAAATTATATCCTTGAAGATCACCGTTTTTTTACATCTATTGTCTACTGTCTTGGAGCAAGTACAACAAAGTGTATATTCTTCAAAAGTTCCAAAAGCATATCTTCTTGTAAAAAAAAATTACATATTTTCTGTTTTCACCTCCGCTTCAATAATACACTATGAAGCAAAAGAAAATTTTTAATTACAAAATGAAATGAGTACAGAATAAAACATGTAATACAATAAATAATATATATGTACATATGCAAAAGTACATAATACCCGATATAATATGTACGTATACATATATACTCTATTTATATGTATGTACATGCATATATATGTGCATGATTTTTAACACATAAATTTCCTTTTTTAGCTTTTAAAAGAACAGTACGTACTTAATTATGTTGGACATTCAATTTGAACATAAATATTACACAATTTAAAGTAAAATCAATTTTCCATAGTCACAAATAACAAAGGACAATTCAATAGACGAAGCGTAATATGTGAGCATTTAAAATTACTAATGCAGACTGATCTGCAATTCTTTACTTTTAAAATCTTACGTATTCTACATTCCTTATATCATGTACAATGAAATCCATTTTATCTCATGTAATACATATATTATGCAGATGTTATCCTGTATTGTGTGCAAAAGAAATCCTTAAAAGAATACATCGTTATTGTCATTGTAATATCTCCTTTCAAGTCTTCTATATACATAAATACTAAAATATTTATAAACGATTTTCAAAGGTGTTGACATAACTAATTGTAAATTATGATAATACTTTTCATGTTATGTCTTTCTGTGTTGTTTATTATAACTTACACATATACATAAGCTATTATATATAGTAAAATAATAAATCAATAAAAAAAAGTTAAATTTATAACAAGTACAAAATGTATAATTGCTAGTAATACATACTGTAAAATAAATGATGTGACATTAGGAGTTCATAAATTTTAGTTTGTAAAAGTTTATTTGATTGAAATTTATTAGGTTTTATAATTACATTTATGTACATTTATTTATTCATTTGCATTTAAATTGATTTTCATTTCAAAATCTAATAATTATGCATGTTACATGAAATTGCAACAAAATGTATGTACATGTACAAGTTATGTGTGTATCTAAACATATTTATACAACAAATTATTTATATTACATACAAATTACATCAAACAATATAGATTGTATGCACATACAAGGTGTTCCACAGTAAAAATCACAAAATACGTGTCTATTGTATAGTTTTAGTTCCTACCAAAAAATCATTCTAGATTCCTTTACGTCTCACTGTAAAATTTATCTCTTCTACAAGATACAAAGCGTTGACAATTTTCGGGCTTTTGAAGTACATGACGTCATATATTAGATATTATCTTTTGAACCACTTTTTGTATTTTATTCATACTTGCTGCAAATTGAAGCTGAGACTTAGACGTTTCTAACAAGCTACTGTTCATGTGATGTTGATGTCATGTACTTCACAAGTTCGAAGATTTGCAATCCCCTATATCTCTCACAAGTGTTAAATTTCAGAGAGGATAAGGGAATAGTGATGATCCTAGAAAGATTTTTGGTTGGACATACTACATACGTTGAACTATACGATAGACGCTTAACTCTGACGTACCCTGTATGCATATCCAATAGTAATTTTACATAATGTACAATTGTATAAACAAAAAAATTAAATAATAAATACATTTTCATACAACATTTTCAATAAATAATTTTTAGCTTAACTTCTTTTTTATCTAGCAATTTTAACTACAATATTTACATTTTAGTAATGAATTGCATATGTATGTACATACTCACATACGAGTGCATTTAATTCTATACACATATGATGATTATGTAATTATTATTTGTTAAAAATATATTGCAAACTATATCTATAAAATAAGTTATCAAATGAACAATATTGAAATCAAATAACATCATTAATTATTTTCAATGTAAACGAAATGAACACAATTAAATAAAAACTATTTGCTTTTGAACAAATTACTAGGATTTTGGATAAATTGTTAAGATCTAATTACTATACAGTCGAATTAGGCTATTTTTAGCAATGAAAGAAATTCCTGTTTTCTGTTATAAAATTTAAAATTTTTAAATGATTAATTATGTCAATTGAGAGAACTCAGTAGATCAATAGCCAAAGTACTAGTACAGGTACTAGCTTCTGAATCAAAATAATCACAAGTAAAGTAATGTACTAAATATAATTTTTTTAAAAATCATTTATAATTACCTATATAATTAAGCTTAGTTTACTTTAATTTTGAAATAATCATAAATGCATATTTTAATTGTTATTTTCAATTCCATTTGTACATGGTTATGGATTATATTTTATTATACTACTCACTAATATGGAATAAAAATATTTATGATATGGAAAAAATTGAATTAAAAATAAAGGTTTTTTTTTTTTAAATACATAAATGATAATTGTATATCAGCAATTATTTAAATGGATGGAATTTAAATAAATTTTTCATAAATAAACATCATTTTAAATTATTATCCATTCATTTAAATGTTTTCATATGTCATATATAATGTAGTGGTACATAAGAAGTAGCAAATGTGATAAATACCTAAAACAAAACTAATGTCATAAATTTTGGAATTTTCTTATGTAGATAATATGAACGATATGTAATGCATCATCGTATCAAAAGTTTTGTACATACATATGTCCCTAAATTTGAATGCACGTTTTATTCGTACATGAACACATTTATGGTCATAATGATATAAGCAATGAATTGATATCTATCGTATCATAATAAATGGACATTTGTAAATCACAAAAATATTCATTTCCATCAAAATAAATTGTACGTATACCTTTATGTGTATGTATATATATAAAGCCCATAAAATATAATATTGAAATCATTTGTTATAAACAAAATAATAAACAACAAATTTTGTATTACTATTTGATAATACATTATACTCGTATAATACGATGATAATACCTTACTGTTACTACTGCTACATACATAATCTATCATTAGGAAAATATTTATTCGACACCAGAAATTATATGACACATATCATATTGTGGGTGTAAAATTTATTTATTCTATGATGATAGGGTAAAATGGATATTTTTGTTATTTCTTCTTTTTTTTTTTCTTGTATATAATAAATAAAATATTCGACTGACAAAAAAAAAATGGATTCATTTATTTTGTATTTTTATACAAACATTAAAGTCACTTTTTTATAAGCACGCATACATATGTATGTATGTAAGTATGGACATACATGTACATATGTATATATGTATATTGTATATGTATCTATGCACTTAACATAATATGTACATATAGATATGCATAAACAACAAAAACGGATGTGAATGTAATATAATGTGAAAATTTTATGTACATACTGTATGTATATAAATTATACGTAAAGTATAACATTTTTGACGAGCATTCAGTTGCTAAGAATAAAATAAAAATGATCAAAAAAATAAGACCCATCTAAATAAGGTTTTTAACCTGTTTTTATTATTATTATTATCATTCTTATTATTATCTATTGTTTCATACTAAAATGTTGTCTTCTAATATTCTAAAAGATGCTTATCAATATACATATGTATGTATGTACATAAATACATGTATAATAAATAAATATAAGGGTATTGTAAATCACGTATAGCTTCAGGTTATAATTCAATTCAAATGATCTGAGGATGTGTATTATATTTATACACTTGTTGAATCAGAAATTGTCAAATTAGTTTTTGTTTAAGTGACGTTATCTTAAAAATGTACAAAAAAGAAAGTTATATATGTATTCTGTTCATTAATGTTGATTCTATCAATGTTATTACTATGTAACATAATCATCATCAACATCATCTTTTGTTCATTTACGAATTTAAAGTATTTGTGTATGTGTACACATACATTTATATCAACATTCGCTATTCAATTACTTACATCACAACATGTACTACCTACATACATATCTTCTTTTATGATAATGTCAATCAAAATCTCAGAATCATTATGCTTTCTACTTCAAAATACCAACTATTTAAAATAAAACAAAAATTTAATAACGATAATGATATATAAAAAAAAATTTATATTAAAAAAAATAATAATTATGGCTAAGAAAAATTGGATTTTAAAAAAACAAAATCGAATACCATTGTAGATGAAACTAAAAATTGCATGCATGCATCTTCAAATTTATATTAAATGTGTATAAATTGTGGCAATTATTTAATTTGTTTATTAACTTTTAATAATTTATTAACCCAGTATACAAGATAGTCTGTCCGTTTTTTTTTTTTTTAAATTCAAAACGTTATATTACCACTAACAACATACTGCTTCTTATATACATATGTATATATTTATTTTGTCACGTACATACATTAACATGATAAAATAATTGAATAGAATTTGTTTGTATGTTCAACATTATCCTTTCGTTATAACACCAACTTTTGTAGATTGCAAAATGGTGCTACTTTATGTACTCGTAGTTTCCCTAACTACCCTATCTGTATATAATTAGTGGACAGATAACTTTATCGGTTATCCCTTTTATTCATTTGATGATACAGTAAACAGCGTATTTGTATTGTGTATACAGACAGCATGATACAGTTAATTTTTTAGCCTAGTCATGTACATACATACATTCATAGGTAAATTCTTATGCAGAACAAAAATATTGTATCATTTATGTTCATGATTTAATGTGATTGTTGTTTTGTTTGCAAAATACAGAAAACTGACAATTAGAAAATGAGAGTAAAAGATGAATTTAGTCAAGGGATAAGAAAAAGCATCCACTTAAAATACAAGGGACTCTGCTTTGATAATAAATAAATAAACAGAACATTTTTTCTAATACCTTTATTTTAAAGAAAAGGTCATATCTAGAAAATAATACGTACACATGTATGTATGGAATTTGAATATATATAATCTAACCTGTATACACACAAAAAAACTGTATGAAGTGGATCCGTACATATAGAACACATTATGTAGGTATATACATATATGAACCAAAAAATGCGAAAAAAAGTTGTCATGCATACATAGTTGTATTGTAATACATATGTATGTAGATATTTTACTTAACCCAAAGAAATTCATTCCTATCATGATTGGAATGATTTTTAACTGTTTCATTCGACAAATCCTAATTACAACCTTCATTAGATTTCATGATATTCACAAAAACAAAACTAGCAAGAAAAAAAAATGGAAAAAAAATTTTCTTTAACAGAAAATCAGAGTATGCTATACCTAACATTATTACTTATGTACATAATATAAGAATATAACAAATACGGATTGCTGCTGATTATGCTGACCAAAGTCTTTGTTATGTTCTGATTTCTCAGCTTAAAGCAATCAATCATAATACCTTCCAGACATGTTATAATTTCTTTTAATACCATAAAAGATATAGCTAAGAAGATTACTGTCAACAAAACAAAACAAAAAAGAATTTATTCTAAGTTAAAACAAAAAATAAAAATAAATTAAAAGAATTACACGTACATACATATATGAACGTTATCATGACTTTATATGTGTACGAACGATTGTATAATTCGTTATGATGCACATAGTCCAAAAAAAAAAAAAGAAACTAGAAGAAAAAATTAAAGTAAAATGATTATCCGTCAAAAAATTTACGAATACCATTAGTCATTACATGCATAATATCCGTAAAGTCCATTAAGCGGTCATTGAAACTGTATAATTCATAGATATATGAGATCATTTTTATGCTTATATGTACCTACTTACATACCACAAATCGAATAGATATCAAAAGTTCAATATTTATTGAAAATGTTTGAAAAGATAAAAAATAACACGAAAATTTTACAAACATCATTAATTTAAGAAAAAAAAATAATAATTTTCTTAAAAGTTCAATTATAATGAATACAAACATAAAACGTTAAGAAAATTTTTAAAATTACTACAAAATTTACAAAAAAAAAAAAAAAAAAATTATACGTAAAATATAAAACCAAACTAAAGCATCGATATGTTATTTGATTAATTTTATTTACTTTCTATTCCATAGAAATCTTGATTTAAATCATTTTATGAAATTGAATTTTAAAGAAATAAACGTGAATTATTAATAAATCCTTTCAAAAGCAGATTTTACCTATATTTTTGCTTATATTTACATACGTATGCATTCACATACATATTATCTATTTTAATGCAATGTGAATAATTTGTTTGAAATATCAAATTTCTCTATCATTTAAATTTTTTTTTGCAAAGAAAATCAATTCAAAATATCAGAAAAATCAGATATTATTTTCTTGATTTACCACGAAACAAGATTTATTGAAGCCATATGAGATACAAATGTTGGTATACTATGTATTGTATACATTGCAGATAAATACATATATGAATGTATGTAATTGCATTCGTACATATGTGTATAATAGTTTACGTCATTTACATATTTAAATAATTAAAATAAAATAAAAAATATATAATGTTTTTTTTATCCTCAATCTAGATTTGTTACCCTTCAGTTACTATCAATTGAACCGCACGCTGTATGACATATCCATCAATAAACGCCTTTTATTAATGTTATATACAATTCGCTCATAATACACATTAAATACGTTCAAGCATAGCATGTTTTGTATAATATTACATAAAGTAATTGAAATAAAGGTAAAGGGTATAAAGGTATAACGTCTACGTTTAATGCATATGTTTGTTTGTACATTAACTACAATATTCATCATTTCTGCATGATAGTTTTCAACTTTTCCAGGTAATAAGCAATAATGATATGCTTATGTGTACAATAGTGGTATACATGTATGTCTTTAATGGTATCTAGAGATTACAATTGCAATATGCATGTTTTTTATTTTTTGTCTGAACAAATCGAATATTTGCATCAGTTTGCATCCTTCTTTTCTTCTTCGTGGGTAGATTACTGCTAGCCAAAGCAACCAATTTGAATTGTAATAAAATGTAAGTCATATATAGATTTGTTCAGCATGAATTCCACACTTAGGCGCGTGCAAAAGACATGTCTGATTGTATGTATATACATAAGTATATTACTGAGTAGATTCATGCATACATTTATACATATACGTATATGCATTACATAGATTAAAAAGAAGCCCACACGAATTGGGATAAAACACGTCTACTCACTACCATTCATTAAAATCAGACAAAATAGGCACTTTGATTAATACGAAATATTACTACGTTAAAGTAAATTTATTCTGTTCATAATCAACTTCATTGCAATCATCTTCCCGTTTTCGTCACTTTGTACTTTACATATTTTCTTGTTCTTTTCTTAAAATTTTTACTATTTACTTTTATTTTATTTGTAGTTATTGCTTTTCATATAAATCTTTTCAAATTAAATATTCCTATATACCTACTATATGTACATACCTACATGTATTATTGAAGTAATAAGGCTGAAAACAAGTCCTCATCCTCATTTGAAAATAAATCGTGATTACAAAGTGTGCCATCATTCCAATAATAGTAACTAAAACTATAAATAAAAAGTAGTAGCAACAATTTAACATCATCATCATCATCGTCATCATCATCATCATCATCATCATCATCATTATCATCATCAACAGACAACAAGTATCCACACTTTTAAATTCATTTAGTATACATAACATATGTATCTGCTTTCCTACTACATACTTACAATTTATTTACCTATGATAAATAAAGGAGTCGCAAAAATTCACCTTTTTTATGTTGCAAAAAACAAAAAAAAAACAAATTTTTATAATAATAAAAATGAAAAAAATTTTACCTATGTATCTATATGAACTGTGTATTCAAAGGAAATGCAACTAGTAAACTTGTATACATAATTCAAGAATTAAAATAAATAGTGCAGAATGTTAATTTGAATTGAATAGAAAATTCAACGACCAGTAATTATCTCATGTAATCATTTTTCCCTTTGTAACACAGGTACATCCATCTATGTATGTGCATACGTACATAAATGCAGAATACTTAATTTTTTATATTTTAATTTTTTTTTTCTACTCATTTTCATTATAATATGCCTACCTTGTTTCCTACATATCCAGATAATTTTAATACCTGCTTCATTTATTAATATATGTACATATGTTAATACTTATAAATTATTATTTTACATGTATGTACATATTATGTACTTCATATATGAATGTATAATTGAACAACTAGAACATCATGGTGTATAATGAATACACTGAACTGCAATAAATATAAAATATATTAAAATTAAAACAGTATCTAAAAGTACTTAATGCATAGACATTAGAATTTTTCTAATTATAGGTATTTTATTCTTTCAATCAAAACATACAGATTTAATGTTACATGTGTATGTACTTGAAATATTTGTGTTATAAAAAAATTAAATGAGAAATACTTTGTTCAAATGAGCATAATTGCATACATTCAGAATGATTCGATGATGTGTGTCATATCTTCAACATCATATGTATGTTTAACTTTTTTTAAGTTTCATGTAACCTTAATTTTTTTTCTCAATCAAATATACATATTATAAACATTTTTTTTAAATAATAGCCAAATATAATCAAAAGAACTTAAATAGTTCCGTAAAAGACCTATAATTCGTTTTTAAAACATAGTCACTACACCCTCTTACATTCAGTTTAAATAAATTGATGTCTTACTCTCATCTTCTGATTGCGAATTTTCTGTATTTTGCAAACGAAAACAACAACAATCACATAAATAATGAACATAAATGATACAATATTTTTGTTCTGCATAAGAATTTACCTTTGAATGTATGTATGTACATGACTAGGCTAAAAAATTAGCTGTATCATGCTGTCTGTATACGCAATATTAAATGTATCATCAAATGAATAAAAAGTATAAAGTTATCTGTCCACTAATTATATGCAGTTAGGGTAGTTTTGGAAACTATGAGTACTTAAAGTAGCACCATTTTGCAATCTACAAAAGTTGGTGTTATCACGAAAGGATAATGTTGAACATACAAACAAATTCTATTCAATTATTTTATCAATATAAGTAAATAAAAATGTTAGAACAACCACTTAAGACAGACTTCAACGTTTTAAACAAACTGTAAGCGTAACACATATCCTATGAATGACAAATTATTAAGTTTAAATTAATTGAATTTGAAAAAATATCTAGAGATTGAATTTCAGAAGAACAGATTTTTTCGCCAACCATACTGGATTAATAAATTATTAAAAGTTAATAAACAAATTAAAAAATACGTACATCATCAAGTGGCAAAATACATGGTTAAAACCCCTTGCAGTGGATGAATTTATCTGGTCAACTTATTTAAGGGAAACGCTGATGTATTTCAACTACCGTCGGAGAATCGCTCGTTCCTTTATAACACGACTCTTTGCTTTTCCTCTTAAAATTTGAATCTTTAAATTTTGCCGAGTGCTACTCACGAATATGAGATATCGCGAGACACTTTACTCGGTATGACCACTCGATTACTGCAAGGTAACGAACCACGTACACAACGTGTGTTTGTTTCTACTTATGTTTTCATTATAAACTCAACGTAAAGAAAAAAATTTCTGCGAATTATATTGAATATAAATTTCTAGTATATTTATTTTTTTAAAAAATGTATAAATCTAAAAATAAATTTCTATAATATTCAAGTTTTTAAGTTAATTAAATGAAAGCGTTTTTTTGATACAACGTGTATATAAATTGTCACAATTTATACACATTAATATAAATTTGAAGAGCCATATATGATGAGATGCATGCATGCAATTTTTAGTTTCATCTACAATGGTATTCGATTTTGTTTTTTATAAAATCCAATTTTTCTTAGCCATAATTATTATTTTTTTTAATATAAATTTTTTGTTTATACGATATCATTATCGTTATTAAATTCTTATTTTATTTTAAACGGAAAGGACGCAAAGTTTGGGTTTTCTCAACAAAACTTTAGGAAATTGATAATTTTTTTACTGAGGTATCATTGCTGATTTTGTAGTCATATCTCAAATTAACGATTTTAATTTCTTATAAGGCGTTATAAAATAGAAATCATTCTTTCAAATTTATAAGATGCGTTAAATCATGAAAACTAAAAAAAAAACACTTCAAAATTCAGAAATAATGAAGCTACGATGAAAATTATTTCCTTTTTCTATGATCACTTTATACATGTACACATACATACATATGTACATATGTAGCATATCGTTAAATAAAACTGTTTTTCTGTGACTTACATGAATATATGTATGTATGTAAGTAATAAAAACTAAAATTAAAAACAAAAATAATACCAGTAGTACATACATACATATGTACATACATGTAAGTAGCTTATTAGCAATACATAGGTATATATGTATGCAACAATATTTAAATAAATGATATTTTAAAAAGGATTATATGGTTACATAGTTTTCATGTTATCACATTTTTCACGGTTGACCAAATATATCGTTATACTTGGCTAAATTTACATCAGTTAATTTCTGTTTCTTTCTTTTTTTTTTACTTTTGTTTTTTCTACATTAAAACTCATTCACACGTACATAACGTTTGTATGTATGAATGTGCATAAAATACACAATTTTTAAAACAATAGCATTTATGCAATTTACAACATTGAAAAAAAAAGACGAAATAAAGAAAATTAAATGAAAGAAACTTGGAAAGATGAAAATCCATGAAAATGTATGTACATATGTATATGATTACAGTCATAAACATTGTACAATTCAGTTCATATATTTCAATGTATACAAATGTAGTATATGAGAGTACAATGCTATAATATATAAGGCAAAAAAAAAGCGCAAAAATCATACATACTATATAAATAATAAATTTTAATATAATAAAATATGTAAATGTTTCTTTTCATATAAGTATACGAGTAAGTAAAATAAAAATTATTTCATATATTGCAACTTAAAACGTTATACATTCAGGTATATTATTTTGTTTGTAATTATAACAAATCGATGTAAGAATACATGTACAATTTTGTAACATATTTTTAAAGTAAAAAAGTAAAAATAAAAAATTTTTTCTACCATGTATTTAAATTTATGTTTTATTTTTTTATTACAATATAAAAAACATATAAAATTAAAAATGAGGACATTTTCATATGACAAGTTTAAAAATAAAAGCAAAAACACTAAAAATGGGTGACACAGTGTATTCAGTACATCGTGCCAAATACAAAAATTTTAATGTATTCATATTGTATATATACAAACAAATAATGTATATGTATGATATATTATTGACTAACATACATTTGTGCATGTTTTACTATGATTACAATTTAAAAGAAATGTACCATTTTTACAAATTTACGTTTTCATACACCGATTACACTCCAATATAAACATATATCACTAATGTACAGAGTGTCTCAAAATAAAGGTTACAAAATATATTTTTTGTTTATATTTCAGATTTCAGACTACATATTACAAACAAAAATTGTTTTTATCTCCCTTCCTAAAATTTACTTCTTCTAAGATATATGGAATTGGAAATTTTAAGATACGTAAGATACATGCGGTCTTATTTTATTGGATGGTATCTTCTGAACACTCTTATGTAAATATTCATGTTTATTAAAAGTAAGAGATGAAGATGAGACTCAGGCTTTTATCAAAATGTAACTCATTAGAGTCGGACAGTGTGATCCAAAAATCAATCACATTTTTGCATTAAAAACTCCAATTTGAATTAATTTCCATAAACAATAACTTGTTGGTAAAACCCAATTCTTAGCTTTAATGTATATGCAGAAAAAATAAATTTGTATTGTACATTTTTGTTAGGAATAGTCCGAACTATGGCCAAAAACGTATTTAATGTACTTTATTCTGGGATACCCTAACCTACATACATACATATTTATATATAAGTGCATTAATGTATTGTACATCTACAATTTTAAATACACATGAATTTATGTAATTGAAATTATATTTTATTATTTTTTTGTTACCGTTTAGTTTCAAGTTCTTATTCTAATTCGGGAAAATAATTTTTTTTCGAATTTTCCTCATTTTAAAAAATGCATTTTTCCATCTTTCAGTTATCTATTTATTATACTTTACATTTTATAAATTTTCTAGTTGTCTTATGTGCAGCAAACTAAACATAAAAAAAAATGTATTGTTTTGTTATAATTTGTATACTAACTAACTAGTATTTAGTTGACTCCTAATATGACTTTAAAAATTCCGGATACACATGTTATGTATGTACAAGAATTTTTTTTTTTTTTTTTCATTTTAAACATATTAGTACTTATATGTAAAATTTTTCTTTTGTCCAAGAAATTTTTCATAATAATTTCTGTTCTGAATAAATAAAAACAACATAATTTAAATATGTTCATATAAAAAATATTTTTAAAAAAATTTAAATAAACAAATGATTTTATATTTTTCATGTAAACATACAAAAGAAATTCTATATATTAAAAGATATTATTTGAAATAATATATTTAATGTACATCCGTTATTTGTTTACTTTTCTTCTATTGCATTTTGTAAATGAGATTTCACGTAGATATGTACATATGTGCATATGCATAACAGTTTAGTTATAATAAGATTATAAGCTATAATTATTTTTGCTAATGTTGTAAAAAAATTCTTTTCAAATGGAATAAATATAATAAAGTAATTAACTGTTTTAGAATTGATAACAATCTTAAAAGTATTGAAATCAAGGGTTTATGCGAGAAATGCGGTTAAAGTGTTAAATTGCTAAATTATTCAATATATTGGTAAAGTATACTGAAACCTAATTACCGCGAATATACTAAATAAGGCTAAATTAATATAGAAAAGTGTATAATGTTGTATAGAAATTGGAGAAACGTTGCAACGATCGTGTACGGTATGGAGATCTTTGTTACAGGAGGCTCAGGTCCGATTTGTACCGTAAAAAACATTTGTATTTTGGCTATCGAAGAAGAAGAGCGTGCGTAAAACTCAACTTAGAATCATATAAGCATTCACTTTGAATTCAATAAACATAATTTTGGTATTATTTTCAAAATTTCAAATTATATTATGTATAAATGTTTTTAAAAAATTTGAAATTTCAAAATTTAAAAAATGATAACTGTCAAGAATTTAATATTTCGCGTAGCTAAAGAACGGACAAATTCGTTATTGAATGGAACTGAAAGTATAATTATAAGCATTTTAAAGCTTTAACATGCATTTCGCACAAAACCTAAATATTGACTACTGTTCAGGAAAATCATTTGCATTAATTTAAAGAATTTTTTAATTTCATAAATTAGAAGATAAAATAAACAATGAATATTTTTATATGTCATGTTTTATGATATAATTATATTTTATTAAATTTTTGTTTTCTTTTTTGTATTGCATACGTACTCAATAAAAAATCCTAATTAATATTAAATTACAATAAAATTTGAAAATTAATACCTGTTATGCAATACAAAATTGAATCAATAAAAAAAAAAATTAAATTAAAAAGTTTCTTTAAAAAACAAATATAAACTCATTTTAACGAATTAATTAGTTTTAAAGGTTCTATGTATATACATATGTACATACATACACATAATATGTGTTTTATTTGCACATATGAACTTTAAAAAAAAAAAAAAATAAAAATAAACGCAAGTCATAAATTATTTATTTTAAATAAAAATTTACATTTTGAAATGTGTTATCATTTTTAAAAAATAAAATATTCATTCAATAATTGGAAATAATAGTAATTCAATTTAAATTTAAAAAAAAAAGAAGAGAACTGATAGTTTGTTTACAACTAAACATGCAGGCATATGTGAGTACATATACATACATACATGTTGGTATATTTTGTTTGACTAATAACAATTAGATATTTGCTTATACACACCTGTACAGGGTACTTCAGAATAATTTTCACTTATTCTATTTTTCTAACACAATATAAGAGAAAGATTGTCCTAAATAAAACATCATGAACTGTACATATGTCCAGAAATCTTCAAACAAATGATGGTTTTTAAGGGGAGGTCCAGATTCTAGAAGGATGCTTTACTTGAAACAGTATGAACTTTCAGAAAATAGACTCTGGCTCAGCAATATTTGGTCACCTTGTATATCAGTTGAAAAAAATTATTTGCAAATTTCATACGTACTCGTATAACGTGCATATACAAAATTTTGTATTATTATTTTCAGTTATCATACTCGTATATGCAATGATTCGTTGTATTATAAAATCAATAAAAAATTTCAATTACAATTTTTCATGCACATCATTGACACTTTTTTAATATAAAAATTATATCTAATTAAAATTGTTTAAATAAATTTATGATGTCATATGCAAAATTTAAAATTAAAATGAACAAATAAAATTTTGTATAAAATGTATAACGCATGTACACATGTGAGTGTCTACTAAACGTAAATGCATACAAAGCTACTGATAGCTCTAATGGTTATGGTGGTAAAATGACAAAATAAAAAACGAAAAATTCAGTATGCATTATAAATTAATAAATAATAATAATCGGGTGTAATATAACTAATTTATAAAATTATTATTATTTAATAAACATTAATTAAACTGGGTTAATTTATTTACAGTTAAATGAATTATTGATTAAATTTATGTAATACAGATGTATGTATAAAGTCATGTGTATGTACATATAGGTATGTATATAAAGTTTATATACTACAACATTTGTTCTAATTTTAACCGCAAATTTGCATAAATACTAACGTAATCTGAATGCGTGCTTTCACATCAATTTTTTTCTTTTATGTATGTACATATTAAATTACTAATAAATATAATTTTAATTTTATAAAATAATCCTGCGAATATCAAATTCAATGTTTATTTTTTTATGATGATATTTAATATACAATTCATGAATATTCATTTAAAAATTTTTATTTTAAAACATACATATGCATGTATGCATGTTTTATAAATTTATGATATCACGTGATATATAAAAATAAACAAATAAAAATTAAAAAATTTAAACAGAAACATTTTGAATCTAGTATAAATATTATTAAATTTATGTTATTTTATTTAAATGAGAAAAATAATTATAAATTAATTTAAAAGTATATCCTATATACTATCCATTAATTATTGCAATTAAGACCTCATGGAAACGACTTGAAGTACATAGCACCATTTTACATCATTGTGTATAATTAAAAAATTCATCTCATATTGTATGAAAACTTTTGGGGATTGTGGTAATATTCCTCGTTAAACATTCTAATTAAAAATTAGACATAAAACATAGAAAAGTCATAAGTATATATACTCCCATAAAACCTCAACCGCATACAATTAGTGAACAGACTATGATTATCAATTTTAATTTTTTTAAAATATTTTTAATTAAAACTCACTACAAATAGATATATGATTTATGAAGACAATGAAATTAGATGTAATTACTTTGTATTACATAACTTTTTTTTTAAATCTGATGTTTCTTCTTCTAAACATAAAAGATAAAATTTACATTAAATGTATGAACGTAATTAAATCTAAATCATACATGAATCCATTTATTATAATTAATAATGAAACCCATATACTCGTATGTATATTCATGTGTTTATACTGTTAACAAACTAGTATTTGCAAATCTGTTATAATGCTTATAATTTTCTTAAAGCTTTTAATATAATTAACACCCTTAACCGCACATGTACTTATTTCAATTGCAAATAATTTCAAAATTTTAATGTACATACATATGTAATATTTAATACCTGATTGAAGACGTGATGTTGCATTTCAAATATTATATTTTGCATACAATTATATATTACACATAAGTTAAATAAAATTATAATATACGTGTACATACATAGATTGTTCATACATTCGAGTATGTGCATAATGAACGCATATTAATATACATTTAAATACCAGGACATAAACTTCATTTATGTGTATTTAGAAATGCACATGAATATGTCATTTTATTACCCGTATGTATTTATTTACATATTTATTTAAAAGACGTTGTGGTATTTTCCCTCATTACAAATTATTACAATTTTCCTCATATAATTTGTACGTACTTAGACATTCAGGCTTAATTCTGAGTGATGTTCATAAAATAAATATGTGAAACAAGTATGCATAAAATATGACGTAATCTTTAAAACTAAATAAATAAGACATATAAATATGTTTGAAAATCAAACACAAATAATAATGTATGTAAATGTAAAGATTGAATTTTCCACAAAAATTTTCTAACGATTTGTAAGAATTTTTTCATGCCTTTTTGAACTACACCAAATCATTGAGGTAATAAAATTTATCAACAAATAGTTATTTTGTAGGTAAGCTAACATGTTTATTTCAAAGATAATTGGTATTTTAATAAATAAAATAGTTTATGTTATAATGTTTTATTCATTCGCTATTATTTAAAATTAAAAATCACAAAACACACTTTTCTTATAGTTCAAATTATTTTCTTCGAAAAATCGTTACTTATTCACCTTCCCTCTTCTAGAGCAAAATTTTTCCGATTTTTGTGAAATTTTCAAGATTTGAAGATACTGATGGAAAACAACTATTAGGTATATAATTTTCGGCACAAAAGCTATACATTGTAGACCAAAAACCATCATACTATGTGTAAGAAAAACATTTTTGAAAATTTATGTACTTCATTGATTTTCATTCGAATTTAATCAAAACGCCTAAAGTTGCAAAAGGTCTAACTCTCAGCTTTAATTCTTATATAAACCTATAAATTGAATATACTAGATAATTCAAAAGATATTTTCCAATACTCGTATATGTATAACGATATGTACCTCACGTATCTCCGAAAATGTTCATTTGTGTGTATCACTGATGGCATGGATTCTAGAGGATTCAAGATAACATAGTACGCAACGATATTCTGTTAGAAACATTCTTAGACCTTTTATAACTTTTATTCTTAAACACCCTGTATAAGTACATATCTCTCATTTATTTTATTCATAATTTCAATAATTCTACATAACAATGATAAACAATTTAATATAGAGTATTTCCACTTGATATGATAACAATATCGTCAGCATGACAAAATACTATAACCGGCTATAAATTAGACTTTAGAACCTATTTACATATTTATACGTAGATGGGTGTACTTAGAAAATAAAATGTTTATATTGTTAGTAATTTTTTGTATTACTTTAAAAGCTTAAAAAATCACAAAAAAATTTATTTATAAAAACAAATAAAAATAAAAAGTTTAACATTGAAAATAACAAAGCAATGTCTCATCTGTATATCATACATCATCATCATTAGGGTGATTTTATTATGTATTTTGTCATAATCATAATTTTAACCGCTGTGACCCATAAAATGTAATGAGCAAAACTACTCATATTTTAGTTATATTTGATTTACAAGTACTAGTATAGTAAACAATTTTGTATACTGTATTACCAAGTTAATACTGTGCACAATATTTTATTTGCAATAATTTTTATTGTAACCGCAAATAGTGTAAATACACGTATTTATGTGTATAAATAAATATTTCTAATATTTAAATATACATATTTCATTAATAAGTGAAACCATAGGTTTTATATATTTATCGCTTTTATTAATTAACTATTTGAATGAAATATTGGCTCAATTCAAAGTGTTTATTTCATGCATCTTTTTTTGTTATCGGAAACCTTTATTAGAAAATAAATTTATATGTATATGTACAAATAAATCATTGGGTTTTGTGTTATCAGAAATTTTTCATAATCATCGAATTACATCTTACACACGTACATATATATACTAACTACGTATCACAAAATTTTTTTATTTATCATCATATTAAAAACCTTATCAATTTGAAAATTTCATGTGTTATTTTAAACACAACATATTATTACTCATACAAAAATTATAAATAATCTTTTTGATCATAAGAATGAAAGTGTTTTAATTATTTTTATTTTTTCTCTTTGTGTTTTTTTTTTAAATTTTAAATTATTTTCATGAAGAGAAAGGGGAAAAATAAAATCGATAATAATAATAAATAATTAAATATAAAATTTATGTTGATATTTTTTAAAATTTGGCCTCAATCACCCCAAAACATTAAGCATATATGTACGTACATCGTATGTATCATTGTACATATGTCCGTTACGAGATGCGTAAATTCAAAATTTATACACAAAATAGTTTTCAATAATTTCTAGACGAAACATGTAATTTTTATTAAAATTTTAAAATAAATTAATATCAAATCGATTTTGAATTGTAAATATAAATCATTATTGTATATTATTTAAATTGTACTTTTATGTGTTATTTGTGTACTGTGTGATTATATGCATACGAGTATAGTGAAGTGATTGATCTCAAAATTTATCAAAAATGTTTAAAATTGAATGGGCGCCTGTATTTTCTGTACCATTAGAAAGACGGTTACAAACTTTAGCTGTTCTTATTATTCTATCGACACTATTATTTGGTCCATTTTTATTTACATCAATTTTTATTTATTATTTGGTAAGTTATTATTTTATGAAATTTTAAAAAAAAAGGATCAATTTAAAAAAAAAAATCAAAATAAAAATAAATTTATGATTTGAATTTACCATCTGAAAGCATTTTATCTACTTGTATTTTAAATCAAATACGTTATTTTATTCTGTAACTTAAATAGAAAATTTAAAAAAAATAATTACATTCATGGATAAATTTTTTATAAAAAAGCTAAAAAAATAAATACAATCATATATTTTATAATAATATATTTAAAATAAAATTTATTAATTTTAAACTTTAACAAAAAATAAAATCTTGAAAAGGAAAGTAAACATTTTATGTTTTATGTTATCATTCATTTATTTTATACTGATATAATTTTGCACTAATTGCAATAAAATCATTATAAATTATACAGTGAAACCTCTCTAAACAGACATCTCTTTTATTCAGAACTGATGATTTTTTTCACAATTTCATCAAAAATCTTACAAAATATTTGTGTACAGATATAACTACATATTCTCTATTTGTAAGATGTTTTTCGTGAAAATAAAGAATTATCACGTTTAATTTTCTTCTACCTCTGACGGTCAGACACTTTCCATTACCGGACAAAAATCTTAGAACCGTGAGTGTAAGTTTATGAGTGGTTTCACTGTACTTTTAAATAATGTACATTTTCAAACATTTATCAATTTTATAATAAAATAAAAGATATTGTACGAAAACATTTGTGAAAGTCCACATATATGTTTTATATGTTTTATGTATGCGTATATTTTACACCCCTTTGTTTATTATTTTATTTATACAAAACAAAACAACAATAAACATTATTATCTTAAATTTTTTTTTTTTTATTTTCAGCTTTTTGGCAGTTTATTTACGAGAATAATATGTACATTATATTTAATGTTTATTGTATCTGATGCTGATACGGGAAATAATGGCGGAAGAGGTTCTGGGTATGATTTTCAATTTTTACAATTAAAATTAAAAAAAAAAAAAAATTCTGTATTCAAATTTTTTACTCTTTTATTAATTTTATTTAGATATAAATTTTTAAGAAAAAATTTAATTTGGAAATATGCATCCGATTATTTTCCAGTTAATTTAGTTAAAACATCTGATTTAACACCAGATCGAAATTATTTGTTTGCAACTTTTCCCCATGGAGTAGGAAGGTTAGTTTTTCTTTCTTTTTTAAAAGAAATTCCACGATTAGAATTTTTTTTTTTTTTAATTTTTATTTTTTTGTAGTTGTGGAGTATTTTGTAATTTTGTTTCACAATGTTCGAAATTTTCGGAATATTATCCTGGTATTCGAACAAAGGTAACAACATTAAATATTAATTTTCATACACCAGTAATTCGAGAATTAATATTTGGTTATGGTATGGCAGTTGCATCTGAAAATTGTCTAAAGAAATTATTAACAGCACCAAATGATTCATTACATCCTTATAACGGTGATGGTTATACATCAAATGCTGCCGTATTAATTGTGGGTGGAGCACATGAAGCATTATATGCAAGACCAAATAATTATCAATTAAAATTAAAAGATAGAAAAGGATTTATACGAATAGCTATGACGACAGGGTAAAAATAAAATTTTCTTTTTAAATGAAATTCATTCATCTTATATTTCTCATTTTTGTTTGTTTTGTACAGAAGTCCTTTAGTTCCAGTATTCTCTTTTGGTGAAGTTAATATTTATGATCAAATACCAAATCCACCAGGTTCATGGTTACGACGTTTTCAAGAATATGTTAAAAATAAAGTTGGTGTAAGTCCAATATTGATAAATGGACGTGGTATCTTTCAATATACTTTTGGTTTACTGCCTAAACGTGAACCAATTACAACTGTAGGTAAGTGTTGTTACAATGTAATACGGAATTATTACATTTTATCATAATAAGGAACTTTTATTTTATTTACAATTATTTGTATTTTACCTTTTTTCGTTTTTATATATGTATGCAGTTGGAGCACCAATTGAAGTTATTAAAAATGAAAATCCAACTCCAGAGGATGTTGAAAAACTTCACCAGAAATTTGTTGACTCATTAATTGATCTTTTTGAAAGTCACAAAGAAAAATATATTGCCGACAGCGAAAATACACATTTAATTATAGAATAAAATTATAAACATGAGCAAAAGAAAGTTGAATAAATAATTTTTTAATGTGTATTTTTGTTATTAAAATATTCACATTGCTTGTAAGTTGTATTTTCATTAATGGTGCCAATTTCTTCTTCAGGTTTTTATATTCCTTGCACCTATATGTGTATTTTTACTTATAGTCTAAGATTGTTAATAAGAAAGATAAATTTCGAAAATTACTACGAACTTCTATTTAAAAACAAAAAATTTAAATAATTTGACTGTAAAATTGTGGCAACTACTAAATAAAAGCCCACATTTCTTTATCACACGATTTTCATGATTTTCACGCGATTTTCATATGGCTTTACAGGTGGAAGCAATTTTCATTGATTTGTGTTTCGACAGTTCAACTACAGCATACATACGTTTATGCATTTAAGGAAAATTTATTAAAACGGTGGAGACAATCTCTTAGAATATCCTTCATTTGTTTTTGTTGTTTTTTTTTTTTTCTGATTATTTATGTCTTTATTTTTTTCAAACCCAATATATAAACAATTTTCTTAGAAAATAAAGTTATTGTCCTTAAATGACCTTGTATCCCACGACCTTTTTATTTTATTCCCATATCTAATCAATATTATTGCAAATACAACGTATTGTTTATTTGAAAATATATAGCGTATGTACGAGAGTTAGAGTATGGACAAAGAAAAATGTTACGACAAGTGACAGATTAGATCCTTAATCCATTGACTATAATATAGTCATTTGATATCCAATAAAGTATTATGTGTGGTATTACTTAGCATTACATCAAATTTGTTAGTCATGTACAAATATATGTACACATATATATACACATGATACATTATTTTGAATGAACTTAACAACAAATAAAATTTCTAATAAAACATATTAAATAAAGTCATGTATTTACGTAAAATGATTGTGTAAGGGAAATTAAAGTCTAAAAATTTTTACGCCTAACGTAATTAATTTTTCTGTGATCTAGAATACACATTCATAATCCAAATATCTTTTTCCATGATAAAATAAATTTTACAAGGTGTGTAATTCCGAAATATCTGATTCATCTAAGTGCTATCAAAATGTTTATTTCAAAAAAATTTTAAGAAGTAATTAGAGCTATTCTGATCGTAGTTAGCAAATTTCGTAATTCTGTTAACTTTCATACAAAATTTACGAATAGTCAAAATTTTGTATGAATGTTAACAGTATTTCAACTTAGCGAAATCTGCTAACTGCGATCAGAATAGCTCTAAATATTGATATTATGATGCAATAAATTATTATTTCAAATTATTTAAATTTACCCATCTATGTGTATTACAACAATTCAAATTAACAGATGATGACGATGACACTATTTTCTCACTTATGTATATCAATTTCTTTTGTTTAAAATCTGATATGATTGGTAGATTCAGAATTTTCATTGTTTACATCGTAATGACCCACCTTATAAACTCGTTGTATCATGTATCTTTATATTAAAAACAAAACAAAAAATGCAAGAAAAAAAAACGAAGAAAAGGAGTTTAAGTAAATGGAAAGCAAAAAGATAAAAGTCTTAAAAGATATATTTTTACTTTATGTTATACACATACTCATTACATTAATAGTACAAAAACGTATAGTCAATTAAATTAACAAAATATATAAAAAAGAAACATGTACATGTTTATTGTATTACAAATCCTTGGTATACGAGTACATATTTTAGTTTACGTTTTATTTTTACTTTATGATGTTTGATCCTTTTCTCCTGTTTTTTTGATCTTTTTTTTCCATTCCTTTTTTTTTTAAATATATTTTCTGTCAATATGTTTACATAGACAAATAAAAATTATGCAGATTGATTACGAAACAGGACTAAAAAAAACATTTCTAAGCATTTCGTTTTTTCATATACCTAAACACACTATTAAGGTATAGGAATGCTTAGTAATACACAAATTATTCACAATACATCCATACGTGGGATGTAGTACATTAAAAGAACAGCATCTACAATGTACATTTAAATGAGATATATTTCCAATTCAAATTTATCTTACTTTACATTTATTTACAAATTTTATTCAAAAACAACAACAATAACAACAAGAATGAAAAGAAAAATTTTCACTTTCTTCCCCTTTAGGTTTTGATTTTATGGAATTTTTTTATTCAAAATTTTTTTATGTTCTTCAAATTTATACGTTATTACATTATTTTGTCCATTTTTATTTTCTAGGTAAAAATGTGAAGAAAAAACAAAACTAAAGAAAATATTAAAAATTTTCAAATTTGTATTCAGAATAATGAAAAATGTAATCTTTTTCGTATATACATTATTCTATGCAGTGGCGGAACAACAAATTAATGAGTCTCCTGCAAAATGAATTTTTTTGTCTGTAACCATCAAATAAACTTCATTTATACAAAAAAATGCATTTCGGATCAATTACAATTTTCAGAGTTTTGTAAATCAAACCTTACGTGTTATTGTAGTTGAAATTAGTTTGATATTATAATAATGTACATATATATGTTTAATAAAATTTTTATGTATTGAGATAAGTTTAATTTTGTTCTTCGTAATGTTCATTCTCTATTTAGCTTGGGCCCCTTCGCTTTGTGGGGTTTTGTTACACAGCAGTTCCATCACTGATTCTATGGCTACGGTATTAAGCATATAATACAGTCTTTGTGTACATAAGTTATAATGTAATGAATGTATGCACAAAAAAAAAAAAAAAAACAACTTTCTATAAACCTGACATGAATCCTTTTTACGGTAGTGTAATGAAAAACACTTTGCATATCTGATGGATGTTATTTTTTCTTCTACTTATAGTCCTGTTTTTAAAGGGTAATATCACTTTCTAACTTTTTAGTTTGTCATTTATTTAGAAAATTGTACACACAACAGGTACATGCATACATACATACATATATCTCTCATACACATAAGTATATTCATTACTAAAGTTTCGAAAAAAAGGTTGCTGACCTTTATATTGTCGTATGTTTGTTTTATCATATTTTATAAGAAATAAAAAGAAAAATTAAATTGAATACACATTTTGCAAATTCAGGACATTTTTTCTTAGATACAATATATAGTGTATATGTATGTATGTAGTGTGTTCACATTATGTAAACATTTTTTTTTTTGTTTTTATTTAAAAAGTTTGAAAGCATACACATATGTAATTTACATTTTTATATAAAATAGATCTAAAAAGTAGATCTGAGTTAAGAAAGAAAGTTAGATTATCTAATTTGTAAAAAGTGTTTAGTTTCTAAAATTGTTTTACACGTTTACATGTACGTGAACCTTATACTCGTAATATAATCAAATAAATATGTATTGTATTGTAAAATTTATTTTCTTTGAATTTTTCAAATAAAAGAATTTCAAGAATACGATAAAACGCATCTAGATACATTAAATTTGTTTACATTAAATTCATTTACTAATTCCATATGTACTTGTATTTTTAGTGTCCTTTCACATACATCATTTTAAACTCTAAAGTCATCATAACTTTATTTATTTATATTATACATAACATTTTGTGTTAAAATTTTTCGAATGAAAATAACGAATATTTTAAGCTTTTCTGGCCGTAGTTATTAGATTTCGTTAACTTGACATTCTAATAACTTTCATACATACAAAATTTTGTCAATCCGCTAATTTTGTATGAAAGTTAATAGAATATCAAATTATAGCTAAATTTGCTAACTACGACCAAAATAAGACCTGGGTTATTATGTTGGTAATTGTATACACACTTCTAAAATTGAGAAGGAAAGAAAGGGGATTTGTGACTAAACTGTGGAGATAGAAACGATACTTTATCATATTATTTTACAGATCTCCTTAATTCAAGATTTGATCTTAAATTCTTAAATATGCCAAATCACTTGATTTCCGTTACAAATTATTTAAAAATATGTAAAACGTAAAATATTCAATTTGATTTGAATTGAATTTCCGCTTCTGATAATAACTATGTACATATTTCAAATTTGTCCTACCGTCATTAGATGTCACTAAAATTTTTCAAATTAAACATTACAAATGTTGGTGATAAGCTACAGCCTATAACTACAACTACAATCAGCTACAAAATTAAAACCTGAGAAAATTTTGACAGCAAACAGAGTATTGATTGCAATTACAGTACTGCGTACTGCATCCTATTGCTCTATTGGTCCACGTCCAGGTCCACTCGTGACTGGATTGGTAGCTTGTTGCGCTTCTTTGTTGTGTTTGTGATACAAAAACAGTTCGTCATTTCGTCAGGACTTTTACATCAGGACGTTTAAATATTTATTACAAGAAATTTATTTATTTGAGAAAAACGGACATTTCAACAATGGATTCATCAGCTATTGTAACCAAAATCACTCCTCGAAATCCTAAAGCACGTAAAGTAAAAAGAATTGTACGAGTTGGACCATGGTATAACAAGTAAGATAAAAATTATGTTAATTCAAATGATTAATGATTAATGGCTGCTTTTATATATGTATTTTAAAATTTCAGATCAGAATTTATCAAGGTATATGACTGGATATATGGAAAAAATTCAAATGAAGAAACAAAAGCTAAAGCTTGTAAACAAATGAAAATCTGGAAAATGAGACGTAGAGATTTAACACCAGCCGCTATTTTAAGTACAATAATAATGCTTGAAATGGAATTAAAAGATAATGCCAATATTACGTGCAATGATGGTTTGAAATTAATGTATTCAAGTTCATTAACACGTTTTCTTAATTACATGTCATCAACTGTACGCATAAAAAAATTCAAAACAATGTATGACATTGCATCAGAATTAGATTTATCATCATTTTTGGTAGATTTACGTCATATATGTGCACATGGACAAACATTACCAGATATTGATATACTTCGCGCCACAGCAAAATACTGTATTGAATGGTTAAAAGATTATTATTGGGATCATGAAATTAAATACATGAAAGATGTAAATACTGTAGATGTTCAAAGATTTGGATATAATGAATATGATGGAAAAATTAAAAGTTTCTTTTTAATTTATGATCTTATTACTGAAGCATTAATTCGTAATTGTTTAACTGTAGAAGATGCAAAAAATATATTGAATGATAAATACAGTATTCTAGAGCGTTTTTCACGTAAATTCAAACGTAACAATTTAAAAGAACTTCAAAGAATTTGTATTAGAAGTTTATCAAAACTTGTCCAACAAAAGGATATATTGCATGGTGGCTCAGAAATGTTTTTAGAAGCATTCATGAACATGAATTTCTTTTTCGCAAGTACAGGTAATGTAATCACTTATCATTAAATGGAAAATTAATTTAAAATGGTTTTTTTTTAGGTCGTATGGCTAAAAATAGACGTGGAGTTATTTTATTGCTTACAGTTCATCAACCATTATTTCAAGAATTAGCTGCACTTAATTTTATTGAAAATATCTTTTATAAAATCATGTCTGTTGCTTATGATGAATTCAAAACAGCTACTTTTAAAAGAAAAAGTGCCAGTTTTTGGGCATATCACATTATTAAAGGATATATCGCTTTCAATAAATTTAAACAAGTCTATTACTTCAAACTGGAAAAAGTAATCTAAATAATTCAATTTTTACACATTTTATTCATCTAATCTAATCCTGTTTTTTTACTACAGAATCCTAAATTAAAAACTCATTTGGCCACAATTAATAAGCATACACTTTCTAAATTGATACGAAAATGTTATCAAAAATTAAAAATTGATACAAAAACTACATTAATTTTTGGGGATACAGATCAAATGCCATGGTCAATACTTTTTACACGTAATTATATTAATAAAATCATTGATAAAGTCAATGAATATACAGCTGATGTAACCAAATTGTAAGGAATGCAATTTTTAATATAAATTGAATTGTTTAAAACAAAATAAATTTCTCTTTTAGATGTTTAGATTTGGTGCTTCCTCCTTTCAAACCAAAAGAAAAACTACTTTTAATAAAAACTATTGATGCATTTTTGGGACGTAATTTATCTTATGATGAAGAAATGGAAGAAGAGGGAAATGAAATAGAAGAGAATTCATATGATGAGAATAACATTTTTGTACGTATGCTTGTATTCAATGATGTTGAAATTAAAAATGTTGATGATGACGAAAATATGCCTGAGAAGATTGGTATTTGGAAACGTTTACCAAGTAAATTCATAAATTGTTTACTAAATTTCAAATAAAATTAGTAACATTTTAAATATTATGTCTCTTCTAGAAAATCGAGAATGGAGTAAATATCCTTTTGGACGACATGTCTAGAATGTCTAGAAATAATCTGAACATTTTAAATATTATGTCTCTTCTAGAAAATCAAGAATAGAGTAAATGTCCTCTTGGACGACATGTCTAGGAATAATCTGAACTATTATCATGTTTTAATAATAGCATTTAATCTTAAAGTGTTTTTAAATGTCAAATTGCATGCTATATATTTAATAAAATATTTAAAAATAAAAGGTAAAAAATCGAGTTTAATTTTTAGAATTTTTAAAAATCATTTTATTTACGTTTCATATTCTTTATACTTACTATAGACTATTTGTTCATGTTGCCTTGATTGTTTACCTTTTACAATTTAACGACCAATCTAAATAATAAAAGGATTTATTCAAAAATGGTTAAACCTAAAGTTAGAAGCAGAAAATCAAGAGCTATTTGGTCGTTCATTGCAATTCCTAGATATTTATTTGTTACATATTTACGAAAAATTATTTGGGATACAAATACTTCCTTGAGTATTTTAATTTCTGATCAAAAGAAAAACGGTTATTGTATATTTTATTTCTTTTTTTTTTTTTTTTCATTTTTTTAAATCTGTTTTATTATTATTATTATTTTCAATTTATGTATATTACAATTTGTCTACTACAAACATTAATATTTGTCCCTTTTTTTGTTTTATTTTCTCTTATGTATACTGAAATAGTAAAAATTATGATATATTTATGTACTTTTTCTTTATGTTTCTTTTTTTTTTTTGTTCTTGTTGTTGTTTTTCATGTTTCCTTTATTTTTGCTGTGCTTTTATTTTTCTCTTTTATATTTAATTTGCATTGGTTTGGTTTACTTTTTATTAACTTAAGCCTATTTTTTTTTTAATTTGTTTTTATTTATTTTTTTTTTATTTTAATACAAAACTCAAATAATATTGCGTTTTGTTTTGTTACGGATATCGAGTTGATTTGATACAAACCTTTGTTATATTTTCTATTTTCTCAACATACGTAAAATTAATGAAAATTACAAAACAGAAGATAAGTGTGTAATAAAAATTTAAGAAAAATAAAAGATTCATGCTTTTATTCGATTACTGTAACAAAGTAATAAAAGTAAACGATTCTCATTTTAATTTACGTACATACAGTGTTTAACAAAAAATAAAGTCAAGCAACATTTGTTCAATTTTTTTTTTTTTTTTCTTTAATATCCTTGAGCAAAATACTTTTACTTGATTTTTGCTCATAGCAAAAATAAAAAATAAATGTATACATTGTTCATGAAGGGAAAATGGTTTTCTTTATAATACTACATTTTAATTAGAAAAGAACAAAAATGCTTAAAGAACAAGGGATAAGAATTCTACCATATGTTTTACATATACTTTTAATACAATTGAATGGTTTATTAACTATTTATAATTGCACTTTCATTTTTATTTTTTCTACTATGTGATGTAATGCATGTATTCATGTATATAAAAAAGAACAGAGTACATTTTATTCTAAAAAGTTTGTTTTTTCTTCAATTTTTTTTTTCTGTATAAAATGGTCCCTATTTTAAATATTAATTAAAATATTTTTTTTTTTTTTTATGAAGTGAATTTGAAGTGGAAAAATGAGAAACGAAATGCTTGGTTTTATTTAGATTTTGCTTTTTTATCCATAAGCATTTACATTTAAGTATTTCAGAATTAACATGAATTTAATTATGTAACAATTGAATTCGATAAATTTGAGAAACGAATACCAAATTGTATAACATTTCAACTGCTAAAATAAAAATGAAATATTACAAATGTTGCATACATTTTATTTATTTATTTATGTTTTTCTTTTCTTTAAATTTTCATTTTTATTTTTGTCAACACTGTATTTTTGTTTTCCTACAGAACCAAATTATACTGAAGAAGCTGAAATAAAAATAATGTTCAGACGAATTAAAAGGAAAAATAAAATATGCAAAACAGAAAGTAAATACAGCCAAGAAATAAAATTTAGCAACATTTTTTTTTTTTGTTTCAGTTTTTCTTTTGGCAACTGACAATAACTGAAAGAACAATCTTTTTTAATTTTTTTTTTTTTTTTAAGAAGAAAAAAACATGTTTTATTGTAAATTTTTAAAAAATATTTAATAACAACTGAACCCCTTAAAAACAACAGTACTAAATACACGATAATATTTAAGGCGATTACATTTGCTGTCTGGAGTTATTTTATTTCATTTTTTTTTTGTATTTTTGTTTTTTTTTTTCTGTTTTTATTTTAATTTTAATCTTTTTATTTTTAATTTAAATTTATTTTTATTTATCTATCATATGTTTGGGAAAAAGAGAAAAAAATCTAATACATAATAATATTAATAATAATAATAAAAATAAAATTACATACATAATAATAATCTTATCTTTTCTTTTTTTTTTTTTTTTTGTTTTTCAATTATCAATTATGAATTATTTATTTAATTCTTTTTTCTGATTGATAAATGTTATACTTTTGTACACAATCATAAAAAATATCATAATTATACAATTAATTTAATTTAATTTAAAATTATATATTTATTTAAAAAAAAAATAAAATAAAATAAAATTTTTTTTTTGTCTTAAAACTGTGTATATATATCTCTTTTCGTTTTTATTTGTTTAATTAACATAATAGTTTTTTTTTTAATTTTATTTTCAATTAATCAATTAATTAAGGTGTATATATAATATATACTTTCACTTTTAAAAAAATTAATGCTTTTCTTCTATTTTTTTTTTTTTTTTTTTTTTTTTAAATATACATTTTATCTTTTTATATACTTGTTTTTAATTTATTTTTTTTAAATAAAATTAAAATGAAAAAGAAAAGGAAAAACAAATTAATAAAATAAATATATGATTTTTTGTTTTCTTAAATGTTTTTAAATAAAATAATTAAAATATTTTATTTTATTATTTAAATAAAAAATTTATCTAATGCACTTTTTATTTTACAATTAAAAAAAATTTCTTTTATTTGTTTACTTTTATTTCGTTTTTTATTTTATTATTATTATTTTTTTTTTGAGTTTTCACTCTTGTTTCTTTTGTTTGTATTTTTTTTTTTTTTTGTTTTTAATTGCTTTACTTTGCCGTTTTCTCATTGATTTGTCTGTTTTTAAATCTTTGAAAAATATTCTTGATATAAAAATTAAAAATCTGAGAATAAAAAAAAAAAAAAACGGGAATTTATTGTATACATACTTAATAAGGAAGAAAATAAAAATGGATTTTTTACCCGTTTAAAAATAAATCTGATCTGTATGTAATGACTAAAGCCACTAAAGCAAAACAAGAAAATAATTTTACATACATATATATCTTTAAAAAGCTTTTCATTTCCCTTCTCGTTTTTTTTTTTTTCAACTACAAAAAAATTATGACAAATATTTTACTAAACGGTTTTTGATGTCTTTGTACATTTTGAATCTTTTTTTTTTTTTTCTATCCTTTGATCTATTGTTTAAATTACAAGTCATACTATGTATTTTTTCCCATTTTTCATTTCAAGTATTTTTTTTTTTTATTTAAAATTATGTACTTTTCTTTTTGTTTAAAACCATTCTACGTTTAATATACATTTACATTATACCATTTCTCAAATATTTCTACTATACACTTGAAAAACAAAATTAAAAAAAAAAAAAACAAAAAGGAATTTTCTTTACTTATTTTAAAATTTTACGTTAAATTTAATTTTACGATTACATTTTGTGTTGTTTTTCATTTTACTAAAAGAAAAAAAAAAAAAACAAAAACACACTTACGTATATGTATTTGTTTATAGAAAAGAGTATATAATGTTTATGCGAAATTTTACAAAAAGCATAAAATATTCAAAATGGAAAAATTATTTTTCCTATTTTTCATTTGTATTTTATATTTTCTTTTCTTTTTTCTTTTTTTTTTTAATTAAAAACAAAAATTTTAAAATTTTATACGTTATTTGTGCATTTAAAAAAATTTTATGGTACATACATAATCTGTGATGCAACTTACAAGGGAAAGATAAAGAAATTCATCAAAATGAAATGTAATTTTGCTCTAAATTTGTTTTATTTATTTTTACATGAATAAAATTTAGTAAATATTTTTGATATATAAAATATTAAGAATTATGAAAAAATTAAAAAATAACAAAAAGAAAGGAAAAACTACAAGCGATCAAACATCACAGATAAAAATTAAAATTTGTTTTACATCAGCATTTATTGTAAATTTATAAAAATAAAATAAAATAAATAAATTCAGTATGTTAGCCTATAAAATTTTTACTTGTAATTTTTAATAAATTTGTTCAAAGCCAATATTAAAATACATACATTACATTTTACTACTAATATTTGTCATTTATAAAATTTTATGATGGGAAGGGGAGGAAAAATAAAATGTTAAAATGATGTAAGAACATTATTATATGCTTTAGTGGGTATGTATGTATATGTACTATATAATTTTTATGTACGCTAGTGATATAGGCCACACCATGCACTTTTCCCTTTCAATTTTCTTGTCTCTTAACGATAATTACAAAATAAAAGTTTAAATATACTATTGGAACGTATACAAATTTTCAAATTTGTCAATATTTTTAATTTACGAATATTTTCTCTTTTCTTTTTTTATAAGCGAAAAATTTAGAATTTTTATTTTTAAATGTAAGAAATAAAACAAAAAACGAATATAAGATGATAAAATATCTGTTGAAAATTTTATTTATTTATTTTTATTTAACTTTTTTCTTTTATCTTTAAGTTTTTTTTTTAATGTTTGTTTTTGTTGTTTTATAATTTTTTGTAATCAAAAGTGATCGATGGTGGTAGTCGTGTATGAATGATGAGGGTAAGACTGGGTGGTTCATGATAATATAATATTTGAAAAAAAAAAAAAAAATGTTCTCTTATATTGTAGGGGTAATATGTAAAAAATTTTTACGAATTTTTCTTTCATTTGTTGTTATCTTCGTGATATCTCAATGTATTCAATGTTTTTTTTTTTTATATAATATGTTATGTATGTATGTATTTATGCAATTTTTTAGAGTTTTCTTTTGTTTTTCAATTTTTTTTCTTGTTTTCAATTTTTTCAATTTGTTTTTCTTCTTTCATTCTTCAATAAATTTATAACTACTTTTTTGTTCCTAAATAATTTGTTACTTACAATTTAATTATGTATATAATTTCATCGTGTTTTTATTTTAATATTTTATTTAAACATATGTACAATTTTTATTTTTAAATTTTTATCGTCAAATATATAATTTTTCATTTTATTTTTCAGATGTGTGTGAGTAATGAATGACGAAGAATAATATCTATTATTCATCTATTTTTGTTTGATTTTCAATACTTGGAGAATTTATTTCTAAAATACATTTTAAAAATTTTTTTTTCCTTTTTCTTCTAATTTATTTTAAATCTTAATTTCATTAAATTTTGTGTGTATGCGTTAATATATCCTTTAAATACAAAATTGTTTCTTTTGGAAATTGTATGTAATAAAATCCTGCTTATTTATTTTTTGTTCTGTTCTTGTTGTTTTTTTTTCCCTATTTGGATTAATTTTTTTTTTTTTTCATCCATTTTTTGATTATAAATGAAACATTTTTTTCCTTTTTTTTTTCAATTATTTATTTATATTGTGTGTTATTTATTTTTAACTGTCCTACTTAAAACCTAATGAAACTTACACAAACAATTTTTCTTTTCTTTTCGTAATTTTTTTTTTTTGTAATTTTTTTTCTTTGAGATTTTTATGTATTTTTTCAAATTTTATTTTTTTATTTTCTTATTTTTACTATGCGAAAAAAAAAAAATTATATACGTTTTGTTGTTCAATTTTCTTATTTGTTTTCTTCCGTTTTTTATTTTTTTGCTTTTATTTATTTTCATTTTTATACTTAAATTATTAATTAGAATTTAGTATTAATTGAACTATTTTTTTTTATTGTGTGTCTATGTTTTGTTTCAATTTCATATTTATTTTTTAAATTTTTCTTTTTTTTTTTTAATTTTTCGTTTTTTATTTTTTCATTCACATTACACAATTAAATTTTCTAATAAAACTAATATTTGTTGTTTATTACTATGTTTTTTTTTTATTATTTTTTATTTATATTTTTTTTAAATGATTATACTGTTTACATTATACACAATAATAATAAATCAAACAATATACAATTTTATGAACGCAATTTTATTACTAAATACTTAATTATCTAAATGTTTTTATTTTGCTATATATATTTTTATTTTGTTTTTGTTTTATTTTTTAATTTACCTTACCTTATTTTTGTTTCGTTTTCTATGGTTGTAATTTTTTTATATGAATATTATGTTGTATATTTTTTTAATAATAATAATAATAATAATGTTAATATTAATAATATTTGTATGTACAGTTATTTTTTGTTTATTATTATTTTTGTTTTGATCTTTCATCTTACATATAATTTTATATATTTAATGTTAGATGTATGTGTATATATCAATATTCTACATATACATATGTAAGTGTGTGTATATATGTAATATATATAATAACATACTGAAATTGTAAAAAGATTTTCTACTATAATAATAATTTATTAATTACTAATTTTAATTATTTATAAATTTATTTATAAATAATTTTGTCTTGCTTATATTAACTTCACTTAATTATTTTTTTTTTTAATTTTATTCTTTTTTTGTTTTTTTTTTTAATTTGTTCTCATTAAATTATACAATTTTTTTTTTTTCATCTCAATTTCAATTAACTTACTTTAATTCTACTTAGATAATAAAATTATTTGCTTTTATATTCCTTTTTCCGTTCATTTTAAATTAAATTGATTATTAATTTTTTCCTCTTGTACATATACTTACATGATTTATAAATATTTCTCATTACTATTATCTCAAAATTTTAAATTACGAATACATAATTTGTTTTTTTTTTTTTTTTTAAATTTAAATTTAAATATTTTTAAATCAGTTTATTTTGTTATATTAATTTTTTACAATGAAATATGCGTGTATTAATTAATAATAGCAATAATAATAATAATGATAATAATAATAAAAATAATAATAATAATAAAAATTGGATTTGTTGTATATCATATATACGTATAGAATATCATTAATGACATTTTTGTATATTATTATATAATTTCTTTTCGTTTTTTCGCCTTTTATTCATTGTTTATGTATAAGCGAGAAGTTTTTATTCGCGTATTTTATATTATTTTGAAATGTTTGCCCTTTTTTATTTCAAGATTCACTTCATTGCAGTATATCTCTTTTAAAAAGAATTTACATTTCTAAAGTGAATCTTGATTTTATTTATTTTATTTTTTATTATTATTATACTTTTTCATTTATAGTACAATTTGTATTTTAGAATAAATTATTTTTGCTTTTTTCTTTTCTTTTTATAAAATTTTAAAAATAATTCTAAAATATATTTTACAATTATTTATCTTAATTTTTGTATTTACTCAACTTTAAATAAAATATGTATCAATTAAAGTTTTTTTTTCTTGTTTTAGAATTAAGTTACTTATACAATTTAAAGGAAAATAAGTAGAATTGCTTTTCGAATTTTCTTTTGTAGTTTATGATTTTGTCATCAATTGATTGAATTTATATTTTTCTAATTAAAATATTTCACACATAATAGTTAAAATTTAACTTAAATTTAAACTCTTCTATTCTTTTGTCTTTCTTCTTTATTTTCTATCTGTGAATAATCAACCAACTTTCATTATAACATGCAATCGTATTTATTAAGTGTATTTTATAATTTATTTTGTTTTTATTATAATTTTTTAAATATTCAATTTTATTGCAATATAAATTACTTTTCACTTTTTAATATATTATGTAAAACAGTAAATTAATTAAATAAAAATTATAAAAGATAAAAAAAATCTCTTAACAACTTTTTAAATCTCTTTTTGTTATCGTAATATTTTAGGGGATTACATTTTTTTTTTTATAAATTAATTGCTTATTTTAATGCACTTTTATGTTTTAAAAGAAATTTGCCTCTACTTTCCAGATTTCTAAGAAAATGGAAGCTCATATTGCCATATATGGATTCTTCAATTAACATTTTTAGTTTTTAAACTTTGTTTAAATCAATGTTACTACACACATATGAATACATATAACGATATTTAACGTTTATAAAGCGATAATAAATTTGATTTTTTTTTACATATTAGTTTTAATCTTTAAAATGAAAAAAATATGTTCTGCCAAATTTAAGTAAAAATCATCACTAAAACATGTGAAAACAATTTGAATCTTACAGTATTGAAGATATAAAGTGTATATATGTAAATATTTTTTCTTTATATCAACTCATTAAAAAAATCAATTATTTATAACGAGATAATATTTCGTTATAATATTTTGTTTAGAATTTGGTAAGGGTTTCAGAATCTACTTCTAGTGATTTTGATGTAAAATTGCAATAGAATTAATTATATTGCAATTTCATTTGTAAACCACAAAAAAAGAATTTTGGGACATACATCTTTGTAATGGATTTCTGCATGTTATCTTTCATATTTATAAATACGATTTGCAAATGAATTAGAAAAATCTTATAAGTTAGGAAGAGCCATATATACATTGTAATAAACAATTGTACATACATTGTTTGTCAACGTAAAAAGTTAAAACCTTAAATTTGAATGGCTTCTTTATAATTTATCAAATTCTATAAGTTTGAAATTTTTATGGATAAAAATACATAGATATTTAAATTTCTATTAACCATATACATTATGAATTGCTGTCACAGAGAACGTATTTACAATATATAAAAAATAAAAAATAATAAAATAAAATTTAACTACACAAAAATCTATTATTTGTACGTAATTCAATCAAATTATCAAACAAAAATTTAATTTAATAGTATATTTTTCTAATTATAATATAAAATTAATTGGCAGTGTAGTTAATTTAAAAAAATAATAAATTAAAATAAAATTTGAATTTAATAAATATAATTAATTACCTAATTTGAGAATATGTGAACGTTATTACGTATTTAATATTTTTGATCATAAATTTTGAGCATAAAGATTATGAGAAATTTTTTGTAATTACCAAAGAATTCAAATATACAATACTTTTAAATTGAAGATAATTATTATTTGGATAAAATTCAAAATAAAAAGAAAAATATGTATATCTGAATAAATCACGTTCATCAACAGTTAATTTCAGAATAAACCAAATGTGACTTAAATGTAAGGTAACCCATCAGTTCTCCATAATTTGACTTTTTCATGAGAGTTAATGGATCAATCAGGATAATTATAATTTAGTGCGGTCAGTTAAATCGAATATTTAATTTTTTTTTTAAATTTATAATTGACAATTTATAATTTTGATAATGATTTTTTATTCTTTGGCAGTTGAAAGTGAACAAATATTCGGTTTCATTTGATATTTTTTTTTATTTTTTTTATAATTTAGAATTTGAATTTTATTCAAGTGAAAATTACTATTATATTTGATTATTTTGAATAGTTATTACAATTAAATTCACAATTAAAAGTACCTGATCATTGAAATTTTATATTCATTTCTTTTATCCATTTTATTTCTTTCTCAAATTTTTCTCGAAAAATCAAAACGGATTTTATATTTATGAATAATTTAATTTTAAATATTTTTAAATAAAAATATTTTTTGATGATATTCGAAAAAAAAAACTAGCATGATTATAACAATTTACTCACAAAAATAAAAAATAAATTTCAAAGTATTGTATGTGAATTTATTGTGTGATTATTTTTTTTTTGTTTCTCTTTTATTGTGTCAAAAGAAATTTGTAATACATTTTTCAGCCTACATTATTAGATGATTTAAAAAATTATTTCTAAAAATCTGGACATTTAAGAGGCTAAATAAAAACATGAATTTATTTTGCAATTATATATTGATGTTAGAATTTTTAAATTAACACGAAAGAAAACAATTAATAAAATACACAGTAAAAATTACATAACATTTTTAAATGTTTCAAATTAAAATTTATTATTTACTTGCGATTTTAAAAAGCTTTTAAAAATTAAAAAAAAAAAAAAAAAATTAAAATCTAGAAATTTAAAATTCATTTTTCGTCATTTTTCTTCTTTTTTTTTTTCATTAATGCGATAAACATCTAATTTCGTTTCTTTATTAACTTGTTTGTTCTTTAAACCCCTAATACTAATAATTATATTATAGAAAATTGAGTTGTTACTTTTATTCACTAAAATTTTTATTTTACTTTTAATCATGATCTTCTGCTTTATTTTAAATTATTAAATTATTTGGTCATTAATTAATAATCTAATTTTACATATTAAACTAATTTTTATTTTAAATTTTAATTTGCTTATCGAATTTTGTTGTTGGTTTTTCTCTTTGATTTTATTTTCATTTTGTTTTTGTTTTGTTTTCGTCTTCACCACATAAATCTATTTTTGTGTATTTAACAATCATTTCTTCTTTTTTATTGTATGTTGATTTTTACCTTTCATTTTTCACTAAAAATATAAATTTACCCTTCTCCCGTGCATATCTTTCTTAATATAAAATTATTTCAGTATCAAATAAATTTTTTTTTTAATTTACTTATATGTGTTTTCCTTTTTCTGACTTTTTTTATATAAAATTGTTCAAATTTACATTTTTCACCCTATTTGCATGGATTTTTTTTTTTGCATTTATATTTAATTTCTTTAATGTTTTTTTAATGCTTTCATTTATGTATTTACAAAATAGATTCTAATATCACAGACATGGTAAATAAAAGAGGTCTTATGAAGCCCTCATTATAACAAATATTTTTTTTATTTTTTTTAAATTTATTTCTCTAATGATTTATTATTTCACTTTATTTTCTTCTGTTTTTTTTTATTTGTTATAATTTTGCCTGATATTATAGATCCAATATACCATTTAATTTTTATCCCTTTTATATTTATGGTTTTGTTTATATTTTTTTCTTCATCCTTTTATGCCATTGCAGTTGTCATATGATATAATTGCATAAGTACTTGCACATGAATTGGTAAACATGATAATCGATCATGTGTATTTGAATCCATTGCAAGCCATGATAGAACATTATAACCCTCCAGTACATACCTGAGTACATCCGCTGTTAATGATGAATCCAATGGATGATCATTTGCCGATGAATGATTTTGTGCTAAAGGATCATCGGTTGTTTGTTGAATTCCAGTCACATGTAAATGTAGTGCAGTTTTCAAAAATACTGGACATACATCTTCTAAATGTGGGCATGATGCCCAAAACCATGAAGGCATTCGTCCTGTTGGTGCCGTTGAAACAAAATATCCAACAGCCAACGGTTGTTGTAATAAAGATCCGACCTTCAAATTTAAAACAAAGTTAAAATAATAATTTTAAGGTAAATAAAATAATTTAAATTCACAATTTTGTATTGTAATTTACCTCTTCCATGTCTTGTGCATCATGCATACTTCTTGTTGAATTGAAATTGTTTCCACCTGGACCAGAACTTTGACGACTTCTAGTATCCTCTAATCTGCCAGGACTTCCATGATTTGATTGACCTTCAGGACTATTTTGTTGTAATTGTACTTCAGCTAAAAATTAAATAAAAACATTTCTTATTTTTTACTTCGATAACCATAAGCACAACTACAGAACTTACGATCCCAATTTTGAAATATTTCTAATGCATCATCACCGATATCTTCTGTGTCTTCAAAATCAAAAATTAAATTATCATCATTTTCAAAAGCTTGAGTTTCATTCAGTTCATTAAAAGCTCTCTGGAAAGACTAATAAAAATTTCATGACTCTAGACCAATAAATGATCTTTAAATTTATATTTACCTGGCTTACAGCACTTGTTGGAAATACCAATATATGAGTACAAGTTACATCCTGTGGCGTTGATAATGGGTTTTGCATTGATATTTGACTAAAACGTTCATCCGGTGTAAATTGATCTGGCATAACACGTAATTTTGAGTCAGGTTCCAACGTAACTAAACAAGCACTTAATATACTTGGTACGGAATGTGGATACATAAGAGAACATTGTTTACAAATTTCTTTTAGCTGTTTTGATGCTTTTTGTAAATTTTGTTTACTTAAAAGCCAACTCCATGACTTTAATTCACCATGTCCTATACGTCCTATACGACCAACAACCAAGCGCCAGG
Source organism: Anthrax anthrax (assembly GCA_963971155.1). NCBI lineage: Eukaryota > Metazoa > Arthropoda > Insecta > Diptera > Bombyliidae > Anthrax > Anthrax anthrax. The sequence goes on from OZ020120.1 coordinate 22,149,310, forward strand.
GTTGTACAGTTTGTGATATTATACCAAGTATAAAATCCATTAATTTTTGAAGACCTAATCGTCTAGCAGGTGCTCTTCGCCTTCTGTTACGATTTGGAATGTCGATATTTATCGTTATAGTTTCAAGTAATTCTCCACGATCATCTGTGGCAGTGGCCAATAACCAACTTTGATCTTCAGATACACAATAATTACAGTACATAACCGAATATGACTGTTCGACACTCTTTAGTCGGAATGTATCCGTTTTTTCCGATTTTGGATGTAATGGTGCTAAAATATATGGTGGTGTATACATTTTGTATGGAGCTCTATTCTTTTCGTCTTTATTTTTCAAAAATAATTCCATATTAGCTGCTGTACCAAATCCAGTCAAACTCTTTACATTACTAGTATGAGATAAATAACGTCGACTTTGAGAAAATACACTTAAAGCTAAACAACGCATTTCATCACTGAATCGTAAACGAGCTCTATTTCTTCCAAGTTCTAAAATCGATTCTAATGATATTATTTGGAAATTAACACTGTATCGAATTGATTCTGGAATAATAGACAACAATTCTGAGTAACATTTTAGTAGAGATAAACAAGCAATTCGTTGAAGTTCAGGCGAATCTGAACCGCAAGTAAATGGTTCAACAACATAAATTACAATTATTGGTGGATTAAGATCATCATCTGCACCGCTTAAATCTGTAACCGGAGAATTTGATGTACCCGATGAATTTAAGGAATCTCGTTGATTTTCTTGTTCTGAATCTGTTTTTGGAGTACTTGGTGCTCTATCAGAAGACTGCTGTGAAGGATCTGGAGTACTTGGCGGTGGCATTGGACTTGGCAGCTGACGATCTTTGTTTGCAATATTTGAGGCAGAATTATTTCCAGAATTAGAATTTTCTGGTGGATCTAACAAACTTCTGTCGTTGGGTACTCTAGACAAATAAGGCGCTATATAATTTACAAATGCATTAGCATACATTCTTATCTGATCTGCAAGTTTACTATCTCCAAGTTGCTGAAACCATTCATCAAGAGGAGAATTTTCACTTGAATTTGGACGATTCGTGCGTGGACCAACTTGCAAAATACCATCCCACCCCTTGATTGGAGTGTGTCGACCCAATTTGCACATTTCGTATGTTGTACTTAGTTCTTTGAAATACGTTTTTGTTCTGTTCATGACGAAATCATTCTCAGGTGCTACCACCAAATAAACAACATCCCTTGCATAAGAATATGGTTCTAAAAGTAATTTATCCCAATAATGTATAGCATATGGAGCAACACTTAACCAATCTTTTTCATGACCAACAATCACAGACGGTATAGGTTGGGGTTCACATTGTCCCGTTCCTCGACCAGCAAGTCTATGGAATTGCCTCCAAGTTAATGGGCCTTTAACAGTGTGTGTGGCTTCTCTCATACGTGTTTTACATTTTGTATGAAAGGCATACTGCAATAAGGGTTGCATTGATTTCATCATTCTTACAATATCTTGATTGCTACGTGTACCACCTGCCAGCACATAAGGCCATTTATGAACACTTACATTAGATTTAACAGGCCTGTACGATTCCATCTCTAACCGACTGTTCATATTCATTGAAGAAGAAATTTCAAAAGCAATTCTTCCCTGCTCTATTGCTAAACAAATAACATCATTGGCATCAGTAAACTCCAATATATTTAAAATGCTACTAAAATCAGAAATCGCATTTCGACGTCGATATCTCTGCAATGCACGTTGTATTGAGCTACTCGATGTTTGAATCATTGTACATTGGTCTCGAAGAAGGTCCATAATTGCTTGCGGAAGTTGTATATCCCCTGAGTTTTGATCATTATTATTATTTCCACAATTCTCTTTCGAATTACCCATTAAAAACGACATTAGCGACTTTTTCTTATAGATAACCGGATCTTGCGCCATTCCCGTAATTTCCATTTCGTCTTCGTAAAACAGACCTGATCTATGTGCTAGCCGTCGATTAATAACTGCACTGAAACCACAGTGACATTTAATTGGATCTTCATCAACGTAACCAGTCTGATGCTGGTTATTCATTCCGCCATTACCACCCATACAAGAAGGTGAATCAATACCACCAAAGGCACTAATATTTCTCACACTATTATTTCCACCCATAACGGTGTTGTTTCCGCAATTGTTGCCATTTATGGCCGGATTAAAACTTGTCCCAGGTAATGCAACATAAACTCCAGAATCAGATCCTCTAATATTTCCCACACATTTTTGTCCATCTCCAGCTGTGCAAACACATAAAGTACAACTATCAAAATTATGGTCCCGGAAGATATTGAGCGAAGTATCATATAGCAGAACATTAACTAAAAGTGAATTAGCTTCAGGTGACCGTGTTGTTGTTGATGACGGAGTCGCAGGTTCTTGTGAATTAAATTGTTTATTTAAGTACGATGATGTTGATGTTGCTGGACTGGAAGCGGCTAGTTCATATGGAGGTGGAGGATGGATGGGCGTGGGACGTCTGTTCGTAGTGTTCATTTGATGATTCATTGGACTTCCCGCTGGAAAACCGGTCATAGTGGCAGATCCAACAGGAGAAATAGGTGACATACCGGTTCGTACCAACATCTGTTGCATCATAGTAGGCGCAGATGGTGGACGTGGCATTTGATTAGCTATCATTTGTTGCATCTTCTCGCGTTCCATTAAACTTAGTCCTAAATTATTGAGATTATTCCCAATTGAATTTGTACTATTCCCAATGTTATTAAGTGGATTGCTAGAATGGTGCAACTGTTGTTGTGGTTGTTGTTGTTGCTGTTGCTGCTGTTGTTGTTGCTGCTGTGATTGTTGTTGCTGCTGTTGTTGTTCTTGTTGTTGTTGTTGTCTTTGGGGTTGCTGCCAAGATGGCTTATAAACACAATTCGGCGGGATTAATAACGAGGGCAGTGATTGACTCGGTAAATTTGTTAACGGTGCATACTTTGATGATCCAACAAATTTACAAACTGTTGGAGGGATAAATACATAAGACCAATCCTAAAAGAAAAAAAAATATATGCATATAATATTTGAATGTTCTTTATTTTGATAATAAACTTTCGAGTTTTATTGTTACCTCGATCGGTTCATTTGCTGGACTACCCAAATCAGGATAAATATCTTGTTTAATTTTTACAGTTTCTGTAATATCTGTCATTGGTATATCCATTATTCCACCACTACAAGGACTTGAATTTGGATGGTGTTCATGACTTGGTGGTGTCGGAAACATTTTCGACAATTCCTCAGGTCTTAAAATGCTTGTGTTTGGATTATTACAATTTATTGGCCTTTTAATATCTTCAATTCCACAGCCATTTGATTTATTTGATCCTGGCGGTGTGTGTACTTGAATCTACAAAAAAGAAAAAAAATAAATAAATATATAGAGAAGAAAATTGAAAACAAAAATAAATAAATATTGCAAAATTTATTTACTGTTTCGTCATTTGAATTATCATCTGGGTTATCAAAAATCTGGTCTAGATCTTTATAAGAAACTTGTAGACCTTCATTCGTATAAAGATTTCCTGTAAGACTTTTTTCTTTAATATCCACATCTACTGGTTCTTTTTTAATTTCATGTGATTGTAATAAATTGCTATTATCATCGTTCTGGATACCATCACCATCTAATACACTATCATTATTAATTGTTAATTCATTTTTTATTTGATGATTGTCATTTATCTGACTATTATAACCAAAACTTAAAGACGTTGGAGAAGGCATTGGTGGCTGCGAGTGTGTATGACTGTCATATAAATTTCGTCCTCTCATTTTTCGATGGGAAAATGGTTTTAAATCTTCATTTGGTTTAAAACGCTTAACTGGATGATCCATCCTAATTAAAATTAAAATATTAAGTATTATATCATTTTATTAAAAATTGAATACTAATACAAATGTAAGAAATGAAAACAAAAATAAAAATAGAATTCGACAAATGTTATTTAATCTTTTAAGCATTTACGAATTACCAATATACACTTTCTTTCTTCAGAAAGATTAATATTAGAGTCAAAAGAAACGAATGCTTACGACTCATTAAGCAATCGTCCGTTTAAAAACTCTGTGGTATACACAACAGTTTAATAAAAATGCCTAAAAATTTCGTAAAAAAACCTTAAAAAGGGTATTACCATGCATCCCACGTTGAATAGTCATAAAGAAGTTGAGTGACGGGGAATTCATCATCCATTGAATTTTCATAATCTTTTGTACTTAATAATGGTCTTTTTAGCAATGAAATAAACATGTTCACATTATTTGCTCCAGTTCCACCGTTTGTACTACTATTTCGCTGATCGATACCATTCATGTTGGTACCAATTTCCATTTTCTTATTACTATTATTACTGTTAATATTTCCTCCTCCTCCTCCATTATTATTTAAATTTGTTCCCTGTTGACATGAAGATGAGTCTGTTGTAGAAGATGGTGGCTCTACACTTGGTGTAGGTTGAATATAAGGGGATGTAGTGATGCTTTTATTATCATGTTGGTCAGTTGGTGTTGGTGCTGGAGTATTTTTATCTAAATGGTCCAAAGGTGTAGGCGGTTGCATGTTTGGAACAGATGTTGGTGGGCGAGGTGATATTGCTGATAAAAGCTAAAATTATTAATAAATAGAAAATAATACTTTTAGTACTTTTTTAAATATTTTTATTTAAAAGAAAAAATAAACAAACCTGATCGGAAGGAGGAACCGATGTTGGTTGTGATAATGTTGAATTTGGATGTGGTGATTGTACTGCACTACATGGTGAACCTACCGATGGTACCGGCATTGAATCACCTACTGAATTTCTGGAATATGTTGAAGCTCCACCGTGTGGTGTCCCTGGATTTGTTGCTCTAAAAAAATATATGTATAAATATATATATATATTTTTAACGTATGATTTATTTAACTTAAAAAATTAATAAAATGATAATAATGATTTTCAAAAAAAATTTATTTTCTAAACTGATCAGCACTAACAATAAATTGTTTTGATTATGTATACATATATGCATATTAAAGTTTGATTCTACTCAAGCAAAAGCTTTAAAAAGATTATGAAAAGTGGAGAACAAAATGAATAAATTGAGAGTTAAAAGTATAAACAAACTACAGATCGACAAATTTCAACTATTTATATAATTAGTGTCCTTCTCTAATGTTTCATAATGTAAATATGTAAACACAGTAATGTACATATGTACATATGGATTTGTTAACTGCTATGCTATGAAAGTTTAAAAAAATTATTTTTTAATATATGTACATCGTTTCATTAGAAATCATGAGATAATTTACATACAAAAAAGATATATTTATTTTTCGCGTTTATTTAAAATATTTTATGTTATTTTGTACATCACGAATTAGTTTTCTTAAATTTTCTTAGCTACATAATTTATAATATAAGACGGCATTACATCCTTGATTTTTTTAAGACGTTAAATAATTGCATAAAATTTAAATATTTAGTCGCATGTTTTATCGACTATATCGTATATTTATATTAATAATACATTCAAACAATTAAGCTTAATACATATTACATGTTCAGCTTAATACGCTGAATATTTGTAAAACAAAACGACTTCGATATTATCTCATTATACGAGGAATAATATGATTTTATGTTACGATTTCAATTAAAATCACATGAACACTCGAAACTATGTAATTTCATGGAAAAAAAAAACGATATTTTCTATACATCACACAAAATGATCGTCATTTGCAGATATTCAGCGTACTATATGTAGCTGAATATTTGCAAATTACGATCATTTGATGTTTGTTTGTGTACAAATTTAATGACATGCTGTTATTAGATGAGAGAGAAAAAAATTAAGATTCAAAATGACTTGACAAATTAGAAGTTAAAATCTTATCATACGCAAATCTAGACTTTTTTTAATTACATAATAAACTTATGTAAACAGTTGAACACAAATCCACCTTTTTTTTTTCTTTTTCTTTTTAAGTATAAACAAGAAGCCAATAACTGTTTGAAGAAAAACAGAAGCTATTTAACAATCAAACTAAAAATTAGAAAGCGTAGTGAAAAAAAAAGATATGGAAGCATTTTAATTACATATTATGTATATAAATTTTGTCCTTTTAATATTTTATTTCTTCAAATATAAGTTAAAAAATATGATAAGTGATCCTTTTAACAATAATGATTATTCAAACATTTGTCGGCGAAAATGATTATTTTCATGTTTATACATGATATGAACTATGTATGTATGTATGTAATGCATTAATATAAAAAAATTGTTGTGTTATGTACATAAAAATCACATGTAATTATGAGTTAATGAGAGAATGTATTTGTGATGATTTATTAATGTAAATTGGAATATTTTTACAATTTCCTTTCTTTCATTTCCCAAACAAATCACATACTTATGTACTAAACAAAATTAATACAGAAAAAAAAAATAATGCAGTCAAATTTTGAAATTTAAATAACTAAAAATAAATTAAGAAAAAAAAGTGATTAAACCAAATTCACTAAAAAAATTTTGTTTATATTCTTTTATGTATATTATATATGTATGTATATGTATTTTAATTAAAAATTGATATTGATAGTGGCCTTAAACCAAAGGAGTATTTTTTTTTTTTTTTTGCTTTGAGTGACAGACACAAACCTTTGATTTGGTAAGGTGTCAACAAATGTACTGCTATTATCCCCGATTTGTTCAGAAGTAGACAAATTACTACTGGTAGTAATTGAAGTAGTTGTACTAGAAGCAGCATTACATGAAGTATAAGAGGAAGAAGAAGAACCAATTGTAACATCTGGAACTCCAGTAATGGTGGTAGCAATGGTATTTTGAGTAGCAGCATATTGTTGTCCAGTTGAAGCTGCATCTAAACGTTTTATATGTCCATTACCATTACAATTACCACCAGATGTTACACCAAATTGTTGTGATGGCTGCTGCTGTTGTGCACCACCACCACCACTACAATAATTAGTCATCATCGATTGACGTCGATGAAAAGGTATGCGATTAAGACGGGATGAAGTCTTTTCGAGACGACTACTAACACTTTTCACACTAACACCAGTTGAGGATGATGATGACGACGAAGATAATGATGAAAGTCCACCACTGCTTGAACTTGTACGATTCCCTCCTTTTTTACACCTGAAAGCCAATTTGGCCACACTCAGTGCAGGGCTTTTTATGTATAATATTTTAATTTTTTTTATATTTTTTTTTTCTTTAATTTCATTCATGTGTATTTTTTTTTTTTCAATTTTTAAATAAAAATTAATTTTAGATATTATCGAATTAAATACACCAAATACCAATCTTAGTATGTAATAAATAACGTAAAAAATAATTATAAGGAAAAACTATAGTAATATTTTTAGTGTTTGCTTCTTAGTTTCTTAGTAGTAGTATCCCTAATAATATATTGATGCTTAATTATGTGTTAACCAATTAAATTAAAAATTTTATTATTATAGTGTTATTTTAATTATTTTTGATTTGATGGTTTTAGATCACGTAACTATTTGTATTTTTGTTTCTTTTGTATCAATTTTTTTTTTTTTTTAATTTACTGAGAAAATTAATTACAAATTCGTTTTTCTTTAGTATTGTTTGAATTACATCTTAAACGGACAAAATTTGGATAGAAAAAATTTAAATTTATCTTTTAACCGAAACTAAAATCATCATAATATAATTCAGCTCAATGACTGAAATTAAGTGGTTTTTCACGAATATACACACATATGTACATAAATGGATATTTTTATTCGTAAAGTATGTTTTACATCGACATTAAAAATTCCCGATATTGACCAATATTTTCCTATCTTACAATTTTATACTCTATAAGAAAATAATTGGTTCAAGAATTTTATTTTTCAATTAAATAAAAATTAATTCAAAATTAATTAATCGATAAACAACCAAATAGTAATGTTTGATAATAAGATTTTATTTTGCTGTTATACCAATATTCTAAGACTCAAATTTACCAAAAATATTTTACTTTCAAAAATAGTAATTAAAATTTAAAGTAAAAATGAATTTTACTTTAAAAACAGTAATTAATTTAGCGTCATTAAAAAAATAATAAAAACTCCAATGTTAAATATTTAAGACAATAGATTTTGTAGTAATCAAATTTAATAGATAGAGAAAAGGAAAATCTTCCTAAATAAATAAAGTTATACTTATACTTGATAAGGGGGAGGCGAATTATTATATGTTAAAAAGTAATTTATTATATTAACAAGCATTTTGATATCTAATATTCCCTTAAAAATGCAACCATGCATTTATATATTTTTTTAATTAAATTTACAAAATAAAATAAAAATGAAAAAAAAATATATATATAGAAATTATTTTACTTACTTGGTACAGATGCAATTTGCTTTTTGTGTAGGATCTGCAAAATCCCACATGGCTTTGGATTCATTATTATTATTATTATTATTATTATTATTATTATTGTTGTTCATCGTACAATTATTATTATCTCCTGATTGATTTTCTACATCATTATTTGAATTTGAATTATTATTACTGTTTTGATTATTTGAATTAGAATTATTACTGCTATTATTGCTATTATTGTTACTGTTATTGTTACTATTATTTGAATTTAAACTTAAATTGGCAAAAGATGCAACAGGATTTGTTATTGAATCCTGCCATACACGTTCTGGAATTATTGTTGCAGCTGTGGGTGGTGTATGTGTATTCGGTATACTACTAAAATTATTATTTGATGATAAATTAAATATTGATAGTAATTTTGATTCTTTTGTTGTTGAATGTTTTGGTGAAGAAGAATTTGACGATGATGATGAATTATCTTGATTTTCATCTAAATCAGTGACTAGTACGTATTTTGAAGGATAACGCATTTTTACACCCCCTATAAGAAAATTTTTATTTAAATTAATTGAGATGCTTAAGATGACGAAAATAAAAATACAAAAAAAACAACTTACCTGTAACTACTTCAACAATTGGAGGAAGCTCGGAATTATCTTTATTACATAATGGATAAAATGAACACCAATCTTCCAATAATTTCTCTGTTGCTGGATCAACAGCTCTGTAACTATTTCCAGTTAAACATGCTGCAATACCAAACGGAGCCAAAATAACTGGTTTTAAACGTGCATCATTATTATTATCTTTGTTGCTGTTGCTATTGTTATTATTGCTATCATCATTATTATTTTTATTATCATTATTATTATTATTTTTCATATTATTACTAGTATCATTATTATTATTGTTTTTATTATTATTTTTATTATTATTAATGTTAGTGTTATTATTATTTATATTATTTTCATTATTATTATTGTTACTATCGTTACTGTTGTTACTATTATTATTATTTTGTCCAGTTGCTGAAGCAATAGCAGCTGCTTCAGCTAAATATTCAGGTGATAGAGGACGAACAGCTGGATGTTCGCGAAGATCTATCGAAGCACATACCATACTTTCTCCATGTACAAAAAATGCAAATGAAAATGATAAGTGTTGAGAGCTAAAACAAAAGTAAAATGAAATGATAAATTAAAAATATTGCATATTAGATTGGATTTTAAAAAAAATATATATTGTCATATCTTTATGTTCAAATGTAACAGAAGGAACGACGATTGTTATTATAACTTGAATTTTTAACAATCACAGAGATTCTGTGTTTTTATTTTAGGAAGTCAAATGTACAAAAACAAGTTGAATTTCTCTTGAGATTGAAACTGATTAAACCTTCCAAAATTAATTTGTTCTAACAATTTATTACTTAATTGACTTATAGACGTATACATACCTTTTTCCAAAAAGTCGATCGTTTGTTGCACACGGCTGAACAAACCATTTTCCAAGTCTTACAATATCTTTAGATAAAAGACATCTAAAAAGAAAAATGTAATACATTTTTTAAATATTTTCTTAATTTTCTTTTTTCAATTTTATTACCTTTCAATGAGATTATGAAGAGCTTTAAATAATAACGATCGACATTCATAAGAAAGACCAGATTCCCATGCTCCATGTGTATTATTTGATGAATCTAAAAAATTAAATTAAATAAAAAGTAAATACAATTTCAAAATTAATCATTGGCAGTATGTATTTAAATAGTTAATATAATAAAACAATTTGTATAAACGATAAAATTATAACTAGAAGTATTGAATGACTTTTGCCTAAATAAATTTTTTAATTGTTTCGGGTTTAATTTTAACTACAATAAAAAATTTAGGTAGGTAATTCGTTAAAATTTTATGTATAAAAGAAAAGTAATGTACTACTTTTTATGTTATCGTCATTTCTAGTGTTTTTTTTTTACCTAGTTGGTCTATTGAATATGTACTAACTTTAAAAATTGAAATCAAAAAGCTTTGATAGCAGGTTTTTTATCATGGTTTATTATATTTTACCTTTAATTATTATAATGAATTTCAACACATGTACGTTTCTTTTTTTTCATGCATCAATAAAAGTTATTATATTCATTATCATATAAATAAGTTGTTTAGTTAATATAATACTGTTGGGAGAATGTACATTTTACAGATGTGTCTGTGTGTAATTTACGTCAAATAATTTTCAAAACAAAGTAATAATTTTTAAAAATATGTACATTCATTTTCAAGTGTTTTACTTTTATGTTTTTACGTAGGTACTAAACAAAATGTTGTATACGTCAGTAAAATTGCAATATTTACAAATTAGGTGGTAGATATGTAGGTACTTATAATTTCTTTTTTTTTTTTTTTTAAATTGTATCTTACATATTGATCGTATAATTAATTTTAATAAATTTTTGTTTGTCTCCTCTTCTGAAAATAATGTAAAATAACAAAAGTTATAGGAATAAAAATTGAAAAAAATGAAATAAAAAGAATGTTTTATAAAATGATGTCTTTCTTATGAAAAAAAGGGAAAGCCAGATGTCTAAAAACCTGCTTGATTGATCGTAATCAGGTTTTTATTTTTTATTTTATTTTTTAAATGAAATTGTATTCATTTAGAGAAACGTATATAGTACCATACCATCCATATAAATAACAAAAGAATGTATGTACGAATGTATGTGTAAGTGATAAAAAACTGATCAACATTCTACTATAATTTGAATTACTCTATATGTAGGTAGATATGTGTATTTTACGTACGCAGTACGTAATAATAATGTACTAGTAATTTTAATATCAAATTGTTTATACCTACACAGCTTAATGTTTAGATACGTACATACGTATTAATTGTGAATATGTATATATTTTACAAAAATTAAATAATGCACATCCATACATACCTACGTAATATCTGTATGCGTGTGTGTAATAAAAAAAATGTTTCATTGTGTTATTTACAGAAAAATTCACCTATAATAGGCATGTAACATGGTGTAATCGAACAAAATTAAATCGATCGAGTTTTAAGTGACTTAACATATTAGTCACTTTACTTTAATATGTGTATTATCATTTATCGAATATATAAGTAACTACCTAGGTATATAGTATATATACTCATATCTCTATGTAAACAAAATTAAACAAATTCATTTATAGAGGTACCTATTTGTGTTTTTCTTTCTTTTCACATTTGTGTACATATACGTACATGTGCCTGTCTACACCCGTTCGCTTTGGTTGAAATATACATGCAAGAACATCCAAATAATGCACATCTAAATTTGTGTACAAAATATATTTTTTATTTTTTTTTTTATTTTGTTGTATACTATATACACTACCTACTTAAATATGAAAACCTGAAATTTCCCTGAAATTTTCTCATTTCATCTTATTGTCTTACAATACCTTATAATTTTTTGCTTCTTTTCTAACGTACATGTGAGTATGTACTTTTGTAGCATAGCATTTTACTAATATGTATGCTTTAAAAATTTATATAAAGACGAAACATAAAATAGGTAGGTACCTACTTATATGTTTACAATAATATACACATGTATACAATTTTTAAATACAATTCATTTTTTTTTCGATATCCTATCCTTGATTAAAATTCTAATATGTATGTGTATAAATTTCTTTTCTTATTTAATAACAAGACAACATAGCAATATGTATTAAAGTATGTAGATACACATTACAAAATAATATAGCGAGTAATGACTTTAACTTTATCCAAAACCCGAAACTAGCTAATAAAATAAGCATAATAAAAGTATTTTTCCTCTAAAGCACGTGTGTTCGTACACATGTTGCTCATTTTCTAAATTGAAAATGCGATCTAACTAAACAAAAAAAAAATCAAAAGAAAGTCATGCTCTGTGCTCAATGCTGATTGCTGACTGTCACTCCTTGAAATATAAACATATTTATATATATACATATGTATATATAATGTGTACATATATCTGTAAATTTTGAACTCATGCGTACATGTTCTCACGTATGGCTTTATATATCGTATGCACATCATTTAAATGTTATACGTATATACATATGTATGTATATTATATGCATATATTTATATGTAGATTCGCTTATAGATATATGTAGCTTACATTACATCGATTATTCATACACAAAACACAACTTATGTATTAATTCATGTACAATATTATTGTAAATATAACAATCAATATGCCTACATACGTACATGTATGTCAATACAATACACTCATGGAAATGCAATGGAGCAAGCGCAACAAAAAATATTCAAGCAAGATATGATTAAATTTTCCCCAATGTAGATACATGTATATGTTTGTCTACCTACATTGTTATACGAATCTAAAATAATTATATTGAGTGAGTTTCGTATGTCAACGTGTAGGTAAACGCGCACGCGACAATTTGTGCTTGGGATTAACATCATCATTGTCATCAAAATCATCATTATTATCATCATCATGTACAATTGGCAGCACTAGGTGGTAGCTGTAGCAAATCGTTTTTGATTACATACATACATACATATGTACAATGTACATATTTCGATTTTCGAGCTCGTTCGAACTTCGGCAATATGAAGCACGTAAAATTATAAAATTAAACTTTTAAAAATTTCATTTATTTTACGTTTAAAATACAACAGTAATCATAAAACATATACATATAATATAAAATAAAAATACAGATGGATGCACACATTCATACAAATCTATTCATACAAATGTATAAAGTATATATGTATGTATCTATATCTGTATAGATTTACAATTAACGTGATTATGTGTTCATATACATATGATTACCGTATATGTGCATATGTGTAACATTCATGGAGCAATCAAAACAAAACAATAAACAAAACCTTCATCCAACCATTTAATCCGTGTAAATTAATGGCAATGGTTTTTTTTTTTTTTAATATGAATATAAACTGCAGTGCGGGTGGATTTGAGGTTTATTGAATGTATTTGTGTTCAACTGTTCACTGTTCAGATTCACAAATGTACAATGTACATATTCTATCACAGAAAATTGCTGAGATTGAGAATGATGTCGATAAGACAGAAAGAGAACAGACGGCAATAAGGATAGATGACATGACATGATAATCATCGCATGAATAAAACTATACAATATACTACATACATATCTGTGCCATTTATAACTGTATGAGGCTTAGCTTAATTGTTTTGGCTGAAAAACCGAAGCGAAGTCGAATGGAATGCCATATTCCATACAATAATAAAATTATAAATATGTACCTATATTTATATAAATTATGTATGTATATACCAAAATAGTATGCACTTACACATGCTTTACATTGCATATGTACATATGTCTATATCACACCCCTCTACTCTATATGCTCTATATGAACACATATATATATGTATGTACATACGTTGTATATATATGTATGTGGATTTATGGACGTGTTTTATGTATTTAAAAAGAAAACACATCTGCGATTCGAGGATAATGACGTTTGGACTAATTATGCGGCGTTGCCATATTCATCAAAATCAGATGCTTCATTAAATATCATCATCGTATTATAACCGCTTACCGCACATTTTTTTTTTTTTTGCTTTTCACACTTATAATCTTCCACCACTTGTACAGGTTTTAGGTTTTTATAATGATGATAAAAATAATTATGATGACGATGTTAAAATAAAATAAATAATGTACATAAATACCACACGTTACAGACACAAATTATTTTTTATTATTATTATTGAAAATACGATCACAATAAATTAAATAAATAAATAGTAATATGATGGGGCTATTTGCCAGCCAATAAAATTTAAAATTTAAAAATATCTTTATTGGTTTTTATGAATTTCAATAATTTTTCTTTTTTTTTATAAATACCTATCTTATGAAAATTATTTCATTTTTTGCAAATACCTAGATAAATTGACTGAAATAAGATTTAAATATGTATGTTCCTGTAGGTTTATATGATTCATTTCGTTCGTTATTTAGGTATTTGTTTTTTCGTTTTTAAAATTTATTTATTTCAAAATATATTTTTCAAAATATATTTTATTTATGTATGAAATATGCACTCATATACAATCGTACATATGGGATTTTACTCTAGACCGAATGAAATGAATCTAAAAAAAAAATTTACAATGTCTAAATTATCAAGTACCTACCTATTATTTATTTATTTATTTTATTTTGTTCTACAAATATCTACTTTGAATTCACTCGAATAAAAGTAATTTTCAAGGTTTTTTATCTGTACTTTGTATGTATATAAACATATCTGACAAATTCGTAAGTAATACGATCAAACATAATCATACCAATGCTTTTATAAATTAATTAGTAATTCGGTATGTACAAAATCATTTTTTTCTTTATTTAATTTGACCTTAAGTGTTGTTTTTAGCAAATACAAAAAATTATTTTATTCACATTGCTTCTATAATTTTAGTTGATAGTAATGATTTTACTTTTATTATTTTTTTTTACGTTTCTTTCCTTTAATATTATATATGTATGTATAAATGAAAATATTTTCATGTCATTCAAAATTCAATGTCACAACTACAGAATTTGTTTACAAAAAACACAAAAAAAATGCTATAAAAAATTTATCCGTGTATTAGTAATTGCAAAAAACCCATTCTATAATACAAAATAAAAATAAATAAAAATATAAAATATGTAGTTATTATAATTCTTTTCGTTGAGGTATACAATTACATATGTTTGCATTTCTTCTACAATATAGAACATTGGATACTTTCAAATGTTTGCAATACATCATTTTCTCAATGAATGAATGGTAGACAATCAGGCAAACTGATATTTCAAATAGAGATATTAAAAATACATAAAAAGATACTGTCATATGTCGTAACTTGAAATGTGCGTTATAATTTGTCATGTGTGTGCACACACACGCATAATTTTAACTATCTTATTTATATGCTTGTAATTGATACAGTATTTTTATCAATGAAAAATTATTGAAATTATTTTGATAATTTTATTATACTGTATTTTTTTTGAAATTTTTAAATGATTCTTATATGAACAATATCATTCACATTTAGCCCTAAAATTCACAGTAATATTTTATATACATACTATACATACTTGATACTATTTAATTAAATTAAGATTAGATAAGCTAGCTGTTTTAGGAATAAGAAATACAAAACTGAAAACAAAGAAAATAGCATAAGATATGAAAAAGTTGATGAACTTTTGCAAGGTCAAAATTAGTCCGACGTTGCCTATAAAAAAAACCCCAACGCCCTAACGCCCCAACTTACTTTGTATGTATGTATAATTGTATACCTATATATTAAAATCAGTACTCACATATTTTACTGATTTTTCCTTATAATTAATTTTACAATTTTGAAATACGTATGCTCATACAAATGTACACAAGTAGGCAATTACAATAAATACAAGAACATAATCATGCCTTTTTTTTTTAAATAAAATTTTCTTTGTTTTGTTTTTCACATTTTTATTATAAAAAAAAATTTTTCATTCAATACTTCATTATAAACTCAATTAGCTAACTAATAAGGCTGAAGTACCTAATAAGGCAAACGGCAGCATCAGACGACAAAAGGAACAGGTACACATTACAGGTTACAGAAATAAAATCGTTGTATCTCATATGAAATTAACTCATCATTATTATGATTGTACACAAGTGTTTGTTTTTATATGTATCATATACATTTTATAGTTACATTTTAAGCATGGAAGAAACAATGAAAGTTTACTGTATATAGTACAGTATGTATGTATATAGGTACATACGTATGTACATACATATGTATGATAAATATATTTATCTTCGATAATTTATTAAACATGTGTGCATATACAATACATATGTAGGTAAGTATGTTTGAATGAATGTTTTGATTATAATATGCACATTCAATATATGTATATAATGTACACATATATTATTCCGTGATATTTGTGTAACAACGTGTACATACACATACATACATACATAAATATGTAAATAAAGTTCAACTATCTTTGATTAATTTTTTAAGTGAAATATAATATTTCGTATGTATCGTACATACATACATACACGGTTCACCGTCGTCATTGTACGAGCATCAAGAGATGAATTTAAAGTAGGGAAATAATATAAAAATTTTAAAACAAAAATTACATTATCTACTAGAGAAAATGAAAAATAAAAAAAGATTTAAAATAATAATTTCTAGTTTTTTTTTTCTTAGTGGTTGTATGTTGCACGAAAAAAAACCAACTAAAATGAAGGTAATTGACCGCCTGGAACCGTTGTATTGTGTATTTTGTTTGTATTATTTCATTATTACAAACAACTTTATAGCAATTTAGTTTTTGTTACATAGCGACTATTCGTTCCGTTTTTTACTGCAATCAAACAGTTACGACAACAAGAAATTTTTATATTAAACTCACTGTAAACTGTTTAGTTACGATGGCATAGTAGAATAAAACTTATAAATTGTGCTTATTTAAAATATGTAATATTATGTACTATAATTATAATAATAATAGTTAAAAAAGATATATGACGTAATTAAGAAAATTCATTCTGAACAATATTTAAAGGGCCTAATAACAACAAAAACATTTACTACATAAATTTTGATGTGACAGTATTTGCACATTTTAAAAGAAATGAGAACAGAAAATTATTCAAAAATTTATGATACATAACTTGCCCATTCATAAAAAAGCTAAAATCTACAAATGTAATTCATAATTTATTTTACATTTCTAACTTTTACGTTTCACTTCTATGGTTAATTTTAAACATAGCTATTAATAGACACCAAATAGAACTGGTCAGTCAGTATGTGTACATTCATATCATATTTGTTAATTTTAACTTCAAAGGCATATTAAAAGGCAGAATACTATTACATTTATATTTAACTAATTTAATAAATAATATTCTACTGGATAGAAAATAAATAACTTGATTAACAGTTAATCAAATAACAACATTTCATGAATGTACACCCACAGTTTTGATACACCTACACAATCCTCAATTGAATAATCAATACACACTTTAGTGATACTCAATATAATGGTGGATCAAAATGCAAATCATTGTAAATCAAAATATTTTTAGCTTTAATAAAGTTTAAAGTTTATTTCAAAAGGGCAAGTATATTGTGCATTAATACAATGATATCTTTTTTATGACAGGGATAGGATGGACAGGATGTATTATACGTGTATACATCTGTTTAAAAAATTCAATTCATTCATTCTACTTATCCTGTTATTAAAAATTTGATATTCATGTAAATATCAATTTTCATTATATGTAAATATGTATATATATACTTGCAAAGAATTTTGTATATGACGTAGTGTTCATATGACAAGCATATATGTACGTACATATGTATATGCATATAAATTGGTTGATATTTGTTTGTAGTATAAATGTACAAATGCAAAAATTAAAACAAGTCTAAAAAGTAGTACATTATGTTTATAGAAAAAAAAAAAGGAAAAATAATAAACATATAAGAAAGGGGAAATTAATATACAAAATGTGAAATTGATATTTTCGCCTTCTGTCCTTTCGATCAATACCAATTTCTTCATTTTTACCACCATACTTATATGTAATCATCCCTCTATAAATACATACCAAAGTACCTACTATTTAAAAAACCAAACAAACAAAAAATCCAAAAACAAAAAAAAAGGAAAAATATCTCTTCTCCATGGCCTATTGATTTTTTCCTTCTTCCGACCGACACAATTGAAAATTCTCCTTTTTCCTTATTTTCATATTCTTGACTCTTGGTTTTGTTCATATGTTCTTCTTTTCATTTAATTTAAAATGAATATTTGCTTTTGCTAAAAATTCAAAGGGTGTCTGAATAAAAAATTATTTTAAGAATGAATTGAAAAATATATATTGCATTGTTACAACTGATATACCAAATACCAAAAATATATATATCAAAGAATACCAAAGTTATTTAAAATAATTTTCTTCTCTTAATCGATTTTTAAATTTCTTGCAATTACGAATTACATACATATCGTCATTGCACTTGAGAATTTGTATATATATTCTATTATTTTCTCGTCCAAAATACGGTATTACTTGATAACTACATATATGTATGTATATATATGCATATTATAGATTTTTCGTTAATACATTCACTTTTCTATAATCTTTCACTTGATATTGTATATATAAATAATTTTTCTTCACGTTGTCTTTTCTTTTATTAATAGAAAACATAAAGAGGCTATAATGAAGAAAAATTGGGTTTTAAAATTGTATTTTTATTTTTGGTTATTGGAATTTTTCGAAAATATAAAAATTTATTTTTAAATTTGTACACATCAATGTATAAACATTTTATTGTTACACAATCGTAAAATCATACTGTAGCGTGCAAAACAAAAACAAACCTCTTGTTTTGTGTTAGAGAAACATTGTTTTGCTTTTGATTTTTTTTATTGTGAATGAAAAATAAAAAGAAAGCAAACCGATACAAGATACAATTAAAAAAAAAAAATAAATAAAAAATCCCCAGCTTAGAATACAAATTACGTTAAAGTTTTCCTTTATTGGAAATGGTGAAAATATGTTTATATTTTCTTCTATTTATTTTCGTTCGTATGGAGTAAAATTCATGCTTTTAAAATTGAAATTTCTATTCACAATAATTACTGATAGGTATTTATAAAATTTAGTTTTTAAATTTTTTCTTACAAAATAATATCATAAAATGACGATTTGCAAAGAGATTTTTTTTTTTAGTTTTTCATCATGAATATACAAAAATCCCACTTAGAAACTAGACCGTAACAATTTTATTTCGTTTAAATGTACATATATGCATATTTAACATTTTCATTTATCATGATTTTTATTTATTTTTTTTCTTTTTTTCCTGTCTCTTCAGACATCATTGCGTGTGTCCTCCTAATCTTATATTTGCTTGAAAATATATACACATGCATATATAGTCGTACGTATGTTTACGTACATGAAATAAACACATTTCCACAAGCATATAATGTTTTCATTCTGTTACTTAGTCCTTTTTTTAAATAACAAAAAACAAAAAATAAATAAACATTCAAACTCACGCATACATAGACTTATTAGTTTTATTCGTGTTATCTTTTTTTTTTTGCACTTTTATATTCTATACTCTATAGGAAAATTGTAAATACGTACGTACATTTAACGGAAATCCACGCTATCTCTCGGTTTATTGTCTCATAATCTACAAAATTCTACGTACGTATAAATAAATGTTTAAGGGAGTGTGTTAATATAACCATATACATATCCATTGTACATGTGTACATTTAATGTATATACATTTGTATATTATGTAAATACCTTTTTAATAGTGTACTTTATGTACATAATATAAAATATGTAGGTATATATTAAAGTGTATATTATACATTAAAAGAATTTTTTTTTTAAATTTCTCCTCCACAAACACGTGTATTATGCGCATATTTTTATTCTGCGTGATACATAAAATTTATAGTAAACAATAAAAAACCACAGTATGTGTTATTGATGTTATATAAAAGTTCATTATTATAAATATTAAAAAAATACACATACCCATGTATAATATAATATAAAAATGTGTATGCATGTATGTACATACGCACGTAAATAAAAATAGAAAATATAAGCATTAAATTGTACCTATTTGAAGAAAACTATTAGTTGCTAAAGCTAAATAAAATATAAACAGTGAAAATTTTCCTTTTAAACTTAACAATTTTTTTTATCTTCATTTTGAAAGAATTAACAAAGAGAAATGAATAAAATTCAAGCTCTAAATACATTTAGTTTTTTCGTATTTCAAATTTTTTTTTTCTTTTACATGATTTTTTTTTTTAAATTTTGTAAAGAAATGTATTTAATAATAGGAGAAAATATTTGTTTTTTGTTTACAAAAGTTGGTAATACCTTATGTACATAGATAACAATACATTTTAAAAATAAATAACGTTGAAAATCACTTCAACACGAAAGAAAAGTGTAGTGTATAACAGTAAAAAAGACGTCGAAATTTAATAAATTAATTTCGTATTCGTTGACTATCTTCCGTAAAAAAAAGAAAATATCATTTTTGTTTTTGTTTCAAATTTTGTGATACTTTTAGGCTTATAATTTACGTATACAAGATGGCCCAGAGTAAATACCATAAAGCATAATTTTCTCAAAATTCAGTTTGTTTACAACATAAAATCATAATCTAATCTCCCCCCCTACCTCTATTTCCGTAAATCCTTCTTTTCTCAAATATTGTGGATTATTTCAAATTCATATAGTTTCATAAGAATCAGAGGATATCATTTAGAGATATATATTCGATGTTTTATGTCAACTTTATATTGAAAATTGTAACACTGTGTGATATTTATTCCCCAATACCCTGTGTAAGCTCTTTCATGATTTTTGACTTTTTTTTTTGATAAATCTTTAGTTTACTATACTACAAGAGTACAATGACTGAATTCGTACATACAAACAAAAATTTGTATTCTCAAAATAAAAATAAACCTAACATTAAAGATATTAACTTTTTGTTTTAGACACAAGATTGTATATATTCCAAAAATTACAACATATGTAATATGTACACGTATGCTCTATGTCGATGTTAATGGACTTGATTCCGTCACTCAATATCCACAGTTATATTGAATTATAAAAAAAAAAAACTAAATAAAAAACCTTTTGTTATCCCCTTCACTTAATTATGTTCATATAAAACTTTCACATTTTCTGTTGTAAAAGCAAAATATTAAGCTATGTATCTACCTACCATATACAATATATTTGTATATAGTACGCGAATTTTCCTTTTTTCATTATATTAACTAAAAATTTGAACTTATATATGTATGTAGGTATATAAAAGATTAATAGTAAAATTGAAAATTATGATAAAAAAGAAATTTATATTTAAATAATAATATACGAGTACATAGGTACATTACATGGTAATGAAAGGCAAAATTAACTTTTTTTACCACATATTCTTGAAATCTTTTAGAAAATTTCGTACTGTTTTCAAAAATCATTTAAAAGAAACTTAAATAACTTTTAATTACCTGAATTTTTTAATAATGATGGATCAATTAATCCTTCAAGATCTGGTTCTTCACCGTACCAAAATATCCATAATTCTTTTGCAGCTGTTAATGATAATGGTGGATGTGTAACAATATCATATGAAATCGTGCTATTTGGATCTGGATCTTGTTTTGGTGCAGCAACACGCCTCCATACACATAATATATCACATTCTAAACATCTTGAGTATGATCGAAGGACCGGATCATCTAGGGGATCCCCAGATGCATTCGGTCGTTCACCAATTAAAAATTTACGCCATTTTATACCGCACAGATCAGTCTGTAAATTAAGAACAAAAATAAATAAATTAATTAATCAATATCTACATATGTATAGGTACTAAAATTATTATTATTATTTTTTTTTTACTTGAAGAATTAAATAACAACAATACGATTTATGTATTATTTTATTCAATACATTTAAGTGTCAGTCAATGACTTTTCTTTAATATAATGTACATGACTACAAAACTAAAACAAATAATAATTAATTGATGTATAAATTATGTAAATTACGTTTGTATTTATGTAAAAGAATATGTTGTGCACGTTGCCATAAGTTTATAGAAAAAGCTCCAAAAATAAATATGTACATGTGTATTAAAAGAAAAAGTAAAATCGAATTTAGGTATTTGTTCCTTTACTTAAATTTTTATACTCTAATTGTATTTTGTATTTGAATATCCAAATACCCATAAATAAGTCAATAGAACTTATGTTGACTATTTACTCCGTAATAAGAATTTTTGTGTACAATTTATTGTAATTTCTTTTTATTTCCCATTTAATAAATACAAATGGGTAAATATGTATGTATACAAGAACATGTTTGTATGCACATGAATTATTTAGAAATTGGATATAAATAAAAAATAGAAAAAATAAGTTTAATCAAAATAATAAGAAAAAAAAGATGTTAAATCCATTAAGAGAACGTGTATATGATACATATGTATAGGTATCTACTTATTATAAAATATATCGAAAAATTTTAACGCATGCGTTTTCTTAACAAATATAAAAATTAAATTTTGCTGCTTCAGATAAAAAAAAAAAAACCGAAAAAATTATAGAGCTTGGAAAATTTTCATGTATGACAAAAATGTAAAATTCACAGTTATATTATTATCATTCCTGGCATTACATTACATTATACAAAATGAAAATTAGGTAATTTTTTTTATATGTAAGGTATATTTCTCGATATTGTTAGCGAATAATGTAACGAATTCCTAGTTTGTATACACAAATATACCTGCCTTAAAGTTATTTTACTTTCTTGTGAAAATGAAAATATTATAATTTAGACATTTAAACAGGAGTAGATATAGGAAGTATTAAATGAAATCTACCATAAATTAATAAAATCAACATTAAATACAAAAATGCGCAACAATTGGAACACAATAATATTACTTTTATTTAAATGGCAAAATTGTAAATATTAGGTAGGTAGGTAGAATATCTACAAATATTTTATGTCTGTGTATTGTTGTAACGTAGGTATATGTAGTGTGTTTTTTTTTTGAATTTTTCAAATTCATTTTTTGTGTGTGCGCATCACATAAAAAAACAACAAGTTTTTGATATTTATATATTTAATTCAATTTTTTTTTTTCATTTTTCTCTTTTCCTAATCGAAAAAGCTTTTAACCTTTAAAATACAAAAAATGTGTACTGGTGTTTGGTGTACGTATATAATTTGCGCATACTTTATTTGTGTGCATGTATATCAACCGAGGATTAGTGTGTTGAAAATATATTATATAGAAATACTTATATAAATTTATATAAGTATGCAGTGTACAAAAAAGCTAAACAAAAAATAACCCAATAAAATACTAAACAGAAAAAAAAAACTATGTTACATACATACATATACGTATGTATGAGTAGGATTTGGTGAGGTGAAATTAAGAGAACGTTGAACACTATATTTGTTTGTATATGTATGCATTCCATATAAAATATTGAATGAGAAAAAGAATAAACAACACAAAACACCGCAAAAAATGATCATGTAGTTCATGTCATCATCATCATTTTTGCTAGCGTAGCATATGAATATGTGTGTATAGTACGTACGTATATTAACCAAGTATGTACATATATTACCAATAAATAGTACACAAGTTCATATATGTATATTTATTTATTTAACCATCCAGCTGCCAGCGCCAGCCGGCGGCAGCGGATCGGTCATACCGTATGATCAAGAATTAAGAACAAAAAAATATATTGCTGACAAGTCTACAATCTACATACATTTATATGCCTTTATATGAACATACGTATGTACATACATATATGATGTAAAAATTTGACTTTAAGTCAAAAAACCTTGAAGATTTTCGCCGTAGTTTTTTGTTTTACATCGGATTCTTTCGAGCATGAACTCAATCATATCATATACACACATGCATATATTTTACTGATTTCATATATGTACCTACATATCTACATCTGTACCTATATCATCTGTTTTTCACCACATACCTCTGTATATTGTTTTTTATTCAAACTAGTCGACATTTTAAATTAAAACTATTTAAAAAAATACTAAATTAAAAGGAAAATGCAAAACTTACAAAATCATAATAGGTAGGTAAATAATATAAAAAGTTTGAATTTCTTGGTATTTTTTATATAATTGTTGTGAATATATAATCTAAAATATATTGTACAAATGTACACTTCGTCCTTTTTTTGTTCTGTTATTTATTCATAATTAAAATTTTTATGAACTTGCATATGTGTTGTCCACACATATAAATTCATGTTTTTACTCATATAAATGTTTAAATTTAAAATATGCCTTTACTTTTATTACATACATGCAATCTATAAATGTGTAGGTATATGTATACGCGTGCATTCTAAATAAAGCTGACCATGCGATCATCATCATATTCACACGTTGATATTTATTTATTTATTCAATGGTATAAATGGTATATAAACGTATATGCGTATATAATAATGACACACATGTTTACAAATTAGACTGACCACTAACCCTCTGTAAACATTTATATTATTGTCAATTGTATTGATAATGATGATGATAAACATCTACAGTCACACTTAACTTAACTTTAAGACTCTTGTGTTGTGTGGATACTGGATTTATTTATTTGTTCCAAATTATCAAAAAAACTTAATGTGAAAATGAAACATATAATATAAATATTAATCGTAAAATATTGAGAGTGTATGCAAATAGTAATAAAAATAATCTAATTTCACATATGTATGTACATAACTAAATGCGTACGTATTCATCATATATACCGAAATACTTACACATAACTTAGTTGGTTTTTTGTGTTCACAATGAATGATATGTGTTGTGTATTAAATGATGAAAAATAAACAAAAACACAAAATAAAAAAGAAATAAAAAAATAAAAAATTAAAAATTAAATCAATTTTTAATGCTTACATCATTTTACTATTGAATGGATTTACATATAAAATTGTTTTAATATTCGTTGTTATATTCTATTTCATGCTTTATGATTTATTAAATTACAATTATCATGTAATAAAAAAAACAACAAGTAAGAAATTCGTTTTTCTGTATATATGATATATGCATGTAGGTACTTTGTACAAAAATAAGGATTTTTGTAAAATTTATAATTTATTTGACAGAAAATCATTTAGGTATATACAAATGTAAGTGTGTATAGGTATAATTTAACTTGAATTTGTATTTGTGTTATTCGAATTCTTATCAATAAGAAACAGAAAACAAAAAAAAAAAAATAGTAATAATGTGGTGACATAGTTGACAACACAGAAAGAACCATACATGACCACAAAACAATTGTGGTTTTTATATCAACTTCTAAAAATTGAAATAACCACTAAAATACAGTTAGTAATAAAACAATGTTTCTCCTTTAGAAATGTATAAATGCCTACACAGCAATTATTCATAAATAAATACCACACATACATAAACAGAAAATGATAAAAGAGAATTAAATAATATGAGTATAGACTTTACAAACAAATTTTTATCAGTCTAAATTATTAATTTCATATGGTTAATTTTTAATTTTTAAAAATTTTGTATTTATTTATTATACTTTGTTATTTATTTATTTATTTGTTATTTCGAATCTAGTTGTATTTTGACCTTTTCGCATTAAAATAATTTTTCTATGTAAACAAAAAAAAACATTACTTTTGTTGCTAACAAATTGTTGCATATACGTATACACATATACTTGAATAGATTAACGTATGTTTAGAGATATATAGGATGCTTATAAATAAATCGGTGTAAATCGCTTTTAAAAATATCGAGCGAGTCAAGAATAAAATTTACAAATTATTGCCCAGTGGGTCTATAATTTGGAAATATGCGTTTTTTTTATTTTGTTTTCAAATTCGTAATATTTTAATCAGTTTTATTTCTAATTCCTAAATATTAACTGCTCATTTGATTTTATCACCGAACACCCTATATTCAATTTCAAAGTATGTAACAGCTACGTAATGTATACGGAATTCATACAAATGAAACTGATATATGTATGGATGTATACATGTAAAATTATCATTCTTTTGTTATAATGTACCTATGTGATAAACAAAAAAAAACTACTAAAATTAATTCAATTTTGCTACTGATGTGTTCCTAAATAATCTGATAAAAGTACGAATAAAAAACAAACAACTATGATGTATAATATAAAATGATATAAATACATAAGTATATGTTATATGAATATATATACGGATATGGATGTATGTGTATTTTGTATATATATATAAATATACAAATTCAAAAAGATTCATTTAAGATGGTAAACTGATCTTGTATCAATGTAAACCGGCTATTAGATTTATGATATTTCGAAATATTATTGCCATACGTATAATATGACAATCACATTATTACATTGTTGTCAAATTATTTCACGTTTTTTTTAAGTTATTAAATCAGTGTTGAATATGTATACATTTATACATACCTATATACATACATATGTATGTTTATATGGTTACATACATATATGGGCTAAATTTTAATTAACAATGAAAGCATAATGAAAAACTTTTTATTATTTTTTCCTTCTAATTTCAATTGAGAGCTTTTAAATTTTATTAAAAAATATTAATTCAAAGAAAACGAGAAAAAAATAAACATTCATTTTTAAATATATGTAATAATTATGTACACGTCTATTATGTATACAATATCTTACTAATAGGTAAGTATATAAAGAGTGAAAATAAACAAGACAACATCGCATCTTTTTATAACATTTTACGTCTTTCACTTCATTTGTATGGCATCACTCTATATATTTTTCAATTTTCTCATATTGACTATGTAGCTGAATTTTGTATATGTGTCTGTATGTTGTTTACCTTCAACACAATATCATGCATATACGTACATACATAAATATTATTTTCATTTTAATAATAAAAACGAAGCAAAAAATGCAACAGTAACTTGTATATTTATGTATCTACCTGACTTCTTCATTTTTAAATTAGTTTATATAAAATAGAAAAAATAACATCAAACTTTTAAAAGATGAAGATCGACGAAGTTATAAATACAGCAAGTAAATAAACAAAAACCGTATAGGTATATAATATGTACCTACTATGTATATTTTGAGAAAAACACTTTTCATAATCATTTGAATTAGTTTTTATCTCTTGTTTTTTTCATATACGTATAATTAAAAATTTTCCCCCACCAATATACCTACTGCATAAGTATAGGTAACATGTATTTTTTCATTATTTCTTGGAATTTTCCAAGTTTTTCTTTATGCAATAATTATGTACATATTTTATATTCATCAAAAAGAATCTAATCATTTTTTATTTTGATTTGCCTTTTTTATTTGTTTTCGTTTTTATTTTCAGATTAATGTAGGAAGTTTTGTAATTAGTCAAATACTTGTAACTTAGTCACAGTCACAGATAGAAATTATTTATTATATATTTATTTCATTTTATTAAATACCCCACTACGTTAAACATAATCTATTGTATATTTATTTTATATAATCATCATCTTAATAATTTTTAAAACTATCAGATTGTACACATATATGTATGTATGTACAGAAAATGTATTGTATACAATTTGAAAAAAAAGAATAAAATGTGTATAGGCTTTTCCTTCAACAATATTTTAAATTAGGTATATGATAACCAGTAATAGATAAAAATGATCAATATAAAAAATACTCACAAATACATTTTTATTTACGTCTGTACATTTTAGATTGAGCTTTTTTTGAGGTACATTACACATCAATTCATATAGTAATGTATAGTATTATAATATGAGAATGATGGAAATAGAATAAAAATATTTACGATTGTTGATGTTGATTGTGATTGAAAAATTAAAACAATAATGTTTCAACAAACATAATAAAATACAAAAAAAAAGTAAAAAAATATAATAATGAAAAAGACTCTTATGAGCTGAGGTACTTTTTAAACAAAGAAAAATGCACTTTACATAACATACAGTATGGTTGGTTTATAATGTTTATATGCTTATCTATAGTTAGAATGAAAATCTTTACTATAGTTATTTATGTTTGTAATTGTTTGTCTTCTTGTAAATAATACATCATGTTCCGTTCTTTCAGTTCTATTTCGTATATTTTCTGTATAGTTTTTTGTTTTTAAATCATTGTTTATTACTTATTATTTGATGTTATTTTATTTAAAAAAATTTTTTTTCCAGTTGTTTGTGTTTTATGTACATACATATTTTCTTGTTGTATATATACATATATATACCTATAGATTTGAAAATCGTTAAAGTATTACATTTTTGTTTTGTGGTATGATGACCCAGTTACCTACATTTTTTTTTTCTTCTTTTTTATATAAAAAAACAATAAAGTTGTTTTTTTTTTTTATTTTTAATTTTTTGATTGTGAAAAAGAAGGCATACATAAAAATGAAAATTACATTTATTTAAGTATACTATCTATTTAGTTATTTTTATTTTCATTGCTGATATCATTATTTTAACATAACTAAATGGATTGTATGTACACGTATTACAATATTTACGCACATACGTATAGTGCGTTGTATATTCTATAACTTTTCATTTTTCAAATTTACATAATGTATAATGTGTACGAAAAAAAAAAAATTTAATGCAATCATAAGTAATATAACACAAAAATATTTGTATCACATTCAAAAAATGTATATAAACATTAATTCAGAGTTATACACATATTTCGTATTGAACCTACATATAGTACGTTTTTCCATACGTACATACATCTGCACTTTTATGTGTATGAATATACATTGTTGTCGTTTTTTTTAAAATTTATGTTTTATTTTTATTTTTATTTTATGCATTTTATATACAGATATGTAGGTAAGGTATGAAACAAAATTTGTATTGTGAAATGATAAAACAAATGTAAACGACATTGTGACCTTACAAATGTTATTGCATTTCATTTCATTACCTTTTCAATTTTGTTAAAGATTATATTTACTAAATTAATAAAATAACACAGAATGTAGGTGTAAAAATGACAAACTGAGTTTGTATTTTAATATCATTTACATAGTACATAATATGTATTATTATATAAAGCATAAAAAACAAATATTTGCGACATAAACAAATAACACGAAAGCTTGTAGAACATAATCAGTAATATAAAATGTTATATAATATATAGTCGTATTGAGTTAATTAAAAATTAAATTATTTCTTAATATGTTTATTGTTAAATAAGACATTTTATCTATGCAAAATACGTTACATATACATTACAAATGAAATTAATATTTCTATAAGCATATTTCTAGAAATTGAAATTAAAACTGGTTTTGCCTTGCTTTAATATAAAACAAATACAATTCTTAAAATTTGTATTCTACGCCTCATGCATTAGAAAACTTTAAATCTTATCATTATTATGTCTTTAACCTGTTCATATAGTTTGTTAGACAAGTTATGAAAAATATATGCAATATTCTCTATCTTTCATTCATAACTCGTTTATTCAAAGATACAGAAAATTCAAGTTTTTGCAATAATAAAATTTTATATTTTTACCACAAAAAAAGAAAAATACACAGATATGAATATCAGTTATGTATACGTGTTGGTTAAATTTTACAATGAAAAATTTTTAACAAAATTTTTATACATTAATGTTGATATAGGGAAATGTAAAAAAGGAAGTATGTATGGTTTGTAAACAAAAGAAAAGTTCTTAAATTTGTTAACGCCACGTTTTAACAAAAAATTCAAATCAAAAATAAAAATTAAAATTAAAAATGTTTATGAAATTCATGATGTGTTTCTATAACAAAAAAAAATAAATAAATAATAATAACTATAATAAAATACATGTGTATAATAAAAATCCTACAGTAAAGTTTAAGTTAAATCAAAATGTTTAAGAAACAAT
Source organism: Anthrax anthrax (assembly GCA_963971155.1). NCBI lineage: Eukaryota > Metazoa > Arthropoda > Insecta > Diptera > Bombyliidae > Anthrax > Anthrax anthrax. The sequence goes on from OZ020120.1 coordinate 22,179,384, forward strand.
GAAATTTCGTTATCGGCTTGTATTATTGTGGTTTCAACATAGTATTTATCAAAGTCCGAAATCAAAAACCAGATTGAAACTAAACGAATACATTGAGTATATATAATATGTAAGTAGGTATATAAATGTACATATTAACAATGTAGATATGTGATTATGTCATATACAAACATATATTTTCTATAATTCATTGAAAAAGACATGTATAAAAATGAAAAAATTCATGCGTGGATAACTGCATCATATTATACATATAAGAAAACATAAAATAACGTGTTTTAACAACACTGCAATACCAAATCCAATACAAAAAATTGTTCAATGTACCCGTGTGATGTATTCATATAATGGATTTCAGGCATACAATCTACTTTATTTTACAGTATATTACACAATTTTTAAAGTGTGTATATAAATATATTCTCGCAGAGTATACTATACATGCACATACATACATATACATACATGTGTAGTTAGTATATGTATACATCTGCACAAAATCAATTCATCAAGTTGTTTTATTTTATTTTTTCACTTCTTTTCCTTTTCTTCATATCTTTTATTTTATTTTTTAATGTTGAAAAGTATGTTGTATTTGTACATATAAATTTTTGTATATCCATGTACCTACAGCTATGTAAAAAAAAAAAGAAGTTAACTAACAAAAGCCGATAGACCAGATCGTGGGAGAATTTTATTCGTTCTTTTTACATGAAATGAAAAAAAAAATTTATGACAAAGAGGAAGGAAATCTTCAACTGTAAAATAAAAAAAAAAATAATAAACGGGGAAAATTATTTTCCATACACATACATACATACGTATTATAATTCTACAATGTAAAGTAAAAATAAAATGCATATCAAACATAAAACTAAAAGAAATTGATTTTAAATAAAAATGTAAATGAACGGTCATGACTACTTTTTTTATGATTCCAATCCAAACGTGAATCCAATATACATTATACGTAATGCATCTACAAAAAGTACAAAAATTTGCAATCATCTGAAAGATCTTTACTAAATCCATATTTGACACAAACGTAAAGTTTGATCAGATAAAAGTTAAAGACTAAATTGGCATATCATATGACAAGTATTCAGGATAAATATACTTTGATGATACTATAATTTTGCAATTATTATATTACATGCATATGTACATACATATTTATGATAAAGTTAAAATCAATGTCACTAATTTTTAACATATTTAAACGAATACGAATGGTATGTCCTAATTAAGCATGCATTTCAACAAATTAGCCCGTTTATTTTGAAATTTAAGCAAGTCCAAGATTTTTAAAATTCATTTGCATTACAAGGACTTTTAATATCAGGAAAAAATTTTGATTAACATGTCTCAAAATATTAAATTTTGATTTCGTCCCATTTTCAAAATTAATAACTCAAATTATATTTTTCACTTTTAATTATCAGTTTTCTTTTTTTGATATTTCTCTGTAGGTAGATCGTACAAATTTTTCTAATTCGATTTTTACATCGTTCTCATTTTGTACAATTACTCGTAAAATTTGATAGTAAATCTAAATGTTTCTTAAAGAAAAATCAAAATAGCCCAAATGCCACAAAATCCAATACAATATTGAATAAACATTATACATACATACATATATCTTACATATGTGTTAAGTAAGAAAATCAAATAAATAAGAAATAATTTTTACCCTATTGTTTACTTGAGGTCAATACATATACATGCAATGTGGCATCGAACAGTAACTAAACCTAATTTCTTCCGTTTTTTATTCCATGTGTCCAAAGAAAAATAACAGAAAACTATGAAATTCTTATACATAATGTATAAGTTTCCAAATTTTATAAAAATATACATTTATGTACATTTGTAGTGTACGAACGAAATACCAGCATTATTTGATATATATACACATTTTGATTTCAAAAATAGTATCGTATATTTATAGATATCTTCAAAGTTATAAATTGATAAATCATGAATAAAAAATTTTCTGGTTAAAAATAGGTAGGTACATATTTTAATTGTGTTAATGTAAAAAAATAACATTAAATAGATGTACATTGTAGGTATTTATAGCAGGTAATAATCAATACATTACACAAAATATGTAAGCTGTACAAATGGTGTACATAATTTACATAGGATGTCTCAAAATAAATGTCATAAGATACATTATACTTAAAGCTCAGACTATTTCTACAAAAATATTATCTGATTTTCCTTTCTTTTTCAAACGTCATGAAATGGAAAATTTCGGTATTTTTTATAGTATGCATTTATAAAGTAAATTAAAATAAAATCGGAATCTACGGAAATCGAATAATATTTACATTCATTATTGGAAAATAGCCTTTCAAACAATAAATGCAGTTTTTAACATTTGTGTTGAAACACCCCCTATACAATCAATGTATCCATATACAATTTTTTTTATTTTTTTAATCAATATAAAATTATGTTTTGAATAAACGAATTTAAATTTTTAAATATGTATGTAGATTGCATTGATATCGAGTACAAAAAAAAAAAATTAAAAATAAAAATAAATGAATGAGTCAAATTTTATTTTTAAAAAAATTAAAAACAAACTCTTGTTCTTGCTGGCTATATAATTAATTACCATATAAACTTTAAACCGCTTACATAAATATACATAATATCAAATAATATGTATGTATTTATTGCACTTACATATAGATACATATGTACAAGTGTATAACAAATTAAAGGAGTGAAATATATGCAAAGTGGTGGAAGTATTGTACATACATTACTTATTATCAATTTTTTTTTAAAAAAAAGTTAATTTATTATCTTTGTTTATTAATGAACTCGCAAAATTTACAAATAAATAAATAAATGAATAAATATTTACGAAATACATTAACACTTATTTTCAATTAACTACAAAATAAAATGTGGAAAAATTAACAAATTATCATATTATGATAAAGATCAGCTGCACTTAAACATACACATGTATGTATATGTATATACATATTGTGGTGTCTGGCATACATATACTGTTTTTTTTGTTAATGTACATAGGCACATAATGTATGAATATTATTTACAAACAATATTGTTACTATTTATTAGGCATTTCAATAAAAATAATATTAAAATGAAAAAAAAAATTATTAATAAAAATGTACCTACAAATTAAGTTTTTTAAAAAAAAAATATATGCATATGTATATGTATATATACTTTTTTTCTTTGCACTTTAGAATTAAAATATTTGAATATGACAAGAATAAATCTGTTTGTAAACAATGTTTGAATATATTTCGTCTTTTCTTACATATAAATAAAAACTGTGAACGAGTCCTATACAAACTGAATTTTTGGCATCGAAATGTTGCACATTTTCCGAAAATTGGTACAAACTATAATATACATAATTATACATAATATATAAAGTAATTTTTATTTGTTAAAAATAATAATATATTCAATCGTTTGTAGTTACAAAATTCGTTTATAAAATTAAAGGTGAAAATAATCAGACAAACATATGTTTGAACTGGAAGTTTTCCATCGTTTTTTATTGAACAACATATGTTATAGCTGTAAATATATTGTACGTGTGAAAATATGTAATATTGTATTACAAAGACAAATAATTTTTTTTTTTTTTTGTTGACTCTTAAAACGTATTCACGTAACGTATAATATAATTTACATATACTACTTATTTACATTGTTATTATTTTATTTGAGCGGTGGTGTTGTTTTAAATTCATTTTTATAAACAATATAAAAAAATTTCATTTGATTATCGGAATTTTATAAAATTACATGTATCATTTTTGTATATGTATAAGATTATATTCAAAGTTAACAGTAATGCGCAACACCCAAATTACACTATGAATAAATATAAAGAGAAATATGTATGTAAATTTCAGATATACATATGTATAATGAAAATTTCCAATTTCTATGAACAAAATATATATAAAAATGATTCGAGTAAAATTACAATATTCTAATAAATGTAGCATATTTTCAAAAAATTGTATAAAAGAAAAAATAATTGAAATATAATCGATTTAATTTGATTAAGAAATTTTTAAAATTTTTCATTATGAGTTTTTTTTTTCTAAATGGGCTATTCTACAAAAGGCATTTTATATAATACAAATTTTCATTAGGTAAAATAAGAACATGAAAAACAGTAAAACAGATAAAATGTTAGTATATGTGTAAATATGAAAAATATGTGTTTTAGAATATTTACATAATATAATCACTTTATATATGAAAAAGGAAGGAAAACGGTCGAAGCATATCGACAAAAATTGTTCATGCGCATATGAACAATCTTTTTTTTTAATGTTGTTTGGATTAACTTTGGCCTTTTTTTACTATAGTGAATGTGTTTATGTATAAAAAATAAAATGTATGCACATACATATATAAACGTATGAATAGATTTAAAACTTAACAACTCCTCAAGATTCAGGTGAGTTTTTTTTTATTTTGTTTTAAAATGATAGGAACAAGATAAGACGGGTTAAGATTATTTTTATATATATTAAAAATGAAAAAAAAGTGAATAGTAAACTAAAATAAATTTTTAGGGAAATAAAAAAAGAAGTAAATGAAAAAAAGCTTGTATGAACAAGATAAAAATATACAATAACCGTTTTTACAATAAATCTTGACATACCTATGTATTGTACATTAATACGTTGAAAATTTTCTGTATTGTAATATTGAACGAAGAATGAATGTGTACAAGAAAAATAAAACAAAATAAAAGGTGTCCGCTTACTGGTTCTACTTGTTTTCTATCGTCTGCCATCTCTGGTGGTGCTGGTGATCAACTATATATGTTTTTATGTATTTAATTTGTCGTATAATAAAATTCACTAGCTAAAAGTGTACTGTGTATAAGACAATGGATTATGAAAATGAAGGCAAGTACAAAATAAAGGTAAAAAAAAAGAAATCACACACACAAGGTACCTACAAGTAACAAAACCAGTTAAAAGCGAAGAGGAAAAAAAAATCACCATCAACTATAATGTCATGTCTGCCAATGTACACTACGCTATACGTAATGCCTATGAATTTTGTATACAAAAACGTACAAATGTATAAGATACACAATATTAATATTGTGTACCGTACACCACGCACCTTTCTTATAATATTAAGAAAGTTGTATTCCGATGATACCAAGATTATAACCAGAAATATACATGTTTAGATATGTATATGGAATTATAGGTAGGTATATTATGTATAAAATATACACAGAAAAAATTACAACATATTCTACACATGAAAAGTATCTAAAATATGCTTTTCTTCATTTTTTATATTTTTTTTATGTTTTTTGTTCTTAACTGTTAGATGAACGACATGCAATTCTCTAGCTGTTTCAGTCAGTTAAATATATATGATACACGTTTACACGTATACATTTAAATATATTCATACTGAATTTTATAGGTAACATCTATAAACAAATTTTGCTATTTACTTTTATGTTTTATTTAAAAACTTAAAATTTTTGTACAATAATTTCGAATTAAAGAGTATGTACCTATATGAACAATTTTTACAAATTATAAGATAAATAGATATAAAAACTAAAAACATCTGTGAATTTCACAAATTTTCATTTTCAATCTTATCTCTTAGTCTAATACAAAAGCAAAACATTTTAAAAAAATATTCATTTTTATAATGATATTCAACAAAGTAACAATTAGTATACATTGTTGCCAGATTACGTATGTATAGTTTATTATGTTTATTATACATACATAGGTATACCTACATATAAATTTATTCGTTGAATCAATTTTTAATTTTTATTTATGCACGTGCCAAATTCTAAATTTACGTCATCTAAAAAGGAATATTGAAAATAAAAAGAAATAAAAAGAAGAAAAACAGGTTTTTGAGCAAAAAAAAATACCTACTTCTTCTCCATCATACATACAGCTTTTTAAAAGCCGTAAGTACCGACATAATGTATCAATCGTTTTTTGCCTTATAAGTAGGTATTATTTAATTTACCCATGTTTTTTTAATTAAGCGTGTACTCCTAACTAATTGAAAATGATGCGAAATAAAAAATAGATATTCAAAATTTCTTTTATTTCAATTAAAGCACAAAATTAAGAATTATTATAGCCAGAAAATGCATAATTTAAAAAACCGAATGAAAGTAATGAAATTGCTTCAATGTATAGTTATTTGTTTTAATCATAATCTATTGGATTATGTTTCTATTTTTTCATAATATTATTGTGAAAACACGTAAGTTAAAATAATTTTTAAACATTTTCCATTATAATTGAAAAAATTTTTCGATTGAAAGTGTACGTATTTCCTATTAATCCTTTTTGTTGCGTACATTTGTAATTCATAAAATAACAATACCCAATCTTGAAGACGTCATTAAAGACGGAAAATTTCCCTACTTCTTCTACATGTATATAACATGTACTGTTTTTATATATTAATAATTATATATGTATATATAGTATTACACTCACACAAATATGAAAATATATCTATTACATAGGTATTGTAATTAAGAATTTCATGGAATAAAATTACGTAGGTACTTAAATGTAGACAAATAATACGCTGTAGAGTTAGATATTTTCTAACACAACACAATATTTTTAATCGTAACACAATGTAACATTTTTACAATGTGAACTAAATTTTGTTATGAAAATTCAATAATTAGGCATTTAAAGTTGATTTTCTTGGAAAAGTTTAAATATGTAATATGTCAATGATGAAGAATGTTTGCTAATAAAATACCTACATAACTTATTTTAATGTTAAATGTAATTTACCCTATATATACAAATAAACGTGTATGTATAATGTGTTTTCCTTCGGTACTATTTTTTTCTTTTTTTTTTTTTTAATTCCGGAAAAATCATGAATGTCATCTGTCATTAATGTAGGTATATTTATATATGCTTGTAAACGTATGTGCTTATATGTATACACACGATTAAAAAAATAAATAAATAAAAAGCGAAAAAATACAATATACCTACACTTTCATATATTTACCATATAAGTGTTCATATATGTATATATACATATGTATGTATGCATTAATATTTCTAATTGTACATGTATGTATAACATATATATATATATCAAAATAATGTTTTCGCAAGGAAAAATACTGTACAGTGTACACACACTACAGTTACATCAATAAAAAAAAGATAAAAAAAGAAATAAGAGAATATTATATGTACATCAGCTTGTTTTCTTTTTTACATATATAAAATATGACCTACACAAATGCACTTAACTGAGTAGCCATTTTAATGGTGTATAAGTAAACAGTCTCTCATATACATAACTGAAATTTGTGTACCTGAAAAAAGCTTTCAGAGATTACATTGTTGATCAAATAAAATTTTTCATTTTATACCGTGTGAAGAAAACACGAAAAAGCTTTCGATTTTTTTTTTACACATATGTATTTATATTTCAAATTTCAATGAATAGAATATTACAAAAAACTGAAAATATTTGATTGAATGATTTAAAAACCAATGTAGGTAAGAGCAAAATGTAAGAGAATAAGAGATGCAAAATATTTATACGTAGATGCATGAGTAACATATATAGTATATATATTGTATAATAATTATATGTATGGGTAGTGAACTAGTGTAACCACCTAAAAATGTATATAAACATATGAAATTTAATTTTACATTTATATAATTTTTCACAGCACTGTATTATGTGTACTATTAGTAATATAAATATTAAAATGTATATGTGTGAATTAATCAATTTCTCCTTTTTTGTTTTACATGTTTTATAATAAAAACCTTGGAAAATATTTTTAATTTTCCCCTTCGTTCAATTATTTTACAATTTTTTTGTTCCTTATCTTATTTTTTTTTTTTAAATTTAATTTAAAAACAAAAATAAAAAATCAAAAAAAAAAAATAAATAAAATAAATTTCTCAACTGTTCTTCAAATATGTATACATCATGAATTTAAATATAAGAAGACATAAAAGAGTAATGACAATAAAAAGGAAAACAAAACAATTGAACGTGTAGTATATTATATATTACTTTGTCCTCATTTTATTATTTTTTCTTTTGGTTTTAAAACTAAACGAAAATTATACTTTTTTTTTTGTTTTCTTTTGAAAATGAGTCAATGAATCATATAATGAGAAATTTTATAGTCACGTATTTAAAATACCTATAAAGTAATTTTAGATTTAATTTAACAGAATTCATATTTATTTTATTACAAAAAGTATGTAACAAAATTTTTCAATAAAATAATAAATTGTATTGGATTACTATTTTCCATAATACATATTAGAAAAAAATAATGTAATAATATAAAAAGAAGCAATAAAAAAAGAAAATCAAAAATAAAAAAAATAAAAAAAAAATATATGAAAGCAACACAGTATAATTAAAACTCACCAAGGCGAAAAAGTTTGTATGGCAATCCTCCAAACTTGCGCCGTTTGTTTGATGATTCTGGTGCGTCATAGTTGATTTTTCAAATTAAATATAACGACTTTACACCACATTTTCACTTTATTTACAAGTATAGTAGATATTTAATTTTTATATATGTGTATTATATATATATATTTACTCAAATATATATATATATATATATATATATATATATATTTTTTTTTTTAATAACAAATAACTTTATATGCTTATATATTATATACGATTATATTATAATTATATAGCTACGTACAATAAGATTCATATATTATGTATGTATGTATGTATATTAACTATCAGATATATATTTGTTACAATTAAATATAATTTGACAGAGAGATAAAATTAAAACCAAAATAAAGAAAAATGATTTTTTTTTTTTTTTTTTTTTTTTTTTTTTTTTTTGTAAAAGAAAAGCAATAAAATTTCAACGATTAATTTCAACTAAAGAATTTCCCCTTCTTTTTCTTATTAATAATAAAATATTTACACTATTGCTTTTTTCACTTTTTCTTTTTTTCTTTTTTCAAAAAATAAAAAATAAATGAACAAGAAAATATCTATTTCACTTTATTTTTATTTAAATATCATCACTTTTTATTACTTGCTTTTCATTGCTTGCATATTATATATTTGCACCTTTTACATATTTTTTTAAAAACACTTTTTTTTTGTATTTAAAAATGTAGTAGAATATATTTATAATATGTACACATTAAAACTTTTTTTTTTTTTGCCTTTACTATATTTTTACGAAACACCAACTTTAAATTTATTTTTTTCTTGCTTTTCTTTTATAAATTAATTTTATTTTTTTTTTTTTTTTAATTTACATCTTATATTTTACCATGTATATATATAAAATTGATAGAAGTACTACGTATGTATATATAATATGAGAAACTCGCGCGCTGTATAACAATTATTATTTATAATTTGTAATAATAATAATATAAATAAAAATAAAAATAATGAAAAAAAAGAAAATCAACTTTATACACTATACACTTTTATAGAATTAATTTAAATATATATTGAAATGTATGTGTGTATATTTATGTGTGTGCATGCATACTCTGTGTGTATGAAACGACATAATCCAATGATAAAGCGAACGAGTAAACGCGAAATATTCATATGTGTGTATTATATTTTGTAAGACAAATTTTTTTATATTTTGATATATTTACATGTATGCACATATGTATATATATATATTTGCAGTAGCGCTATTGAATATGTGTAGTGGTATAATACATACACAAGAAAATATATAAATGTTTTATATATCGCGTAATGGTATTCTCTCTATATACTTTTTACTGAGTGATATGAATATGAAAATGAAAATAAGATCATGTACATTTATGTATCTAAAGAATTTTCCCCTTTTTTTTTTTTATTTTTTTTTAAATATTAATTATTCTTCTTCTTTTTATCTATTCATGTTTTTATACTTCTTGAGTGAGTGTGTGTGTGTATACGCGTATGTGTATATAAACTTTTTTATTTTTATATAAATTTTATATTTTACAGTAAATGGTATTTTTTATTACACAAGTATATAGCACACTATCAAATCATATTTTCATCATTGAAATTTGAAATGAAACAGTATTTAATACACAAGTGTAAATACCATATTATGTACACATATATATATAACTTTTTTTTTTCTTTACATGATGATTTTGATCCCACACACATTTATTTCGAAACTTTTTATTTATGTGTAGTAAAAAAATTTTTAAATTATTATTTTTTTTTAAATATTTCTTATTTTAATCATTTATTTTATTTTCATTTATTTCGTTATTACAATGAAATACCTATGTATAAATTTAAATGTACGTTAATTTTAATAATTCATATGTGCATCATATGTATCGTTCAAATTAAATTATTGTAATTATTCAAATCAATTGATTTCACTTCTAAATAATGTCAATTAATCATTTTACATTTTTAATAAAGCTACGTATATTTTAATCAGATTTAAAAAAAAAAATAGTGAAAGAAATTTTTTTCTTACATTTTTATGTTACATATACGATAACACAATTTAAACTGCAGATACAAAAACAACTGAAAAAGAAAACCTTCATAGCCGTTTAACTTTTTTAATTTTGTATTAAATTACTTGTCGTTCGTTGGACATTTCTAGTATATCTTATAACACTTTGTCGAAAGACAAAAAAAAAAAAAAAAAAAACAAAAATATCTTTTTGTATAAAAACTTTTTCTGTATATAAATCGTTTTTTAACTACTCAAGCACGGATGAAACAAGAATTATGTATGAATGTATGTGAATGTTGATATATACATTACCATGTATACTTTATATATACATATATATATGTACATATATTTTTTTGATTAAAAGATATTCACCACCACTATACGAAAACCCAGGTATGTGGGCTGTTTGAAGAGTTGAAATTCAAAATACAGTTCAATTCATTTTTTTTTATCTTTTTTTTTTTTCATTTGAATTATTGCTTTCAAAATTTTCTCCTTTTTATAATGTAATGTAAAATCAATTTTTTGTTTTTTTTTTTTGTACAAAATATTTTTAAAGGAGTTATTGTAATAAATAAAATGAAATTTAAATTTTTTCAAAAATTTAATAATAATATTTTCACTTTATAAAATTTAATAGAATTATTGTATATATATATTTTTTTATAAATAATAAAAAAGAAAAGAAAAAAGGCAAATATTTTTCTACTTTATTTCACCTCCGCGACGACGATAATAAAAATCGAACGAACTGTAACATCGACATAACTTTGGCGACTGTAAATGAAAATGGCGGCGAATAAAAACCAAGTCTGTGAGTTTCGTTTTAAAATTTTTGATGAAGAAATAATACTACATATAATTGAGGAGAAATATATATATATTTACAAGACGTGAAGTGAATTATGTATACGAACAGGAAAATTACACCCAATACCCATATACATATGTTTTTATATCAGACACAAATACTGAATATTTGTGGGTTTGTTATTTCTTTTTTTTTATTTATATAGTCGGAATATGGAATATAACACCATCGCATTTTCTAGTAAAGTATATGTGCTAAAATTTGAACTCGCTTTAAACATGTACATTTCTTCTATGCATTATTTCTACATTTTTCTTATGAGTTATGCATGCACGCACACATGTATATTTGTTGGATGCTCTTTGAGATTGTCATTCATATATATGTTTCTCCTCTATATGTTATCTATAAAATTATACGTTCTCTGGTTTTCACCACTATATATTTGTGTCAAAATCAAAACTAAATGGTAGATGTGTTAGTTTTTAAAAAATGAAAATTTACAAAAAAAAAATGTATATGTACATATCCATTCATACATACATATCTTTTTCGTTGATATTTTTTTCAACTTTTTATACAGAAAAATCGACTGTTATTGTCATACAAAACTTCGTTGAAATTTAGAAGCAAAAAAGTTATACAAAAATGTCAAATTTTAATTTATAGTTTTTATTTTTATCTATATGTACATACATATGTACATGTCTCATTGTCTCATATCAGATTAAATTTTTTCTTCTCAATTAAAATATCTATTGTAAATACTAAATACATCTATCACCTATTGTATCTATACATATAAATACTTATTTGTGAATTTTGTGATACATATATTATTTTCTTCAGATTGAATTGAAATTAATTATGATATGTATAGATACATGCATTCATATATAAAGAAAAACGTATAAGTACATTTCATTATAATATGTACTCGTGTTTGTGCAATAGTTTGTATAAGTTTGATTAAGTTGAAAATGGCTATATCAAAAAAATTTAAGCCATACATGTGTATGTAAATTTTCAACATACAAATATATGTATGCATATTTAACATATCTATATACCTACATAATATTTAATAATACATACATGTATAACTCGACTAATTTTATTATATACATCAAATATTCAGTAGTGTATGTAAGAGCTTTTCTCAAAAATCAGAAAAGAAAAAACTTTTTTTAAAAAAATCATAACTACATACATATTCTAAACTTGTAAAAAATTAAAAAAAAAAAAATTTTCGCTCAAATATATAATTTCGCTCTATGTAACACATATGTACATATGAAATTTTTTATTTTAAAATTTAATTCATTTCGAAATATTGCAATAAAAATATATTTTTAAAGAAAATTAAATTATTTGTAATATAAAGGAAAAGAAAAGTCATTATTTTACGATATAAAGTATAGATATGACTATACATAAATGTTATTTAAAATGTATATTTTATGGCTAAATATGTATTTATTTTGTCATATCAATTCTCATTTGCATGTATGACTGTATGTATGTACATATGTATGTCTGCAATAAATGCTATGTTGCCAATATATATAATATGCTTATAAACATTCAATAATCTGTACACTGTACGTACATGTATGTAATAGATGTATGCACAAAAATATTTGGAAATTCCTACATACATTTTTACCCTTATATATACATACATTTTTCTTCCTCTTTTTTTTTTATTCATGTACCCATAATTTCTTAATTCGTCTGCACATATGTATATTCTTTTACAGTATTGCCATCATGAAAAATCAATGAACGACTAGCGAAAAAAAAAAATCTTTTTAAAAATTGATTTTATATTTTCATTTTCATATCAAATAGGTACTTTTCAATATGTTTTTTTGTACAATTACCACTACACATAGAAATATGTATATGCATAAGTAAAAAAAAAAATTTGTTATTCGCTCGCACACACAATGTATTTAAACGCATATGCACACACATAATACATATGTATTTGTTTAAAAATAAAAAATAAATAAAAATTTAAATCATAAATATATACGTACAGCACAAGTAAATATAATTGTATGTAAAAGGTTTATACACATAAAAATGAACAAAATGCTATTAATTTTATATTATCATTATTCTTTTTATTACGTATTTAAACATTATCTACATCTTCATTTTTGATAGTTTTCTTCTTTTTTTTACAAGTAATTTTTATTTATTTATTTATTTTTTTAATAAAAACAACACTGCTTATATTAATTTTTTTTTTAAATTATTAAATTTATTCTAAATTGCTTTATAAAATTTATTTTATGTAGATTTTATTTTTCACTTTTCACGTATTGCATTTTATTGAGAAGAAAAGAAAAACACTTTTTTTTTTTAATTGAAAATTTTAAAACAAATTCCCTTCTTATATTTTTAAAATATATTTTATATTTCTTCGTATCATTACCTCACCTCACACGAACTGATTAAATATGTATCTCAATTTTAACTGCTCTTCTTATGTTGCTGTGTTTAGTACTTTTCACATTTGTATATTCAATATTGTATGTATATTATTTGTAAATTCATCATCACCACACCATCATCATCGTCGTCATTATCATTATCATCAACAACAATTGATGTGTATATAGTTGTGTATCTGATATTATATTATTGTTTTAAAATAAAAAAGGGAAAAACTTGTTTGCGTGTATATAACAAAATAATTTGTATGAGTATATATACGTGTGTGATGTAAAAAATTTTAAATGATATGAAAGTTTTATATGGTACATATAAAATTGTTTTTGGAGGCATCTCTACATCAGAAAAACAAAGGTATATAAATATAAAGCCGTGTAAACATATGTATATTTTATTATTTTCTGCAAATGTGTACTGAATATTGATCAAATATTATATGTTTTACTTTGCATACGTTTAGATCAAACATGCTACATGTTTGAAGGCTATTGATGTTGGGTTGGGTAATATAAGTTTGATGGAACGTGTGTATGGCGAATTAATGTATAATTGTATATATAGGTACATATATTTATAAACATTTATTGTCAAGAAACACACATACTCATTAATTCTGTTTTTTTATTTACATATCGTAACAAAAAGTTATGAATATTATGTATGACGTATGTACATACATTTTTATTCCAATAAATAATATAACAAAAAATCAAAATGAAAAGAGATAAAAATGCAGTTACTATAGTTAGTTAGTATGGTATGCCGCATTGCTATAAAGTATAAACTGATTTTTTATCAAACTAAACACTAATAAAAGTTGAAGTTATAATTCAATAAGCTGGACAATGCAACTTCTTGTATTTGTACTTGACAATTGTGTATAAAATGAAAACAACCAATTTAAAAAGAAAAATTATAAAACACAATTCTCAGAATATAATTCAAATAAAAAATGTTCAAATCAATTTTTCATTTACTCCATTTAGTTTCATTTCAATATTAATTTATTTATTGCTTTCGCAACACATATTTGTATGTGTGACTGCGTGAGTGAATGATCAATATTATAATTAAGCTGTATATTATATACATATATAGATGTACATATGTAAATATATATGTATATTGTCAAGATCAGGTTGTTTTACATGTTTGCATATATATCTTAACTAAAATGACGTAAATATATGTATATGGATATACAAATGTATATGTATTATACAGTGTACGTACACATCTCTCAACCATATAAGTATATTTTCGCCTCAAAAAAATCAAGAAAATATCTATCCATATGTAGTCTAGTAACAGAACCAAGTCCAACAGATTCATCAAATATAAATAAAAATAAACTATAATTAAAATACTTTAGCACATATACATATGTAGTATCAGGTAGTAAATATATAGATACATGTATACATGCATTTACATAAATTGGGAGTACACATGAAATCATATTCATACATATGTATATATGATATATATATGTATGTATATAGGTAAACTGTGTATAATATTCGATTAATAGGTACTATACATATGTACATATCTAGTTGAAAAAATTCGTAAACGGAACTAGAAATATCGTATTTGATCATATGAATTCATATGCATATGCATTATATATACATACATATGTAGATATGTACAGATGTAAATGGACGCATTATATATGTATATAAATTTATTAATACACATACTTACATATGTCATATAAATATACTATAATCTTTTGTATACTCGCTAATTTCGAAAGCACAGTTTTACAGAATTATATGTAAGTAAAGGATATCCGACTCCGAGCAGTGAAGAATCTATATACATCACATTTATGTGTTGGTGTGTACGATGTAAACACATATGCATTTGTGAGATACATATTTTGAATAAAATAAAAACAAGGCGAAAGGATATTTTTGTATGTATAAAAATGTGTTTACCAAATAGAAATGTCATAAATTTTTTTGTATTATATTATTCATATCTTCTAACTTTTTTTGGTGTACACTGTACACTGTAACAATTAATATACAATTATATACTGACTACATGTACACTTCAACATGTGCGCATACACGTATATTTTTTTTTTCATATACATATGTGTTTACAAATTTCATTTTGATTTTTTATAAAATTATTTCCATTAAGTATGTATGCATGTGATTTCGCTTTTCGTTTAAAAATTATATACATAAATGTGTGTTGTGACTTGTGTGTATACGTATACATAAGTAGAAGTAGATTTCGCTCTTCAAAAAAAAACCAGTCTGTCTTTATATTTCTTTTTAACATGGCGGCAAGGTTCGGACAGCTGGCCTTAAGGAAAACAGGTCAAGATATTTCCAATAACTATGTAAGTAATGATTGTAAATTTATAAATATTATGTTATTTTTCAAATATAAATATAAATAATTTTTGTCATTTTATTTTAAACCAATTGAAAATGTGTAAAAGTGAAATTAGTTAAATGTCAAAATTTATATTTCTGTGTGTCATGAAAATATCACCGACCCAATATAAATACATACATATGTATGTACATGTGTATGTAAATCGAACCGAACCAAATTAAACGCACAGACACACATCTTATGTACATACACGTGCAACATATACGTGTATGGTATGAGCACAGATATGTACGTACGTACAGTACGAGTACAGTATTTAATTTCATGTTATGTTATATAAAAGTTCATAAAAGCTTTTTTATATACTTTTGTATTTTCCTTACATTTAGTAATTTAGTATTACATTGATATGTACATAAATACGCATAAAAAAGAATTGGAAATTTTGAAATTTTCCATTATTTTTTTGTACGAAAAGCTTGACTTTTTGTTTTGTAAACATATCAATCGGAAAATGTATGCACACATATAATTATAATTGTATATGCATACGATAAATATATATATATATATGCATATAATATACGAATACAGCATTATTTTCACGTATAATTAATGTAATATATACATACAGCATACTCAATATACTACTCTGATCAAAAATAACCCGGACTCGTTCATGTACAACCCCCGCCAATATTTTAAGATGCATTTCTTTTAGTATTTATGTTTGTATACCTGTTTTTTACATTTCCTCCAAATTCGAACTATATATGTCAATCAGTTGTTTTTTGACAGCACTTTGTTTAGGTCAAGTTTTTGCTTACTTCGATTTTGCGATGGAAAAAATAATTGAACAAAGAATTTGTATTAAATTTTGCGTAAAAAATGAAATTAATGCTACTGAAACGCTAAAAATGTTGCAAAAATGTTATGGTGATAGTTCTCTATCGAAAACAACAACATTTGAATGGCATAGTCGTTTTAAAAATGGTCGTGAATCAGTGAAGGATGACATTCATCCTGGGCGTCCTTCAACATCAAAAACCAAAGAAAATGTTGATCTGATTAAATCAATGGTTTTGGAAAATAGAAGATTAACGATCAGAGAGATGGTTACTGAAACAGGAATTTCATTTGGTACAATTCAAAGCATTTTAAGTGATGATTTGGGCTTGACACGACTTGCAGCGAAATTGGTTCCTAAATCATTGAATTTTTTACAAAAACAAGAACGTGTTATTGTTGCTGAAGAGATGCTTTCCAGAGTAAATGCTGATCCTGCATTCATTCAACGGATCATTACTGGTGATGAGACGTGGGTGTACGAGTTTGATGCGTTAACAAAGCAACAATCAAGTGAATGGCGCGCTTCAGAAGAACCAAGACCCAGAAAAATTCGTCGTACTCAATCAAAGAAAAAGATTTTGCTTACCGTTTTCATCGATTATCGTGGTGTTGTGCATCATGAATTTTTACCAACAGGTCAAACAGTTAATAAGGATTATTATTTAAGCGTAATGAAGCGTTTACGAGAAGCAGTTCGTCTAAAAAGACCCGATTTGTGGCAAAATAATTCGTGGATTTTACACCACGATAACGCACCTTCTAACACAGCCGTGGTTATTCGTGAGTTTTTGACTAAAAACTCAACAAACACTATTCATCAACCACCATATTCACCGGATCTCGCACCGTGCGACTTTTTTTTGTTCAGTCGCTTAAAAAAACCACTTCGGGGAACCCGCTTTGACAGCATAGAAGCAATTAAAGACAAATCGAAGAAGGAACTTATGGCGATCCCAAAAAGTGAGTACGAAAAATGTTTCCAGGATTGGATTAAACGGTGGCACAAGTGCATTGCATCAGACGGAGAATACTTTGAAGGGGAAAAAATAAATATTAATGAATAGACTTGTACTTTGTGTTTTATTGACCAAGTCCGAATTATTTTTGATCCGGGGGTTAGGTATAAAAGCTTCTGACTGATAAAATAAAGCTGTGATATTGATACGGATAGTGATTGAAATGTATTGTAAATAATTAATATAATGTTTGCACACTGCACATACATCTATACATATACATAATATCTATATATTATAAATAAACGCATGTGTATATATTGATGGAGAAGGAAATTAAATAAATTGTCAATGAATTATAATGTATAGCTTTTCATGTATATATGTACTTACTTTATCTTTAAATAATGTAGTATATGGTCAATTCAATGGTGTATTGATAATGTCTACACCGTGTCCGTATGTAATATTTATTGGACAAGATTAAGCAATTTTGTTTTGTTTTAATTTTTTTAATTTTTTTGTTTCTTTTTTTCATTCAAAAACTGTATATTTACACACATACACATATTAGTGTAAGTTCGACTTTATGCATCATATTATGTACATACAATATACAATACATATTATATTGTATTGTGCTATTATTTTTGTGAAAATTGGACATTTTCCTCTTGTGTGACTTCACATATGTACGTAATGTGTAAATGAGTACACAGTGTACACGTGATGTACGTACAATACAATGTACATACCTACATATCTTTTTGTTTATTTGTATATTTCACATGATCGCATTATTAGACAAGCACATATCCATGTATTAAAAGAGAAAATGAATTTTTTAATGAGATTCTATGTTTGTTTGTATGTTCTTTTCTGCATTTAATGCATTCAAAAAAAAACAATCGATCATTGTGTATAAACATAACATTATTGGAAGGCAGAAAGTAAAAAACTTTCATTTACATACATATATACATATATATGTGCATACCTATGTTTCTACTTTGACAATTTATTATATTTAATGTATCTACATACACTATACAGTAATTTATTAATGTGTATCTATTTTATTTTTTTCTCTTTTATAGAATTTTTCATATTTTCTTCGTTCTTATGCTACAAAGAAAAATAAAAAAAATAAGATCGTAAATAAAAATGCAACGACTGCAACAATTGATCGACGAATTGGATCTATGGCAGAAGGGTTGGCTGCAAAAGGGTGTGTATAAAAAAATTTCGAGAATAATATAGATATATGTATATTTATCTAAGTACAAATATGTGTGTAAGTCTCATAAATGTAAAATGTACTAGCATATTTATATTATTTCGATAAATTCACAAGGATAAGATACTACAATATATGTTATGTTTAATTCAACAATTCTAACTGAAATTATTTTTAAAAATCAAATTTATTCTACCATATTTTACCCACTTTAAATTGTTTAAAATTAATTTAATATTTTATAGATTTTTGAGATCAACAAAATCATATTCACCACCTGAAAATGTAATTGAAAAAATTAAGGGTATCTTTAATACATTTAAATTACCAACAACATCAGAATATTCTCTTGCAAATATGGAAGAAAAATTCAAGGTACTTGATGAATGTTTTAAAAATTTTCAACATAGTATACCAAATTCCCAAATATGTGAAATAAAAACAATAGGTAATTTCCTTGACTTGAACTTTGGTTTATATTTTTGTTTTTTTGGTGATTGAATATTTAAATTTTTTTTCAAAAATATATATACATAGATGATATTATAAAATTTTATGAGACACCTGTTAATACAACGGTACCATTAGATGCTATGAAAAACATCAAACTTCCAGAAAATTTACATGTACAATATGATTATGTACGTTTTCATCCAGAAACAGATACAATGTTTAATGGTCAAACAGCATTTCCAAAAAGTTCAACATTAGTAACTGGATTAAAATATCGTGATAAATATCCTGGACATATTGCAAAACGTTCATGGCCATAATAACCACATGTACATCCAATAAGTTTTTTGATTATAGAATTTTTGTTTAAATAAACTGGATCTATTCAGAAATTAAAAAGGTATTTTATTTATCATTTTATGATCATTTATAAAATGAAAAATTTATTAAATTTTAATTTTAAATAGCCCTAATTTATATGCATACTAATGTTGTTTAGTACCTTGATATTTATTTAATAAAATGTCAAGCACCTATTGCTTGAAATTTGAGCTACATAAAATAAAGCTACAAAATACATACACGTACATACATACATATAATAAATTAATAGTACATAAATTTATTTTCATTTTTATTCATAATACGTGATAAATACATAACATACTTATATTTTGGTGAAGGAAAAAAAATTATTTTTTTTTTGTAAATTTAATTTGTGAAATATACTTTATGTTTAAATACTTGTGGATTTCTTTTCTCCATTCTTTCTGTAATTTATATTACTAAGGTGCGTTTCATATTTATAACGCCACCCGAAAATTTCCGATATCTCGAGTACCTTCAGTTCTAGGTAAGTACAATGTTTTACAAAAATAATAAGGGTTACAAGTACTATTCAAAAAAATATACCTGCTCCCTTTCTACCGACAAATATTTTTTAGAGCAATAAAAATAAGATTTTTGCCTGTTTCATAATTATAACGCCATTTTTATTTTTATAAGAAATCTAATTCAAATTATAATACATTCTAATCTTATGATTTCTAAAGGTAATTTTTATTAATCTAAAACTGCTTCCTTATTTAAAATCACATTAGAAATCCTTTTTTCATGCTTTTCATAAGGTTTGTGATAGTTTCGGCATCAATAGCATACTCCTCCCTGATTATAGCATTTTTAACTCCTCTGTGGTGTCGTATTATTTATATTATTTCTGTATATTCGACGTACCATAATTCCCCAGAGATTTTCGGTGGAATTGAAATCAGATGAACACGCTGGCCAGTCTAAAAGTTCAATCGAATTCGATTGAAACCATGTTTTTGTTTCACGACTTACGTGAATGGGGCCTTATCCTGCTGAAATGTCCACTGAATTTCAGGATTTTGCTGGATTTTGCTGAATTAGGCTCATTTCAAGAATATTTGTATAATTTTCACTGTTCATTCTTGATTATGTGAACTGTAATTTCAAACAACCAGATGCAGAAAACGCACCCCAAAGCATAACACTTCCACCACCGAAATGCCTCTTTGAGAAGTATAGGGGGATTCCTTCTCAAACCCCTCCATTATGCTCGAAAACCATCTGGTCCATTCAAATTCCATTTTTTTTTTCATTTGAAAATATTATCTAATTTTTTTTTTGCTTTAAACTGTCTTGAACTTAACTCATGTTATAGAATTTATATTAGGTACTTACAGATTCCCAGTTTGTGTCCTATTTTGCCTTGCAAAATCCAACCTTTGCTTTTTATGAGTCTCAATCAAGCGAGGAGCACTTTTCATTCTTGCGTGCTGAATGTTTTCGGTGCGATTCAGCACGCTCCATATCGTCCATCGTGAAACATGTTCCAGTTAAACTCCTTATTTCATTCAAACTTTTGGTTGAATTGCTGGCTGCACGTGTTATTCTAGAAGCACTCCGGTTATTTAGTTTTGTTTTTCTTCCGGAACGTTTTATTTGGCCATAACCCTCCGGATTCCTTAAAAAATTTCGGACCAACCTATGGCTTCGACCAATTTTTCTGGCGATTTCTCTAATGCCTATTTTTTCTTCCTTAAAGGCTAGAATTTTTCCTTTTTCTACATCTGAAAAACTTTTACCGCGCGGCATTATTTCACAAATATTAATTTTTCTCTTTTTCCGTTCAAAACCAAAACACTTTGAATACTAAACACTTTCACTTATTAGTTTTTATAAACTGGCGTTATAATTATGAAACAGGCAAAAATCTTATTTTTATTGCTCTAAAAAATATTTGTCGGTAGAAAGGGAGCAGGTATATTTTTTTGAATAGTACTTGTATCCCTTATTATTTTTGTAAAACATTGTACTTACCTAGAACTGAAGGTACTCGAGATATCGGAAATTTTCGGGTGGCGTTATAAATATGAAACGCACCTTATATTAAATTATGAAAAATATACATACATATTTAGTGTGTAAATACACATAGATATATATATTAAATGTATGTTGTATATTTGCATTGCATGTATAATATATAATTTACGTTACTAATATAAAATTATTTGTTTTATTTTATTTTTTTTATATATTAAAACTTTTTCAAGGCTTCGATGAACTAAATTTGAAAACTCCTTTTCTTTGGCTTCGATTTTCGGCCTATAATTAAAACAAAAAAGGACATTAAAACTACTTAACATATTTACATATGTATGTGGTGTGTACTTACAGCATGCCTATCACCAAATAATATTTTTGCTTTATCCTCCTCTTGAGGTGATGATCTTTCTCCTGTTATTGACAACGGTTGTCTTCTATGTATTTGTAATTTTTGTTTAATCGCCTGTGATAATATTACACGACGACTATCTGATTTCATTGCTAATAATAAATCTAACCATGTCCATGTAACATTATGATATTCTAATGTTGGTATAACTAAAGAGAAATCTGTAATATCTTCAAAATTTTTCTCTTTATTACCTTTATAACTAACTCTAACTGGTACTTCTGGTATTTTTATATAAATAAATAATTTATTCTTTTCAGCACGTTCTTTCATTTTATCAACATCATCTTTTTCACCTTTCTTTTGTTCATCTCTTGTATTAATTTTAACATAAAATGCTGAATCTCTTGATGTTTTTTTAATTTTTGTTGATTTCTTTGATGATTTCGATGATATACTAGCATTATCATCTACATCATCAACAGCATTATCAGCCTCTAATGCATCTCTATCAGGGAAACAAAATCTCAACATTGTACTATAGAATTTTTTTGTTATAGCAATTGTAATTGGTGCAACATTTATTTCAAAATGTTCTTTTACTGATATACCGCCAACTGGCGGTTTTTCACGACAAAAAACTCTTAATACCCTTTTATGACTATCAACTGGCATATCCTTTTGAATTTCTGTTGGGCATAAAACTTCTTTGTAAATTTCTCTTGGAATTAAATTATTCATTCGTATATGCCCTAATTCCAATAAATGTTCAACAGAATCATCACTTTTTGATTTCTTTGTATATAAGAAATCACTTAATACTAAATCAGCTATACCAATTTGTCCATCAGTTTCAGTTAATCTCCATTGAGCATGTTTAAAGCAAATTTCATTTGCACGAACAATTGTCACTGGTTTATCAGTACGAACCGTTGATAATTTATTCATTGCTGAAAGTTGTGTTTCTTTGTAACATATCAACATCATATCCAATTTTTCAGTACTGATGTTCAATTTTTCTTTTTCATTTCGTATTTCTTTTTGTTTCTCTTCAAATCTTTTCTTTAATTCATCAGAATCACCTTCCTCTGCTCTTGCTTTACCAATCATATGAATATCTTTTTCCAAGCTACGAATTTTTGAAAGTAAACTACGAATTTCTGTTTGTAAATGTTGTATTGGACGTTTTTGATCTTCACTGCTGTATAGTTGTAATTCAAAACGCATTCGTGCTAATTTCTCCAATGCTTGTTTACGTTGTGGTTCAACATATAGCATTAAATTGTTTACAATATCTAAAATCATTGCGTATTGTAATGAATTTGTGCAAACATCTAAATCATGATGCATCAATGTGAATGCATCTACGGGATCATCTTGCCGTTCCCATGGACTTAATGTTTCTTCTGGCGGAGGAGGTGGTACTTCGGTAATAGTGCCAGGATCGATTGTATCACCATAGCTTACATAGAAAAATTCACATTTACATCTCGATACAATTCGTTGCAGTTGGATTGGTTGAGTTTCTCCAACACCAACCATACCTGAAGCGCCAACAGTCGCAGAAACAACTCCACCAACACTTCTACCGCTACCAACTAAATGAGGTATATCTGGAAGATCATTTATGACTGTTGCATCTTTATCCTTTTCTTGAATGTTGTCGACAGTTAACCACATAATTTCTCTTTCGAGTAATGAATCATTTTCCCCTGCACTAACTGTCGCATAATACTGCATGCATTCTAAAGATCCTTTCCATGTTGTTTTTGACACAAGACTACGATCACGCCAAACTGGTCGATGAACTCTTTGTAAAATTTCTGCTTTTGCAGCACTAAGTATTACGTACCCAGCTGTTTCACATCCTTTCAGCAAAACTTGCGAATTCACCAGTGATATAGACCAATTCTCATGAATTACATCATTTGAACCACACGCTTGTACGCCTTGCAGTTGTAATTCTCTAGGTTGAGTAGATTGATCATCATCACTGTACACGTTAAATTTATGATCAGCTTCAGCTATCAATTGTTGAAGCATTGCTGTAGCGTGCGTGGCTTGTGGTGGTTTACTAATAGTTGATGCTGTTGTAGTTGGTCCTGAAATTATTTAACAATTATAAATCTAATGACATAAAATATTAACAAAATTGTGAAAAGTTTAACTTTAGCTTACGTATTATTTCTGTTGTTGCTGCTATTGATGTCAGTGAATTTGTGCTATCTTGTCGTCGTGATTTAACCAAATTTGTTCCTGTGGTTGTTGCATTACCACTACTACTTTCTTTGCGAAAACCCTTAAGAGCTTCTGTCGATAAATTATGCTTCAATTTTTGTGATTTCATAAAAGAATCAAACAATGCAAAAGCTACATCACGATTATTTTTAGTCCAAGCACCTTTCAAATCATAAACGACTAATTTATGAGTTGGTGTTGACGATCGTTGTTTACTTTGTTCTTCGTTATTATTTGTTTTTAACATTGTTTCTCTACCATATGATACTTTTGCTACACTTAAAAAATAAAATCTTACAGTCTTCACAATATCCGAATTAGCAATATTTTCTGAACTAATATCAAGTTTTTCACTTAAAATACTTCGTAACCATATTTCAGCATCATTTAAATCACAATTCATGTAAACAGTTGACCATTCAGCTCTAGGTCGATGTATTAGGCCATCATCAATTGGATATAATGTTAAATTATGTTCAGAACTAAATGATACACGACCACCATTCAATTGAAAACCTTTATGACCAGCATGTGACATCCAATATAATACTTGAAATTTATGTAAACTCATTTGTAAATTTGCTTTCTTATAATGACGACTAAATTGCTTTTTCCGTGGACGGACATTGTTAAATACTGGACCACGTCTTGTTGGTCGTGTAACACCTGATAAAATCAATTTTAAACTTTCAAACCAACGTAGAGTGCTACCATATAATACTAATTCTGGTGTTTTTTCAGGATCATTATCCGGACATGGTTTAGTTTCAAATGATATCCATATATTAAGATTTTGTGAACGAAATGCTCGAAATGAATCATGTACTTGATTACTGGAATATTCCGGTAATTTATCTGGAGCACATGGTATGACGGCGTGATGGTCATTTGGATTTGCTAAACATATCCAATTAAGCTTAAATGTTAGCTTCAAATTTGGAAATTTCAAAATACGGCAATCATCATATCTTGATGCTGTTCTTACATAAATCTATACAAACAAAACAATAAATGAAACTCTTTAATATTTCTTTACAAATACATGCATAAAGATCTATAACAAAAATCTTACATTAAGATCGCCTTTAAACATAATTTTTGCATTCGTCCAAACAATACCACATTCATTACTCCATGTTAATTCCATTTCTTCGGTTGTATTATATGGATCTAATGATGCATGTAATAATACTGTAAATTGTTTTTCAATTATCATTGTTAATCGACCATGAAATAATAATCTTGTTTTATCCCAAAATGGTAATACTGGACTTGGATCACGTGATGGAGCAAAAATTTTTTCAAAACTTAAATTACATTGTGCCATAACTGGCTCCCAACATGGTCCAAAAGCATAACTACATTGTTCTATAGCACAATCAAAATCATGATAAAATTTCAATGCAGTCATTCCTCTTTGAATCATGTCTGTTCCAAATGGTTCTCCTACTTCAATTTGAACATCTCTTCTTGCTCGTTTTGGTGCCACTTGTTCAGCTCCACATAACATTCCGAATAATCGCATTTGTTTTACATAAAACATCGGTTGTGGAAAATCTCTTAACATAAATTTCCATTCAGTACAACTAACATTTACACCTCTACACCATAATGTAACAAATTCTAGACCTTCTTCTGGCCATGGACTCTCTGGATCTATATCACGCATACATTTAGTTACATTTTCAGTTCCATGTATTGTTGGATCAGCCATTGCCATAATTTCTAAATCGGTCATAATCCATGCAAATAAACGTGTACGTGTTGGACCAGTTTCGTATAATTTTTTTGATCTTTGTATATAAATTTCTGAATTCTTTTTAATTAAACTTGCATATAAACTTTCTATTGTAACTGTTGGCATACTAATTATACTACCAGAAAATTTTTTTAATATCCGCTCATTAAAAAGTTCCTCGCGTTTTTCGCCTTCATGATGTTCATCAACTAATAAGACATAATTATCACGTAATTTAACTTCAAATGGATCATCACTTAATTCAAATAGGAATTCTTTTATCTGTATGAACATGTCATTTGGTAATGGTGATTCAACAGTAAAATCTTTTTTCTTAATATTATGCACAAATTTTAACCATTTAAAAAGAGAGACAAACTCATTTTGTATTGCATCAGAAAAATCATGATCATATGGAAATATTGCCTTAAGAAAAGAAAAAAAGGAAAAAGGGAACTTAAAATATAAAATTAAAAAATCATCCTTAATCACAAACCTTAAATACTCCAATCGTTGTTACCCAAACATTATTTGTTGGTAGCTTAAAGCCATCAAAATGTCTCTGTCTTTCTAATGTTAAAATATCCAATTTTGTAAACGATTGCAAATAAACATCCTTAAATGTAAATATATGCTGATCATCAATTTTTATGAATACATTCTCAATAGACATATAAAATTTTTCTTTATAGTTCATAAATGTATTCTCAAAAAAACATTGCATTATATGACGTTCAGATATTTTTATTTCAATTATAGCATTACGTTCAATTGAAATATCAATTGATAAATTACTGTCATAGTTATTAAATTGATTTGTAAAAATCGAATTATTTGCATTTGTTTGATTCAAATTATCTGATGAATTATGGAATGTATTTAATAAATTTAATTCCATTTTAAATTCTTTTATATCACGTAATAATGTTACAATATGCATATGAAGATTTGAATTCCACATTATAACACTATCATCTAATACATAAATTGATATTTTTGGACCATTTGTTATTCTTGATATACGTTCATATTCAATACGTATCACTTTAATTTTTCCAAATATATCTGTAAAATCATTTAAACATAATGATGATGATGTATTCATTGAACGCATAATGGCAGTTTGAAATTCTTCTAATTTAAATACAGATATTTGTTGTGTACGTGTTAATGTGATTTCACTTAAACTAATCAATGTACACGCCTCATGGTGATTTATAAAATATCCGGTGATATCTTTAATTTTTGCTGTAATCAATAATCCAACACCATATGAACTATTATTATTACTTTTACTATTGTTATCATTGTTGTTGCCGTTATTATAATTTTTATTACCATTAGAATTTGTAGATGTTAAAATACCAACATTATGTTTGCCGTATCTATTGAAACCATATTGTTTCATACAACGGAATGTTTTAATTATGAATTCAGCTAAACATGTACTATATTCAGTACGTAAAGTATGTATTGATAATTCTAATTTTGTAACATTCGCATAACTGCTTAATTTAATTAAACTGACACCCAAAAAGAATGGACTACCAATTGAATGATTTTTCTTTAAATTATTTGTATCATTAATTGAATTACCAAGTGACCACCATAATGATTCAATCATTAATTCTGTACTCCAATGACGATTATCCAAAATTAAATTTAATAGACGATTATTATATACGCTACTGCGTTTATCATCAAATTGTTCTAATAGTAATCTTATATGACTAACACTTATAGCCGCATTATGTTCATCTAATTTAACCAATGTTGATACATTCCATAATTCAGCACACCCTTTAATTATAATTCTTTTTAATATCCATTCAAATAAACCATTTTTATGTGAACGAGTTTTCTCATTGAAATCTTCATAAATTTGTTTGGATAATAATAATGGTGTAGATGATGATTTCTTTCTTGACAAAAAATTATTATTAACCCAACCATATATTTCACTGTGATTATAAATTAATTGAAATGTTTTTAATTTTAAATAAATATTAAGTATGTCATTATCAAGTTTTGAATCAATATTAAATTGCTCAACAAATAAAAGTTTCTCATACTTTGTATCAATATCTAAATGTTGCAGTTGTATTTTTGTATAAAGCATTGGAAGATTAACATTTTCATTTAATGATTTTGAGTTAAATTTTCCAGTTATAGTGAATAATTGCATTTTAGCACTAAAATCATTTTGTGTATTTTCTTTAACGGCTGAAAAAGTAGCTGCTTTCATAAGTATAGTAAAACTTTTCGGTATGATGGGTGCAATTTTTTGGTATACTTCATTATTATAATTCTTTGTGTATGATGTTTTAGTTCTAATTGTAGAACGTGATTTTAATTTATTTTCAGTGTTAGTATCATTATCTGATGATGGAAAATTTTTAGTACGTTTCTTAGCTTCTCTTAGAAAATCGTATAAACCACCATGTACAGTTGCACGTGCATTATTCATTGATAGTTGAATTTGCTTTTTATTGAAAATGTAAAAAAAAACAAAAAATGTGCAAAATTTATTTTAAATTGTCGATAGAAAACAAAAAGGAAGAGGAAAAGACAAACCTCAACTGACAATGGTCCCTGAGCAATTAATACGCCATCCAACGATACATCAAAACTTAATTCAGCTAAGCACGGTCGAATTTTGTTTAGATTTTCTAATGATTGACGTCTAAATGGACAATGTCGAAGAATTTTAGCCTAAATTAGAAATAAAACAATACACAAAACATAAATTAAATGTTTTATAAAAAAAATAAAAAGAAAATCAATTTGATATATAGTATTTTACTTGAGCATCCGTAAGTGCTGAGTTAACCAAAAGAGTCCTTGCATTATGAACGATACTACCATCTAAATGTAATTCCTTAGCTGTTGCATGAAGAAACCATCCAGGATCAAAATCATTATTCATTAATACAACAGAGATATTGTTCATATGAACAGCCATAAACTAAAATTGTTTAAAAAAAAGAATTTTGAGAACAAAAGAATTCTGGAATATGAATTTTGGAATACGCCCTAATATATACACAGTCTACAGAGATACTTACTTGTGCAAGTGTTACAATACTTGGTGGAATTTTTGTATTACGAAAATCTGGTACGCCATTTATACGATCATTTTTTGATGTATTCTCTTCTTCTTTAATGCCATTTGATGATGATGATGATGATAATGTTGATGCACATGTACCATTTATGTCCTTATTAATTCTTATATCACGTACATTAATTGATAATAACTTTGTAACTTCAGAATTGAAAAAACTACTTCGTACACAGATTTCTTCAATTTGCTATAAAATGCAGAAATACAACATAAAGAAAAATTAAGAAAAAAAAAAATACAATAAAACTAAATTATTGTCATTTTATTGTTTTTGTTTATTGAAAAAATGTTTTTATTTACCACTGAGAATCCACTTTTGTAAATGTTAACATTTTTTAATGAAAACGGGAGACTGATACGGCCAACACATACTTTAATTTTAAATTTTTGTATGAATAACCAACCAATTATTTTTCGTAATAACCTTTTGTAATAAGAATAAAACCATAAAAATATTTTTTTTTTCAATTCTTTTTTTTTAAATTGTAAACATTACCATGTTACACCCAAATAAACGGCAACGCATATTAATATTAAAACAATTATGAAATTCATTTTTAAATTAATAACAAAAATATTAATTACAATTAAAAGATGTAATTATTTTTACTATTGAATTTCTATGTATATTTTATTTTTTATTGTGCTAAACATTATTATTATAAAACACATTTGATTTATTAATCCAACCAAAACAAATGAATAATACTAACAGATTATAAGATCCATAGATTACACACAATTTTTATTTTTATTTTACATTTTTTTAACAAAACGAAAAAAAAAAGATTACAGACGAAAAAAAAAACAAGTTTTATGAAGCAAAATGACTTATTGGATGACGTTTGTTTTCATTTTCATTATCATCTGATGAATCAGCTGGTTATTAAATACACATCATGTGTTTTGGTAAAGCCTAAAGATATGCAACACTTGTTGAATTTTCCGAAAAAAAAACACTATTGATTGAAAGCATAAGGAAAAAAACATTTTGTTTAATTTCGTTAAAGAGTGTGTGTGTGCATGTCTATTAATTGTGTCTAAATGCAGTTTAGAATTAAATGCTGATTTAGAAAAAATCGGTAAAATAGGTTTCAGCCACGGCATCACGAACATTTTATTAACAGGGATTTAATAGATGAATTTGAAACATAGAAAAACAGGGGCTAAAACTTCGAATGTTATGAATTGCAAAAAAAAAATCGTTTCATTGAAAAGTTGCTCTGAAAAATTGCAAGTAACAAAGTTTATCGAGCCTAATGAAACAAAGCGAGTGCATGTCGACATACACCATCAAATTGTTTCGAAATATGTACATATGTATGTATAAAAAATATACAAAAGTCAGAAATAGAACATTACAATAATTATAATAAAAATTATACATTTTTCGAAAAAACAAATTTAACACAAAAATTCAAAAATTGTGGAATTATCTTTAATTTTAAGTAGAAAATAGAAAATTTTTATTTCATAAGCTAGCCACTAGATGGTAATATAAAAATTTAGGTAAAATTTAAAAATTTGACATTTCTGTGACATTTTGTTATAC
Source organism: Anthrax anthrax (assembly GCA_963971155.1). NCBI lineage: Eukaryota > Metazoa > Arthropoda > Insecta > Diptera > Bombyliidae > Anthrax > Anthrax anthrax. The sequence continues at coordinate 22,210,383 of OZ020120.1, forward strand.
GGTTATTGTACGTTATTTTTGGATTTATCTTAGACGTGCGTTTTTTCAAAATGGCATTTAATTCCAACCATTCCCATCCAAGAACCTATAGTTTTTTTTTGTAATAAAAATTAATGTGAATTATTTTATTATATGTGTGTGTAATATATATATGTATATGTATAATATATATTTTTGCGATTGATTTATATGTTGTTTTTGGATTTGGAATAAATGTGTGTATAGCTATATATGTATGTATATATATTTGTATGACAGCAGAATTTTTGTATGATTTCAAATGTATATATATATATGTAGATACATACATATATATAAATGTAAAATTATATATGCATGCATACACATACCGAATATATATATATGGTGTAATGTGACAATGTCAGTGTGTGTGATTAAATGGAATGGAAGTATAGAAGTAGGTTTTCATTTTTCCTTGCTTAAATAATTAATAAATGTATATCATAATATCATTTAACATTTAAAAAAATTATTTTTATTTGTTATTGAACGAAAATAGGATTTATTCATTTTATTGTAAATATTTTTAATTTGTGAAATAACTGTTTAAAAGGCTTATAGAAATTAAGTTTTATATATTTAAGCCGAAAACTACGCTAAAAATTTTATTGCCGTGGTTTTTATTTTAAATAAAAATAAAAAAAAACATTTCATACATTAAAAAGTAAATTTAAACAAAAAAAATTTTTTTATAATTCAAGAAAATAAAAAAGAATTCTGTGAAAAGGAGAAAGAATATGATGAAGTGATAAAAATTTGATGTGGAGTTGGTAATTAAAAAAAGAAAATAGGAGAAAAATATAAAAGAAGAAAAAATTAGAAATCAAAATAAAAAAGATTTTTTTTTTTTGTTGAAAATTTCCTAATTTTTCTTTTGATTTTCTTTTTAATTACGAAATTTAAATAAAAATATTGATTAAAATAATGAGTGATACACTTATAAATTCAATTATAAAATAAAATTCGTGAATTTTAAAAAGAAAAATTTTATTTTTAATTTGAAAGAGAAGAAAATTTATTTCTTTTTTCAATAAAGAAGAAAAAAAAGTATTAAAATATGATTATTCAAGAACCTGTACAGGTAAATAGAATTTACAAATTCTCATTGAATTTTAATATTTTTGCATTTTTTTATTTTTAAAAAATTTCAAAATATTTGATGAAACTTTTAATTTTCTTTTTTTTAGGCAGCCATCTGGCATTGTTTAAATCATTATGACTTGCAAGATGCAATTTTTCTTGCTGAAAGATTATGTGCAGAAGGTAAATATGCATACATGTAAAAGCATGAAGGTATAGAATAGGTTATTTATTTTGAAAGTGATGTAAATCAAAATTCAAGAAGATCCATTTAGTTCTTATCAGCTAAAAATGTATTAATTTGAGACGCTTACTCTGAGAATTTAAACAAATCCAGAATTTTAATAGAATTTGTAAACATCAAGTTATTATCAATTGAAAATACACATTCAACTACCTATGTATGTATGTATTTTGGTACGTTGAATAATTAGAAATGTTTACGAATTCTAGGTTTACTTTATTTGCTTTGCAAGAAATTTACCTTCGAAATTTAAATAACGGATTCATACCTCTTTCAAAATAAATGACTCAATTAATAATTGGCATTGTATGGAACTGTTGAATATAATAAGAATTCTCGGAATAAGAAGCAATGGCCCTCCTTCCTGCAAAGAAATTGATTATAAGTAGAAAATACACTATATAGGTACCACAGAAATTAGAAATTATCTTAAATTTAAAAAAAAACAGTGTGAGTGTTCTAGAATTTACCTTTTACAATTTCGATATAAATAATGATATGATATGATTAATATTTAGGCATCTGCCAATGAAAATATGTTCTCTCTATTATAAATTTGAATTATTTGAAATTAATCTTTAATTTAATTTTTAATCGATTATCCTAGTTCTTGCAAAATTCAGTTAAGTAAAATTAAATCAAAATTTCATTTAATCAGAAATGCTATGACATGCTATACCCATAGTGAGTTTTGGTGTTTTTGGTTTAAATTAAAAGCTCGAAAATTTTATGTACTAAATGAAGATTTAGTAATAAACAACACAATTTCCTAATTGAAAGTAGCATTATTTAATTAAATGAATATATTTATATATGTACAATATTGAACAGTTAATTTTCATGTTTTTTTCTTTTTTTTTTTCATTTTTTCTTTTTGTTCTTTTAGTTGAAACTGATGAAACAATATTTATATTGGCAACATGTTATTATAGATCAAATCAAATACATCAAGCATATTGGTTATTACAATCGAAATCACCACGTTCGCCTCAATGTAGATTTTTATTAGCTAAATGTGCCTATCAATTAAAAAAATATGGTGAAGCTGAATCAGCATTATTATCTAATAATTGCAGTTTTGCTGATATTAAAAGTTTCGATGATATATGTAAAGAATTTGGTGAATGTGCATGTTTTGTATTACAATTAATTGCAAAAATTTGTTCACAAACCGAACGTTATAATATAGCTGGTGAAGCGTTAAAACAAGCATTAAAGTTAAATCCATTTTTATGGAATGCATATGCTGATTTATGTAATTATGGTGAAAAAATTGATCCAAATTCAATATTTCAAATACAAAATTCAGAAATATTCAATACATGTCAAAGTAATAATACAAATGCAATGATATTATTAGGCGGTGGAATTGGCGGTACTAATAATAATAATAGTCATGGACTAACATCAACAATAACCACGACAACAACAACAATGGGAACAGCTGCAATATTGCAACAACATTCTGATAGTCTATATAAAACGAATACAGCAATGACGGCTGGTACCGATTTAATATCAACCAATAATAATTGCAATAATTACATTTTATCAACACCAACAACAACAATTATTGAAAACAGCAATAATCAACAACAACAACAACAGCAGTGTATGACGAATGTAACAACACCAAATAATAAAATATCAAACAATTTAGTGGCTCCAGTAGCTCCAGTTAAAGCTGGTTGTGGTGTCATTGGAGGTTTTGGTAGTTCTATAACACCAAATTGTCTATCATTTGGAAATAGTCTTGAAGATACACCCATCTTGTATGGAAATAGTAATTGCAATAATTCTGAAGACAGTACGATGATGAATAATAGTAGTTTGGATAGTGATACACCATCTATAAAACAATATAAATATTTATCATCGATTAAACTAGGAACACCAAGTTTTGGAATTTTACCAATTAATAGTCCAAATGATAGTGGTCCACTTGTTAATTATATATCATCTTCATTGATAAATACACCACCTTCACAACAACAAACGACATTGATTGAAGTTAATCAAGAACCAAAGTCTATAGGTAAAAAATTAAAAGGTCATGTTGGCAATATAATACGTACTAAAGATGGACCATTACAACAATCAAAATCACAAACGGCATTCACACAGAGTGGAAATTTAACACCACGTACACCGAATAACACTTTGAGTGGACAGAATGTAAGACGTAGTTCACGTTTATTCAGTAACAATAATTATTCAGTTAAAGAGAATAATAAAAGTCCGAATATTAATAAATTTGCTCAGCCAAGATCACCACCACGTAAAACAAAACAGCGTGTATCAAAAATATCATTAAATAATGAAATCAATGAAAAAGATAAAAAAGAAAAAGAGAAAATTGAAACGATCACATCGAATGATGCAAAAGTTTTATTAAATAATAGTTTGAACACAGCACAAACTATGGCCCATCATGTTCTTACGTTAAAGAAGCAAAGTGCTGAAGGTTTAATGAGTTTATTACGTGAATTAGGACAAGGTTATTTGCAATTATCACAATATAATTGTAAAGAAGCAATTGAAAGTTTTAGTTCAATACCAAAACATCATTTCAAGACTAGCTGGGTACAGAGTATGATTGGTTTAGCTCATTATGAGCAGCGTGAATATGAAGCGGCTGCAACAATTTTCAAAGAAATACACGAAAATGAACCGCATCGTTTACAATTGATGGAAATCTATAGTACGGCGTTATGGCATTTGCAGCGTGAAGTAGCATTATCAGCGTTAGCTCAAGATCTAATGGCCCAAGATAAAAGTTCTCCAGTAACATGGTGTGTGGCAGGCAATTGTTTCTCATTACATAAAGAACATGAAACAGCTATAAAATTTTTTAAACGTGCAGTTCAAGTTGATCCAGATTTCGTATATAGTTATACTCTGTTAGGTCATGAGCTTGTAATTACAGAAGAATTAGATAAAGCGATGTCATGCTTTAGAACAGCAATTTTAAAAGATCCACGTCACTATAATGCATGGTTTGGCATTGGTACAATTTATTCAAAACAAGAACGTTATGAACTGGCTGAATTACATTATAAGCGTGCATTAAAAATAAATCCAAAAAATTCCGTTATTATGGTACATATTGGTGCAATGCAATTTCATATGCAAAAACCAGAATTAGCATTACAAACATTAAATGCAGCTATAGCTGTTGATCCAAATAATCCATTATGTAAATTTCATCGTGGTTCAATGTATTATTCATTAGGTAAACATCAAGAAGCATTACGTGAATTAGAAGAATTAAAACAGATAGTGCCAAAGGAATCAGTTGTATTTTATTTAATTGGTAAAATTCATAAAAATTTAGGTAATGTCGATTCAGCATTAATGCATTTTAGTTGGGCAACTGATTTAGATCCAAAAGGTGCTAATAATCAGTTAAAAGATGCATTCGATTCAATTAATCATACAACAACGGCAACAGCAGCTACAACAGCATCAGCTGGATCGGCAGCAAGTACAGCTAATTCAACAATTGTGACTGATTTAAATATTGAAACAGATATTGAACCAAATTCAGAAAGAAGTGATGATTCATCAACGCATGCACAACTTGAACAAGAAGATGCAAATTATGATAGTGATAGTTATTAAAATCAAAATTGAAATAAACATTTTGAAGCAAAATTAAGACAAAAATGAAAAAAAAAAATAAATGAAAAAAAAGGAGAATAACGAATAAAAATGAGGATTTCTCATCATAATTTATGTATACTTTACGTATGTGTATGTGAAACACTATAGAAAAGGAAAATAAAGGAATCAACACTGAGATCAACAATGAGAAATAAAGAGAAATTGTAATTTTACCTAGGTGTTTCGTATATGATAATAATATTTAATAACAAATATGATAAAAGATTTTTTTTTGTTCTTTTCGTGATTACAATATGAACCTTTTTTTTTTTTGTTTTTAACAAAAGTTAATTATTTCGCATGATCACATAATATCTAAAAATAATAATAATAACTCATTATTATTTTAAATATTAGAATATTAATAATAATAATGATAATAATATAAATGTTTAAATAAAAAAAAAAAACTTATGATGAATAATATGGTAATGTTTAAAACGAGAATTATAAAAATACAAAATATACAATAAAAAATTTTTAAAGGTAATAACATGAAAATGAAATTCTTTGCTAAGTGAAATGTATAAAAATGAAAATTTAAGATTATAGTGAAAATGTATAAACAAAAACAGAAAAAAAAAACGAAAATGAGAAATGAATATTAAGAATATTTGAAAAAAAAACGTACAAAATGTTCTTATTCTTTTAAGCTCAATTTATTAATTTTTACCTTATATCCTTTTTCTTTTAAATATTTATATATGTACATAAATACTACTTGCATAGAAACGCGCATATATATACATACATTACATATATCTATTTATTGTTTAAGTATTTAGGTATTTAGTAATATGAGCCTATGAGGGATGTTCCAGAATTTGTTTTTTGTGTTTTTGAATTGAAATTGCAATATAATTCTGTTACAATTTCACGTCAAAATCGCAAAAAATACATACTGCAACATTTATCTATATGTAATAAATTTAGAATTACATACACATTAATTTCAGTTATCATGTTAAGATTTTATTTTGTTAATTATTATTTTCTTCAATTATTAAGAATTTATTTTCTTTAAAATGGATTTTTGTTTTTGTTCAGTTCATTTTTATTTTAGAAAAAAAACAAAAAAAAACAAAAAAAAAAAATTCTAAGATTTTCACAAGGAATAAATTAGCAACGTTATCACATTACCTCCTTCAGTGATTAAACTCTTCTTTAACGTTATCAAAATAAATTAATAACATGAATTCGGAAAGAATCAAAAATATCTACATATATACTATCCAAATGTAGCACATTGGGTTAAAAAAAACTCGGATTAAGATAAAAGTTTAGAGTATAGAAAAAAAATAAAACCTATACTTGGATAAAATACTTTTATTTTCCTTTAATTAAAAACAAATTTTAAAAACTGAAATGAGTTTCAATAGTTGTAACAAGTGGTGTTTTCATTAATGAATTTAATGCACGTTGTATTTTTTCATCTTTTAATAATTCAATAACGCCAGGATCATTTTTGAGTGACTGAACATCTGGATAAACTAGATTTGCTTTTGTATCTGTAATAGACGATTTATTCAAAATGCTAAGTATTTTCTTTTGAAGTTCAATTTCCGGATCTGGTGCAACTTGTGGTTTTGATTGTGATACTACTGCTCCTGTTGACTGTTGATTCGTCGTATTAATATTTGGATTTGTTGGTATATCAGCGGCATCACCTAATTCTACCTTAACTTGCAATTCTCTTCTTTCATTTAAATACTTAATAATACGATCATATTGAAGAACTGTCAATGGTAAATTATCAGCTAGCAAATTTAATAATGTCTGTATTGCTTCAGGATGACGCTCTTTTAATGGCGGAGCTATAGAATTCGTTGGCGGTATAATTGGTACTGCCATTGGAATTGGCTTTTGTTTTTCAGTTTTGATCTTGTCTTGAAAATCATTTACAATTAGATTAATTGCATCTTCAACGGGCATGTTACGATGTTCAGCTGGTTGCCCATAAAGAATATTCACTGTAATACTACGATGCTCTTGATTTTGTGTTGTAACAAGAATTGCATAAAGACAACCACGTGATGATATATTTGCAAGTACTTTACCAATTGGTACTTCTTCATTTGGAAAAAGTAAATCAACTTTAAGGTATAGACGTTTTAAACGTTGCTCAATATATTCTGCATATTCTCTGTAAAATGAAAGAACATTTTGAAAACTATCGTAAATCTAAACAAAACAAAATTAAATTCCTTACGTATTTTGTTTATTAACCACAATTATTTCACAATCATTATAATCTGGATTTGCTAAATTTGCATGATACTGTTGTTGAAATGCAGTTAATATATTTTCTTGACTTTGAGCATTACTTGCTTGATTTGATGCTATTGATGATGATGATGATGGTGTATTATCATTCTCTTTTGGTTTTTGCTTTTTACCAGCATTACGTACTGTTATACGATTACCTTTAAATGATGATCCATGTAATGCAGCTGCTGCTTTATTAGCACTTTCCTCACAATCGAATTGAACAAAACCAAAATTTTTTTGTACCATCGAACATAGAACATTACCATATCGCGTGCATATACTTTCTAAATCTTCTCGTGTTGTTTTTTGTGGTATATTACCAACAAATATTCTTTCATTAACTTTAGTTGGATCTTTAATTAAATTTGGATTTGATGTCATTTTTCCTTTTTGTTTTAAGTTTTTATTTGTTTAATCAAAAAAAATAATTGTTTATAAAATAACAATTAATTAAAGATGCAATTGAAAACTAAAAAAACAAACAACTCAACTACTTTACAAAAACAATAAAATAAAAACAAATTGTTAAACTTCACTGTAGTTTTTGAGAAGAAGAAGAACCGTTTTGTTTTTTAGAATTGTACTATTGTATGGTATAGTGAAATATTGAACATCCGTTTCCTCTTTATCGAGTATTAAATTTCCGCTTTTGCTTTGAATTTGACAAGAAGAAAATTATACGCATACGAACATATGTATAATATGAGGATATATATAATAATCTTTTTTTTTGTTTTAACGGAATTAAAAACTTGAAGTCTTGAAGACTTACAATTTGTAATAGATAAATAAATTTTATTAATAAATAATTTTAATAATAAAAAATTAAGAGAAGATTTTTGTTATTTTTGTAAAAGAAAATGAATCAATCAGAAAATTATTCGATGAATTTACGACAAAAAGTAAGACAAAAATTTGTATTAGGTGGTTTAACTTCAAACTTTAAATTATTAAAAAAAGAAGGATTTAAATTATTAAAAACGATTGAACAAATAAAAATTGATCAACAATCGATTTCAATTAGTGACATTAAGAAATATATCGTAGAATTACAAACTATTTGTACTAATGAACATACAGTATTTAGTATTTATACTATTAAGGTTTGTATGTGTGTACAAAATTAATAAATTCATCAACTGAAAAATATGCATTTTTTATTTTTAGAAAGCAAAAAAATATATAAAATTTTTGGAGGAAAAATTAAAAAATGAATTTGAAGATGAAAATTATAATAAAATTAATGGGCAATTAAACAACACTGAAAACAAATCGCCAAGTATTTTCCCTAATGTAATAACTAATGATCAAAATCAGGAAATAAATAGTCAAATTTTACCATATCAATGTGGAAATAACTTTCTAACTGAAATTGATAATTTGAAATCAAATAAACAAGATAAACAAAATGATCGTATTGAAGAAAGTACAAATAAGCATATTATGATCCTTAATGAAAATTTAGATTCCGATTCAACGTATTGTAGTTTTGGTATAGGAAATATTAATGAAAACAATTATGGATTTTTTGTACCTGACAGAAATAAAACTGAAACATATTCTGTGGAACATAACAAAATGATTGTAAATTCTCCTATTGATTTACGAATTAAAACAAAACAGATAACTACAAAAGAAAAAAAGAAAAAATATGACAAAAATTTTGATATTCAACAGTCTAACTGTAATTTAATTGTATCTGATGTAATTGATTTTCCTCTTGATTTACGGATTAACGAAATAAAAGGAAAAAATGAACAAATTATAGGTAGAAGAGAAAAAAATGATGGTAAAAAACGATCTATTCAATTGACACAAAATCCGCTTGATTTACGAATCAAAACGAAACAAATATATAACAAATCATTAAATAATATAAAATGTACAAATATAAATAAATCGTCTCGTAGAAAATTGATAAATTCCAGTTTGAATGATTATTTCCCTATTGATCCATTGATTTTTGAACAAGAACAAATGAATAAAGAACAACTTAATGTTGATCAAAGAACTTTTAAATCTGACTATCACCATTCTACGTTAATGGATCTTTTAAAATATGATAAATCTTCACAGAGTAAGAAAAATAAAGATTTTTCGTTTGAACAAAAGTTTAACTCTAACATGGAAAATAATATAAATTACGGAAATTTATTAAAATTGGATGAACCAAGTAAAAAAGTTGAAAAATTGTCTTCAGATGTAAATAAAAAAAACGATACTTTTTCTGATTTATTTTTAACATACAATTGTACATCACCATTACAATTAAATGAAATAGCAAGGGAACATGAAAATTTTTCAATAAATACATTAAATTTTATTGATAGAAAGAATGATGATAATTTATACGATAAAAGTGATGAATCAATAATGGATTTATCAGACATTGAAGAATTATGTAAAGATTTTGATGAATTCAATACAACACCAATTAAATATCAATTAACAGAACGTAATATTGAAGATTTATCAAAATTATTAAATTTAAATAAAAATTATGTAGAATATGCTATTGAAACAGTAATTTCAAAAAATTCTATTGAATCTGATAATAATGATATTATTAAGAGAAATGAAAATAATTATGATAATCTGTATTATAATGACACTAAAGATGAAATTTCAGTTATATCAAATAGTCAAAGTCCAATACAAAGACGTTATTTTAATACCGAAAGATTACATATGAGAAGAAATTTGGATAAATTTGATCAGACATTTTTTTCAATTGTTTTATAAATAATAATTAATAATTTAATAAACGTTTGTTAGAGTCTGTGATTTGAATTAATTTTTTTATTTTTTAATTTTTGTAAATTAAGAAAATTTCCACACATATTTTAATTTAATTTTTATTTAACTTTGTTTTTGTTACACAATTTAATAAAATATTCTAAGTAACGTTATTATCATTTTTAATTCTACATTTCCCTTTTCCTAAGAACGCTAGTAACAAATTATTATTATTATTATTGATTTAATTTTATATTTTTAACGAATTATTTACTCAGTTTTCTTACAATCATTTAAACCTTTTATTATGTGAAGGTTTTATTACATTACATTACAAACGTTTTCTTTTTTGTCCTTAAAATATGTTTCTAAGTCTGTATATATACTTTTTTTTTAATTTAATTTATTTTTGATTTTTACAAATATAAAACAAAAAATATAATACGTTCTTGTTATTTTATTTTCTACATTACAAATTATTACATATGCATATTTCATTTTTATTTTTACTGATTTCTCTTTAACATTAGAGAAAAAAGAAGAGGGAACAAAACAATAACTATCAACATAATACATTTATAATGATAGAACATGAACTATTCAACTAACAATTAATACTATATAATTATTATATGACTTGCACATATACAGCGTGTTTCATGAGTAGGTGCTAACTGCTTGCCAAGCGACAGATCATTGAAACACCCTGTATACTGTATATGCAGTATGTGTACAAAGCATGCAAAATATACTTTAAAAAATTTATTTTAATTTTTTTATTTTACTATATTGGTTTTTGTTGAGTGTGTTATGTTGTTACTGGTATACAGGTAACTTCCACATAGACGATTTTTCTTTAGTACATATAAAATGGTCTTTTGTCAAAAAAAGAAAACTCCCGATTAATTCTTTATAGCAGTAATAAATGAAAATATTGAATAATATCACAATAACGTCTTTTTAAACCTTAAAAAATAAATTATTTTTGGAAAATTTTGTGTAAGACTGTATTGCTTGTGGTTTAAAATATTCTTTTTAATTGCTGCACTGCTGTAACCTTGAATTGATTTTGTTTTCAATTTTCTGATCCCAAAATTGTAATTTTTCAAATAATGAAATTTTTTTAGCATGTAATTATTTGTTTAAAACATTTTCAACTGCTGAATTTGATGTCACAAAAAGAGGGACATTTTTTAGCTAAAGGTTACATCAATGAAGCACGATTAAATTCTTTTAATCATCAATGAAAAATATCAACATTAAGCAAAAGTAATCTTTCTTTAAAATTGGAACTCTTATTTATTAATGTACGACGCTAAAGTTGATGACAAATGTTAAATTTGTGGATATTATAAATCTTGATTTAGAGCACCTTATATAATTTATTATAATTATTTTTATTTGCTTCAGTATTACTTTCTTAGTAAAAAGCATAAAAAAAAAATTAATAAAAAATAAAATAACATAAAAATGAAAATAAAATATTGGCAAAATTTCTAAAGACTGTGATAGTTTCTTTTACATTTTGTTTTTGCAGGTGTACAATAAATGTACGTATAATTAGTGTAATTATTATTAAATTTTCATCACAATGATAATGATAGTTATAGCAATAATTTATTTATTTATTTTTATCAATTTTAAATTCACTAACTTTTACTTTGTTTTTTTTTATATTTTGATGACAAAAAAACAAATACAAATATAAATTTGTTTAAAACTGGTAATATTTTACAAAAATTTATATTAGAAATTTTGAAATTTTATTCAAAAAAATTTAATGTAAATTTTTAGAAGGTGGCTGAAAAGTAAAAAAAAAAAAATGTTTTGTTTTAGTAACATGTAAACAGATTTTTTTTATTTATTTTTTTAACGATCAAAGTAGATTAATATCTGGGTAGTAAAGTACAGCAATATAATTTTTATACATAAATATTAAAACAATTTTCTATAATTTTGTAATCCACTAGGTCAATATCCGAATATTCATAATTAAATATTAATATCTTAAATTTTGTGAACTACCATGGTATTAATCTATTTTCATACACTTAGGACAAAATGACTAATAAATAAATTCATTTTTTTCATTTAATATCTTAAATAACTTTTTGAAAATAAAATAAAATAGTATACTTACAAGTATAAATACTTTTTTAGGCATCGAACGTTGTACAATTTGAGATAAAATTAATTTTTGATTTTCATCAACATTTGGATCTAATTGAGTATTATATTCTAATGATAATTCTGGTAAATTTTGCCAGCCAACTTTAAGTGGATACAGTATATAGACAAGTTCTTTTTCCGAGTAAGAAAATATTGAGATATTAAGCTAGAAGAAAACAGATATATACAATTTTAACACTTCACGGTATTTTTGTTGTTGATATTATTAGTAAAATATTTTACCTGTTTATGACCAGAACACATAAAATTATCAGTATTACTAAGATTAGCAATTAAATAAATTACTTTTGATGTTGGATTCTTAAAACGTATACAAAATGTCATTGGAATTTTAACAAACATCTTCTCTTCAATTCTACAATAAATATTTAATGGTGGCTCATCGATATCGATACCATTTATTAAAAACTTTGTTTCATTTTCATCTTTACAGCCATTACGTCTCCATCTAATACAATATATACCAAATGTTGGTGAATTTGATGACTGATTGTTAGAATTTGTAGTATCTGGTGTGTAAATGCCTTTAAAGAAACCTCTACAATGACCAGTCGCTTGTAATGAATCGATTGCTTTATGATAAATATATTTTGACACAGATCTTTGTTGTGGTTGTTGAGAATTTTGTTGCAAATAACTTTCAGATAAATCATTTTCAGAAGATTTGAATTTACCATTTACATCATTATTGCTATTAAGAACACCAATACCGCTATCATCATCTGAAATTGTTTGAATTGCTTAAAATAAAATATCATATTATTATTCATTAATTTTAATAGTTTTAGTTTTTTGCTTACTATTAGTACTGTTATTATTATTATTTCCTCCTATTATTGTCGTATTTGCAGGAATTTTTGATAATAAATTTTTATTAATATTATTCCCAGTACTAGCACCAGCTATTGATTCCGAATTATTACATTTAATTAATCCTCGATAATGTTTACGATTTTTAGTAAATAATGTAGCAGATGATGATGATAGTGAAGATGTTGAAGATGATGCTATTGATGATGATGACAATTTACGGTTTGCTTCAAAATCTTTTTGTGTTTGCCATTCATCTAAACAAGCATTTGCACGTAATAAATAAACATCTTCTAATGTTTCACCACATTTATATAAATAAGTTTGTTTTTTTCTTTTATAACTATAAGTAGATTGTGTCAAATTATGATCCTGAATCAAAATAAGAAAATTACTTTAAAAAATTATCTAAATTGTTTTAGTTTTAACTTTTAATAACTCACACAAATAAAATATGTTTCTAAAATATCCAAATCACATGGTGATTGAATTTCAATATTAGCACGAAATAAAAAATCTTCTCCACAATAGATTTTATCTAACGGCTGTCTATTTAATGTATAAAATCTCCCATAAAATTTAAATTCAGAAATGCATGAAATTTTTATAAGATTTTCTTGAATTTTTTTAACTCTTTGCTCATCATTTAAATAATCTATTCGTATATTTGTATTCATTTTTGGAGGCAATTTCTCGGTTATCACATTATTATTACTATTGTTATTATTATTATTACTAATATTGTTGCTGTTATTATTAAACATTTGTTTTATTGGTGAATTGTAATTATCATTATTAATAATATTCATATTTTGTTGTTGTGATTGTGTTGCTGTTGTTTCTAAATTATACCAAATTTTCTCCTGCAATTCAATATCAGTTTCAATTAAACTGTATACATAATATGATACAGTCGTATTTTCTTGCATTGAAATTTCACCAATATCGATTTGAATATAAGATGATAATTTTTGTCGATTTAATGTAATGTCTGTTGTCAGGAAAACTGAAAAAAAAATGAATAAATAAATAATTTTTTAATGAACTATTTTGGTTGGAAAATTTGCTAAAATTTTTGTATTAATGTTTTGAATTATATATGTTCTCATTTTTTAAATGTGTGAAAACATAATTACAATATTTATTATTTTTTACCTTTATTTTTAAGATTTTGTGGAACACTAATACTAATTCCAACATTTTGAAGAAATACATTGAATGGATTGCTAATACTACTTATTATTTTAAAATATTCATTCACCAGCATCGGTTGTTTTATTTGATTATTAACTGTAACTAAATGGAATCTGTAAATATATAAAAAATATTTAATTCAAATTAATTTTATTTTGAGAATTTATTTTAAAGTGAAGAATACGATTAGATTCTAACATATAAGTGATCTTCCAGAATTTACTTTTTGCAATTTTGTTATGAAATTCTGGAATATTTTTAATAAATTTTTATAAAGCACATTTTTTCATGTACTTTATACATAATACCCAATGGTAATTTTAAAAAAATGCAAAGGTTTGTAAGTATGAGCGCAAACTAAATTAGTCAAAACGTAAGAAATTTTACAAAGCTATTTAATTTAATGCGTTGTTGTTTCGTTTCATCTTGACTAATTCGGCTTTGTCTTCTTATTATACATTTTTTATTATACTCACGTTGGTACTACATAACAAGATGTTTTTGTATCGCAAACATCAACAAATTCCTTGCATCTATCATAATTTCGGAAATTCTTTTTGATTGGAAATGCACTTTTTGTTAATAATGCTAAAATTTTTTTAGTACCCATTTCAAATTCAATTCGAGATACCTAAAATAAACATATAAATTAATTAAAAATGTAATTTTTTTTTTCAAGCCAATGTTTGTTTTCTTTTTGTTTTACCTGCAATTGAACATTTTCTAAAAATTGATAAGGTTGGGTTGAAAATAAAATTTTATAATAATAATTAGCTTCAAGTTTTATATTATTATTAATTATTGCTTGATTATTTTGTGTCAATAATTCATTTTTACGTAATTCATCAATATTATTGTATACAATATAATTTAAACCATTTAATTTATAGATTTGATTACCATCAGTTAAAATAATATTAAATCCATGAATTTTTAATGGTACATCAGTTAAAATTCTGCAAAATCAAGAAATAAAATTTAGAAAAAATAATTGTAATAAAGAATATTAGTTTTTTATTTTACCTTATATAAAGCTGAATATCAACAGTTTCATCGATCTTTATTTGTGATTTATTGAAACTAACGAAACACTCAATTATATCAGTTATTTTATCTAAATCAATATATGTTTGTGATTTGTAATTTTGTAGTGATTTTTCCCAATTTGATTTCAACTCTGGAGCTATTTGACTTTGAGAAACCGGAGGTACATTCTATATATATACAAACGTTGAATTAATTTTTTTAAAAAAAAGCTAATTAAAAAAAAAATAATTAATGAAAATTATACTCACTTGAAATACTTTCCATAAATTTTCTAGCACCAATATTCTTTCTTTTTGATCACATATTATTTTTAATGATAGAGCTTCAATACTACATGATATAAAATCAGTTATTGATGCTGATAAAAATGCACAACGTAACGTTTTCATTAAAACATCAGTAAATATTAGATTCCATTTATCTTGTCTATAATCTGGTAGCATAAGTGAGTACAATCTGAAAAATGAAATCAAAAAAAAAAAAAAATTATTTTGGTGATGTTTTTTTCTAAATTTTTTAAAAATAAATTGTTGAAATTTACGTTAAAGCTTTTGCATAATCACCACATTTATAATATTCTTCTGCCATATCAATGGCTAATTTTTTACGAAATCTTAAACATTTGTAAACTTTAAATTGTGCCATTGCTTGCCCTAATAATGTTATAATAGCAGCCTTTAAAAATTACAAAATTATTAGACCATTAATTATTTATTTTTCGTTAATAAACAAATTGTAAAATTATTACCGAATGATTAAACATTTTTTCATTTTGTTGAACTAATGTTATGATCTGTTGATCATTAAATATTTCACCAGTTTTAACTGTACGTATACCAAAATATTCACTAAAAAACGATGATGGACTTGGTAATGAATTAGTTGGACTTTGTGGTTCTGTTGGTGACAAATTTAAAGCTAAAATGTATAATAAAATAAAATTTAAAAATTAGGTATAAATTTCATAAGAAAAAATAAAAGGAAAAGAATTTAATGAATCATGTTATTTTAGAAAAATATTCAATCAGATAATTTTTGTAGTTTCCATCTCAAAAAGAATTTTTCATTTTTTTCAACAGAGATTCAAAGACGAATTTAATTTATCAGATTTTCTAATTTTATTTAATAACAGAATAACTTGAAACAAATAAACAAAAAAACGAAAAACATTTAAAAGGGAATCAAAATATATACTAGCTGAATTCTTTCATATATTAATAAGTGATTATATGTGTACAACTTACAACAACATTGAAGAAACGCTTCTTTTCGTTTAATTATATATTCAGCTGCTTTGTGATAATAGATACCAGGATGTTGTGTTTGAAGAGCTGGAAGTCCATTTTTAATTGCTTCGCAAAATAATTCAGCGAATGCACTATGTCTAAAATAAAAAACAAAAATAGATTTCATCAGTAATTGATTATTTTTGGTCTTTTTTATTTTTATACTCACTGTGTACTCAACCATGCATAATGTTCAAATAACAATTCTTTAAATCCAACACGACTTTTGTACTTTTCAACATGATTTATAAAATGATTAATTGCGTCTCTTGGGATATTCAATTTAAACATCAAACGACAAATTTTATAATTTAAAAAACCAGCTATTGTTTTAATTTCTAAACAATTTGTATCAATGATACGAATTTCATCTAAATTCGAATAGGCTTGACTGTAATGTCTAAAAAGAATCCAAATTAAATTATATTTTACATTATGTTATATTTTTAATTATTTTTTGATTTTTATTACTTTAAAGCAGTTGTATGGTCTAAACGCATTTCCGATATAAAACCTAATTTAAATTGATGCCTTATTTTAAGTGATTGATGTGATGCTGTCAATTGATCACGATGCATTCTTACTCTTTTTGTCATTTGACTATAATATGCTTGAGCCAATTCAAGGAACGTACATTCAAGACGGGTTGTATAACCTATAGCAACGAATCAATAGAAATGAATTGTGATTTTAAAACATATACATATATAATAAACGTAAATTGATTAAGCACAATACCCATTAAATGATCGCTGTACGGAAGAATAAATAACATTTTAGTGCTTATTGAACAAGCAGTTGTTAAACTGGCCGTACGTTCTGATGCTAATGTATCTTCAATACCTGGTGTGGATGCAGATTTTTGAATGAGTACTAGCGCTAAACGTGTATTTCTTTCCTAAAAAATATTGCATATGTATTAACATTTGCTTTAAATCGATAATGTTCACTTTATCATCTTAAGTAATGTGCGAACTTACTTGAAGACCATTTTTTAAACTTTGTATCTGAGAAACACAATGAAGTTGCTTTTCAGACCATTGCGGATCATTCCATTCAATATCTTGAAATAATACTACAACAGCTGGTAACACATGAAGATGTTTAAGCATCCAATTTCTTTTAAGAATTCCTTTTGGATGATACCATTCGTATGATGGTCTTTTTGGTTTAGCAATTGGAAATTCATAATTTGGCGGTAAGAGTTTAAATTGCACAGATGTTCTATGAAAATATTAAATAATAATTTCCATTTTAATTGGAAAATGTTATCTATTTCCGAAATATAAAATTTACCTGTCTGTTTTACGATTATTATTAAAAGCATCCCAAATTGATTTATGTATTGAATTTTTTTCAATATCAAGACCACAAAAACCAATTAACGGCTGTGGTACTACCAGCAATTCAGACGGTAGTGCTGTTGCATCCATTGACATTTTTTTTATTAACATAAAATATTAACATTCGTATATTTTAGAAAATTTTTTATAAAATCTTGATGAAATTTAACTATAAAATTCCAACGAGAATACACCTAAAGTAAAAAAAAAACACCCTCCTAGAATCTAAATACCAGTTACAATACAACCACTGTCAATTGTCATAGTGATCTATATCATACATACATATACCATAATTCATTATTTCACAGTGAAAAGTCAAGATAAAAAAAGTGTAATCAGCTGTAAGATGTCAAAGTCTAATTAGAAAACCAAATAGAAAAATAAGTAATGAAGTTTTTTGAGTGTGGACTGTGGATTAGATCTAGTGTAGAATACGTTACGGAATTGAATGCCGTTGAACAATTTAAAATGTTCTGTTCGTAATTCCGATTTTAAGTATGAAGTATGAGGAGTGTGAAATTGTATAGTACTGGAATTCAAAAAATTTAGTTGTTATGGATATGGAGATTAAAAATATAAATAATTTAAAAAAATTTTGTTTTTATAATATTTCTTTTACAATTTATTATGAAATTTGTCATTAATTTAAACATTATTAATTTGGATTCAATTTTATTTTGAAGCTTAAAATTTCATATTCCTCTTCTAACTGGTTTTGGTGCAAATAGAATTTTCGCTGGCTTACATAATTCTAATTCTGTACCTGGTCGTACGGATAGACATAAACTAATTTCAACTTGTGATGCCTCTGTCCAAACACCATGTGATAGTAATACGGTTGTACGGAGACGCCAATTTGTTTCTAAATGAAAATACAAAAATGTAATTAACAAATTTTGTATTGAAAACAATAAATCGAATCTTCCTACCTTCTTCACCATTTTCAGTCATAATTCGTTTTAGATCTCTCATTCTTGGTATAATTGTATGAACGTTCTGATCTGGATATTTAATTTTTAAACGTAAATTATGTTTTTGTGTTTCATGTAAACTTTCAATTTCAGCTATAAATGGTAAGGCTGCAATTAAACCAGCTGTAACTTTTAATGCATTTTCAATTGATGAAGAATTTGGGCTCGGATCTAATATTTTGGCTGTACAGATTTTAATCTGAAAGTAACAAAAGAGAATATGAATAGAAATGACAAAATTTCTAAAAAATGAATATTACATACATTCACATTTATTTGTGGTGTCAATATTGGTGGTGCGTTTTGTACTATAGGGAGAATTTCACGAAATACTCGTCCCGGTTTTGGATCATTTATGTTTGCTAATTGGTTTAATATTGATGTTGTAAATGTATCAGGTACAATATCTATAAATTAAAAATAGAAAAATTTTTTAGATCACTTCACCATAAAAGGGTAACGACTTTTAAAAACTAGCTTTACTTACTTGTATTAGCATGCAAAAAGTTGCTGATGTCTGAAGCAATATGAAGTAACAGTTGGCATGGTCCGAGGGCACTTTGAGATCGATCTTTAACAACAAGTACTAAATGTAATGCACTCGCTCTAAGACTTATTTGTTTTACAAGAAATTTATCATTTAATGTTAAGCCAGAGAAAATATTTTGTAATCTGAAAATCAAAAGAATAACGAAATTCTGTTAAATATACAAAGAAAATCAATCAAGTGTATTTTTCAGTTATAGAATTACTTTAAACAATTCTTCATAAGTTGATTAAGTGATTCTTTGGATGGCGGTGCATGACCACCACCACCACCACCGCAACTAGTATCACTCTCTTGATCTAAAATACATGTTTGTAACTGTTCAATTAATAATTGAGCACCTAAATATGTTACAGTGAAATTTGCAGTACCAGACATTGCTGGATCAATTTCAGCCAACCGATTAAGATTATCTTGAGCAGCTTTTAGTAGTGCTGTACGAGCTTTTGGTGCAGTATATGACGCTTGAATATTACCTAAAATCGTTTCTAAAAATTGACGTGAACCAGTAGATCCAGTCAATTTCAATGGATTTGGTGGTAATATATCGCCAATTGATAAATGTGGTACCAAATTTGGTATCGTATCTCTTAGATATGAGTAATGTTTAACTGTTGTATCAGGAAAAAGATTTAACATTGGTGTCATATGTTCAGCAGCGTTAAAAAGCATTATAAGAATGCAAATATCTAGAAAATAAAAAAATAAAAAACTGAAAAGCAAAAAAAAGGAAAAATCGTATATAAATACGACTTACATGATGGATCTTCAACATCTCTTTCGGCACTATCAAAAAACGGATGATCCTGTAGTAATTGTGGTGTTAGAGACATACATAATTCTGGATGTTTTTGACCTACTCTCTGCATACAACCGTAAGCTGATAATTTATCCTGTGGGTATTTTGATAATACATCTAGAACTTTCTGTACGACCATCAACAAACATGACTGAGTCGAAACTTTGCATGCTCCCAACATTAAATGTAAACCTTCTCTTACTTCAACTGAATAATCTTCTAGTGAACTAAGCATAATTTCAAGCTGATCCTCTCTGAGAACGATATGACGAGAAATTGCAGTTAAACTGTAAATGGCTTTAAGACGCACACTTTCAATTTCATCGTTGAACATATCTACTAAAAAATCCAAACATGTAACAGCAAACGATGGATTAATTAATGCTAGACGACACATCGAGTCAACAGAAGCTGTACGAACTTCAAGGAATTCATCTTCAAGACCATGTATAAGAGCACCACAAGCACCAGATGCCATTAAAGAAATTGAATTAGCTTCTAGTTGTTCTTTTGGCGCATCATTAGCCCATTTCCTACCAGTTGACCATTCACCACTTGTGAAATGTTCCATTGACCTTTCATGTAGACTCCTCTTTCTCTGTACAAAAATAACAAATAGACCATGATAAATAGAATCGTTAATGAATTTTGAAAAATTAGCTTTATTATATTACTCTTAAATTGCTCATCAATTTTTTATCCAATGTTTGATGTAGAAATTCTGGTCCAACTTGATACATTCCACCAAGTAAATCAGCTGCTTGTGTACGAACTTGCATAGATACGTCACATATAGCTGAACAGACATGACCAAATGCCGCATCAATTAAACGAATTTCACTGTCTGAATCTTTAACATTTATAGTTCTGAAATACAAAAAGAAAATATAACTTTTAATGCAAATTCTTTTGTTTTTATTTTCTTACATTTCTGGATATCTTGTTCCTAATTCATAAACTAATTGAAGTGCTTCTTTTCGTACACATTCGTAATCATCTTGAAGTGCAGCTGTTGCTCTTGCAAATAAACTTGGTGATAAGGGAACGCCACGTAATCCAAGAATTAGAATTGAACGAAAAGCTTGTGCTCTTACACGCGAATCTTGCGAATCTGTATATTGTGCAATTAAATTTAATGTCTCTTTTTCGGCTTCAACAATACTTGCAAATGATCCTAATATCAATAATGCGTGACGATGTACATTATGACTTGATGAATTCAATTGATTTTTAGCCATATGGACAATTTTCGCAATATATGTTACTGGTAATAATTGTAAACTACCAATTTTATATAAACTGTATAAACCTTGTGTAATAACCTTTGATGACTTCTCATGTTTTAATAGCATTTGAATTTCATCAATTAATAATGTACAATCTAAAGTAGCTGATTTTGTTGTTGTTGTTGCTGATGTCGTCGTTATTGTATTTGAATAATTTGCAAGTTCAGCAAACAATGATAGAATTTTAACACGTACAGCTGATTCTTGTTCATTTTTATAATAATCTTTAAGCTTTTTTATGCACTCTGCTACAATAATACTAACACTATTTGAATTTAATAAACTATCTGATATTCTGATCAGAATATGTAAACCTTCATTGCTGTTTGTAACATTTTCTAGAATATTGGCCAAAGTTTCAAGTAAATTTGAAGATGATGATGATGATGTGTTTGATGTTCTTCTACAAAGTTTTACTTTCTTAAATGATTGCTGTTGTTGTTGCTGCTGATAATAATGATGATGATGAATTGATTCATCTGTTATTATTGCCTAAAAAATTAACACAGATATTTGATTATTTTTTGGAAATTTAATTATTCGAAGGAAAATAAAAAATTACGCACTAGATTTTTATCAACACAATCACTTGTTATACTTCTTTTCATTGAGATTGCCATTATTTTAAAGATTGGAACGAAAATGAATAAAATACTGGCGTTTAAAAAACAAAATATTTTATTATACTTTACTAGTTTACAATTTTATTTTTTGGTTATATTTTATATTTATAGAGTACAAAACAAATAACAAAAATTTATTTTATCTATTTTACAACGCACTCACATTTCACGTCAAAATAAAAGACCGACACAACACAATATAGAATTATAAAGTATAAACACACAACACGACACAAACACATGACAACATTAATCAAAATCAAAAATATAATTATACGTCATACACTAATTCGATGCAGTTCTAGGATCGAGTTGTAATATTTCGTCACTTACCAATGGCTTTTTGCTCAACCCAAAAAAAATTGTTTTTCACTTCCCTCACCAACATGAATTGAGCCCTGTGAAAATCTTATGAAAGCCTTATAATGTAAAACTAAAAATGATATATTTTCCCTTTTCCTGCAGCATTGTACAATACATACTTTTTCAAGGAAATTTTCCTCTAGTGTATACACAAACACTATGTACATACATTTATGCGGTTTAAATTTAATAGATTTTCTGTTGTTGAAATAAGTGTGTACCTAATGCGGTTATTTACGTGATATTTGCGAAAACTTTTTAATGATTGTTATATTAGGTAATATTTTATTTTTGTTTAGAGACATCTGTAATCAAAAAATAAATTTAGCTTTTCAGTTAAAAATAGTTTACTTTAAATAATTGTTATATTACGAGGTTTACATTTATCATTCATATATTCATCATTCCATTGTAATTACATAAGTGAAATTTTTGTTAACATCATAAAAAATATGATGTTAAAGAAAACCACCAGAAAGAAGTGCCTGCTGATAATTATATATATAAATTTCGTGTCTGTGTTTTACAATAAATATCACAAAACGATTGTCTTAAAAACACAGAAATAAAAGGCAAAAGCCATATTAGAATAGATATGTGTAACGATTTTTAATTCCTTTTATTTCTCTTAGACATTCAGTTTGAATGCTAATATGACATAATAGCACATGGACAATCGAACAGTATGTGATGATAGTATGAAATTTAAAAAAAAAAGTGGTAAACACGAAGTAATTAGGACGGTGTCTTTAAGACATTTAGACGACCTTATAGGAAATAATTAATTAGGATATGATAACGAACATTTGTATGCATGTTTATTGACAAGGACATTTCATTATCTGTTATTTATTTGTGTTCAATAATCCTGATATCATACCTGATTATCAAAATTATAGCAGATATGACATTCAACCGTAAACTCACATTTTGTGGAAATTTTAAAAGTGTAAATCCACAGAAATAGTGTAATTTTGTCTGTAAAATATTTTCAAATGAAATACTTTCATCATCATCATCTAATTAACACGCCGGTGTGAGCAAGGTCTGCACTGATGACTTCTCAAGACAATGCTATCATACGTGCACCTAGTGAATACTGAACCAATGAGTTTTGTTAGAGTAGAGACTAAATTCAATTTTTACATGATAGGGCTTAGATCGACAATTAAACATCGATTACATTTTTTTTATGTTTCGTAAAATTTTCCAAATTATTCAAAATATAGAAATAGTTAAGCTCTTACTTTTTTTCGTAATTAAGAAAAGAAAAATTAATAAAAAGTTATAGGATTGTAACTAAGAAAAGATTTGTAAACGTACTGTAATTTCAACGAAACAATGATATACATATGTACATACATGTATGTATAATAATTAGCATAAAAATTTGAAAATTAATGAAGAAAAAACGATGTTTTAGAATAACATCGATACATCTATTTAAAATACGATTCAAGTAATTTTGATTTTATAATTCGTTTTTAAAATATAATCACCTGTACATTCGTATGTATATATTTTAAATTGATGCTTCTTTGCGTGCTTTTCTACGTTCTTTTGCATTAAGTTAGTTGCATAAATAACGCAATATTTTTAAATGCTCTATAAGAATATACTCATGACTATGTTTAAGAAACGAATTGTGAATGTTTTTCAATTTATTTTTGAAATAATGTTTTAAGCACTCAATAATTTCTAAAACAAAAAAAAAAAAATTATTTGTTTGACGAAAAAGTTTTATAAGTTCTTTTCTCTTTATTAGTTGATTCATTGTAACATCTTCTATTTTATAACGTTGTGATTTGAATGTATCCTTATATAGGCATCTGTTTTAATAACTAACAATTATTCAAAGTTTTACAGTATTTATTTATTACAGTACTGAGTATGTATATCTATGCTTATCAATTTAAAAAAGTGAAAAAATGAATGTTAATTAAATTCCTATATAGCAGGATCAAATGTCATTTTATTTCACCATAATAATAAATAATATGTATGTGTACGCATATAACATTATTAATTTAAACAATAAATTTACTTTCTTCTTTTATTTTTTATTTTTTTCTCATTTCACCTTTTCTCTGATGAATACTTAAACTTTGCAGCCCATTCAAATGTCTCATTCCGTCATTTATGCTTATTTGTTAAGTATATTGCAAGTGTATTTTCATATAAAAATTTTGTTCAAATATTTGCATCAACTTCAACTTGTATATCCTTGTTATCGTTATGTTGATTCTGCTACTGATGCTGTTGTTATTATCGTTATTTAAGTTTTATCAAGCTATCTAGCTTAAGCTAGCCATTCATTCATTTTTATTATGTACATACATACATACATAGATGCGTATACAATACATGGCATATTATTATATTATACGTAAGTATGTGTAGATTTATTCTATATAATGTCTTGTATTCCTGACTGTTTTAGATGTTCAATGCTTGGAGGCAGGAAAGCTGCTACTTGCCTATCCATTTAATCTGACAGACTACAAAATCATACAATATACATGTGTATACGCCATATATTTGTATCCAATTATACTGGATACAATATACTCGTATGTATGTATGTAGCTAACGTCCATGTAGTTTATGATACGTTTATTTGTACAACTTTTCTTTATTATAAACATACGAATACATCATAAAGTACATTTTTTTTTACATTTATTATTTTCAATTTATTTTTTTTTACATCAAAACAGCAAAAGTAAGCCTAAAGTTGATGGAGCTTTCTCAATTCTCTTTGCTATATTTAAGAAAATAAATATGGCGGTATATTATATCCTTATACCATTATCAACCTCCTCCCAAGTGCATTTTCAAGTAGCATTTTTCTCACTTTTCCATGTTTTCCCATCCCACAAGCATTTGCATAATATATATGTACATATGTATGTACATAAACTTTTTATTTTTAAATGTAAAAAAAAAATGTAAAAGAAATGAGTAATTTTTTTTCAATCCACTGCAATCCTGCAACAATTGAATACACCGCTAGTAATATATATTCTATAAAATATTATGTATATACATTCGAGGGAATTATGCTACACAAGTATGTTGTATAATTATACATATCCTTGTCCACAGCGGTACGTGAATGTATAGGTACAGGATAAAATATAGGTATTTGCTGGTTCAGTCTTGTATTGCTTGTAAATACATACGTATGCACATATATGTGTATATATATCACAGCAGGACATCAATCTGTATATGTCTGCACATTTTTGTGTAATTCGCATTTTTAAAAAAAAATAACATATACATATATACATTACATATATAACTATTTATATACTTATATACTTTTAATTTATGTATAAAATATATTATAAAGTAAGTAAATGTAAATCATCATCATCATCATTCTAAGCTTCTGTTCACCGTTGTTATAACCTTAGCCGTCATCCATATTGGTTTCCTTTAACTCCCCCATAATTAAAAATCTACAATTTATATGAAATGATCAAAATATAATCTGTCTTTCCTTTTCGTGCCTTTACAATAATTTTTATATTCATTTGAATCTAAAATGTACTACAATTTAAAGTTGTAACTATTTTTATCTTTTTCTTCCTTAATGAAAAAAAAAAAAAAAAATTTAAAAAAATATGAAAAAAAATGTGAAAAGAATAAAATGTGGAGAAAAAATATCATCAGGAAAAAAAAAATCATTTTATTATACATTATATGAATGTACTATGTACAATATGGTATACTCGTATGTATGTGTATACACAGTAAGAAAAAAATACAAATGAAAATGATTTTACCACCCTCATTTCACCCCATAAGTCTGAGTATGGATTTTTTTTTTTTCTTTTCATTCTGATTTTTTAATGTACGTACTCGTACATACATATAAAACTACGCGCCATATTTTTTTCATGATAACAAGGTGACTGACGATGGGTCAAAAAACGGGTGAAGAGAAATGAATAAATGAATATTAGCGTTTACCAACCACCGTATGATACATTTTTAAAAAATACACAATCGTACAGAATAACATGAGAATAAAAAAAAAAGATTGAAGGAGGGTATATGGGGTGGAAAAAATACATATTCTAAAGAACAACAGTTAAATTCATGATATACATACATACATACATATATATACTATGTATAGGTGGTAGAAAAGCACATAGAAATTTCCAATTAGGGTGGTTGATGATGATATACACATGTTTATACTTTGATATACGATGGTGGTAGTAGTAGCGGTGTTGGTGGCTTTTCATAGTGTGCGGTACACTTGGTGGTTGGTAATGGCTGAATATTGAAAAAGGAACGATGGCTCGTGATTTTTTCTGTTAACTTTTTCGCTGTATTTTGCATGTATAAAAATAATAATTCAAAATGAAAAAAAAAATAAAAAATAAAAAATAAAAAATAAAAATACAATTTTTGTTTTTCCATCTACATTTTTTTGCTAAGGTGAAAAGGAGACATGAAATAGTTTTCCATTTCAGTTAATCTGTATTAAATATACAACATGTACATAGAAAATAATGTAAGTAATGAACGACAGAATTAGTATGTTTGGTTTTACATACATACATGTATTCCATCTCCGACGAAGTGAAAAAAAAAAATTTTTTTTTACAATTTTTATTTATTTTAATTTTTTTTTTTTTATTCTGTTAAATCTTATTTATATACAAAAATGCACAAGAATAAAAAATCGAGATCCTTTTGTATATGTTTTAATGTTTGTGCAGTTTTACTTTTTGCATTGCAGGATACTCGTTACTACTCTTAAGGGGGAAAATCATATTTTTGTTGTTGTTTTTTTTTACAAAATGAATATTTTTTCTCTACATTTTATACAAAATGAAGAAAAGAAATAAAATTCAAAAAAGCAGAATCCTAGAATACTTGTAAAGAAGACGAAATACAAAAAACAAAACAAAAAAAATCATAGGTATACAGAATGTAAAAAAAAAATGTAAATGGAAAGAGTATGCATATATCGTATATAAAACGTACATATAATATGTTGAGGAGCAAAAATCTAAGCTCATTATAAAATAATTTTACTTAAAATCATCATCATCATTATCATCTAATGATTATGATGAGATGATAATAATGATTACAGTGATAATAATGGTAGATATTTGGTATTTTTTAAGAGGCTATAAAATTTTTCAAAAAGGAAGAAAAAAAAATTATCCTTTTTTTTTTTCTTTTAAATAAAGGAGTAATAATAGTATGCGATATGAGATCTCGAATATAATACAGTGCATTTGCGTACATTTTTCTGCGTCACTAATGTTGGATAAAAGAATATAAAAATAAGGTTTCAATGTATGCATACGTATATTGTATACATTAAAATGGTAGAAACTTGAAAAAAAAGGTTTCTTTATAGAAAAAATAGAAAAACTACATAATTGCATGTATTCTTACATACATTCATATGTGTACAAAGAGAATGGAAGAGTACATATTTTCATTTGAGTAGGAATTGCATCACTATTACAATATAGTATATATGCATATGAATGTGCATTTATATACACTATGCACACTTCCATACACTTTTCTACACACTTCCATACATATTTATGAAAAATAAATGGAAAAACTTATTTATCTATATGAAAACCATGTTGGCTTGTGATACTAGATATTTTCTGAAAAATTTCATTCCATTAACAAACAAAATAAAAAAGAAGATAAATTCCTTAAGGGATAAAGAAAGTCTAATTAAAAAGTGACTGCAAAAAATATTTTTTTCATACATCAATGGATGTATGAAATGTATGTTTGTATGTACAGTGCAAAAATTTAATATGTTTTTACGTATGTTTGTAGATGTATATATAACATTTTGTTATTATGATTTCATAATAGTATGTACAATATATGTATTTTTTTTAATTCATACATACACGTGTACATACACAGATTTAGAAGTTTCTATGTATACATACATAATTTGTATGTGAATTTATTTATTACGAATAAAATGCAATTTGATGCATTAAATGAATTGCTTTTTAACAATATTTGAAATAAAACTTTAAAAAAATAGAAAAAAGAAAAAAACAAAAATTTGAAATAATAATAAAAGAAGATATCTTTTTTTATTTTCATTTTGCAGTGAAACTGAAATGTCAGTTGAGGTTTAAATTAGATTTAAATTGAAAATAATTTCTTTATGCACATTTTTATTTTAATAATAATAATAAAAAAAAAAAATTTAAAAACTTTTTAATTATTGTTTTTACTATTATTATTATCATTATCCTTGTGAATTTTATTTTAATTTCTAAAGATAATTAATTTTAGATTTTCATTTTTATAATTATTTTATTTTTATTAATAATTACTGCTATTACTGTTATTTTAAAAGAATTATACTTATGTAAAGGATTCTAATGAAAATTAAATTAAAAATAATTACATTGTATTATTTAATTACCAAAGTTTTTTTTTTCTTACCATTTGTTAAAGAATTTTTAATTTTATAAATTAAATATTTCATTGTGAATTTGTTAATATCCTTTGAATTCATGCTATGTTATGTTATATAATATGTACTTATTTTAATAACTTTCAAGATTTTCACACAAATAGTAAAAAAAAATGAAAATATATGAATTGATTTAATCCAGAAATTTTCAAATTTATTAAATCATTTATCATTGAAATACATATAATATATTATTATGTTTCAGAATGACAATTTATACACATGTACATATGAACAATAGTATTATATCTATCACAAAAATTGTATCAAAATAAATTCTATAAAGACTTTGAGTGTGAGAAAGATTCAAAACCAGACCAAAACTAGAAATAATTTTTTTTTTCATTGTAATAAAATAAGAACAAAAAAAAAAGTAAAAATATTATTTTAGATTTTTTTTTTGTTTTTATTTTTAAATTCATATTCATTTATTTTTCGAATGTATCCAGGACAAAACATAACTCATTTGCATACGCATATTGAATTGTATAGCAAAAAACAACAGAAACAGCAGCAACAGCAGTAACAGCATCAACAACAGCAACAGTGGTAAATAAAAAAAATTGAATGAATATAAGAACTGGAATGACATGTTATATGTATGTTATAAATGTGTAAGGGAAATACATTTGTGTAGTAACGGAGATGAAAAGAAATTGGATAATATAGTTTGAAAGGGTTGATAAATCTCAAAACAAAAAAATATAATTTTTTTATATGCTACATATTGCATACACCAATTCGTTGTAAATATACATAAATACAAGCGATCACATGTACGTATACACAACATATTTACAACGGTTGTCCTTCTTGTTATCCTTATAGTTAATAGTTGTCGTTATCATATAGCATCCTATAAAAATGTGTTCTTCCAAACTTTTTTTGTGAAATATTTTTGTGTTTCGTTGATGTTTTTTTTTTGTTAGTTTTTGCAGCCTTCTACATCCAAACCAAAGATTCCAAGCTGAAATAGATGCTGTTACTTTTTATTTAAAGTCTTCATCAATATATATAATTACGTATATTCCGTCCACTAATTTTCTGTAGTTAAGTCCTTGTATAGTCCTTGTGGACGTAGTACTGTTTGATGTCACTGTTTATTGATAATTAAAAAATTCATTTTATGTTTTACCAACACTTTAAAAATTGTGGTAATACAAATACTGCTCGTCAAACATTCTATAATTAGAAATTATGAGAGAAGAAAAAAAGTGCATCTATTCAAATAAGGGCTTAACTGCATATACTCGTATGTATATATACATATAAAATTAATGGACAAGATTTAGGTACATACATGCATATATATGTACATATATTAAAGATTTTAATTGCAGTTTTTAGGACTTTATCAGTTTATTTTGATTTTTTTTTAAATTTTGATGATTTTTCAAAATTTCATTTTAATGATAGTGAATTTTCAGAATTTGAAAAAATAAAAAATTAAATACAATTTATTTGCTTATGTATTTGTCCTGTTATACGCGTTGCATATACGTTATGTATATACGTATAAGTTTAGCTGCTTTTTTTTATTAACTTTCTATAACTTTGTAGGATGTAGGGTTCACTCAACTGTTTATCCTTGAGGTGTCAAGCAAATTACATTTTGAATACATCCATATGTATGTATTCTAAATAACATTTGTAGTTATAGGCAAAAATACTGTTTGTAGATATGTTCATACATACATATGTTGGATTCTATTCGGTTTAGTTGACATACACTATACAAATATGTATAATAAATATTGAACTATTGCATTGAATTTGTGTTGAATTATTGCATTTTTATGTTGAATGAATGCAAAAGGGAACATCACAACAGATGTAATCACTCATGTTCCCATTTATAATTTTAGCCATAATAAATAATAGCCAACATCGTGCTAAAACATAAGAAAATAATTCCATTATTTACCTGTTAAACTGTCAGCAGGTTCTAAATACATGATGTATTTTTTTTTATGTATGCATCATTCAATTCATATAAAAAATAAAATGTTCTTGTAAATATCATTTGAATAAAAATGTTAACTAAAATATCGTTTAAATGAAAATTTCTTTTGTTTATATTTCATTTTTCAAATTTAATCTCATCTCATATTAATTCATGATATTTATAAAATACTAATCTTAAATGTCCTTGAATACAATAACAAAATATTTCACTCACACACATAAATACATATTTTGTTGGCTATTGATAGTGTAGATGGATGGAAATACATATGAGATCCACTGTTTACCATTTATTTGTAATTTATGGCTTTGTAATACGATCATCAAGTCAAAAAAGCTGAAATATTGAACTTCATATCTTCTGAAATCTAGGTTGCACCTGGACTTTTGGATTATGTCTTTTTGTAATGATGACAGTGAATTATATTTGACCTTATTTTTGTCTGCTTTGTTGAATTTTAAAAGATTACCTTGGTTCAGTATCATATCAGTTCAATTGTTTTCCAATTTTATTACATTGTATAAAAAAATTAGTGTAGTGTTTACAAGATGATGGCATTGAAATTCAATTTAATACTTTCCTATTTTTTTAGACTTAATTAAACCCAATTCAATTGTTTATCAGTTTCATTTATTTTGTATGAAACGTGTATTATGTGTGAAAAATCTTTTTTTAATATCCTTTTTTGTTTATTCATATGAAATTTGATGAGACTTTTTATTTCTTATTTTAGTCTCGTTTAAATGTTGACGTAGGTCAGAGAATTAGAAATTTTGCTTATGTGCAATATGTAATAAGCAAAGTTAAAAGAACTAAAACGTGTATGTATGTATGCACATGTATTTATGTTCACTTAAATTTTATTAACTTTTTCGTATTCCACAGTCTTTTCCATCGACAACAATTACAATTTAGTCCTGTTTTGAATCAGAATAAGCTGAATACAGTTATCATAAATGAAAAAAATTCCAACAAAGTAAGTAATATTGTGATATTCAAAGTAAGTATAGTGGTATAGTACATTCATGCATACATATGTGGAATGTTTTTTAATAAAGATAGATAAAATAGTGGTAGGCAGTTTTTCAAAATTT
The DNA here is from genome assembly GCA_963971155.1 of Anthrax anthrax. Classification (NCBI taxonomy): domain Eukaryota; kingdom Metazoa; phylum Arthropoda; class Insecta; order Diptera; family Bombyliidae; genus Anthrax; species Anthrax anthrax. The sequence continues at coordinate 22,242,416 of OZ020120.1, forward strand.
TCACATTGTTGTTATTTTGTGTACAACGAAATGAAAAAATCTGAAAAGCAAAATATATTTCAATTCAACATGTAATTGAAAATTTAATATGTACATCAAACCATTTTTATTTTGTCTTACTTTACAATATGTTGACTGAATACTGATATATGTGAATATTGTTGTACTCTAATTTTATTTACACATGTACATATTTGTAAATGTATATCCTGCGTTTACATAATCAGAATTCATTAGATGAAATTTTCGGGTGAAAAAAAGTTCATTTTGAATTAAAAATAGAAAAACATGGTCATTAAATTTTTCATGCGGTCATGGTCATCATTTAGTTTATTTTGTAAAAATTTTTAAAAATTTTAATTCATTTTGAATTGGTTTAAAAACACAGAATTTTATTTGTTTAACGTACATATGTATATGTAGGTACATATATTTTCATTTAAGATGCGAAATCTCGTAATTAGCGAAAATACAATTTTTCATAGGAAGAAGAATGAAAAATTTTTTTTTCCATGTTTGTGCAGAAGAGAATTTTCACAAGTATTGTAATCGAAATAATACTGATAATGTAAATATTATTAAATGTTTATTTAATCAGAAAATATTTAAAAACAAAGAAGTTATTTAAAGAATTAATTGCAAGGTTTTACATCTTAAACAATGATCTATTTTTATGCATATATTTTATATGTTTTTTAATGAATATAATGTAATAAAACCAAGATATTATGTGAACTCATGATATGTATTTTCGTGATTACGTGTAAAGAATACAAAACATGATAATTAAAAATAGCACGTATGTACATATGTATATACATATGAAATATTTCATAGAACATATATGAAATTGTTCTAGCAAGTGGAAGGAGCTTGTTGTAAATTTATAGCAAATAAATGAAATTTTTAATTTTTATCTTTTTTGTAGTATGTACATTAATACCTACATATAATATGCATATACGAATAAATGTATATACATATATGTAGGTATACATAAAGCCTTAAACACACAACATGATAATATGTATAATTCAAGAAAAAACCTTGATGAAGATTTGTGATTCAATTTACCACTATACTTGTAATTTTGCATTATGCAATATAATAGTGGTATTGAAGTTGTTAGTAAAAATAATAATAATAATAGCAATGAAGTAATAAACATAAAATGTACACCTTTAAATAATAAATATTCATTGTAAATCAGTAGGTGAATAGGTCAAAATGACCACAGTTTTTTTTTTTCTATTTTACATGCGAACACTTTACGAATGCGTGTGTACATATTTGTGTTGCATATGCAATGATAACTCCCGTTTTATATGTTTGCATCTTCATACGTATATATTTGCATGATCTACAGTTAAATGCATGTATTTTCACGTGAATTTGATATTTTTTAATGGCATTCAAGCGAATATTATATTAATGACCATTTAATAGGGTTACGCCCCATTTTAAAATACATACTTATATATGTATGTGTATGTGCCCCTATTTAGATATATACATATATGTACTATATGTACATACGTATATTTGCAATTGAATTTCATATGTAGATATAAGTACAATTAAGTATAATATCAAATATATACAATACGTACTTTCATACGCATATGTGCATACATATATACATATATGCATGTAGGTATGGTAATTAGATGACCATCTGTGTTCTCATTCAGTTTTTATTTTAAGGCATTCAAGGCTAAACAGGATTTAAATATAAAAAGGGTAAAATAAAAAGATATATTTCATTGATGATGGTCACTTCAAGAAAATAATGTGTTTTATTAAATTTTGTTTTTTGTAAAAGTATTGGGTTTTATATCAATATACATATGTATGTATGTATGTACATGTATAGCAATAAAATTTTGAATTTTTGACCTTGATAAAATCTTAATTTAGAATTGCTCGAAGTCATATTATTTAAAAAAAGATCTCCGTACGGATATCTATGATTTAAATACAGTGAGTAAAAAAAATCTTAGTACCCTAACGTTCTTTTTGTTAGTACCAATATTTTTGCTTATTACTTATTATATGTCCACGTATAGTATTTACATATGTATTCAGTTTTATTTGTTTCTCGTGTGTATTTGTTTTTCTACATTGAAAGAACTTATAAGTCACATGTTATATTATTGTCATTAAATCCTTATACACAATTACATATGCTTTTGTTAATTTCAAATTTGGTATGTTTGATTGAATATATTTAAAAAAACTGAATTTTTATAAACTTGAAATCGACTTTGTTCATATTTAGTCCATTTATGTTTTTCTTTCATTGTCATATAAAAAATATATGTCTTCTATTAGTACACTTTAAATTTTGTAATTAAGATAATAATTATGTTATTGAATTATTTATTGAAGTCTTTTTGTTTTAAATAAAACCGCAAATAAACAAATAATTTCGATGCATAATTTTGTCTTTTCGATGTAGTAAAGCATCAAATTTTATTTCATGTTTTATTTCAAATATGCCATGAATGTCGAATGTTTTGGTGCATATGTTCTTCTTCTGATCATTGGTTTGATCTTGATATCGATCTTGTCAGAGATTTGTTTGTTATGTTCATCTTTATGAATGTCGTACTTGAATGACTATAACCCTATAGTAGATATTATCATCTGTATATTTGGTTTATGCATTTATAAGAAAACCACAAAAAAACAGAACTTAATCATTTGTATTATACACATTAAGCAGTAATATGTATGTTCCCTCGCGTATAACATAACATAATCCTTTATGTACGTACATATGATCCTATCATAAATATGTAATATCTTAATTGTGAATCACAAGCCAGCCAGATATATCTTCCGTTTTTTTTGCAAGAATGTTCAACATACATATAATAGATAAATTCCAAGGAATATCTGAACTTATATATTAGTTTATTATATAATCTCCATTCAAATACGTACATGGATATATGTATGTACATATGAACATATTCTCAAGATTAAGTACCAAAGATATATGTATGTACATATAAAGTACCATCTGCGGTTGAAGGCCACTACAAGAGTCCAATGAGTATCTTGATTTTTTTTGTTTCTTTTCAATCTTTTATGTAATTTTATTTTCTTTGATTTTCTTGATTTGTTTTAATTTTACTGCACTTGAAAGTTTATTGAGGTTTTAGTCAGATAGTTGTTTGATTCATTTCAATTTTCTTATTACTTTTTCTTTGTAAATGAGATAAAAATTACAATATAAAAAGCGGGATTTTTGGTTTGGACACTTTTAGTTAAAATTATGCATGTATGGCATATGTGTCTATATAAGATAGATAAAAGGAGGAATAAGAGGAACCCTGTTATATTCATTATTGTCGTCTATATAGTACTCAACCAAGTATAAGTACATACATGATCATATTATAAAGACTTATAAATGTACATGTTTAAATGTATTTTATAGAATTCGTTCAGGTACATATTTTATTTTATTTTAAATTTTTTGTTCACCTTTGATGCTCATATATATTTTAACGTATATTTTATTTTATTCTAATCTTTCTAACCTTAGATTTGAAAAGATTGGCCACATATGATGAGTATGTGGTTATTTTTCACTATATAATACACATATTGTTGTAAATTTTTTAGTACTCACTTACTGTCTAATATTACATTATAATAGTAAGTGTTTCCTGTAGTTGATGATGATTTTAACATTGATATTGTGTACAACCTTTCAAATTCAACGGTTTATTTATTCACACATGAGAATCATGCAAATGTAAGTACCTATGATAGGTATAATATAACTACATAAATATGTATGTATATATAAGCTATTTTAAATAGTATATGTACATGTATATAATATATGGTAAAGTAAGGTAAGGTAAGGCAAGGTAAAAAAATCTTAACATGCATTTTACAATACTCTGTATTTTTTAAATTGAGAATTCTGAACATCTGCCGGCCACGGGTCAAAGGGTTAGATATTTCTTTATAATATGCTAGTCATTTAAATGCAATATAACGAATATTCATGCATAAAAAACAATCATTAAAAATAATCATACATTCTATGCGCTACGTATAAATTTTATCTGTGAATGCATAGATTTAATAAAAAAAAAAAAAAAATTATGTTTTCAATTACACAGCTTAGAATTTTCATATAACAGTGCAGGTATATTTGTATATAAGCAAAACTATGTAGTATAACTCATTGTTAGAATATTTGACCGTCCTCGTACGGCAGTTCATTTTTGACATAATAAAAATATTTCCGCGTTAAAAAAATGTTTGATGATGTGATAAACAAATATAACTGATGCTTACATACATATATAATTTGATACACACACGCACATATTACCATGTATGTATGAATAAACACGTTTTATTATTAAATATATTCAGTTAAATAAATTTAAAAAAATAAATAAATAAATAAACATACCATGGATATTATATGCTATCTATATTAAATATAAAAAAAGTTGCAAGCGTATATGTATGTACATATTTTTTGCTTTATTTTAATTTTATATTTGGTTTTTAGTTTTTTCTTTTTAAATTCTTTTGATTTAAAATAAGCTGTTATGACCCAATCTACATAATATAATGAACCCTTTTAATGTGAGATTTTGAAATTTAATTTTGAGGTTTGAATGGACCCTTTTATTATTAAGGTAATCTTACAATCAAGGTGTTCTAACATTTCGATTTTTTTTTTTTATATTTTTTATTTAGATAAAAAATTATTAAAGTGAAACAAAACCATTTCATATGAACGGGTTAATGTTGACCTTCTTGTATTACTTTGCGAATGAAGGTACATATGCAAGTAAATTATTGTAATGAAGGAAAAAAATTTTTTTTAAAATGCTGTCATGAAATTCTATATGGTCCACGAGGACAAAAAGATTTCATGGGATATATTGAAAATAAGAATTATACATTTTTTTTTTGTATTTTTCTTGTTTTTATTATCGTATAATATGAAATGTGTACTTATTAGATGGGGTATAAAATTTCATGCAAGTTTGAATTTCTCAATGTGGACAATATGAATTGAATTAGTCAATAAAAATCGAAAAAAATTGTATAACCATGGTTTTCCTTTTCTTCCTTAAAACTTGAATAATTGTGTCGTGTATTTTAATTAAACTAATTTTTTAGTTATTGATTCCTTTAATGGAAACATTTTTTTTTGTTTTGTTTATTAATAATAATTTTTTATGGATCTCATTTCATCCTATATAATAGTAGCTTAAAATGCAGAAAAATATTAATAAATGAGATTAAAATATAAAAAATACAAAATGTAACATAATTACAAAAGAATAAGGAAAAAAAAGTAAAATAAAAGAAACGATTTACGACAAAAAAAGCTCTGTAAGGATAATAATAATATGGAAGAATAAAAATTAAATTTCATTTGTGAAAAGAGGTAAACCTCAAAGGGTTCTTGTATGGTTACATCCTGTCTATAATGTAAGAAATTTGAAAAAAAACCATCATTTTCTCTTTTGGTCGTCTTCTATAAAAAAAAAAGAAGAAAAACATGATTTTCTCAGTGTATATGTATTTTCAAATGCGATGTTACATTGTGCATGTGTGTGTATCTGTTAATGTAATATGTAAGTGAATTATATGTAAATGTACAGCTTTTACATATTATAGTCCTTATTTAAAATGTCTGGCATGTAATTATATTCTGGATGTAACGGTAGCTCGTTAGTGCTTAAAAAACGGATTCTTCCTGGTTTATATGTATTTCTATATGTACGTATAAAAGTGCTTTTAAAATATTCGCATATAAGACTATATGACTATCGTACACATTGTACATACATACATATATGTTTGTATTTTATGTAATTTCGTCATATATACTATTATAATTTTCTTTGAAATAGACTTTTTTTTAACATCATATATCTTGTATAAATGTATATATTTACTTGAATATTTTAATTTTTTTTTCTTATAATTTTCATTTGAAAAAAAAAATTGTTATATTCAGTACATAGGAAAAAAACGTTCATTGAATGCATAGTGATTAACATCAAAGCTCAAAGTAATTTTGAAACGTTTTGTTATTTAAGAAAAGAAGAAAAAAAATTTTTTTCAAATTTAAAATCAATTAAGTAAATTTGTGCAATTTTATTTTTAAGTTGTTTTTTTAATATTCTTTTCGCTTATTATCGAGTAAAACGACTGTTAAAAAAGAATTTGATTTCTTTCTCTTTCATTTTATATTCTTCCTTTTTAAAAGGAAATCAATTTTATAAACGTATATATTCGTATATGTTTATACATACTTAATTTGCATAAAATGTTCTAAATTACAGAATAGAATTTTTGTACATATATTGTTAAATTTAAAATTACAAAGATCATTAAAAATAAGACAAAAATGAATCAATAATAGATTACGTATGCATACAAAAATTTTGTACATCTTTTTCTCTTCTTAATTTACCAATTACAATCCTTATCGAAATAAGGATTCATAAGGGAAAGGATTCGATTTTATATTTTATCGTTATTAAAAATTTTATATCTTACAAAGAGCGTACCAAACAAAAATAAAATGAAAATGCTTAAAAAATATTTTTATAGTTTGTTTTTAAACCTTGTTTGTAAGGCCATTATTTTTATTTTGACTTATTTTATTTATTATAAAATAGATGATGTAAACTGGAATTTGTTTTATTTTTAATGGTGATTTTTTTTTACTAATTTTTGAAAGTTTCCTTCTAGTATCCTGCAAAGAATTATAAAATACAATATTTTAGGTAGTTCTAGTCTATAATTTTGAAGGATTCCTTAAAAATCAAAAATCCTTGAAACACAAAATAATGAATTTAGTTTTCCAATATTTAAAAACAAAAATGAAAATTTTGAATATTTACTCTTTTTTAGAAAAAATTCATTTAATAGAAAAAAAAAAAACAAGGAAAACAAATTCGTTTTATTAAAATCTCTCAACTCGTTTAAAAGACATCAGATCTTTACTGATCGTGTAAAATTTCTATATCTTTTGATGTGAAACATAAAATTTTATTTTTCAGCTTCAGTTCTAATTTTATTAACCTATGTACAAGATGGTATAAGTTTATTTTGACGATTTGTTTTATGAACTCCAGAATAGTTATATACGTATAAGTATGTACTTTCTACAAGCATACAATGATAAGGATCAATTAAGAGTCAAAGTTTAATTGCTTTGTAAATGGAGTGTGGTATATTATCATACGTTATTATCTATGTATTTTATTATTTGTATCATTTAATGATTGAAAGTGTATAATTGAGTTGTAATTTTAATAAGAACTATATCAATTTAAAAGATTTATTATAGACATTGTTTATGTTTTCATGTATTTTAAATTAGGCTAATAAACTCTATTAATAGTAATAGTACATAAGTGAATTATAATTATAGAGTTTAAAGGAAATGTGTTGTTTGCATGAGTAAATATTATGTTATGTCATACATATGTATGTACATAGAATCACGATACAGATGCTATGTATCTATTTATACAGTATATATTTTATATGATTATATTGAAAAAGTTGGTTCATTCACCTTAAATATGAATATTTACCCTAATTTAAAACAATGCAACTATAGATATTCATAAATACTTACAGACATTATTTGTATTTTGCATAGAAGGATTAAATCCTTTTGAAGTTCCCCAAAGACAAATTAGTCTTTGTAATTTATTCCAAGTAATTAATATTATTTTCCATATGCACGCATTCAGGTTTACATATTGTGTACATTTTATTATGTGAACTATTATACATTCGCATAAAAATACATATAATTATTTACATACATGAGTATATGATTATTTTCACTGCTTTCTTTTTTTTTTTATTTAAATAAAAATAAATGTCATATCAATATTTCATTATTTTTTATTGTAAGAATTTGTCATACATGTAAATATTAGATTTAAATTTTTTACATTTAAGAATAAATGCGTTTGCTATTTTAATTACAATAATGTATTTCTTTTTTTGCATAAACAAGTATATTAATATTAATAATTATAATCGTATGTGTATTATAATGTATGCATACACGATGTATTGGATATACAAAATGTAAAAATTAAAATCTATTACATATGTATGTATTTAAAACCTTAGTGTGTACGCATCTAATGTGTGTGCATTTATTTTATATATACATATAGATAAGCTCAGAAAAAGCCAATTCAATGCATATATTCGTACATATACCTACATATGTACTTATAAATACACATGTACATGTATTAGTTTCATATTTTATTGTTTTTAATAATCATTTTTCTTTATGCTAACACTACATTTCTGTTGTTCAAGCCAGTATTCAGATTTGTTTTTGTTTTGCTGTTTTCCATTTACCATACAATATCCTCAACGAACCAAGAAAATTACATTATTATTGCATTTATAGTGAATAATAGAAATATATGTGCATTAAAGTCGCATATATACGCATACGTATGTACGTAAACGTGAATACGTATTAAGTTTATATATAGTTTTTAATATGTATCCAATTTCTTATGATGTTTGCCGCCCGCTGTTTTTCTTGCATTTACCGTATTATATACAATTACCTGTCAGTTTTCAGCATGACACAAGTGCAGAAAAGTGCGTATCTCTACATTGACATTATTTGCAAATTATTATATAAATTTATACAAATATACTGTGAAATTTGCATGCATTGCTAATGTATCATATGTGTATGTATGTATGTATATGGTTACATATATGCATTATTTTTTAACACACATTCATGTACATATGTATTATGTATATTTATTATAAATTTTTAAACATTTATCGCATGTTAAAAAAAAGAAGAAAAATAATGTAAAAAAATGCAAAACAAAAAATATATATTTTTTTAAAGGTATAAATGCAGATATATACGAGTACGTACATATGTACATATGTATGTATGTATATTATGTGACATTAGGAACAAATTTTTCTTTGGAATTTTACAATGAAAATAAACTGAATTGCTGCAATAAATAGTATTAAAAGTTCATGAAGCCATATGATAGCTCTTTTTGAACTGTTTGACATCATGATGTTTATCATTGTATTTATATTTTTTTATACGCTCTTGTAATATACATACATTCATATGTATATACATATCTACAAAGGAATTCTTATGTTTCTTGTTTTGATCACATTTTATACAGGTATGTACATTAACATATCTATAGAATTGAATTGTGCAGATATTTTAATGTCTATACATTCAAGTATTTATATTTATAAGTATGTAGGTACATATTGTTTGTGACCATGACAAAGATTTTCTTGGTAGACAGACAGGTGGCATAACATAAAAAAAAAAAAAATAAAAATGAATAAATAACACAATAAATTTAAATCAGACTGTTTGATGTTAAAGAAATAAAATTAAAACATATTAAAATATTTAATAAGGATTTTCTTGATTTACAGAAATGGGAAATTTTTGTGCTTTATCGATTTATATTGGTTGTTTGTTGTTTAACATTGATTAGATGAGTTGGCTGGCTATATTGATTGAAATTGTTAGAATTTTCATAAATTATTTATTAAACAAATAAAGGATATAATGACATTGAAAACAAATTTCAAAAATGATAATGTCATGAGCGATTTATACCTAGTGTAGATAACCAAGATATCTTACTTGCATATACATATGTAGATACTTATGTCAATGGTAAGCTAAATATCGTAAAGCTCAGATTTTCTAATTTTTCTGTTTTTATAATATTGAATTAACATGTACAAACTTATCTTATTATCTTTGTTTATGTGTTACAAAATTTGTCTCTTCTGTCTAAAAAGATTTTGAGATTAAAATGTAAAAATGAAAATGTATAAAGAAGTGATATACAATAGAAAGGATTTTTATAACATAAGAAATAAAATTTAAAAAATCAATTACCTTAAATATATACATACATATGTATGTATTTTTAACACTTGTTTTGTAAGAAAAAGTTATATTTTTGTTTCATATAAATGGGCAACACTGCACAATCTCACACTGCAAGCCAAAATCCACAAAGGGTTCTAGAGCTAAAAGGAAAAATAAAAAATAAATGGTCAACTGGATAAATTCATACATGTGGACGTACACATTGTATGTAAGTATGTAACATGTTTCAATGATTTATTCTGTTTCATTAAAATTAACTGTAGGTTTTCATATTCATTAGTAACAAGAAAATATTACTGGAATTATTAATTACTTAAGATGATTAAAATTGACAATATTTCATATGTATATGAAATGCATGTATAAATGATATACATTTTTTGTGTATAAGATTTTTATATCTGTATAGTCTGTACAAATAGTAAAATGTTAAATGATCCAATTTTTATGAAAAATCATACTAAATTTTTATATTTGTGTGTATGTATAATGTCAGATTAAAATTTTTAATAAGTTATAGGAGTGCATACATAAATGTAGATTAATATAATATGATTATTACATGAGCACATAACACATAAGAGCAAACAATGATTTATTTTATTAATATTTAATACACATACGTATATTAAATTCCATAATAATGCATGTGTAACGTAATAAGCAAATAATTTGAATTTTCTTTAATAAATTAAGTCAAATGATTTCATATTTGATTTAATTTAAAATAATTTTATTTTTATTTTATTTTTTTTTTAAGTTTATAACTTTGTTTTATTTTTCTATTGGTTTCTTATTAAATGTAGGCGACATTAACATGTTATTCAAATCAAATAACATTTAAAATTAAATTAGAATAATAATAAATGTTACAGTGAATTGGTAAAATTTTAAATTAACTAATCAATTCTATGTTATGTCTAATACACATACATATGTATGTAGAAATAAATTTAAATAATAAAAATGTGTAATGATATCATTTACGTAATGAATATGAAAAACTATAAATTTTTTCATATAATGTTTATTTATAGTTTCCAAGCAGATATTATAAAAGTATAACCTGTATAGGATATTTAAAAATGATCATAAATAATATTGAAACATGTAATGGAATCATATCATATAAATGTATCATATTATTTATGTCTATATTTTTTTAATTGTAGTTTTTAACACTTTTTTAACTATACTTATTTGGATTATTTTTTACATACATATATTTTATACGTATATGTAAATATCTGGCAAAAACAGCCGTTGGCGGATTCTGCAGCCTATATGTATTGCATTTTATAGAAGTTTGCAGAGCAAGTTTTTTATATATGATATGATATAATGCATATTGGCACATAACATATTTGTGTGAGATACCCAATAGGAAAATTAGACGTTCTCGTATAATGTGAAATTTCGCACAGTAATGTCTTAGACTTGTAATTCAAATGGCCTCACTTTTTGATTTTACTTAAAAATGAAAAAGTAGGTATTGCACAAATTAAATAAGGCTGCATAATGAGTGGTTGATCATGGTAAAATTTAATTTACATTCTTAAACTTATGCTAACATCTTAAGACATAGCATTTAATTTGATTCAATACCTTTTGTATTGAGCTGTAACAGAGAATTTCATCAAGAATAACAGTGAAAAAAAGAATAAATAACTACGACTTTTTTTTTGAGTTTCAAACTTTCTACAAAAAATTTGTGCATACTGTAGTGGAAAATTTCATGTTTGATATTTTCATTACAGAAATGTTCAAATAAAATATTTACCAATTTTGTATTTCCTACCGGGTATTTATCTACAATTTCAATCTGATTAAAAAGGTGTACATGTATGTACGTACATATGGTACATATTTATATGTACGAGCATAATTATCAGTCCCAATAGATTTTAGAATTAAATGTTAGATTTAGATATATCAATTAAATTTGTACATAAACACTAAAATCAATATGCTTTACGAAATTGAATATTTACATACATACATGTTTCCAGTTAATATACCAACCCACCTGCTTACCAATATTACCGATGTAGGTGATAACTTAAATGATTACCGGTGCAAATGCAATATAATAAGTTTATTTAATAAATTTACTATTTATTTATTTTTATTTAACTTTGCTTTTTTAATTACTAAAAACTACTAGTTTATTTGCAATGATATTAACATTTTCCTGATGGACTTTAATTATTTATACTTACATATGTGTATATAAAAACTCATGAGAATTCCGTGTATTATTTAAATAGTGTACCAAAGTGTATTATATATATGTTGAGAGGTATTATATGTATTTGTATGTATGACAACTGTATTCCTACCCAATACATATGTTTTGAGTAGATTAATTATAGTGCATATAATATGGATTTTTTGTGTAATTCTACATTATGGTATAAAATTCAATATTCTATGATTGAAAAATATAAATAATCTTTTCCGTATTTTAAGAAATATGTATGGGGAAAAAAAATCAATTCAAAACAGAAAATAAAAATCTTCTTACATTTCATCTTTGAAATGTACACACACAAAAAAAAAACAAATTAAAAATACTTAAAATACAAAATATTTGTAAATATATTATAATTAATGAAATGTAGACTATGTTCGGTGATTTTATCGACAATATATCAAATGCATACAGGATTAGATTGACGGTTTTGATTGAGACTACCTTATAATCTGATGTTCATTATATTTACCCTGATAAATGCATATGCGGTATATGTGATACACGCAGTAAGTGAAACTATACAAGTATATCAAGCAGTTATAGTTTATTTAGAGTTTTTAAATTAAATATGTAAAATAAAAATAAAAATCAAATTAATTAAATAGAATAAAACAAATTTTATTACATATCATTTTTAACTATAGTTAGGGTGGCCAGAACTACTACTGAGAAAAAGAGGACATTTTAGAACAGAAAAAGAGGACAAATAGAGGACTATGCATAGTTCACATGCGTGCATATTACATAAGTAACTTTGAATTAATACCTACCTAATTAAGTTTAAATATTAAATAAGTAAACTTGCCAATTAATAGCTTAATAGGTACCCAAATTTCTATCCTTCATACGAACAAATTAGATCTTGTTAATTGTAAAGCTTGAAGAACTGTTTAAATTGCCAAAATGCCTTATTATCTAGATTGTCTTCAAGTCCATTTTATTGAATAAAAATCTTCACAAAAGAATACTTACTTATATAGGATGTTATATAAAACCATGTACTGTATGTTAAGCATGTGAACTGTAAGAAAATTTAATTTAAAATAAACCACGTAATTAAATTTAAAATTAAAAAAGATCCCGACTAAAAAAGAGGATATGTCCTCTATAAAAGAGACATTCTGGTCACCCTAACTATAGTAATTATCGATCGTAAATTTTCTATACACATATAAATATAGAAAATATATCAGTAATTATCAGCTTACTTCATTTTTCCATATAACATATAGAATTGAATTTTAACTTGAACTAAAATTATCTATAAAAAAGATAAGAAATATGTAAGAGCATCAAAATTAAAAAAAAAATAAAAAATATCATTACATAATAAGTAAAAAGAAGGAGAATAAGATAATAATCAGTAAAGGATTCATGGTCCATCAGGTTTATCATTCACTTAAATGTACAAACATTTCATGTACATAAACAATATATGTGAATACTAAATACATGATAATATGTACGTATATACGTAAAAGCTAGAAATTCTAGATGCTCATTATAAAAACAAACATGTGCCGAAATGTTACATACAAGCATATGTATACATATAAATGTATATATTGAAAATTAAATGAACTACTAACAGTATCATAGTATGTAAATAGAAAAGAGTAATCATTAACAGATTGAATCTGAATGTGATTGGAATTTTTGATCAGATGATTGCAATCTTTTATTTTAAATTACATTTAATATACTTAAAGTACATTAACCTTTAATTAGTGGTCAAACCACTATAATAATATTATATGAATGTAGGTACATACTATGTAAATATATTAAAATATTTAAAACACATAATTATTTTCATGATTGTAAGTGTATAATCAATATATAAAGTTAAAAATTGAAATAGATACAAAAAAAAAAAAAAATATTTTTAATTAGAAAAATTTCTATTTGCGTTTGCGTTCTGTACAAGAGAACGTATACGTATAAAATAAACGTATACAGGTATGTAATTATGTATAAACTTTAAAAATTTTCTATATATGCATAAGAATGTTCTATTACATGATTCTGGAGAACAAAAAAATAAAAACATTTTAATAAAAAAGTATATATGTATAAAAAAAAAAAACAGTATTCATTCATAATTAATTTATTCACTACAAAATATATATATATTATTATTTTATTTTGAATGGTACTTAAATAATTACTGGTAGAGAATATACATAGTTTTTTTTACTGTTAAATATAACTAATTGATAAATATAATATTATATTAGGGTTATTAAAAGCCAATCAAAATTGATTTTTTAATTAATCAATTTTATTTATTTGTATACGTATGTATGTATATGTATATGTCGGTTTCGCTATATAATTATGTGAATAATCATGTATTACAGTATTCTACAAAGTTAAACCGATAATGTAAATATGTATGTTAATATAATCAATATTTGTATTTAAAAATGTATGTAGAAGTAAAAGCCAAGAACAACAACAGTAATAAAAATGATTTTCAAATTGAGTAATAATTAATCATATTTATATGTATGTAAAAGAAAAAATATTTTTTTGAATACTGATACATACAAAATAAAAAAACTGACTTTGAGAGGGCTTTCAATTGATTCATAAATAAAATGAAAATAATGTTATTCATTCTTTTATTATTATTATTATTTTTATTTTTTCAAAAATATTCAACAGGATAAATTTTTATTTTGTTTTTTGTTCATTGTATACTGATAAAGCTGATTAAAGGTTGCTAATTAGACAAGAGTATTTTTTAATAGTAAAATAAAATGTAGCAAATTAAGTATGCGAGTTGAAATAATGTACAATTTTTTTTTATTTTTATAATTGGAAAAAGCAATGAGTTCTTGAAAACGAAGCAAAACAAAACATTTTCAATAATTTTTGAAATCAGAAATCTTATGATAAGTATTTTACTGTTGAGAATTAAAAAATAAATCATCATCCATCATTTATAATTATGTAAGCTTGAACGGAAAAAATTTTTAAAATTTATTTAATGAATGAAGGCAGGTATGCATTTATATAATATTTAAAAAATTACGTACATACATATGTAAGTATATTGTGGTCAATAAACGACTTGTTAGAAATGCTATTTTTTAGGGGTTTTATCAAAATGGGCATAACAAGGAGATAATGTCATATGTAAATTTTCTCCAACTTTTGAATTTGAATCTGAATAATTCTTGAACAATTAGTTCAAATGATAAACATTTATCCTCACCCTGGTATACGATTTTTTGCATAATTGAATCACCCTGTATATGTATTTATATGCGTATATGTATTTATTATTATACATGCCGTCATTAATAAATAGGAAATTTTATAGAACTAAAAAATATGTTTTAAGAAAATCATTCTGTGCATGAAAAGCCCTAAAATCTGAACATGAACATATTCCATTTTAATTGTTGTTGTTTTCAAGACTCCTACAAGTTTTATTAAATATATTTCAAATAATTCGATATTCTTGTTACGTGAATTACGTTTAATATCTGTTAATTTATTTTTCAAAATAAATTTGTTTTTTTTTTTTTTTTTAACATCATTTTATTAAATAAAATTATTATCTCCTTAACATCATTGCACTATGAACCATTATTGCTATTTTATCAAAGTATAGCCAAAATATGGTTGATTTCCGTGAAGAATAAACAAAATACATAATTTTCATTATGTACATATATGTATACGTACATACATACATATATTGTAAACGTGATTTATAGAAAGGAAAATCGTTATACATTTTCATAGATAGTAGAGAATTTCAATCATTAACAAATCTGAAAAATGGGTGTTTTATAAGTAAACACATACAAATGTATACATCCGTAAATTGTATATAAGAGATATAAGAGGGTGAAATAATTTTCTTTTTCTAAATAACACGTCCGGCAAAAATAAATTATAATTTTAATATGTACCATATATACATACATGAACATATACTATGAAATATATCGTATATGTAATTGTGTATGATATTATATAGTGAAATTTT
Source organism: Anthrax anthrax (assembly GCA_963971155.1). Lineage (NCBI taxonomy): Eukaryota > Metazoa > Arthropoda > Insecta > Diptera > Bombyliidae > Anthrax > Anthrax anthrax. The sequence continues at coordinate 22,258,622 of OZ020120.1, forward strand.
GTAAACTTAGGACATAGAATGTACCTACACTTTTTGTATATAAAATTTAATGGAAGAAGAAATTCATAAAATTTTCATTTCCTGTTTATGCCAAAAAAATTATATAAAAACTAAATGAGTATAAAATTTATATTTCAATTTCATTTTAAATATGAGGACTTTTTTAAAATTAATTTTAATTTTTTTTTAAAACAAATATTTATCTTCCTTTTTTTTTAAATTTAATATATTCATTACTGTAATAAAAGAAATGTTTTTTAGTAAGACAAAGTAAATTTCATGATACATTTTGAAATTTTACTCGGGTAAAGGAAATTCATGAATTTAATATTTAAAAAATAAATATCAATTTTTTACTTTCAATGTACCTTGATTATTTTCATTGATTAAGACTAAAATTATAATTATAATTGGGCTTCATATAATATTTAAAATTTCAATTGAACAATGAAAATTCTTATTGAAAAAGAAATCACGAAGAAAATAAATTCTTTAAAATTGTTGCATTGCGTGAAAGATTTAAATTAGTTGTAGTCATTTATAAGAGTAATATGTATAATAAGTTTGTTTAATTATGCAGAAAATTGAATGATTATGTAAGAAGTTGAATTTAATGATAATTTACGTGTTTAAATTTTCTTTAATGACTATGAAAAACTAATTATTATTTTTATTTATGGTTTTAGGTACTTTTTTATTGTATAAAGCCTGAGGCCCAATGCCAGTAATACGATGTCAGCGTCAACAATCTGTCATTAATATTGTTGTTGCTAGTAATCATTATCAAATGGATGAATAATGACGACCATTTCCATTTCTAGTTTTTTTAATTCAATAAAAAATTGAGATATAAAATTTTTTAATTTTTTAACTTATAGAAAATCATAGCGACAGTTTGAAAATTTTAGAGGACTTATTATTTATACTATTTACATTTATAGTAGATTATTTATAATATACATATATTTACATTTACAGCCAGTGTTTTTGTTTTTGGTACTGATTGTATAATTGGCAATAAACGGTTGTATTTTTGAAATTTCATCAATAAGAAGAAACATTATTTTTACTAAGGCACTTTTAAAAATTGATTTTGAATTGTTATATATTAGTAATTAAATTCAATATTTATTTTATTTCATGTCTTAATTACATTATCGAATTATTTAGTTTGAAATTTCATTAAATTGATGATGCAAAATAAATTTGAATTTTATTTTATTTTATTTATTTATTTTAGTTTTTTTTTCATTTTATAAAATCAAGCATTATCATTATTCTTTACATACTTGAATTTATTTACTTCATTATTTATTCATAGAAAATTTAAATGAAAATTGAAATAACGAATATATTTTCGTATAATATGGTATAATCAATCCAATATACATATATTTTTTTTTACTTTTAAAATTAAGGCTTTTAACATAAAAAGAAGAACAGGACTCTTTTTTTCTTGACTATTAAAAATTGTGAAAATAATGAAAGGCGGATAATCCAACAACTCCCAATACTGTAATTTAAGAATATTTTAGAAAATTTGTACGTATTTATTTTTAATACATTTTCAAAGTTGATTATGAAATCGTGTTGGTAGTTCAAACCAGAATACTTATATGTATATATTTTTTTTAATTTTGTTTTTTTTTTTTTATGAAAGTGCATACGTGTCCGTATACATATGTACGTACATACGAAAATAAGAAATTTAAAATAAGAATTTTGCCATTAATTCAACCCTCGTTAGAAATAACTAAGTCTCTTATTTTTTATTTTTCTATTTTGCTTTTTATTTATTTTTCTTCTTTTCAAGATCCGCCATAATTGTAAGTGAAGTCTTTTGTGTTGTTTTGTTAATGCAAAAAAAAAAAAGAATTCTTATTTCTTGAATAAATTATATTGATTTGGTTTCAAGCTAAAAGGCACAAAAAAAAAAAAATAATGATAATAATATAAGGTGTCTAATATACATATGTACATTTTGCATGTGTATATGCTTTAATATTTCTTTTTAAAAATGTAAAAATTAGAGGGTGACTTCCCTCAATTTTTTCTTCGACTATTTTTTTTAGCCATATTTTTGGTTGATTTTTTTTTTTGTTTTTGTTATGTTGTATATTGGTTGTTTCTTATGAGTTTCCAATCTGTTCATATAAAATACATCACAAATTTATTACTTATTCGAATATGTACATGTGCTTATATACGATTTTTTTCTTTTCATTTGTTGTTCTTCAAAGGGAGTTGTTTAAAAAATGTTCGTCCCTTAACAAATTTTCCTTCAAATATAATAAAATTTTTTATTTTTTCGCAATATTATGTAGTATATTGTTACTTACATGTTCTGATAAAAATTCATTTTTAAATATTCATACAAATAGAAAAAAAAATTTTTTTTTTTTATATTTAAAATCTGATATCGTTAAAAATGAAAAACAAAAAAAAAAAATTTTTTTTTTTCATGTATTTTATGTTATGTTGTTATGTTACTCAAACATACATACATCCAGATTACATTATAATGTCAAGAGAGAGTATCACATTAAAATGGAAGATATTTTTTTTTCCTTAACAATGTGTATAGCATATTTTTTTTCTATTTTAATTTAGGCTGTAGAAAAAAAATTTTTTTGTTATATATTCGTTGTACATATTAAAAAAATGGTTTTAGTTACAATGATAATGGTATGATTGTTTCGTTCCATTTATTTTTTAGTATATAAATTGTATATATGTCTGTATATACCCCATATATCCTGTAATTGAAGAGGGTGACATTACATATTATTGCTATACAAGTATATAAGGTACACTATATAGCAATGAAATTTTATGAGCAAAAGTTAATTCAAAATTAGATACACATTATTTTTTTCTTTTTATGCTATTTATTTTTAGATATATTTTATAAGTAATTTAGAATTTTAGACAATTTGAAAATTTCTTCAAAGTTTCCGTTTTTTTAATTTTATGAAAGCCATTTTTGACTATTAAATTGTTCGTGTTCACTTCTTTTTATCAATTTAATTATTTTACGATCGTTCTAAAAAATAACTTTGTATTCAAATACCTAAGCCTATATACAATATCTTTGTATTCAATAAATATTGGCCATTATTGTTCTATCATCAATAATGGTAAATTAATGTTGACAAAATAATCAGCAATATTATGATGATGTTACCATGAACAAAATAAATGTCATTTATTATAAATTTTATTTGTTGGTATTTCATGTTTTTTTTTTCATGCTTATATTAATTACACTCTATTTATCTTTAATGAGGAAAAAATTAATTGATATGGAAATTGTAGATAAGATGTTAAAAAATTATTGGTTATACTTTTTCTTTGTCAAAGAAATAAGTATATATGTATGTATGTGTTGAACTTTTTTTTTTAAAATTAAATTTTATGTAATTGTATGTGAACAAAAAGGTTCTTTTGAAATTCATGGTTTCACGTAACATTCTGTTGTTTAAAAATAAAGTATAAAAAATCAGGACTATTCTGGTCGTAGTTAATTAAATTTCGGCATTTTGCTAACTTTCGTACAAAATTTATGAACTGTAAAAAGTTTTAATGAAAATTAGTAGAATGTCTAGTTAACGAAAACTGTTAATTCCGACCAGAATATCTTGGTTTCACTCTAGAGATGCAAGAAGAATTATTTACTAATTTTCTAAGTTCATCAAACAATTAATATATTCATTGAAAATAATAACCAATGGAAATAGAAGAAAACTATCGCAAGAAGTCAGTTTTAATGAAATTTGTATGAAGAACTCTCCAAATTATAATCTTACAAATTCGAGAAAAAAAAGATTTTTTTAGCTAAATTTATTAAAAATCTTAATGAGTTTCTCAATACTTACTTACACTTTAATTATTTCCATTTTGAGCTATTCAAGAATAAAAGTTGAATTTAATTGTAGAATTGACATGATTAATTTAATTAACAGATTGTATAAAACAATTTTATAACGATCCTTTCTATATATAAAAAAAAAAAAATAAATAAATTACCATTTTATGTAATTAATTAAAGTTTCTATTTTTTAAATACATTTTATGAAGAAAAAAGTGTTCATGAATATAATTGAAGTCAACTGAAAATTAAAAATTTGTAAATTCATTATTAAAACATATTGTCGCATTATAAACCAGAAAAACGTAGAAATAAAAAATGATAATTATAAAAGAAAAACACTAAAATAAAATGAAAAAAACAAAAAAAATAAGATTGAATGAAAGAAAATTGTTAACACCTAAATTTTATTGTATAATAATTTATTATATATTTTGTTTTTCCTTAGAGGATTTTTTACATTGATCATGAAAATCTGCAATAAAAGAAATTCTGTTTTGTAATTTTTTATTTTTTAATTGGCAAATATTTGTATAGGTCCATTTAAAGATGATTGTGCGCACCTCCAGTAACCGCAATAATTATATCAAATTATATAAATGTATGCTTTTGATTTTTGTTTTACAATTTTTTACATTTTTTCATTTTTATATTATTATATATTTTTATTTGATATCATTATTTTTTCATTTTCACAAAATTTTGACTTTTGAATTTTATAATACGAGAGCCATTCAATGTTCAGTCGAGCAAATAGGCTGTTCAAATTTAGTTTTATTTCTTTTTATTTTTTTAATTATTCATTTAATTTATTTTCAGTAATTATATGTCCGTATAAAATTTGTATACCTTTCACCTTATTCTTCATAATAAACAAATAAAAAATTTTAAGATTAAAAAAAAAAAGTAATTAGAAAACAAATTTAACTTATTTTTGTTTTTTATTTTCTTTCTGAAAATTGAATTTTTATAGGATAAAAGAAAGGCAATGTATAGAAAATATAAAATACCAAAAAAAAAAAAAAAAAAAAAAAAAAAACGAAAACAAAAATCCAGTCTGTGAATAAAATTAAGACTGTATAAACATTTATGTAATTCTTGTGTATATATGTGTCTGTTTTTTATATAATTTTTTATTTCTGTTCCTATTCAAAAATTTCTTTTTCATTTTCTTGAACTTTCTACAAATAAAAAGGAACTTTTCGCCTCTTCAAAAAAAAGGAAGAATAATAAATAAAAAAAAAAACAGAAAAGAAAATTGAAAAACAACACAAAATCTAATGAGAATCAGTGTGGCATAAAGAAGTGCTTTACGGCTTAATTTTTAAGTCAATGAATACACATGTATACACGTGCACATGGTATGTACGTAAATATACAAATGTATATGTATACCTACAATTGTATACAAATACATATATGTGTATGTATATAATCTAAATGATATCCTTCAATCTAGACCCGAGGAAATAAGAAAAACACATAATGAAAAGAAACTTTATGATGGTGATGATATTTGATGATGATGATGATGATGAAATGAGGTTTTGTACCACACGACCGTGTATATATACAGTTAAGAAGTAATAATGAGCAAAAATAAAATTCAAAAAAAAAAACTTTTTTTCTCATTTTTAAAAAAATTATTATTATTTTTTTTCATAAGGAGATCAGCCTATAGTAGCCGTCAGTTACTTTTATTTTTGTATTAATGTTTATATAGCATTTATATGGATTTTGTTTTACATGTTTCTTTTTCATTTTTTTTGTTTTGTACATTGTATACGTAGACGATTTAGTTTATATATGAGAAACAAAAAAGCCTTTAGAAAAATTATTATTATTATGATTTGGTTTATTTCATTTCATTTTGTTTTTGAGTTAGTTTTATGTCGTCGTTTTTCTTTTCGTTTTTTATTTTATTTTTGTTTTTTATTTATAAAATAAAATGAAAAACTTGTGAATTTTTGTTTTTATTTTTTATTATATTTTTTTTTCCTACATTTTTGTATTTTCGTATTTTTTTTAACTATACGTTACGTATGTGTATAAAATTTGCATGTAGGTATAATACGTATAGTATTTTTTGCATTATTTGAAAACTTTGTTTTTCATTTTGATTATATATTTTTATTCTGTTTTTTTTTCATATCAAAAGATTTTTCTTTTAGTTGATAGAAAAATAAAAAAATGAAAAAAAAAATTATACGTTTATTTTTTCTCCTTTTATAAAATATTAATGGGCCTTCAACATTTTTATGAAAACAACAAGAAAGAAAAAAAAATTTTTTTTTTTTTTTTTGCAAAATAAAATATTTTTACTTCTTGTTTTTCATTTCTATATTTTTGTTTTTGTTTTCCTAATACATACACATACATATTTTCCTTTTAAATAGAAAAACCTACAGGCAATGTAAAAAAATTGAATACAGTAGGCATATTTAATACACGTAATGCACTATTGCTAAATTGAAGTAATAGTGGAAAAATGAAAAATTTGTTTCCTGCTTACTATATTCATTGGTATTCAACTACTATGAATAATAATAATCTGAAAATAATATATATGTAAGTATATACGCATAGATATATACATGAGTGTAATATAATGTATGTATGTTTATTATGATTCACAGACGTATTTGCAATATTATAAAAGTCTGTAATATTGAAATGAACGTGTTTAAATTGGAAAAAATAATAATAGCTTATACTAAAGTCTGAAGTTGGGGTTAAAATTATTATTTTATTTATTTTTTTTTTTTAGTTTATGAAAAGCTTTTGAATTTGAATAGAAAAAATATTACATTAAAAAGTTGTATACTTTGCATACAATAGCATCGTATATATGTACATTTGTATGTAGATTAACTAAGTGTATATCTATCTACATATAGTATATCAATGTCTAAGAAATTGTTATTGAAAGAAATTATTCATTAATAAAAATGAGCTATTTTTTTTAAACAAAAATGTGGTTAAATTAAAAAAATTAAAGTTTTTTCTCAAAACCTTACATTTCAAATATATTTTACGTATGTTCAAATAGTAGGATAAAAGATATTCTGTTACGTATAGTTTTGAATAAATTGCGGCTAATGTAAAAATATTATTTCCAAACTTCTGGGTTTGCACCAGATATTTATGGTACTTTAATTAAACCTTGCTGTTTTTATAATTTGATTAATTCGTTTGCACTGAATTTACAAGATAAATCAAATTCGTAGATGATGAATGCAGCATGCGTATAAAATCAACTTGTAAATTATATTTGAATACTAATTAAAGCTACGTATTTTGTAATCTCAATTGTACAGTACAGATAAGCCTCCTATAATGCGGTAGATATTTTGCTTTAAAATACCCCATAGAAAAACTAGAATTAGTTTCTAAAAAGAAAAAAAAATCGCAACAGTGTTGAAAAAACTTTTTAAACCAAATCAAAATAAAAATCAATAATTTACAAAAAACTAAAGAGATCATGATAATATCAATTTAAAATTAAAATGATACAATAAAAAATTTATTCCTCTTTGACGCTTATTACAATTAATGGTGACTGGTTTTATTTCGAAGCTGGGTTTGGTTCATCGACAAAGTTCAACTGTATGTATTTTTGATAATTTTATTCAGTCATTGAGTGTAAATATTACACAAGCCAAAAGTGCATTTTAATTCTGCTTACCAGGAAAACTGTCTCAACTTAACAATGAACATAGTATAAAAGAAAAAAAAATCACAAATATATTACATCATTTTCCTAAACCACATTTGTAGGAAAATTTTTTTCATTTTCTCAACGGCACAAAAGTAAAGATTACAAACCGCATTATAGAAAGTTTACCTGTAACCTGTAACTACGAAATTTTTCTAATTAATCTAACTTTAGAATGTGTTATATCGTTTATAAATGTTTCGAGAAAGATCATTACCATTTTTATGCCTTTTATATATTTACATTTTTCATTCATATTTTAAATTACTTGTACGTTGTATACAAGCACGTGCCAAAACCGATTAATAATAATAATAATCTATCAATCAATCACTTATATTTTCAATTTTTAAAAGTCAAAATTTTGATCTTTAAATACTGTAAACATAAACAATCAATTTGTAATTTTAAGCGAAACAATCTATTTGTATGTATGTTGAATACATTTGTATTCATTCAAAATTGAAAAAGGGGTCCTATAGAAAGCATTTTTCTAAGAATATAAAGAATGGGATCAATACGATCAAGATGTATAACAACGAGAAATTTAATATTTAAAGATCAATAACACATTAATAAATTTACAAAGATCGTTAAAAGAATCCAAAAATAGAAGAAACAGAAAAAAAAAATGTGTACCCTAATGCAAAAAAAGCAGAACGAAAATTAATTCTGACTAATATTACATAGAGCATATACACCTTAGTTTGTATATCACTCAAACCCTCGAATAGATTTTTTTTTCCTCCTTTCTGTGGGACACAAATAAAGGTAAAAAAAATATTCTGACAGGTAGACTGCTTTTTTCTTTCTTGTTTTGATGAGACAGATTATTTAGATTGTCCCTTTAGCTGTACGTATTTTTTTAAATATAATAGGATCTCATTTCTTTTAACATTTTTTCATGTGTATTTTTTACAATGCCAATTTTTAGGGGTGACTTATTGATGTCTTTTTTTCCGCTCTTGTTATGTTATTATTGATATAATATCATGAGTTATGTGAAAACACAACAAAAAAAATGATCTACTATAGAGTGTCAGGGTCAATAGTTCATGAAAAGTTGATTATAATGTGGTTTAGCATTATTGTGCTCTTGTAGAGTATATTTTGCAGAAATAAAAAATTAAAAAAATTACAATCATCAAAACATAACGAAAAAAAAACTGTTGTTGATAAATTATAATCCTTTATTGAGGGGTGAGAAAGCGAAATATAAAAAAAAAACATGAAAAAAAAAAAATCGATTAAGAAAAAATGAAATATTTAGTTGAAGAAAAGTTTTAATTGTTTTCAATGCACGTATTATGAATTAATAATTAATGGTATTATCTTATTATTTAAAAAAAAAAAAAATCAAATTAATTATTACGTTATGATTTAGACAATTATCAATTAAATTATTGGTTTTTCTTTTGGTTTGCAGAAATATAAACTGTAATGATAAATAATTAATGATTTCAGAATAATATAGTATACATACATAGATTATTATTTTTAAATGTGAAATACGATACACATGCAGTTAGTCATCATCATAGATAATACATATGTATGTGTATTTTTTATTTCTTTTATTTTTTACTTATTTTGATCCATAGTATGTTTACGACAATTATATCGATTTTATATGTCATTTAACCCTTTTCACATTTTTCATGTATACCGACATGTAAATATACGTATGTATAGTGTTTTCTTTATTATACTTTGTATCCCCCTATGTCTGCCTCATAATTTGTTCATCTTTTTTTGTTTTTTATTCAGGAATAAAACAAAAGATAAAAAAATTTTAAATCGATATAATGTCAGTATAATAAATATTGCTGTTTTCTGAAAAATATCTATACATCGAATTGTAAATGGAAAACAAAATACATTAAATGCAAAATGTATGTGTATGTTACATATAGTACATTGAAAAATAAAACTAGAAATTAATAATGTCTCGTTTTTCATTTTTATTTTCTTTACAAAATAGTTTTAATACTCATCACAATATTTTTTCTTATTATTTCCAATGAGCCGAATAAATAGAATTCTTATATTGTTATCGAAATATTTTTCATCACAATTTGAAGTATTTTTAATCGGCAATATTTGAAACATATATATGAATATTACAAGGACATAGATCAGGTGACCTGGATAAAATTAAACGGAATTAGATGGTCGAGTCACATGATACGAATGGAAGATGGCCAAAATTTGAAACTAATTCTGCGGTCAAAACCAGAGAGTCGTTAAAGACAGTAAATTGACGGAGTGAAGAGCAGTGTCGCTAGGAATTAAAAATTAAAATTAGAAATTGGAGAAGCACGGTGCTTGATAAGCAACAATGACAAAGCAAGGTGGAGAAGGAATGAATCCGTTCCGAATTGTATAATCAACAGTATTTCAGAGAACAAAGACTATCTTTAAACCATATTTCAAAGTAACAGCAGAAAGTGATCAGATACAAAATGATGAAAAAATATTTTACTGCCAACAAAAATTGGAATCAATTTTCAAAAATGCTAAAGAAAATATATCATATGTCTGTAACTAAACAGAAAACTTACGTCCTATTGAAAATGTTAATCATAAAATGCTTATCTGGACGAATATTTGATACAATCTTTTGATGAAAAAAGCTCTCATAATTATGTTCATCTATTTCGAATTTCCAACAAAAATTAAAAATGAATACTTCTTGGATATTTTTATTTTGATTTACTTATACTACGTTCTCTTAATTTAATTTAAAGTTAACAAATTAATTGGGAATGTTGTCATTTTTCGGTTATTTGTTTAATTTTATTTATTATCATTTTTTCCATATTTTATATATAAATAATATTGCGAAATATTCTAGGAATTATATAATAAAATATTTGCTACTTAATTTTTCAAAAAGGATATTAGCAAATATTTTAATATGAATAATCAAAAATTTATATAAAGAGATATTTTTATTTGAAAGTTAAATTTCTTTGAAATACAAAAAAAAAAAAAAAAAAAAAAAACACTAAATAAATAAATACTTAATCTCCTTACGTGGGTTTATTTTTACAACTTTATAATAAGTAATGTATATACAAGTATGTGTTTACGTCAATGTTTGTGTACGTGGAAGACACGTGTAATTTTTGCTAAAAACAAACATTTATACGCATAAGAAGTATTGAATCGATTAAGTTTAAACGTTCAAACATTCAAACTTTGTTAAAATACAGCATATTTTCCCTTTAACCTAAATTCTAGAAAAAATTTACTGTGAATACATATGTACTATAATATTCAAATAATATTCAAAGGAAGTCTGAAACCTAATAAATGTATTTTTATATTTTAAGTCATAAAGGCAACAGTTGATATGAGAATGTACAAAGAATATGTGATATAAGTACACATTATATGATCCTACGAGGAGTATACATACATATTGTACGTATCGATGTATATATGTATGTCTGTATAGGTACATTATATTGTTTAATAATTTTTCCACAAATATGTTCATTTTGTACACAAAAGAAAAAATCCTTTTACAAGAAGCCTTTTTTTTATCAGGTGCACAAAAAAGCCCAAATAGAGACAATATATGTATATACATGTTATTATATACGTACATTGACAATTTGTTTGTATTTCATATGGATAAAATGGATATGTTGTGATACTGTTGAGTTACATGATATGCTTATACAAGAAAACAAATTGCCGCATATAGCTGTTATTTTAATTACATTTTGCATTTTTGTTTTTAAATCTAACATATTATATATGTATGTATGTCATTTTTGTTAAACGTTTTTTCATTTTTTTCTGGAATTCACATTTATTTACATATTTAATTTACATATAACATATTATCGCATTATGCGGAATATTTAAAAGGATCTCTATTTCAGTAAATCTTAAAAAGAATATTTTTTTTTATCGTTTATATAGTATTTGATATGTACATACATACATATGTGAAATGGTAAATGAAGAAGAAAGTTGTAATAAATGACAATTTTTTGAGGTTTCATAACTTTATTATAATAAAAAAAAATACCAGGTGGACAATTGTTTTCAAAAATTATAAAGGATGCCGCCGGATATAGAAAAAATATTAAATTAAAATAAATTAGCAAAAAAAAAAAATAAAGTACAATATTGTAAGTAAATATAACTTTAAAATGTAAATTAAAATTTTTTAATAAACGTATACACGTTATCAAACAATATTACGTTACAATTGAATTTTTAAATAAAAGTATACAGATACATGGGATTTCGAAAATATTCTACATTTTATATAAAACGAAAATTTTTTAAAAATTAAATAAAAAAGATACAAAAGAAGGATGATTTTTATTTCATTTTTATTTAATATTAATGTAATCAACGTGAAAAAATTATTTTGAATATTTTTAAAACAATTTTATTTTTAATAAAAAGTATTCGTTTTTGTAATTTAAATCGGTGAAATAAGATTTTCTTATTTGTAGAAATTTCAAACGTTTAAAAATATAAAATTTCCCGGTTGAAAAAAAAAGAGGAGAAAATAAAAAATTTGAATAGCATTTACTTCATATTTGTGTGCTTTTTTTAAAAAATATTTTTAATTTCATCAATCCATAAAATATAAAAATTTTCTTCCCTATTTGTAGTACACAAAGAAAATTTGAATCAAGGATATAAAACAGATATTTGCGTGCATGGAGGTGTGTTTGCACTTCAATTTCAACGCCATTTCAATATGATTTTCTAAGATTTTTTATTTATTGATTTTTGTTTTTTATTTGTTGTATCTAAGACGGAATTTTCATTATTGGTACTTTCATTTTTATTTGCATTGAGTGCTGTATTCATAAAATACACGTTTTATTTCTTAACATTTTTAATAATGGTATTACAATTAGATGCTGTTCGTTATGATATTGTTTTCCCCATTGTTATTGAGAGTAGGCAGTCATTTCGAAAAGGGAGAAAAAATATGGCAAACAAATAAAAAATAAAAAAAATAGAGAAAAATTTTTCATTACAAAATGAACGATTTGTTTTTTATGTTATTTGTAAATTACCACCCTCCCTATGTGACATAACCTTATTTTTAGTCAATGTGCGAATTTCAATTTAAAATCTGTTAAATAAAAGAAGAGAAGCAAAAGAAAAAAATTATTGAATAAAATTGAAAGTATCAAAAAAGAAGAATAGGTGGAAGAAGTGTTAATGAATTTTTCATTGTTTTAAATTTTACATCATTATTTTATGACGAAGATCATTATGTGATGAAGAATTTGTTTCACTACCATTTTCCAAACGATAGTTAGAATAAAATTGTAATCTAAAAATGTTATCGTTTTTATAAAACAAAATTTTACATTGAATAAAACAAAAACGGTTTAGAATAACAATCATATCATCTCAATATAAGATTGAGAATGGACTCGAATAAAAGTCATGATGGCATTAAAATTTTTAAAAAACCTTCAATTCTCAAAGAAATTCATTTTGTTCTGTGCTTTTATTTGAATCACAACTTTACCTTTAAGAGTCAGAATTTTTGGCCTTTTTTACTAAAACTTCTTCGTAATTTTAGGATTGTTGGTCCAATGAAACTCTGGACTCTGGAAAGTTAGATAAAAAAACTAAATTAATAATACGTACAACGAAATTTACTTTATTTATTTCATCAAGATCAACCAATTATCTTAGCCATAATTTTACCTATTCAGAATTTGTCCAAAATATATGAGAAAATGAACCACAGACCATATGACAGAAGATCAATTGGAAGACTGAGAAGAAATGTTATATAAAACGCACATTCTATATAAGTATTTTAGTGATATTGTTATCCATTTAAGATATTTTTAAACAAAATCTTAGCTCAAAATTAACAACTATAAAGAGAAAAACAAAAGACAGAATAACACGGACAGAACAGTATTGTGTAAGAAAACAGACATCCTTCACGAATTGTACAGATATACATATAGGTAATCCTAATATAATTCGAATTTGGGATCATCTCAATTTTAGTATAAACCGAAATTATTTCGATTTAATCCTAAATTTTTGAGCATATATGTATGTATGTGCGACAAATTTTCAATATGACGAGAAATGAAAAAAAATATCATCAAAATGTATTGAACTGAGTCTAAACAAGGAATACAGATAGTCATAGTACATATGAAATATAAGTCCATATATGACAGATAAGTAGTTCTTTTGTGGAGTTGAAATCTAAAATTCCAATTCTTGCATAAGATAAACGCAATTATTGGAAACATTCCATTTTAATTTTAATTGTTTTTCATTGCATGTACGTACACATATGGTCTAAATGATGGTGACTACGATGGACCTGGCATATCCTGGTAAGTACAAAAAATATAAAAAATTCTTATTATTTAGGAAAAATTATTGTATTTTTATTCATTCAAGTTTGATTTTTAAATTTGATATGTATATGTATGTTGTTTTAAGAATGATTTGAAATTAGGAAATTAATTATTTTATGTACACAAATCTAGTAATATAATTTTTTTTTTGATTTAAATATCAAAAAATTTGTAATAATTTTAAAAAAATATTCGTCCTGTAGTTGTCAAAGGATTTTATTTTTTGCGCTTTAAATTTGACTTTAAAAAAGTGAATAATGTGTATAAGTACAATACACTCATGAATTTGATACCCCTTGTTTGGTGTACTTGTACATTTAAAATGTTATGTAAAAAAAAAAACATTCATATAAATTTCAATTGTTATATATAGTATGCATCAAATAAATTTAATTGAAAACATCAAAAAACATTTTTTTTTCTGAGCTATTTTCTATAGCAACGAACGAGAAAATAGTTTTTATAAATTGTTACAAAAAAAAAATAATAATAACAATTTTTTTATCTCTATAACGCAGATATTTATAAAAAAAAAGATACGAAATGTTCATTTGTTTTTTTTTTCTTCTTCTCTTTAACCTTTCTCCCTGTTACTTGGATTTTTTTTTGTTTTAGTTTTAAATTCCATGTGATAAAAAAAAACTTGTTTAAATAATTGAAATGTACCGGAAAGTATGAATAAAAATCTGTCATTTAAAAATTATACACTATATGGTTCATGTATGTATGTATGTTATTGTACTGAAGTTAAACGTATTGTAAGGCCCTTAAAGTCGAATTTTTCATTTGAACTAAAATATACTATCACTTCTACAATATATTACAATAAAATTTTATTATTATAATGAAATGGCATGCTGTTAAAAACTTGATAAATGTATTATTACATATAATATATTAGTATATTAGTTTGTTACATTTTTAATGTATTGCATACGTAACCGTTGTTAAGTTTTTTTTTAATAATTTCATATCGAGTTAAAAATATGAAAAGTTGATGTTTCAACAAAAAAAAAAAAATTTTTATTAACAGCGTATTTTTTCTTAGAAGTTTAATTTTTTTTTTCCTTCATTATTAATACAATCGAAAAAACATCATATTGTCCCTAAACAAGAATGTATTAGTGAATCTAAAAAAAAAAAAATGTAATTTAAAAGGAGCAACAAAATCGCATTTTCTTTTCCATCACTCTAATTACAGTAAGAGTACAAAAAGTAAAAATAAAGTAACATATTGATGTTATTGTTGTTACTAGCATAACAAACAGATACTATACAGACCATAGAAGTTGTAGCACATATTACATCAAAAATGAATGTACGATTTTCACCTAAATTCGACTGTTATGTTTTAATATGTATGTTTGAAAAAAAAAAAAAAAAAAAAAAAAAAAAAAAAAAAATCTGAATGTCCTGTTGACGTTGATTTTTCGTGTATAACAATTCATATAAAATTTAATTGTCCTCGTAAATAAAACTACAATTGAGTGTTAATGTATTACTGTATACAATTTGTATACATCAGTGTGCTTTATGTTATACACAAAAATTTATGGAGAAAAAAAATTTTTTTATTTTTGATTTTTTTTTTTAAATGTTTTTTTTTAGTACTAAGCAAAATACATCACCATTTCAAAAAAGGGTGGTAACGATGAAATGCTTCTAGTCACCCTGATTAAAGAAAATAAAAAAATTTTTTTTTTCACTAATTTTATAACAGTGAAGAAGAAAAAAATATCTGAATTATTATTTTTGATTTTGTATAAAGATAAAGTTAACCTCGGCTTCAAGTATTACATACTTTTGTGATTTCAACTGATACGATACATTACGTACATACATGTATGTGCATGTATCTTGATTTGTTAACAAATCAAAGGTGTAAAAAAAATGTATTCTTTTTAACAGTTGTCATAGTAAAAATATAAAATCACATAGTACCGAAATAAAATATTTAACTGTTGTGTATGAATGAAAATAATTCTATTTTTATTCAAAAGAGTTTTTTTCCAATGAATTGTTTAGTTTACGTTTCAATTTTTAGATTGATTTATTTGATAAAAACGTAAATGAAAATTTTCTACAGAAAACGTTGGAAAAAAATTATCTCAAATTACATACTTCAAATGTTTAAAATTTTATACCTTTTGTTTTGTTGCTTTGAACGGTTTACATTTTCAAAATAAGAAATTTTCAAGAATTTTTATTAATTGAAACTATTTCAAAAGACAATTTCGCTGATGTACCAAAACATTGGAATTTTTTAGGTTTCATTTATTTTTTGACAAGATTTTAGTAGTTTTTTAGATTTAGTAATGAAAAATATGTAGTGAATCTTTTTGCCATTCAATTATGTACATTGTATTACATAAAGAAAATATATTTTTCCTTTCAGAAAATTGTCATTTTGTTACTTGCTTTGCATCGTTCATGATGAAGAAATGTATAAAATTTGTGTTCTAGCATTACTTATATTTTATACATTAATTGTGTACTCTTAGGGCCTTATGGGAGTAGGATCCTCATAATTTCTAAATTAGAATATTTCATAAGCAAACTACAATTTTTGAAATGTTCATCCAAAACCTTGTTGATGAATTAGAATTCAGTCTCAGATGAATCTTTTAAATATTAATATGCACAATGAAGTAAAATGATGCTACTTTAAGTCGTTTCAACAAAGTCTTAATTGCATAGAATTAGTGGACGTTGCAGAAGAGAGTATAGAACGTTTTATTGAATTTTGGCTAAATTGAAGAGTATCTGTAATTGTATTTAAATTTTGTTTTAATTTTTTTTTCAATTTATTTGTCTTCGATATACACAACGAACACATTGATATCTTTAATATACACAACAAACCTATACAAGAACATTCTCTTGATTTTTTTTTAAATTTTGAATAATCGTTAAAACAAAATCAATTTTTCACTTTCCGTACATATTCATTTAAATGTACGTGGACATACGCACTGTGGACAAATTGTTAACCTTTAACTGACATTTTAAGACAGTCATTTTAAGACAGTTAAATAGTTTTTCAAGGAATAACGAGAAAATATAAATTATCACAAAGTTAAAATAAACAAAAAAAAAAAACAAAAAAAAAAATGAAAAAAAAAATATAATTAATCTTCTATTTTCCTTTTCCTCTTTTCTTGTTTTTCCTTTTTTTTTTTTTTTTTTTTGGTCAATGCGTTGTGAAATTTTTTCCATCACCACACACAATTTTTTTTTTTTAATTTTACAATTGTGGTTTTAATTTTTTAATTCATTACAACAATTCACAAGTAAATAATGTAAACAGTCGTCTTCTATGAATAAAAATTTAACATTTAAATAATAATGTAAATAAATTATTCAATTTATTCAATTGAATGTTAATTTACATAGAAAAAGAATTAAGTGAAAATACTTGAAAATATGATTTGAAAAATTTTCATTTAACTAACAATCAATTTAAATAATTTCGATCATAATTAAATCATCATTTAGTTACACAGTATGAAACATTTTTTCAAGCTGTATACATATATGGTATACGTACAGTATTACGAAAAAAAAAAATTGAATATTAATTTTATTATACACTTACGAGTATATATAAAAATAATAGGTGTATAATATTTAATCGAGAATGAAACAAGCTCTCATGTCAATCAAAAAATTTTTATGCATATATACGGTATTTTACTTCCGGATTTGTATGGATCACTTCAAGTGGTACTATGTTAAATTCATAACAATAAAAATATTACTTGGAAAAAGAAAAGAATATTGTTTTTCTTTAAATCACAAGCATTTAAAAACCGGCTTTTTTGTTTGAAAATTATTTAATATTAAAAAAAAAGAAGAATTGAAAAGAGTGTGTAGAAGACGATTGTAACAACAACAACAACAACAACAACAGCAGTAGCAATAATAATTACAATATAAAAAAAAAGTTTATGTACCACCTTGAGATAAAAAGAAATTAAACATCAACAAAAAGGAATCTCGCGAAAGACAACAATTACTACTTAATATGCAAAAAGGGTCATAAAAGGGTTACTGAGATTATTAAACGGAAGAAAAAAAAATTTTTAAAAGATTTTTTTTTTTCTTACTTTTCCACTATATTTTCCTTTCGATTTATAATAATGTAGTTAGAAAATGTACGCTAAATTATTTACAAACTGTACATTGAAACGATAACGTCAACTTTCTTGTGATAATATGAGATGAGGTATGAGCACAGTACAGCAAAGCAATTATTATTATTATTTTAAATGAAAAAAAAAAAAAAAAAAACAAAATGAAGAAAAATAATAATAATAATAGGATAAAAGACGAAAAAAAAAATCTGAACGTAAAGAATGATGATAACAAGATGACAAGTAACAGAAAACAAAAAAAGAAAAAAATAAATTTCTTTCATTTGAATGATGAAATAATAAAATGTCCTTCAATTTCAGGATTAAAAACAATTTGAAAAAAAAAAATTTTTTTTCTCACGATTTACAACATTGTTTTTTCTTTCATTCATTCAATGTTTTAATTTTAAATACCTAAGATGTAATTTTGAAAAAAATTTTCATTTTACTTCTGAGACTGGATATTTTCTTAAAGAAAAAAGCCATCATTGCGTGAAATTGGTATTAATGAAAACAAAGAAAAATAAATTACATGAAAATGTTTTTAGTTAAATATCTTAAATTTGTGTCTGATGTACGGGTGATTACAACAAATGTGTGTGTAGTAATGATCTGAATGTGATATCGGTTGATTACGTAAGTCAATACAAAAAAAAAAAAAATAATTTTAAATATAAAATCGCATTCAAGTGTATTTTAAATCTGTGATTTTCAATTGAAACAAATAAAGCTTTAATAACATTTACAACAAATTATTTTCAGTTTTAAAGAGTGTTATTTTAAACCTCCAAACGTTCTTTTTTCTAGGAGTAAAGAGAATTCTAATTAAATTTACGGTTACAATTTAAATAAAAAAAAAAAGATTTTAAATAAATCACAAAATTGAAATTCATTCATTTCGAATCGATTTGAAAATTTTATCTTTATAAATTGAATTTGTACATCAAATAATTTATTTATTTTATATTAATAAATTTATTCATAATTTTATTTTATCAAGTACCCGTCAAATATCATATAAGTACATCAATCATATATAGTGTAGATCAACGTATTACATACATGTGTATAATACGCGCTTATATTTTCTGTATTCAAATATAAAATTGCATGCATATACATACATATGTATATATTTGATCCTTTCATAAATCAACATTTCATTTTTATTAATGAGGAACTCAAATTTCAGTAAAATCAAAAAGTTAGAAAAGCTGTAAAAACAAATAAAAAACAAAAAAAAAAACAAAACAAAACAAAAAACAAAAACTATAAAAAAAATTGTTTTTTGTCTCTGTACCATGAAAATCTGTATTAATTCAAATTATACGATTACTTAATGCTGAATGCTAAAGCAAACCAACAAAATTCAAAATCTCATTCCAATATTAAATAGTTTATATAAGCTATATGTGACTTTATACATACTCGTACATATAGATTTTATAAAGTCAATAATTGCAAACTTAAAATGTATAAATATAGTTTCATATAGATATACGAATAGTATTATCACAGTTTTATGTATGTATCAATGTATACAAAATATATAAAATGAAAATGTTCAAAAATATATAGCAAGGACGGATAAAAAAAATAATACATACTTGTACATGAATACCAATATAAAAATGAAGTACAGAGAAAAAGGATAATTTACCTTGCTTGGTAGAAATGAAATTAAAGGAAATGAAAACATATTTTTACGTTTTGCTCATTGATCCATTATGAATGGGGCAGGTCAAAAAAGTAAACGAACAAAATTTTCTTTTTTTTGCAATTTTTTTTTTTTTTTTAAATAAGATGAACGAAAAGCCAATTAACAGTCATTCATTCATTTACTCATATACAATTTTTTTTTTTTTTTTTGTTAAACAAAAAATATCTTTACAATTTCTGAAAAATAAAATTACACAAAAAAAAAGAAATTGTTTTATATATTTCATTAAAAAATCACTTCGCATGATTTTTAAAAATTACCTCAAAAAATGTTTTTATGAATACATATGTAATAATGTGTGTGTATAAATATAAAATAAAAAGCAAGACAAAATGAAAATGAGTCACATTTATAAGTTAAATGTATCACATTACGTTAATTGAATTTTGTGAATTAGCTCGACTTGGACGTGATAAAAATATGAGAATTTTATAGTTGTATACACATTACATATGCATACGCCTAGTGCCTAATTTGTATTAACTTTGCATAAAATTAGTTTGACCTTTTGATAAATACCGAATTTTTAGTTTGAATTTTTGAAAAAATGACGGTTATTATGTTTAAACTAAAAATTAAAAAAAAAAAATACTTCCTCTTAATTTAGTTCATAATTAATAAATCTGTAATAATCCATATTACAAAATAATTAAATTATGGTAAATAATTGGTGCAATTACCTTAGGCATATGTACATATACATATTTAATTCAATATTGAGTATTCTGTCCTTATATACCTATACCTATTCAACATATTGTTTGCATTTTTTATATTCCTTTTTGTTTTTTTAAACATCAGCCTAGCACAGTAAGAAGTTTTAATAAATCGACAAATTCAATAAATAAAAAAATTTATTCTCAATTTTATGTTAAATTTACTTTTATTCATTAATCAGAATTTTTGACCAAAAATTTTTCAACTTTTTAATATGAACAAAAATATATGCGGACAATGAAAATGTAAAATAAAATAAATTCTGTGGGCGTTTGTTTCCGTTTTATATGTTTGTGTACGGCCAATGTATATTTGTATATTTAAAAAATTTTTGTCGTTTATTTCCATTTAATTTTAATTCTACAAATTTTTCATTACAATCAACATCCTGCCATTGCCATTTTTTTTCCAGTACACCATCACCATACCAACATAATATCGTCATCGTCTAAAAAAAAGAAAATAATGAATATATGTGTGGGCGGTTTTATCAGATTTCTTTTTCGTATACGAAATGTTTCTTAATTTTTTTTCCTCAATTTTGTTTGTTTTTTTGTAGATACATATGTATTTAAGTTCGTTTTCGTTGTTGGCTGTTTTTCTTTTTTTTTTCTTCCTATTTTTGATTTACCATTTATTCTCAATAGAGTAGAAAAATGTTGCGCGACCATGGCTCATTTAGGGTGCATTCATCAGAGGGCAAATACGAATCCCCCAAACAGATTCATGTAATTACAAATTACTACAAAAGTAAAGTCATTTGTTAAAAATGCCCTCATCAACTAAAAGGTACATATAGTACATAGATACATGCATGTATTTATGTGTGTACATATCACCAAAGATTTACCTTTATAATTTAAGTTGATGGCAGAGAATTCTTTTTTTTTTCACTTAGAAAAAAAAAAATGAAATGAAAATTTAACAAGTAAAATTAAAAAGAAAACTAAAATTCAAATGAAAATGCCAAGAAAATTTTTTTATTTGTATGCCAGTGATATAAGAACGTATAATAGGGAGAATTAAACCAAATGCTACAAGTATGTATGTATACATACGTATTGCTGTACAATAGCACCTATACGTATAGTCAAACCGTCTATGATATTAGTTGTCCTCAAATGACGATGATGTTTTTCGAATGATGAGTTAATTTAATCGAGAAAATGTTGGTTAATTTTTTTTTCGATATTTTTAACTTTTGTTTTGTTACAATATAACAGTAAAAATAGTGATGATGAAGACAATGGAGAGAATTTTACAATATTTCTGACATCGTCTGTCATTTCTTATGGTGTCTAATTAGACATTTTGATTATATGGATTTTTACTATGTATATTAATAGTATGCAGTGTGTTGACTACACAATTTTCCTTATTTTTTTTTTTAAATAATGTACATTTAATATATAAAATGATTTTTATAAGTTTTTATTGAAGTAAAATATTGTATAATGAGTCATCAAATTTTATGGTGGTAAAATCTCTGATGTATACACAAATCGTACGGAATGACAGAAATCTGATGAAAAGTGATTAAAATTGATGACATGCTATTATTGAAAATTAGAAATTATTTTCTCTTAATAAAATGAACTTATAATAAATATACAAATGTACATACATTTTGTATGTACATATTTTTTAGGTATTTGGGTTAAATTTTGATTTCGCCAATTAATAATATTTAATTTTTTAAAAATTTAATTAATAAAAAGAAATGAGTGAAAAGCATAAGAAACTAAATTGATTGAATACATGGATAATTGGGAAAAATAAGATTTGTATGGTTGGAAATTTTATGATAGAAGGAAATTAGAACTTTTCACAAAATAAGAATGGGCCGGGCCGTCATAGCGCTGTGATGCGAGTACACGTATATGTATATCTGATATTTAATGGATGATTACTCGATGAAAATTTGATTTTTTTCTTTTCTTTCTTACATTTCAAATTTTTTCCTTTTTTTAGTTTTTAATTCAGTTAATTTTTCGTCATTTCAATTACATAATTATTTTTTTCTGGGTTTATAAATACATATAAGTACGAATTTTTTATTTCATGCATTTTTGATTTAAAGTATAATTTATCATAGATACCTATGTACATATATGTTGTATTTTAATTTTACATTTTAAGTAATAATTGAAAAACACTCAAAACAGTCATACAACTGATTCCATACTCCAGAGTTATCATCAGACAGAATAAAATTAAAGTTATAAATTATGTAGCATCATTTTACCGATAATGAGAAATAAGAAAATTATTTAATAAACTCTTAAACATTGATCTAAACATTTCTTTTGAACTTTCAGTTGGTGTCTTGCTTGATGTTACTAGTTTTGATTGTAACAACGTCCTTGAACTGTGATCATACAAAATTTTCTTCGACAAATATTTTTAAATTTTATTTTAGATACTTTACTAACTTCTAGTTCATGATCAAATCAAATAGTAGTAAATAGTAGATCAAATAGTAGTAAATAACTGTTTTGAGAATTCTTCTTGGAAAATGAAGAAATATTTAGTATATTATTATTGATTTCTTTGCACTTGTCAAGGATATGTATAATAGCCTTGTTTGGTGTTAATGTGCTGAGCATAAGACAGCTTTATACCTGCAGGATGTTAGTGGTTGACAAGCTCTCAAGATTGCACAGTGACGAGTACTAGAATAAAATAGATCTATGTTGGTCACAGTGTTTTAACTCGTCATTAGTTGGCTCAGAAAAAAGTAATTAACTTTGTTTGTAACTCATTCATCTGTATTTTAAATAAGATCTTAATTCATCAATTAAATCCTATAAATTTTTACAAAAAATTTTTCTTTGAAAAATTGAGAAATACTCAAACATTTAACATAGAATTTTTCTTAAAAGATTTTTTCGAATTTATTAAAAAAAAAAAAATTTTAAGTTCCATTTCAACACACTGAGGGATATTATCCTTTCGGATTAAAACCTTATGAAATTGTCTTTTAAATGTAATTGGTTTGAATATTAAATAAAATTCACAATGATTATTTGAAACCAACTGGAATTCAATTGGAATTTTCCCCCTTTAGTTGGATGTTTCTCCATCTGATTTGTTTAGAACTGGAATGTGTCTTAACTAAATGAGAACAGATTTAAAATGATGATAAATTGCTTTTCGTCGCTAGATGTCTCGAAATATTTACAATATCCTTCATAAGTCCTTAATAATTTGCATTTGTTTTTTTTATTTTTATTTCTCTAAATTTCTATTGCGATACTTGTTCGTGGTTTGATCATGTACATATTTTTGAGTATAGAACATTTTTTTTTTTTGTATTTTTAATTATTTTTGTACAAATACCTACTATAGACACAAAACATAGTGTCTATCCGCATGTATGTAGATATTTGTATTTAATAACTGGTAAAAAACATATTTTTTGTTCGTATAATCAACCAAATCAAGTACCTGTATGTTTATAATGAATTAATTTTTGTCTTTATAAATAGATAACAATAAGTACATTATTATGTATACGATCGATCAATGTTTATCTGATAATATGAATATAAAATTTTAATTAGATTTATATAAAAGAGTTTCTTATACAATACATATTTTTTCTTATTTAATTCCATAGTTTGTATTATGACTAATATTAAATTCAATTGATTATAATAAAGCCAAAAAACCAAAAAAAAAAAAAAAAAGAAAAAAAGAATGAATAGACACTTGTTTATTATTTTGAATTAAAATATTTACTTACATTATTGTTTTTTTTTCTTTTTATTAATATTTCAAAGCAAAAAAATAAAAACGATAAAAATAATTTGATTTTGTCATTTTTATTACTTGTTTTCAATTCAAGTTAGTAATAATTTGCTATTTTACACACATTCTAATTAATCAGATAGGGATAGCAGTCATGTCACAAATGTTGATAATAATATATCATATTATCATTATCATTCATATTAGTCATGGTTATATTCTATTGTTTATATTTTTATAATGTAGTCTGTCCTCTATCTAATAAAGAACTTTAAGCATACATGTACATGTACATATACAGATATATGTATGTACATATGTATGAATGTCGTTTATCAACGTGTGTCATTTATTTTATGATGAAAAATAGATAATATACGAACATAGTATAATGTGATGAAGTGAGTTTATATTTTAAATAGATACTCTAATATAAAGAATAAAATAATTATAATAACAATAATGATAATATGTAATACAAAGTATGAAAAAATCAACATCATATATAAGTATTTGAATGTGAAATGAATGTGGACATTTAATTATTGCATTAATGCATTATGATGCATAGTTAAATATATAACAAGGTATAAAACTCAGATTTATATAGATATTGCTATGTATGTATATTAATAATGCTACGTTAACACAATGTATACACAACTGTATTTAGATACAAAAATGTAAATGTTGTGTTAACTTATTTGTTAAGAAAATTTTGTAATAGGACAATGGCAATGAATTGAGACATGATTACATTAATGAATAATTACTTTTATTCATTAGAATAATTATTACATTGTAAAATTAAGTTATGGTATGCGTGTTTAATTTTTTTTTTAATTTATTTTTTTTAAAGTTTTATTTGTATAAATGCTTTATTTTGTAAATAGAATAAATAATGTAAATACGATTGGTATATGATGATAGCCATAATAATAATACATGACGGTTGATGATGATCATCATAATCATTATAAGATTTTCATATAGAGATTATGAAAAATGAAAATGATTTTTACAATTGAATTTAATTATTTTTTAATTGTAATTCTATACTGCATATGCATTAAACTTTATTCATTTAATTTTGTTTTTAATCATTTTTCACAATAGCTAAAACCTTGTATTATTATTTATGTATGAAATAATGTATAGAATAATATGTATAAAAATGATAGTTATATTTAATATAAAAATGAATGAATCAATTTTAATTAGATAAAATAATATGTACAAAGAATGTTTTGTAAAGTGTATACATACATATATTTATATGAGTATATTTATTCAAAGAACAAATGTATTGTAATATTTATAATTTATACTTACATGATGATGTGTTATAAAAAATCACCAGACAATGTAACTTACTTAAAAAATCAGTCAGGTGAATTCAGTTGATGTTTTTGTTTATTTTATTTATTTTTTTTTGTGTTTTATCCGTTCTTCGTAAAAGGTAAACAGACAGGTATTTATGTTTATATGCAATCATACATATCAGATGCTGTAATCTGTAATATACACGCGTATATAAACTATGAACAGATACAAATACACGAATAGAAGATATTTTGAATAATTTACAATGTAAAATATACACATACTATATACTAATTTACGTAGAAATTGTGTTTACAATTGAATTCATTTACTGTGTATACTGAATACTAAAAGGATTTTCCTTTTTTATTACATACATACATACAAGTACATATAATAGTATATATGTATGTATATTCACATTACACATATACATATGTATATAAATACCATTTAAAAATTATATTCATTGTACGTCCAAATAATATAAATTACTACTATATGCTTTAATTGATGGTATAAATGAAAATGTGATTGAATTATGAATTATAGATAAATGTGGTCAAAAATATTTATTTTTTGGTTTGATTGAGGTAACCACATACACATCTGTTTTTAATGTATATTAATTAAAAAAGAAATGTGTTTAAAAAAGTAAACATTGAATGTATTGGTATGAGTATGGATGCATATGTACGCATATATGTGAAATATAATATATATACAACATTCCTATATAAATATGCATTGTATACGTACTTGTATAAATACGAAATTTTGTATAAATTAAAAAACAAAAAGTACAAATGTTTATGTATGTAGGAATGTACAATAAAAATAATACAAAACAGAAAAAAAAAACAAAGTAGAAGAGATTAAAATGAATTTTTAATTTTAAATTTATTGAAATGAAAGGTATTTATAGCTATTTTATATATTTTATTTCATTTTATTTTTTATTTTTAATTTTGAAGTTTTTATTCAATTGAATGCCATATTATTATATTCATGTTTATATAATACACATTTCCGTCTGGATAAACATGGTAGTGAGTGGATATAACTTTTTTAATTGTATGATTATCTGCACATTTTTTTTTTTAGTTTTTCTTGTTTTTTGGTCATTAATTGAAACAAAGTATGTATGGTACGGTACATTTTGTATACATAAAAAAGGTTTAAATAATTTTAATTATATTCATTTTTAATCACATTTAAATATTAAATTCGTTTCAAACCACATAAATGACATTCGATTATATAGTGTACATATATGAAATTATTTATGTATGTACGTATGCGTGTAAACATGTACATATGTGTACCAGTAAATTATATGAATCACATTGAAAAGTTATTCATTTTAAATGTAGAATTTTTCATGTGTGTATTATAAGATTTTGTGTACACACATATATAAAAATTATTTGAGTATGTGCAACGCTAATAGAATGCACATTGCACATATGTACATAACAAGTTTCTACCTTAGCGTACTCCCGTACCAGACCTATAAGCAAGTATTTATGCGTGTACTTGTCTGAATAAAAATTTCTTAAAATTTCGTGTGTTTTCATTGTGATAATTAAGTAAGATTTAATTGCACAAAATTAATTATTTTGTAACAAATAAATCAGCCCATTCAGTTATATCATAATATCTGTTTTTTTTGAATAATTTTAAATTAAATACATTATAATCAATTTTCATCATATATGATATACGTTCATATCTTTAAGGAATGTATTTCATACACCTATCATTAAATTATACCAACACTTATTACCATATAGGTATTATATAGTGTGATGTGATTTACATACATATTTAAATTCCAAACACCTTTTTTATCATTATAAACAAGAAATAAACATAGTACCTATAGTAAAAATTTATAGAAATATTGAAATAAATTGAGAAAAGAAATTCATTTAAATCATTATAAATATATTTAGATTAATTAATTATATTTATTATGTAGAACTTCTTAGTCTATGTAGATAGATAAGGATTTTGAATTCATAAATTCAAGATATAATTAAAGAAATTTTTCTTATACATGTTAAGTGTAACATAAGATGCATAGGCAGTTATTTTTTCTTTTCTTTTATTTTTAATTTAATCACATAATAAATCATTAAAAAATGTCATCATCAGAGAATTTGTATCGATTCATTTTGATTATTTTTATACGCAAATTTACATCTTTTTTATCTTGTAACCAATGCGCCTACATAGAAATCTATTTCAAACATTTATAATGAAGAATTAAATGTCGTATGCACGCATTCATTTACAATGTTGTTTTTTTTTTTTTATAAATTTTATATCATTTTTTATTTTGTCAAGTTCAATTTGAAATGATAAATAATGCATAAAACATGAAATGAAATTAGTATAATTTTTCGATTTCATATATTAATTTAGAAAAAACAAAAATTGATTTTTTTTATATTTGAATAATATTTTATCTTAATTTTGAAGAAACATGAATTTTATTATTTCAAATATGTTATTTTCATTATAGTCATAGGTCATTAAAATAAATTACATAACTAATCTTATAATCCTCTTGTATCTTTAAAATCTACATAAATAATTAGTGAGTCGTTTTATAAAAAAAAAAAAAATCAAATATTAAAATAATTATAAGAAAAAAGAAACGTGATCTTAATTAATTTATATGAATTAATATTAAATCATTTTTGTTTTATATGTAATTTTTGTAAATATCTTCAACAATCAATTATGTGTATCAAATTGATCATGTACCTAATTAAGAAGAAGTATAAAGGGTAAAATAATTTCACATAATTTAAAGTTCAAAAACCAAAAATATAAATAATTGATGAAAGTTAAAAAAAAAATTTACTTTAAACTACTTTTTGTTTTATATCCATGTAAATGCATACCATACACATTAAATTGTATATATCATATATTGTCCATTTAAAAAGAGCGTGGGTACAAAAAAATTACACATTTATGTGTCTTTTACATTTTTATGTAATTAAATCGATATAATCTTTAAAAAAAAGTTTAAAGTCATTATTACTACCAAAAATGAGAACTTGAAAAATTTACGAAGATTCACAAACAGACATATTTTATATTAATTGAATGTAAGGTGCACTTTAAATCGTTATAACTACAATTTACGGTGCATGTATACATATGTAAAAATATTATCGTTGATATTACCTCACATGTACACATACCAGTTTTCAGATTAATTAAAAATTCTTCAATTTACTGAGATGTTGATGATGATGACAGTAATAATGGACGCATACACGTGATGAGAAATTTTTATAGATTAATGCATTTCGGGGGTTTTTTCTTGCATTACACATATGTATAAGTATGTATCTTCCTTTTATTTTGAATTAAATTGACATTTTATTTTAATTGCTTTTGTATTTTTTCTTTTTTTTATTTAAAAATACATAGATATGCATGTATGCATGTATGTAATACCGCTCATGCCTTTTTTCAAATATTTTTATTAATAGTGAACATTTTTAATCATTTTGTTTGCAATGTTATTTAATATTCAAGGTAAAAAAGAAGAACAGAAAAAAAAATCATAAAGTTGGTGAAAGAAAAGAGAAATATTTTTTAAGCAAGCAAGCAAGCATAAAAATGCATAACTTAAAAAACAATCATCGTTCAACCAACCCTTGTTTCTTTCTTTTAAGTGCCCACTTACAAAAAAGGAAAAAAAAAATGCTTTTCGTTTTTCTTTTTAATCTATTGTGTATCACGGACATGGACGCACATCATATTTGAATTCTTTATGTTCATTGGAAAATATATACATAAAAAGGTGTGTAACCTACTGTCTAGACATAACCCATATTTTTAACAGAAGGGGAAGGATATTCATTTTAAGTGCAGGAATACGTACGTGTTTACTCATATGTATTAAAAAATATAAGTATATGTAATGTATCCACGTACGAAACGTACATATATACGACATATGTACGTATATGCATATGTGTACTACGTACGTATATGCAGGCAAATTGCTTATGCTTACACAGTTTCTATATGCTTATACGAAAGAGTTATTGAGTTGGTGTACACGTATTATTATAATCGTGCAATTATTACTTTCAAAAATAAAAATTAATGTCCTTGGATTGAACAATAAACAACACATCCTTGCATTTTACCTATCATTCCAACGTACAATATGATTATTCAGGGTATTGTGATATCAGTTTAACTGTTAAGATCCTCTAAGATAAGTTTAACATTCTCAATTTTGATAAAAAGAAATTAAATCTTAAGTCTTAGATTTCAGAAATTTTTTCATTATTTTATTGTGTGTATTGTATTATCCAAAAAAAAGAGAAAAAAAGAAAAAAAAAGATTATGAATTAACAAAAGTCATCTTCCCCAAGGACAAGGTTTACAGTTTTTGTGTAATACCTGTATGTGCGTGTATCCATTATATTTATATGCAATTGTTTGCAAAAATATCCATATACCTACGTATTATAAATAATGGTATAAACATACATATGATATATGAATATGGATAATAAGTATGTATATGCGATCTTATATTTGTGTGCATGTAGATCTGTGATAATTGTTTCCCAACATCCAGGACTCAAGAGAATATATCTACATGTATGTATGTATGTAATTTTTCCTATATGCAATATTTTTTGTCGCAATCATGCATTAAAATGCAGGCAAGCGAAAACATATATACATACTACGTACGTATGTATATGCACATACATATGTACACTTGTATGTGTAATAGTTCATATATATATACATATAATATATTTGGTATGCATGTGTGCAATTAAATCGAAAGCTCTTCAAATAGGTCATATCATATCTTATCATTTATATATGAATTGAATTGTTATTTGTACACTTAACAATCATCATATGTAGATGATACTATATGTATCCTTCACATCACATAAAAATGTAACAATATATTTTATGCATCCCCTTTTTTTTGGGGATAATGTATTTTATGTACAAAGATTCACACACTCTAATATGTGTATGCTATAGGGACAATTTCGATTTAATATGGAACAATCGAATGTAAAAAAATTTATATCTGACTTATTGCTATACGATACATTTAATACTTATACCCTTATATGTACATATGTACGTATGTATGAAAGTACAATTCACAACTCTTCACATATTAGCGTTTTATACAATATTTCATACCAGAAAAATTGAAGAAGGGTAATTGTATGAAAAAGTGTAGTTGCGTTGTAAGCAAAGGTATAAAAAAAAATAATAACAAAAAAGAATATAATAATATGATGGCTCAACAAATCCAGTGAAAGCAAAAAAATAATAAATGAAAATTTCAAAAAAAAAAAAAAAAACAGAAAAATTTTCAAATTGAAGAAAAAAAAACGAAAAACATAAAAATGGAAAATGAAAATCAAATTTACATACACATACAACAGTAATACTTGAAACAATGGCATCTATGCTATATACTGTGATGTATTGTAATAAAAAATGAATTTTTGCATCGAGGTTTCACACATATGTATAAACTTATTTACATTAATGTGTGCATTTGTGTACACAAACTAATACTTTAATGCATCATTATTATTTGTTTGTTTTTCCTTATTTTTTATTTTTTATTTTTTAATAAATAATCTGTATTGATTTAAGTATGTTGTGTACACATTATGCACAACGCATACATATATACATATATAGGTACATACATATGTCATGTCATACCTTTATGTATTAGAATATATGTATCATAAAAGCACATAAAAGTGTAACCAGCATAAGATTTTGTATATTGTATTAGGTTACATTATGTGAAAAAATGAAGGGCGTATTTGTTTTATATTTTTGCATTGCATTTTTTTCTACATATATACATATGTAAGTAATGTATACATTAACAAAAAACAAAAAAAAAATCGTTGATGCATCATCATGAAGTTGATACAATAATGATGAAAGTGGAAATAGTGAGATGCGGACGGATGAAAAATTATAGTCTGTTATACTGATAACCCAGCCGAAGACGAGAATAGGTACAATTTTATCAGATATATACATATATAGGTATACAATATTTATCATTATATATTCTGTACTTGTTATGCATATGTTTCTGTTATATATACATGTATGTAGATGTGTATGTAGATGCAAGTATGAATTATGCAAAATATGACGCGCCCGCAATTTTATTCTGAATTTTTAAACCATTTTAAATATTCAAACATTCATGTACATAACGTATAAAATCCATGCATAATGTGTGCTCGTTTGTATGTATAGGTATAATTTTATAAATTTAAAAAAACCAAGTTTTTATATTTTATTCATTCAAGGTAGACATACCATTACCCCATTACTAAACTAATATCAATGTCTGCTCTATGATTTCATCATAAATATGATTTTTTTTTTTTAAATCTTGTTTTTCATTTTATATTTTTATTCCGAATTTTTTTTTTTCTATTCTTTTGTTTTTTTTTTTTGTTTTTTGGTTTTTTGGTTAATGCTTTTTGTTTTTAAAAATGAATTTTATTTTTTTTAGCGCGGATTTTCAACTTATTGTTTTTAAAAACACATACCTACATCTGTACATATTTGTGTTATTTTATATAGAAAAAAAAAATGTGCAAAATGCACTTTATATTCATTTCACCAGACATTTAGTCAGGCAATGTACCACTAAAATCATCCTGATTATTATTACTTTTTTTTGTTTTGGAACCGTTGTTGTAATATTTATTTCTTGATATAAATATGTATAAATATTTCGTTTATTTTAATTTTTGTGTTTATTAAATGTACAAATACATGCATATTATTTTTTTTTTTATTTTGACTCTTTGAAAAAATATTGCATATTTTTTCTATTTATCATTTTTCGCATTTTTTATTTGGTTTTTTGTTTTTTCTTTTCATCTTCAATGTTCTTTTATTGCATTGCAATACATATACATGTACATATGTATATATACAAGTATTTTAACATTTTATTTATTTTTTAAAATATTTTTCATATTCATTTTTTTTTTAACTTTATTCGGAAATAAAACGAAATAATTAAAAAATATATACATACATATACATTTTTTTTTTAAATTTTTCCTTTTTCATTTTTACAGTTTTTCAACATCGGCCGTTTTAACAATAGTTTATATTATTTCGTATTTTACAATTTTTTTTTTTTTTGTTATTTCAATTTTTCGAATACGTACGTAATTTTTTGCAAATTTTTTTTCAACGGTTTTTTTTTTTTTTTAAATTTATATCTATAGGTGTATTTTTAAAAATATGATGAACAGGTCTCATTGGATATTATTTGAATAATGTTGAATTTCAGTATTTTCATATTCTCGTTTGTGAATGTATTCATATATATATATATATTTCCATGCAAATTAAAAATTTTCATAAGATCCGGATGTTAATGAGAGACGGCTTTCGTTATATACATTTTTTTTTTCTTTTGTTTTTAATTTTTATTTTTAAATTAGGGATTTTTAAAAAAAAAATTGTATATGCAAGTATTTCATTTGATGTTGATGAATTTTTTTTTTTTTTTTTTTTTTTAAAGTTTTTCATATTTGTTTTGCCTATTTGCCTGCGTAAATGTGTACACGTATAGAATCATATAGCATGTATAGAAAATAAATGAGTTGAAATATAAAAATGGTAAAAAATCAGAAAAAAAAAAATTAATTTTTTATATTTTTCTGAAAGTATAAAAATATTAAAAAAAAAAAAAAAAATTAAAATTTTCTACAAAGCCTTCATGTACTTATAACAACACATGCATATTACTGTACTCAATATAATTTGCCAGTTCATGTTCATATGAATTTTATTTCAAAACGAGCAAATTTAAAACATTTTATTTTAGTTTGTTCTTTTAGTTTTATATGATTTTATTTTTATTTTTATTTATTTTTTTAAATTTTATTTTATAAAAAACATTTTATATAATGTTTTTAGCATAAAAAATGGAGTACTTCTTTTTTTTAATTTTGATGAATTAAATGCACAATTTAAAAATAACATTACTATTGAAAAGTCTGTTTAAAATAATTGTACGTATACATACATACATATGTATGTACATGTTTGCAGATCAATAACACATGTGTGTATGAATATACAAGGATATATTAATTTGAGGATAAAAGTGTATGTTTGCTATTAAATCTTCATACGTAATTGCTTCAAACAATTTTTATACCATATTTTGGTTGAAACAAAAAATGTGATGTATTTTTTTTTAGGCTTGGTATATGATAAAATAATGGCTTATTATGTATGTACCTTGTTTTTTTCATATCATAATTACACTATCAAAATCGAAATATTTGGATTGACTTTGTCAAAAAATGAAATCTTTTATTTTATTTTTAGTTTTACTCAAAAACTAAGTCGAGATTCTGAAACCACTAATTACGTTTAAATTGTACCTATATCCTTTTCTAATACATTTTATACCTTATTTTTAAAGCATAATCACAAGTTTTTTGATTGGGTGGCTATTTTCATTTTTTTTCGTTCAATTTAAATAAATTTATCCTTTACTCTCATTTTCTGATTTTACGTAATTCATAAACATAAATTAGGAGCATATATGACTATATGTTAAAAAATCAAAACGTAAATGGGTACATAGTTAAACATGTAAAGTACGTTTAGAGTTTTTTTTTCTTTAATTTTTTAATATTCCTCATTTTCGTGTCTAATAATTTTTAATTTTTATAATTATTTTTAACTAACCTCAAATTGATATTATTAACATAGGACAATTAGGAGCACAGAATAAAGGAAAGAAGAATTGCAGGTTTTCAATAGGTGAAACAGTCTTTGAAGGTAGTATGATTTGTGCTTTCTAGTGAAAGTTCAGTACTGTGGTACTAGTCATAAATTACATTCTAAGACATTTTTTTTTTTAAATTTTTTCTTATTTTTATCAGGATAATAATTATAAATAAGTATTCCTGACAAATAAACACAAACTTTATTTCTTGTTTCTTTATTTTTTATTTCTTTATTAAAGTTTAGCAAATACAAATACAATTTTTGATATCAATTAATTACAAGTTTGGTATAGAGACGTATTATTTGCATCACTACATATGTATAATTTATCTGTCTACCTATTCAATAATTTTTGTGTTCAATTGTTCTTATCTTTTTGATTACAGGAATTTGTGCTAACAGTAACTGTCATTCGTGTTATAAATTATGTATTTGTAAATAATTGTAATGTTTTTTTTTGCTAATTTTATTTAACTGTATATACGAATTTAAACGTGCGATTCGCATCCCATGGCCATAATATATACATACATACATAGGTTATGTTCGAAATTCATCACACAAATAACATACATATGTATGTATATGTATAGCACATGACCACAAAATTACAAAAAATATAAGAATAAGCATTTTTTTTGATTCTGTAATCTGTAGTCATATAACAAAAATTAGGGGGAGGTGTGTTAATATAATTAATCATTGGCTCTTTCCTATGAGGACAGTATCAGAAAAATTACAGTGATTCGCACAAGTGGTTGTGTAAACTTCTTGTAATCTTTATAGAATAGAGTATAAGAGGAATTAGTATGCATAAACAACAGCCAATGTTAGAAAAAAATAATAATAACACAAATTCTTGTGTTGTATGTGTGTGCTTTTACATAATAACAAAAAGGAAAAAAAATCGAATTTTTTTCTTTCTAAAAAGAAAAAGAAACTTTGATTTATGAGTAGCTAATTATTTTAATTTTAATTTTTTTTTGCTTGTTTTTACTTATTTGTTTGTTCATACTTTTCGCTTTATTCTTTTATATAACACCCATGCTAAATATATACATTTCAGTATGTACACATACATAGGTATATATATATAATTTGTAGCAATAAGACTGACGATAGAGAGTGATAATTACTTTATCTAAGCCTATGAATGCATTTATTCATACCATTTTGAAATTTTATTTTTCCTGTTTTGTAATAAGAATGAAAATATCGTTTAAAAGATAAATGACCAAGTGTTTTGGAAAAGATAAACTTACCTTGATGGGGACCATGAAGATTATTTTGTTTGTTTTTAGATAGATATGTACCTATGTATATGTTATTATATTACAATGTATGTGAGTATGTTTTGTATAGGTGTACGCAATGTGATTGTATATATGTATATTTTTTATATTTATTGTTTAATATTAAATCACAAAGAAATAAAGAACATTAGCGGTAGTTAAATGAACTATACATATGTACATACATATAAGCAACTTCGAAAGAAAGGAGTTTCTTATTATGACCATACACACTCATACGTGTTGCTTGAACATATGTACGTATAGATAAATAATTTCATGTGTAGATCTTTTTATATTCAAAAATAAATTAATATTATAAGAAAGTAATAGAATTACTGTATTTATAGGAAATTGTGTAAGACATATGTTTTCTTGTAAAATTTTCATTTAGACATTCTTGATTTGTTCAATGTACATACATACATAAATATATACGTAGATATCTCTTGTATACGCTAATATACATGTGTTTATGACCATGTGTATACACATATATGCATATACGTTAAATGTACATTAACGCGATATGTGATTACTACAATATACTCATACACATATTATAAATAGATACAGAGGACAAAAGTAATTTGTTATAAAAACCTAAGATGGTTATGTTATTATTTTTTTCTTGTTATTACCAGGGGTGTATGGTGTGCATTTATTGCAGGATTACATGCGATTAAGATGCAAAAAAGTTGTTGTTGTTTTTTTGTTTGTTTTTTTTTTTTCTTATACAAAACCATGATGGTCAATATAAGTTATGTTTGTAGGAAGAAAAAATATGCATGTTTTTATCATGTAATCAGCACAAAACCTAATTTATGACTATCTTTATAATCATGAATTTTGTAATGCACTTACATATGTTTTATATATGTAATTTTACTATGTACCTATATGTGCAATGTGCATGCATGATATTATAATTCTTTTTACATGTACTTTAGTATCTTATATTTATTATCTATTGATCTTATCATTATCATGAGATATGTTAGTTGACCTTTTAGGTACATAAATGTTAACAAAAATTAATTGAATAGTTGTTAGACCATATGTACATATACCTATATATACATACATAAAAATATCTAGTATATTGTACAAATGCATTCATGCATTCATACTTAAAATAATAAATTTTCATAATGAATAAATTTGAATCTATACATGTATCACGTACGTAAATTCATGAACATACATACGTGTATCTAAAATGCACGTATGTACATATTTATATTTTTAATTTTCTTTTATTTTGTTTTATTTAAGATTTTTTTAAAAATCCTTTCCAATTTAACTGTATATTAGTATATTCATGTTAATTAAATTTTAACGTAATTTATAAATTTTCTCATATTATTGTAAAATGTTGAAAATGATATGAAATCAAAAAGAAGATAAAACGTTTTGTTAAAAATAAACAAATTATATAAATTGACTATTTGGACAGTTTATTGATTTGAAAATAAAATTTTTCACAAGTTAAAAGTTATTTTTTTATTTAATTGCATATCAATTAAATAATTTAAAACGTGAAATAAAAATTAATTTTTTTCACAATCACTGGTATAGCTGACAAATCTCTAAATTTGAATAAAAGATTGTGTTTAGGGTCTGCTTTACAATGGCAATCGATGAGCGTTGAATTATGATTGATTTATATTTGACACTGAAGACTGAACTGAGGAAATTAGGCAGCGTTTTGATTTAGTTATAGATTAGATAGCCATCTGCCTATCGTATTTGAAGTTTAACGTCTGCACACATCAAAATATGGACTGAAATTGATTATCATCACTCGCCGCTTGTCGCTTACCAATATGAAACGGACTTAAGTCTTATAAAATTTGTTTATTTAAATTAATCACGCAACTAATTTTAAATTGGCATAATTTTCTAGTTTAAAGGTCCTAATTATTAATCCAAAAAATTTAATAATTTCGTTTACTATTGCAGGTATTACGTGTAAAGTGAAAATTTACAATTATTGTTTTGTCTAGTTTCTGGCTGAAGGTCCTGACGTGAACCTTCACCTTAAGGTTTTTATATTTATAAGAAACGTGAATTAAAATTCATATAATTTTACTCGCAATGATGAATTTTTTTAATTTTAAATTTTCAAGTTCAAACCTTTTGTACCCTTATTGTTTTTTTTTTTTAAATTTAAACCCATACGTTCAATATGCCACACAATAGAAATATAAATACAACAAAAAAAGAATGTAAAAAATTTATGTTCTCATACGCATAATTCAAATTATGCAAATTTTTAACAAAACAAACACTTTACAAATAATATCAAGGTGTTTAGCCATTTCAAATGTAATAAATTCAATTATATTATTGAATATTGTCAATATATAAAATATTTTATCAATAATCATTTATATATTTGTTGTATGGTGTGATGTGAAAGAATTAATATAAAAGGATAAAAAAATACATTGCCAAATTAACAATTTATCGTATGTACATAGATATACTCTTACCTTTATGTGCACGCATGATTGAAACGATCAGATATTTACATACATACATACATACAAAGGTAAATCGCTGAGGCGTAACGAATTGCATTTTAGATAAATTATGCAACAATCCTTTTTTTTACACATAATGTCACATTTATTAAACAACCATATTATATATAGATATGTTTAGTACCCACGGAAATTATTGATTCTTTTATATATGCATCTTCACTTATTAATTTGCATATATTATATGTCATGTACGTTTTTTCAATTCTCGTTTGCTTTACGTTTTTAAGGAAGTATACATATGATGTAACACGTCTGACTTTATTTTTGTTTGTATGTGTTTTGTTTTTGCTTTTTTAGATTTATTATTATCGAAACTTCTTAATATTTCGGAACAAATCAATTCTTTGTGTGTATAATGTATTCAGAGCTACGGAATTCAAATATTAAAAAAAAAAAAACAAAGAACACGGAACATAAAATATACAAAATCCAAAACATAGGTATGCATATGCAGAAATATGTATGAATACGTTGCCCAAAAAAGAAGGAAAAAAAGTGAATTTATAAAATTTGAAGATTCCCATCGGTGTAAAATACATTCATAAAAATTTGTGTATATGTACATATGTTACATATGATAAATTTTTATGAAGTGTGTGCATCAACAAAAAATTTTAATCAAGCCCTTACGTCTTGATATGCAAATTACTTTTATTGCGTGTAAAAGGGTTCAAAATTTTATCTATATATAAAAGATTTTGACTTTGATATTTATGTATGTGTGTATATGCATTTGAACATACGGAAATAATTTGAATATTTTTAATATTCATTTCTCTGTTTTCGTTACTTTTATGTGTATGTATGTACATATGTGGAAATATTTCTTATTTTTAGTTATTGTTGTTGTTTTTTACTCACATACATATAAAAATAATGGTAAGAAATTTTCATTTCCTGGTATACCATCATCCAATTTTAGTTATTTTCTTTTCATTTGTATCTTTTATATACAGGACTTTTATATTTGGTAACATTTATTATGCTTGAGAAAAATTATTTATGCATATATAATATTATTCAAAATATTCTGTCATTTAGCATGACATAACAAAAGATTACTGTATTTCTTTTTACGTTTTCTTTTCTTTTTTTTTCTGTCCATTTTTTTTTTTTTTTTTTTTTGTTACTTAAATTACATAACATCCTTGCGGGAAATCTAAAATTGATTTTTAGTCCTTTAAAGGGGTATATGTGTTGTTTATGTGTTATGTGTTTTGGAAAAAAAAACAATCTTTACATATTTTTATTTTTTCTTCTGTATTATAATGAATGTAAATTTCACATGTTCTTGGATAGAATATTTTAAAGAAAGTCATATATAACATGCAAGAAAATTTACTACACTTAAGGGTCTTTCTCTATATGTACGTGTATTTATTTATGATAATTTGCATATGAAGATTGCTTTTTTTTCTATAAGTTATCCGCTTTTTTTTCTTTTTTTTTTTTTTTTTGTAATACAATTTCTAATTCATGTTGTTTTAAACTTCTACATAATACATCTATTTTTGATAGTATATTCTCACGTGAAGGTAATTTTATACCTAGAGACTGTAAATGATATATGAATTTATTTTGCTTCTTATTTATACGTTACATTTAAACTAATTTTCTAAGTAAACATTTAATCTTATTTTTTATATGGTTTTCAGTCAACGTATACAAAATCTGTGTATATTTAATTTTGTAAAATTGAAAAAAATTCATAAATTAAAAATTTCGTTTTTTATTTATCCAAATAGACGGATATAAAAATTCGTTAATTTTGAATTGAAAAATGTATGAAATTTTTTTTTTCCAAATAATTTTTCATTTCATTGTAAGATAAAAGAAAATTTGTGTGATTAGAAAAATTCGTATATAGTTCATTGAGTAACGAACTCTTTCATTAAAAAAATGTGAATGGTTAAATATTCAAAAAAATTAAAATTTAAAAAACAAGGGATACCCTAATCATCCCTAATTTTATACACATAATTTTCCCACTGATTTTAAAACTTTGACTACATTCATACATATATTTCGATTCAAATATAAGTAAAAGTTTTTATTTGTATTCTGGGTAAATGAAAATGAAAGCATTTAAATTTTGAAAAAAAAAATCATTTTCTTTTTCCAACAATTAAAAGCAAAGAAGAAAAAAAAACCAAAAACAGAAAGTCAAGAAAAGTGAAAAATAAAAGAAAAAATTTATACAATCTTAAGTAAAACAGTTAAATTGAGATAGGTCTGGAATTAATGTAAACGTTTGTATGTATAATCGTCGTTTATATGTGTGTGGGTGTGTGCATATGTTTTTACAACAAAATGACGTTTTTAGTTATCGTCTTTTTGTTCCTAATTGCTAGCAATTTCATTATAATAACATTTATATATACTTTTGTGTATATGTGTACGTATATATAAATATATGATCATTTCACTTACATACAAACACGTAAATTTTCATTTTCTTCGTTAAATTAGTTAAAACTCTATAGAATAATTTATATATTATGTAGTACCACCATTTCACAGTTATGTTGCGCAGGATGTCGACTGCTAAATGTACATCTATACATGTAAGTATGTTTATACTATTAGACAATTCTATGTAGTATAGACAGACTGTTCGTGTTAAATATATTTGTATATAAATATAATTATTATATGTGTTGTATATCAAATATAAAAGGATATAATGAAAATCAGAGAGAAAGTGCTATGAAAGTTAATTAAAAGAAAACTCAGTCTTTTCATTTTAACAAAGAATTTTGTGAATGAATGAATAAATTTATTTCTGTGTATTCATGTAGGACACGAATATAAATGTATTCATGTGTATATGTATTATGTAATGAAGAATTTAAATAAGGTATAAAAAAAGGAAAACAGGAAAATAGAATTGTGGTAACTAAACAAAGTTGTCCTTTAAGAAAAGTGAGAGGAAAAGTTATTTTAAAATTTTAAAGTATTTTAACTATGTATATATATGAGTATATATACATATGTACATACATATATTTATTTTTATTATAAAATCAGAATATATTTTATACATAAACCATATATACGTATGTATATGGGTTCAACATTTCCTTTTTGTATATTGATAGAGGTAAAGTTTAATATTGCTGTCTATACATATGTATGTATATGTGTTGCTCATATATAAATTGTTAGTATGATACTGTACAAATTCTGATAACGATAATGATGTTGATGAGAATGATGAGGATGATGTTGATGGGAATGAATGAAGAGAAATGTAAGAGGAGACGATTGATGTTGATGAAGAAGATGACGATGACTATATGTATGTTGATGATGATATTATAGTTGGTTAGTATTTGTTAAAACAAAATTGAAGATGTTTAAGTATTGGTAATGTTTTATTACTCGAGGCCAAGAAAGATTCCTTATAGTAAATATTAGCTGTATATTTTATATTTTAATAATACACACATAGATATATAGATACATTATATTAAATAACTGATGAAGTTTTATACATATTAAGAAACGAGAATAGTATTTAAAAGTACGAAGCCCTCTAGAAAATGAGGTCAATGTTAAAATGTAAATGAATTTTATATTTATAGAATATAATATCATCAGAGTTTTAGTATATGTATATTTGTATTGTATATATATGTATATATTAAAAAGTAAAAGTAAAAAATATAAGAAGAAAAACAAAAACAATACTAGGTTAAGTTCATTAAAATTAGACTTCGTTTTTTTTTTCTGTTCATATATGAATGAAAGCATAATGGTACACAATTCAACATTATTTGTACATATAAAAGTATGTATATATAGTGCATATTATTACGTATTGTAGTTTTGGTACTGTATAAAATTTAGATGTTATTGCCCCCGGTATATTAATTTTATTGATTTTTATTTTTCTTTATTTACATTTATTCAGTGTTAATAATAACATAAAGTCTAATTAAGTTCAAGTTTTAAATATTGTTATTCAAGAGTTTTAGATTGTTAATATGAGTATACAATATATTTTTAAATGAGGGGATTTACGTATTGCGTGCGAGTTAGATTTTGTTCATGAATTCGAGAATGTTTCATGATTTCATAAAATTGAGCCTTGATCCTATTTTAACAATTATTGAAAAAATTAAAATTAAATTCGTTTTAAATTTAAAATATCTGATCTTAAAATGTTCAAATCTTACTCAATTTTTTTTTTTTTTTTGAATAAAAATTTGATTAGAAAAATTTTATCAGCAATATTTTTGATTCAATTTTAAATCATTTTTTATTTTGTATTTAACATTACCACACAATATTCATTCAAGTAAGCAAAATATTTAAAAAATTGCAATCAAGAATATTCATGTAAGTAACATTAAAAATAAAAAATAAAAAAAAAAACAAAACGAGAAAAAATTCGTTGAACATAAAAGTATCTTGAAAAGGTATTATAAAAGATGAAACTGAAAAATTGAAAAGAGTAAAAAAAAAACAATTATTGCCTGAAAATGATTTCAGTTAAATTAAATCCCTCTATAGAGAGATTGCCATTTACATAGTATACACGTAAATGTTAAGTTAAAAAGTTGAATACTATAGATGATGGTTATGATATCTGTCAACTACCATATTTCTTTATTTTTTTATTATTTTTTATAAATGTAATAGCTTTCAGTTATTGCAATATAAAAGAGACATGAAAAATAAAAATAAAATAAGAAAACATCCAGGAAAAAATTTTAAGAAAGCATATAAACGAAAATTGAAAAATATATTTTTATTTTCAAAAATAAGAAAATTGAAAAAATAAAAATTCTGTTCTTTGCTTGAGTTTACTCTTTCTTTTTTCAGTATTTTTGTTGTGAAAAATGAATCTTTTCTATTTTAATTTTTTTTTTCTTATCGATCAATACAGAAAATTCAATTTATTTTACGCGATTCATACAAACATACATAGAAATTTAAAAGGTATCGATTACAAATACATCTTACAATATAGATACATATGTACATGATGATATATGATGATATAAATGTAAATGTTGTAAATTTTAAAACTCATTATTATATGTTTTTTTTTTTCACATCTATAATAAAATTGGTAACTGCTAGAAGCTATCAATGATTTAACAAAAATTGTTCCATTACACATTAAATTCACTTTTTCTGGGTACATGAGTAAGTAGTGTTTGATAGTACACAAATACGTGAATATTATGTTATATACAGAAAAAATTTTCTATTTACCTTGTATCTACATACATATACATACATATGTACGTGACATGTATGTATACATACATATGTATGTGATACATACCATTGTAACTAAATAAAATGTTACATTCAGCGTGAAAAAGTGTACACATGTATGTTTGTATAAGTAGGATTTTTGTGGGTGTAGTTAGAAAATATACATTACGTTTACTAAAGAAAAAAAATAAAAAATTAAAAAGAAAAACTAACAAAAATTTTTGACTCCATTGTAAACCATCGGTAAAAATTCTTACTTAAATGGTATGGTAATTGAATATCATAAAAATATGTGTGTAACAGAAGGATGGAGTTAGATGACATAAACTACATATTGTGCACATAAAAAAAGTTAAACATTGTACATACATGCATACGTATAACAATGAGAGTAGTTTAGTGAAGGCAAAATTATTATCGATAAATACCTACCATTTTGAATTTCCGTTTATATGTACAATATTTCTGTTTTTTTTTCACAAAATTCTTGTTTTCCATTTTACTTTTTTATTTTTTTCCTGTCTGTCTAAAATTTCATTTTCTGAATATTGAATCGTGTATAGATATATGCGAAGACTTATTTTTTATTTTTCAGGAAAAGCAGGAAAACGTATCAGAATCAATATACTGTACATAC
Organism: Anthrax anthrax; assembly: GCA_963971155.1. Classification (NCBI taxonomy): domain Eukaryota; kingdom Metazoa; phylum Arthropoda; class Insecta; order Diptera; family Bombyliidae; genus Anthrax; species Anthrax anthrax. The sequence continues at coordinate 22,302,758 of OZ020120.1, forward strand.
ATATCTATACATCAAATAAATAACGACAATTTAATACCATATACATATGTACATACAATACATACTATCCTATGAAAAATGCTAAGCTAAGCATTATAAATTCAAAATACATATCCTTTTTTTGTATATACATTTTTAAGATTGGTTTTTGTTATGCAGAGATATTTATTTTAATATTACAGTTAAAAAAAAATTTAAGTTTTCCAAATACAAAAAAAAAAAAAAGAGAAAACAAAATTCAAAAATAGGAAAAATTGAAAAACTTGAGTAATTTTATAGTCTAAGAATATGTCATGAAAAAGTACACATATATTCGTATGTGTATGTACATGAAGATGTAATGTATTTTTATTTTGTATATTTATAAACGTATTTCATAATTTTTTTTTCTATTCTGTAGAACTGTAGAAACGCTTGTTATGCAGCATCGTATCGAGTATTCATAAAAAGAAGAAGAAGAAAAAATAAACTAGAAAATTGTAAAGAATATAAACTTTAATCAGACGTGCGCATGTATATTTTCTTTGATTTGAAATTTTCTTTCTTATATACATTATGTACATACGTATGTACATACATAAGTATTCCTATGTGCATTGTTCGTGAAAGAAGAAAAGAAATTTTAAATCGAATAATTTTACAAGGCCGACATGGTACATTATTGCAAAACTATCTACTATGCCAACTTAAAGAAATTGACTTATAAAGTTTACTTCACACCATTTAAGATTTTTTTTATTTTTTATTTTTATAAATTTATATATTTTCCAATATACTTTGAAAGTATTTATTTATTTTTCATTTATATATAATATGAATATCATGTATTACATAAGAAAAATAACTCAAAATTGAAAATGTGTTTGTATTCATATTCCTTATGTTTATATCTTAAAATACTTGTATGAATTTTAGTTAAGTTTCTCCTGAAGGATAATATTGGGGAAAATTACCCCTCGAACTTATACGTATGCTTATATTCTGTATGCAATGTGTGTATTATATTAAAAATTTCGAATACTTAAACAAATACGTTAAGATTTTTGTCACCCTAAATGTGAAGTGAGAAGAAAAGTAGAAAACAATTTTAGATTATGGATATAACAGTAGACGAATACAATTTTACCGAAAATTGAATTTTTCTTCTTTTTTTTTTTGACTTATTTTCTTCGCATACACATTACTATTACATATACCAATGTATTTACATATGTATGTACGTCATGTGATAGTGTGACAAAAATGTAGAAAATAACAATCGATTTTTAAATTTTATGTATGTACATATGTATATACAGCAGGCGCACACTCACTAATACTAACAAAAAAAAAAGCAAAACATTTACGGTTTGAGTATAGCACGGTTTAACCACATTTTAATATTATTTTCTTGTATATTAAAAAAGAAACAAGGAATATATCATCTATACGCATACATCGTATCTTATACACAATGCATTTTCACCCTTAAAACAAGGATAAAGAATTCTTTTTTTTTGTTTTTGAAGAAATAAAAATGGTTCTGTTTTCTCTTATCATTTTTATTTTCCTTAATATCAAAGTTTTTTATGAACATAGTTAAGTTTCTATATTTGATAAATTTTATTTTTTAAACACATTCAAACAAATATATTTAGATATGTGTGTTGTATATTGTACAAATATGTAATTTTCGTATATTTTTGGAAAAAAACAGAAAATTTGTATGCGCATATATACACACAAATGGTATTTAAAATAAATCGTTTTTTGATTTTTTTTTTCCAATGTTTTGGTTTAGTTTTTCTTCTTCTTCAAGATTTATAAAGAAAAGTATTGCATTATATAGTAAAATACATCAGAACATGATTGACTACACGTATTCATGATTTATGTATAAATTCATGAAATTTATATGAATTTTTGGGGTAGAAAATTTTTTTCTTTATTTGATCATCTAGAAATTTTATAAAAATAAAACAAAAAACTAAAAATTAAAAAATAAACAAGTTAAATGAGTATATGTACATGAAATCACATATGTATGTATATAATTATCATGATGTAAGTTAGAAATAGAATTTTTGATGATTATGTAATAATACACTTTCATTTGTTTTACTTTTGATAATTCAAATGATTGTTTTTTAATTATAAAATTGAAGACAAATCACATGTTCATAAATTTGCAAGGACATTAGTTGTTATGATACATAAATAATAATAATTTGAAAATGAAAACGAAAGTCTTTAGTTGTTTGTTTATCTTATTTTTAAGTCTCAGTAATCGTGTGTAATTTTTTAATACTATAAATTAAAATAGGTAAGGTACGTACATACATAAATTTGATGAATTTTACTGGAAAAATTTTTTCATTTTTTGAAAGAGAAATCCAAATTTTAAATCCAGAAAATCAAATTTTAAAGTATTTAAGAAAGATTTTTGTATTTTTTTTTTTTTTTTTTATTTAAAACATAAAAAAATATAATCTACATTTTGTATTATTTTTGATTGGCAAATTTTCCCCTTTTTGTGATATCGTATATTAATGATAATTGAATTCGGATATAATTTTAAACGAAAATTTAGAAATGCACCCTTTTACAAGTACACACACTTACATCATTACATAAATAATGCATAATAAAATTTTATACATTTAAATAAAAATGCAAAATAAAAAAAAATCAATAAAATTTTAATTTTTGTAAACTTAATGAATTCATTAATTTATTATCATAATATATCGTGGTACGTAAAAAATTTGTAAATAAGTGAAAACATGCATTTATTTTATTTTTTTGATGAACAAAGTTCCGCTATTATTATTTTAATTGAATATTATAATATGTTTGTGTCAAAATTTAGACCTACATCAAAGTAATTGCGTGCAGTATAGAATGAATAAAATATGAAAAAATTAAATAATTTAAAAATTAAAAGAAGAATAAAATGAATGAAAATATTAAACATCTGCTTATTAATATTTTTAGTATATAATAAAATGTTTGATATATATGAATTTTGTTTTATTTTTATTATTATCATTTTTTTTTTAAATGTTTCTAACAGACACATTTAATTGTTACAATAATTATATACACATGTATGTACATCCAATTACATTTATCAAACATATCAATAATATTTTGTTGTTAACTAATTTTCTCTTTATAATACTAACGTATTTAATTTAGAACATGATTTTAATTTTTATTTATTACATTTTACCTTTTAAGTATTTAAAAACTAATTATTATATGAACTTATCAGGCAACTAAAAATAAAGTAAAATAAGATATAACGAATTTCAAAACAGATAAAATAATATCAAAATAATGTTACACATACTTGTATGTATGTTTATATTTGTAATCGATCGTATAATACATATGTATGTATATGTTGATAATCGAATAAATCGTGGTCAAGCAGTAACTCGAAAAACGGGATCCCATGTGTAGATATGCACATTCTAACTTAGTATCATCAACCGTGTATTTATAAAATATTTAAAGAAAAAAAAAAAAAGACTGCTATAAATCGATTAAGTCCTGTTATCTTGATTTTACTTCCTCCTTATGTTATGGTCATTTATTATCAACCAAATTTAAGTTTTTTTTTTTATTATTATTTCAACTTCTTGTTGGTTTTTACTCTTTTTTGAAATTTAAGTGACAGCATAATTATTATTTATGATTTTGTTTAAAAATTTATAAAAATTAAAAAAAAAAAAGAAGAAAAATTTCAGAAATGCTTTCAAGACTTCTGGATTCATGCATTTAATATAACATTGTAATATTATTGGACCAACTTAGCTCTTGTATAATCGTAATTGTTTATTTATTGTAAACATTGTACCACATAGAAAATAATGCAGACATGAGATAAAAATTTCATTAATTATAGCAGAATTTTTATAACTTTGAAAACACAAAAATACGTATAAAAAAAATTAAAATGAAGAATGAAATTCTATAAAGATTAGTGTTATTGTTTTTGGCTTTATCTTATTTGTTTTTGGTTTTTTGGTTTTAAGTCTGGTTGGGCTGGACTGGCATCTGCAAGGGAACTAATGATTCTTATCTCATATAAGCGTCATAAATATACTTTTACGTGCTTGTACAGTACATACAAAATTTTAAATTCATTGAACGACATAATTACGGAATGTAAGCATTGAAAAAAAAAAACAAAAGCGAAAATTCCCTTGTATGTTATGTACAAGCAATAATTATAGGTTTTGTTAATTTGTAGTCGATCAATAATAAATTACCATAATATTAAAAAGACAAAAAAAATTATTTTGGTAGCAGAAATTCGTACATATGTATGTAACCATGTTATAAATATGCGCATACGTATGCATGTTTGTATGTGCAATCTGTAGTATTACATAGGTATACCGAGTTAATCGAATGACAGAAATTACAGAGAAACGTAAATTAATTATGTGAGTAAATAGGCAACATCAAGATAATTTTATCCTTCATAAAATAATAATAATGATTCTATTTAATAAACAGGCAATTTTTAGTTTTTTCTCAGTTTGTTGTTTTGTTTTTGTTTTTCGTCCTTTTTTTGTAATTTAAAAAAAATTGTTTTCAACTAAATTTTAAAGTATTTGAGTTTCGTTTTTTTTTATATTCTTTTTTCTTAAATTATTCCTGTAGATTGTAAAAAATTTTAAAAAGCTTTTTAGGTTTTTAAGTTTTGCATTATAATTGAATATAAATAATATTTAGGGATAAATTATGAAGACAACAAGTGGAACTCCCTTTGTTTAATTCAATATGTTCGATTAAAAATAATTTTTTTGGGTGTAGAGCTGTAGTGAAATTTAAAAGATAGCCATCGAAAGTATTTATTGAATTAATTTTGTTGTAAATTTAAAATGATAAATTTGTAAAAGTAAAATTGTGAAAAAAATTGATTTCATGTATAAAATTTAAACAAAACAATACGATGTACGTGATATTAATAGAAATATTATCAATCCTTTAGTTGTTGCTTTTTTTTTAACTCTTTTAGCATGTGTTGAAAGTGTTTACAGACAGTGTTTAAAGGAAAGTAATATACGAGTACTTGGTAACAAAATCCTTTTTTTTTTTGGAAAAAATTGAAAATTTCATTTTATTTTTCGTTACATACAGATATACATAATGTAATGTGTAAAATAAAACACAAACATGTATAAAAAAAAATTTTCCATTTTCAATATAATGCCAGATAAAAATTCAAAATATAAAAATGAAATACACGTAAAAAATAAAAATATTATAGTGTTGGGTTTAATATCCATATAACGAAACCAAAACAAAACCAAAAAAAAAAAAAAAAAAACAAAAAGATGAGAAAAAAATAACAGGAAAATGAACATCAGCAAAGTGTGATAAAAGATAAAACTAAACGAAAAAATACACATACATATACATACGATAGAAGACAAACAATGATAATACAAACAAGAAAAAAAAAGAAGAATAGAAATAAAAAGAAAATTACGTGAAAAAGTATTTTTCATCATTTTTGATTATATGGTGAGGATAATATATTATCCTTGGTAGCTTGCTTCAACCAAATTTTCTTTAGAAGTTTCTCATTTTTTTTTTGTGTTCAAAACATTAAAGACAAAAACAAAAGCATTAAATATTATAAGAGCCTGAGATTCTGATATTGGATTTTTTTGTGTTTTTTTTCTATTGTTTTTTTTTTTTTTCAATTTTTTTTCAGTTATTTTCGTTCCAAATAAAAAATATATGTAATATAAGATAGTGTAGTATAGGAAATCTAACAATGATTTTTATTGGGTATACCTACATAGAAAAAAATATACAAAAATATATAACGTACATATAAAAGTTATGCTTTCAGCAGATTTTAATACAGAATATTATTTACTATATACATTCATGTGTTTTATACATGAGAACATATAAATTATAACAATTCCAACATTGACTGTAATAATTTTTTATATCTAAGAGATAGTGAATGTAGGATAAGCATAAACAACATAAATTAAAGTAATACATAAACACACATACAAAAATAATCAAAATTCATCACATACACATATTGTATGTATGTATGTATGTACATATATGGTAGAATAAATTATATGAAATTCAGTAACCAGTAAAAAAGTTTTTAGCACTTTTTCTTAAAATTGCTATGAATTTAAAATAATGTAAGATATATAATAGATCCGTCTCTTATACATATCTAGAATTACATACATATGTATATGTAAGTGTATCAAAACATTGTAACATGTATATGTGTAAAAAAAAAAGTGTAGATTTAAAAATATAAATTTATAATAAGAATATATAGCTGTATAATAATACTCAATCACATTTTAGCCGTCAGGTTTATCCATGGATTTTCATTTCATTTACGGTTGGATATGTTCGGTAAGTATGCACATTTTCTCACAAAATGAAAATTTATCTTTGTCCTTTTCAATATATTATTGTTGTAATTTTTAATTTTATTTTCTTTTGGTTTTTTTTTCTTTTTTTTTTTGGAATACTGATGTATACGTACATAGCAGAATATACTCGTGTTTGATGTATTTTTACATTAACATAAGTATTTTTAATGTTCTGTTTTTTGTACGTTTAAAATAGCTGTGATTATTTTAAAATATTATAATTTTTTGTTATTTTTTTTTTTACTCTAAATGAAAATAATTTCAATAAAAAATTAAATGTAAACAATTTAAAATCACCAGTTAAATACAGTTGAACCAAAGAACATGTCTTGGTAAACCACCTAAAAAGTAAAGTTCGAAATATGAGCAGAAATATACATATATTCATATGAGCTTCAGAAATTATGAGATCATGATCATTTGGGTAAATCTATACTTCCTGATAATAAACGAAAATAAGAAAATCACAAAAGTTGAATTACAATATTGAAGAACTAGGCGATTCACTACTGTCTACTACAATAGGTGAAGTATTCGCTTCTGAATTCTATGGTCTCAAATTCAATTCCAAGCACAGATAAGGGAAAAAAAATAGTGTTTTTTTATCGTTTATCTGCATAATCAGCATCATTACATTACCGACTCCAAGTTCACTCAATTTTCAATATACTGAGTATCAAAGTTTTCTTATTTTAATTGTTCCAATTAAAATCAAACCCAAAATAAAAAGGAAAACGGTAGAAAATAGGGCTAAAATATTTTTATAAACATTTAAATAGTATTGTAAGCAATTCCCTTTATGCAAAAAAAAAGCTTAAAATAAGTAGAATATTTAAAATAATATTTTTATTTTCATTTAATAGCATTCTTCATTTATTTTATATATCTTTGAAATACATGTATTAGATCAATAAAAGTTTAATATGATTACTTTGTTTTGTTTTGTTTTTTTATTACAAATCATAAAAAAGTTTTTAAATTGAACTTTTGGTAATTTACTTAAACATTTTTATAACCATAACCAACCGGAACATAAAGAAAAAAAAAAGAACTCGTCTAAAGTAAAGAAAAAGATACATAAAAACGGAAAAATAGATTTTTAAAAATTACCAAAATAAATGTAACATAAAAGTGTGAATAAATTCTGTATCGTAAGATAGATAAATTTTATTTTTAAATGTGGTCCATTTAACTGATTTGTTATAATTCAATGGTTTTAATGAGATATCAGTAAAATTGTAGGCAGTAATGTGTACTGTCGCATCTGTGTTCTGTTATTTTTAAACCTTATTTTATATTTGAAAATACATAGTCATGTTTTTTATGCACTCGACAAGCACAATGCAATAATATGAAGTTTTTCATCTTTAAGTTGAAAGACGTTTTTTACTTCATATTTTTTTTTTTTTTGTTAACTTATGTACCCTTAACTTAATCGAAATACATATATAAATAGGAACATACACATGTACATGCATGAACTGGTTTGGGATGTTACGAGTGTATGAATACCCCATTTGGTATTTTGAAAAGTTGAAAATAGTCTTAGAAAATTGATTTAGTAGGTAGGGTGGTTTTGTCATTGTAAATTGAAAATAATGTGTGGATATGTATCAACAACAAAAAACAAAATTTAAAAGAAAATGTGTGTGCAAAATGTATTCAAGAGAAAAGAAAATTTTAACAATTTTATTTTTCCTTTTAAAATCATGTATCATAACAAAACCTAAGAATGGTTTTTTTTTTCTTTTATATCGCAAATGTCTGCATTAAACATGTGGAGTGTACATAAATGTCATTTGGGAATATGAGATGAAAAAAAAAAAAAAAATCGTTACACCCTGTGTACATTTTTGTTCAGCTTAATGTTAAAAAAAAACGTGTATTTGACTGGGTATATGAAACTGAGTTAACTTCCTTTTCGCATTACAAAATGTACGAAAAAAAATACAACAGAAAGTAAACAGTGCGTATGAAGATAAACGTGAATTTTTTTCTACGTATATGTTTTTATGTACGAGTACTATACCACCCAAGAGGCTTTACAATTTTATTTTTATTTTTCTTTTTAGTGGATTTTCATTTTAATTTTTTTCATATAATTTTTTTATTTTCTTGAATATGTATATGTGAATGTTCTATTCACTCGATATGTACACGAATTAGAATTACAAAAAAAAGGAATAAAAACGTTTTTTTTTTGCATTCGGCTGGGCTCATCTCATTTATTATTATTTTTCTTGGCAATTTTTTTCGGTTTTCTTTACCGCTTTCATTTTTTTTTTGTTACATATTTTTTCCTCTTTAAGCCACCCTTAGTTTTCTTTTTCATTTTATTTTTTGAAGATTTTGTATTTTTTTATCATTATCTACTACCGCGTCACTGTCAGCGAAAAGCTTTCACCATTTTCATGCATAAGTACAAGCAATTTTTCCTTTATATTCTACATTTTTTTTTCTTCTATTTTCTGTTATTTCCTTTTAAGGATATGTATAAAGTAGACATGTACATACATACATATGTATGTACAATGTTTGCGTAATATCCAAGCACACATTCATATTATTAAATAACATGAACACAACTTTTTAGCGGAGGCTTTTTTTTTGGTCTTTATTTCTTATTTCATTTTTATTAATTTATCGTTTTCTTTAAAAAAAAAAAAAAAAAAATCATTTCTACATATTTGTGTAGGAAAAGCCTCTGTGTGTTCTTGGGTAACAAATAGAATATGTACGTTATCTTATACACACATGTCATATGTACGTATATATTTCTATTTGTAAAATACAAAATATTTTATTATTTGCTTTATCTTAGTATTTTATTTAATTTCTTTTTGTATTGGTGAAATTTGAAATTTTAAGATTATACAGAGAATATGTTTTTATGCATTCATGGTTTTCTGATTTTAATTTAATTTTATTTATTCATAATTTTTTATATTTTTTTTCATTTTCTCCACTTCGTTCACTTTTATTTTCTTAAATAAAAAATATAGATTTTTTTTTAAAAAAAAAAACGATATGAAGAATTTCAAAGTATAAGAGGATTATATTATATTTCTGTATTGTACCTATATATGTGAAAAAAATGTACAAATACTTTACGTATATACATATGTACATTCTAAAGCATTGTTATAATCTCTTATAATTTCAAAATAATATCATTTTCATACATCGAAAATTTATTGTCTAAATTTGCGTTTTTCTTTAATGCTCAAATGTATTTGTGTATAATTTAGATATTTATATCTCATCTAAAAAATGTATTTAAAAATGTTCATTTCAAGATCTAGAAAATCTAAAGAGGAAATAGTGCGCGTACGTTTTATTATGTTAAATATGGTATGGCCAAATTTATCAAACGAAAGAAGATTAGAAAATTATGAATAATTAAAAGCATACGTATACAATCCATATCCATACGAGTATACTCGTATATTAAAATATAATTCAATAAAAATTGAAAACTAAAAATGATATTTTCTGTATGATACTAATAATACAATTTATAGTATAAAATTTTTTTAATTTCACAATATGTATTTGGTATTTTCGCCCAAATAGTCTTCCATAATCCCATCAGATCCATATTTTTAAATAATTTTTATGTCCTTGTCGTCTGAGTAACACATGTCATGCTTAAGATAAAGTTATGTTTGATGAGACATCAAATGACAACAATCGAATGATTTGATCGTATTGAAAACATTGGTTGTTGATAATAAAAATAAAATCGAATATATATGTATAATCAAAAAAATTTTTAAAAATTTTTGTTTTTTAGTTAATATATCAGGAAAAACTGAAAATGTAATGTCTTCATACATATTTATTGTTTTTCATAATAATTTAATGTAAATTGCAAAAACATCAACAATTGACTCTAAAAAATTCTTTGTTTTGGTTGTTGATTGTCGATCGCTAATCATATGTACATATGTATGTATGTATGTACATTTTAAGGCTATATATTATAAATATAAACATTAAACGTAAACTAACAATTAACAAAGTTGTGTCGTGTAGACTGAGAATATGTGTCCTTTTGCCTTCTTTCTTTTCTACCTAAAATATTAATGAATGCTCACGTTCAAAAAATGTTAAAAATTAAAAAAAAAAAAAAATGTGAGATTAATTAGTTAAATTCGTTTATTTTATTTTATTCGTTAAATTTTATTTATTTAAAAATCATTTTTTGCTTTGAATTATGAACAAATCATATGCATAAATAAATTTTAATAAATTATCCTCATTAAAAACAGGTATGAAATATTTTGATAAACATTTTAATTAATTGAAAAAGATTAACTAAATTGATTTGTATTAATATAAAAAATTAATTTTAATTAAAAAAAAAATAGATAAATAAATAACAAATTACGAAAAATATTTATATTAAATTATTTCCAATTAAAAGGATCTGTTAAAAAATGTACTGATAAAAATTTATCATAAAATTCTTTTATTGTATATAATCTGTTATGTAATTTCGTTTTTTTTTAAATAGGAGTAAAAAGTATTAACACAAAATTAATCATCTGTCAATAACAAGTCAACCATGTATATGTATAAATTTTATAATTGACGTTAAATAAGGATAACGATTGTATTTTGCCAAATTCATTTACATACATAATGTACATGTTCATTCATTAAGAATTATATTTATTTATTTTTTTTGTTTTTGCGTGTATATTTTTGTGTCCTGATTTTATTTTTATTGAAATTAAAAAACAAACAAAAAAATAAGAACATAATAGAAAAATAAATAAACAAAAACAATACTATGACTGTTTTCTTATTCTCGTTATCTTGTCTCCAGCAGTATATTTTGTGTTTGTAATGATGATTGAAAATTGGAAAAATAAAAACAAAAATTCCCTTTACTGGTTTCTATTCCTTTTTTTCTTTTTGAAGTGTTAGTTGTTTCGTTTTTTTATTTATTTATTTATTAAGAATTGATGCCCTTGAAAAGAAAATGTTAATGAAAATAGAAAGAAAAAAATAGGAAATTATAAGACAAAAGTTTAAAAGCTGTAAAGAAAGTAATAAAAACAACAGAAAAGGGAAGTAAATTGTACAAAAAAAAAATGAAGAAGAAAACAATGTGAATGAATTTATTCACGTATTTTATGTTGTAATTCGCCCTTAAAGGACCATAATCTATTTTTTTTTTTTAAATATACTTATTTTTATGTTTGCGTTTGTTTTTAATGTGTGTGTGTACAAAACTTATTATCTAGACGAAAAGATTAAAAATGACTAAAAAGAAAAGGAAAACTTTTTTTTTTCTTTTAAATATCTGTATGGGAAGTTGTTTTTAATTGACCAATTTACACGTTTTATTATTAAGAGGGTTTTTTTTATTTGAAATTAAAATAAAAATGAAAAAAAGCGTGAAAAAATGAGAAAAAAAAAATGAAAATGAGAAAATTTTAGTGAAAGAAAAATTAAAGAAAAAAAAAGATAAGAAACTGAAAACAGAAGAATGAGGAAAATTTGCAGAAATGTATGTAAGGTTGTTGAAGAAAATATGTATTTTTGTTGTTGTTGGCTTGTTCCTAAATGATAGCATCCGTTTGACTTGATTTTACTTACTTACTACATAGTTTCATTAAAATTTCCTTTTAGGGTGTTTTAAATACTATCTGATTCCTTGGTTATTTTCCTTATTTTTGCTCTTTTTTTTTTGAAAAAAATGTTTTGTGTTAATTTGCAATAAAAAGTGTAGTTAAGAACACATAATGAAAAAAACATTTATTGGTAAAGATAATATGAATTTGAATGTAACGAAGTAAGGTAAAAAGAATAAAACACATTGCTTGTTTTTGTTTGTACAAATATTTTTATTGTTAATTTATTGATAATGGTGAAGCTATTTGAAATGCTTCTACAATGTATAATAACAATAATCATAATAATAATAATAATAATGATGATGATGATGCTGATGACGATGATGTAATTATCAGGAAAAAAAATTTGTTTTCCTTCTTTCCTGTGAAGTAGTTTGTTTGTGTTAAATGATTTTGAAAATTTGAATATTCATTAACTGTTGATGCTATTCAACAGAATGAAAAAAAAAAAAATACTGGAAAAGCATTCGAATAATTTTCTTTTATTATTTTTTTTCTATTTTTTGTTTTTTTCAGAAAATATAAAGAATTGTGAGTAGAGAATTACATTGGAATTTATTGGAAATGAAAATCTATAAAAATTCAAATTAACGATTCAAAAGTATTTTAAATATCAGTAGAAAAAATTAATAAAAATCAAAAATAATGTAAAATGTAAACAATAAAATAAAAATTAATTATAAAAAATATTTAAGTAGCGATATTTGATGTCAAATTTTAATCATTTATATACGTGACATTATTTCAAATTATTATAAAAATTCGATGTTGTTGATTTTGTAATTTCGTACTAAAATAAAAAAAAATAATAACAATTATTAAATTTTCCATTTTATTTTTATTACTTATAATACAATCGTTCATGAATTTTTCATTATTTTTCTTGTAATTTTGAATTTTTATAGTCTTTTGTTTCTGTTCCCTGTTGTTTTTGTTTTTCCTCTCGTTTTTATTTTATTAAAATATTCCTTATTATGTTTTTATTTTAAATTTTATCTTAAACTATCACACCTGTAATATAATTATAAACTATCATAATATAATATTTATTGCATCTAATTTACAAGAATATAACAGACGCCTTATATTACATCATATTTTCATTTAAAACATTTTTATAGCATTAAAAGAATATATTATATCAGAACATCTTTTAAACAATATAATGTCAATGAAAAACCTGACTTACATCCAACATACATAGATGCATAATATAAGTATATGTTAAGTATATCTGCAATCTGTATAATAAGTACAACCAACAATATAACCTATATTTTTGCTTAAGGCTTTTTTTTGTTATATGACGAAATGACATGACGAGCAGTTACAGCGATAATAACTGGACTGTAATTGTCAATTAACCCTGTTACCAGTTTTTAACATTTTTTTTCCTTCTTCTTTCATTTTCATTTTATTTATTTTATTTTATTTTTTTTTAGTTTTTTTTTTTTAATTTTTACAGACACTCCTTATAACCAGATATTACATTCAGCATTTATTATATTAACTAATTTTATTTCTTATGTTATCTAGTGTTGTTTTTTTTTTTTTTTTTTTAAATTTTTATTTTTCATTTAGTAGATATTTCTTAGTTGGTCTTATCTTTTTTAAGTTTTTGGATTTTGTTTTCATTTATTTATTATTTATCTTTTCTTTTTTTTTTAATTCTTCTTTGTACTTTATTTTATAAATATTTTCTTGTTTCTGTCCATGTTAATGTTATTCTTCATTTCAAAAATGAAAATATACAAGTATACAAATAATGACAGGTGACACATAAAAAAGTATTTAACAGAAAAATAATAATCAAGCTGTTTACCAAAAACAGTATCATCCTTAAAGATCCGTGTTGTGTATGAGTGTATGTATAAATGAATTTTCGAATGTTAAAAAAAAAAAATATTTTTTTTTTTTTTTAAATTTATTTTTGTTTATAAAAATGCAAAAAGTTAGTTAACACACATGAAAACAATGTTGTTGAATATAAAAAAGTAAAAAAAATAAGAAAATGTTTTTATTATTATAACAAACATATTATACACATATGTACATACATGTATGTGTGTTGATATGAAGAAAATGAATTTCATAAATAATCATACATTTGATTAGTTACAACAGATAAGAACTTATGATCTGATGGTCACTTTTGTACTGAATAATTTATGAAAAAAAAAACGAAAAAAAAAACATTTTAACATTAAAAGACTTTTTTTTAAAAACTTCAAAAAGACACAAATTTTTATCATTTTATTTTTTAAAATATTTAATATATTTTTGAAAAGAGAGAAAAATAAGGGGGAAAAAAAATACACAAATTGATGAAATTAAAACGATAAAATTTTACATTCATCATAAATTGATGATTTTGGGGTGTAAAAAACAATCTAAAAAATATGATCTAAAAAAAAAACAAAAACCAGAAGAAAAATAATGTTGTAGAATGCTGTAAGTAATGAAGTATTTTTATGATAACAGTAATGATTGCACATAATTATGAATGCGAAATATGCATGAAATGCTGGAAAAAAAACGAAATGATAAAAATATATTATGATGAATATGTATTTTGCGTAACATTGGAGCATTTGTAAGAAAGAAGGAAATGAAAATGAAGAAAAAATTTTAGAGCATATTACATACACATATATTTTTATAATTTAATGATAATGATGGTCATAGATGGGATCAGTTTGAAATAATTTGGTTTTTTTTGGGGGGTTGGTTGATTTGAGACTTCATCAAGTAACTGCATATAATGCACACATCATAAAATAGTATGATGTGGATACGCACATATTAACATATCCATACATATGCTTGTACTGTAAATATAAATATTAAATTACCGTTGCAGTTGAAGAATATTGTAATTTAATGCAGTGTTTACTGGTACATTATAACTTGAACATTACTTTAGATTTTATAAAGATGATAGGACATTGTACAGACATTGGTTGAATGGAAAATTATACCCTATGGTTATATTATGATTACGTTTTAGTATATAATATAAATATTATATGTATGTATGTTTGTTCATTTGTACATTATGTATGGATGTATTTTATCTTTTTTTTTGACTTGGTGTTGGCTACTTAATGTATTGTACGTTTTAGATATAGATTTTTTTTTCTAAGAGAATTTTCTCACTTTATGAACACTACATACATACAAACATTCACATATACAAATGGACTCATTGTTTTTAACTTTCAGATATTTGTAAGAAAACTTACGATAGATGTATAGGTGTCTGTGTGTATGTATATCCATATACATATATGAACAATAAATGAAATTATACAACAGTTTTTATATACATATGTATAAATAAAATATACAATCAAAGTATACATTTATTTTGTATCTACATATATTCACATACATGTAAATTAAATAAGTATAAGAAGAATTATGTTTTATAATATTTTTTAGTTAAATTACATGTATTCACGGCAAGTAAATAAACTATGATTTCATCTTTTGTGGCTTATTATTACACAGTAGTTTAATTGACTGCAATTTATTTAAACAGTTTTTGTTCTTTTCTTTTTTTTTTTTTAAATTATTATTTCACATTGTTTTATATATATGAATGCCATATATAACACACCGGTATAGCACAGTCAGAATTACAAAAAAAAAAAAAATTAAAAATATTAGATGATTTCAGCAAACTGTATGTATACATACCACAGAGATTTTATCCACAATGAAAAATAATAAATCAAAATATGTTATTCTATGAACTCACTCATTGTACGTGTACATAAAGTTAATGCTGAATATATATTTTTTTTTTTGTATAATAATAAAATATTAAGATTTTACTGATTTGGATATTAAATTTACTGTTTCTAGGTTTTTATTATTTTTATTTTTTTGTTGTTGTCTTTATTGCTTTTGCGTTTTAATTTATTTGCGACTACTGCATGAACTTCATAATGAAGTTTTTCTTCTTTTTAATTTTTCTTTTTGCAAATTACATGTTAGTTGAATTTTTTGTTTTTTGCTTTCGATAAATTATTTATAAATGACCATTAAGTAAATTCAGTTTTTTTTTTCTTTTTGATATGAAAAAAGTTAAATATATAACGTACTTAATTTATACAAATGGTTTTGTAAAAATATTTTCACATAAGACAAAATAAAAGAAATTTTATTTTATTATTTTGAACAAAGTAAAAACTAAAACAAGTTGTAATTGAACAACAAACTAGCCATATAATATATTTTAAAAGCAATAAAATTTTTTAAAGTTGTTAACAATTAATATACGATTTAAAACATGTTTTTAGTTAATAAATGATAATGATTTTTCAATAGTTTTTGTTTAAAATATTTTTTATTTTATTTTATAACATAAAGTCAAATAATAAATTATTTATTACAAATTCTTTCATTTAATTATCATATATTGAAAATTAAATTAAGTCATACATTTAATGTTGGTTGGTATTCCTTGTGTATACAGTTTTCATGATTTTTGTTTTTTCTTCTCATAACAAATTCAAATTTTTTAAGCATTGATACATTTCAATTAATTCATACATACATAATGTATGTATTATTAAATCATTTGAAATTTTATATTCCTTTAATCTCATTTGTTAGGCGAAATTTTTTTCCCATGTTGACAACATTTTTCTAATATTTTTTTTTTTTTTTTTGTTTTTTACAAAAAATTCCTGAATTATAAATTCTTGAAATGTATTTTTATCTTAAAGAAATTATGTATACCTAATTGAAAGCATAAATTTAAAATTAACGTGTTTATTTCTAAGTTAAACAAAAAAAAATTTTTTTTTTCATTTTAATTTTTTTTTTCTTCCTTACATTTCTCTATTGCATTGATTTTATAATGAAATCCGTGATGATTGGAAAATTTGAAGTTTTTAACAACAGCTATTAATAATTAATTTTTTTTTTCTTCAAGTTTAATCGTAAAATACAATTTTTTTTTTTTTTTTGTATAACTAATAGAAAATTTACTTTAAGAAAATAAAAATTATGAATAAGAATAAATCAAAGTCAAATTAAATCATTAAATTGTTAAGCATTAAATCATAAATATTCCATTTAAAAATAATAGTAAAAGGAAAAACATAAGAAAATAAAATTTGCTTTTCATTCGTTTACACGCTAAAATTTTTTGTATATAAATCCATTACATTCGATATTATTCTTTTTTTTTGTTAATAAAATTTACATTGATAGATTTTCAATTATTTATTATATTTTTGTTTTAATGAATGAAATGTTGTCATTTCATTTTTTTTTTTTTTCTTTTTAAATTTGTAGAAATTTTATTCTGTGTAGTTTAAAATTTTATTTATTTCTATGTATATACGAGTATTAATTTATTTATTTATTTTTTTTTTAAATAAAACTAGCAGTCATTGTAGAACTACTGGAATATAATTTAATCGCATTATGTAAAATACTAACCGCAAAATTGTGCATTTTAATAAATGCAGTAAAAAAATCATTTTAATTTTTTTCTTTTCAAAAGCTGAATACAAAAATACAATTCTTTTAAAAATAATTTTTTTTTTTATATAAGTTTGTGTATTTATAACACTATGTATATTTTCATTAGTTTGAATATTTACATATAATAGGAATAAAATTGTATATATGTATACATAAAAATTCTTATATTTACATAATGTAAAAACTTTAAGCAGTTGCGCCATGAAAAAAAAAAATAGTCATTTGAAAAACTTTATAAAGTTACTTGAAAAATACAAAATAGAAAAATTGTCTACTCTATACAATATTTTTGCATATACATACATACTTGTACGTATAACATTTTGTATATACATAAATATCATACAAATATGTATGTATGTACATACTTGTAAATGTATATGTTCATATAAATTCTAAATGTTGTAAACTTTTTACCACTTAGTTCAAGCTCAAGAAAATTGAATTTTCAAAGTTAAAAAAAGAAGAAAATTTTCACAACTAAAGATTTTATATAGTATTGTATAAAATTTACTATATAATGTATAATAACTTTTCTTTGACTTTGGTTATGTATTATGTATATATGTATATGTTTATAAAATCGTATAAAGAAATTATAATATTATAATATAATATATGCATTATAAAATCTTCATGTTATGTACGAAAAAAAATATATAAAAATTACTTATACTTGAATATCATACCAAAATCATGTTAAAGTCATGCATTGAAAAAAAATTTTTTTGAAAAATAAAATAAATAAATAAACTAAGGATAATTCATATTCTGTTCAAGAAAATTCGTATACATATTACATATACATCTATATACGCATGTATAAAAAGAAAATTTTTTTTTTTGTAGTAGTAGTTGTTATAACGATGAAATGCGTTTAAATTGTATATTTTCTTGTTACCTTCCACTCCATAATTTAATTTCAATTTTCTTTACGATATTACATTTATTTATTATACGTGTACATACGAAGATAAATTTATACATTCATATACATATGTATACTATGCACGTACGTTTAGTCCTTTATACAAATATACATGTCCTACAACACTTACTTGGCATACCATATATATACTATAGTTATTATATATGTATGTATGTACATATAATGTGTATTTATAGCATAACCCAGTATAACTAACAATTTTTGCCACACAAATACATTTATACGGACACATTTTATTATATTATTTTTGTTGTTTATTTTTATTATTATTTGTTGTTGTTGTTGTTTTTTTTTATCCAACTAAAATGGTATTCGTTTGAAGTAAACGCATTTTCTTATTTCTTTTTTTTTGTTTTTTATTTGTGGAAAAGTATAAAATGAAAAAAAGGAATAAAATTTGCAAAATAAGATAACCAAAAAACAAGAAATAATAAAAAATTATGTATTTTTCTCATATCTCATATAAGAAAGGAAAATCGAAAAAAGACGTTTTTTTCTCTTTACTTGTTTGTGTATAGTACGTGTAGTATATTTATATGTATAATGTTAGTTATTTCATACATTTAGATATATTTATTCGATATCGTACGTAAATACACATACACACTATATGTACATAAAAAATAACTAAGAAAAGGAAAACAGCTAAAAGCTCATCTTATAAGTTTGAACATTTTTCAATTACTTTATCCAGAAGATGTGTTTTTTCCTATGTACACTACATACGCGTATATGTCAGTGTGAAGATATACATACATATATATAGATACATTTAAGGAATACGTAAGATACATAAGTTCAGGTTCTAGATATTCATTCCTTTATAGACAAGCAGACAAAACAACCATGTCGACGTACACATCATGCCATCATAAGGTTTTTCAGGATGGTATGATGGTATTTTTTGAATATTTTACCTCTTATATGTATATGTATGTACGTTAACGTGCATATGTACATACAATTTGTACGTACACAGATAATAATACATTTTTTAATATACAATGACGTACATATATGTATCTATATTTATTACTTACATATACATACATAAGTACGTTAACGTGAATTTCATTTTTCGTATTATATTGATGTTTTCTCGTTTTCTCATTTTATTTTTATTTATTTATTTATTTTACTTTTTTAATATTATATTTTTCATGTTTTTCTTCGTTTTTTGCTATTACTCTCTATCTTTATTGTTTAAATTTAAAGGTGGAATGGAGGACGTTTAAGATATAAACAGAAAAGTTATAAAAGAAATTTCATTTTGAATTTATTCATTTTTATATATGTATGTACATATGTACATAATATCTATTATACTACCACCAATGCCATAATATACTATTATTTTTCATGATACAAACATTTTATTTTATTTTTTTATTATTTTTTTTCGTAAAACTTTTGTGTATATTATAATGTTTGTGTTTTTAAATGTAGAATTTTATATCTAAAACGGTTTTATACTTACACATGCAATGAATATGTATATATACCTCGTACGCACACGTACATGTGCTATACGTGCACATTTCAATATCAGTACATTAAGATAAAAAAAAACGTAATAATATCGTTTTCATTCTCATTTGAAATTTTTATCAAAATAAATGTTTATATGCACATAAAATATAAAAAGATAATTTATTTTATTTTATTTTAAATTTCTACAGTTTATTTTTCTTTTTTTTGTTTTGACTTTCTTGTATTATATATAAACTAGAACAAACTTTTATTTTAATTTTTTTCTCATTTTATTATTTGTATGTTATTTTTTTAAAATATTTTATTTATATTTTATTAATTTCTTTGTTTAGTTTGGTATGTTAAATATCGTATGAATTATTTTAAGATTAAAAATCTTTATCCTTTCTTTCCACTGCTTTTATCGACCTTTTAAAAATATACGCATGGACAATAATTTTTATACGTTGTATTTATAATAAGTATTTATTAAAGTGATCTAATGTATAAACAGTATTCGAATTTTATATACATATGCGTAATGTACAAAATTACAAATTTTTTAATCTATTGGAATATAAGAAGGACATCTTAATCATCATAACAAATTTTTGAACTATTGAAATATAAACAAAATAAAAGTGGATATTTGATTTTTACTATTAGTGCTTTGTGTTTTTTGTATTTTTAGAAAATTTTATAAACACTAAGTAATGCATGAATATAACAAAAAAAAAAAAAACCAAAAATTACATATCATTTTAGCTTATTTATAGTACGCCAAAGAAAGGACATCGGTTCTCTAAAATATACAAAAAACTAAATAAGTTCCGCAAAAATTGCCTGAATCAGATTTTAATTAATAAATTATTGTTCTCATACGAATCCGATGTATCAAAAATTATATTAAAAAATAAGTTGCTAAAGTTAAAATAAATTAAAAAAATATATAAATTAAAAAAAATTAAAAAAAAAAAATCCTATTTTTTAAATTCAAATTTCCCCACTCTTACTGAAAATTCTTTAAAATTACTGAAATCATTTACTCACCTATTAACCTTGACTTAGTTTTCTTACTTAAAGTCAACAAACTTAAAATTTATTAAAAAAAAAAAAGTCAACAAAATAGAAAAAAAAAATGAATGTAAATATACAAATTTATACTTAACCACTTTCTCTTAATAATAATAATAATAAAAAAAATCTTTAAATTATTCTCCTTTACATCTCTTCCGTCTAAAAATGTTTATTGACCAATTTGCTATTTTCTTCTTTCATTATCATACATTTCTCGTTGACTTTTTTTTTAAATTAAAAAAAAAACAATCTAACTTATTATTTACACTGTAATGAGGTTACATAAATGCTAAGAAGAATCTGTATGTATCCCAATACATATATTTAAAAAGTTGTATATATACGTACTCTAATTGTATTTGTGTAAGTGTATTACTGCTAACTACGCTTTTTTTTTTAATGTTGTATCCAATTTTTAATCTTCGTTCCAAAATAAAAACAAAAAATAAAATAAAAAATAATAAAAGCAAAAAAGGAAGAAAGAAAAAAAAGACGAAGAAAATTATTCCACTGAGTAAAAATTATACCCACAACTCCTACATCAGCAATTAACATTCATAAACAGTGGATGAAAGATCCTGACCTAAGATACTTTGCTTTTTCTTAATAATTTATATTATAGCTAATATGTACGTGTGTATGTGTAGTATATTTAAAATACTATATTTAGTTTATTCCAGACGTCCACCATAAGGAAGAAGATGACTCATTACATTTCCTCTAGATCCGCCAAATGGTTTTCATTTCATTCAACAACTTTCTCTAAATCTTTAAACAAAAAAAAAAAAAAACAAACACGTCCCCATCAATGTTGATACTATCGCTTTGCTTTTAATTTTCCCGCTTTCCGTTTTTCTTTGATTAAGAAAACAAAAAACGAAAAAAAAAACACGAAATACGAACACATACAAACCGACATTCGTTAACGTATATTTATAATCACAGAAAAGTAAAAAAAAAAAAAAAAAAATGAAAAATATCTTGGCGTAAAAACTCTTTCTCTATATATGACATTCTTACCGACCCGCTTTTTTATGCTACTAAACTTAAAGAAAAGTTCATTTTTTGTTTAGTACCACTTTTTATGTTTTTTTTTTTTTGTATTCTTTTATTATGGTGTTGCTTTGAAAAACTGACTTTGTGTATCCTTTCCTTTCCTTCTTTAATTTATACCACCCTTAAGGCTATGAGAAAAATCACGTGTTTATATGTTTGTACTTAAGTTATAAAGTCTTGAAGTAATTATTCGTTCAACGCCCGACTACGTTTTCTTCTTTCATAAAAATTCATTCATTAAGAAGTCGACAACCAAACTGAATATTTTAAATATACGTATACATAAATACATACTTATGTATATAAAATGAACGTCATTTTCAGTTGGTCTCGTGATAATTTTCATTTTCCTAGTAAGACTTTTAAAAACAAAAAGACGAAAAAAAAAATACTTGTGAGAAAAATGAAAACAAAAAAAAAACTGTTTTTCATTTAAACACAGAAGAAAAAAGTCTAACACAGATAAAATAATGTATAGAAGATGTCCTTTTTTAATTTTCTTTTTTCTTTTTTTTTTCTTCGAAAGGACATTGTAAAGACTAAGTTTTAAATTTTAATGAAAAATAAAAAAAAAGAGAATAAATAAAACCATAGTCTGTTGATGAATACATACACAAATGTATAGGTATATACTTTCCGCTTTTTTTTTTTTTTTTAAATGAAACTGACCTAAATTTAAAAGTTTTACGACATGAAAATATTTTTGTTGATGAGACAAAATTATAATTAAAATCATTAGTCTGGACATGTTGTTTTGTAAAGTATGATTAAGCTAAAAATAATTTCATGAAAATATATTTAAAGTAGAAATAATGTTTAAAGAAATCAAAATATTAAAATCAATTTAAAATTTTACGTGTAGACACGTAATACTGAATGTTTTGTAAAGGTTTTGTAAAATATCTGTTTAAGCGAAATTTAATTTATGAAGTTTACACAATTAATCCTTTTTTAATTAAATTAGTTTTTCTTATACTTATAATAAAGTTTGATTTTTTTTTAATTTCTAAATACATTTTTTAGCTTATTTTTATTTTTATTTTTTTTTCAATTTTTAGATCAAATTAAATAGCTTTAAGTTAAATTTTTATGTAAATATTATATTTTTCGATTTTTTAAAATATCATTCCCATAAGATAGCATTTATCAATAAAAGTCAAAATATTGTCGATACTAAAAAACAAAAACGTAAATACATGTAACATAGGAAAATATCGGGTTTTTTATGTTTGGCTGTGTGCATTTCATAAAATGAAAGGCAAACAAACAGAGAGTAGATCAGCACATATCGAATAAAATATGAAAATACGTACATATAAATATATTTGTATCCCTCTAAGCAAACCATGATTGTGATGATGGCGAAAAGCCATAAATATTTCGTTTAGTGAACCGTTCAAAAACTCCATCCTCCCTCTATTTTTAGTTATTTTAAATGTATTAAGAATAAGGGATACATTATATTTATATGTAGAATCCTTGATACAAACTGAGGTAAATGTCGAAAGCAGAAGCTACCGCTGTATATAGATTAAGGGATATTTTTTTCTTCTTCTTCTTTTCACATTTTTCTTCTTCATGTAATGTATGAATAACGATATTACAATTTTTTTCTCATTTTCATTATATGAAGAAAATGGAAAATGTTATTTTTTTTTACCCCTTGGATTATACACGCCAACTATGGATAACACCCTTTCTATATAGCCTAAATATATGTACTTTAAAGAAAATATGTAGCCAAGTTTCTGTAAGTTATTTTTTATTTTTGTTCATGAAAATATGTATGTATTTTCTTATATGTAAAATTTATTCAATGAGTTTGTTAGTATGTATGTACATAAATCCTTCCATCTTGCATTTAAATGAAGATATATTGAAAGTAAAATAAGAAGTACTCTCTTTTTAAAATCCTTAGAGGAATAAAGTAAAAATTTTATTTTTATATGAAAACGAATTTAAAATTTTTATTTATTTTTTCTTTACATATAATGACAATTTTTATATTTTGTGACATGCAAATTAAATATCCACTTTAGATAATTTTATTTATCATATACATGTATGAATTTTTGTAGGTTTACATTTACGAATGTCGATGAAAATATAAAAGCCTTAACTTCAACTATTATTCTTTGTTTTTTGAAAACATCGTTTATTGTATCAAATTATTGTAATAATTAAGAACGAATTGATAAAATTTGTTAATAACAATTTAACCGTAGAATATGAACAACGTGTCTCATTCATTGTATGATCACGTATGTTATTACGTCATATTTTGAGATATTTTATAAATGTAGGCATAATCGATTTTTTCACTTAAATTATTCTTTTTGAAAATCATAAAAATTAAAATCATCTAAAATATTAAAAATTATCTCATTGTTCATTGAATATTGGTTTTTTTTTAGACGAATAATCAAACAAAATTTAATTTTCACTGAAATAAAGAAAAATAAATATTGTACACAAAATGCTCGTAATACATTAAATGGAGAAATCAGCTTTCAAGTAGAAATTTTTTTCATTGAACTGACTTTTTACTTTAATCCAATATTTTAATTTCCTACATTATATATTTGTACATACATATAGGGTTTATTAGTATAATTTCTGATAATTTGTGTGTACATACTTCCAATGATTTTTTAAATTATTGACTATTTAAATTTATCGAACCAAAATTATCACGAAACAGTTTTTTTTTTAAATTTACGTACATACTTTAAAAATTAAATATCTACAACTGAATAAACTATTAAAGAGTTTTAAACACAGTAAATAATAATTTATTGTTTTACATCTTTTTTTTAAATAATAAAGATAATACCCAACACTTAAAATAGAAATTATTTTTTAAAATTTTGAAATTTATACAACCTTACAAATTGAAATAAAAAACAAAAAAACAAAAATCAATTTCTCCAATACACAAAAATCATATTTGACTAATAAGTGCTCAAGTACACGATGAATTTAAAAAAAAATTAAAAATTTCCAAAACTTCAAAACAGTTTATGATCAACTAACAAACTAAATTGAAGATGATTTTACTTTAAATAATTTTATTTGTTCACATCAAAATTATCTCACACTTTCAATTTTCAAAAATTTTAATGAAAAAAACAGAATCGTGTTCATATGTTCCTTGCATACGAACTGATGGTCTCTGATAAAAAAAAAAAAAAAAAAAAAAACTAGTAAAATTTTAACCCTTTTAATCGTTTTTATTTACATAGATTTTTTTTTTCCACCACTTTTTATTCCAATATGATTTAAAAAGAATTTTTGTTTTTGTTTTGTTTTCTTTTTCTGTTATTTTAGTGTCAGTATGATAAAAAATCAACTAAAAGAACAGGAAGAATGTAAAAAAATATAGAGAAACCTAATTTGCATTTTGAATTTGATAAAGGAAAAAAAAAATTAAACAATAAAATCTGAATGTACATATACAAAAAACAAAATTATTAATCTCAAAACCGTCGTCCTTTTTCCGGTTTAACCAGGTATCAAGGATTTTTTTCCGCATCCAAACTACATGTATATTTTTGTCTCTTACTTTTTTCTATCACATGTTAATGAGAAATACCAAAACTTTTTGTTGTTGTTATTGCTAAAAAACGACTGACATACATATGTGGATATGTGTGTATGTAATCATTTTTTTGTCATTTGAAATTTTTATTTATGTACGATTTGATCCTAAAGGTGAAACGAATTAAAATTATGAGAGTCTTTGTTGGTTATGCTTAATATAAATATGAATGATGTACTGTACATAATATAAAAATGAATTTATTGTTTAATATATTTTTTTTGTCTATTCATTTATTTTATAAATATGATGTGTATTTTTTCAGTTTTAAAGTTTAGAAAAATAAAAGTGAAAAAATTAATTTCCATATTTAAACAGTTTTAAAACAACAACGATTTTTCAAGGGCACATCAGATATTTAGATTTTTTTTGTTTTTTTGTATTAAGTTGAATAAAATATCACTTTTACTTCCTTACAATGTTTTTGTTTGAGTACGAAATTTTCAAACAATTTTAATTTTTGGTTACCGCATTGATCTATACAAAATTTTATGTGCCATAAAAGAAAAATCTTTGTACAGAATTCGCGGTAAAATGCAAAATTTTTTATTGAAAAATTATACAAAAATTTTCACTATTTTTCCTATACTCAAATTATTCAGCTTATTTCGAAAAGCAAAAAATTAAAAACATTCCGATTTCGATCTCTTTTAAAAGAAGACTAATTACTGTTTCAAGAAAAAAATATTTCAAACTGAAAAATAATTTGTTTTTTAAAGCATTTCATTTAAAATTCGTAAATCCTTATTTACACGTATATGTGTATGTACAGATACTTTTACACAGTACACATATTATGAAATTATTTAAATGAAAATATGTTAATGCATTTAATAAAATATTTAAAATTTCAAATGTATATAATAAAATATAAAAATGAAAATCAAATTAAAATAACAATAAGAATATGCCACTTTTTATTATAGTAAAATGAAGCGTAAACATGACACATATAACAAAAAGATAAAGAATAATATAAAATAGTATTTTTATATATGTACATAATCTAGAGTTGAATATGTGTTCCCAGTACCAGGGAATCGTGTATTTTATTAGGTAGGATGCTATGTTTACACATTAAATATCTTTTAAAGAAATAATAAAAATGAGTTATTCAAATTGATTCAAATATTCTAGAAGACTTGAATATATGTCGTCATATGGACATGAAGACACACAAATGTACATACATATAATATGCAAATTCCTTAAAAGAAAATTTATTCTCACGACAAATAGTTAAAATTTTTGCCAAATTAAAATTTACCCTTTTTACTTTAAATTTGATATTTACATTGTAAAACAAAAATGCATTAACATTTTGTGTCATTTTTAATTTCAGATAAAATGTTGTTGTTTCAATTACCGTGGCATTTGTCACTACATCATATTTAATAACGATTATAATTTTCTTGAATTTATTAGTATTTGTTGTTAAAAATAATGCTGTAGAAATAAAAGAAAAAAATTTTACTTTTCTCTGGAAAACATCTGATTACTATGATCTTTATCAGTATTGGATCTCCTTCACTAAAAAATCTCTTTTTATTTTGAATAAGCCCATCTGTCATTACATCAATTTTTATTTATTTATATATTTTTATTTTTGATTGTGTGATGTAGATTAATAAAAGTTATCCAAAAATTGATCTGAATATGCCTGGTAATTTTATAATGATCGTATGGTATGCTATATAAAATCTAACTTAAGATGCTTCAACTAAAAGAAATTGACTTTGTTTTTTTTTTTGATAATGCGTTTACATATTAAAATGTAAAGAAAGGTGAATGTTAATTAAATTTCAAATGTACAACGTTATTTATATAAAGATACATCCATGCGTACATATATTTACATTTTTTTTTTATTTATTAATAAAGTGTTATTCCACATGTCACTTTCATAACAAAATGACAACAATATCTTATATGAAATTATTATTTCTGTTTACTTTTTCTTAATCTTGTGATGTCATTGTTTATAAACGTCTACATACATTCATATATGTATGTAATGTGTATTTATATATTAAAATATGTCTACAAGTGTCTACGCATAAATGATAGGGTTAATATTGTGTATGACATGTGTCTCTTTTCAAATTATATTAAATTCGATTTTAATGAAATATCTGACATATTACAAGTTTTATTTTAAGTAATTTTTCATATATTGATTAAGAAAGGTAAAAAGAATAGTTCAAAAATGAGTAAATAAAAAAAAAAAGACGATAATAATCATATGTACAAAAAATAAAACATTATAATAAAAATATGTATGATAAAATTTACTTTTTATTGTGTAAATGTCTTTTTAATTTAGGTCATTCAAAAAATGAACATATGATAATAGTAAGTAAAATATTAGAATAATATGCACATGCGTGTGTATACGTGTGTACGTAAAAAATTATTTTAAGTATCGTATATTATAATGTAATTATTTTTGTATATAGTATTAAAAATTAAAATGACAATGTACTCAAACAAGTTATGAATTTCATCAATACTAATTCCTTAGAAATAACAAACATAAAATGAATTAAATATTTCATTTATATGTTAGTTGAGAATTAACTATTAACTTGTTATTAGTATAAGAAATTCAAAATATGCATTTTAATAAATATGTACATCTACATATTAGAGCATGTACATACAAAGAAAATGCATGCTATAATAAAATTGTATTTTTACTGAATATATCTATTCAATTATCTAAATGAATTATACATTTGTGCACCCTTGGTTTTAAAAATCAACAAAATTACATATCCGTATTACACATGCATATACATACATACATACATAAGTGAATGTCTACATACACACATTCAATCATTTGAAGAAAAACAATAAAATTTGCAACAATTCATTTGTTCGTTTTACACCTCGTAAAATATGTATTAGTTTTCCTTTTATGAATAGATTTTGCCTTTTTCTATGTGGTAAAAATATTCATGACGCAGAGGGATGCAATTTTAAAGGGTGCAAGAAATTTTTATTTAAAAAAAAAAACCAATTCAAAGGTTTATTGTAGGTAAGGTGCAACATAATAATTTTAATTTTCGAAAATTCATTTACAAAAGAACAACAAAAACATTTGCAAAAATTATATTCAAATGCGGAAGTAGTTAATGATAATAATAAAAACATTATTTAACATGTGAAAAACTTTTTTCAAAAAAAATTCAATATAGTTATGCAAATTTTATTTACTCAATTTTATGTAAATATATTATTACAAAGAAGATTTGCAACAATATTCGCAACAGGTATGTACACACGTTGTTATTTTACACAATTAACAAAAAGATTTTAAATAATAAATAAAATAAAATAAAATTCCCACCCAATTTTACATTATTATAACGAAAATGTTCTGTTTTTCGTTAATAGGATCTCTGTTTATTTTATACTTCATTTCTTAAACAGTTAACATAATAAATTATATATTAAATAAATCATAAAAACATAAGAAAATTTTACACCCACCCTATTTTACAATTAAAAAAAAAAATATTATAATAAGAAAAACCAACAAATTTGCCCCCAAATCATTTATTTTAGCATGCAATCATTACAACTCAACATAATTTCCTCTCCAATTATGATATCCATTACATCTAATTATCTAAAAATTCAACACTCGACAATTTTTCCCTCCATTAATTAATTTGTATGAAGAGGTACTGATGTGAAAAGAAAAACATAATATCATAAAATATACAAAAATTACTGTTGTTGCTATATATTGCTATTAAATGTTGGTCGACATAACATCGTCTAGTCTAAGTCTGAATTTCTCATACCATTCAATTAAAACAATATAATTTGCAGATACTATATAGAAAACATAATGTCTTTTTACATGCATACATACATACATACATTCACTAATTTTATATTTTCACTTTCACTTACAATTTATAATCTTCATGTTCGTATAGATTTTCACTTATTGTTTTTAATATGCTTAAAATATACCACAATACCTCCCAGTAGACTTAAAATTTCAAGTTTCTCTCATTACGGTAATTAGATTTTTTCATTCTTTTATGGTGTTTATTGTGGTGTTAAAAGAAAATTTACTTTTCATTATGGAAAAACAAAAACAATGCATAATGATTGTATAACACAATAGCATGTATATGTACATATAAAATACTTATACGAATATTATGTAAAAGTTTTCCGACTACCCAAAATTCAATTAAGAGTTTATTTCTAATAAGACGACACAATGATGACGACATCTACTTATCTAGGACGAAATATTAAAGAAAAATAATAACAACAACACAAAGTAAAAAGGATATGTGATTATATAGCCACCTTGTATCAACTAGAAGAACTAATATTAATTGGATTTTTCTTCGAGTAAAACAGGATAATTTTCCCATTCCAAAAGTTTTTTTTTTGCCATTTTTATTTTTTTTGTTCGTTTACTCTGTATTTGATCCTATATGAATTTAATGGAACAGGCAGACAGGAGCAGGACGAAAGACAATAAAATTTTGAAATATAGTTAAATCGAAGTGGTAAGGAAAAAGTAAAATTGTGTGAATGTTAGGAAAGAAAACGTATAAAAAAATGTGTACATTTTTTTTATTGCTCCTGTGCACGTTATTCTATCCTGACACTGACAGTTAAACATAATCTGAGGGTTGTATTAAGCCACACCTTTTCCAGAATATCTGATGCGTGTATAAAAATAAATAAAAGACAAAAAAAAAAAATTATTTTTTTTGTTAGTTGTAAACATGGAATGCGTAATCCTTACAAAGTACATTAATGAATGTTTGTATGTGTGTTTTTGTACGTAGGACACGCACGTTTCTTTCATTTTCTTTTAGGGCTTTTTCTAAGATCATAAATAAGTCGTTTTCTATTTTATCTATCCATATACGATGGTTTGTTAAAAGGCTCTCATCCCGCCTTACTTTGTAAATTTGATGAATGTGAAGAAATAAAATTAGGGAAATTCGATTTATATGAAAATTAAAAAAATAGCTATAACGTGAATAACATATAAGTACGTATTTGAATACACCTATAAAACAAATATACGTAAATTGCATGCATGAATGTGATGCAGTGTGTTTTGTATAGCACTTTTCTACCCTAATTTTTATACAACAAAATCTATATTTTTCTTATTTTATTGTTAAATTCAAGTTTCTATTTTGTTCGTACAGCAAAATTTCATATACATATTTATATACAAAAATAGCTCTCTGGTGATTGCTGCTGTCATTTAAGGACGACGAAAAAACAACCCATACAAATGGTACAATCAATTCAAGCGGTGGCCATATAAGATATGTATATTTTTTTCTTTTTTAATGAAAAACTTTTTTTTTGTTCATTTCTTTACGTTTAAAATTTTCAAGATAAAAATTAAACCAAAAAGGGAGATTTTGAATCGTTATTCTGTCCTTGGAACGACATCGTTATCATTATTCTACATTCGATATATTCTAATGCATGTAACTTTTTCCTTCAATTTTCTTTTCATTTCACATTACATTTTTGTACATTAGATATGTACGTATGTGTGTATATTCGATTTTCGTTTTTCTATTCCATTATTTATTTTTATATACACATGTTCACCTTTTGGAAATTGTTGTTTGAAAAGAAAAGAAATGTACAATAACGAGATTTCAAATATATAGTAATCACATATACATACATATATAGTGTTATTTATACAGTGTATCCTAACAGTGGTAGTGTTTATCTTAAACTCCCTCTTTCATTATATTTCTTTCGTTTATTCACTTTTTTTTATTTATTTTTATTATAGAAATAGAAATGATGGTCTCTAATTGAAAATCAATATAGATGTTTAGTTTGAAAAAATAAATATGCTGCCAGGTGCTACTTACAATTTTACAAGAATAAAATTTTTAAAAATAGAAAAAAAAAAACAAATTTAAATAAATAAATAAATATGCAAGAAAAGAAGTATAAATTGAATTGATCACAAAAGAAAATTCAAAAAAGAAAAATATAAGGTGAAAAAAAAAATTTAAAACGTAAAGGAAAGAAAAAATATAGAAATGAGAGTAACAACAAAATATAACGATTATTTATTTATTTTTTTTGAAGGAAATTACTATATACTTTCGTTTTTTTTTTTATCTCATTCGTTCTTGCCTTAAAGCATATTTAAATGAGGTGTTGGAATGAGGCTAAACGATAGATGATGATGATGATGATGATGATGCAAAGAGAAAAGCAAGAGCAAAAAAAAAAATAATAATGAAACTTCAAAAACAAGTATTAAAATGTTGAAATAATTCCATACTAAAAATGGTAATTCATGCTAATTTTCTAGATTTAAATGATTAGTCTTCGATTAATGTTTTACTGTTATCTGTATATTCATGAAAAGCTGGTGTTGTTTAATTAAAGCAATCAAATCGATTATATTGTTAGAATGATGTTTTT
This sequence comes from Anthrax anthrax, assembly GCA_963971155.1. Classification (NCBI taxonomy): domain Eukaryota; kingdom Metazoa; phylum Arthropoda; class Insecta; order Diptera; family Bombyliidae; genus Anthrax; species Anthrax anthrax. Next base: position 22,334,924 of record OZ020120.1, read on the forward strand.
ATCACATAATTACACAGTTTTATTTATAACACGTCTCTCTATACATTCTGCTGTATGTACAGTGCATGTATCTCATTATGTAGGTTATAAAGTGATATTAATTTAGGAATTATTTTAATGAAATGGTAATCACTGATTTTGTACGCCATTTGAAGAGTAGAAAAAAAATATTAAAGAAAAATATAAAGAACAATTTGTTTTTTTGAAAGAACTTGAATTTTAACAGAAACTCAAAAAAAAAAAAAAAAAACAAAAACAAAAAACAAAAGACGTACTACTGTATATGATGTAAACAAAGTTCAATGTGATATATGTATGTAGATGTAAATCCGTTTGCAAATAACAAAACTAATTAAAGAAAAAATCCTAATAATCCAAGCACACTTTTGGAAATCCTAAAGTAAACAATTTTCGTAATATTGTGCACAATTAAGGTGTACAGACATAATTTTAAAATAAAATCAAAAAAGGAAATTTTTTTTATTTAAAATATTTTTTAAAATAAATTGAAATATTTTCCTCATTATGTAACAATTTAAATTGTTACATATTATGTAGAGAATTTTCCTAAAACTTATAAATAAAGTAGATTATAAATTCATACAATATCAATAACAAATGGAGGTTACATTAAAATGTAAATAAATAACATTTAAACCACAAAACCATACATAGTAAAATGGAGTTGTAAAGATTCAATGCATTTGCTAGTAATTTGCTAGTAATATAATGCAGTATATTACAGGTCAATAGAGATAGCACGTGAAATCTGTGCATGTATGTTTATGTTATTTGTTATTTTTCTTGTTACATTATGTACATTCCATTATAATTGTTATACTATTACTAATCAATAATTCTATAGAAAAGAATCAATCAATTATGTACCAATGTATGTACATACAAATATAGATAAATTGTACACAAAAACCAGACAAAGTTAACCATACAGAATCCATTCAAAAAAGGAATATTTCGAATGCATTCAAGCAAATATACATACGTATGCTTAATGGAAATCTCAACTAACAATACAATATGTTGTTTATTCATGGATAAGGCCTTTGAAATTATATGTTTTCAAATACTCACACACATACATAAGTATACATATGTGTATGTATATGTAAAAAATCTATAAAACGTACATAAATGTGATATAGAAACATACATCCATACAGTAAATAAAATGGCTTAAGGCTGATTCTAACTAAAGTAAGCCTATTTGGTTGTTTTTCTTAGTATTTTATATACTAAATGCTTTTATTCTTTTATAAAATATAAAATATTGAGTAAAATTGTAATATTGTAAATACAACTTTGTGCACAAACATACATAAAAGCATAAAATCAGTAATAAATATGTTTGTAAAATGTACAGAACATAAATCGAAAGAGAATCAATCAAATCTAAATTTTCACTTCGATTGATTGCAAATTGTTAAAATAAAAGAATAAATTTAAATAAAATCAAAATAAAAAAAATAAAAAAAATACGAACAAAAAATGGAGAATAAATAGAAAGTACTTCTACTGTATAAAAAAACAAGTTAAAAATTTAACACAGTTGTGTTTTGATCCGTGTATTTTCATTTTCATATACAAGTGCACAGAACACTTACAATCAAATGTACAGATTTCAACAAATTGTTGTAAAACTTTCATCTTTGTGAATTTCTTTCTTTCGTAAAAAATAAATACTCGTTTATGCTTACAAATGCGCACATAGCCATAGATTTTATTTTTTCTTTATGTACTTCATTTTCTCTATAAACAAAAATACAAACATGATTCATAAATTTTACAAAATTTTTAATTACGTTCACTGAAAAAAAAAAGGAAAATTTTTTAAAATTAAAAAAGTATTCAGAGCAAAATAAAAACAAAAAATAAATTTAACAAAAATATGTATGGGCAGTAAAACATATTCAAACAACAGAAAATGTTTACAAAAAAAATTTATTGAAAAAAAAAAATAATAGAAAAAAAATATAAAATAAAGAATTTATTAATGTGAAATAATGATTTATGGATCATTTCACACACGTATTTCATGAATTAGTTCCTGAATTATGATGATGATGATGGGTCAATAATTTAGAACAAATTGAATTAAATCCACAACGAAAGGTAAAAAATAAAAATAAAATAGAAAAAAAAGGTATTCAAAATGTTAAAGGTTTAAGAAATGGTAATATTACTTTACATTTAATAAAAGTTACATATTTCATATAAATAATAGATGCTAGATGAATTTAATGTACAGATTTATTTAAAAATTCTTTGTTGCAGCTGTTGTATGCATGTAAGAAAATTGTTTTATTAATATGAGAAATCTGTTTAAATTTTTATTATGTATGTACATAAATGTATTACTTTGTTAGAAAATAAATTCTAATTTGCATATATGTAATAAAATGAAGAAAATATAGAAACCACTATTTCCTGTAATGCCCGGCATGTCTCCAAATTAATATAAAAAAAGGCGTACAACGTAAATGCATACAAATTAAGAAGATGAAGTAAGTCCTAGTTAACTATATTTTTTCATTATTTATTTATTATGCTTAGCTATACCTATAGTTTTTACAATGGGGGATATTTTATTTCTTTAAAACTTAATAGATTAATTTATGCACGAACATCTCTTTAGACAATAATTTATACAAAGTGTATATACAAATACCGTGAGAAGGAACTTTGTTATATATGTTTCCGTATATACATATGTATATACATATGTAGTACACATTACCTTTCATTATTTTATTTGTAATTCTAATGAAAATATAACACGTTTGTTACCTTGGTTTTATACATACTGCATACATATGCACAACTAGCCTATTTAATTCATTAAAATATAATGAAATGCAACCTTTTATGCATTTGAATGCATATATTAAATCTTTATACAAAACATCAATTTAATATATCTTATAAAATATAAAATGATAAAGTACATCCCTGAGAAGTTTTATATAATAAAATCTATACAAGAAAGATCTTTATTCAATATCAGTATAGTATTTATATAAACATAAATATATGCAGATTAGTACGATGTGTATATGTTATGTATTTTACTTTTGTATGAGAAACAAAAAAGGAATTGACTGATACACGTGACTATTTTAAAAGAAAAATTTCTTTCTTCGTTATTTCTTGTATTCAAAAAGGGAAATGTCATCTTAAAGAAGCTAGTGATTTAAATTTTTCTTTTTTATTTTTCTTTCATTTTTCTTTTATAAATAATTCTATCATTATTTTTATGACATATTTATTTAAATAATAAATTTCAATCTGTATAACGTAGATCATACATTCATTACAAGGATTCATTTGTATGTAGTTATATAATGAGATTTATGTACCAACTACGAAATACAATAATGATATCAAAAACTTGTCTGTGCTAAGACAAGTAACGTAATAATCTTTTTTTGCAAATTTATACCTAAATTTATACCTAAATTTGCAAATTATACATGGTTTTTATTATATTAAAAATTTTCAAAAAAAAAAAATAACCCTAAGATATAGAAGAAAAATTGAACTGATCATCGAAAATTTTCAATATTAATAATAATAAAAGGCAGTTATTAAAATTTGCACAATAATGATAATAAAAGAGATTTTTTTTCTAAACCTATCAAATAACAAAGTGATTAGAACAAATTGAAGAATAGAAATAAAGTATGAAAAATACAAAGCAGACGTATGATACAAAATACAAATATACAAGGGTTCCCTAAAAAAAATAATAACATCAGGTATTCGATTCATAATGAATAAAATTGAAATCGTGCAGAAATCGTGTGTATTATGGCACATTATTTATTTTCTATTAGGTAAAAAAAAATATATAACACTTTTTTAAGTGTATCATCAATTTCTAATGGGTATTGTGTACCATACAAATAATAAGTGTTCGATTGATTTTAATACCTAAAAAGATGAAACATGCTTAGGTTTATATGTACATTTAATTGTATACTTGTTGATTAATCCTACTTTAATGATTATATTGTTGCAAATTTTTTTTTTTTTTTTTTGTTTACCACTTCATCTATTGTGGTGACAATTATTAGTATAATAGTTAAGATGTCATGTATAGGGACATATTAAAAGAGGCATATAAACTCATGTACACAGGTAAACAGTTTCATTTTTATTGTCATCAGGATAAAAGAGAAATTGACAATTAGACGAAATCAAAATTTTAGAAATCCTGTTGATTTTTCGGGAATTAAAAAAGCCACTGTCTGTTTAATTAAATGGGGTTGCAAATTTCATTTTAAAAAAAAACCCAATAAAGTGAAGTAGAAAAAAGATATTGAAAGATCACACCGTTTCAATTAGGTAGTTGTGATCAGATTTTGTGAGGATTGAATTGAGTGAATTAATTCAACTTGACTTTAATGGAACTAAACAACATTACCTACGAAGAACTCCAATTTTATTTGATTCTCTTTGTAAATAGAGAACGATTTTTTTGTCTATTTTTTCCTAATTTGAAATGCATTTGCTTGTAGGCGTGTTTAATTAATTTTTAAGAATTTAAAAATTAATTAAATTTTTTAAAATCTCAGTATGTTGAAATAACTATCTTTTTATTTGATATATATATCGTGAATTTTCAATTTTTTTGGCATTATCTCTATTCGTAAATACAGAGTACGAGATATACTATATTATAGTATAGTAAAAATAAATGCTATTAAATTTGTCATTTATCGTCTTTATACTAAAATATATAACGTACAGAAAAATATGTAAACATTTCTATTTAACTTTAAATTATATCAATACATTAATAAATGATTTGAATAATTTTATTTTAACATTTCATACATAAATACATATATTTAGATAATAAAATAAGTACTTAACATGAAAAGGGGTTAATCAACAATATAATAACAACAAAATCATTGTATGTGTATGCAAATATAATTCATCATAATATTAATTCGATAATAAAATTTAACACTTCAATAGAAGCAGTACAAATAATATTCAATAATGAATACAATGTTATTACACACAATTCAGTATTTTATTTATTCATTATTAATATATACTGCAAATAATATACATACATAATCAAATGTATAGATATTATGCATGTTTACATAGAAAGTCAATTCAAATAATATAATTTCCGTGAGTCATATAATAATGGCAATAATTGGAGTGAATAATTTTGGCAACATGCAAAAAACCCCTAAAGGTGCGATAATAATCGATTGATATGCAAATTTTATTTTCTTTTATTTTTTCAAAAAAATATATATATACTTAGGTATATACATATTTTAGCAACAAGTAAATATAACTTTAAAATTATTGCAAAATGTTCCATTGAGACTTTCTTTACTTTTATATTTTATATTTAAATTTCAAGGAAATAAATTGTAATTAAGGTAAAAAGAATCATTTTCTCATTTGTTCATCTGCTCGGTTTTGTTGAAAAAAAAAAAAAAATTGTATGTGAATTATTGAAGATGAAATGTTCTCACAATTAAAAATGAAGAATTCATTTCCATATGATATAGAATTGAATCACTATTAATTTAATGGGATTTAGTTATTTGTTCGATGCAAGTTCGTATTCATGTACATATTCTTTTTTTTATCATAAATATTTCTATGGAGGTATGTTTTTTTTTTTTCTTTTTCTTAGATGACAAAAGAAGATCAAGGGAATATATTGTACTGCTATCAGAAAAAATGTTCATCAAATATAACAAGCATCAAAGGAGCAAAACGGATGTTAATTTGCATACACACGATTATACATTTTTTTTTTTTTAAATTTATTATTCTCATTTTGAATAACATAATGTATATACAACTTATACAAAATGTTTTTTTTACCTGAGATTTTAAACTTGGTTCATTTTTTTGTTTTATTAAAATTAACATTATTTTTTACAATTCATACATTTGATTAAAGAAAAAAAAATTTTTTTTTCCTATAGTTTTATGTTTTTGTAACTCTGTATTGTACGATGTTTAAGCTTGAGGTATATTTTTTGTTTTTCAATCTATGATATGCAAATTATGTCCTTTTTCTATCCTGGCAAAAAAAAAAATATTGTATTGAAAAAGGTATACAAATAATGAGAACTAGATATATAAATTGATATTATCAAAAATGGTATACGTTTCATAAACGAAGATACTCTAAAAAAAAAATATGTGTATAGGGTTACATTTTTTTTATACATATACATATTTCGTTTTTGTTTTTATTTAAAAGTATGTAAAAAAATGTATGAGAATGATTGAATTTATGAGATATCTTTCTATTACAGGCTATGCCATTCTATGATGAATGTTACATGCATTCACAAATATTTTTAGAAAAGAAGTTAAGTTTTTTTGTTTTTCTTTTTTTAAATGCATATGACTATGTCCTGTGTTTAAATATCGACAAAAAATAGTGAAATTTATTAAAACCAGATGACATTGTAGAAAAATATTCAAAATTGCTAGTTAAATAATTGTGCATATGTCATGAAATTATATTTAACTATGACTAGTAGTAAATTTTTATTTAAAATTTTGAATAATATATTAATTGTAAGTACATATGAAAAAAAGCTAATTTTCCAGATGCATATAAACATTATATCAGTTTGGTAACTGACACCATCGTTAAATTTGATAAAGGGAAATAAAATCTCATGATTTTAAAGTAATAAAAAATTATATAAATAAATGATGAACAAAAAAAAATTTTTTTCTAAATAGTTATACAGGAATAAGGGAAGAAAAATTAAATAAAAAATTAACGAAGAATAAAAAACAAGTTTATGTTCAGAGACTTTACCTTTCTCAATATACAGAGTAAATTTTGTATAACATATAAATATAGATTTAAATAACCTACAGGGACAAAATTATAGTCGCTCATTTAAATATTTTTGTCTTGACGGATTCGAAAATAATACAATCCTTTTTTTATGTTTTCTTTTCATTATATTTTATCCTGCTGTAATGTACAGACATGAGGCTTACATATGTATGTATGTGTGTACAATTAAATTTGTACGTGTATATTTGAGAATTATTTTCCAATTATTATTTATTCTACTACGTATGTATACGTAAACCGACTTATATATACGTATAGTAGATATTTTATGTGGTGTGCGGATGACGAATGTTTACTAACACAATAATACCATACGTATGCCTTGCATAAAGGATATTGTTTTGTTTTTATTACTATTCAACTCTTTACCTTTCAGAGCACACACATATGTTATGTGAATGTACAAAAACGTATATACATATATTCTTGTTATACATATACAAAAATAGTGCTCACGACAATGTCAACACATCTGATGATGTGTAATAAGAATAATATAGCAAGTCCAGTTGTTTTATAAAGGTACAATGAATAAAATCGCGAATTTCTGTACAGCATAAGAGTATAATACAGTTTTAGATTAACAATTAAAGGATTTCGATTTTTTCTCCTTTTATTTTTTATTTTTGTATGTATTGTGTAGAATCAGGTTTTGTAAAAAATTTTTTTTACTCTTTTATGAATATTATATTAACACGGTTGTCATATAGATTATGACATGCTTTATTTAAGTAAATGAATAAATTGAAAATGTCAGTGAGTGAATGTAAAAGTGTTTTTTAAAATAAATTTTCTACATACATACATAATATGTATATAAAGAAAGTATGTATTTCAGAGTAAATCATAAGAAATAAGTATTTGTGGTTATCATTTAAGTAGATAGATTTGTATTGTTTTAATTTAAAATGTGAATGTTTCGAACATATTTTTGGAAAAATTTACATACATACATGGATGTACATTTGTATATAATATGAACATAACATTACATCAGTTTTTCAAATTTTTAATTACCGGAATTTTAAATTGTGGCACATTTTCTTAACTTTGAGCAAATTTAAACTAGCAAAATCAATCAAGCAATTCAGTGGACATAAGAAAACTAAAAAATTATTTTCAAATTCTTATGTCCAATACAATTTAAACTTATGTCTTATGAAAATTTTAGTTTAATTTCTCTGATGAGTAATTTAAGCAAATTTTTAAATTTCCTATCTAAAACAAAAAATACTTCGTACTTTTTTCAATGTGTACCTAAATATACATATAGAGGTATTTTATTATAAAACAAGAATTTCGTTTGAAACAGGTTCATTCATGTGGTGGTTTGTCAAGAACAATATCTATACATATATTTTCCTAGAATTTCATTTTTTTTTTTTTTTTTTTTTGAATATGAACTTTAAAGAAGAAGAATATGTCACATAGAACTTTTTTTTACTTATAACAAAACTAAGTGTTTGGTCATTTGAAATTGGACAAGCTTAAGTAAGTATAATTATAATAATAATTTTATTTATCAGTCCCAATTTTATTATAGTAATGAATAATTAACAAAACAAAAACAAAAATACAAAATAAAATTTAAAATAAAAATTTTAATTTGCAATGCTGAAACTCTACACATACATACGTATGTGAGGACACTGTGCGTGCATAAATCTATTTTACGAGTTTTGTATGAGATATATACCTTTTTCATTTTTCTAATGGAATACTTTTTAACATAATATAATAAAAATTAATCATGAAAATGATATCATAAATTTAATTTGATAAATTCAGAAAATTTGAAAACTGTGATTTCAAAAGAAAAGCTCTATGAAATTTGTAAAAAATAAAATGAACGGAAAAACTAGAAAATAAACAGGAAAGAAAAATTATTTATATGTTGTATTTTCTTCTAATAATGTAAATAATACCATTAGCGTAAAATTTTTAAAATATTTTGTATACATAAAATATAACAAATTTTATACATACATATATATATGTATATGTACATACATATGTATGTACTTATGACTGGAAAAAATTAAAAAAAAAAGGAAAATAAATAAATAAATAAAACTTCAATCAAATATCGAATCCTTATTAATCTAAAAACCTAAGGGCAGCAATAATATGAAAAACAAATTGCCAAAAGATACATTTTCTTTTTTTGATTTTTCGTTTTTTTTTTTTCAATCATAAAGACTACATCTTGTTAGACTGTGCACACAAAGCATGGCCATGGGTACATGTATGAGTATAAAATACAAATTTATTTTGTATCTATATAACATATGGAGATCAATGGTCATAGATGAGGAAAACATTAAGAAAAAAGAAAAAACATTAAATTGGAGGAAAAATATTTTGGCTACAGTCTAGTAATTGTTGATTGGGGTATGAACATATTGCACATACATAAAATTTTTACTTGTATTTTAGATATATCACACATAAGTGTACAAATATTTACATACATATGTGTATTTATATATATGTATGTACATAAAGCAGTTATACATCAACATTTCATTTTCCTAACAGATTTTGGATTTATCTCATTTCTTTAAAAAAAAAGAAAAATGAATTTTCCAAACTTGTTCAAGATATTATGAATAAACTGTAGATATAATATAATTTGGACAAGATGAATTATAACAAGTAGGAAGAGGTAACAACGATTGAAGCAATGAAAATTCGTAAAATATATCATATACATACATATCTATATGTACATACTTCCTTAACGTAGAATCAGGCTTATATTGATTATAGATTATAGAGTAAATTTTATTTTATATTTATATGTATAATTTTTTATGCAAAGATACATAGATACATATTTATATATAGCTTGTTTACTTGCTATTGATGTTTTGTTATTTTTTGATTAAACGAATGAAAATCTATTTATCTGTTATATATATACATTTAATTTTTATCATAACGACGAATATCCATTTAACGTACAAATATGTTGTACATAAATACATTTGAATGTATACGTATATAAGGAAAATTTTCTGTAATCATTCATCCATTTATTCATTTAAGCAGAAACTTCGTCCTCTTACCAATACATTTAAGACATCGTCAGGCCGTTTAATACTATATGATCAACGTCATCGTTATCGTCATCTTGTTATTTTTTGCCTTTAAATTTTTGTTTTCCATTTTATTTTATAAGTTTGCTATCTGAACAAAACATGTGTGTTATTTCTTATTATACACGATTACGTACATGCGAAAAATACAATCTTACGTTTTACAAACATATAAATATAAGAAAATGTGTACGTACATACATATGTATGTATAATATGGAGTGTAATGGAGTTTTCACAAATCCAGGAATTTTGATGGCCGAAAATAAGAATCGCACCCTCTTAAAATGTATACAGAGTATAAGTACAAATACACATGTGTATATGTAAATAATACTTGTGTGGTGTACTGCTAGGAACGTTGACACTACCATAGATTTTCATCACCAACTAACCACCCCACATTTATTTCCTTATATAGATATATATTTTTTTAATAATATAACTTTACCTTTACCGCATATAACTGTGAAGAACCATGTACGTACATACGTATTTTCCAAACATTCATCATCGTAAAAAAAATATTCTGTACGCCTCATATACAAGACCGCACTATATGCAGTACATACAATGATGGTCGTTGTCGTCGTTAGTCGTTAGTAAAATAAAGCTCTACTATACAAAAATACTTTTTCATCGGACGGTGGGTGAGATATCCTGATGAAAAATTTCAATATATGTATATGTATAAATACATATACACACACACAAACACATGTCACATGTGTATTGTTGATAGGGTGGATGGTGAATGATTGGTATATGATGGCAGCTTATAATCCAAAACGGGATCTTTGTAGGGTTGGTGGTTGACGAAAAGAATGCTTAATTTTTCTCTAAATAAAGGAAAGAAAAAAACGGCCAAAGAAGAGAAACAAGATTATATTTTATCACATGAAAAAAAATGGCGTCTAAAAGTAAAATGTACGTGTGCATACGTATCGAACGAAATATTTACTTACAAAATGAAAGTAAGAAAAAAAATCAACATGGGGTGGGTGGTAAAAACGTAAACGTAATACAAAAGAGGAGATTTTTTTTTATTATTAAATTTTACATTTTTTTGCATCGTTTTTCTTATTACTCAAAAGTCAAATTTTATAATTTGTATTTTTACATGCATACGAGTACACTACAAAGGTGTGTATTTATTCAAATGCATTACACAATTATAAGTTTATTTCTAAGAGAAAAATAAATAGAATAGGTACATATTATTGTTGTTTTGATAACAACTAAATGAAAACAATTTTTAATTTATTTTCAAATATATATATATTATAGCATTTATATAAATTCGAAAAAAAAAAAAATGCATTATTTCTGTAGAAACTAAACAGAGCATGTTGTATTAATATTTTCCCATTTTAAAATTAAGATTATGATTAAATATTTATCATTCCATATTCTACATATTATCAATTTTATTATACAAAAAGTAAAAAAAATAAAAAAAATTATTTAGTTTGACACTGAAACATGTATTTATTATAAACACAGCATAAATTAATAAAAATAAAAAAGGATTTTATATTTTGAAAATTTAATGAAAACTACAATCTTCCATATTTCTTCTATGATTTATGAAAAAAGGAGATTGGTAAAAAATAAAAAGATAAAAATTTAAATAAATAAAATATTACCTGAAATTGAACTAAAAAAAAAAAAAATTTTTTTTAAAAAGTGCTGAATAGAGGAAGAAAAATGAAAGTAAAAAATAAAATTAAAAAAGAAAAAAAAATGAAGTTCCAAAGTTTACATGATTTGAATAAATCAGCTTACAATTCTCTCTGATTTCATTTAATCTTTATTCTTATTTCAAACTTTTCATATCAAATCAACAAGGAATTGATTTATATATTTCGAAAATACAGAGGTATGAAAAATATTAACGTCAAACAAACTTATAGAATAAACATAGATCGATAATGTACTGTATGATAACAATTTAAACTCAAATGATGAGATGCAAGCAAAACTACTAACGTGTATAAAAAAAATATGACTACTCTAATTATGAGGATTTAATATTCTCTAAAATCGTTTCCTAATATGTACTTGACATTATGCTGGGCTTTGAAACACAAATTTTTCTTTCTTCATTTGAAAACATATATTGGAAAATTTGGCCAAATTTTAAGGACACTTTCAAACCTCGATGTTTTTTTCTGTTGTAACCCAATTAGTCTATGACAAGTATTATGTAAGCGCTTTAGTAAATTTTAGTAATGAAGATATAACAAAAATAATTATATAACGAAGTATGATATAATTTCTTTTTACTTTTCTTATACAATCTTCTCAATTGAATACGATATTAAAATATCTCAAGCATTTTGCACAGCACTGTTTTGTGCTGTTATTCATTTAGTTATATGAATATGAATTCATTCATTTATGTATGTTTACTTACATACGTACGTATAAACGTATAATGATTTACATGTTTTTTATTTTATATTTTAAATTGCTTCTTCTTCTTTTTTTAGATTTGAAATTTTTATTTTTTTATTTTTTCCAGTTCATTTTCTTTCTATTATATTTTATTTTTACTTTGATTTTGAAATGGTTTGTTATATACATTTTGTTTTGCAAATTACAGGTTTGAAGCTTTTCAATTGAATATAATCTTTTTTGCTTTTTTCTTTTCTATACACAAAGAAGAAATTAGAAAAAAATGTAGAAAAAAGCATCACAGTTACAAAATACATTGCAAAAATTTGATTTGCGATAAATATATGTATAATTTTTTTTTTCTTTCGTTTTCATAATTTTTCCTTTTTCCTATTCATCCAATTTTCAGTATACTTTTAGTTTGTTTTCTGTCTTTTCGTTTTTTTTTTTTGCATTAATGTGCCCATGGCATTTTCACAATACTCCGTAATGGAGTTTCCTTTTTCCGTTCAAGAGAAATTTTTGGAGAATTATAATAACCGGTAATTTCTTTTTTTTCCTGATTTTTTCCAGTTTTCTTTCCTTTTTTTATCCTCTTTGAAAATTTTTTTTTATTCATTTCAAGCGTATGTACATTCAATCATATTTCACTAATTTTGTATGTGACATTTTGCTTAGAAAATTTTGAAAGAAAATAAAAACGGAAATTATGATTAAAAATTGATTGATAGTGTATATCTGAAAAAAAAATTTTTCATTAAAACGAAAAGAAATATAAAAGAATGATGAAATTAATGAAAAGAAAAAAATAAAAAATTGAATTTTGTAAACAAAATTTTTTAATTCTATTCAGATATAAATGAAGTGTAGATTAATGCAATAAATTTGATCAAAAATAATAATTAAATTATTTCATGTTTGCTACATTAGTTTTCAAATACGAAATGAAAATTTGATTTTAATGCCATTTTAATATTTACCTAGCGCAGGAGTTACAGAATTGACAAAAAAGAAAAGAGATAATTCAATTTCTTGTTCTTCTCAAGCTCATTATAATTACAGCGTATTGATATTATTAAAAAAAAAAATATGTATACACATTTTTTAATAATGATTATTATTAGAAAATATGTAACTATAGATTTTCATTTTATAAACCCTATATAGACATAACGCTTAGGACTTATGTTATTTTCATCATCGTCTTGCTTCACTTTACATAATTCATATATAATTGTATGAAAAAGTGTACATCATAATCATCATCAATAGCTTTACAGCCTCTTGCTCTAAGACCCTTTTCCACGTTGATCTGTCCAACGCTTTTTACCCCCCATTTTTTTTACCCTAATTTTTCTTAAATCGCCTTTGACGTCGTTCGTCCACCTTGTCTTGGGTCTACTGAGCCGGACCTACATACTTCTGCCTTTGAATACATATGTCTGTATATGTTTGATTCTGTAAATTCTTAACTCTTGGGATCTAATTTTCACTTTATTTTTAAAATCTTTAATTCTGAAATTTCTAAATATTTTATTCGAACAGATAATAATTTTTATTTTAAATTTAGTAAAAATTCATATTACAAAAAACAAGTTATCAAAATTTAAAATTTAATTTTCTTCAATGCCATAAAATGTGGAATTTAAAATTAAAAAAAAAAAAAACATTTTAGAGTTTCCTATTAAAGAAAAAAGACCAGGTAATCCATTTGTAAATATAAGCATTGAAACATTTTTGTTTAATGACAATATTTTCTAACAACAAAATTATTCAATCATTTCTTAAAGTTTTCCATTGAAATTTTATTTTATTGTTTTTGTTGTATGCTAGTGCAAAAACAACGGAAAATGAAAGAAAATATACAAAATAATAATTCATAATCTATGTCTACAATTTATATTTCATCAGCAACTTTCCAATTTTCATTATCATTATTATCGTTATCATCGTAATATATACCTATACATATGTACGAAATAACATTGTCAGTCATATCCCTATTTATACCAACCATACGTATACTTTTATGTACATCGAGATATACATGTACATAGTACATACATAACGTATCATTATTATTTACAACAGAAATAAAATAGATAGTAGTTGAAATTATAATCTTTGAATAGATTTTCATTATTGTATATAGTTGTTTGTCTAAGTTGAAAAATTCTCGTCATCCATATTTTTTTGTTCATTCATTCATTTTTTGCTTTTTATTTGTATCCATAAATATTGTACATATCTTTAATATAACTACATACATATATATGCACGTAAGTTATAATTCAAACATTATTTTTATTATATTTTTGTTGTCATTTTCATCCTTGTCATCATCATCATCATCACCAACATCAACATCATCATCTTTATTTTTTTCTTTTATTTCTCGTTATTTTTTTTTTTTTGTTCTTCCTTTTTTATTTTATTTTATTTTATTTTTCATCAGAAATCCAATTTTTCGTCTTTTCATTTCAATCTAATATTTATAGTGTACAAACATATATGTACATATTGTACATTGATACATCAACATTTTTCTTCTTTCCCAGATATTTTAATAATATATTCTTTGAAAAGTTGAAAATTTTTAGAAATGTTTGATTGAGATCAGGTACAAAAATGAATGATGTTTCATTCAGATTTATTTAAATCAAATGTATGAACGTATATACTATATATCTATACATATTTCATTATGAGTTTATCATTCTAACTTAAAGATACGTGTATATATGATTTGATAGAAAATACATTTTGGAATATACTCGTATACTCTGGATATGATTTTCAAAAAATGAGAAGAAAATTAAAAAGAAAAATAAAAACTGATATTTTAATTTTTTTTTTATTTTAATCTGATTTTTTTATATAAGCAAAGTATAAAAATGAAAATCGTTAAATAAAAACAAAATATATACAAACAGTAAATGGATGAAAAATGAGTAAATAAATAGGGAAAACATTATTATTATTTTTTTAAATTCATTTTTTTTTTTTTTTCGAGACAAAATAATAATAACGTCAAGTGAATTGAAATGTAGATTTATAATGATATCTTGCAGATCTGTTTTTATTTTTTATTTTTTATTTTTATTTTTTTTTGAACAAATAAAAGGCGTCGTTCATTAATCTTTTCTTAAGCAAAATAAAAATAATAAACAAAATTTATCATAATAAAGGAGACAAAATTATTATCTTGTAAAAAGGGAAAAGTACATAATTTTTTTTCTTTTGATTTTTTTATTTAGATAAAATAGTATACGTCATGTACCATATGTGTATTTTCTTTTAGTTAGGTATTAATTGAAATTAAAGCATTAGAAATTGAAAAAATAAATTTAGTGTGATATGATTATTGAAAATTTTCAAACAAATAAGGAATAAACAGGATGATTTTCAGTTTAAAAATATTTACATAATAAAACTGATACATACGTACAGTACATATTGCTTTATTGGAAGACAAATATTGTGGAATCGAAGTTTCTTATTTCAAAAAATAATATAATACAAAAACACTGTCTTAAAACATTAAAAAAAAAATTAGTCCCACACATGATTTTTTTTTTCGAATTTCTAATTAAAGCAAATAATAATGTAAAAGAGCAAAAAATAAAAATAAAGAGATAAATAAATTTGCAACAAAAAATAATTTAAATAATTAATTTTGAATTATTAAGTTTAGGATTTAAAAATAAATTTTCCAGTTAATCAAGCTTACATGTAAGTACGCAAGAAAATCTGCCTATAAGCTTTAGAATTTAATTTTTTGAAAATACATATGTATATTTGCCTACGTAACATACAGAGCCAAGTACTTGGCTTCTTTATTTTTAATCTTTAAAAATGATTTTTAATAAATGATTTCTTTTGTAATCGGCTTAGTGTTTTTTAATAATATTGTAGCAGAATACTTTTTTTTTAAATCTTCACAAAAGGAAAAGAAACGATTTTTAATAAAACATATAAAATTCAGTATTTTTAGTATTGCTTTAATAAGAGAGATTGCATTTTACGTATACATAAATATACGTTGTACATACCATACAAAAATATAAATGCGTGAATGTTGAAAAATACTATACAAGACATTCTTTAAATAGTACTTGACATAATGATAATAGTAGAAGAAAATTTTTTTTCTTTTTTATTACATTGTCATATACATACATATATTTATTTTGATGCATTCATTTTTCATAAGTACATATTTTATTCTTCATTCTTATTTTTGATCCCGAAAAGGTCCTTCTTTTCTACTATGTATTTGAAAGAAAGATAATGTTTACAATTGTAGTCTGTAAAAGAAGAATAAAAATGAAGATATAATGGATTTTTTTTTTTTTTTTTGTATAAATATATTTTGACAAGTATTAAAAAAAAGTCATCAAAGAAATAAATAAAATGAATAAAGTTATGTATATATGTATGTATGTCCTTTTCTTAAGTCTTTCACAAATGTATTTTGATGGGTATTGTATTATTCGTATTTATACATGGATAGGCAGGGAGTTAGATGAAGCTTTCGGTTATTTATGCAAAATTGCTGATTTTTATAGTACAGTATTTGACTTTATGGCCGATTAAAAATACAAAAAAAAAAAAAAATCTGAAATATTTGTCATGAAAAATAAAATGAAAAAAAAAAAAAAAATTAAAGCTGGAAATGAAATATTTCGAAAATATCTCCTTTTTTATCATCCAAAATATCCAACAGATTTAAAACATCAAATTAAAATGAAAATGAAAAATATTTTATTTTATTTTTATTATTTTAAGCATTTTGTTGAAATTTTTATTTTTACTTTAGTATCTCATGTTTTTTTTTTTCTTTAATTTTAATTTTATTTATAAAAATTTTGAATTTGTATCTATTTATAAAAATTTTGTAACGACTCTTGAAAAATTCATTTTAAAAAAGTGGAAAATAAATGAATGTATATAAATATGTATGGAGATTTTTTTATAAGTATACATATGTATATGCAATGATTTTATGATACATACAGTCATGTATGTGTGTAAAAAGTAATTTGAATTTAATTTATATTTGTATTTGATTTTTCTATGGATACCTGATGTTCTTTACATAATATAAATATGCACGACAAGTGGATATATAGAAAATGACAAATAATTTTTATTTAATTTATGCATATAACTTTTTTCTGTTTTGGTTTGAATAAATATAAATACACATAACAAATAATCCAAAAAGTAATGAGGCACAGAAGTGGAATTTGAAATATCTCTTGAGTTATCTTAGTATCTAGTATACAAATAAATTCTATACACTAAATACATGACGTAATAATTTCAAACTATGTAATGAAATCAGGAGAATCCTTATTTTTTTTTTTAATTTTGATTTTTTATTTCATTACTTTTACATTTATAAAAAAAAAAGTGTAAAAAATTTATTTTAAATTTGAAAAAAAAATAAGAGAAATTCAAGTATTCAGATTATTAAAACATGAATGGTTGAAAAATTTTTATAGTGGTAAATATTATGCCTGTATGTACGTTACAAAATTAATAAAAATGTAATTTGCAATTTTATGTATGTATGTATGCAGTTCTTGAAGTTATTTAGTTTTTTTCTTGTTTGAATGTAATAATTTGAACATAATAATAATTCATATAATAATAATAATAATTGAAGTATTAATGCAATATACAATTTAAACACATATTATGATGTATGTATACAGAATCCAAGTAATCATGGTAACATTATGTGAAGACTGAAGTAATTTAGTAATGTCATTTTTAACCTTTTCAAATTTAATTAATTTCAGTACTGATGAAATAATCAAATTGCATTTTTGCTTTTAATTAGAATAAATTTACAATAATCATAAAAGCATATAAAATAGAACATTTTGTACTCGTAATTATATGAGACGATACTTACATAATGATACGCGTGAAAGGTATACGCGAGGTACGTAATGATGCATTAATGAGATAAATTACAAATTAGTGAAGTAGTAAAGTAAAATCATATTTTCAATAGAATACTATTCAAATTTTAATTTAATAAAATTTAATTATATTTTAAAAAATCTTCGAGGTGTAAAGAGGACAATTTTAGAAAACTTTAGGATAAATATTATGAAAAACAAATTAATCACAACTCTGTTTGTTTTTTTTTTCTCTTAGTTTTTATTTAAAAAAAAAAAGAAGTAAAATAAAAGTAGCTTATTACAACATACTTATTGAAGGAACAAAAAAAAAAAATGAATCAAACATGTCAAATTGTTGGGTAAATAAAGCCTCAAAAATGGCATTTTCTTGTTCATCCTTAAAAGCATTTGAATGATCCAGAAAAAAAAAAGGAAAAAGAAAAAAATAAATATAAAAGTAAAAAATGAAAATGTATGTGTATATGTTTATTTTTTGATAAACAAGGCCATTATGGAAATTTTGGCCATGAGGTAAATGTATATTTAGATATACATACGTGTATATCATGTATGGATGATATACGTGTGTATGTTTTGTGTACAGTAAATTTATTTTTCAACATTCAAATTCAACAAACAAACAAAATTTTTTTTTTTTTAAATAATGAAGGAAAGAAGTTCAATTTTTTTTGTTGCCATCATTTTTATTGAATTTCTTACGTTCTTATATTCTTTTTTTACATTATTATTTTGTTCTTCTTTTTTTTCCTTTTTTTTTTTTTATTTAGTTTACTTTTGTCAAATTTAATGTATACATTCACATACATACGATCTACTCATACTCTCAACTACTTTTTTGTATGTGTGTATTTTAAAAAATGGAATAAAAGGAAAGAAAAACACGATTATATTCTTTATACACGATTATAATGTTTTTTTTTTTTTTTCTTTATATAAATTCAAATCAAACGAATTATACCAATCCATCTTCGTTTTGACAAAGTTTATCGTCAACTATATACACATGTACCTATATAGAGAAAATTTGTTTTTATATGTGTAAATATAAGTTATTTGTATATATTTCTTATGTATAGGTACATGTGTTTATCGTAGATTTATGAATGCTTTTGTGGATTCCTCAGATAAATGTATAAATATACCTATGTATATATTAAAAAAAAAAAAAGTGAATAAAAAATTGTGCACAAAACTTTTTGAATAGATCTCATCATCTTCACCCTATGGAATACGTACATATATTTATACTACAGCCTATAAATAATAAAAGGAGAGGGTGGTGTCCTTTCTTGTATATATATTTTAGGGCAAAATATAAAGAAGGTAATAAGAAAAAAAAATATTTCAAAAAAAAAAATACACTAAAAAGGAAGCTTTTCGTTTGAGGCTTAAGCAATATCAAAAGAAATCAGCCGCATGCTCGTTTTTCTTTTATTTTTATTTATTTTATTATTTCTTTTTTTATAATAATATACACAAAATTGTAGAATTTATATGAAACAACAAAAGTTTTATGTTTTATTTTTTAAACATTTTTAAGAGAATGAGAGAAAAATTCAATTCAGTATGAAGAAAATGTTTTTTTGGACTTTTTTTTATATTTTCCCGTATTTTTCTGTATATATATATTTTTAAACATTGCTATAATATATGTGTGGTTTTTCTTTTGAAAAGCATTTAAATTCTGAAGCATATATAATGTTTTCTTATTTAAATATTGTTGTTATCCAATGTTTATTTTTTCTTTTCCTTTTTTTTTTAGTATTTTATTGTTTTTCTTTACATGATTTCTTTGAATACTTATATTAAAAAATTCTTTTATAGAACCTTTTCCCATCCCTGTATATGGTTTTATGAAAAACAATTTTAAAAAATACTTTTATTCTACATGTACATTACGTATATATTTATATCCATATTAAAAGTGTATAAAAGTTTTTAATATTTAAAATAGGAATGCTTATATTTTTCGTAGTTTCAATAAACACTAGCATTCAATTATGCTAAATTTGTTTTTTATTTCAATTTAGCTAAGATATTGAAACTTTAATAAAAAAAATAACAAAAATTTCATATAAAAAATCTTAAAACGTAATATAGAAATTTTTATTAAAATTATCTTTTATTACACATTCATTTTCAAAAAAAAAAAAAAATTATTCTGGATTAAACAATCAATTTGAAATTACTATTTAATTTTTTTTTTTGAAAATTTTCCGACATTGCTACTGATCAATTTGTTATAATGTTTTATTTCAACTCATTTCAAAAAGACAATAATGACTGTAATAATATGTTAGCAAAAGACTAAAAATTTAAAATTATTATTAGTATACATACATACATATGTATGTACATATGCACACAGAATATGATCAGTTTTAAAATAAAATTATACATTTCTCAATAATATTAAATCATTGATGTATAATTATTAATTTATTAAATTATAAGTTAATGTTGTAGTTGACTAGAAGTACATACATATATACATATTGTATATTAAAATTGCGAGAAAAGTAGATGTGGCCTTAAGTACATATGTGCCTGTAAACATGCATTCATAAAATTAAAATTGACACCATATTATATGTAATTAAACTCATTGTAAGCAAATTGATAATTCGTTTCATTCAATGATTACCTGTGATTTTAATTAACTTCTCAATAATTTAATGGAAAATGTTATAAAGCGGTAGTTAAGAATATTTAATTTTAATATTTGCAATATAAGGTGAAAGAAGTACATACATTTCTATGTATAGATATTTCTATATATGTATATAGTGTAATATGAAGTGTAAGGTATACGTATAAACATTGGTATAATACTTCACATGAGAATAATTTTAAGTTGTTATTTTAATTGGAATTTACAGCGTACATGATGAGTACATTTGTATAGATTAGGTATGATATTAATTATTACTTTTGATGAATTTTGAAAATTATATTTTCTTTTTTTCCTTTAACATGTAAATTTTCTCAAGTAACTAATGATCAATTTTCTTGTACATAAAAAAAAATGCAAATGAATATGAATGTAAAAAAAAGTTACATTTTGCATACATTATAGATATCATAATTTCATAAATAATTATACTTATTTCATTATTAATTTTTATGTTTATGTAAATTTTTGTAATTTTGATCTTGTTTTTCATGTAAAAGTACATTTGTGATAATTTTCCATAACATTTATTATTCTATAGTTTCAATCAAGTAACTATATGCGACGTGTATATAAAAACGTTATGTAAAGTCTTTTTTTTTTTACATATAAAAAAATATGCCATAAATACATGTACAAATATTTCTTTTTTGTTTTCCTAAACATTAATTGTAAATTTTTTTTTTATTCCATTATGTAAATTTCATACATATTTTTACAATTTCATATTTTGTTTAACATCATCGCCATTTTAAACGTTCTCATTTTATTCTATAATTTTGTTTTTCATTTTTATCCCCCTGTTTTTTTCTTTAATATCATTAATTTCATTTTGTTTTTCTATTTTAAAATTTGTGTTCACGTTTAAATTACAATGCAAAAACAATTATAATTAAAAAATAAAAATTATGTACATATAGGTATAAATTTCATTTTGATTCGCTCTAAATAGCATTACTCACACTCATTAATTGCTTTTTATTTAAGTAAAATAAAAAGTGATGAAATAAAAATGAAAAACGAAAAAAAAAAAAAAAAAAAATTAAATAAAATAAAAACTGAAAATTAAAAATTATAGCATTCGTGTACATGTGTGTTTTTGGTATAATAATAATTTTCTTTTTATTATTATTTCGTCTTGAATGCATTGTTGCAGAAATTTTTGTCAAAGATTAAACACCGATAAGAATTTTAAATAATACGTTTTTTTTTTATTTATCCTTTCATTGTGTAAGAATAGTCAGCCATTTTATATATATATGTATATGGTATATAAAATTATAATTTAACTGATATGCATTAAAATTCAACATATTAACTGCATATTAAATTGTATTTTTTATACTTGGTAAGTTAATAGTATACCCTATAATATCCCCAATCCACACATAGTAATGTATTATGTATGTGTATGTAAACGATAGTTAAATGGTTTCATAGCATATATAAAAATAACATAAAGGTTACACACATTATACAGTAAATATATATTCATGTGAATGATAATAATAAATATTACATAAAAAAAATTGTGCACAATTATACGCATACAAATATGTACTTTGTTCTGTTTATTTTGTATGAAAAACAAAAAATAAAATTACAAAGGGAAAAAAAGAAGCTTAATGGGAAGCTTTTATGCAGTTCCTTTTTCCACCATTTTTTTTTATTAACCTTTTTCTCTTGTATATGTCTTGACAATTAGTCTAAATTATAAATAAAACGTACACACAAAACAAAAAAAAAAAAGAAATGGAAGAAAAAAGTCTGATATATACTATTTAAGCAATTTCATTACATAGTATTCGTATGTATAATTTTATTTTTCATTGTTATTATACTTACTATACTTATTATAGTTGCAAAATGTATTGAATATATTCATACAAATGCGTATACATACATATGTATATGAACATGCAAAAAGTTTGAAAATTATGCAAGCAGCTAAATTTAGTTATGCATAATAGACAAGTAATGAAGTTCAAGTCAAAAATATGTTATGACCGGCGCCATTCTATTATATGCATAATATGTATGCATGCATTTACAATAAAGTGAAATGAAATTGCATTATACATGTATACATATAGATATGATATGATATAGATATTTTAATAACAATAATAAAGCTATGTATAAAGAATTTTGTTTTGTTGTAATTGAAACCTCTTTTAACTATGATGCATTTATGTATGTAGATCGTAGGTATGTGTAATTGTGTGAATATAATTATGAACATATTTTTTTCTTTTTTAATTTTGCTATAATATGTTAATACCGTTCCATTCATTTTTTGTAGTTGCTTAATTTATGTTATACATGTTGATATTTATTAACTATACACGTAAATGCATGCATACATGCATAAGGTATAATACATAAGAGCTGTATATAATATAGAACTGCATTTAACAATTATTTACTTATTGCATGCAACAAATGCAACCATTTTTACAGACATTCTTTGTAATAATAACGTGTTAATTTGAGATCATAAGAACTCGAAATGTATAAAATTCCATTATTTCAAAATATATGCATACTCATGTACATATGTATACTTATAAGAATGGTAGATAGGTATATATGGTTATGATATGATAGTATTCGACATCGATATGTATGGGTATATCTAGTCCATTTTAACCATTTTTTTTCATGCTTTTGTTTTTTATATTTTTTTTTTTCCTTTTTTATTTGTACCAAACTCGTTATTAAATTTAATGAGTTTCACCATTTATTTAATACATCATTATATACATATTTTCATGCATCTAAAAAAGTGCAATACATACAGATGCACAAAAATACTCGACGCTATATATGCGTATTTTTGTATACATCCTACACTTTGAAATTTGAATGCACAAATCTAGCCATATATAAACACTTGCACAAGTACATGACAAGTAGATAAAATGACGTGCAATTTTAAATCGTTCTGACAGTTCTTCAAAATAGTCTGTAGTTTTTGAATAATAATAATTATTTTTTAATAGTTGAATATTACTTTTACATTCTTTTATTTTACCAACAAAAATTTATTCAGAACTTACGTATATATTAAAAATATTAATGACACGCAACATTCATTAAAAATTTAATTTAAAAAAAAAAAAATTAAAGAAAATATTAAAGAACAATAAACAATTTATGTTTACATGAATGGGTAAACAGAATTTATAAATTTTGTTTAAATTTCTATTGAAATATTAATACTTTTTACAATTAATTAAAAATAATGAGTTCAAGACCAGATAATAACTAGACATTGTAATTTAAACAGATTAGTTTTATATGACTAAATTCATTTTTGATTAATGATTTTTATTTATTATTATTTATTTTGCATTGAGGTGTAGCACCAAAAGTACATAGAAGAAGAAAAAGAATGATTTTTATTTAATTGAGTTTTGTTGTAATTTTAGATTATTGTTTTCAATTTTTTCTATTAAAAATTCTCTTAATACACAAAATTTTTAATTATAATTAGTACCATTGTATAGTAAGTTATATTTATATGTAATTTATAATTAGTACCAATGCACATCATTGCATATTGATATTCAAAAACTTTGTCTTGTATTCTATGAAAACTTTAAAGATTGTGATCGGTGCTATCGTTTTTCAAAAATTGAGAGTTTTTTGGGTTTTGGGTTTTTTCTTAATTACGACACTCTTCTATATTTTTTCAGATTTTATATTTCCCTTAAAAAATAAGCAATTTTTTTTTAAATTTTTATTTTAGACAGAATTCTTGAATAAATAGAAAATTTTATAATTTCTATGTAAAAAACGTAGCTTCATTTATGTGCAATTAATATAATAAATGAATTTGAAACAAATAAATGATTATCAGTACATATCTTGTGGGAATATGTACATACATGTCTTTTTCCTTTTCTTATTATTTGTAATAAGAGTATTTCAAAAAAAGTGTTCAAAATATTTAAAATTTGAATTTCAAATTCATTAATAATTTTCTTTACATTACATTTGAAAATAAAAGTAACACATCAAATTCGAATGCATGTATGTATGTAATTCTAAAAAGCAAAAAACTGCAATTATAGCAAAATGATAGCACTGGATTATCAATGCAACCCAATAGAAAAAATAAACACAAAACTTGATGATTTATGTTATTTTCAAAATAAATTAATAAATACTAAAAAATTTTTTGATATGATTTTCACATTATGGGTACATTACATAAATTTTAGGTCAAAATTATAAAATTATCTTATTATGTAATTTTTTTCATTACTTCCATCATTATTATATTCAAAAAGATATAATTTCATTTTCAATTTTTTATTTCTTTTTTTTTCATAGAAAATTTGAAAATTTTTCCCAAATAAAATTAAGGACAAACATTAGGCAGATGAAAAAAAAATAAATAAAACAACACAAAAACAAAAATCAACAGTCATAAAAATAAATGTAACAAAATAAAGACGAAGAAGAAAAAAATATAAAAGTATCTGAAAATATCTCAAAATGTCTTTTATTGCTAACATTATGTACTTTAAACATCCAATTAGGCAAATTTAATTAGAATTTGTACACTTTTCTGTTTATCATATTGGTCTGTGTATATAGAAGTGTAAAATGTTAGTAAGTACATAAGTATATAGGGGTGGGTGTATGTATGCATAGATTGTAGATATACACATGTAGGTATATAAAAGATTAACTTTCTGGTATTTTTGGATTTTTTATTTTTTATTTTTATGTTAGTGATTTCTTCCTTCTTTTGTCTTTTTTTCTTGTTTTTTTTTTTTTTTCATTTTTTGATTTAAAAAAAAGTCGACCAAGAATAATACGTAATTGTAAAAAGTACTTTTAAAATTTATGAAACTTTATATTTTGAAAAGAATTTTAAGTACAACATGGTACAACGTAATAAGCGATAAGTGTGGTAAAAAGTTTTAAATTCTATTAACACCAATATCACTAAAATAGAAACGAAAAATATTAAAACAAAAGTTAAGAATATAAGAAGAAGACTTTATAAAAAACTCGACTTTTTTATCAAAAAAAAAAAAACAAACAAAAAACAAAAACAAGAAGTAAAATTAAATACAAAAAGTGTAAATAGCTTAACAGATGATGGTAATAAAATATACTGAATTATTATGAACTAAAACCATTATTAATCCTGGGATGCAAGGATATATACATTGTCATATAATTTGCATGTGAAAGAAAATTTATTTTTCTTTATTCATGCATCTTAGGCTAAGGCAAACTACAGAAAATTATAGAAATGAGGATAAATGAAAATATAAATATGAAAATTGAATGGAAAAGATATGTGACCATCTTACAGTCTTTAATTATAAATACGTTTTGTTGGAATTATTTTAAAGTATGTATGTACATATGAATTATCAAAATGTCAAGGTCAGTTGTGAATATCAAAAATAATATATTTATATAATCTATTTATATTTACAACCGACAAATAAAAATCTTATAGTATAGAGTTAAAATTTTTGGTTAATATTTCAACAAATGTAAAATAAAAGAAATTTTCATCAATAATTTCGCACTTTTAGAAATTTTTGAATTTGAGAAAATGAGTATCAATACTATACTACAATCTACATCCACTAATTGTACACTAATTGTGTGAGTACATACATATGTACATATGTACATACACATATATAAAATGATGCCAGGCCACTTTACTTAGTTTCCATAAGGCCTCAATTGCATACAATTAATGGACAGAGTATATATAGATATTTCTCTAAAATTATGAAATAAAAGAATCTTCAAGGAAAATATGAAATTTGTAAGTCAAGAATAGTTTTTATTTTCGTCAATTTTTGGTAATTTATTAAACTAATAAGAAGATAGACATTACATAATTTTCAAGAACTTTTATTTCTCAAAATTTTTTATCTCAATATTCCACTAATCAGTAACTTTTTATCCACTTCTTTTTATAATGATTATAATGATGACGAAATGAGAGAATTTCAAAATCAAGCAAGATAATATTTAAAAAAAAAATGAAAATAAAAAAAATTATTGTAGAACATAAGAATGAATAATGCAGATAAATAAATGATAATGAGATATACATACGCATGTACATACATATACGGATATATATGTGTATATTACAATTAATATGTCCTAACAAGACAATAAGATTTGATAGATACGGTATTGGAGAAAAGAAATTACCTTTAGGCGACCCAATTATCCTCAAAATTATGTACTTTCGTTTTGTTAGTTAGTTTCTTATTACTTGAATTTCGTTTTATTCCAATTGTTAATTTTAACAAAATACGCACACACATAAGTACATTTTATACAAGTATATCCATTGAATAAAAATAAAAATGCATGTACATACATGTGTATACGAATAATATATAAATTTTTATCTTTTTATAAAAAATAAGAAAAAATTTAAGAAAGAAAAAGTAAACGAAATGAATTTTATTTGTTATTCTAAATTTCTTGAAGTTTACGTGGTTTTCTTATACAAACAAAAATAACTTCATATGTATGTATGTATTATATGTATAGGAATGTGCTACAGAGTTTAGTACTTAATACTATACGTGATATTATACATATGTATATATAGTACTATACGATTACAATTACAATTATAACTACCGGAGGGCAATTTTAAGTGGTGTATTTTTTATCTTTATTTTTGTATTTCTTAAAACTATAATAAGAGTTCAAATCGTGATACACCTGACTAACCTGAGGAGCTTTTATTTATAAACGTTTGTTTGTATGTACAAACTGTCTACCCAAAGTTTTTTAATTTTTTTATTTTTATTTTAATGATCATATTATTTGTGTACGCAATACCAAAATGTTCAATTTATAATTGAATGAATGAAATAATAATTACTGAGATGAAAACATCAATATTTAGACCAATATTAAATATCTGTATAATAAACATGTAATTGAGAGGCTGTGTCTGTGTAATTGATAAATAACTCAATGAAACAAAATTTGGTAAAATCTAAAAAACAAAACAATTTAATAGTGCAATCAAGTGCAATATTACAGATGCATTAATTTTAAATTAGAAGGTGTGTATGTCACTTTTAATGGTCATCACGTATGGTTAAAACTCATAAAATTATTGTATGTCTAATATGTACAATAATTTAATATGACGGACGACTTAATTAAAAATGCAGGTAACAAAAATTTTGTTTTTTCTTTATTTCATATTGTCTATTAATTGCAATATGCTGAACATGTTATGTACATACATATGTATATAAAACTTTACTTGAATGCGTAAATATGTGTTCGATATAATGTCTTATAAAAATTTCTGGGAGTGGTGAAAAATGAAAATGCGAGCTTATAAATTTTACAATTTGCATAATATATAAGTTATGTAATGTATGTACTTATATTTATTTCATGTTTACAATTTCTCAAATGCAAATATGCACGTCGAGTATTTATTCAATATACATATTTACATTCTTTAAAAATATACTTGTAAAAGTGAAAGTAACATATATTCAATATGCCATGAATACGCAGTGCAATTAATTAAAATGATAGATTTGCGATAAATATTGTTAAACAACTCATTTCTATAATGGCTTGCAAAATATCTCATGTTATTACATATTTATTATAATCATGAATTTTTTTAAAAAAATATATTATGTATGAACATACATATTTAATTTCTTTTTTCTTAAGTTTTGTTTTATATTTTATTTTATTTTTTAAGTTTTTTCTTTTTACTGGCGTTATGTTATGTAGTTGTTATAATAAAATTAAAAAGACGTTAATTGAAGGTTGTGCGTATTGTCATCACACACGAAAGCCTTATAATCTTTTATGTATATGAAAAATACCTAAAATAAATATAGATATCTACACATGTACCCAAGAAAAGTCAACTTAACTCTTTGGCAGGTGAATATAAAATGAATGATAATACAGTTTACGCATTTTGTCTTTTAATAAGATCTCTTATCAATGATATAAATTTTTAATTACTTGTTTAAAGTTTACTTATTAAAATAATAATTAATTTTCTACTTGAAGAATTAAAAAGTTAAATAGAAAAAAAAAATACACCTATTAATTTATTTATATTCAGGTAAAATAGATAAATAAAAAATCATAAAAATAATAAATAAATAATTTATGCACAATACTATCAAGACTTCATATTTTAGAAAATTTTTTAATTTTTTTGGTAACGGAAAAAAACTTTTAAAATTCGTAACCTACTTTTTCATTTCATTATACGTATACTTATATGTACATACATGCTTTTTATCTGAGTTATAAACTATATTGTAAATTTTACTCACTGGATTACCGATTTGTAATTCAAATAAACCATTTCTGCCAAACAATGTAAATTTTGGAAAACTACCAAAAATTTAAAGATCTTATTGATTATTTTCTTGGATCGCATTTATAAGGATGGGCATATTTTTATTTTTTTAATGTGTATTACTGATTCAATTAAATGATTAAATGTATAAGTTGAAAAACTTCGATATATGTAGTTGTATTGAATTTTTAAATAAAAATTCAAAACAATTAAACCAGTTTAGAGTGTAGTGAGTCAATTGAAAAGTTTTAATTTTTGACCAATATTGAGTAAATTTCATTATTGTAAAGTTACGATTTGTAAAATTAATTAATTGAATTATTTATACTTTTTTTCCAAATTTTATTTTTGCTCATCAAAAAAATAAAAAGAAGTTTTGAATTTTTAGAACTCAATACTAAATTATTTCTAATAAGAAAAAATTTCATTTAAATTTTTTAAGTCTCTTTAATTCAAATGCAATAGGAGATTTTTATGTGGACTATTTATGTGATATCAAATAGGAATTTTAAAGATTTTTTCAATCGAATAGCAAGATGGAAAATCATTAGACCAAAGTTAAAATTAGACTAATAAAATGATAAATTATTTCAAATTATACTGTTTTGTTACCAATTTTGGCAAAGATTTAATTGAAATTTAAAAAAAAGAAAGTGGTTATAAATCATTTTCATTTACAGATTCAGATAATAGGCTCGTGTTTAGTACTATTAAATTCCTTCTATAATCTCCTCATTAAAACTTCGATCAGGTTATCTCATATGATCATCTTAATTTTTTTTTCATATATATTTTCACACGAACGTTTGTGTATTATTTTAAAATTGTATGTTTTATTGATGATATTTTAACAAATGAAGACATCACATACTTATTTATAATTTCATATTTTATAACTCCGTTTCTTTCTTAAACAAAAAATAAAAAAAAAAAAATCATAATACAAAATAACTTAAAAATATAACAACAGTACAAACTATCTATAATTTCTGATATAATTCATTTAAAATTACAATATCATGAAAAATTATCGTTAACATTAGCTTTTATGATAATATAAAAATTAATAGCAACATAATTACACATTTTTATCTTTTCTCTTTTATAAAATTTTTATTAATACATACACACATATATGTATGTAAGCATAATCATGATCAGATGTTTTATTTTTGTAAAATACATGAACTACTTATACTACTTAAAAAAAAAAAAAAAAACAAAAATAAAATTCATCTCCATATGTTTTAAATTTACAGTCTGTTTCATTTTTGTTGTTTTACATGTTTTTTCTTATTTATAATTTTTATGACATTTAATTTATTGAATTTATATTAAATATGGTTATAAGATTAGTTCTGATCACCATCAAACGATTCTCAATTAAACTTGATTGTGGTATGTCATCATAATTGTGATCGTCATCATCATTATCATCGTTATTGTTATCATCAACCAACAAACCACCTTTAAACACGGAAGTCAAATATAAAATTGTATTTTGTTTTGTTATTGCTTTTTTTAAAAATAAAAAAAAAGGGTTTTTGAACAAAAAACAATTTTTTTCTTCATAAAATAAAAAAGAAAAAATGAAAGTCTGTGTACGAATAAAAAAAATTAATATATGAAGAAATAAAAATGAAAATAAAATAACAGGTATACAAGTTGATCATTTTGACCTGGTATTCGTGATAGGAACCTATTTTTGAAAAATGTTTTTTTTTTCCAAATTACTAATAATTACATAATGAGTATATGTTTTCTTGATTATACAGAATCAACAAATTTTGTATCAGGATAATAAACGATATGAAAATGAGCTAAACTAAATTTAAAGTATATACAAGACTGTATGTACATGAAATGTATTCACGTTTTATCAAGTCCTACATATTTATTATTATTTTGTTTTAAAAATGTAATTTAAATGAATATGTGTTAATTCTCCAGAGTTTACAAAATGTGTGTATGTATATAAAGTAATGTAAACAATTATTATACATTAAATAAATTTAAAAAATTCAAAAAAAAAAAAAAACGATGTACACATGCATCTATAAAGATAACGATGATGATGGCACTGATAATCTCAAATTACCTACATTTTAATAGTATTGAAAAAAAAAACAAACGATTCAAATTGATTAAATAAATTAATTTTGACACCTTTTTGTGGTTATCTATTATCTCTCTTTTAAGTGGTTTAAGAAAAAAAATACTTTTCAAAAATGTTGAAAGCATTTTGCAATTTGTAAATATTTTTTCACTTTTACAGTTTTTATTTTCATTTTCTTTTTGCATTTGAAATGGGTATTAAAATATTTTATTTTATTTTTTTGTATTTTGTATTCGAATTTATTATAAAAATTACATATAATTTTACAGTAAACTTTAATAAAAATTAGACATTTAAATAAAGTGAATGTACAAATAAATTATAGATAATTACATGCGTTGTTGGTTTTGAAAGTGACTTAAGTCAAAATTTTTCAATAATAATTTGTTTGCCTAATTCATATGTATGTATGCTTTGATAACTCGGGAAGGGTTTGTAAAAAATGAATTAGAAAGTTACAAAGGCTCAATAGCAAATAAATGCATTTATTTTCGAGGTATTGTAGATGTAACAAAATATTGTAGAAGATTTTTGATTAATAATATATAATTACTTTTATTACTAATTAAATTAGCAATAATTTAATGTGCATGGTTTTACCGTAATGCAACATTATAAGAGATCATAACTTAATCGAACAGGAAAAAGAAATAAAGGCCCAAAGACGAAAACACATCAGGTTGTTTTAATTTTTCTAAAATTTATTTTTTTTTATCATGATCCATCTTACAAACATGAGCTTAAATTATATTTTAGGGTCCTAAACATGACTTTTAGAACCTTTTCAAATAAACGACTCGTATTTCAATTCACATATAAAATTTTTATTATGCAATATCTTTTACTAAACGTACATTTGTTAAAAATTAATTAAAAAACTTTGAAATAAAATTTGTTAAAATTTACTTAGAAATGCATACATAATTATTGGCATTCATGTGTTAATAAAATAAACAATAAAACGAATAAAATTTTAAATACAAATGTATATAAATGTAAATTTATCTAAATTGCAATTTTAATTACATAAAATGTGATAAAATTTTATAACACTCTCTATTGTATATTATACATGCACGTATCTCAATAATTTTAATTTTCTTAATTATTTCATTTTTATGTTCTTTTCAGATGCTTTTTTGTATTATTTGATGGTTTTGCTTTTTTATGCGTTTACGAAAATTCAATGACTTTCAATTTTCCAGATTATAAAATATGCAACGCCGTTATCATGTAACTGTCTTTATTTTTCATACACTCATCTTTATAATGTGCATATTGCATACACACATGTACTTTTAAGTACGTATCATATCATATGTCCGTATATGAATAGCAGGTGCCATATTAATGTCAAATTGTCTTTTATTCCTCTTGTTTTTTTTTTTTTTTTAATGTAAACAATTTTCATTTGCAATTACACATGTTGAAAATTTTAACCACAAAACATCTCAAACCCATAATTGTAAAATTCACGTATAAACATACATACATATATGTATCTTCATACTGTGTATGTACGTACGCTTGTTTAAAATACTTAAGATGATAATAAAATGCATAAATAAAACAGCTAAAAGCTAGATATGACTATGTATATGCGTTACATATACATGCATACATGTATATATTATGTACATATGTACATGCACTTATTTAATTTTACTTGACTTGTTCGTTATTTTAAAATTTGTGTACTGGAATCCTTCGTATATAAATGCTATTTTTTTATCACACAACTATGGTATGTACATATATACCCTTGTCTTATACAGATAAACATAACAAAAAGTCACAAAATATATAATTGAATTGTGAGCACCTTGCAAGTGCTGATTACACAATTATTATTCAATGGCATAGTCATCAGAATATTGTGCATATACTTATATTACAACAAACATATAAATGAAAGTAAATGAACCACGCTTTTTGTAAATATTCGAGTTCAGTCTATTTTTAATATTCAAAAATCTTGAAGACAAAAATGAAGTAAAAGTTATGTAAAATGATAAAGAAAAATGTATACAAAAAGAAGAATATTGCCATAAATTTCAGATATTCACGTACATGGGTATCAAATTTTATTGGTTTTTTTTTTTTTTAATTAAATTGTTTTCTTTTAAATTAATTTGAGGTGCAATTAACTACGTATTCGTATTTTCATGTGTATGATTTTATTTAAAATGAAAATCAAAACCAAATGTATGTATATAAGAAAATGAAATAAACCTTTCATAATAATAATAATAATAATAAAATTTTAAATTTTACACAGAGGAATATCATTTTGAATTCTAAAAATAAGTTTTGTTTTAATTAACTTTTATAGTATGAATATTATTGATAAATAATAATATTTTTAGAATAATACAAAATAATACTTATTCTAAAAATAAAATATTTTCCCATAAAAATTTCAAATATTTTTATCATACAGTAAAAATTAAATTCAAAATATGTATAATAAAATAATAATTTATTATTCTAATTCAAATTTTTATTACATCATAGAAATATCAATTTTTAATTAATTTCATTAAAAAAATTGAAAATGATTTTTTATATTTAACATTTTTCAAAATTGAAATTTACTTCATTACAAGTCTTATTAAAATTCACATAAAAATATCAATAGGATATTTTGTCTAGATTATGTTTAAAAATTATTAAAACCAAGCATATTAATATACCTTTATAGATGTTTCATATGAACTTTGCATGACCAGTACAATGTTTAACATGGTTATACATACTTAATTCTAGCTTTAAAGAAAATTTCTTTACAGATATTATAAAAATATAAAAGCATGATGCAAAAAAAAAAAAAACTACAACTTCTTTTAAAAATTACTACCTCCCTTTTTCATGTATTATTTTAAATTTCATGATACTGGAAGACATTTATTTTAATCCTTTTTTTTTTTGCTCTTTAGTTTGTTTGTGTACATCACACGGTAATTACGAATGACACCTGATAAAAACTGGAAAATTTACAATGCGAAAAATAAATAAAAAGAGCTTTGATACATGTGTGTATCCTGAAATTAAAATGAAATTATCAAAATATAAATTGTAATTACTGTATACATACATACATGCATGTATGTACATATGTACATAATTATATAATTAAATAATTTCCAAAGTAAAAAATAATCAAAATGCATGACAGTAGAAGATATTGAAAACATACATTAACGTTGATCCACAAAGATAGGGAATTCCGAATTATTACTTAGAATAAAAAGATAGTAATGCATCTGCAACTGTCTTTTCTTCGTTTCTTTTTTTTTTTTTTGAACACTTTTAAATAATTAATATTTTATTATTATTAAAAATTTAAGAAAAAAACAAAAAACACTTATGCCTTGAATAATTCTATTGAATGCAACAGGTATACCATTCAAAATTGCAACAAAGTGCAACAGAAAAATTCATCAGTTCAAAATTTTGTGTTCATTATTCATTCAATCCTGTTTATCATTCATCTTGTCCCTTTTCATCAGAGTCCTCGAAAAATAAAAGATACCAAAATTTATCCAATTTTTTTTAGTTAAGACACGTTAAGGATTTTAAAACTGTTGTATCGACGGATATATTATATTTTACGCTATTAACTGCTAGATGGCTCTCCAGTTTGTTAAATGATAAAATTATTATATTATTAGATTTGTGTGGAGATGAAAAAAGGACATAGAAAAAGGGAAATTGTGCTCGTATTCAAAAATATAAATTTTGTTAAGTGAATTTTCAGTTGTGTGAATTACGCATGGATAGAAAGAATTGCTTGTATGTACAATTTTATTAATTTAAATTTTACAATTCAAAAGACTTATTCATTATTATCTGATTACATGAAGTCAAATAAAATCAGAAGGATTCCAAATTAAATTTTTTTAAATTGCTCTTAAACTTATACAAACCTGTTCAAAGTTTTGATTATGTTTGTAATTCAACTGGCATTGAGTTCGGCCCGATATTTTTAAAAATATCTTGAAATTTCTTAATTCAAGTTTCAATTTGTACCTCAAGTTTCTTCTGATCTAACGTTTGTTTTGTTATAATAATTTATTTAGAATTAATTTGTGTTATGTTAGAAAAATGTAAGTAATTTTTCAAAAACATTCAAACACATTTTAAATAGTTTTAAAACTAAAATTAAAACGAAATAATCAATTTGTTAAAAATTTGATCTACTAACTACTTTCAATTTCGGTGCATGTCTACATGAGATCAATAAACTTTTAATTCAAAAAAAAAAAACAAAATTTCTTTTTCATTCTATGATCATACACACATACATCATACACAGATGCTAGCAGTACCTTTTTCGTTTTCAATTCGTTTCCACATCATAAATCATTCTTGTATCGAACAATATATTCTAAATCACTTTAATAATTTGCATAAATTCATTGCGTAATTCAATTAATAATTTATAAAATGCAAAATTTGATCCCTTTAAGGTATGTATTTATAATTTATGCAAACTTACTTTACCTTACTTTTACCTTAACACGAATGTGTGTACTGTGTATTTTTTATACACAGATAAATTTGTATAATACTTTTTCTATAACCTTGAATTAAAAATAATAACAAAAATATTATAGAGAGAAAAAAAAAGTATTTTCACACAAATCAAAAGATTCTTTAACAAAGAAAAATTATAAATCGCACCAGGAAAGAGGTTGCATTCTATAGATATATATGTACCTATATAAAAATAAGAATAAAATAATTTATGAACCCTTTCTTAAATTTTTGTTGTATAATATATGTATATGTATGATTATAATTTGATGTAACATTTTTCATTAACAAACAACATACGAACAAAAAAACACAGAGTTAAACATGATATTCGATCAGGGACAAAATATGTATATTATTTAAAATTTATGAAGGTATTCAAATTTCTTCACATAATAAATTGTGTATAAAAAATACCAGCCATACACATCACGTACGTATGCAAAATAGCAAACCGTTTTTTTACTCTTCAATCTCATTTACATATCAAAATTTTCAAAATCAAAGTAAAAAAAAAAAAAAAAAACTGAAGTAATGCATTGTGATTATACAATGCAAGGATAAGGGTTGTTTTTTCATATTCATTTTTCTTACCTTTTTTTATTTTAATATTAAAAGACATGTGTACACATCGTGCTTTCTTTTTCATTTCTTTTATTCTGAAATTACATATGTTATTCAATTTTCACTTTTCAGCAGCAGGTAGAATAATCTCACGTTTCTTATAAAGAATTAAAATAAAATGAAACACAATTGTTACAAAAAGTTTTTTACTTTTATTTAATGATAAAATACGATATGAATAAAATTTTCAAAAAAATTTGCAAAATTTAAATAAAACACAACAAATATTATTATTAGGCATTTTATTGATTCATTTCTCTCGATATCACATATAATAAAATTATCACTAATGCTAGGAATACTACTTACATTGTACTTGATTGTACGTAACAAACAAACTTATAACTAAAAATTTTTATGAGATTTGGAAAATTTATAAAAATTACGATCATTTCTGATCCATTGAAATACTGTATCTTTATTCTTTGATCATAGGCAGGTACTTATGTGCATGTATAATTTATTTTCAATTAATTTTATTAAAAATTTTTAAATCTAAACTAAGTGAAATTAAAAATATTTAGCTTTTTAAGGTATTCATTTGTTTCTTATATCAATTTTACAAGATAAAAAATGATATTAGAAAATTAGTATATTTCCTCTTAAATTTTCTAGTTCTTCTGTGCTAATCACTAATACACTGACTAAAACATAAAATAGAACAGCATAATTTAATAATTTTCTCTTGAAACCGTTTTTACAATTTTTCAAGGCAGTGAATGATAGAAAACAAAATGAACAGCTGATAGTATCACACTGCTAGATTGTTGTCTTATTTTAAATTTATAACAACAAAAAATAATATTTATCTATATAAAATAAAACGGAACATATCAGTGGTGACAAAAATAATTGATACCATTAATATTAATGTTTTGATAAATAGCTATGTTATAGTTATGAAATATACCATTTAATTGACATCTGTTAAATCTTTCTGTTTATCCATCTGTTTCCACTTTCTACCTTTACATTTCTGTATGTTGTTTTTAATTTACTTTAACTCTTTCCTTTTTATTTTTTGATATTCTTCATGATAATGATAATAATGATGATGATGATGCTGATTATTGTTATTAAATAATTCTTTTCTTTTTTTAAATTTATTAATGTATTTAATTTTTATTTGGTATGTTGATAACAACAAAACAAAATAATACAATGTATGTTGTGTAAATACTTTGAACATTTGGCATTTATGTATAGAGCCTCTCTACGAACAGGTACACTGTTGTGTATTTATTTATAACCTGAAGGCATTAAATTCCATTTAACTGTTTTAAGAATCAACTAAAAATATTATGATATGATCGTTCCACATGATGCATTGTTATTCTTCAATTTAACATTAATCAAAGAACAATAATAACGTTATGTATTAATAAATATACATATAATGTTCTTGTATAAATAGTTCAGTTGAATTTACATAGTTAAACCTGGTTAAACCATAAGGAGCGTTCGTATGCTCATCAAATCGATCAATTTATTCTTATCGAAATAAAATTAAATAAAAATTAATTAAAAAATTGCCTATATATCTATATGTTAAATTTTGTATGTTATGTAAAGTGTACATAAGTAGTTAAATAATATGTGTGAACATATACGTAAAAATGAAACAAAATTACGTACATGAGTAAAATTTTATGTTAATTGTTATTTAATATGTATTTATATACTTAATGTATAAAATTGAATAAAATCAAATGGTGATTATTATCCGTATATCGTTCCATACATACAAATGAAAAAGTAATCAAAAATATTTTAAAAAAAAAAAAAAAACGAAAAACATTTAACGACTTAAAAATGCAATTGCATGGAATTTACTTTGGCGGCAAGCGATATTATGTTTTTCTTTTAAATTTTATTTGATGACGATGGTAGCATAACATATATTATGTACAAGATATTGCATATAAATGCAACATAAAATAATGTTGTGTATAAACATAGCGAATTAATAAAAAAATAAATGCTGGTAAACAACATAAAAATTTTTCTTATGAA
Source organism: Anthrax anthrax (assembly GCA_963971155.1). Classification (NCBI taxonomy): domain Eukaryota; kingdom Metazoa; phylum Arthropoda; class Insecta; order Diptera; family Bombyliidae; genus Anthrax; species Anthrax anthrax. The sequence continues at coordinate 22,373,560 of OZ020120.1, forward strand.
CTGCATTCATTTTTTTGACATTAAAGAAAATTCCTTACAAACGCTTTTAATCTTGATTAACCGGTTCATATTTGATCGCACAAGCATATTATGTATGTTTATACTTAGTATGTAAAAAAAATGTACAAATAACAACAAAATTCAAATGCAATAAAATCCACTCATTTATTTCCTTCAAATATAGGTATTGCTATTATTATCAATATTTTTTTGTTCGTCATTATTAATAACATTATTTTGTTATTTCAATGATTTGACTCAATTTTTTTTTATATCTTATTTTTAATTTTTCAAAAACAATTTCAAAAATCAAAATAAAATTTATTAAATTATAAAACATGATTTGACGGCCTATAAAATTTATATTTATGTGGGCTTTATAATGAATAATTATGAACTTTGCAATTGAATTTATAATAAAGAGAAGTATACGTACATATGTATGTATGTATGTAGATATTATTCACACACACTTGTATCTTATACAATCTACAATGTAATTAATAAGTTTTGTACACATGTAGAAATATACATATGGATGTGTATTACAAACGATTAAAATATACAAATAAAAAAAATTTTTTTTTCTTAAATGAAGAAAAAATATTCTATACATATTTAATTAATTAATTTGTTAATGACAAATATACATACGTCAATGTACACACATACATGTTTATCTAAACAAATATGCCTACCTAGAAGTGAATTGAATAAATAATTGACACGATTACGAAACAACTTGTAAGGTGATATTTTTTTTTTTTTTTTAAAAACTGAAAACTGAACAATTAAACATGAACATGTACCGAACAAAAATGATCCTTCCAAATTTATCATAGTCAACTACATACATATGTATATGTATGAAATCTAGAAAATATACATATATACATATACGAGCATAATTTCAAATTTCGTTATGTATGTAGTTTGCAAATTGTGCGACTATCTATAAAAAACAAAAAATTTTTTGTTTTTGATAATCACACGCTAGTATTGATTAATGGTTATTGGAAAATTGAAGTAAAGGAGACAAGATATAAAGTTTAGCACTAAAGGTCATTTGTAAACAATAAAAAGCATTTTAAAAAAAATATTCAAAAATATAATTCGAAATATATATATATTTATAAAATGTTTAGTTACATACTTTTATATACAGGCACATTTAAATAAAATAAATAAATAAAAAAAAAAATAAATAAATATGTAAATGGATTTTCCAATGCATACAAAATTTACTAAATTATGTACATATCTTTAAAATTTTTTTTACACCGCTAAATACATATTACACGAGTACATACGAAATTTAATAATGTAACGCAACGATAAAGTAATACATATACATACATCATTTGCAAGTACATATATACTTTCATTCCTTTTCTTATACCGTATTCAAATTTTACTTTACATTGTCTATTTTTTTATTATTTCTTTTTATGTTGTTACTACATGCTTGTTCGTATAACAAACGATACATTTTAATATGATATTTTCGCAACAATTTTCTATCAATCATATTTTATTGATCCAAGATAAAGAAAAATCATTTTTGAATTACTAGCAATAGAAAATATATCTACACTTGAAAGTTTCTATGTATGTGTACATTTACATATGTATGTAAATTTTCAAATCAACATGCGTGCATGCGTGCGTCATTATATAGATATATATGTGCATGAATACATATACACACATATGGCCTTGTATAAGATGTACAAATGTACAGTACATGTATAAAATGATACCTACAAGTATGCAAATATAATATAATTGCTTTCTTTTTTTTAAAAAAAAAAAACGATTTTGTCACAATTCACATAAATTCTTTTCTTTTCTTTATAATTTCTTTTCGTCTTACAGTGTTTTGTATGTATTAACGGATAGATACTAAATGTTACACACGATATAGATTGGCACAAATACATGCATCTAAATTCTTTCTGCTATACAATATAATATATTACACACGTATATACTAGATATGTACATATGTATGTATAAATTTATGTGTACATACATATGTATGTAGATATACATTATCTCCTTTTTTCAGATGCAAAAAAAAATTCAGTTCGAACTTTATTGAACTCACACATTTATGTTATTCTTGTATACGTACATATATTTTGATTATATGTACTCGTATATATAAATATATATATAGAGCGGTTTTGGTACACATGAACACAATAATAAATATACGAGATTACAAAATATAACATCTATCTGAGATAATAACATCAGTGATATATGTATGTATGTAAATATATAGGACGTGAAATGTAAGGAAAATGAATCTTCAATATTTATATGTATGTACATGTATTTTGAGTATATTAATTTGAGTATATGTATGATACTTGATTTTTTTTTCTAATTTTTGGCTATTCATTAGTTAAGATATTTTCAATTCAAGCTCTTTTCAAAGAAAATAAAATCAGTTTTTCTTTCAGTTAGTTCAATTCAAAAGTATAAGTTTGAAGTTACAAAGCTTGCAACAATAAATTTCAATTTATTTCTTTAAATTGAAAAACCTTTAACAGAGTTGTCATTAATTAATAAATTCAATAAAATTATTAATTTTTTTTTTTTTTTTTTTTTGTTATTAACAATAATCTTAATTGGATGTTGCACAGTGTATATATAACACGGTACATACATGCATTTTTTACTCAAATTTTTCGTATACATAAATATTTTAAATTATTCACATATAATATTTTAGGACGTATAGGTACATAAGAAGTATATGTACAGCCATTTGTATTGTATATGTAGATACTCGCATCAATATATCTTCTCATTCTTTTTTTTTTTTGTTTATTCCTTTTTATTAATTTTCTTTTCTCTGTTCCAACTCCAAGTTAAGCATTACAAACAAGTGAATTGATATGATGCTATATTAAACTTACATACATACATATCTATATATGTATGTATCTATGTTTATTATGTATCTATGTAATATGGTAATATATTATATTCGTTAAAAGGATATATTCAGTGATGTATGCAAATTGTATCTAAAGCTTTGTGAACCCGTTTTCAAAGGATAATACATCAATATTATATGCACGTATAAACATACATAAGTTTTATATACATATGTACATAACACATGTATATGATTATTTTCATAAATCAAATTGGAAAATACAATGGCTTTTATATGCATACACGCATATGTATATGATAAATAAAATATATTATTTATATACACACTTACATACACGTATACATTTGTCATACAATTCTTGTTAAATACAAATATTCAAAAAATGATGTATAAAATTCAAATCACCAACAACACTTGTATGTATACAAATTTCTTCAATATCTATATATTTTCTTAGGATTTTTCATACGTTAGAGAAAAAAAGAAAAACAGAATGAAAACACAAATCCACAATATGGAGGTACCAATTTTCTTTTTCCTTTTTCTTTTTTTTTTCAAGTTTTCAACACTATAATAATTTTAAAATTTTTTCTAACAATTGTACGAAATTGCCTAAAATAAATAAAAAAATCTTATTATTATTTTTTTATATTTTAGCACTTGAAATAATTATAACTTTTTTTTTTTTTTTTTTTGCAAAAGTAAAACAATATTCACAATGTTATTTAAAATACTCTTTTGTGGAATACTGAGCCGTAAATGAATTGACTTTCAGCCTGTGTTTTAGAATAAGCGCAATTAACGCTCCTTAAAACTCTCACTAATGAACATTTTTTTTGCCTTGATGATGATAACGTACAGATAATTAGAATGAAAGAGATAGTGATTTACGTAAATTAATGATAATATGAAAGAGAAAAAATATACAAAAATTAATTATATGCATGTAATAAAATATAAAAATGTACATACATATGTACATAGGTTCAATATCAAGGAAAATTTTCAGCCATATTTAGATGGACATGCGCATGATCAACCCCTAAAATATTATGCACCCTTGTTAAAAATGAATGTGGGCGATTACAAAAACACATAATCGTATATAACATACATACATTCACACATATGTACATATGTGTATCATTCAACTCTTCACTTTACTTGTATAATATTATGTATATAATATTATTATATTCTTTAATGTTGTTTTTTACAGAGGGATGGTAAGGTATGAAGAAAGGGTGGAAAATGATTGTGTATGAAGAAAACTAACAAAATTTATTTGTATATACGCACATAGATCTGTACACCCGTAAAATGTATTAAACATAAAATATGGTAATATATAATGCAGTAACTTTTATATGTAAAAATTTAATTTATTTTTGTATTAGTTGAAATAATGTGAAGGGTTAAATTTCCGTTTTTCCCATTTACATTTTCTGCTTTTGTCTTTTTATTTTCATTTCAAGCATATTCTTATATTGCTTATACGATTTTTCAAATTGAAAAATTTGCATACATACATATACATAAATCGCCAGAAAAGAAAGAAAATTGCTATAATGTGAATAGGGTATCTCAAATTCGGATGTGATAGTTTAGAAAATTTTTCTTCCATGCTTTTTCTCGGCTTTGAGTTGAAAAGTATACAGCAGGCACTTATTTTATCAAAGTGTAAATACCGTGGTATAAATGTTTAACAATTAAAATGTTGACCACAATTTACACATGTACATGTATTTGCAAATTTAATTGTATTTTCCAATATCTCTTAATTGATACAAAAAATATTGTTAGCCTACTTTACTACATACATACAATACGTGTGTATAATTGACACTAATAGATACTTCATGCTGCGTGCATTAAATCAAATTGATTCAATTTTTTCGTTTTACTTTTGCTTAATAAACAAGTGATAAAATATGTACATTTATTTGACCTAACTGGGACTTGTCTAATAAGGATATACATATGTATGAATCTCCTACCACAACAGTACTCTCTTACAGATATTGTTGTTCATTTTATTCCGTCTTCATTGCGAATTTTCCTTCTCCTTACAACCTGTTAATGTTTTTGTTAAAATAATTTTCTTTTTTAATATCCTTTACCAATTCCATAATTATATCTCTCTTTTCTCTTCATTTATTTCATATACATACACAAGAGTATAATTGTACATAAACGTATATATATATATATATATATATATTTTTTTTTTTCATTATATAAAGTATATAAACATTTGCATACAAATAAAAGGAAATCAAAAATATGTAGTGGGAGATTGGTTTTTGTCTTTATTCACTTTAAAATAAAAAAAAAAAAAAAAAAAAAAAAACAGAAGCTTGATTTTCACGTGCATTGCTCTCACATTTCTTGTCGCCTCATCATCATCATGATAATTTTGTTTTTTCTTTTTCTTTTTGTATATCAGCTTAAATGAGGATTAAACACGATGATGTTAAGTATTTCAAGGTCAAGGTAAACTTTTTTTTTTTTTGAAACTTTTTTACCAGTTATACGTGTGTATGTGTATCCTTGTACACATGCACGTATAATCATATAAATGTGTAAATATAATTTTTTTTTTCATACCGCGCGTATAGTATATTTTTAAATGAATACAGGAATAAGAACAAGAGAAATTTATAATGAGAATGATGATGATAATGAAATTGAAATTGAATGAAGAAGAAAGGAGAAGAATGTTACTGTTTTTAATAAAATATAGTATGCATATAATATGTATGTAAAAAAAAAAGCAAATATGAATATGTACGGTGTAGTATATGATTTTGATGGCATAATTGTATAGTTTTTGCATTTATCATATAGTTATCCATTGTATATACATTACGATAGTATTGGTATTGGTGTCTGTTGCAAAAAGTAATAATAAAGAGCAAGGTCGTTACAATTTAAGTTAAGTTTATATATATGTACTTGTACACATACAAATGTGTTATATAATGCATATAGTATATAAAAATATTTTTATATAAAATAAATTAATTGAAAAATAAAAGTGAAAATCAGTATGATAATTGAAAGTGAAATTTCATTTAACTTTGAGACTGTAGGAGAGGCTGAGTAATATAAGTACATAAATAATTTTAATACGATAAGTACATTTAATTTAGCGTAAATGATTAGATTTACTTTTTTTGGTTTTGTTCATTATTATTCGAATAGAATAATAGGAAAATATTGGAATGCCGGCATAATAACATAAAAATAATAAATACCTGCAAACACCGGAGTACAAAAAGGTGTACGTGTCCAGCTTTAAAATTCTATAAAAAATGTACTTTGTAAAAAGAGGCTTCCTGTATATACAGAAATTATGTTTACCTTGATGATATGGTCTTTTGTGAAAGGGATTTTGATTGTTAAAAATTTCATTTTAAAACTTTGTTTACAACAAGGATTTTAAATATTATCATGTTTATTATAAGTTTGAACGAAATTGCGTACATATTTTTAATTTTATCTGCTTTTTATCGTATTTTCTGCTAATAGTGTTTACGTTTTTTTTTTTCTATTTTTCTCTTTATTTATTTTTGTTTCTTTTTTTATGAAATCGTGCATGTATTTACAAGAAATATGAAAAATGATGACAGTAAAATATTTTTATATTCAATTTTTTTATAATATTTCTCATGAATTCGTCTTGAAGCAAGTATATATACATTTTATAATTTAAATTTTTTATTTTTTATTTTTGGTATACGTAACATCAAGTTTCGTTCATATATTTAAACATGTATACATGTATATACGAATCATGTATTACATAAGATAACATAAAATACAAAATAAAATATAAATTCAAAATAATAACTGAATAACATAGAAAAACGTTTTACTTCATGTACTATATATCAGTTATCGTTTTTTTTTCCTTCTTTTTCATCGTATTTCTAATTCTTTTGCAAATATCTTTGCAATTTGCCTTTCTTATCCTTTTATTTTCTACTTCACATACATATTTTTTTTTTATATATAATTTGTATATACATATATGATATATGTATGCATACACATGAAGTATGTACATATGTACATACAAAAAATAAAGAAGAAATATTATAAAAGCTGGAAGGATATAAAAGAAGAACATAAAAAAGAAAAATAAGAAGAATTTTGTAGTTAAAAAAAAAAAAAAAAAAGAAAAAAAAAATGAAAATAAGTATAATTCTGCTTTTGATCGAATAATATTGTATATTTTCTTATATACATATAGTCACAATAATGTTGTTGATGTTATAGAGAAAATCCGTCGCCACATAGAAATATTTCTCATTCGTTTATAGTTCGTCCCCAAAAACAGACGATTACTTTTGTGAAAATAACAAGAAATTTTTCCGTAAAATAAAAAATTTTCTATTCGCACATATAAAATTTATCGTGAAATTGTGTGTTATTGTCTAAAATATTTTTTCATTTGTTCTACATTTTGTTCTTCTTTTGTATTTTCTATTATTAGAGAATGTGAGATGTGTGAATAATTTACTCATACTCATGCAAAATTTAACTTTCTTTTATTATAATTTATCATATTGTAATAGTTTGAATAATTATTATATCCTATATGATATGAAATTTTGTGAAATCAATCAAAAAGATTTTCTTATAGGAAAATGATTTTTCCTTGCCTTACAATTCAGTTTAGTTTTAAATGAGTAAAGAATGAACATTGCACTCTTCAGTTTAAAAGAACTTTTCTTTTTTATTTTTAAACTCATTGCAAGGTCTAGAACACAATTGTTAATATCTTTAGCTTATATTTGTATGTATGAACTTGCATAGCTCTAATTAAACTTTCTGGTGCCATAACCAATCACATTATGCACAAAACAAAATTTATTGCATTTTCTTCATTTTCCTTTTATGTGATGGAAAATTTCAAGTGTTATTTTTCATATCTGTTTTTTTTTATATGTATTTTTTAGAATTCAATTTTAATGTACGAGTATTTTTTGTACATTATATTGCAAACTTAACGGTTTTTTTTAAATTCATTTTTCTTTTTGGGGACGATGATTATTTAAAAGTAAATAAAATCGGTATTAGTGATTTTATATTTTAAATTTAAAAATGTGTAAAAATAGATAAGTATCTGCTTGTGTATTTTTTAAGATTTCAAGTAATTCAAGTGTTTTAAACTTTTCTACTATCGTGTAAGTATTGAAATATATAATAAGTTATTCGTTAGGGAAATGTAGAAATTTTAGAATAAATTTCAGACCTTTATTTTTTATTATTAATAATTTCTTTACAATTTAACAAATAAAAATATTTTATATGCGGTTAGTATATGCTTGAAATTATGTATGTACATAAATTAATTTTTATATTTTATGGTGATTTTTATATACAAATTTGACTTTCTATTGGTTAGTCTGACCGCACGGCAATTAAATATATAACAATATTTGATTTGATATTTGGTATAATATTATAACAGTGCTAAATTATTAGACTATTTGTATGTATGTGTAGGACAATTGATTTATTTCACAATAATTATTATAATAAAAAATTGATTATGAATTCATAAAATTTTGTATTAATATTTTTATTATCTATTAAATATTAAGAGGATATAATATTATATTAATTTAATAAGAGCAGTATATTTATACGTATGTATGTATAGTATTTAATTTGCAATTAAAATTCAAAAATATATTTTAGATAAGAAAATCTTTTAGTTATTGTAAACATTTGTAATAAAATATATGTAAATATTCTTTTAAATTGCTTTATATTAAATGGAAATGATTAACTATTACTACAAAAATATACTCATAAAATCATACATATGTATATATACATACGTGTGCACATACATATATACGATAAATATTAAATTGTTATAAAACCAACCGCAGCGTTATGATAAATATAACAACAAAAAATTATTAATTTGTTCATAAACGCAAATCACACTAATTTCCATATAAATAAGTCAATGAAATTGATTTATCTGCATAAATTCCTGTATATACAATTTCAATATACAGGTATTTATATACATATGTATATTCATATATTTATGTATGTCCATTGTACATCCATTGATAATATATATTAGGTACAAGTTATAATTTTTATTTAAATTTATATTTTATAAATATAAACACATGTAGAAATGTATTCTCGTACATAAATTGGTAAATCTTTTCCGTTCACCTTCATATCTTCAACATTATGAGTTAACATATGCACATATAAAAAGAAGTATACGTATGTATATACATGAAATGAAAATGAAATAATTGACTTTTATATGGAGCCAGGTGCCATGTAAAAGATAATTAATTAGCTCATTGGCATTACATTTTATATGGAATTTGCTACCTTAAATTTTCATAATATGTTGTTGTACTTTTAATACATGTGTATGGACAATCAAAATAAATGAATGCAATTTCCAAAGACATTCAGGTGCAAATTACTTTTTAAAAAGATTTCAAGAATTCGTATATACCAACTACCGTGTATAATGAAAAAAGGAAATTTCTCGTTTTATTTAATCAAAAGTAAATAATATACAAATTGTATTAAATTTATCTGCGTATGCACTTTTGCATATTATTGTATTATATTTTAGTATGAGGTTGTAACATATGTATGTACATAAATATGTATGTACATGCATAATTTACTTGCATACATTGTTTGGCCTTTGTCTCTTCTAAAAAAAAAAAAAAAAAAGATAATAATAATAATAAAACAAAAATACTGAAAAAGATAAAATTTGTCAATTTATTATTAAAGTTATTAAATATAAGTAGCAAAAGTTATTCAAAATTAATTGAACAACATTATTTCATATCGAAAAATTTTTTTAACTAAATTATTTATATGTTACGTTCAATTTCTGATTAATGTAATTTATTTTCATTCAGATATCTTTTATTCGAAATGAATTGACTTCAAATTTTTATTTTATTTTTATTTATTTTTTTTTTCTTTAAGAAAAATAAGGTTATAGCATGAAATTTAAATTAAATTAAAATGGAAGAGAAATTTCATGATTTAAATGAATGGTATTAAAATTAAATTGAAAAGCAAAAAAAAAAAAAAAACCAATAATAACAAAAAAATGCAGTAGCAATGATACATCATTTTAATAAATTATTTTTGAAGTAAATTTAAATTATTTTCAATCTCTTGGAAATTTTCTTTCTTTTCTTTTAAACCCGTCTTTTAAATTGCAAAGAATTAATTTTAATTAACCATTAACTGATAAATGAATTTATTTTACTTTTTTTTTTTAAACACAATTTATAATCAAAAATAAAATCCTTTTTTTTTTAAATTTTTTTTTATGTATGTACAACTGTGAAAGAAATGTTATCTATAAATTACTTTACTTGTTAAGGCAAAACACAAAGAATCGTATAGTATATAAGCTATCGATGATTTCAATTAAAGTTTGTATTTATCTGAAATGAAAAAAAAATTTTTTTTAAAGTTGATTTCATGTTATCCGAAAAAGAAATAAATTATAAATTACCTCAGGTTGTAAAATGCACAAATAAATAAATGTTTCAAAAAGTCTTTTTTGTTAAAAAAAAAATAATAATAATAATTTTCTTTTAAAAATTTAATTGAAAATTCCAAAATCTATTAAAAATTACAGTTTTTAGTTAAAAACTTTTAATCATATATATTTAGTCTTCCTTTCAATTTATTTTACATAATAACAAAATATAAATAAAATTTATGAAACTAATCACCAAGAAAATAAACACAAATTTTCATTCTTTTGAAGACATTCATTCACAACATGTGACGATCACCATGTAATCTTATTAAAAAATTTTTTACTTTACAAAAATTTAATTTTTAATGGAAAAAAATTAAAAAAATTTATTAAATTCTGAATTTTGTTTAATTTAAAAATTCTGTTCTTGTTTTTCTTAGAAAATTTATCAGACGAAGTAACTTTTAAGTACATTCCATTGGAATTACAAAAATTAAACTAAACGATCAGAATAAAACATATGCGGTACATAAATAATAAATATTTGATTGACAATAAATTAAATTTTTCTACATTTAAAATCTATATTCTTTTCTCATCTTAAAACACACATTAAATAACATTCTTGCATACATGTAAATAGCATATCCATGTGTACGTAGACATAAAAGTATAGTGAAAACTGTTTTTTCTTCTATACAGTTTTTTTTCTATCTATACACTATATCTTTGTAGTATTAGTACAATTGATTGTTACACTGCATGTGAATGGTACATTGTCTATGTATAGATCGCGAGATGCAAAAAAGGGTTCAATTGATTTGAATAATATTGAAAAAAAAACAAAAAAATACACGAGATAGTTAAAATAAAATATAGAAAAAAAGGGATGAACACGAATAAATTAAAAAAAGTGTCTAGAAATTGAATGAATAAAAAATAATAGAAAAAAGAGGGTTATATTGGTTATTTTATTATTTGTAGACATGTTAGCATGTGTGTTATATAATTGTATGTATACATCTTCACAGTAGGTCAAACAAAAGCCAGGATATGATGTATATTTAGAATAAATCCATTAAAAGAAATAATTTACATATGAACGTGTACGAAAGTGAATATGAATGATTTGAAAATAAAAAAAAAATGAAATGGAATGAACAAAAAAAGTTATGATGTACAAACTAGGATGAAATAATGGGCGGGTTGTTGTTATTGCAAAAATATGCTAATCAAGGATTTTGGAATTATAATAAAAAAAAAACGTTTTTCACTTTTCCTCTTTTTCTTCTTTTGTCTATTCAACCGAGTATATAGGTACCTCATAGACTTATCAAACATTTATTTACATAGAATTCTCATACGTACATGCCGCAATACATCATACAAATGTATGAAAGTACATGTACGTACTTAAATTGCCGCTTGACATAACCAAACAAATATATTTATTTAAAAGATTTTATTTAAAAAGGTAACAATGATGAAAAAATAAATTCATATTGCAGTAACGTATAAATTGGTTGTTATTATAATTTTCTAAGTATTCAATTTTGTTTTTTTTGTTTTTAGTAATAAAAAGAAAAAAAAGATATTTAAGTCTTAAAATGATGAAAGAAAACCCAGACACCTTAAAAATTTTTACTTTCCTATTAGTTCATAATACAATACGTGACAGGACGTCCTTGATATTTTACAACAACTTGAAATTCTAATTAGTTCATAATTCCTGAAACAATCAAATTGATTTCTAATTCTAAGTTTACGTAATTACGAACATATGTATGTAACGTTTTAATTTTTAAAAAACATAAAGCATTCGTTTGGAAAACAGGTGAACATGCTAAAAGAACAGACTATATAAATATCTTACCAACAATAGTGTATGTACTACATAAGGTACTCGATTTCTTCTGGGTGTTTAGAAAATGTATTAACAAATCGATAACACAAAGAGAATTTGTACGTAAGTAAAATAAACTGGAAAGTGAAAGCAATACGAGGGAAAAGAAACTAAGAAAAATTAATGACGATAATATATTGCAACGTGGTAGGGTATTTCTATATAATTTTTCAGTGCCTATGCGTAGAGCGATTACATTTGAAATTGAAAGTCTACCTGTCTGTATACCTTATTCAGAAATTGAAAATGATTTAAAGTAGCAGTAACAAGAAATGACAGTTAGTTAATTGATCTTAACCCTTGTGTGGGATTCAAACGACTAAGACATTTGTGTTGTATATTTCAAAATGAAAGCAAAATAGCGTACGTGTATGTGTAATGTTGGAATTAGATACATAAATTATTTATGCATAATTTAATTCAATATGATCGAATTTAAAACGTATAAACTGAAGGTGATCTTGTTTTTATTTTCTTTCTTTTTCTTTTTTGCAATTTTACTTAAAAACATCGGTTTGGCATGTGCTTGTCTTAAGGAAGTTGTTATAATAAAACATTTAAACAAATTTTGTGTAGGAATTTCTTACATGTATGATAATAATATGATTTATAGGTAATACATACCTTAGATTTAATATAAATCTGGCATTTTATCTTAGTTTCATACAATGTATGACAATTATTCATGCACATCTGTTTCATAGTGGAAAAAAAAATCTTCTGTACTGAACAATTGAATATCACCAACATCTGTTTTATTCAAAAAAGGAAATCATATTCAAATTATTTTTTACATGAATGGCACATCTAGTAGTTATAATTGACAAAGCACAGGAAGAGCGCGCATATATTTAAGCAATTGTAAGTACATAAAAGAAAACGACTATCACTAACTACTTAACTTGCTATTTATTTATTTTAAATATTATAAGATTTTATTTATTATTTATAATTTAATATCTAAATGTGTTTATTCGGTAAAAATCATTATTTCAATGTATTTTTAAAAAGTCATGAAAATGAATTTCCACTCCAAAATCAAATAATATTACATCCAACAAACTGTTGAATGTCGAAATTATTTAAGTTTTAATTAAATTTTCCTTTAAAAAAAAAATATATGTTACTACAAAATTTCCCACTTACACATGTATACATAAAATAAATTAAAATCTCTTTTAAATATCATTTTTATTACGACATACATTTTATGAATAATTTGTAAAATCTACTAAAATTTCATTCATAAAATTATATGGGTCGGGTCGTTGGTCGTAAATCAATTAACCATGTCTGAGAATTTCTATACCGTTCTACATAATTTTCATGAAGACAAGAGAATATGTGTACTACAATATCTCTAAAATACATGGTATTATACAGACATCCATACATACATGAACATGAACTTTCAGTGTGAAAAAGTGGGTGTTTGTTTACATAGCTTTTTTTTTGTTTTTATCTTTTTTGTTGTGTTGACTTCATTTTATTTTTAAAAATTAATTTGTGAGACGTAATATTATTCAGACAATATCCTTAACCAACCCCAATGTAATTTTAATTAATTGTACGACCCTAAAAAAAATGAGCCACCCTCTTGAAAATTTATTTATTTATTTTTTTTGTCTGTCATTTATTACGTAAGATACATTAACATGTACAACATTTATGAATATTTATACATATATGTATGTATCTATATATAATGAAAATTATACATATATAAATGCGTATACATACATACATACGTATGTACATATATAAATAAAAGGATCAAATAGGAAATTTTATTCAAAGCGTCATTATACACGTAAACTTTTTCGTTTTTCTTTTCTCATTTGTTTTTATTCCTTCACCATCATCATTATTATCATCATCATTGCTGTCGTTGTCATCAACAGAAATTTGCTTCGGTTTCAGTTAAAGCAATGAAAAGCATATAAAATAAAACAAAAATCTAAGAAAAGGAAGAAAATTAAATACAAGGTATATAACCACCATTTCTTCTGATGATGATTATATTTGTTGAAAATTTTCATGAATGAAAATTTTATTTTAATGAAAATGGGGGTTGGAATGAAATTTCTGATGAATTTATAATGAAAATGAGTAGAAATCAGAATAAAAACAGCAAAAAAACAAAAAAAGGAAGTGGAAAAAATAAGAAAAATAAAAAACGTAAATGTTTGTAATAATTTTTTTGCTTTTCTTTATTTATTTATGTTTATTTATTTTTTATTTAAATTTTTATATAACAGAGAAGTAAGAAAATAAAAATGAAAATACAGTACAAAATGTATGTTACATATTTTACGTACATACATACATGTATACTCGATTTTTTATTTTGTATTTGTATCAATGTTTTCTTACAATTTGTGACAAAATTTGAAAAAATTAAAAAAAAAAAATGAATGAATGAAAAAATAAACTTTACTTTTAAAAATCTACAGACCTGTAGATTTACACAAGAATTTAAAGAACTTGAATTTATGTAGGTATTTAAAAAATGTTAGATGCACGTAATGTACTATATTTCATCGAAATGAATATTTTCGATGAAATATATTTGTATGTGTTTTGCACACAGTGTACAAACATTTAATTTGGATAACTACCTTTTAACGTAGCTTTTAAGTAGTTTAAAGATTCAACGAAGTTATATTTCTTAATTTCCTGAATGATGATGTTGATGAGAATTAAATCTACAATAAGATAACAAATAAAAAAGAAGTTAAAATGAAAATGATACACGGAAAAGTGGAATACAATCAAATATATGTGTAACAAGATCAGGTTAACACTTTATGCACATATACTTATACGTACATTCTAATATATGGTACAATCATGTAATACTAAGAAATGAGATATATTTTGTGTACACATACGTTACGTACATACATAGTATTTAGTATGATATGAAAACATAATGTGTACGTACATTATGTTCCACGTCTTATCATCAGCAAAAAATGATGATGATGAGTACCACGATTTGGTGTTTATCTTACTTTATATGATACAAAAGAATAAAATATATTAACTGTAGTCTCATATACTTGTACATACATATGTATATCTTCATGCATACATACGAATGAATACGTAATTATATCTATACAATATGTACATTTGTGTATTACTTGATAAAACCATTGAATTAAGGAAATTGATGTTCAGCTTGGCAAGTCGATAAATTGATAATAATAAACCTAATTTAAGTTAATCCTTTGCCTTAGAGTGTCATATTCTATTATGAACAATATTGTGACATGCAAATGAATTAGATGGGTGGATGGGTGTGAACATTATTTTATTTAAATTTATTTATTTCTTTTCTTTTCGTTTTTTCTTGATTTTTGATATTGTTACATAAAATAATAAAATGAAACAAAATAAAGTTAACGTGAATGGTACATACATACATATGTAAATCAATATATATACGTAAATGGTAATGTAACACATCTAGATAAACATATACTACACACATGAGCGTATGTAAATATTTAATAATGTGTGTGTTTCTTATTTCAAATTCATCATTGAGATAAAAGGTTTTCAAGAAAATTGACGAGTACAAGTAAAATAAAATTCATCATTATTCTCTTGAATAAAAAGTGAAAACAAATTTCATTTAATCGGATAATCCATCATTAGTATTAATGTGTTTAGATCATACGTTTTACATTATTTATTTATTTATTTATACTTATAATAATAAAATTCTTATTTCCTCTTTAATGGGTTTTAATCAAATAAAAATTGAAAATTAATAACGTTTTATTAATAACGTTAAACATGTGTACACATATATTGAGTTTTTCCTTATTGTATAAAATTAATTAATTAGTTATAATTAACCTACATAAAATTCATTTAAAAATTATAAAAAATTAAAAGGAGTACATAGTTGGCACTCCAAATTAAAATGAAAATATTTATTGACAAAATTATTCAAAAATTACTGGAAACAAAAAACAAACTCGAAATGTTTTAATGATTGCTATTATTATTCAGGTTGAAGCGCTACACGTTATTTATTATTTCCATAAATCTTATTTACATAAAGACTTTCCTAAACACAGGGCCGTCTTATCTAAAAACGTCTAGGCCCCACGAAAATCTAAAATGTAATAAAAAATCATTGTAAATTTTGTATTTTTGTATTTAATTTAATATGAATATTTGGAAATAGTCCTTGAAAATATCATGCAAAATGCTCTTAATTGTTTAATCATTTATTCCTAGAAGGCTTTAACTGCATGTAATTATGGTATACAGAGTATAGTAGAATTTACTCATTTTATATTCAAAGTAGCATTTCATGGAGTTCAGACATTTTTCATGGATTAATCTTTTATTGAATTCCTTTTGTTTAAAAAACATTAAAATTTCCAGACAACATTTTTTCTTATAAAAATTTTAAAACGTGATCATTCATTTATTGAATTTGAAAAAAATATGAAAATATTATAAAAAATTGATATTTTTATTTTTATTATTTCATTATTTACATCATATCATTTAGAATTTTTGCTTTAACCGTTTTTTGCTATTTTTCATGAAATCGAATTAAAAACAAATAATAAAACATAATGTCATGATGAAAAATAAAATATTTGACTACTTTGTACAACGATAGGATTTTAGAATACAAACATACATACAACAAAATGTCCTTTTTTTAAGTATTACTTTTTTTTTTTTAAAAAAATTACTAGCTATATAAAAAAAATGTTTAATCGTCCGTAAAGTTTTGCATAAATTTTATAATTTTCATTTTTTTTTTTTGTGTGTGTTTAGTTAACAAAAATATGTATACCTTTTAAAGCATTATTTTACACTTTGAATTTTATACTTGAATCATGGTTATTTTAAAAATACAAAGAATTTATGTACACACGTACATTTATGCATAAATTTTTATTTTATTACATGCAAAATCATAGAATATCTATTATTTTTGATTGAATTACATCCTTTTTATATTTTGAATGTAAATCAAACCAAATAGGTATAGGTGTATGCTTGTAGCAATATTAGTTTTATTATATCATATAAGATAAAAGGCAAATTTTGAGTGTAAAATTATAACCTTAAAATATAATACCCAAAAATATTGTGTATGAATATAAAATTTATGTTTACAGCTATTCATATGTTTGCATATAATGTACATATAGTATTATTATTTTAAATATTAGGGGTTAAACAAAAAGATGAGTATTTTATATGTTTTTCTTTTTTATTACGTGTATAATGTGTTTTATAATTTTTGAAGCATAAAAAAATATTATTTATTTGCTTCTGTTTTTTTTTTTTTTAATAATAATAAATTTCATGCATATATTCAAGATTACAATGAAATATGTAACATCATTCATAAACAATAATCCACAATAATAACCCTTTTATTACATGTACTTGTCTTTGTGTGTTATATCAACATTTATTTTAATACTGATAGTGATAGTAAATTATTAGAAAAATATCAAATAAAATTCTTTTTAAACATTTTTTTTTTTTTGGTTCATTCTTAACATATAACCTCAAAGAGAATATTAGGTTACCTGCATGAATATTATTAAAACATTATGTACATATGTAATTTTCATACATGTGTGTACATTGATATTAACTAATATAAAAGGAAAAATATCAATGAAACCAATCGATTGTGTTTGATGATGTATGGAAAATTAGATCCTTTTAATACGAAAGCATTTTTTATGAATATGGATGTAAGTATATTTAATTTTTGTCGATATTTTGCATCCAAAATAGATCATATGGAATACATTGATTACAAGAACACTTTCCTTTTTCATTAAGATTTAATGTATTTATTCCTAAACCTTTCGATTACATCGTTTGATTCTGATTTTTATAAAGCCAGAGTACAAATAAACAAAATCTTAAATGTATGTGTTAAACCGATAATGTTTAAAATAATATTAGTAACACATATTCAGGATATTTTTTCAAACCTAGTGTATTAAGAATGAAATATATAAAAAAAAAAGTTTTTTTTCCATTTTTCATACAATACCTTCATGTATGCAAAAACAATATTTAACCATAATCTGAAAATTAACTACTTCAATTCATCTTCGTATTAATATTACAACAAATAAAAACAGTAGCAACAACAGCAACAAACTTGAACCCTTTTTTATATAAAGAATTTTACCATTTTATTACATGCACACTCACTGTAAAATAATAATGAAAAATATGTAATAATGATCATAATAAAACCCGCAGTCATTTTAACAGACAACAGATAAATAATATTAAGATGATGGGTTTGTGTGATTTTCCATTGTTCAATTTTATACAACAATATACTCATTCAAAATTCCTCTTGATCCTTTTCAAAATTTTATATTTGAATTAACGGAAATTTCATACACATTTTTTATATAAAATAAAATACGGTTATTGCAAAAAGTCAGGTATCTTCTTCAATTGTAAGATAATAATAATAATTGTATGCACAATAATGAAATGTTATTGTATGCTAGGGTTAAGGTAAACTAAGGTCTATGAACTTATACACATATGTGTGTATGTATTCAGGAAATGTAAAAAAAAAAATAAAATAAAATAAAATATGATATAATAAACAATTTTTTAGATTTCTTTCTTAGTAGCATCGACAATTAATTAGCAAATCAGATACATACATTCATTCTTACTTATTTTAAGAATATTCTTGTTTTGAAAATTTATTTTTTATTTTTAAAATTTCAGTTGAATTCTTAATTCAAGTAAAAATCAGTTATTATTTTGATATTATTTGAAATTTTATATCTACAGGACAAATGATTAGAAATCTTTTTAGTATTTATTGAACTAACGCGATACAATTTTCTTAAAATTAAAATCACGTCAAAATTAATTCATAAAGGGATAAATTTTTGTTAAAATTAAGTTACATTTCCTTCGATTACCTCTGAGATCTTATTACTCAAAATAAAAAAAATTAATTTTTATTTTTATTTTATTTATTTATTTATTTATTTTTTTTGAAAATTATTACAACAATTATTTTTTCTCTAATAATAAATCAGTTTTAAACAAAGAGCTGAAAGAGTGGAAATCGCATATCTTAAAACTCATTTTGAAGAAATAACTTATTATCACAGGTACAATTTAATATAATCAAAAATTTGAATTATTTTAAAATGGTTCACTTAGAATTAAAGTGACAATTTATTCTGTTTTAAATACAAAATCGTACTTAAAATTTCAAATTTTCTTTATCTCTATCTCTACAGCAAGTTCAAATATAATTGAAATTTTTCAAATTAAAGCTTTTCTATTGTATAATTACCAATTTTTTCATATATGTATCAATTTTGTGTATTTTGTACTTTTATTTGGTCTAACATACGAGACATGTACGTAGATTTGTAAAGATTTTAAAGAACAAATATAATAGTGTAGTACAAAAAAACTGTTTACAAATATGTACAAAAGTTCTATCATGTGTGAAATCGCCGATAATAAAGGATGAGAACCAACAAGATACAAAAGGATTGGGTGCGGCTTAGAAGTAGAAACTGCAATGCATAAATAACAAAAATGTCTGTAAATGTGTTTGCAATACACGCACATACGTATATATGTGTATGTATACACATTTAAAAATTGTATTTAGAAAATCTTTTACTTCTACAATCTACACATTTAGAAAATTTCAGGTTTTGTATTTTGGAAAGGGAGGAGAGTAAAATTTAAATTCAGCATAAATGTGTATACTCCAGAAATAATAAATTTTAGTAGTATGATACGTATAAGAATCTATACGTCTATATCGTATATAAGAACATAAAATAGTATATAAAAAGGGGTGAACTACCCTGAAGAAAATTATGTTTATTCCTATTTTAGTTGACGCGTACACATTTATACACATTTTATGTGATTTTCACAGAAATCCATTTTCATAGAAAATAATATATATTTTTGTAAATGTATTAAATCTACACACTACAAAAATATGTGTACATATACTTGTATGTGATAAATATGAAATTTTTGGTTATAAATAGGATATATTGGATGAAAATATATGGAAATAACGAAAACACATTCAACTTATAAGACATATTTGTAGTTGTGTAAGGGTTCTAAATTAAGGTCGTTGCTTGGTTACTACCCGAGTTATTGCAACCAAGCTGTACATTTTAACAATATACATGCATACATAAATCGTTCTTGATGTCTCAAACAATGTCTTTAAAAAATAATATTATTTTTCTTCACCTAAACTGACAGAAAGTAATACGAATATACCCATTTATTCTTAATTTGTTATTGTTGTTTTTATTCTAAAATAAATATTTATACATACAGGTTCTTTGACCTACAGATGTAGATTGTGGATTACAAACAAATAAAGGAAGATTGACCATTTTTGCGATTTTAAGGAAATAATAATCATGTAGTTTTTAGAAAATCGAAAATTAATTTTTAAATTAAAATAAAGAGAAAAAAAAAATGAACAACAGGAAATTTACATATTTTTCCCTTTCTTGTCATTTGGTTTCGGTTGTTAAAAAATTCTGTTATGTATAGAAATATAGAAAATCCCAGATTTTGTTAAGTGTTCAAAACACAGTGGTAACACAACTGTTCATCTACTTATAATTAAAATGATGTATATATCTATTTCTACTTTAAGCTATTCATCCCAAAATTAATTTAAAAAAAAACAATTACGACGTTAAAATATAAAGTTAACAAAAATTTCGAAATGATTTATCGTTTTCTTAATGTTAACTATTTAACATTTCAAAAAAAATTTAAAATCAAATTTAAGCTAAACCGTTATTAAAAGTAGAAAAAGCTAGTTTTAAGGAAATAATACGAATACTAATTCTACTTTACTTAGTGACCAGTGACAAAAGTTTTAATTTGCCATAATGAAAATTAAGAAAATTGTTTTCTAAAAGTAACAAATAAAAAGTTTTACTGAATTACTTTCTCTGCTTGTGTGACACGTAAATGTCTTAAATTGTACTTAAAAATGTTCAATTTATTTAATATTTTTTCATGCTACTTTTAGGATATTAGGATAAAAAGAAAACAAAAAAAAAATGCTATCTACATATTTCACGTATTTAGTATTCATTCGATTCGATGATATAAATCATCGTTCATTTTTGAAAATTAGCTATTAAAAAAGATAATAAAATTAAAAGAAAAAACTGAAATCAAAATAGGAGAAAAAAAAAAGAAAAAATTTGAAAATATCAAAAAATATTTTGAAACTCTCGACATTTACTTGATGTACGCATCATCATGTTTGTATGTGAACATATAGTACATATATACATGTGTATGTATGATATATGAATATCTATAAGGATTTCAAATTTTATCTGCTTTTACAACGTACTCTACACAACCCTTACAATAATTTCTTGTACCCTTAAGCATACATTCTTGAAAGAAATGTATTTGAACAGAAATTTTTGTGTAACGGGTATTAACAGTAGATAGAGGGCAATACTCATCATACACGATATAATACTAAGCCCATATCTACAACATAACTCGTTTTAACTATGATAAAAGATATACAATGCCTCCCAATTTTCATTTTCAAAAGGAAAAAAAAAATGATTTTCCGCAAAAAGCACACACTTTTTTCAACGCACATTGTTATATTTACTACACACTACATTGTACACTCATCCCACAATATGTTACATACATACCATATATTCCATATACACATCACATTTTCTTTCAATACTTTAGTTTGTTATTTGCCATTACCACCCTTTTATTATTCATATGTACATTTACTACTTTGACTCCATATCCATCCATCTTTCAATGTTTTCTTACTTCGTTTTTCGTTATCTGAATTCTTTCTTGTCATATAAAGTATAAAAAAAATAAAGAAAGGAAATAAGAATGCGGTTGATTGTATTCAGTATTTGGGTATGGGAAATATATTGTATATCAACCTCTTTTAAAAATTTTCAAGTACTATATGTGTATGTAAAAAAAAGTTGTTTCTTTCCAATTTTCTTCTTCTTTTTTTTTGTGAGTACGCGCACGGTTGAAATGTTAAGGGTGGTTCAACTTGAGCTTATCGAATAGGATATGAAGCTCATGCTTCATATTTTTCTTTAGTATTTCTTATTATTTTTTTTTATTATTATCATTTTTTTTTTTCAATATATTTTTGTTACTAGATTCTTTTTAAATTGTGTATGGCATTATCTTCAACAACATACATAACCACCCTAAATTGCAAATTTGACGTGGCGGAGAGGAAGACAACCATTTTTCAAGTCAAGTTGAAAAGCATCTTCTTACTGTTTGTTACGTTTTCTGTTGTTTTTTTTTTATTTTTCTTATATGTACGAGTGTACCGTTTTTATGTGTTTTTTTTCTATGCTTTTATTTTTTTTTTTTATTTGTGTTTATTTTGTTGTAACAAATTCTCAAATTTCTTGTAAGACTTTGAATATCACTCACTCACAGTTATTTTGTGTCGTTCAAAAGTCTTACAGTTGAAATTACATTCAATCACAAAAAATATAGAATATAAAATATTATTTAAAATTGTACGCAAGTGATTTATTTTTTTCAAAAGAATTAAGTTTTTAAAAATTTCAAATTTTTAGTGTATGATAAATTGGAACATTTAGATTAAAAAAAAAAACAAAATAAACAAAATTTAGTAAAGAATTTAAAGCAAAAAAAAAAATCCTGTTGTGCTTCAAACAATTTCACTAATTTCTTTTATTATGGTAAGTAACTGTAATTTTTTATTTAAAAATCTTTAATTTAAATTCAAAAATTAAACAACTTTTTCGTGTAACGAACAATTTACAACTGAATTTGAGTTAATTTTTTAATAACTGATGAGTGTACACAAATATTTGCAAGTATAGTATTTTAATTGTAAAATATATTTTTCATAACATACATATATACATGACATGTATATTTACGTATGATGTATAAATACAGATATAGTATGAAATTTTTTGTGTTTGTAATAGTAAATGTATGAGAAAAATTAACTCATTAACATATTAAGCCGGGTAAGGGCAGATGCTAAGTATAAAATGTTTTATTTTTTATTATTATTATTTTTTTTTTTGACAACCCTTTTGATTTGATTACTTATATTTGCATACGAATATACGTGTACATGCAAATTAGATCATATTTTTAGGTAAAAAAAATTCTTTTAGGGTTGATAATAGAAATGACTGAATTGAAGGTAGTTTAATGAATTTGAAAAATCGGATACATTTATTTGTTTAGTATTATTGCTCAAACGTAAAGTAAAAATCAAAATTAATTTCATTTTTTCAAAACAAATGTATTCATTTATTTTAAAATTCCGATAGTAATTAGTATAACAGTTGAACTGACATTTTAACTACACACATGTCTTAAGTAAAAGTGAACAATTAAGATTTTCAAATACAAATGTGTATGTTATGTTGCAAACCAATTTTTGAATTGATAATAATAATATTGTAAGACATTAGTGATTTTAATCAGTTTATTTAGGAATCTAATAAATTTTAAGCATTTATTAAACACATTGATTTCAATTTGCATCATATTACATACATACATATATGTATAGGAATCGTATTTTTACCAATATCATCATTATTATCACTATCATCAATATCATTATAATGTTATTTTCAATGGAAAACTTTTAATGCAAATTATTCTTTATGAAAGGATAACTGAAAAGAAAAATAGGGCATTATAAAAATGAATTTCCTTTAGGCACTCATCTATATGTAGATAAAACTGAATTTCAAATCATTTTAACTACATATCCAAATACATATTATGTACATATGTATGTACTCGTATAACTGCAGAATATGGATAAAAACATGATTTAAGTGTAGTAACGATCTATATGTTATAGACAAGAAGACACATGCGTATATACAAAACTATATATACATATGTATGTATGTGTATAAGACAATGTAAAATATTATTTATGTATGTATGTCATATGCATAATATGTATTTTGTGCTTAAATAAATATTATGAATTTGACTGAAGTTTATTCAAATGTGATGTGTATTTTAAATCTAAAATATGTATATGTATCAATCTATATGCATATTTTGTTTTTATTTGTGGCGCCTTCTATCTTATATATCCTTCAATACATGTCAGAATGGTATCATCAGCCATCAAGGCACCAAATTTATGTAATGTATAATATAAAGTTGAATACAGACGTATATACATATGTGCTTTTTTGTACCCCTTTTACGCCCACCGCAATTTCTCACACTATCATCTTCTGGTTTTACACCCTTTTTACATGTTCACATAAGCGTACACTTGCATGTCATATATACTTTCAATTTTGTTTCATCTGCAGCCATACTTCAAGGAACATCAATATAATTTATATATGGTGATATCGCAATGTTTATATAATAGATACGTGCATATATTATATATACTGTATACTCGTACATATATATATACATCTACACAATTGTACTAACATTCGTGTACACAACAGTAACGTGCGTTTATTATCCTTTTTTCCATGTACATTTGTATGTATATATATTCCTCCCGCTTGCGATATTATTATGTGAAAGATGTGAAATTTATTTTATTTTATATTCGTCTTTATAATATCCTTTTGCATATATGTACAAAGCTTTGTACGATTTAGTGTATATATATTCTGTCAACGTCATTCAGGCAAATACTAACAATTGTATTTAGTCTCACCCATCATACATGTGCAAAAATTATAATATGTAAAATAAAATGCATGTGTGTTGTTGATGTTTAATGAATAATAACAAATACACGCGTGTATTTATAAGAGAAAAAAAAAAACATTGATGGAAAAAATATTCAAATGCAATAATATAGAAAATCCTTCATGTATAGAATATTTTATTTAAAAAAATATAGAATTTAATCGTATGTACATATGTATCCAACCACCAACGAAACGTTAAAAAAAAAAAATTCTTGTAACTTCTGTTACATAGTCATTTTCTAGGTTTATTTTTCCTTATTTTTTTTCTTTATTTTCGGATATTTGAGTTGTCAACGAAAAACATAAACTTTGCTAAATTTCCTGTGGTTAAGGCATCCGTAAAATAAAAAAGACTTTAAACAAAGTGTACGAGTCGAGATAAATTTCAATGCATATCAGTAAATTTTTACGTGTAGCATTTTCAACTACAAATTTTAAAAGTATAATAAGTAGGATCATACACTATTATTAGTTCATTCGACGTTCTTTATTTCAGTTTGTTCTTTACTATTATTTATGTAATTTACCTTTTTTCTATATCTTAAAATCTAATTTTCCTTTTTCTTTGGATTAAATACTTGAATTCAACTTGAAATCCTCTTTACTTTCAAAAAAACATATGTACATATGTTTTACATTTTTAATTTAATTTTATCATTTAACATGAAGCTATATTACATAATTCAAATTTAAAATATTTTTATAAAATTTATAACTGTAATACGTTATTTACAAAAACATAATTTAAAAAATTAATAAATAAACTAAATAGGATATTTTCAAATATGAGAAAAACTAATTGAAACTAATAAATCCTTTTGTT
Source organism: Anthrax anthrax (assembly GCA_963971155.1). Lineage (NCBI taxonomy): Eukaryota > Metazoa > Arthropoda > Insecta > Diptera > Bombyliidae > Anthrax > Anthrax anthrax. Next base: position 22,399,513 of record OZ020120.1, read on the forward strand.
ATTTTTATGTATTTGACACCAGGCCAATATACATTCATATCACATACGTACATATGTACACTGATATGTTTGTATATGTGTATTATATGTGTGTATAAATTGAACAATATATATAATGCTTTCGTATATATTATAAGTAATAGCATTATTTTATAACTCTCGTTATTTTTGTTTCAAAAGACTTCATTTTGTTTGTTTTTTTCTTTTTTGCATTTACGGATAAACTTATGGGCAACAGGAAATCGTTAAGAATAAATAAGAAAAATCCCAGAAACAATTGAGTGTTAATAATCCGGCAGTAATGATGTTTGAAATAAAACAAAAACAGAAAAATGGCAAAAAAGATGAAAATGAAAATATTCAGAAAACAAAAAAAAAATGAAGGATCATAAGTATAATATAACAAACATTCAAAATATTGAAATAAAAAAAAATAAAAAGAGGAAAATAAAATAAATAAATAAACACAGATGAACAATAAAATTAACAAAATACAAACGTACATATAAACAGAAAATAAGGAGATGACAGAAATAAATTGAAGTATTTTTCGTATTTTCTGCTTTAACAGTTTTTTTATATTTTTTGTTAGAAATTTAAATATGCTATCACCGACCAAATTGTGAATTTAAGTTATTTTACTATATATTTAAAAAAAAAAATTATAAAAAATAAAAGGGAGAATATCGAAATTTTGAAATATTTTTTGATATTCTTTCCTAATGCTTTGAAATTTTAAACATCGTATAAGTAGAATGTAATATAAATGAAATAACAAAGCAAACAGATTTAATGAATTGTTCAATTAAATACATTTCATTTTAACATGCAAAAGAGTTAATTTTTTTTAAACGTTCTTTTAACTGAAAACCGTAGATACATATGTATGCACGTTCTTTAAACATTGGGTGTCTACACCCTACAGTAACATATTTCACATTAGGATGAACTCAATTCATTTTAAAAGCTATAATAGGCCAGGTTAATCGTTTTACTGTTTAACAAATAATATCTTTGAATTTATAGGTATGAAAGCAAAATTATTAATTACAAAAATATATTTCAATATAATAAGTTACGTTTTTAATTACGTTACTAATCGCTCAGACAAAGTGTTACAAGTAATTTATTTGTTTTTCTTTTTATTTTTCAATAATACTATCAAATCAAAGTTGTTTTATCCTGTATCCTTATTTTATTCATTTTTTAATTTCTATCCTAAAATAAATAAAATAAAATATTACATATACATTAATTTAAGTAAAATAATAAAATCAAATACAAGTTATTATTTTTTATTGTACAATGAATAGTTTTCAGTTGCATACCCTAATAGATTAAGAATAGATCAATAATTTCAAGAATATAATTAAATATAAAATTACTTTTGTAATTCTATGTACGAATTTTACATTTAAAAAAAAAAAATGAATATCTGCACGTACCTTTATCCTGATGTTATTAAACCAAAGTAATAGTAATAAGGAGAAAAATCAAAAATGTAGCGAATTCGTTTACATACGTATGTACATGGGCGTACATATGTACATGCATAAAATACATTATGTACATAAATAATTGTATTTTTATACATATAATAAGAAAGTAAAGTACACATGTTTTTATTTATTCGTATGATTGAGATGATATTCGTATGCAAATCTCATGGGTCGGTTATTTTTTGAAAGGGTTAGTTGCTGTATGATGTTGAATTGTCGTGTACACATCTAGTACAATTACACATATATACGTATCTCTTTATATACGTACAGTGAATATATAAAAATATATGTTTTTATAAGCAAGTGCCTTGGTATACATATGTATAAACTATACTTTCAAACCAAAGAATTAAAATCAAAATAATACAAACATACAAATACGTACGTATATGTATCATCAAATTCAATTTTTAAACTCAATTTTTATATTTTAGTTATTTTTTACAAATGTTCATGAAGTATGGGCAAATATTGTAAAATGTAAAAAATATATAAATTTTTACAAACGTATATGTATGTGTATACGTATAAGTACGTATTTTGAAGCATTTGTACATGCATGTTTGAATTGAAAAATATCATGTTATGTTGTTTAAAAAAATAAAAAAAAAACTAAACAAATGTTATATAAAAACAACAAATATATAAATAAAGAAATTTACATAAGTATTAGATTATTACATGTACTATATAAATTTTTTACCTTTATTTATTTTTAACATACAGAATATACATAATAAACATTCATGCATGCACAACACATAAAAGATCATTGAAATTTCTGGTATAGTTTCAAAAAGAAAATTTTTAACAAGAATTTAAATAAATAACGATATTTATATACTCTATATATACGTATGTATAATATATATGTACACATATTCAGACACACATATGTATGTAGAATATATAAATGTATGTACAATTTGATGCTACATGTGTAATCGTCATCGCTCAACTCTATATTTTTTGTATTTTATTTAGTGATATCCTTTTTCAATTTGATAGTGAAATTCTATTGATAAAAAAAATATAGCAAAACTATATGTACAGAATTATGTTAATATATGCACGTAAATACATACGTATACATACCTACATACATATTTGCATTGGTATATATGTAAATATCCTTATTATGTCAATTTGTCTTTTCGATTTTTTTTTTTTGTTTTTATATTTTTGCATACACATTATAATAAACCTCTAGACAACTTCTAAAACATATATATGTAAGTATGTAAAATTTGCTTGTCAATTTCATTATGTACATGTATACGTATGTACATGTGTACTCATAGATTGAACGGTAATGCAAAATAACGATCCTGAATTATAAATAAGAATGATTATTATTTTTTTTTTATTTATTGCAAATCCTTTAACAACACACATAGTGTACATCTGCAGAGTGCATAATTGGGGAATTATTATTGGTATGCAAATTAGAAAAAAACCTTTTTGACCTTATAGTAATATTGTTAACGTTATTTACTGATCCATGTTAAATGTATATTGAAGTAATTTTTTTTTATATTTTCAATTTTTAAATATATACTGGTATTTGAAACTAATTTGAATAACAATAGTTAGACTTAGAAAAAATTTGCCAATTCAAAAATAACGATAAAGCAAAAAAAAAAAAGGAAATTAGTTACATAAGCACCGAATTGCTTATAATCAGGCTGTCAGGCAGGTATCACATTAGAAAATCACGTTAAAAAAAAATTTTTTTTTGCAATATTCAAATTAGATTTGACTTAATTTTTTCCCCTTTTAATGTTATACTGTTGTGTATATACGAACGTTTTTAAATGAAAAAAAAAAAAAAATCGTTATTTCAGATGAAATTAGTTGATTTAGTTATAACAAAAAATCCGTACAGTACTAACAGAAAGTGAAAAATTTGATTTGTTTCCGCTATTTTGTGATGAATCCAATATATAACTTTTTCAACCTACTGTAGTTAACTTTCAATATATTTTTTATGAATGTTTTGGTATACATATACACATGTGTGCATTTAAATATTTAAGTTTTTGTATACAAATGTTAAAATATTATTTGAATTTAATTTAAACATTCCTTAAAAACAATAAAATATTATTTCATTTTTATTTTTATCATCAACTTTATGATACAAATTTTCATTTATTAATATGAAACATTCGAATATTTTATATAATATGTTCATATGTACACACGTACAGCATACACACGTAAATGTACTTTGTATATTTATTATTATTAAATTCTGTGAATAAAAGGTAGGACATATACAAAATACAATTTTATTTATTTTTTATTCGAACATTTTCTTCATTTTTTATGGAAATTGTATTTTATAATATAACGTGTACATCAGATATATACACATGTACTAAAGGTATACATATCTTTCTGTCAAGAATTCAATTCATGATTGAAATATACGTGTTTAGCTTTTATCTTAATAACATTTTGTACTTTGGGAATTGATATTGCTCGTACATCATATCCTTATAAAATGTACAAATTTTGTATTCAGTTTTTTTTTTCTTTTTTTAATGTACATGCGTATAGAAATATACAAAAATTTAAGTACATGATTACGAGATTATATTTAGGTGTTATACATGTACATGATATAAAATGTATAGATGCGTATGTATATGTACATACATATAACCTTCACTTGTATATGTACACATATCACAATTCATTTATTTTTTATCAAAGACATGTACATGAATGATATATCAAACAGGCTATCAATTTGATCCATTTTGTTGCTCATCCAACGACCATTATACTCCTTTTTATACATGTATGTACAAACGTACTTAAGGATTGTTATATTCACTTTTATGTATACATACGTATGAAATAAATTTTTATTTCTTATATTTTTACCTTAAAATTTTTATTGGTATGTTCATTTTTTGATAAGTCTTACGTATGTATACGTGTACAATAAAATACTGATGGATACATTATGTTCATGTACATATATATATGCAAACATATAGTATTTACAATCACATTATCATACTTCCTTCTAAAAAAAATATTTTGTAACTTTAGTCTTTGACTTTTACCATATCCAAAAAGGTACATACATGCATACATGTGTGTGTCAAAAAGCACTTTTCTTTTAAGATAACGCTATATGTATATTTTCTTTTAATTCTCGTAATATATAGTGACGATATACATACATATGTATATCTAAGAAAATTTGACTCTTAAAAATGGTAATGGTGTCGTTGAAAAACATATAAACATAAATAAAACAAAAAGAATCAATAAAAAGAATACAGAATATATAGTTATCAAAAAATAAAAAAAAACGATATAAAATAAAAGGTGTAGAAAAACTCAAAAATCGAAAATAGGTTTAAGAAAATAAAATTTTAGAATGACATTGATGATAAAGACGATGATGATGATAATAAAACTAATTCAAGGCTTTTCTGTTTTTATTTTTCTCATTTTTGATTTTCATTTTAAAATGTGAAATAGTCATCATCGGTGTAATCATAAAGAATTACTTCTTTCGGAAGGATACATTTCAAAAGCTAACCGTCATTTTTCGTTTTTTTTTTGTTTTTTTTTTTTTGTAACGTTATTCCTTTAATAAAATACATACACACAACATGTTATGTTATAAAATCGTGAATCTATTTTCTTTTTTAGCATATTTTGTATGATTTTAGAATTCTCTTTTTTTTAAATGTAAAACAAATTTTTGTTGACGATATACTGATGCTCGTTTATCGTTTTTGTACATTTAATCTTGATTTTTTTTGCCTGATCCTTTTTTGTTCATTTTATTTATTTGCCTTTTTTTGAATGATACATGATGAGAATGATGGATTTTATGTGTATATACATTCAAATTACATGTGTGTGTACGTACATACATATATTAAGTATTAATATTGATAGATGTTTAAAAAACATCAAAATTTTATGTATATTTGATATTTTCATCTAAAAATCATTACCCTTTAAAAGCTAAAAGAATGAATATAATAATGTCAAGTACGTGTTATCCATTTATCAAAAATATATTTTATATTATAATTTGTGATGCGTAAACGATTCGCAATATAAGACGTTTACATACACATAAATAATACTACAAACGTGCATAAGAAAGGGTATATATGGAAATATTACCAAGTATGTTTGTATGTATTGTGTGTAATTGCACAACGTACACCTACTAACGGGTAATAAAGAATGTACTGTGCAATTATTATGCTAAAATCATAACACTGCTTCATAATGGTTGAAGAAATTAAAGATAATTCATAATACAAAATTAAAATATGAAAAATTATTATTCATACTTAAAATCTAATATTGATAATAAACAGAAACACAGTAGTTTGGTAGAAATTCTAATAGAAAGAGTTATAATATCGGTAAGTTTCAAGACCCATACTTTAAGCAATTAGACCATCGTGAATTTTTCTGACACAGAGAAATCAGTGGCATTATATCTATATATGTACATATATAATTTTTCTGACAAAATTGTAGAATTGCAGAAATGCAAGATTGCATAATGTAGACATTTGGAAACTCTCTTCGATTGAAGAATTACTGATCAAACAGTTTAAACAAAATCAATTTCAATTTTGAATTTTTTTATAAATTCCATATTCTTCATGTTAATGTTTTCACTTATTTATATTTTGTCGATCAGACACTAATTACTAAAGAAAAGAAAATCTTCCATTAAATTACTTCTCACTTAGTGGAAAACTATTTAGTTTTCTTTCAAGAAAGAAGAAGAAAATAAATAAAATTTTAATTTTTTCCTTATTTATTTATTATGATATTTTTTTTTTACTTCAATTTTAAAACTTCTAGCGGACTCACATACCTTTGTACGTGTTTATATACTTGTTCTAGTGAATCAGTAAAAAATATATTTTTATTTTATATAGTTGATTTTTTCTTTGATGTGTAAGTAATATATTGTATTCAAATTTGAAAGAAAATTTAATATTGTTTGGTTTTTTTTGCCTTTTTTTATTTTCTTCTTATTATTATTTTCCTTTCATGTAATTTTTTTCATTTATCATTTTTTTTTCTATATATGAATATGCGTATATATGTATGTATGTATCTCAATAAAATGAAAAATTTTACGAATATTTTCAATAACTAATGTTATATCTAGATTTGAAAAAAAAATGTGAAAAAAAGGAAAAACAAATTTTGTATCTTGTTACTTTAAAATAAAATATTTATACATACATATACACATAAACATAATAATATGTAATATCATATACGAAATTTGTTCTCTTTAACTACATGTGTATGTGTAGTTCATACCTATGTACATACATATGTATGTATGTACATATGAACATTTGTTAAAAAAATATGTATATTCCATTATATGTGTATATACATGTGTACATAAAATGAATTTCCATATAATTTGAAAGGATATATATTTTTAAAATGTCATAGCAAAAATTTCAGTCATACGATATATTGTAAATATAATCATAATAAATCAAAAACTCTATAATATAAAGAGAAGATACAATAAAAAAAAAAAGAAAATAAAATGGAGTACAACGAAAAAAATGTAAAATATAAAAATAAAAATAAAAACAGCAACCAAAAAAGTCAGAAATAATGTATTTTCATCTAATATGTACAACACATGCATGTGTGTATTATTGGGATGTTTTTACTTTATTTTATTTTTTATTTTTCTTTTCTTCATCCTTTTTTCTTTCTTTGAAAGGAAATATGTGTACAAAATAAATAAAGGATATAACTATGAACGAGTTGAAAATCCAAAAAGAAATTTTCAATTTTTTTTTTTTTTTTGTATGTATATAGAATTCAAGAAAATAAATAAATATTAAAAAAAAACAACTTAACAAAGCGAAAATATATCACTGACATCTAACTTTTATGCATACATAAATATTTCCAAAAAAACATACACCTATACCAGTTCAGCTATCAACTGTTATATTGCAAAGAAACAACCACCCTCCGACCTATAAAGCTACACGTACCATATATTTTGCTGATTCTTTTACATTTCATATACATACACATATGAGAATGTATTTACTTCATATGCATTCCAAAAATGTACACCCCCTATATTATTGTACAAAAAAAATTGGTTTTTTTTTATAGATCTCATATATTCAAAAATTTTATACACATACATATACAGATATTTGGCACATTTTATTCATACATATATATGTATATATGTGGATTCATGTACATATACACGTTTACATTATGTGAAAGGGTAAAAAAAAACATGTTACTTGAAAAAGAATAAAATGAAAAATGAAAATAAAAATGAAATAAAAAAAAAAAAAAACAAAACAAAATGGAAGCACATTATGTATAGTAAAAACGAGAATAATAATATTATTTACATATTTTGTGTATATATACATGAGAAATACACATTTTTGAAGACTAAAATGGAATTTTAAATGAAGAAAAACTAACTCGTGCGAAAAACGGGATCAATACGCAAAAAGGAGGATAAACATTATAAAAATTCATTGCAAGTTATCAAAATATATAACAAAAAAAAAGAAGAAAAAAAAATTCCAAAAGATTTTTTCACAAAGTTTTAGATAACAACCGTTTGATACTTTTTTTTCTAGCCTGCGTTACTGCTTGAGTTATTCGTGATATTTTCCTATTTTTATTTTCGAATATTGTTCGTTATTTTATTTTTTTTTTTTATCTTTAAATTCATTTTATCAAATTTTATATTCTTATACACTTCAATACTCTCTGTAGAATATTATATTGTATATCTTTTTAATATTACATTAAATAATGATCCTCGTTCTTCCCTCCTTTTTAATATAACGACAATTTTTGTGTCAATAGCTAACATAGAATATGACGATGCCAATTTTAAAGATCATAATAAAATTTCTCGTTTGTTTTTTTTTTCTCTTGTTAGCTATTTACACAGCTAAACTAAGAACAACAAAAAATTTTTATTTTTATGAATATTTTTTGATTTTCTATTAAAATTTATTGATATTTTTATTGAAATATGTAAAAATTCTAATAACTTTTAACATTTTCATCTTGTAATATTTGTAATAAATTTTTATTAAAATTTTTCATTTTTACTATCAATGACCTAACGTACATATACATATGCATGTACATATGTATGTATATATTATATTTTTTCCAGAATTATTCATATATTCAAATTTATTTAAATATTAAAAATATTGAGATAGCATTTAAATTTTAAATTATCCATATTTGTATGTATGTGTGAAATGCATACAGTAAGCGGATTATGAATATGTGTTTTTACATGTATGTACATACAAATGTACATATTTTCAGAAACTTAAAGACTTATTTTTTAAACTGTATATTGATACACATTAAATTTTTATAATAGTGCTTAAGGACGCTTTTTCATTAAAAAAGAAAAACGGCAACTTTTTTCTATGTAATATAAATCGCATTAATTCATTTTTCCACCCCGCTTTCTGTCTACCTACGTATGTACATACACCCATATATATACATATTTCTTAATGATCTAATTTAAAAGTAAATAAAAAATTCGTATTTATTGTATAACAGTTATAAAAGACAACATAAATTAAGAAGTTCATTGTCCCAATTTGTCTTCAAAGTTTGTTTTCCTTGTTTTCATTTACCACTTTTAAATTATGCAAAGACCTTGACCTAGAAAATATAAAGTATACAAAGAAAATGAAGAACAAAGGTAAAAACGAAAGCCCAACCATCATCATCAGCATCCTCATTACCTTCCATTTTTTATTATTTTTTTTTTTTTCATAATAACATCCTTATAGACTATATTACGACTTCAGGCTGGTGAACTTTTTTAATTTCACTTCTCTTAACTTACAGATACGATGTTACGTATACATATAATACATGTACATACATACACACCAATTTTTTAAACGCCATGAAAGCTATACCTTCATATAAAACAAGCAGACAAAAAGAAGAAAAATAATAAGAATATCAAAAAATCAAGAAAAAAAACACAGAAAATTTTCATGTGAAGACTATCTTCATTTTGTAAGGAGTCCTTTATTTAAAAGAATGGGATACTTCAAATGTCGCCTTTATATTCTCATTAGTATTTAAAACGTTGCACATGACGGTAAGAAGAAAAACTTAAATAAGTACGTTAAGTAACCCCCTAACACACCGTTAAGGGGAGATAAATTTTTCATCATTTTCTTCATCACGAATATAGTAAGCAAGAACTTAGTAAAAATTTACGTTATCAAATTACATACCGCTGATATAACAGAATTTTCACCTTCTCCATTCCTAATGTCTGAATTTTTAACAATCTTTGTAAATAAAAGGCAGCGGTTTTTCCTGATGAAATTTCTTCGTTTTCGTCTGCTTCTAGTACAGTTGTTTCTTCTTCCGTTGCTAATGCTAATATGTATGACTATGTTATTATTATGTTACATATATACGAGTACATACACATATTGCTGTTACACACTGTTGATATTGCTATTTCTACAAGTGCTGTTTTAACGATTCAAACTCGAATGGGGTTGAGGCTGTTGATGATGATGAGCTCCTTAGTCGTGCTAACGCTAGTAATAATGATGAGGTGGTAAAAAAATTGATTAAGTATGAATGGTGGGGGTGTATTTGTTTGTTCTTTTCTTTCTTTTAACTAATAGCAAGGATCTAAGGACATGAACGAAAATGAAAATGAAAATGAACTTTTTAAAGATTGTACAAGAGGTATGATGATGAGGTTTAATATTGAATATAAGAAATTTTGCCCACGTTTTTATTTTTCCATTATATATTAGTGTATTAAATAACCGTCGACTACGTCATAAACATACATATAGCTTAGTTGTATAATATAAAAGTAAGTGAAATTTTTACTTATGTACATATGAACAGTCGCAATTATACATGTAATACGTACATACATATTTAACTTGGTTGAAATTTTCTCCGGTATTACACATGACCTATCCTAACATTTTGGCGGCATTTAATTATGACGTGATGGGAGTACAACAAAGTTTGTTAAGAAGGCTAAGGTCATATTTTTGTGCTAGATGAGTTTTAGAGGTATTATATATGTATGTAGATACAAACATAATATATTAATTTTACCATACATTATAACTACAGTAGCGAAGTGGGAGGATAATAGGTAGTTAGCAAATGAATGCAGTTGAATTTACAGTTTCAAAAGTTTTTCATTTTCTTTTCTATTTTCCTTTTTTCCATTTTAATACTCAACATATTGCATATAAGAATTCATATATGTATGAGCTCGTCAGAAGGACTAAGTTTTAATGACATACATATATGTACATATGCGTATATATATATTTATATGGATGAACATTACATGATATCGTATACGTTAAAAAATCATATGCAATCATGATAGTAACATACTATTGCAAATGTTTATTTATATATAGTCTAAATTATAGAAATGAATGAAAAATTAAATGAAAAAATAAAACCGAATGTTAAGGACTTTTCGCTATTTCTCATTGTATTAGTAATTGTTGTTACGTAAATGTACATTTTATATGCATCCGTATAAATATATATAAACATATAACAGGAACATATGCACATGTATGGTATTATTGCAATAGTGTTTGTGAGTTTTTAACGAAATTGTAAAAGCTTTATGAAATTGAATGAAAGTGAGATTTTAATTCGTTTGCTTGTAGATAGAACCACATACATATGTATGTATATATGCATACGTACATATGCAATAATGTGTAACTGCATATAACATAAAAAGTATCGTTAGTTACACTGCATATGAACACAGATAGTTAGATGAAGGTGAATGAATATTTATTTATGTAAAAATGATAGAGCATATGTAAAAAAATAATTATACATATGTACGTATAAAAATGTTTATAAAAAAGTTCATTCATTTTATAACATACATACGTATATACATTTTGTATTTGAACAGATTAAATATTATTTTACGTAAAATATTCGAAAGTGAAAGTTTTTCTCGCAAACTTGAAAATGTGGGTCATGAACTTTTGTTTCACAATTACACACGTATAAAACTGTAACTTAATTAAAGTTTTAAAATGTTCAATATATGTCTAGATTACGTATATACATATACATACATATGTGTGTGAACATATGTTAAACCTTAACTATACGTAGAATAAGTTGTATACAGAATTATTTAAAAATTTCTTTTTTTTTAAGAACAAAATATTTTGTTCTAAAACTTTACAAATAGAAAAAATTTGCAATATTCTAATCTGATTTATTTTTATAAAATTAATTTTTATGTAAACATACACACATAGGTATTGGTTGATTTACGATAATAATAATAAAAAGTCATTCATCTAATAATCTGTTAAAAAATAAAGAAGTATGTATGTATTTATGTATTCAAAAAACAAATAAATGAAAAATCTCTTTTTTGCCTCTTTTTTTCCCTTTTGTTTTTAATTTTCTTTTTTTTTTTTGGCGTGTAAATAGAAAGTATAGAAATAGGAAAATAAAAAAACTAATCTCAGAAAAAGTAAGAAATTTTCTGAGAGGGAAAATCAATTGATCATTTTTGTTTGACGATTTGTGGCACATTGGTTCGAATTCGTTTCAGGTTAGTTATCAACAAAACTTTTTTTTTTTATTTCTGATACAAACACTTCAAAATGAAGTATAAATCTACGATATTCAATAATTTACCTTTATACACACGTATAAATACATACATGTACTTAATTATTCATATGTATGTTTATTATTGCACACATGAATCTATACATATGTATGTACATTATTAAAAAATGATCATAATATAACATATGAATGATATAATTTTTTAAGTTAAACTTTTAAGGTATAAAAATAAACTTTTCCATAGGTCTGTACTAAAAACATCCAAATATTATGTAATTTTATCATTTTTTTTTTTCTGAATTTATGAACATTTTTAAATTTTTCGAATTTCTGAAAATTATTTTTATTTTTATCCAAAAAAAAATCGTATTAAAAAAAATAAATAATTTATATTACGTGTATGTAAAAAAATGAAAATAATTTGTGATTTAAATGTTTATGTATGAAATTCTACATAATTTCACAATTTGAAAAATATTACATTTTTACATATTATTTTATTCAAATTCTTTAATAAATTATTTTTCCAAATAATTTTTTCATTTTTTATATATGCATATTATATGTAAATATCTTCAAAAATAGAATATATTTTCTTTTTAACTAAAAATTTTCTTATATATGTATATACATACATATGAGTTTAAATTTATATATGAACAAATGTTATTATATGTAGTATATATATATATGTATGTATATATATCTATGTTATTTGTAAGTATATGTAATTTTTTTTATTTTATTTCACATATCATAAATTTGATTGCTTTTATATGACAAAAAGTAATGATCTACCTTTTTATTTTCCCAAGAGTATCGTCTCGTCAACTTTCATATACAGAAATTTACGTATGTATCATAAGATTTTATATACATACCTACATATATACGTATAAACATACATATATACTATACATAAGTACATATGTGTATACAGTACAGAGTATGCGTAGATATAAACATGTATGAATATATAAGTACAAATGGTTATTTTCATAAGAACATAGTACATACATATATGTAACTACACATTTCCATATGTGTAGTATTTATTTATACATAACGTATATTTTTGCAACTGACACAAAAGTCATTTTGAAGTCAAAAATTTTCAATTTGGTATCCTACTGTGAAAGAAAGAAAAAAATTTGTTTCTTATTTTTGCTTGCTCTCATTTTACGATTTTTTTTTTCTTTTCTGTTTTTACAAGTATTATGTTTTCTTTTATTTTATTTTTTGTACATACGTACATATAATGGAATTTCCTGTACGTACTTACCGTTCTATTTATGGTATCTTATATATAATATGGAAATGTCGCTCGTGTATAACTAACAACAGTTAAATATATGTACTGGTACATATTTTGAAATGTACATACATACACACGTATTTATGCATACGTACATACAAATATACATTTGAAATAAAAAATAATAATAAAATAAAATGAATATAAAAAAAAAATTTATTCAAGAATTATATTATTTCTGCGTTTTCCTTTTTTCTTTTCATTTTTATTCGTTCCAATGTGAGGGTGGTTTTTGATTTAGTTTATAATCAAAACGAATTTTTTTTCCATTTCATACATTTACTTTCGTTATAAATTTCCACCTGCTTACTCTTACATCGTTTTATTTATTTGTTGTTTTTTTTTTCTTTACAAAATATACAATATAACAATGAACAAGTAAGGATGAGTTCCATGGAGACATAAAGAAATGTTTGAAATGCATGTTTTCATTTATCAATTGAAATAAAAAGGATCTAAAAAATAAAAAAATAAAAAATAAATAAAAAGAGAGAAAAGTAAATTGTGTATTACGTTCGTATAATACGTAAATCAATAAAATATAAAGGCTGATTTCCGTCTTATATGTATGTATGCAATAATAGTACACACATGACTGTAACAATGAACTTCATATGTAAAACACAAGCTTTCATATACATATGTACATATGTAATATGGGAAACTACAACAGAATCTATAGGAACATATTCAAAACAAATTATCTACAAAATACAGTCAAGACCAATTTTAATTTCTATCACATCAAAAACTATTTATTTTTAAGTACCAAAAAATCTAAAAAGTATTATGTGATTTTAAATTTTGATTTTATGTATTTATTGCATTGCTGTAATTTTTTCTTAATTTTAATGTAATTTTTTTGTCAATTTCTTAATAAAAAAAAATTTTTTAATTATTCATATCCATATTCATATTTCACAGCTCATTTGCATCCAAAAATTATACAAGTGAATTTTATGAGTGAAGATATAATACGGCCAGACACAGTCTGAATTTTCAAAAAGTTAATTCTATAATTCTTATTCTTGGATACGTTGCACACATATTGAAATAGACATACTGACAAAATGTTCTAAAATATTAAAACCATTACTTGTAATATATAAGGGAAAAGATAGTAAATATTTTCTTTTCCTTAATAATCGGATTTTACTTGATCTTCAAATGCAACTCAGGTAAATTAATAACTTGTATATTCCAATATTACTTGGACATTGATTTATATTCAAAGAAAAACTAAAAAAAATCTTTCACATAAAAGTATTATTCCTTCCTTTTTTTGTGAAAAATAATCATCATTTTTGTACTACAATTTTAATTTGTAAACTGTCCAATCATATTCATTCAATATTGTCGAAGTCATTTCTAAGGTTTTTAAAGTAAAAAGGAATAAAAAGAAATATAGCTTCCCCTTCAAAAATTATTTTTTTCCAATATATTGTGTTTAAAAGTTGCAAAAGGACAAAATATGATGACCACATCCCGACAATTATGGTGTAGGTTGGGTTTTATTACTTTGCCAATGGCTACTAATATTGTGGTCGTTATTGAAATAAGAGATTAGGATTTTGTATATGTATTGAATTTTCAGGATTATACCTATAATATTGATATTTAATTTAATAAAATATTAAAAAAGTATCCTAGTCATTTTAATTTTTTTTTTAAATAAAATAAAATAACCAAATTAAATTATTGTTTAAGCACAGGAATTTTTTTGCTGTAGGCAATAATTTTGTCAAAAATACAATACATTCAAAAATTTATCAATAGATCGACTTTTTTTTAATAATCAAGATTATATTAAATTAATACAAAAAGAAACTTGTACATTTTTATTTACGTATTTCTTTATTAATTTACTTTTTTTCAGAAGAATTTGGATAATAACTTACCAGAAATAAGAGGAAAAGACAGACTTGGACGCATGTAAGTACCATGTAATAATGAAATAATAAAAACAAATACTATTGCTTAGATTAATACTTTAGTAACTTTATGTATTCCTAACTGAAGATTAAAATTATTAAAAATATTTAAATGCAGATAATCTCAATTTTATTAATTTTAATTAATTTTATTGAATTTCATTTCGTTTTAATAAATTGATTATTAAATATAGTTGAAAATTTTATTAAATACAAATGTGTATAATAATCAAATTAAATAACTAAGTTTCACTTCATAGGTGTGCTGCTACTCATATTATTCAATAAAAAAACGAACTTTTTATTTGAATATATTTTAAGTGCAGAAATGTACATTAAGTTCAGGTTTAATGCACGAAAATATAATTATTTTCTATAAATGAATAAAATAAAAATGATTCTATGAATACATGACCTCATTAGATTTATTTATTTTTTTGTTCTTAAAATATTTTTAATAGTATTTATGAAACTAGGTTCTCATATAAAGGAAATGCCATATTCCACTTGAGTAAAGTAGGAAGTATGTGCATAAATACTATAAAATTCCACATAACAATGTAAAAATTCCTTTTTGTTTTCCTTTTTTTTTCGAAGTTTAATTCTTTGACATGCCTACCGGATGCAATCTACTTGTATGCAAATAATAATAAAATTCTTATTTTTTTTTCTTTACATCCTAAAGTTTTTACATAAATGTTGTTCATGTCAGACTGATTGTTGAATTATTATGCAAGCATGTTCACATGTACTTTATATTGTATATTGAAAACTGTCAATTGCATGTAAAACTAATAACATTTTCGTCTTTTAAAATTGAAAATATTCATAGTGTTAGGATGCAAAACGGAAGGAAAATCATTGTTTTTTTTTTTTATTGTTTCCCTCACCCCTGTTTTCCTTATGAAAATTGAATAACAAACGACAAGCTTTGAACACCTCATGATCATTTCTTTTAAAGTGAATTGAATTCTGAACATACTTATGTATAAACAATTTTGCATGCAGAAAAAACGTTTAATTTAAATTACGTTGATTTTTTAAATTATTGAAAATTGATATTTTTATATAAATTGAAAAAAAAAAATGAATAATGCATGGCTTTAATATAGAGTTTTCTTTAATTATAATATTTAACTAGAAAAATGTAAAAATATGTACATATGTACATAGATAATAAATAATATAATGTGATATTTTCATAACGTTTATTAAAATTATTTGCAAACAACTAATGTTAACACCTTTGATTAATTATTAATTAATTTAAAAGTTCTAAGATTGACAAGGTTGTTTGAATAAGAGACAGAAATCAAATATACATACATACATACTTATATAAATAAATTTTTGCTTTTATATTGTGTAGTACATATTCGATACACGATACACATTTGTTTAATTTAGTTTGATAGAAAAATCATTAAAATGATAATAAAATGATCTTGTGAATGTCAGAATCATTTTTCTATTTTCAAATCTAAATAAAAACTTAAAGAATATTTTAATTATATTTTATGTATTTATGTATTTTAATTACTTATACATTTGTGCTGAAGGAATTTATAATAATTTTTGTATTCATTTAAAAATTTACAACATATGTACGAGTACATGTGTAAAATAATAAAAGTGTACATTAGACATACAGTATTTGGTACAGGTTCGATCATTATTAAGGCTGAAATACATTTCAAGAAGCATCGTATGCGAAGATCATTTAGAATATAATCTCTTTATATGAACATGTACTTCAGCACAAGCTCATATTTTCGCAAAATTAATTTACTTATATTGCCCATTGCTTGCAAATTCAAATAGTACAAAAAAAATTTATAATTTACATTTTTATAAAATGAATAAGGATGGGATAAGCATATTTTATATTTTTTGTTTTCTTTGCTAGTTACAATACAATTTTAATTCAAATCTAAAAATAATTAAAAATTATGTATTCTAAAATAGCAAATTACACGAATTCAACCACTTGATCATAATCATACTTTGATTCGTTTCATAATTGTTGAACCATTCTTCATAGTGCATACGAGTATATATTGCAGTTTAGACTTTAGACTTTGTATCTAGTTTTCCTCTATATTTTCATTATATTGTTATAATGTTATAACCATTAGATAATGACAGATGAACATAAATTTGATAAGTTGTCAGCGCATATTATGAATACCGAAAAGATTGGAATAAATTTATGTCTAATAAATACTCAATGCAATGGCATAAACATACCAGGTGTACTGAACATACAACGTAAATATTATAATCATTCATTAGATAGTAATAATAATAACAATAATAATAGTAATATTAATAATAATCATGATAATATGATGCGGTATATGGCATCATTAGCAATTTCAATAGCTTTTAAAGTTGATTTCTAGCTGTTATTAGCCAACAATCTGCCAATAAATTGTCGCCCATTAAATTTAAACGTCATAAAATAATGTTGATTGCACATATTATATATGAGATTATTATACTCCCATTATATGCGCGTGGTATTTAAAATTACATTCATATGTGTAAATAATAAAAATGTATGCATATATTTATATATTACATTAAATGTTCAACACCTGAACATACTAGATCTGTATACTTGTAAAAAAGCAAACTATCTTTCGCTTTTAAAATTCAAAATGCAAATATAATCTCAAGGTGAATTCTTCCTTAAAATTAATTCACAACTTAAGAGATTGAATAATTTACATCATTTACATGTATATGTCTATATAATATTTATTAGAGATTTGATTGGGACTCATTTTTGTTTTATGAACTTAATATGAAGAATATGCGTATACATGTACAGAAACAAGAAATATGGCATACATTTACCAACGTTTTTTTTTCCCCGTTTAGTTACAGAGTATAGTTATTAGTCCATCAGATTATTTGAAAATAATGGATATTTTTGAATCAAATGTTTGTTGTAATTTTATAGTAACTATATTGCTTTAATGTACTCGTATTTAATTGACCACACTGGCCTCCATATACAATTTCAAATAAAAGTCAGTGCATTAATGAAATAAAACTTGAATACTAAGACAAATAATCATAAAAAATGTAAATGATTTTCATTAATGTAATACATACATATATACCTATACATATGTATGTACATTTAAAATAATGCATTTTCCTTTTCAACATGTGTTATTTGACTTCCACAAACGGCAAGGCTGTTATTGTACCAGTTAATTTAAACATATGAATTTTCTATATTTGGAACACGGTATGTATTAAGACTATTAATAAAATTGATACCTGCTGATTTATAAATGAATCTTAAATTGTATACATTAGATTTGTTACATACGTATGATAGTGTTTGGAGCCATTACAAAAATTAACTTCTTAACACGACCACTCTATAAATCTATTTGAAATTTCATTTGTTGTATTAATAATAAAGCGCTTAATTCATTCATTTCCATTTTTAATAATTTTTCACACATTTTCTGGTTATCATTTCATAAGATTTGAAAAATTAACAAATAAATTTTACAAGAAAATAAAAAGTTTAATCACCTGCTTTTCATTTATTATACAAAAATATTTGATATTGGTTTAATTTTTACAATAAAAACAAAATTATCTTAATTACAAACATAATTGGCAATGAGAGTCACTAGTCAATTCTTTGGAAAACAAAAAACTAAAGAGCATAAGTGTGTATCAATTCCTACAAAATACAAATCATACATAAAGTTATAATTTTTAGGCATTTTTCTCTGGAGCAAAACACTTTCAAAAATGTAGAAATTAACCTGTGTTCTTCAATATTTTGTATTTCTAAGATTTGTTTTGTTATACCATTGGCAAAGTATTCTTCATCGGATATATCGGAGTATACGGATCGTAATACTGTGATTATACATTAAAACTGAGTTGAAGTATGTTCTCAAAATATTTTTATTTACAAAAACTCAAGAATAATTTAATCAGATAATGTTTATATTTTATTTTCATTTTTATTCATAAATTGCACATTTCAATTTTCGTACATTCACTTTTTTTATAAAGTGATTTTCAATAAGTAAATAGTAAATACAAAACTATAAAAAAAATTGTTAATCTTTTTAAATATTTCTTAAGATTTGTTTTATTATTTAGTTCAGAAGTTCATGCACAGAAATATTATTCATTACACATAATCGTATACGTAAATTCGAATGTATGAGATCAGTAAATAAATGATTTTTCATTAGGATTTTCTTTTTCATTTTCATTAACTATAAAATTTTTAATAGACTTTATAAGTTATCTATACTGTATTCAAGCAAGTAACAGGCAGATACTTAAATGAGTAATATTGATTAGATTAAAAATTTTGTTATTAAATTTTAAACCATTTAAACTATATCTTATTTTATTATTGTAATTTGAAATGGGAGCGTAATATAAAATATAAGATCATTGTATACATTTTTCATTTTCGTTATAAAATTTTTATTTTTATTTTTTATTTTTTTTCATATGTGTCTGTATGTATGTATATCTTTTTGTACATTGCAATATAATAATTTAAATTTTCATTGAGTATTTAATTTTTATTTTTGTTGATAACAACATTATATTTTCATATTTTATTACTTTATTTATTTTCTCACATTATCAATTTGAATATCATAATAAAGTTTGATTAGATTTTGTTTACTTTGTATAAAAATTATTCAACTTGAAATCTTTCTATAAATACATATAAAAATTAGCATAATAATGATTAAAATAATTCAATACACTTATCGTTTATTATTGCTATTATTATTTTTAAGAGTAGGTTTAGGTAAAATAATTTTTGAAAAAAAAAAAGAAAAGATTATTCTATCTTTCGTTCATTTCTTTGATATTTGCATAAGTTGAGATTTTGAATTGTTTGAAATTATGAATGACTATGATGAAAAATTGAAATGATTTAGCTTAGTACAAACTTAAAACATAAAAATTGTTGTTGACGAATATGTATACATTTTTGTCTTTTTTTTTTTGCATGTTCACATATATGCATTCTTATGGTAATTTTAATGAGCCATGTTCAATTTTTTTACCATACATTATTGTTGTACATACATAAAAATATTATGATGATCAGTGTAAAATTATGTTAAAAACCGCATCCAATTTTATGAGCATATTATAAATGCAACATTGTTGCATAAAAACATGAAACAAGAACATTAAAACACTATAAAATTACAAATAATAAGTAAACGTTTTTATGTTTACCTTGTAAATACGCCAACAAAAATAGTACAATTTTTTTTAAACAAAAATTATTAGTTCACGTATTTCTTTTGTGTGTTTTTGTAATTTTGTAATTATCTTTATACATAGCAATATAATATACATACATATGTGTATATTTGTTGAATACTTACCTATTTATTAAATTATTTTCAAATATTATGTTGCTTGTGTTGAAGATATGTGTTATTACCTGAATGATACTTTTAAATAAACGTACGTAGTTGGAAATTTATACCTTAATTGATGCTTTTGAACAATACGACTTTTTGCAATCAGAAACTGGAAAATAAACAAATATTATTATTTTTTAAATATGTTACATATGTAATTATTATTATTTATTTTTTATCTTCATATGTACATATACAAGGTGTCAAAATGTCGATGTCACAACGTCAATGGTCTACTGAATGTTTGCAGCAAAGAATGGTGTTTAGGTTGAGTGGGTTGGTGCTGTTGTAGATTTTTTGCTAGAAATATTCTAAACTACATTATAGACCCACATCGGCACATTTTGACAAAGATAACTTTCAATCGGTATTTAAATCTAAAATACATAATTGCCAAAAGAAATACAAATTATTATTTTTTGCAAAGTCTAATTGATCACAAAATAATTCATATTTACAAAATTTATCATTTATACTATTTTTTTGCCAAATTAAATAATCGGCTTATTATTCACGTATTATAATAAAATAAACATTTGATATTTCTAAATAAATACTTCCTTTAATGAAATGAATTAATTATTCATTTTAAAAATATTTTATATTCGGATCTTATAGATTTTTCGATTAAGATAAATAATCAAAAAATGATTTTTTTCTTTTACATTTCCTATTTTCAATAAAAAAAAATAGCATATGGCTAACAAATACATAGAAAAATTTAAAAAAAAAACTTCTGCTCAAAAACAAGTCCAATGACATGCATATTCACCGAAGTTTGTGTAATATTCAAGCATATTTTTTTTTCTATTGAAATATTATTCGTTTTTGTATGCACGAAACTTTTCAAGTATTGAGAAAATTTTGGGAAAAAAATTCTTTTTTCCAAAAGGACATAAGATATCCTGATAAGTTTGTCAGAATATGGCAAATAAAAGGAAATTTGAAAATGTAAGCATATGCATATATGTATGTATGTACATATATAAATGTGTGTGAATTTTTGTTATATATTCACTGTGTCTAACATTCATAAAATTCTTTGTAAATATGTATGTAGGAATGCCCACAACTAATAAGATTTAATTTTTTTCTGTCATAAAAAGAAAAATAGAATAAACAAGTACAATTTTATTTTTTTTCATCATTTCGAATTTTTAAAAAGATAAATCAAAGTCGAAATAAAGTTAGGTCAGCTTGGATCCTAGAAACATTTAAGATTTCTTTAAAATTTTGTATGTACATATGAATGTACATATTATGTACATGTATGAAGATATTTTGTGTTGTGTACAGGACGTTTCATGGAAAAGTATCAATCTGGTGATAAATTGATAGGTTTTGCTAAGCTACGAAAAATCGTGATATAGAAAAGAACTTGTCTCCCACTTTTACCTGCTATATAGCTATTTGAAAAAATTTCCTATATGGAATTGGGAAACTATTGTGTATAATTTTCGATGACTATCGAACCGATTATAACCTTATAATTTTGGTAGACGCAATTAATATCCTTCAACGAATTTTTTTTTTTTGATAATATGCATTACTTCATTAACTATGAATTTTTGGACAAAAATGGCCAAATTTTTTTATTTAAATCAAAATATTAGGAAATACCCTGTATATAACTATAATTTTGTATACAGAAATGAAAACATCTAAAATTAATTTGATCTAAGTAGAGCATTAAAATAATCCATGAACGAGCAATAGAAAAAAGATAGTCAATACTAAAAGGATTGATGTTTATCGTCTTTAGTGTTTTTTGTACGTATAAATTCCACATTGATTTTCGACCCCAATATCTATTCCTTTTTTATTTATACACAGATGAATTTCAAGCATTTGATCCTTAGACTAAAATTTTCTGTTCAAAGAAAGAGCAATGAAAAATAATTGATTATATCTAAAAATTTATAGCCAAAAGACATTATACAAAACATTGAAAAATTACATAAAACATTTTGAGAAAAAGAATTTGCCAATTTGTCAGCAATAATAACTAAAGGATTATTGGCAGTCTTTTTTTTTTTTTAATTTAAATATAATCTTGATAAACTAAATATTTCTAAATTTTTGCAAACTTTTCATGGTAATAACTTACTGTTGACTGTAAAATCATATCATTTTTTTATAAGTTAAAACAATAAACAAAAGGAAAATACCAAAGTCAATGAAAAATACAAAAAAAAAACACTTAAAGAGAAAAAAGAGAACACTCATTCATTTCATTTATTTTCCTGTCATAAATTTTCTTGACATTAAATGAACAAGTTGAAATCTAAAATGAGGCAAAGTTAATGTAAGCTTGTCCTCATTTCCGTTTATATATATAGATAAATTAAAAACATTTGTTGTACATACATACATACTAGTGTACGAGTCGTTATTTAAGTGGTGATACTTTGCGAGTTTGATATTTTACAAAATTTATTTTTTCCTATAAAATATTTCATAAATGACTTCTGCGAAAATTTTATTTGACAATAATGTAGTGTATTTTTTTGTTTTGTTTATTGAAATTAATTTCAAATTTAAAAACGTATGTATACACATATATGTACGTATATATCAAATGTATCTAATGCCCTTAATTCCGTTTTCAATGTCTTCCAAAATTTTAGAATTTTTCGTTTCCCGAGGTACCATCATTTAAACAAAGATACTTTGTTTAATGTGTTTATGAGATGTTTAAAATTCAATTTATATATGATATACATACTTATGTACATATACAATTAATTTGTACACAACATTATCGTTAGCATCATCATCGTCAGCAACATTACTGATACATACATTGAGTATATGTATACTCATACATACTAAGTGGTCCATATATTCTACTGATGATTGATTACTAGAGAATTAATCTTTTTAGTTCATGAAATTCATCTTTTTCAATCGTGCATAATAATAAGAGTATACATGCGGTATGATATTTTGATGATGTGATGTATTAGTACTCTTTTTTAATTTTTATTTTTTATTTTTTTTATTTTTTATTTATTTATTTTTTTTTTTTTTTTCAAAATATGATAGACAGTATCTGTTTTATTTAATCGACAGTTCAGTGAAATTATTAAAAAGAGCAATTTATTTTTCTTTAAAGCTAAATTTATATTTTTGCATAATTTTCTCATTCATGAATGATTTGTGTTAATTAAAAACAGTTGAAAAAAAAAACAATTTTGTAAGTGTTTAAAAATTCAATGCATTTACTCGGAAATATGTACATACAAAAATAAAATTTATTATCTTAAATTGTTACACATATGTAAATAATTAGAAATAAAATAATATAATATGAATTATTAGGAGTTTTGGAATTTTAAATATCATTGACTGCAAGATTTCAAATAAATTGCATTTAAAATAATCGTTCAATTTAGAAAACCTATATAAATGTGCATGTTAATTTGAATTATTAATTGAGTTAAATTTGTAATCATATACAGTACAGAAATTGAATGCAAGGACAATGAATAGATTGCATAATTAAATAAAAAATATTTTCAAGAACCACAAAAAATTCTTAATTAATTTGATTTTTGAATTTTTTAAATAAAATTTAAATTATTATAGATCTTAGTACAGAATATTTCGTGTACAAAAAAAGAACATCTAAAACAAAATCGAAGAAAATTGTATTGCAGGAGAAAAAGAGCTAATCTTCTGGCGACAAGTTTTTATAGTCCTTCTATAGCATGCGTATGTATGTATACATATGATTTCGCCACATGTATGCATGTAGATAAAAAGTAAATTTACATATAATAAAATTTATAAGTAAAATATTACATTTTCCACCATTGAATTTTCACTTAAACCTCCACTACATCTATGTAGATATAATTTGCAATATATCTTCTTTGTGAAAAGACAATAAACAAAATAAAAAAGAATTTTTTTTTTCCCTTTCACAAGTGAAAGGATGTACAAATGTAATCATATTTGTATTTTATACAGTAGATACATGCACAATTCTATATTAAATTATTAGCTAATGTAATTGAAAATTTTTTATTGCAAGATATATGATTTAATATAGTTAGAGACAAATTCATTGTTTTTATTTAGTTTTTCATAATGTACAATGTTTTATACATTTGCATGATTTTCAACAAAAACAAATTAATCCTTGATTTTATTTATTGGAAATTATAAATATGCGGTTTTTGAATTATTGTATTAAATTCAGTTTGAAAATTTATTGTTCCATTTACAAATTAAATGCGTTATACAGTTATACTTATTCGAATGGGGATATACTATATGTAAGTACACATGTTATGTGTATGATAAATATATTTATACGTAATTTACTTGTATACAGATTTGTTTCACATGCATTTTAAATGTACTTTACATTATTAGTATGTATGAGTTTATATATGTAGTTACTATCAAATAAACAATGAACAAATATAAAATAAAATAAATAATCATATGCAAATTTGTCTTTTTTTTTAAAGTAAAAATAGTCAAAATGAATTTCATTTTTCCTTTTTATTTTCATCAATTGATTTTTCCCTTTGTTTTCATAAAATGAAAATTTACATGTATTTTTTTTTAATTCTTCGATTTTTTGTTTATCTTTGTTTCTTTGTTTTTAACATTAATGCATATATAAATATTTTTACATATAATTTAATGAAAAATGTATACAACAAAAAATACAATCATCATGCAATTGATTTACTAAAATTCATTTAAATCAAAACAAAATTAATCAGTACAAAACTGAAAACAGAATATTTTATATTCAACTTTCATATATTTGTATGTAATGCACGAAAACAAAAGTACTTTCAAATGAATTTATAATTTACATACAATTTTTTTATGTTTTTTGCAAATCATGTCTGAAAAATAAATTTAAGCAATACTTTTCATTCCCTTGACTTGTATGAAAATGTCGAAATATTTCAAAATATTGAGCTTTTCACAAAGTAATTTTTTTTCTTCTTCATACATCTAATAATTATTATGAAATCTTTTGTTTTATGCATATTATTGTGAATATCAAAAATTTTCATAATAAATTCATATAATTCATAATAAATTTATGAACTGCATAATACCAAAGAAGTTTAATCTAAACTTAGATTAAACTTCTTTGATAATACATACGTACAAATATCACAAATATTCTCTTTGGTTCAAAGTAAAGCAAATGACATGAAAATTGAAGCTAGTCAACCGTTTTTTAGTACATTGTAAAGGTGTTTACCTTTAGACAAAATTATTGTTTTCCATATTTTTTTAACTTAACTAAACCAAAATAGCTGTGACATTTTCACCTTTGCTCCTGTTATTACGAAATATTATATAGACACAAAATAGCACTGATTGCATTATACAAGTACAAATATTAAGCAATGCACACCCTCAATAGAAATCGAATGTATGCATATGTATTAAGGATATTATTGCAATGCATTTGTTCATTTTTCAATTAAAATAGTTAATTTGTCACTGACAAATTTTTTGTTCATTATACGTATTTCTAAAATTTTCTACGTTATATTACACAATCAATGTATATAGTCGCATATGTTCAGTAAAAATGATAATTATTTACTATATAGATAAATAATTGTAAATAATGTTCATAATTCACATACTTACAATATTTTTTCTAAAAAACAAAAAAATTACATTCTCATTTTGTGATCAGACATACATTAACTGCATCTATTACATGTTAACAACATTTGTACATATTTTGTATGTACACTGTATTAATGATAAAATATTTAAAAATTTAAAATGATTGGTGCTTTAGGTTAAGTAAATTTTTCATTTCATGTTTTTTTTTTTTATATACAATACGCATTCTTGTCTATATTAAAATTAACAAACTGACTATCAACTAAAAATGATTATCTTTTAAAATGAATTTATCACAGCACAGTTAAATTCCTTTTTATACATGCAATATATGTATTTATGATTAGATTTTAACTGCACATTGTGTACAAATACAAATTAATTTGATTATGTTTTGTACTTACAAATGTTAAAAATGTAAAAATAAAAAAAAACAAAAAAATAAAAAGTAATAAAAAATAAAATTCTGTCAGTTGTTCATAAATTGCATAATCATCGAACATTAAAAATGACAATCATTTACCTGTTTAGTTGCATATTTTAATTTAATACTCGACAGGTAATGTACATAACAAGAAAACAAATTTTTGTTTTTATTTTCCTGTTTTTCTTTTCTTTTTTTTTTTAAATTAATTTGTAATTTTTTACTTCAATTGTTTCATTATGCTTAACCAGATAATAAGCATTTTGTTGTTGAAATTTAATTGCATATTGCAGGTGTGGTCATAATTTTATGCATATACCATTTTAATATGATTATTTATTTAGTGATACATCTTTTTAATGGATTTACTGTACTTGCTGCAATAAAATATACGTAGCTAATTTTCATGCAGAGTACACAAGCAATAAATGCATATATTTATAGCGGTTTTACTCATTTACAAAATAAAAATACAAATTTGTTTTATTTTTGATTGAGTTTTTATATATGCGTACATATGTGATAATAACATGTGTTAATGACGAAAAAACCCAATTAAATCAAATGCATATACATATGTACATACATACATATGAACTATACATATTATGTGCTTATACGTACTTTGAATATACACAAATGAGAACACTTCAAATTTTAATTAATTACAGATTTTAAAAACATAATGAAGATTAGACAGTATTTGAAATTTTTTAAATATCAATATTTTTTGCATTGAAATCGAATACTTTGTGTATACGCACATCCTCCATAAAAAATAATTCGAACAGGTATATAACGTTATAATCATTTATACAAGAATTTATATACAAAATTATAACGAAAACTTTTCGCAGACAACCCTTTTACTATTTGTTTTTTTTTTTATTATTATTCATAACTTTACGGATGATTTGACTTTTTCAATATGAAAAAAAAAAAAAACAAAAAATTGAATAGATAAATTTTTCGAATTTATTTAATGCCCTTAATATATTAGTGTAATACCTTAGATTTCTATGATTACATAACTATATATATAAATATGTATGCACATACGTACGTATACAACTTTATGCACAGCAAGAAATAAAAATGTATACATATGTATGTATCAATGTATGTACCTATACGTGTATGGCATCATATAGCTTGGTGCATCTTGTCATTGAATTCAGTATATTCGATACGAATATGAATTATGGTACGTAAAAAATAATATAAAATATAGAATCTAATCCTTTACCAAATACATACATATGTACATGTGCATAAGACATTTATCTTTGTGATGTTCGTATAGCAAGCGTGTGAAAGGCAAGAAATTCCCTTGAACGTTAGGTGAAAATTTGCCAAAAAAAACTCATGCAATTTAAATGAAGAAGGCAAACTATTGTTGATGTTGATGTTAAA
Source organism: Anthrax anthrax (assembly GCA_963971155.1). Taxonomy (NCBI): domain Eukaryota; kingdom Metazoa; phylum Arthropoda; class Insecta; order Diptera; family Bombyliidae; genus Anthrax; species Anthrax anthrax. Next base: position 22,427,838 of record OZ020120.1, read on the forward strand.
ACGAAAAGTTTATGATGTGATAATGCATCCTCATGAGAAAATAATTTAAAATTTTATATAAAAATGCTTCGATGATTTTGGCTCTTTCCTATTGCGGTCTGGTTAAAATAATGCTATAATTATTTTTTTTTTTCTCTTATATCGATATTATGTAAATTGTTAATACGTACGTGAATGTACACTTGGTTTTCTTGAACAAATTTTTTGGAAAAATTAAATACCTGTTCAACAGGAAAAAATACAATCGATTATTTTGTTAACCCATTTTATATTAGAGATTTTTATAGTTTTTGGACTAAAACACGAAACATGAACAGAACAATTTATTGTAAATTATTTTAATTTTCCTCATTTGAGTATACAATTTGTATAAGCACGGGATTTTATATGGAATTCGTAGATTGAAAAATTATTTTATTTATAAAAAAACAGCTAGTTAGAATTAATTTACATAGATAGTGGTTTAGTTTGAATTATTTATACAGTAGAAGATAAAAATTGTTTAATATTTTCATATTCTTTACAAATTTTATGAAATAAAAATTCAAATAATATCCTCAGCAAATTTTCAATCCAAAAATGAATTTAGGGGAAATTATATGACATACAGTTTTAATCTATCTAACAGTAGATGTCGTACTGAAAAGGATTCAGGTTGATTATGCAGTTTAGAAGGATAAACAAAACAGTTCAGATAAAACCAATAAAAATGAATTGCATTCTTTTAAATTCATTTTTCTTCTTAATGTTCTGTTCACATAAATGAATTACAAATTATTTTTTTCTATTTTGTGGATGATAGCGTACATTATAATAAAAAAATTGGTATTAAGATTGTGGTTGCTACATACACAAATTTTTATTAGATATTACAGCATAAATTGTTACATATATAATTATGTACATACTCGTATCAATAAGTTTTTTTTTTATATAGTTCGCACTGTAAAAGTGTAATTTTTGATACTCGAAACGAGTTTGTAAAAATTAAAATAATAGAAAATTTCAAATTTCTTAGTAATTAAAGTTTTTACTTTTAATAAACTTCACCATGGTGGGGTAAACAAAAAACTCAAAATATCCTTCAGATAAAAGAGGTGACTTATATCACTTTTGAATAACGGCTTATATTTTATTTCACTAGTTTCAACCAACTTAAGTGATAATTTCTTTTCGAAATAATTTAAATTTTATATATCTGCATTATTGTCACATTCAATATTAAATATTGACAATTGACACTTGCGTTAGTTGAAACGGCAACTTTAGTAATACATGAATTTCACGAAGTAAATATTTTTATAAAATCTAGAATTTGACTTATCCCAATAACGATAACAAATCTTTTACCACGAAGAAAACTATCAACTTTTAAAAAATTTTAAACAACTTATAAAATTAAATTTTACAAAATGTTAAAAACAACTAAATTGCATATTTTTGATTTTGCTTTAAGCTTAGAATTAAAATTAAATAAATTGAATAAAATAATTTGTACAATAAACGACAGATATTGCATTTATTATACCGAAGATTTAATCATTTACACAAAATTAAAGTGTAATACACAGTAACGTATAATTGCTTAGATAAATTTCAGTTATTGATTGTATCAAAGTCAATTAAAGTTAATTTTATAAAGAAAAGAAACTTTATCCATTTTGTACTTTATATTTTATGAATATACATACACACATACGTACGTAGGTTTCTGTGTGTACGTACAAATAATTGAACCTGTGCTAAATATATTTGTAAATTGTACCAAGATACAAGATTCCCTGCTGGGATAATATTTATTTTTAACTAAATTGTTAATCGGTGTTTATTGTAACAGAGATTGTGATACACATATCTACATATGTATATTTTGTATACATGATTTGGAACAATTTAGATGTTTGAGCGTATAAATGTACATATATGTACTTAAGCATATAATGTGTCTATAGCATGTTGCGACATTTTCCCTTGAAACTCATAGATATAGACATGTACATACATATGTATAATGTAAGGGTACAATTTCAATGTATTCGTTAATACAACGCGTACACTATACGCAATGCATAAATACATATAAACACACGAGAAATCCATGTGAAATAAGTATACTGAATGACATAACAAAATACATAATACATTGAGCATTACAATTTAACATTAATAAAATGTATTTTTTATAATATTAAAATACTACCGTCATTTGATTATTTACAATTTGTAATACACAGAAATCCTGCAGAGCAGATTTTATTGTAATTATAAAAAAACTATAATAGGTAACTTGTTTGGTTGATTTTTCATTGTGTACTTATTATATTACAAAAAAAAAAAACGATTTTTTTTTTTAAATCAAACGATTTAAATAGGATGATTTGCAAAATTTAAATTTATTTTTCATTTAATACTGATGCAGATCATTTGTATTTAGTCTAAAATGAAAAATGTAAATTAAGATGAATATATTGATATATTTTTCAAACTTTTGAATTTAATTCGTTTAAAAATTAATTATTTAAAAAAAAGCACACATTTAAGTAACATTGCTTGAATTAAACAACTATATTTTAATTTACGACAAAATAAATTGTAATCCTTTAAAAGTAATCAAAATATGTTTCATGTTTACATATTTTTGTTGTTACATGTAATTAATTCTCATTATGTGTTTACTTATAGACCAACTTATTGTCCGTAGAATAATTTAATTTATGTTTTGTATTTCTTATTAGTTGGTGAAAAAGGTTGGGGATTTTTTTACAAATCATTGCAAGAAAGCGTTCGTTTTTTATCTAATGCGAAATATCAAAAAATGCAATTCATTTATTTTTGAGATAAATAATTATCAGAATTTAAAAAGTATCTGAGTGTGTATATATACATATGTTAGTACATGTTTAATACAATTTACAATAAAAAAGAAAATACAGGGCATTGAAGGTACACGCATAAGTAGATTTACATAAGTATAGCGTATTACAATACGTAATTTTTCCAAATTTTAATATTTTCTTACAAAAAAACATTTCCTTATACCACTATACACATAAATAATGTATACTGAACCATTTTTTACAACATGTTTTTTGTTTTGATTAATTTTTTTAGTTGCAACACATTTCATCAAATATGTACTTACATACTTACATATGTACATACATACATATAAGAAATATTCAAAATTAATATAAACAAAAATTTAAAATAAAATCTAAAAACTCTTGATTATGGGTGAGTGAAATAAAACACGATCACTTTGTTATAGAAAATAATTCTAATTCTACATTTTTGTACCAAAGGGTGTCTGTGCCTTTCATTTAAATGTACATTATATCGTCCATTATATCAAGATTCAGTAAACATTTAAACCAATTTGTACATTTTCCTCTATTTTTAGAACTGTTGCTATTCCCTTAAATTTGTACATTTCCTACGTACGTATACATCCAACGTAGAAGTGATATAAGTATATCCTTTTACTCATAAGTTCACAATAAGCAATTCCCCTCAATATTTCCAATATATTCCAACACTAGTTCTAATAAATACTGTAAATGATTTATTCAAGACTTAAATCATTTTTAACATTGTTTAATCAAAAAAATATTGGAAACAGATTTTCAAGCCAAAATGTACACATACATAACGTGAATTTAGGTATTACAGCACTTAGTACATAAAATAATTTTTCTAATGTATTCAAGATGTCGCTTTATTATAAAAAAAAAAGTATAAATTTAAAAATAAAACAAAAATTGGGCGGAGTTGCATTTTTTTATATTAAATATAAGAAAAAGTATCTTTTCTCTAAGTTGTAGGGAAGTAGTTATTTGCTCAATTTACAAATATAGCACTTGGGCGGCAACAAACAAAGTGACTTTCACGGAACGCTTTTCTTTTATATTATATTTATTATTTATGTATATACACGTATAAAATTATACCAACGATATTAACGACAACAGATCACAATTATTAGAAATTGTTCTTTTGCTATCGCTTACAAACAGTAAAGTTAAAAGTAGTTGATGTGAACATTATTTTCAATTCTGGCAAATCATTTATAGTTTATTTTGTCTAATCAATTTCCCGCCGTTTTTCAAATTGTTTATAACATATACGTACTTTACATACAAACAGATGCTTGTGTTTTGGATATTGTAAAATAAAATAATATTTTTCTATTTTTATTTTTAAAAAACAGTAATAAAAAATATAGTAAGTGGCATACAAACATTTTGTGACAAAATATTAAAATTTATTATTAAATGCAGTGAAATAAGTAATCTCATGTCATGTCGGACAAAATTTCAATTTTCATTCATTTTTCACAATAATGCATTTATTGTATTTTCTTGAGACAGTTACAACGTAACAAAATTTAATTTATAAAAACTATGTATCTATATAGAGTGAATAGATCTTCATGTTACTTCGAATAAAAATGCATTTATTAAAGGTGCAAATAGGTGTATATAGGTATGTATGAATAAACGATTCAGTACAAATTTACTGATGACAGAAGTATTGGGCTGAATTTACAATGCAATTTAATCGAGAAGAGCTGTTCGTGTTCATGAAGCACAAAAGTGTTCTGCTTTTAATGTAGTGCGAGATAAATGGTGGCAATTTTACAATGTTCTTAAACTTTCCTATTCATCCGCCCCAAAAATGCATTAGTAGTGCGAGTTCGACAAATATGCACATTTATATATTTATACAACCTCGCAATTGCATGTTCTGATAGCTTGAATCTTCGGCTTTCATTATACGTACATACATACTTGCATTTTGCATTGTATACATGCATGTGTTGTTTTGACTTATTTATTTATAGCTCTTGATAAGGTAGGGTTAGGGTGATATGGTGTCGATATGACGATAATGAGATGATGGTGGCAATGGCAGTTTTAACAAGTCATATTGAAATGTATATTATACACAAATGAATTAAACACTGCGCAGGCGTTTTAAATAGGCGGAGTTTTTTTTGTTCGTTTTTAATTTTTTCATTTCCTTCAATTTTTTTTGTACCAACAAGGAGAATATTCTCACCCTGTGCTATTTGAATTTCATACATATAAAAAATATCAATTGAATTTTGCTTGAAATAAATGAAGTCCATGCGCTTCAATGAGGTAGTGGAGGTACATATGTATGTACATATATACGAAACCATACACAACATTTTGACAATGCACATGCTACAAATTATAAAAATATACATAAATAAAAACAAAATACATATAGGTATCTACGTGTTCATATATGTGCATGTATGAAATGTAGTCTAAGAATTTTGTAAAATTTTTTTTCAAGTTGAAATCCTTAAATGTCTTGCGCCCTCAGAGTCTATTCATGTACATGACTGACGAGTCAGAACCATAGATTGAAAAAAATTTTCCGGATAATCGAAAAAAAATTAAATGAAAAAAAGAATATAGTGATGACTTTTTTTGTGTACCTTGGTATGTGTTTGATGTTGAAGAAAATGAAAAAAATTGACAAGGGTGGAAATGGTGACGGTGGTAGGACGATATGCTATATAACAGTTTGTGTTTATGTATGGCTAGTAGATATATGTACGATAATGGTAATGGTGGTGTAGGTAATTTTTTGTATTATGTATGCATTTTATAACTATGACATGGCGTTGTTATATACATTAAACCATTCTATATCTTGACAATGTGATAAAAATAAATTCAAACATTAGAAAAAAGAAAATCTGCTTTGGGTCCGTTGGATCCGACAGCAAAATCTGCTGGTTCTAATATGTTATTTAGTATTACATATTTGACTTAGGATGAAGTACATATCGTCGGTAATTTTGAGTAAGCGGTAAAGACGACGGCAATGTATCTAATGATTATGTATAAATTAATAATGTACAAATATACCTATTCGTGCACAATAAATAATATAACAGCGCGGTAACAACTAACAAGATACATATAAATTTATATGTATGTATGTATCTACATCGACAATAGGCATATTATAAAAGTACAAGTACAATTGTATCTACTTGGAACTGTATTTTTTCGTATAAGTAGTATAAGTAATTGGGGGTGAGTTTTGGATTAAGGCGTCGGTGGTTCTATGTATTTTATTTGCTTGCCTTGTATTCATTTCATGGAGAGGTGAAATACCGCCTGTCTGACTGACTGATACTACCGTTTATTTGATTCCTTCCTCTTATATACGTCCGTAAACAGGCATCTAGCAGCATAGTTCGTCGTGATGTGATGATTACATCACAAACAGATTCGACCGTCACTGTGTAGTTGTCGTTCGATTGGAAACCGGTTCACATCAGGTGTGCTAGCTAGCTGATCTGATGGTTAACGATCCGAGTTTTAAAACATATAAAAAAAAAATAATAATAATAAATAAAATAAATTTAAAGCTTACAAAATTATACATAGACAAGGTGTTTCGCAGTAATTGATGCTTTTTCTAGCTGTGTATTACAGTACTAATTAACCGATAATAATAATAACAACAACAAACAACACTGTATCACAGTAATAAAAAATTGTGTAATTATTAAGAACGTTATAATAGAAATTTTTTGATTATTCAAAATTTTGTTGTCTATTAATATTTTGTGTTCTTTAATACTATATATAAATGAAATATAAAACAACAAATAAAACAAACTATTTAATTACAATCAATCAAAAAAAAAAAAAAAAATATTTTATTCAGTTATCGTTTTCTTTCTAAATTATCTACATAATATGTATTATTGTTTTTTTTTTTTTTTTTTTTTTTTTAATTGGCGCCTTAATGACGGACTTTCATAAATTATAATCATCTGCAAATACCTACCTATTTTATTTTTTAAATAAAAAAATTTAAATTAATTTTATCATTTTTGTACCATTTTATTTTTCAAAAGTGAAAGTGAATACATGTGGTTCCAATTTTAAAATTCAATTTCAGTTGATTCTTATAAAAAGTTGTAATTCAAAGAAAAAAAAAATTAAATTAAAATTTTTAAATACACATACATACACGTATTAAGTAAATAAAAAAGAACATTATCTTTTTATTAAAAAATGAAAAAAAAAAATCGAATAAGTGAAATAATAACGTAAATAAATGTGATTTTAAAAATATAATGAAATTGGAAAAAAAGGGTGACCAAATTTAAATTTCATTTAAAAATAATTTTGGCAATTAATTTATCATATGACAACAAAAAACAAAAATACAATATAAAAAAAAAATTCAATTAAAAGGTGATTATTGAAAAATGTGATAATTTATTCGTATTTAAATTGTAGTGTATTATTATTGAAGAAGAAAAAATTAAAAATATAAAAAAAGAAGTAGATACAACGACAACAGATATTTTGCAGAATAAATTTATCCTGAGTTTATAATTGTAAGTCAAAACATACGTAACATATATGTACATAAAAATTTTTTTTTTCCAAAAAAACAAAAAACTTTTAGGTGATAATGTAAAATTTTAAATACCTACCTACCTACATATTTTTTTTACAAATTTCATTATTCTCACTCTTTTTCCGTTAATTTTTCATTTTATTTCTATCATATACCTATCATATACATTATCGAAACTGCTTTAATTTGTATTCATCCACTTTCTCTTACAATTAATGTGTACAAACTACCTATATAGATACACAAGAGTACATTATAACTCATACAAGTATAGGTATACGTATCAAAAATATTTTGGTTTCTTAATTTTTGCATTTTTATATGAAAATGTAGGTACTGTATAAAAAGTACACCTGATTATCAAAATAAAAATGAAAATTTCCCTTTAACAGTAACAAGATATCGTGTACTTGTAGAATTATATATAAATAAAAATAAAATCACAAAAAAAAGTTATGCATGAAACGTAAATACATACCTGTATTTTAAAATTAAAAATTAATCAAAAAAAAAAATAAAATAAAATAAAATAAATAAAGAAAGAAAAATAACAAAGATGTACTTACATATTGCATTAAAAAAAAAAAAGCAAAAAAAGAAAAGATAAATACAAACGACCATAACATCATAAGATAAAGATGCAATAACAAAAAACAAGTCCTTTAAGATGAATCAACTTCAACCTGCTGTTAGTTATATAGCTGTTTTTTATATTTTTAACTGTGTCTGATGATGCTGTTTTTTTATCGATGATTATTATTATTATTATTATTATTCCAGAAGTGCTTCATTATATGTACATAATAACAGTACATATTGTATACACGTAGGTTTTGTAAATTTTTTTTTTTTAGTCATGTAAATGCATATATATATATATACATACACATTATTCACATTTACGCACGTATAAATATCTATCCATGTAATTTTGTCCATGATGCATTGTATAGCAAGAAAATGAAAATTTCGTGCATTGACTGACCTATTTAACGTGATGTTGGGTCAACCAATGAAGATTTTCAACATCAGAATAAACAACATTGTATAGTAAAAAAAATAAAAATAAAAAACCATAAGAAATAAATCAAACAGAATTTAAAAAGAAAAAATCAGTGTACACAGAGAACAAATAAAATAAAAAAATGAAAAGATAAATAATGGTTATGAAGAGAGACACAATCATAAGAAAAAGTTCGAAAGAAAAACTGACATGAAAAAACCAGAAAACATACCTGGTGTAAGAAAAGGGTCATGGAATAAGAATATAATTTAAGTTCCCTAATATTGTGTTTTTTTTTTCTTTATATCTGAACAGATTATCCATATAATAAGTAAACGTATGATGGGAATTGAAAATTAATTGTAATTTATAGCAATATACTAAATCCTTGAGAAAATGAAAAATGAATTTCTTTTTTGTCTTTTCTTTATTATTGTATTTACATATATGTACGTACAATATATTTAATTATATTTCTGCATTGAATTATATAAATTGATGTTTTACACATCACAAACTTTGATAGTGACTTTGATGGTGTAAGAAAGAGTAATAAACATTTAATTTCGAATATTCTTGAAATTAATCATAATAATAATATACATAAATGAGATAATTTTGTCTTTTTCATTGATTTAATATTCATTTAACTTCATATATGTAGAAGTTAATTTCACTCTTAAATTTTAAATAATTTCTAAACAAACAATTTTATTTTAATTAAACAAATCATTTAATTCTGAATTATACTTATATAACTTTTATGTAAAATTAATTAATTTATTAAAATAAATTAACCTTTTTGGACATAGGCATATGTATAAATTATAGATATTGACATGTATATAGACATAGAAATAAATTATTCAAATTTGGGTTTTTATCTGGTAATTGTGCTGTAATACCTTTGTTAACTAAATCTCTGTAACATGAAAACATGACATTTTGATATTTTGAAAATATAAAAAAAATTTGTACTTCTTTAGAGAAAAAGAAAAATTTTATATTTTTCGAAAATGTTGGTTTTAACAATAATTAAAAATCCAGATATTAGTTTCTTTATTTTTCTTCTTTTTTTACTTATTTTGTCGCGATATTTTTATAGATAATATTTTATTTTTCGTTTTATAGATTATTTGAAATTAAATAAAATGTTAGGAAAATTTTCCGTTTTAAAAAATGTAAATTGTGCTGTTTTTCTAATTCAATTTCAAGAAGAATTATTTTACGAAAAAATATTCGAAATATAAGTTTTAAAAAAAGAATTGTTGTGAAAAAAATATTTTTAAAAAAATTTAAAAAATTTTTATATGTACATATAATACATAAATATGTACATATACACATAAGTAAAAATTTGAGTTAAAAAATTTTAAAATTTTGAAACATAAATAATATTAAAATCAAAAACCCAAAGTTCTAATATTTTATTTGGGTATGGGTTTCAATTAGAAAAAGAAAAAAAAAACAAGTTTAAAGTAAAAATATTCATATTCCGTTATTTTAAAACAATTATGGCTTTGTTTTATTTTTCATTAATAATAATAATTCAGAAATACCTACTCATATAATTTATGAATTTATTGTTATAGATACTTAGGTATAATATCCATTACTATTTCATTTTATTTTATATTTCTTTATGTCATATAATACACTTAAATGAAAAATTTTTCAAAATAATCAACATTATAGAAAATTTTTATCGACCGATAAGTTATTCATTTCCAATGAAAAAAAGTATACGTGCATAAGTACATAAAATAAAAATTTAATTACTCAAAAAACAAAACAAATATAACAAAAATCAATATGTCAATCAAAATCAAATACAAAAATCTAAACGTGTATAAGAATATTTTTCCCATAATTATACATTTCAAACATATTTATTAATTACATCTAATTTAAATATGAAATGATATACTTTTACCACCTAATATGCATATATGTATATTATGAATGTATAATCACCCTAAAAAGTTCATAAAATAAAAATCAATAAAACATTAACATAATTTTCCCGCCATGAAATATTTCTTTAAATACTGTACAAATGGTACAAAATCTCTTTAATTAAAGAGGAATTTTCATTAAAAAATTACTTTAAAATATTTTAAACTGAAATTTTACTTTTATGTACATATGTATACATATATCTAAGCATTTTTTATGTGCATATCCATGTACATTTGGTTAAGTAGTCAATTGTCCTGAAAAATTTTCGTATATATATACTTGTGTACATAATAAATATATATGTATATAACTGTTTATAAATTTGAATGATGAAATTAATAACTGTATAAGTTTGTATGTATGTATACAGTACATACTTATAATTATATTACTGTTGTTCATATGATTATTTGTTATCCCGTTCTTTCTATATTTTCCACATTTTCCACGCATACATAAAAGTGTATGTGTGTAAACACATACATTTGTACGTACATACGGTATATATGTATTGTATGTATATTCGTGTACGTATGCCCAAATAAAACGAATTAATAAAACATGAAAAATAGAACAACCTGTAATTCATATCATTAAGAGACTGACCAGACTGAAAATGATATTGTAAAAATGGTGTACGTACAAATTCATAATTGTGTTTATAAAGAAACTGACTACAAAAAAAAAAAAAATATGCTACATATAATGTAAATCATAATTTAACGAAAACTAGGGCACCCCTTATCAAATTACAAATTTTGAAAAACTTTACCTATGTATGTATTTGAAATTATTAACTTAGAAGGAAAATACGTTTACCAAAGATTATGTAGATGCTTGTGTCTATATTTTATTCTTTTATAAAGCGATTATAAAATTGTATGCAAATTGTGTCCTGACCCTCTAATTCCTAACTGTAAATTTAACCTAATACATTTAAATGACACAATATATGTAGGTACACACATACATATGTGTGATTTTTTTGATTGTTTTTTATTTATATAAATATTCCAAACTTTTATTTTATTATTTCTTAAAATTAACACTATAATGACTATAGTTACAAGTTTAAATGTGGAAAATTTGTCCTTTAAATTTTATAATATAAATATGCAGTCAAGACGAAATGAAGAAAAACGAGACAAAAAAAAAAGTTGTAATCAGCAGATGTCGATAGAAAAAATCACACATTTTGTGTAAGTGTATTTACATGCATTAATACATAAGTATTTGTTATTGAATAATATAATTGCAAAGTAGAGTCTCCACCGTGAATATAGATGAACATAGTTTTAACATTGACTTAAGAACTTTGTAACCAACAGCAATTTGAATGAAGTCGTTGCAGGAAAATTTTCCACAGCGCAAGTCAAATTTTAATTAAAGTTGTTATCGTATATACAAAATGTGTACTTGAAATACAAATGACGGTATATAACACATACGTACATACTGATACACGAAGTATATATTTTATTATTAACAAATTCACTATTTCTAATAAAAGATATTTTACTTTTGACAAAGTTGAGCTTCGAAAACTTTTTAAAAAGTTAATAAAGTCGAAGGGGTCAGTAAAATTGTATTTATGTATTTTAAAAATTTCAACTGTGAAATTGTACATATGTATGTATGTACAATGAACGAAAGAAAATTCCCGTCTTGTGGTTCCCCACTTAGTTAATGCATATAGGAGAATGATGATGATTATGCACATACACATACATACAACATGATACAACATTGAAGAAGAGGCCATATAATTATATGATTCCCACCATAAGAAAATTTTAATGTGCATTTATGTGGGGGGATAATCAAGGAGAATTTTAAGGCGTATTTTTTTCCTTTTTTCGCGTATACTGAAAGTATATTAGGACATACAAGAAACATATAATCAAGAATTTATTTATATTAAAAATTTAAAACAAAACTTCAAAAGTCGTATCTACATAAAGGTGCTACGCTGTGGTCATCGTCAAAATAACATATGTATGTACATACATACATGCATGACATTAGATTAGAGTATGTGCAGTTGACAGACTTTTCCTATGTACAATTACATCCTGCTTTTATGGATACAAGCAATCCACCCCTTCAAAAAGAATTGTCATTTCTTTTGTGTGTATGTTTGTGTGTGTTTTTCTGTGTATAGAATAAAGTGATATGAAATATATGATGTACTTGAAAGTACCTCTAAAATCTAAAAATTTTTGTATAAATTTTAATCCTATTCGACTCAATTAAGATGGAAGAAAATTTTTGATGTTTCGCGGATAAAGTTTTTGTAAAAATATTTTGTCCTTATTTTGTCTATGTATTTGTCCTGAAAACATCTTGGAATGAACACGTTTTGGTACTGTATTATAAATTTTTTTTTGTTTATTATTTTTGGAAACGTTTTTTGTGAGCAACGAATCAAAAGCTTAAAAAGAGGTGATTTTCTTCCAGTAAAAATTTAAAATTACCTATTTTGAAAAATACGTCAAAACTAATGTGAGAAATTTGTAAATTAGAACAACTCGATAGCTTGAAAATTAGAGGACTTACATTATAAGTATAATTACAGCGAGTACGTGTATTTTACCGGTATAGGATTAAAGTCTAGGTCGTACGTAGTCTACGCGGTGTTGCGTGTAATATATTTACATACCTATCCTTGTGCTTTTACGAATAATACATACAGTATACAATATAAAAAATTAAAATTTTAAATATAAAGTGATAAGTTCCCCCAATCTGCAAAAAAGATGAAAAGTGGAAATTCTTACTTACTTACAAAAAAAAAAAAAAAAAAAATCATAGATACAAATACAACTACAAGTAAAACTACGAAACACACATTTCCAGTTGGGTCAGGTGTACTTTAATTGGAGTTGACGAGAATGGAGAACGACGTTGTGTTGTACGGTTGCATTGGTGTACGAATACGCGGCTAAAATTAGGGTGCTGTGTTGTATGCGTTTATAGGATATCTACATATATATGTATATAAATGTATGTACATTAAAATATCTATAACACTTTTGTACATAAAAAAAACACCCACCACTACACCATCAGATGAAAATACACGTTTTTTTGTCGTCGACATGATTGTTTCCAATCCAACATATCGCCGTTTGATTGAACGTTGCTGTCTACTGCTATTTATATTATAGATGGAGAAAAAGCAAGAATGGAGCCAAAAGCAAATGGCAACAGCAATCAACAGCAGGCAGCCATTCCGCATTCATTCGTGGTGCTCGTTCTTATCGTTTGGTAAAATTTACCTTGTTTTAATATTATTTTCTTTCTTTTTTTTTTTTAATTTTTAATTTTCCGTCTTTTTTACAAAACTAAACTGAACGTTCATTTTCGTAATAACAATGAAGTTGTGCTTTGCGAACCCACGGGATACGATGGTGTTAATAATCGGATTTTATAAGTGTAATGTAGTATGAAAATACACGTTCAAAACTTTAGAATTTAAAGTTTAAATGTAGCAAACTGTAAAATATACTTTTAAAAAAGTTGATAAAAGTTAAAAAGATTTTTTTTTTTTTTTTTAATAACAAATTAGAACTTTCGCTGTTATTTTTATATCGTTAAGTTTTATAATGCTGGCTAAACATGAAAATTTTTACTAACCGCCGCATTCGTTTTTTGACTTTTATACAGTAAAGAATATAATGAATGTGAAGAATTAGTTTGACTTATCGTGTTAATTATTTGTGTTTATTTTTTTCAAAAATTTTTTTTCGGTTTTGCAATTTTAAATTTTTTTTTATATTTTATAAAATTCGTAAGGTGTCATCAACATTTTTAACAAAACACAAAAAAAAAAAAAAAACAAAATTTTTTTTTCATAAAAATTCGATAATTAGTGCTGAACATAAAATTTTTATTTAATTCAAGAAAAGTATATTTTTATACCTTGACAAATTTTTAATTTTAAAATTTGGGAAAAAAAAATTTATGACAATTTAAGTGGGAATACATTATTTGTAATTTATCGTATCTTCAGAGTAACAGAATTTCATGATGAAAATTAGTGAATACATCTTAACTCATTTATTTTTAATTAAAAAAAAAAAAAAAAGAAAAAAGGAAATAAAAACAATTCTCGAAAAATTATCAGAATATTTATAACAATAATTTTCGTTTTGTGACATTTATTTATTTTTTTAAATTTCATAAAAAAATGTGATAAAGTATGTGAGATCTTATTTCTACAAATAAAAGAAATATACAACTTAAATACGTGCTGAGGAAATGTTTTACATCCTGAAGTGCAAAGATTCTGATTTTACAAAGGTGAGCTTCCCATAATTTTACAAAAAAGCCGAATATGTACCTGAATGATAGAATTCAAATAGGTAAAATATTGATATAAAATTTAAAAAAAAAATTAAACTAAAGTTATTTTGCCTTTCATTTGATTCAATTCCTTCTGAATACAAGAGTACCTATGTATTTGATAAAACAGAAAATACGAGAATTAGTTATATGTATGTATGTTTGCATTTTGCTGTATGATAGTACAATCGCTTTCATTACATTAGATACTTTATAGGAAACATCAAGATTTTAAAAAAACAACTAAAAAGTACGTATTTTTAAATAATTTTGTATTTTACACAACAATTTGTCTATACATATATATATACGTGAATGTATGTACATACATATCTCATAATCGCATTAACTCAGGTCCTCACCTCAGGCCTAATTATCATTCAGTCTTGAAAATCATGCGACAAATAAAAAATTTTTGCTAAGTCAGTTTTTATTTCTATTAAGTAAGATAATCCGTAACCTATAATTTCAGATACCTATGCTTTTATTTGTATATATATGCATATAGATACTTACCTATACGTTTTTTTCATACTTTTAATCTTTTTTTGCTTACGAGACAAATCTAATTAAACAATTTAATGTATTTGCGATATCAAACAACGTTTAACTGTGTGCTGTATGTGATATCACATGGGTACATAGGTGCATTAAAACAATTTCTACACTTTTTTAATTCATATTACGTTTATTTTTGTCATTATTTTTTCCATTACTAAAATTAAACTTAATTTATTGAAAACTTACAAAACAAACAACATTTTTTGAAAAATATGAAATTTAATCGAATATAAAATTTTTATAAATTACATAACACATGTAATAAGTTCACATGTAGTTACAACATTTTTGTAAATTTTTATATAAAAATCATTATTATTTTTCATAAACTCTTAATTTTCAAACACAAAAAGTGCATCTGTTTTATTTTAATTTTTTTAATTAATTTTTATTATTTTGTACATAACAATTTTCTACATGGAAAATAAATACGAAAAAAAAAATATGAATTAATACTCAGTTCTTTACAATTTTAATCTGCTTCGATACAAAGTAAAAATTAATTAATTATATTTTACTCGTTCATGTACTCAAAAAATATATTACCTGAAAATAATTCACATTGTTCACATTAATAAATTAAAAATTTTTCAACATTTTGAATTTATATTGTTTTCTTTGAAATTAAAATTAATCCACTTGACCATTAAATCTTTTTGATATTTGCGAAACTGAATGATTTATTTAAAAAAATAATGAAGTAATAAATACAAAAAATTTTTTCCTTTTTTTTTTAAAATATAAAATGTAATTTACCTAGGCATTAAATATATGTACAATTTACTTTATATCTTTTATATTTTATTTTAATAATGTTCAAAGTAGAAAGTATAATCATGAAAGAAATGTTCGTAATATTTTAAAATTATTACAAAATAAATTGGAACACAAACATAAGAGTGCCTTTGTATGATACAAACATATATGTACTATATATGTATGTAGAAAGTTATAATTATTATTTCTTTTCGTTTTAATTACAAAAAATCATAAAATACGAAAATTTTCATTTTAATATTCATATTTTACAAATAAAAAATAAAGATGTTTGCTATCTACAAAAAATATAAATGATACAGATATCTGTCATCATTGCAAATGATAAACGATAAAAGGAATAATCCAGAAAATTTTCATACAATTGTAAAAAAAAAAAAAAAACGAATATTCATGTTAATTGTTCATATAATAATAATAATAAAAATGACAAAATACGAAATAATACAAATCAATTTAATTAATTGTTTACAACAGAATTAACGCAAATTATCTGATAAAACTGATTTCTTTTATTTATTTATTTTTTAAATAAAAAATATACGATAATATGATTTGTTGTAATATAATTCGTATATTAAACATGAATCATTATGTATGTATAAGTTGTAATTGTACGTGGTTTATATACCATAAAATAAATACTATACTGCACTTTTATTTAAAAATACATTCTTGGAACACAGGATATTTTATTTGATTTACAGGAAAATTAATATCAGATAAAATAAAATACAGAAGTCTGCACAAATATATGTATGTATGTGTAAGGTATGTATATATACATCAATACCAAGTGTACACACCCGCATGTGCGATAAATGATGATACATACATGTGTGCTTTATAAATTATAACAATTGACATCTGAAAGTCAATAATATTATATTCATGATTGTAAATAATTTGAAAAACAAACATTATTTTTACATGTAAAATACAACCATACATATACATCGATACACATTAAATATGTACGTTTCCAAATGTTGTATAAATACTGACGGCACATACCTAAGTACGTATATATATATAATAATATATGCATTTCACATGCACTTAAATACATATTCATTGTATTTATTTGCACTTAATATCAAGCTGATATCTTGATCTTATCATAGAAACCTTATGATATCCCACATATTCTTCTATTTACCTTTTGCACTTGATGCCTTTTTTTAGGGTTTTTTTTTCTCTTCGTTTAATTTTGAACACAGGTAATTTTATCTTTAAATTTTGCTTTTCTATTAACTTGTAAATTTTAGATTTTAGAAATAAAACGAATAAAATTTCCAAATAAAATAAAAATTGAAATCCTCTTATGTGTAGTTTCACCTGTTCTGTTTACTAATATGGATATACATACTTCATGTTTTTTTTTTTTCATTTTATTTTTTACTGCTTTTGAAGTTTTGTTTTATTTTTTATTTACAATGTAGAAAAAATACGTGTTAAAAAACATGTTAATAAAACAGTCAACAACAGTAAGAAAAAAATATATATATAAAATATACCATGAATGCAATAAGGTTACACGAATAAAGTCAACATTTTTTTCCTCGTCAAAGAATCCTTAAAATTGAAGAAGAAAACAAAAATTAAAAAAAGAGGTACATACATACCAATATACGAGAAAAAGAAACATGGGTAATCCAAGGAACATGAAATAGTGAAAAGACCACCTTTATACTTGACACATTGCTTACATATGTAATACATATATATATGTATATATTTACATATGTATATCTCTTATAAATTGTACATCTATCAGATTATGTTTGCTGTAAAACATACATAGCATATAAAATAAATAGCATATTGAATAAATTTTTATATAAAACTACATATTTTTACTATACATGCATACATACATATATTGTCTACATATAAATATATCTTTTTATCCTATTACACTATGATGGGTATATTTATAATAGGTACGACACGTTGTTTGTCATAACTCACAACTGCACAAACAAAAAAAATTTAGTAATTTAACCGTTCATTTTATATGCATACACTAATATTATTAAAGAAAATAAAAAAAAAGAAAATTGAAAAGTGGTAAAAAATAGAATAAAAATATCTTTTGAATATAAACGAATTACCTTGTCTGGTTTTCCCGAAATTAGTGTTTTTATAATAAACCATCATTTATTTGTACAAATACAGGTATATGTATATAATAAAGAAAATTTAAGTAAATAAAAAATGACAGCTATAATAATATCAAACAAGAAAACATAAGTAAAAAATAAGTGAGAATGAATAACACACTGTGTACATATGTATGTATTTTTACAATTTTATCAGAAACATTTTGAATTTTTTAATACATATGTATTTATATACGTACGTGTATACATATGTATATACATATGTGGACAAATTAAAGTAATTGTTCCTAATTGGTTTTCATTTTTTTTTTTTGTATTTGAATTTGAAACAATTTGAACACTTATGGTTGAGGGTCAGAAGTTTTCTTGGTCAAATACTGAACATAAAAGGAAAGACTTTTTGTTAAAATTTCTTAATATTAATTATGTAATTAATTCATCATTAATTTCGTAAAAAAATTTTTTCAAAGAATCATTTTTATTTTCTTGTCGCTTTTGTTAATACATATTTGTAAGATAATGTGGTTTCTGGCATATTTTTATAATTTTTTTATATCACGTATACGAACAAGGTTTTCCATTTTTTCATATGTAGGTACACATTTTTTTATGGTTTACCAATTTTTGTTTTCCTATTCAAATTTGAATAATACCACAAAGCTGATAAAAGTACTCGTACAAAAGGACAAAAAGTTACTTTGTTTTGTCTCTTACATTGTAATATTAGGATGTATGTACGTACCTATTGTTTTTATTCATTTTACTTTGTAACAAATTGTGGCTTTACTTTGATATTTTTTATAATTAATTCTTTCAAAAAATAAAAAAATAAATAAAATCACAATATAAATTTGTACTTGTTACCTGCCTACATGACTACATGAGTATCAATATACAGTAAATTAAATTAATACTCACTTTGCGAATAATTTTCTAAACAAAAAATACCAACAGGATTTTGTGGTTCTATTTTAAGAAAACAAAAACGAAGCTTTGCAACTTTGTTATAAAATCAAAAACAAAAGAAGAAAAAAATTTGCAAAAGGTGGAAAACCTTATCGATTTCACTTTTTTTTTTCAAAAAAATATTAATATGTTCATGCTCAAATTTAGTGTGAACATATATGTACATGTGTAGTTTTGAAATAAATCAGTTCACAAAATGGATAAAACAAAGAAATTATTAAGCATAAATAATATTTTCAATTTAAACTTAATTTTACAAATAATCTTAAAATTATATCACATTGATTAAGAAAATCCCAATATATTTAATATAAAAATATGTAGGTATCTTCATTTTATATAAAAAAAGCGATGGAAATCTTACCTACATAATATACACTTATATTTTGTACATATACGTGTATACATATATGTAGGTATGTACATATATGAATAACAATTTGAGTAAAGAAAAATTTAATTTGTTTAAAACCGAAAATACATATGTAAATTTTTAATGAAACACTGAGTTTTTTAAAACAACATAACAAATACATACATTTAATGTAGGCTTTTGTTTGAATTTTTTGTTTTTTTAATTCAATAATCTGAATTTTTTATTAAATTTCAAAATTATTATTTATTTTCGAAATAAAAAATCAAAAAATAAAAAGATTGATTTTTCTGTTAAACCAATACATATGTACATGGATATATATACGTACAATTATACACTGTAATCTTTAAATTTTAATATATACATATGTATATATTTTTCAATCAATAAAATATCTTTAACGATAAAATATTTACTTTTTTTTTATTGTTAATATGAAAGCTTAAAAATTTTTAACAAATTTGTTTTTGATTTTACATATATAAAAGATTAAAATACCTACACTGACATTATAGATAATGTAACGTAAAGCCGTAAAACCAAATACCTAATAATTATGGATTTATATTTCAAAACTAAAAAATATCTAAAGTATATATATAGTATATATACGCACACCTAGAAACGTTCACACATACCATATCGTATATAATATTACACACATTATAAAATTTTTATTATTATTAAAAATATAAAATAAAAATTATCAATAAAAATGCTAAAATGAAAAATACAAATGAAATAAACACATTTAACATTATTACTTTGTGTGTGTGGTGTTTATGACAAATAAAATAAAAATGTTCAAAAATCAAGTTTTTTTTTTTTTTTTTATTTAAAATGTGTTGAACATACATACATACCTAATGAATGTGTTTACAATTTCGTATTTCTTATCAAAAATGAATTTTTTTTCTCACTTTAGAAGTTTTTTTTTATCATAATACCTACATCAAAATGACTTTTTTCCATATAACAGAGAATACCTACTTATCAAAAATGTTTAACAATAAAAAACATACACACATATGTAATGTGTACATGTGTAAATAAATTAAATCACAATTGATATTAAAACTACAAAGTGTTTGCTCTTTTTTTCTTTATATAATGTATGTTTAAATATAGTATCTATGAATCTTAATCTGTTTTATTTATAAAAAGGTTATTGAATAGGTAGTTGCTATGTCGATGCCAACTATAAATTTAAAAAATAAAAATAAAGACACCTTTAAAAAATAAAATCGAAACAAAAAAACAATTTTTTTTTTTATGTACATATATACATACATACTATATATTTGGAATGAAACAAAATTAAGATTAAACATTAAAAAAAATTTGAATAAATAAAATTTTGAGGTGTTTTTAACTGCATCAAAGTCAAACAGCAGCACAATGACATATTGAAAAAATTTTGAAATATTTACATAAACATATGCATTCACATATGTATGTATAATATAAAAATACTGAGATGTCTATATACATTGCCTCAAGGCCATATATCTGTATGCATATTTATTATAAAAAGCAAATTCAAAACACATATTGTAATAAAAATAAAAGAATTAAAATGTAGATGAAGAAAAAAATAAACACAAAAAAAAATTTTGTTTTCATCTTTGAATGTTTTTTTTTCTTCTGTAGTGTTCATTTCAGAGGTTGTGGGTGTTATCTAAAAGAAAAAAAAAAAATTATATAGTGGTTGCTTAAAAATCAACTAAAGATAATGTTTATAAAAAAAAAAACATATTCCTCATGCAATAAAATAAAATATTAATATTTTGTAAAACGCATAATGTACATATGTGCACATATGAGTGTATGATATGCCCCATATTTTTTTTTGTCGTTTCATCTTTTTCTTTATTTTTAAATTATTAAAACATTTTTTCAACATCAGCTAAACAGATGTCTATTAAATTGTTGAAAAATGCTTTTATAAAGGCGGTAAAAACACTGATAAAATACTGACCTGAAAGATAATAATGTATATATATACACATATGTATGGATGTATGTACACATATGAAAGCTTAATTATATATATATATATAAAGAAACTCATCTATATGTATGCGTAAAAATAAAAAGTACAAAACCATATGTATGCAATCTGCATAGTTGCATAAATCAAAATTTCTTTTTGTATCACAATTTGATTAGCCGCTTGGAAAAAAAAAGCAAAATAAATTAAAACTGATAATTTCGTCAACGATAAACACTTGTGGTAACATTATTATGGTATACTTTGTCCAAATGTTTAGTGCAGTGAAGGTATTATATTTTTGTAAAATTACGAAAAAGATATTATTATATTATAGACCTAATCATTCCCACTAAACTGAAAATAATGACATTTATAATTCAAAACCAAAGTTTAAAAAAAAAATTGTTAGAGTGTAGAATTTTAAATCATATTGATCGAACCTTATTGATAAAAGTTAAAATTGCTTTTAACGAAATATCTTTCAAATTTCCAATTGTTTATAAATTTCTGGTTTTTATTTGAAAAGTTACTTTGTAGTATACATTAAACTGGTATATTATATGAGCTTAAACATTTTATCAAAAAATTTTATTTCGCTTTTATGTTTTGTTCATTTTGACATTTTGTCACAATAACGAATATCATTATCATTGAATACACTATGAAAAGATATCGTCTGTAAATGAAAATTAAATTTTTGTTATATAGACACACATAGGGACACATACATATGTATGTATGTAGATATATGTAAATTTCAAGCAAACTGAGGTGTGGTTTCTTAAGCATATACATACATGTGTACCAGAAATATGTACCTACATACATCCATATGTACATACATATGTATATGCACGTATTTAAGAAGATATTGTATGAATAATATTAAAAGTTAACTTTTAAAAATGATCTTTCTAAATTCATATGTAGAATTTTTTATATTTGTCTATCTTAAAACTTTTTTATTTATTTAATGTGTTTTTTCACATCTAAGTCAAAAGTAAAAAAAAAATAACACTCCTTTCTTTATTATTAATTTTTTTTTTTTTTTTTGGCGAAAAGAACTCCGGAAAATGCTAACAAATGAATAAATAAATATGAACACAAGTTTTTATTTTCAAAATAATAACCAATCGAGAAATCTGTTCTTTATAAATTTAGCATAACGTGTGTACGAATTACAAATTTTGGAATCAATCCTAAAATATTTTATCAAAATTTTAAACATTAAATGAACATATCACATTTGAATTGAATTTTACAGGGAACTACAATTTATTTCTTGTTGACATGTTAAGTTGCTGTCGACATACAAACATACATACATACATACATATTTTCCTATTCATTTTTATATATTATTTTTAAAATAATATAAATTGTGTAAATTTAGCACCCTGTTAAACAAATAGAATATTTTATATGAAAAATATGTTTTTTGTCCTCTTAAATGTACATATGTACATATGTAAATCCATACATACAGATGTATACAATATTTTCTAATGTAGAAATTTATGATTTTTATTTTTTTGACATTTATGTTCGATGCTATTTTTATGATATTTATTTCAATTTTATATGTTAATTTTATTTAATTTTTTTTTTTTTTTTTTTTTCATTTCATTTATTTATTTTTATTTGAAATTTTTTGTATATTAAGCGTATAACTACGTATTAAAGAAAAGTTTTCATGCATGTACAATATACGCATGTTTTTGTTTTAAAAACAAAATTATACAGATGAATTTACATTTATTTGTATATTTTACACAAAATTAATATCATCATCATTATTATTATTATTATTATTATCATAATAATCAAGAAAGAACATTTCATTCACAATATTCACATACATATATTTTATTCAACAAGTCATTGTTTTCTTTATTTTATTTTTATTTATGGGTTTTCTTTGATTTTATTTTTCATTTTATTTAATTTTCATTTTTATTTGGTTTTTGAAAAAGTTTCACGTTTCGCTCAATAAAATTTACACATGTGACACATATGATTTTAAATAATAAATTTTCAAGAATAATGTTTAAAATATGTATGTTTATATATATACACAAAGGAATTATGTTTTTTATGTACATATGTATATATCTTCATATGTCGTATATGTATTATGTATAGCCTACATAAAATTATTGTATTTATGCATGTTCATGTATGATTTAAATTAATTAAAATAAAATTCAAATTTCATACTATGAATGTGTTGATAATGGTTAAAATTAATTGAAACATAAATTACATAAATTTAATGAGAATGAAATTTTTATTACAGCCGTTTTGTGGTTTTATTCTTTTTTTATTATTATTATATTTTTTTTTTTTAATTTTTATTTATTATTATTATTATTACTATTTTTTGTTGTTGTTCTAACTTATTTCTATATTTCATTTATATTAAACATACAAAAATTCATCTATGTTCTTAAATTTTATTGAAATAAAATACTCTATTTAATATGTGCCCATACATAATCTAATTTTAAGACTTTTAAGTACAACCTGCTCTATTATGTTAAACCAATTTAATACTCATAATAGATGAAAATAGTTTTTTAATGTTTTTTTTATTATTTTATTTTAAAAAAATCAACAAAAAAAAAGACATTGTCCCAATAAATTTAAATTTAATGTTTTTTATATAATCTGTTTTATATTTTATTTTAATTTCAGAATAATTCATATACATACGTATGTATGTATGTACCTACATAAGGAAACTGTAGAGGAAACATGATGGGTAAGTTTTTACTAAATGTACAATAAATTTCACATTTTTTTAAACTTTTACAAATTTTTGAAATTAGTTATTTAATCATATATAGATTATTATTTTTTATTTTAAAAATCAAAATTCATTTATCTTACAAAGTTTAAAGTTTACGTAAATTTACTTGTTTACTTACACCATTGACAAAATATTCATTGACAAGTATTCATATGGGTCGTAATACTCGTGTAATACTGTGCTTACACATACATATGTGCATACATATACACATATTCTTGTAATTATTATTGTTATTAATTTTTTTTTCGTTATTTTTGTACATTTGTTCGAACATTAATACCACGTTTAATTCAATCAGTCGAAACATATCATAATAATTAATTTTCTTGAATAAAATTTGTTGTAAAAGTCAAAATGAGTTAAACATGTATTTTAATTAATAACAAATGAACATTGTTAAAAAGGTGACGTGATGACAATTATATTGTTTGCATGCAATAATTTGACAAGTTATCTACTAATTCACTTTATTGTGTGTTCTTTTTACTGTATTCATAAATATATGTACATATGTACATACATAACAATAAAACGAATGTTTATCTTTTCCTTGAATTATTACGAAAAAGACCAACATTATAAGACATAAACAAATGCATAAACCAATAATTAACACCTTTTGTGCAGGCATATAACATTATTACGATAAAAAGAAAAGAACAACATAATCTTTTTTGAATCAAATAAAAATATAATTAGTATTTCAAAATTTTTAATTCTCAACATAAACAATAATAAAAAATAAAATTTTCGACCAAAAATAAAAAAAAATAAAATAAAACTCACTAATCGTTGTTTTGTATCAGTAATATCATATATTTATTCACGTTATTAGATCATTTTTTTAATTTAAAACATCATGTATGAATTCTTGTATATATTAAAATGTATCAAAACATGTAAAAAAAATCATACATCTTGAAATTAATACTTTAGAAAATATTCAAATTAGCAGAACGTAGACGGAAAACCAAAAAATTTTTTGTATTGGAATTTATAAAAAAATGTGAAGGAATGAGTAAAATACATCTGCGCTACTTATTTAGTTAAAAATATTTTTTAGACCCTTCAATACATTTTCGCATTCAACCTAAAACCCTTTTCCTTTCTCTGTAACACACGTACATATGTATGTATATTTCATAAACATTTTTTTTTTTTCAAATCGTGTATTAATTTCTTACAAACATTGAGGCTGATTTTGAAACTGAAACCCTGAAATTCAAATATAATTTGTATGTAAGTAATTATATTGTTCTTTCACATTGTTAAATTCGAATACATACATACATATGTAGATATTGTATACAGAAAGAGAAAATAAAAAATAATATACAGACATCTACAGTATGAAACATACATACATGCATTATTAACATTTAATATCCTTGAAAGTTACTCACAGAAATCGCGATAACCGTAATTTCAAATTTACTCGCACCCTTTTTTGAATAATTTCATCAATGTATTTTCTTACATTTGATTATCATTTTATTTTTTATTTTTGGCATAACAATTTTGAATTCGAAATTTTTTTCTTTGATATTTTAACTGTGAGCAACAAAATTTTTGTGCGTATTGCAACAAATGCATATTTTTAAGTATGTACTATCATACATACATTTATTATGTATGAAAACATACGTATATATATGTATGTATTATAGGCACAGATATAAACGTTTACGTAAAATATTCTCTGTAAATTAAGATATATACAACAGGAATTTTTTCTTTCCAAAATATTCTTGTCATGTCTTCACTTACCATAATATATCTATATTTTTGGTTATTATTTTTTTGTTTTTTGATTTATAATATTTCTTAAAAAATTTTTGTTCATGATGTACTGTTTTGTAAGAAATCGCAACGTGCAGTTTATAAAATATTCTTTAGGTAAAATTATTGAAATTATTGAAAAATTCGCATATTTCATGATATCAATCTTTTTAAAATCCACCTGGGGTGATTTTCATATAAAAGTTCCAAATATGTATCTATTATACGTGCATTTCGAAATACATACATACATACTTTTACACATTTATTATTTTTGAGATAATATAGAGATATATTCAATATGCAGAAAATATAAAAAATTATATGGTTTTGGTTAAATCATACATTCATATTATATCGATGTTATTTTTGACTTCTGAATAGAATTTACAAAGTGGTATGTATTTTCATAAAAACCTGATTACCAGAATTTTCATCCGCGAAAATTATAATCTATATCTTACTGATATCTCATCATTATTTTTATTTTCTGGCAATTTAAAACAGAATTCACATTTCGATTCCATACATACATACTATATGTATGTATCTACTTATTTTTTCATAAAATGAAATTTTTCTGAACATACATATTTTGATCAGTTTAATTGTATATTTTTTCTTACATTTTTGAGTTTTAATTTTTTTACTTACAATTTACTTGATTTCTTTTTTGTTTTATTTTTCTTTTCCCTTTCACCGTTAAGAAAATAATAATTTATCAGTACCGTATAACATAGTATAACGTATAAGCATATATTTATATGATGAAATAATGTTGAAAAACATTAAACATATTCAGTGAATGGTAAAATTTTTGTTCAACCTATCTGTATACATATTACATTTCTTATGTATAAAAACGTACTGTTATGTTATATATTATTGCAATTCAGATACTTGCATATAAAGGTATATGTACATAACATGTGTGCACATAGGGAAAAATTGTTTTAATTGAATATAAGAATTTTATTGCAAACATTTTTTATGTTGCTTTATTATTTTTTGTATTTCAATTGAAATAAATTTCGTTGAAATTCTTTAAACAATCTACAATTGGTAAATAATTTTTTTTTTTTAATAAAATTGCATTGTTTATTAAGTTGAAAATGTAATTATGTATTATAAATATGAAAGGATATAGGGAGTAAATGGTCTGTTTATTGAAGTCTTTGTTTGTCATAAAGATGTGGCTTGTGAAAGGCCGCGGTTACGTTTCCTATTTAAAGTATATACGGATATAAATTAAAAAAAAAAAAAAAACAAAACAAAACCGTTACCTTGCTTAATTTGTACATGTATTAACGGAAATTAGAATAACAATTATAATAAATGTCAAAGAATTTTTCAATTTTCTGACAATAGTCAAATATAGATACCACAAATAAAAAAGTTTATAAAAAAGAATTTCAAATAATTTAATATAATAAAACTGCCCATATTTTATTTCAACCTACTTAACTTTATGTCGGTTTGCTTTCATGAAAAAATTCACATGTTTCAATCAAGATAAATAAATGATAAAAATAAATCCAAAAATATGTGTTTCTCACATACATTATAACATGAACGTCAAAAAGCAGTGTTTATTTTTGAAATATGCTAATCATTTTCATTATATACCTGTAAACACATATACATATGTATGTACATATGTATATATGCAAATTAAATTATATACGTATATGCACTATTCATTCACACGCACAAAAATGTCAATAAAAATAACAACGGAAAACCTATCAATAGAAAATGACAATTTATATCTCAAGATGATGTGAAAATATTTTGTGAATTGCATTGATTCAAAACTATACTCTATCTTTTTATCTTATTACAGAAATAATAAAACAGTCGCTTATTTACATATTCTATTTTATATTGAATAACACATTTCCAAATAATAATGATCTATATGTTAAATTCTCAGTATGTGTATCTTTACTGTTCCCAAACTATTATTTCTTGCTTGGAAATTTTTAAAAATATATAGGGTTAATGTACGAGTAGTACAGATTTTATTGTCAATTCAATTCATAAATAATTTCGATAGTTCGTAAATATTCAATCTTTTATGTATATACAGTAGTTAGTCAATATATGGTGATATTTTTTATCAATTTTTTACATACAAATTTACATTTAAAAAAAATAAAAACAGCATGTATGCATTATTTAATTTGCATTACAAAACTTCTTACTTTTCTTATATAATTGATTATAAATCAGATTCTATCTGTTTCATACGTGTACTTTTTACTTCTTCTACATTAACTTTTTTTAATATTCAATTTTAATGTTATGCAATTTTTCGAATACCTTTTATTATTTGCATTGTAGTTTTTTGAAATTTTTTCAGTTGTCAAATAACAAAAAAAATGAAATTGTTTTGTAATAAACCCGAAAAAAAGGGATGAAATTGCAAAGATTAATGGGATTCTAATAATTTTTTTTTGCATATAAATAAACGTATGTTTTTTTTTATATCTTTATGTCCTTGACAATAGAAACCATTATTTGTTTTTATTTTTCACATACATACATGCGTATATGTACATGATATCTATACATACACATACAGTAGTGTTATACCGATAATGTTTTGTAATTCTATTTCAATTGGGTGAGAAAACCTTTCAGAATGATTATAATGAATTTAAAGGATTCATTATCTTACCTATATAAGGGATATGAAACAAAAAGATAATATACATAATCAATCGAATATACTAAAAGATAAAAGATAAAATATAAAGTTAAGGGCATCTGTTTAAAACCAAAAATAAACGAAAAGGGTTGTTAGAAAATTATTTGATATTTATCGGTTGAATGGTGATTTATGGCTCTAATACACACGATTATGAAGTGTTAATATATAATATGGGAATTTAATACCAAAATAAAATATACTAAAAAAATGTAAATTACATATAAATAAAATATTTTATATGCATACATATAGCAGCAATAATAGCACTGTATACGGTTTTGCGGTTACTGTACTGATATTTTTTGCTGTAAACATAATAAGCTTGCTAAGCAAATTTTACATAAAAACAAAAATATTAATACAATGATGTAAATATACGTTTTTGTATGTACATATTAATTTCTAGATTCATTATCACATAAAAAATATGATGATTATATTTATATATATAAACGTAAATTGGTTAATCAAATATATTGTTTATTTAACAATAATTTATTTTTGATTATTTTAATTTCATTTTAAATGTAATATAATACCATATTTTCATATAGGATGTGCCAATTAAGTGCATACAAATTTAAATTTTAGTGTACGTCTTTTGTACTTCATATATATATTTTTATATTTTCGAATTTTCGATAGCGTAAATTTCTTTTATTTCAAATTTAGTTCAGTTTCAGTCATTATTACTAATTGTTTGAAAAAAAAAAAAAATTAAAATCAAGTAAATCACTAGTTGTTGAATTGTATACATATTTTATTGTGCCACTCTGTGTATCTTGTGCACAATACATTTCACATTTTCAAATGCAAATATGACCTTAAATTTCACAAATTATCTACCTACATGCTGTATTTTATGGATAAGCTTATATTTTTGTTTATTATTAAATAATATGAAAATTATAAGCAAAACCAAAACTTTTAGAAAATTACTTATCACTTCAATAATTTTTCATTTTCAATATTTTTAAATAAAAAGTAAGTGAGCAAAACAAAATAAACGTTTTACCATATACACCATTATACACCATACATACATATGTATATATGGACGTATATTGAACTTATAAACATAAATATTTCACTTAATTTAAATTTAAATAAAATTTGGAATTTTGGAATTGATCCATGAACGTGATCGAGTCATTTAAAAACAAAAAGAGAAGAAAGAAAAAAAAAACAAATTGAAAAATATCACAAAAAGCAATGTTGTTGAAAACAAGTTAAAATAAGATCAAGCGATCAATACATATACATACCTATATAATAACTTTGGCGCAGTTACTACACACAGATTATTTTTATACTTTTGTACATTTTTAATTATAATAAAACTCTAACGAGTCCATAAATATGATTTTGTTAATTTAAACTTTGATCATGTATTTTACCTGTGTACTGTATAACTGATAAATAAACTTGTACATATAAATATACTAATGTGTTTTGCATTATTGCTTATTATAATAACCTGTTATACATATATATGTATGTATGTATGTATGTAGTACGAATACGTGTAAGGCTATTTATGCATAAATGTATGTGTGTGTGTTAATAAATATATAACAAGAAATGTAATGAAATTTATATGTGCAAATAAATGTACAATGTAGTAAATTATAAATACCTATATTTTATACATTTATTATTTTATTTTTTTTTTAAATCAAATTAAATGCAAATAATGAAAATCAAAATAAAATGAAACCAAAGTTCCAATTTTAAATATATATGCTTGTTGAATATTACATATTTTGAAATTAAATATAAATAATACACAAATTCCGTGTTATACATACAAAATTTGTACAATAGATACATATGTACATATTGCATTTATACAAAAATAACGCATGTGTTTTTACTAAAGTGACAATTTTTATTTAGTCGTTTATTTTATTTTTTTGTTTTTGTTTTTTTAAAGAAATATAGATATAAATAAAATAAAATTAAAAATTAATGTAAACATGTTTTTAAATCTAAAAATAGCTAAAAATTTCTTGCCTTCTCAATTTTCTGATTCATTTTTGTGTTTGCTAAATAATTTATATTTTTATATGTATATGTGTTTGTCACATATACACAAAAATTGCAAGTTATACGTGTATACCATATATTATACACGTATATGATATTAATTTATTTTGTTTTTTTAATAATTTTTTATTTCCCCGATTTATTTTGTACACGTTGTGTTCACCGTATTACGTATGTATGTACATTAATGAACGACACCTCATAATAAAAATGCATTTATATTATTAAATTTATTTTACTTGTATAAATTATTCATAAATATTTATATTTTATAATTAATTGACATAAAAATATCGTATCGAAGTTAGTTATTGCAATTATTGACGAAATTGAATGAATATTGAATAAATATATGTACATATATGCCTACGTAAATACATATAGATAGCCATGCACAGTTGCAACGTGATGATAAGTACCTATACATTTATTAACAAGGACTATTTGCATTTATCTGTGTCCACTTGAAGTTAAAAAAAAAAAATGATGACAATAATGATATTAGTTATAACAACATCAAAAACGAATATGATACTAGAAGAGGTATCTTATAAAATAAGTAAATGATTGTTTATGAAGAAAAATAATAATAATAAATTGTTTATAAATGTATGTATGTGTGCGTAATATGTTCAAATTAAAATGAAAATCATAATATTGATTAAAAAATTGATTGAGAAACAAAATAAAATACTTATAAAAGATAAGTCAATATTCGCATAAAACGAAATAGGAAACCAAAAATAAATAAATAGAAAACAAAAATGTTGCCAATCAAGAAAAACATCGGATATTATAGCAAGGGGCATATAATAATAATCAATGATATTCACTCTTGGCTCTTGGGTATTTATATACACTATATCATATATATTTTGCGGCACATACATACATACATATGTATCTCAGGAAAATCCAAAAACGAAAAAGAAATGATTATATGTAGATATGAAATACGTTTTATATCCATACACACATGGTTTAGTGCTGTTGTTGCTTAGCATAAAATAAAATACTATCAAATTCACCTGTAGGTGCCAATTTAGTTCAATAAAATGTTTTCGTAGTTAACTAATATTACAATTTGAGTAAAGGTATTAAAGTATAGGTATTTATACTAACCTTTATAAAATGCATTAAATAGTACATATATAGTAAATATAGGCACGATAATAGACTTTTATTTTACACACACATATATAGCTGTTTATCAATCTGTACATTAAATGATACAGTCAATAAAGTTACCTTATCAATAGCATCGTTGTAATATACATACATGCAGATCATTGGTATGGCAAAACGAGCGAATTGTCAAGTAATAGTGGTCAAGTGGTCAATGATCAAATAACGACTAAACATCGAGACTATAGATTTGTATATATACGTTTATATGTTATGAAGTATTTGTAAATAGTTTTTATAAATATAGCAAAAGCAAACTAAAGTATATTCTGCAAGGTGTGGTGAATTGATTCAATCTTTATAACAATCTTGTCGTTGCTGAGTATTTAATGATCACCA
This sequence comes from Anthrax anthrax, assembly GCA_963971155.1. Classification (NCBI taxonomy): domain Eukaryota; kingdom Metazoa; phylum Arthropoda; class Insecta; order Diptera; family Bombyliidae; genus Anthrax; species Anthrax anthrax. The sequence goes on from OZ020120.1 coordinate 22,460,233, forward strand.
TATCACTGAAATTGTCAGTTTTAAATACAGGTGTTATGAACATAAGTATGTATGTACGTTTGTACGTACATATATGTAAAAAAAAACACATTTAATGTATACAATTAATGTATGTGCAGATTTAAGTAAAATTATTAATCCATACATATGTGTGTGTATGTTCCATGCATGTTGCGATATACATATGAATGCATATATTATCAGATAAAAACAGGTATGTTCACCTTCAACAGGGTCATTGTTTAAAGTTTAAACAGTAGGTACATATATGTACACTTATTAATATTTAAATGAATAAAATTGGTAATTATAATAAATTTGTATACATACATATGTATGTATGTCTTTATACATAATGTGTTAAATTTTAGTAGCTATTTTTTGTTTTTTAGTATTGATTTTATATTTATTTTCAGTAATTAACTATTATTATTATTAGATTTTATGTTTCGTGTCTACAAGTCTTATTTACAACAAATTTTTTTTTAATTAAATAAATTTTAACAGTTTTATTTGGTAAAGGTAGACTGGAAAAAATCTAACTGATGACTTTAATTTGCATTAGAATATAAGTGTATAGAAATTACAAAATTTTTTTTAAAATAAATTATTACAACTTAAATTTGCTTATGTACACTATGGTGATCAAACACTCATACGAGTAAGTTCATAAAGAAAATATTTTCAAAGAAAAAAAAAAAATCTGCGTTAATTAAGGATGAAAAGTGCTTTATAAAATCGAAATTATTCATTGAATATCTAATTAGATATACCTACTTAAACATTTTTTTTTATTAATTACTTTATTTTACTTTTTGAAGCATAAAATTTTATTTGATCACACCTCATATAACATGTCATTAGACACATAATCATTATAAATTATTTACTAATTCGAAAATTGCATAAAAGTGCATAAATTGATAATTTTAAAAATATTTTTTTTATCAACCAAATTTTTTTTTAAACCGTTTTTTCTTCCATTCAATCATGTATAAAATTAATGTATTCTTTTAATAAAATTCATTAGTTTACTTGCATACTATATAGTGGTCTAAAATTAAAAAAAAAAAAAAAAAAAAGTTTGCACAATATGACTCATATGAGCATGAGAATATTCGAATATTTACAGTTTATAGGTATTGCATATTTTATTTTATTTTATTTATTTTTTTTATTATTTGTTTTTAACGTAAGCAATACATTAAATAAATCTACTATGAATATATTTGTGCCGTGACTTATTTAAATTGAAATTCGTGAGTTTTTAGCTCACAACTACAGCTTTTTGTAAAACTCAATACTAAAATGATTAGGTTTGTATATATACTATATATGCAAAACTTTTCATTTTATTTTATTTTTATTAATTTTATTTTTTCTTCTGACAATTTCACATTTTTTTTTTTAACCCGATGGAATACAAAGATAGTAGGTACATGTACACGCATGGTACATACATGTAAAATACCACAAAAAATTTATGTATGTGTCCCTATAATTGTTAAAAATACTGTATGGGTGCATATTCATATCATATAGTAACAAATTTAAATAATATGTATTCAAATACCATTATATGTAAATAACATTACATTTATTGAATAAATATTTAATGCATATTTATGCAATATCTATACTTACATATATAGGTATGTAGTCTGAAAAGCATAAGCAACAAATCAAACTGAAAATACGTACATATCTACATATGTGTTACTCTGTGCTAAAAAAATAACATAAAATTAAAATATGTGAATAAAAACAAATTATTTTGAAATAAATAAATAACAATTAAATAATATATGTAAGTATGTACAAAAAAGTAAGAAAAAAAAATTGTTAGCTAACAGCGTATGGCTGGAATATTTAAAAAATTTTAGTTTAGTCTAGCGTAAAATTGAAAAATCATAGAAATTTTCAAATTGAAAAGTCATAGAAAAAAGTGAATTGATTGTTTTAATTTTCTGATCCACTATTTTTTTATATGATACACATATGTATGTATACCTTAGATATATGCATACGTATGTATATATTGCATAAATTAGTATTTTAATTTTAATCTATTTTCAATTTGAGATTTTAAAAAATGAACACAAAAAAAAAACAGTTTAAAAATACAGTAAACATTTTTTTCGAGTTAAATAAAAAAATAAAAAATAAATGAATAAATGTTTTTCAGATGTGCGCGTATATTCACAATATGAAAATACTTAATGTGCCAAATGCCAAGGAGAAACATGAAAAATATTTTAATTGGAAATTCATCAGTATTGTATTTTAGTTAAATATAGCACAAAGAATAAACATTCCTTTTTTTTTTCAAAAATTAAAATATTGCATTTACATATACATATGGTACATATGTATGTATGTGTTCGTATACTCATCAAACAGATGTTTATACACATTATTATATATTATGTGAAATAAAAATTGTATATGTGTATATACATATGTGTAAATTAGAATGTGTATCTGATTGTGAAATTATTGCAAAAATGTAATTGCATGACAAACTGTCAGATCGTTGACATTTTATAATGAGGAAGCATTAACCGGGCACTTTTTTTGAATTTAACACAATTATGTTTGTTGGTCATCAACATCATCATCATTATTATTATCGTCATCATACTATATACATATAATTATTTGTGTTCGTGTCTGTATAAATGTACATATATACTTTTGTAAATATGACGTTGAAACCGATTATTGCATTGATTGTTCGTCTTTTAATTACTATTTTGTTGAATTCCAAATCATTTTCTGTCAAAATTTCCATGTGCATTATGTAGGTATACAGTACTTATATAGTATATGTATTTGAATGCAGAATCATTTTGATTTGTAAATGGTATGCCTAAAATACCTACATATGTATTAAAAAATTTAATTTCTCATTGACTCTTTATTCAAAAAAACAAAAAAAAGGAAATTAATAATAAAAATCAATATTAATTGTTTTGGTCATAATAATTATTTACGTAAAAAATAAATTAAGTACAAAATAATAAGTATATAGGTACCTAATTGGTAATAAATAATATCAAAATGTAGATATTGTAAGTATGTGTGTATGTACATACCTAATTATCATAAAAATTTTCCACGCAGGTTATTTTCTTAAATGTCGAAATAAAATTCCAAAAATAAAAGTAATTTCAGTTATATTTATTGTATGTATTTTTTTAAAATTATTTAGTCGTTGTATTTCATATAAATGTAGGTATATATTTATTTTAAAATTGATACTGTTATGCATATGTGCATAAGACTGCATAATCGAATCTTGTGTGTGCTTTATCAATTATTATTTTGCACAATTAATTAGTTTAAAAAAAAAAAGGAAAATTTTATACCTACATAACGAAAAAATTTTCTTATTCATATTGAAAGAATTCCAAGTGATTGCATTTAATAGCAAACGAAGATTAAAATTAATATTTTTGGATGTATAATAAAAGATTTGAATTTTAAACAGGTACATATTTATGTAAGTATCAGTGTGCTTAGTTTAAAAAATTTTTTGTGTTATTTTTTTTTTTTAAATTACCAAACTACCTTTCGTATTTTAAAAACATTAAATTTTGAAGAAAAATTAATTAAAATTTTAATCCTATCTTTTTTATTTACAATACTCATTTATTTTTGTAATACGCACATATGAACAAATTTGGAATTTTTAAATTAACAAGTATTTTAATAACTGTAATTCTGGCTTATATTTTATAAATAATAATATAGGTACTTACATATGTTATATAATATTTATATTTGCGTAATGTTTAATATTAATATACCCGCTATACATTCTCTTTTGTCTTTTATCCACATGATAGCAAAAACGAGTAATGATAATTAATGACTATATTTAGTTAAAAACAATATCTTTTGTTGATTTTCCCACAATCTTGATAGCTGTAAAATGTATGTATAGATATTATTACATACGTATATATGCTTAGATAGATATGTAAAACCTGGTAAAACTGACTAATTGTAGTCACTAAGTACCATCATGGGTAATATTTAATTTACGTAACTTTTTTGTTTTATAATGCATTTTCTTTTTAATCTGCAAATATAGTGTTATTTAGCGTGTACATACATACGTAACCTATAATAGAATGAAATTTTATCTGTAATATGTAGATAATACATAGGTGTATCTATTTGCATTGTTTTTATATGGATAGATATTTATGAAAATTTTAAAACTTCTCATATCATCTGCACTACAAATTTATTTGCGTGGCAAATGTAATCATCATCAATATGTATGTTTGATTGTTCATACTTGTTTGTATTTAAATTACATTTTTGCTGCATTTTACCTATACAACATATCCTATAAAAGTAAAATTACTTAATTGGTGAAATTATGTTTGCCGCCTCATCAAATTAAATGACTTCAGATTACGTTATATTATATCTAAAAGATGGTCAGGAATTTTATTTTGCATTTGAATTATAATTTGTTTCAATATGCATTTATTTCTCTTTGTGATTAATTTTAATTTTCGCCTTACATATGCACGTACATAAAGCAAATACAACCGAATAACTTCATATGTACATAATAAGTATTTAAGTACAATCGAATGCATTACATATTAATTATGAAGGCTAATCAAATCTTTTTTGTTTTTAATTTTCGTAATAAAAATTAATTACTTTGTATCACACAGATGAACTTAATTATGATGTACTTCATTGTTACAAATTTAAAAGCAATTTATCGATTAAATCTGGATCTTTTGGTTTCACAACGTCGATTGATATTTGAGATAATTATGTAAGTATTTTTCCTCGTGGAAAATCAAAATTTTTATTGCAAAGTAAGAGGACAAAGCTGACGTACAAATTTCTTAAATGCAGTACAGTAATCATAATTTGCTGTAATTTGCGTACGTACTTTATAAAATATTAAGGCACAATATTGAATATTCTCCAAAAGTTTCAGAGTGGTCAAATGTCTCATTGATGAAGCGCTTTTTGGAAAAATTTTTGACTATTAAAAAAGAATCAGATTCGTTCTTTGGGGATCTTCTGCTGAAGACTCGTTTTTTGGAGGACCCTGTGTATAACTATAAGTAATAGAATAATCAAGAATAGTTAATATTAAATGAGCCAAGTGTACATTATATACACCTATGTACGTACATATGTATGTGTTACGTTTGTACACGCAGTAGGAGACAAGAAACTTATTAATATGAGAAATCTTTGTATTATAAAACAAAATAAAAGTCAAGACAAGCGTTTAATATTTATTTTTCGATTTTATAAATACGTACACTCTAAGCTAGATATGTCTGTGTTGAGTAAACATATACATACATACGTGAAAATATAAATTCTTTATAGTAATCGTCAGTAACTGTCTAATATGAAGTGTACAATTTAATTGCATATAAAACGATACAAAAAAAGAAAGCCAAGAACAATATAATTACTGCACATAGGTACATACATACGTTAATGTTATAAAAAGCACTTCTGTTACTGCTGCTTATAATAACGTTATTTTACCTTACCTTTATTGACTTCTTTAATTTCCATCAAATCGACAATTGACTTTCAACTTTTTAAATATGTATAATATGCTATTTCCTGTAGTTAACAGTTATTATCACTTTTATGTATGTGTATAGAATAAATAATATAATGTTGTGCATAATAATGGAAAGAAAAAAAAAACTTAAATAGAAAATAAAATATAAAAAAAGTTAATTTTAAGAAATATGCATACATGCACCATATAGGGTGATCTAAGATTTCTTTTTTGTATTTGAATAACAAAAAATATCTTTTTGTAGAAAAAAAAAAGTAATTAAAATTCAGTAATGGAATTGCAATTTTATAATTTGTTTCAATAATCAAATTTAATTAAAAATAAATACACGTTTAATTAAGTTTTATGTAATTGAAATTTAGGTAGGTATATGAATACATATTAGAGTTAGGAAGATATTATGTAGGTAATATACCTACCTATATATTTTTTTCAAATTACATTTAAATAAAAACTTTTCGAATAAATTATAGAAAAATTAGGTGTAGGTACTGTAAATTAATTTTTCTCATAAAATTAATTACTTCGCTTCTACATATGTACACAATATATAAAAAATCAAAAATAATAATTAAAATGTTTTGTCCATACATTACCTATATTATCATCAACACGTGTAAAATAACATTATATGTATCTATATTATAATCCTTGTATTATAATATATTGATTAAAGGAATAAAATAGAAAATACCTAATATCATAATAATTGAAAATTTTTCATAATTTTATATGAGACGAAGAAAGCAAATGTAATATGTTCATATGTCACATGTGAAAGACACATATAAATATCTGTCTAATCTGAAAAATAGAAAATGTTGCACCTGTTTTACATATCTAAAAATAACATATTGATGTTTTTGTATAAGAATAAAAAATTATAAATGAAAATTTAAATACATATAAATATGTGGGTATATACTTAGGTACATACATATGTATTTTATAAAATCTTATACAGTTTATAAATTTGTTCTATATGAAGATATACTTATACCATTAATACATTACATACATACGTATGTGTTCGTCATTTATTCATCTATGGTTGTCTATTAATTATTATTTTTTTCCCATTCGATAGTCCAAAATTAGAATTAATTTGAATACCACATACTGAGATGATACTTTTTCTTTTTTTTTTCTATATTTCAATATTCACTGATTCGTTTTTTATTTTATTTTATTATTTTTTGATTATATATGATAGCATAATTAATTTTTTTTGTTTTGTTTTTAGATATTTTAAAGGCAAGAAAAATATAATTTCAAAAAAGATTCAGATACGTATTATGATGTTTTTTTGTTTTGTTTCGTTCATGTTATTTAATCCAAACATTTTTATTTTGACAATAGATAATAATAGAGAGATATTGTATATATTATATACCTACATACATACGTTATACAGTGAATACGTATAATGAACGACCAACAACATTAAAGAGAGAACAGGATTTTGTCACGTCAGCTAAGATGTCATTTAATCTTTTTAATTTTAAACACAAAAGTACACATGTTTTATATACATATATCTGATATATATGTACAATTTTTATTCTATACATGTGTGTTTGTGCATGAAATATAAATATTATATGTATCTATGTATAAAATATGTATATGCAACAGATAAAGTTGTACAAACAACACATTGTATGTGGCTTTGAGGAGTGTCAAATAGATTAAAGTAATATGAAAGTTGAACATTTTCAATTTTTAAATTAACATATTTATGCATGTGATAATATGTTTAAAAGAAAACAAAAACAACAAAATTTTATTTTAACATCATGTAGTCATGTGTGTAGGAATTTAAAAATTTTTATGTATTATATATGCTAAACATTAAGTATTCTGATGATATATGTACGAACTGTACAAGTAAATTTACCATTCAAGTTATGTACACATCCTCATTCAAAGGAAAAGAAAAATGAATAAAAATAAGTACATACATATATTTTAGTTTATTATTTATTTATTTTTTTTATTTTTTATTTTTTTTATAAATGAAAAATTATACAAAAACAACACAACATTGACAGTGACAAAAATTAAAAGAAAACAAAATAAATTACTTGTACACAAAATATTTTGTGGTGTGAAGAAGTTGGACATTATTAAATCAATCATTTAAACTGTTGTATAAAAATAAGTCATGGCATAGATTGTTGTAGTACATAACGTATAGTATAATATCATATATTATGTTTCTTGAATGTTTTGCATACATCTCATAAGTGATGATATACATACATACATATGTCTGCATACATTGTACAGATCATTATCTTAGTTAAAATTAAATTAATTCAAAAAAATGTATACGAGTATAATTTATTATAATATACATACATGTGTATCATAAGGAATACTTTGTATTCAATAAAAATTCATAAAAATATGAAAGATATTCGAGATGACTGTTATACGATTTGTTTAATGTTCAGATAAGCGCATCATTGTGTGAACAGCTTTTAAATTAGCAGCATAACAAATTTTGCCTCTTTTTTTAAATGTTTTTTTTTTTGTGTTTATGATAATAAACTATATGCCATTGCATGTCATAAAGTTAAATATAACACATTTTACACAATCTAATTATATATACATATGTACTTTACTTTATTATAAGTACATTATACATATGCATGCGTGCGATATGTGTGCCAGTTTTCTTATAAAGTGCAAAAAATATTGTAATAGAAAAATAGAAACGTATAATTATTATAATACTAATCTATGTACTCACCTATATGATCATAATTAAATATTTTGTTAATATAATAACACATGGCATATAATAATTTTTATGCAATGCATTCGCTTACAAAATGTATTTTGCAGTATGGATTATTAGCAATACCAATGTTAGTGAATGTATTTTATTTAAATGTTTGTCATTTTCCATTAAATACACATTTCAATTATGTGTATGTATGTACATATGTATATAATTTTTTAGAAATTAATAGCAAACAGGAAAATAGATATAAATGCACTTGATTTAAAATTGAAAATTTCATTGACTTTAATGGTGAGGCGTTAACACTTAACTTGAAAATTAATTTTTTTTTGTTTTAGTAAAATCAGCTATAGGTAATCAATCAATAATTACCAATAATAAATTTTAAAATTTGCACTTTGTAATTTTTGTCCTAAATTTTTTTAAACATATTTTCCAATTTCATCTAATTTTTTACAATTTTCTTTTTAATACAATACATTCGTTTTGTTTTTAAAATTCTTAAAGTTTGAAAATACATAGGAGATCGGGATTAAATACTAAATGATCGTTTTTAGATCATTTTTATACAATTCAATAGTCATACTTTTCATTATGTTTTAAAAACAAAGACTAAATTATATCATATTGAGTTGAAAATAACTTTTGGCATCTAAGCGAAAATGTGGAGATTCAAATATGCAAATGTAATTATGTATTCAGCATGTACAAACTTTGCAATTTTAAAATGAAAAGGTTAAATACCATAGGAGAATGAAATTTTTGTATTTTTTTCAATGCAATTTGCTTTCATTATATTATTTTGTTTTAGTTTGAATTTCATAAAAATAAAAATAAAAACCCGACCAGATTAAGTATGTTGTCAAATTTCAATGAATGTAGAAAACACTGATAGCAGAAAGAATTTCAATTTAAAACAATATAATTTATTTTTGAAAAAAAATTTATACAATATATATTTTCAATATAATTATTATAATTATTGTTGTCTTCACATGATGTTAATATAAAATATATCTTGAGGAAATCATATCAAATATTCAATAATAAATTCATTTTTCAATAAAAATATTTTACTGTATAATAATTTAATAATAAAAATTTTGTATACGTACATACATATGTATTTATGTAATGCAATAGACACAATGTACTTATTAATATATTTACTAAAAATTATTACATATTATATCTAATAAACAAGAATCTGAAAATCCCTAAGGACATGAATGTAAAATCAAGAAATTCTTTGGATATTTCTTATATGATAAAATTATTAGGGAAAAGACAACAAAAAAAAAAAAAAAATCTGGAAATAAAAGAAATAGTATGTAATAACAATAATAATTTAATAATGGAAAAAAAAAAAACATTTTTTTTTTATATAGTGATTTGTGTATTTTTTTACACATTTGTATGTACATATAATGAAATATTGTTGACTGCTGGTTACTGTACAATATATACTTAGTAAGTAATTTGTAATACGAATAATATGTACATACATATACATATGTATATAAATTGTATATTATTTTGTTCTATATATTGTATATACTACATGTATACCCTAAAGCACCAAAATAACATACTTTAATATGTATTATATCAAGAAAATATCTATATATTATACTGTATGTATTCTACGATATAATTGATTACATATATGAATATACATATGTACATATGTGTACTAATTACGCATACATATACTCAAATGAACATATATTGTATCTGTAGATTTGAAGTTGTGAAAAGAAAAAAGAATGAAAGCTCATATCCGCGAGTAATTGTTTTCGTTGATTTATGATTTCAAAGGTTAAGGATATCAATACGATTAAAAAAAAAAATCTTTATTTTATTTTTTATTTTTTTAAACAAAAGTACGAAGTCAGAAAAATAAAATGAAAAAAATTCAAGAAAAATAAATGGACGGGATAAGCACGATTCATATACAACAACAATCTGTTAAAATATTCTTATAAATATGAGAATTGTATGTATAAAAAGTAACAATACGTGGACGTGCATACATCATATACAGCACGTACGAATTGAAACAGTAGCTGTAGGCTAAAATTGCAGAATCTAGGAAAAATAATTTTATTGTATATAAATAATAATAAAAATAATCTATTTAAGTATCGTTAACTCGAAAATTTATTTATACGATAGATAATTATGACATTCGATATGTAATAAGTTTCATTTTCTTTTTAACAATAAATTGTTACTAATAGTAAATTGCATTAACTGAACACAGTAAAGTAAAGACTAATAACTTCTTGTATACGAAATACATACTTTGTTTCATGAGAATAATACAAATATAATTTTTACTTTGTTTACATATTAACTTACAAAGCTGTATTATTTGTGTCAAGTAGTAATAATTTTTTTTACAACAAATACAGAGACAACAAAACCATATTTAAGCTGTTATGTTAAAATCAAGAAAAAAATGTTAAGTACAAATAAGGTTGTCTAATATATGTTCACACTCTGAACAAAGATATTTATGCATAGTACAAAATTAAAAAAACAACATCAATTAGAAAAATTCAACTTTATGAAAATCTATAAAATTTATATACAATAAATATGATCTTTGGGAAGCACAAAGATTACTATTAAAATATTTGAAATTTATTTGAAATTGTGGGTGAATTTCAAAATGTCAGAAAATTTATTGTAATGTCACTGATGCATTTTAGATGCGTTTAGAGGTACGTTTTGAATATTAGAGTTCTGAAATTTTAGACTTTGGAGGAAGGAATTGAAACTCGCACATAATTTTAGATAAGTACCAGAACTTAAAAAATATTCACCTAATGCATATATGTACATACATAGGTACATAAATTTATTCGAAAAAGTGTTGTTTAAAAGAAGAAGAATACTCACTAAGAAATTAAGAATTGGATTACAACTTAATTAAGTAAATTATTATTCCGTTAACGAGTACGAATTGATTGTATACCATTATTAACAGTTCCAGTATTAACGGCATATACGTTTACGTACACATACATGCTTACTTATTATTACCTTTAATTTTGCTAATAAGTATTAAACGTGAATGATATGCAGATTATATAAAAAAAAAAATTTTTTTTTAAATTATTTAAAGTTACAAACATAGACTAAATGAAAGAATGACAGAAGAGCGAAAGCATTAAATATACGAATATTAATTAATTATAAAAAATATTGATAATAAAAATAAATTACATTAAAATTTAAATTCATATACTGATCTTCCTTAATTTTTCATGCATTATATTTACACGTGTGTAATATTCATATATCAAAAAATAAAAAAAAATATATGAATGTGCCCGTGTAGCAATTTCTATGCATATAAGTCTATCTACATACATATATTCGTTAATCGCGTGTATGTATATATATACGTATGTATTTAGAATTAAAATTTTGACTGGAGGCGTATAATATATTTTAAAAAAATTTTTTGGGTAAAACCCTTGTCTTGTACAGCAATTAATTATTCAGAAAAAAAAAAAAAAATTGAACAAAACAATTTTTTTAGTCTTAGTTTTAAATTTTTTTTTTCTCTTTTTTAACTTTGAACAACCATTCACCAACAACAAGTTTATTTAAAAGAAAAAAAAAACAATATAAAATTATATAAAATATGTATTCTATTGAAGTTAAATTTAAATATTACAATAAAGTATCTACATAATTATCCAAGGTCTCAAAATAAAAATAAAAAAATTATTAATAAAAATTTCAATCAAATACATAAGTACGTGTGTATTTCTGTAACGTGTTCATTTTGATCTTTTGTCATTTTGATATAATTTTTTTTCTTTTTTAATTTTTGCCTTTTGTATAAAAGTTTTATGTTTTTTTTTTCTTTTTTTCTTTAATTTCCTAATACATTTTGGTCTGCCTTTTATTATTATTTGAGTATTTTAATTTATTGACATTTAATCGCGCGCATATAATTACAATTAATAAACATAGAAGAATCAAGATACTTAAAATTATAAAAGGATGTCCATATCCATTTTATATCTCAACCGTTTTTACGTAATTAGATCTAATTACAGGTTTGAACGGCAACAATAAAAATACAAAAAGAAAAAACATGTATATAAATAATACATACATATTTTATTTTCCTAATGCACACTCTAGATCAGTAAATTAGTTTCCTTGTTTTTTTTTTTTTTTTTTTTTTTTAATGCCCTTTTAATAAATTAAAAGATATCTATCTATCGTCTATATGTGAATATAAATGTAATTCATGATTATTACATTTGGGGGAAAAAGAATTAAATGTAACACTGTGTTTGCTCATTCAAACATAAAATATTCTAAAATCAAGAATCATGTATTAAAAGTGAAATGGGATAAAAATGAAAAACACAAAAAACTTAAAGCCTATTAACTTCTCGGTTTTTTTTTTTTTCTTTCTTTCATTTGATAATGAATGCATCTGCTCAACTAATAATATTTCTTTTACCTGTACAAATATTTATAGCAATAAATTATGATGAATATTACGTAAGGATAATAAATATAATTAAAAAGAATTTTGGATATGTTCTATTTGTAATTACTATGTATTATAAGCGTTTTAGTACGATATAAATTTAAATTTTTGTATGTTTTAAATTTTTATTTAATAATTAGGTATCAGAAAATAGAAATGACCATAAAAAATATACATTTATACGTATGTACATACTATCTATAATCTACATAGACTATGTCCATCACTAATTATATGCAGTTAGGATCTTATGGAAGTGTGTATGTAAGTCTTTTTTCTTCTCTCATAATTTCAAATTAAAGTGTTTCAACGAACAGTATTACTACAAATTTCAGTTTTCGTACAATATGGGATGGATTTCTTTAATGTCAATATTCAATAAATGGTATTACTTTAAGTATAGTTTCCATAAGGTCTTAACAGTATATAATCTGTAAACAGAGTGAATATACACATTTGTTATATTTTTGTAAGGTAATTATAATTTTCATTATTTTTTGATGTTTTGTACTTAGCTGTGCTGTGATGTTGGTTTTTAAAAAATTTTTAGCAGAACGGTACATTAACTCATGAAGTCATGAATCATGATGTTTATGCACATTTCTCGAATTAAAATAATAATGTTTATTATTTGCAAAAAAAATATACATATACCTATATATATAAAATTACGAAATGCAATTAGAAAAATATTTTATTCACATGTCACTATAAAGTAATTAGTATTAATATTATATAAAACTGAAAATGTTAGTTTACAAAATTAAGAAAAAACAAAATTATACATACTCAAGGTTTTTTTCATAACTCGTCTTTTATTTTGATTTAACATAACAATATAAAAATGAATTTTAAATTCTTCAAGGTTTATACATCATTTTCGTGTTTATATTTTTATGAAATAAAAATTAATTATATATTAAATTACGAGCAATCTTTTGTTAAATTCATAAAATAAGAAAAAAAAACAAAAAAACTGTAGTACAATCTCATTTTTACTAAAACTATAACTAATCTTTTAAGCAAATATAATTTCTGTGACCTTTGATATTTCCGTTTCATTATATTATTTAATATTATTTAATGTAAAATAATGAAAATTTAAAATTACAATTAATAATAAATGAATTCAAACGAAAACAATTTAACATCTTTTTAGTTTCCTAACAGTTATACATACTATATAAAATCTTAATTCAAAATTAATGGTAATTTTTTATGCTAATTCTTTAACAATTATTATCATAATTCAAATTTAATTATCGATTATCTTTTCATAATTACCCAATAAGAAAAATTGGTTAATACATGCTTCATATATGTACGAGTATGATATTAAATACACGAACATGGTTTTGTATAAAAAGTTCTTTTTTTTTTTTAAGCACACAAACACATATACCTACATATAATATAGTAAATGTTATTACGGCCATCTGTTCTTAATTAACACTTATGTATGAATCAAAATGTATTATCATTTCATCATATGAATGTAGGATTTAAAATGACTTTTCATGTCAATCATCATTTCATCGTTTTTATTAAAAAAAAAAAAAAAAATTTTTTTTTGTGTTTAGTGTGTTCTTTTTTTTGTTAAATTTGTTGTAATGTAACTTTCTCTCGAAAAAGAATTAAGAAGTAAAAAATGGAATAAAGAAAATAAAAATTGAAATGTTTGTAATATAAGAGAAAAAAAAAGGAAAAAATATAAAAAAAAAACAATAATAACTTTATAACTAGTATTTTAATATGTAAATAAAACAGAATAGGGAACATGCAACTACATTATAATTCATTATCTGTTTATTCTGTTATATTTTTCATTGTAATCATATATGTATGTAGGTACCTATGTATATGCTGTACTTATAATGCATTCGGTCGTTTAATTTCTCTCTCACAACATTCAGTTGTTTTATTTATAAAAAAAAAAAAAAAAAAAATGTTTTTTTTTCAATAAACAAGAATTGAATGGATCGTTTGGTCGAGAAATTAACACCTAAATCTTGTTTGTATATAATTTAATTAATTAGAAATGAATGTACATAACATTAAAAAGATTTTATATTGTACAATATTTTAATATTCATTTAAATTATACATTCTAATGTAAAATGCATTTTTATGTAGGTACACAATTATATATATATTTTTTTAATGTTTCTCTTTTTCTTAAACATTTGCGTGTGTTTACATTACATTCATTTCTTTATTATTTTTTCTTAAACATAAATATACTTTTCCAGCATATCTAATTTTTCCAATAAAACGAAAAAAAGCAACAACAACAACAGAGAGTATAAATAAATAATACTTTGCTTATATAATTATTATTACATCTGTTGTAATTTTCAAATGTTATTTTAAATTATATTTATTCTATATATCGTTATTTTATATATTGTTGATTTTTATTTGTTTGTTAGACATATAACGTTAGACTTTCACAAATTTCATGTATACACTTTGTATGTATATACATATATTTATGTTTGGATATATATACATGTATTTGTTTATTATATGTACCTACCTATATATAATGTATATGTACAGTGTACGCATATTACACGTAATGGTATACATGATCGTTGATAATTGTGTAAATATATAAACATTTTTTAAGTGCAACATTATTAAATGTTGTTTATTATAGACATAACACATAAAATGATATATAATGGTGTTTATATTATTATTATATAAATATAATTTCAATATGTACACAAACAAATGAATGTACAATGCACATTATAATATGTATATGTAAACATAAACATTTTTTTTTGTTTGTACATACATACATTGATACATACATATGTACCTATATATTGTATTGTAACGCAAGAAAATTCAATATGGTATCCACATGTTTTTATTTTGTAATAAAATATCTGAATGTTCTGATTTTCATATTACAAAATGTTATTTAAAACTTTATTATATACTTTGAGTTTTCAATTATATACATACATATATGTACGCATACGTACAAACATATAGGTATGTACCTATATATAAGTATATATAATGTCCATTATACTATATCATATGGATACATGGATAAGTCATTAAGAAAAAAGAAACTTTATAATAGATGGATTAATGTCTAATTAAGAATTTAAAAGATTTAGTTTTTAATAGCTCATTTATTATTACATATTATGTGTATTTTTTTTTTGTTTTATGTTTTCATGTGGTTTTTGTTTTTTTTTTTTTTTTTTTAAACTATTTTATGAAGTTTTTGGTAATGACTATTCCAATTAGGCAAAAACTGGCAATTTTTTTTCATTTAAATTTAAAATGGAAATTATCATTGATCTTTGAAAAAATCATTAAAACAATTCAAACAACATATTAAATAAAAAATTAAGTGTAAGTACATTCACACATACATATGTATATAATGTGATTTGTTAAAACCTTGAAGTTTTTGCTTTTAATTTACAATTACAAATCGAACAAAAAAATTCTCATTTATATAACTTAAATCGGGTCAATGTGAAAGGAATTTAATCCAAAACTTACTTGACTGTTTATCGAATAATAATAATAAAAAACAAATTGTATCAAAGTTGAATAAAAATAAAAACCTAATCATGTTATAGATTTTTATCATCATAAAACCAGTAGTTTATGCTCATACCTAAATATACATACATATCTTGAAATCACATGAACTTTTAGTTTTGTAATTTATCAGTTTCGTTTTTTGTAAATACATAAATATTTTTATTATTTTCTCAAAGCTACTTGCACTTTTTTTAAAACCAAAATCTTTTAATTTATATTTACAGATAAGGAAAAATGGAATATTTCCAGCACATCTATATACCTATATGCATTTAGAGGGGTAAGGCATTTTTTTTACATCATAATAGTAGAATAGTTTTAAATTTTCAATAAAAATCATGCATGCAAATTTTTTTATAGCTCAAAAAGAAGTTTCTTATTATGTGCCTAAATCTTACTAGCCAATATGTAGGGTGTACAAAATTTACTTTTGGTAATTTTAGGATATTTCAAACAAAATATCTTTTTCTAAAATTCACTTACCTATTTTTCTTCAGATTTAAAAATGATCAAACCAAATTTTGTACAAAATAAAATCGTAACTTAAACGTTTGATTTATTCAAAATAGCTAATGTTCACTTATATCAATTTTGAATATGAGTAACCCCCAATGAATGAAAAGTCAAAAAAAGAATAGAATGAGCCTTCATTTGAGAAAATAAAAAAGAAGGTGAAGTAAAGACAGTAAGCAGTAAAAAATAGATTTTTTCGAATGGTCTTAATTTTATAGATTTAGAATTAATAGATTAAAAATAATTTTATATTCTTGAAAAGATGAATATTTTTTTTATCTTTCTTGGTTTGAAACACCCTGCATATAAACGCAAATTATAAGTTTACTCACATGTGTGATATGTACATATGTATGTACATAAAAAAATAACTAAAATTAATAACATGTAATAGAAACAAAAATTAATAACAGCTATAAAAAGAAACAAAATCTAATTTTTTAAACTAATTTTACATTAAGAATAATTGTATCTAACTAATTCTACTTATAACAAGAAAATTCATGTTAGTATACCTATTTCTGCTGTTTTTATCTTTTAAGGTTTTCATTTTCATAATCATCCTCATTATAACCGTAATCATTTTACATACAGGTAAAAGTATGTAATAATAATTGTATATATACACGTAATATGAAGACAATACATGTAAAATAAGGGAATGATGTGGCAAGTCGTAATATCAAAGTTTTCTGACATGCCATCCGCAATTACATATTTTAATTTCATACACACGTACATACCTATATGTTAACATGTGAAATTACACTTCTATATACATATTTACATATGTATGTATATTCAAATATAGGTAGATATCCGTTTATTTATAAGCATTTTTCTTTTGAGTATATAAAAATTGTTTTGTACCATCCTATTAGATTAAATTGCATGCTGTACATATATAATATACAATTTGAGTGCAATACATTAACGTGTACAATTCTGTATCTAATTATTGTATGTATCTACATATGTGTAAACATGTGTGTGTCATACCTGTGTAACATTAAAAGCATATAATAAAATGATGAACTCAATATGTAGGTATGTACATATGCACTTGTACAATAAACTGTACCTACATAGGTATATTACCTATAATATACTGATAATGGGTGTTTGTATAGTATGTATTACATTTATGTAATACGTGGTAAACAGTTAAAATGAAATTCACATGTCTACCTACATATTATGTATGTATGGTATATATGTATGACTACATAAAATGATATATATTTAATAAGCAACAACTGTATTTAATAATCTGCTTTCACCTTAAAATTCAACAACTAAACACTATTATTTTCTAATGATGGATGAGTAACCAACATATGTATGACATGATCGATTCTCTTTACATTTTTGAATAATAATTCAAATTTGAAAAGATACAAAAATAAGGTTTACTAAAGTACACAATTTATAAAAATAAAAATAATAAAAATTCAAATTATATCAATTGAATATAAGAAGTCAATAAAAGATTAAGCCAACAAGTTACTCGAGTATAGATATTAATAATAATAATAATAAAAAAAAAAAACTGAAATAAAAAAATACCATGTAAAAATAAATGTATACTCAAAGTTGTTGAAGAGTTTGTTTCAAGGAAAGATAAAAAGATAGTTAACATTTCATTTTTTTTTTTAAGTCCTTTATATTTGAATGATACAAAGAAAATCGTACAATGGTACTGTCAGTCGCTCAGTTACTCAATACATCAAAATAATTTCAACAAATAATTTAGTTATTTCATTTACATAAAGAAAATCTACACATGTAATAATTGATTGTAATGTAATGCGTATACTTTTAAAAAATAAAAAAAAAAATTTAGAAAAAGAAAACATAAACACAACATATACATAAATGCTTGTAAGATGTATAGAATACACTGGAAAATGTACATAAAATTAAAATAAATCTACAAATAAAAATATGAGAATGTACAGAAAAATTGATGACATTTTTCCACATATGATGACTTTCATTTAATAAAAATAATAGATGTGTACACATTAGGTTAGGTACATTAATACAATATAAAATAAGTCGAAAAGGTACTTAGATACCATAATGTTATGTTGACGTAGATACATACATATGTATGTTCATATGAATATGTACGTTATGTAAAATACCACCACCAAATGCAGTCAGTCACCTATTTTATTATTTCTGTTTTTATATATTAAATGGAAGAATGCATTATAAAATTATTACATATCCTTATTGTAGTTTGTCTCATGTGCATAATTTCATATTATGCATATTGATTTATTAGTTTTATACAATCACCATATATCATATCAGGTTACTTGTTATCTATGTGTGTATGTACATGTCAACACACGTGTATACATCTTTTTTCTCTTTTAAGTATTTGCATGTTATTATTTTATTGTCACAATACATATTGTACAAATACTATAAAATTCTATTATTTCCCTATTGTATTCATTTATACAAAGTTGTTTAAAAAGCTTCATTAATTTTGTTTTAGTTTTATTGTCTATTAATT
This sequence comes from Anthrax anthrax, assembly GCA_963971155.1. Taxonomy (NCBI): domain Eukaryota; kingdom Metazoa; phylum Arthropoda; class Insecta; order Diptera; family Bombyliidae; genus Anthrax; species Anthrax anthrax. Next base: position 22,479,707 of record OZ020120.1, read on the forward strand.
CAGTACTCACTATATTCCCTATTTAGTTTTCATGTTGTATTACAAAAAAAAAAAAAAAAAAGAAAAAAAATTAATAAATAAATACATATAACAAAATAAAAATATAGAAAAAAAACTGAAACATTAAATTTATACATTATATGATGGTACACTAAGTACATATTATGGCATCATATGTTAATGTGCTTATACATACATACATATGTATGTAGCTATCATATGAAATATACCTATACCTAGCGCATAAATTATTATATGCAATTACAATTTATTCATGAAACGCAAATGTCATGTTAATGCCATTTTATGAAAGCCACAGATGGAATATTCTTTGAAAGGTATTTAAAAAGGAAAAAAAGGAAAAACCAAATATAAAAATTTGAAAAAAAAAAAAGAAAATGAAAACGAAAAAAAAAATACCGTAAAACATTTTAAAATTGAAAAAAGCTACAATGAAAATGAAATGATAACTAAATAAGTGATAAAGTGACAACTAATTTTTTAAAGCATTTTTGTTTATTTTTATTACAATAACATAGCATTATCATGCTATCATAATCATATGTTCATTCATTATACAAATGTACATTCATTCATATACGAAAACATGTATGAATTTATGTGTGTAATTTCTTTTCAATGCATGTTAGTGCAATTAAAGACTTTTTCTGTATCATTTCGTTTTTTTTTTTTTTTTGATCTGTTTTATTATATTCAACATTTCAGTTTTGTAAATGAACTGTTGAAGGATATATTTTATTTTAGAAATTTCTGTTTGCGGTTAATCATTTAATAATATCTGATGGAATATATAGAAAAACATGAATCATAATTTTGTGGTTTTCATATTTATAACAATTTGATGAAACATATCTGTACGTAAATTTTTTTCTTCTTGTTGTTAATGTTTCCGTTTTAAAAATGTGTTTTTTTTTTTCAAACGAGCAGGATAATATAAGGGAAAAAATAGGAAAAATTACTGACAATGTAATAACTGAAAATTAATAATTTGCATATACATACATATGTATGTATGTATTAGAGATCGATTGTTTAACAAAATACATATGTACTTATATAAATGTTTTAAAATCATTCAATTTAATCATGTCATTGTAAAGGTCAAATTATACTGCAAGTACCATCGCCTTTTAAAAAAATTAAAAAATAAATAAATAATAAAATTTATAAAGTTAATATGAGATAGGTATTATTTTGATGTTTTAAAATTTGTTAACGTAATCGAATATCTTTAAATTGTACACCATTCTTATAGTTTTTTTCTTCTTACTCATGTACTATAGGGGCAACCTTTATGTCTTTAAAATTTGTATTACAGTTTATAAAATTTAACGAAATGAACTCTTAATATGCAAGGAAAAATAATATATGTATGTGCACATCATATATGTATGTACTATGTATGTATATATATATAGTAACACAGTATATAATGTAATTTGTTTAAATTTAACCAGGCAACAGTCAGTTGCAATTCAATGTCGATTATATTTTTATTATCAAGAACATTATTTTGATTATAACCACCCAACCAAGCATTTTGGAATACTTCTTTGATCTCATCATCGTCACAACTTTGTAACTATATATGTATAAATATAAATTAATATATATACATGTAATATGTATATCCGTTTTTGAAATTTTCTTGATAATCATCATCAATTATCATCATCTTAGTCCTCTCATCATATTCACATTGTACATACATTGTTGTTCTTTTTTAAAACATATTAAACTTTTTTTTCTTCGTTATTTTTTTATTTAAAAAAAAAAAAAAAAAAAAAAAAACAAAGTACGGAACATATTTGATAATATCGTATTACAAGCATGTATGCAATACGACCATCTTGATGATGATGACGAAAGCAATATAATAATGATGACAACATAACGAATAACTATGCCAGCATTATATACTGCATCAATATTAAAAAAGATCGGATGATCATTTTTCTGATGGTACAACTATAGAATTTGTATAAAACAATGACAGAAGCATAGCAACATAAGTACATTGATAAAAAAAAACAAGAATTCTAAAAAGTTTAAATATTAAAATAACAACAAAAAATATGTTCATGTATTAATAGTAATAATATATGATATAAAGGACTTTTTTTATGTGTGGGATACAACATACAAAAAATATTTGATGAGCTGAATTAAGGTCGGTAAAAAAAAGTTCATATGTACGAACGTATGTGTTTGGTATGTAGATGCATACTTGTTCTTGGGATTATGACTAGTTTTGGTAATATCTGAATCTGACTACAAAAAACAAATAAAAAAAATATATATTTTATGAAATATAAGAAAAAAGTATAAAAAAAAATATATAATAAAATAATATCATGTTTTATATTAAAACAACAACAATAAACATTTTAAAAAGGAACTTGAAAAATTGAGAATTAAAGAAGAACAGAAAGTGATTCTTGTTGTTGTATTGAACGAATTGAATTAAACTGATGATTACAAAATGACGATGATGATGATGATGATAACAATAATGATGATGACAATGAAGAAAAACAATGCATACATACACATATGTGTACACATCTATACATTTTTATGTAAAATATCTGCTTGTATTCAATTGTGTAAAAAAAAATAAAATCATGATCGTGATATCAAATGAAGAAAAAAAATTTTCTAAAAATAAAATCATATAAAAAACTGGTTTTCAAGATCACCTTCTAAGCTTCACGTTTTATTTGCTTTCATTGTCTAAATTTTATTAAAAGATATAAAAAAAAAAAAAAATTATATTAAAAGTGAGTTAAAAATTTTGTCCCCTATATAAGGAAAAAAAAATTAGAAACAAATCAAATATTACATAATACAATTGAATAATATTACCATGAAGGTGACTGATTGTCGGAGGAATTAGGATTCATTTATTTGAACAAAAAAAAAAAAAAATTACTCAACAATTTTTTTTTCATTAATCAAATTGTGTTTTGTTGAAAATTTAAAATTTGATTTAAAAAAAACTCTGCAAAAGATATTTAATATCTAATTTATTTTATTTATTTTGTATAAAAGATAAAAATATTTGTTTTTTTTGCTCTTGTTGGAAAATTATGTAATTTTTCAACATTTTAATAACTTTACTTGGAAAAAAGTAAGTTATACTAGGTACACTAACGGGGCAACTTTTTTAATGGCATTATCCTTTAGAAGTTATGGTCATTTCAAGTTAGTAGATGATACTTTTATGTCACATGAAAATGAATTGTACACAATGTTAAGTGGTTCAAAGCCGATTCTGTCAATAAATAATTTACATGCTTATATAGCTTTTGTTACTTTTACATTTCACGTAAGCTACATAAAAATAATTTCATGTGTTTATATATCATATGTACATATGTACATACATATGTTGTATTTCAACAAATATACACATTAAAAAAAATTATTCATTAGATTCGCTATATACGATAATAATTATTAACAGATCAAATATAAATCACGATTTTATTACATATTTTTGTTTATTTTTTAAAATATTTTATTTAAAATATTAATATTTCTCATAATTGGAAAAGTATTGAAAAATTTTTGTAAATAAATTGGCAATAAATTAACAAAAAAAAAAAGAATAATAATAACAATAATAAAAAATAAACAAATGAAATGAAGCACAATACTAGAAATCAATTTTCCATATTAAATCTGCAAAATCAACATTATTAAAAACAATTAAAAACGAAAACAAAAAGAAAAAAGGAAAATACGTTTCAGAAATGTAGTATAAAATCCATGATGTGTTTTTCACAATTTCAATTATATTTCTTGCATGTATTCGATTGTATGCAGCTTTCACGAAATAATAATGTACCTATATAGTATTTTTTCGGTGTTAATATCAGTTGATATGATACATAAAGCAAAACACATAAGTATTTCATAATAAATTGAATCATTTAATGCGCTAAGAAAAACGTAACTTATATCTGCGCTTTGCTTTTTCCTAAAATAAAATTCAGTATTTTTGTAATTTTTTAGAGAAAATATTGGCTTAAATGCAAGTAAATTCATATAATTATTGCAATATCATATTATTTATTTTTAATTGTAATTTGTTGATTGGTTATTGTTTTAATAATAATACTAAAACTGTGCAACAAGCTCACTACAGAATACAGATTCACAGATGTTGAGTATTTAAGAGTACAGTGTTTTCAAATAATGGAGATTCAAATACATGCTTCTGATTTTCAATCTAAATTTAGCTACTTAATATAATACATGGACATACATATGTATATGTTCATACGTATACATACATACATATGTGTACTATTCAAGCCTTTAAAAATGCATGTTCTCTGATATTATGTTTGTGACTAAAGGATATTGGTATAATTTTTGGATTATGTTGCATGACATTTTACATATGACCATCTGTCTTTTTCATAAACGTACAAACAAACAAGTAAACTACATTATATGTAGTACATGCATCATTAAAGTTAAACCAAAGCATATGTACCTACATATATTGTATTTACCACATACATACATTTTTATGTATAATCATAATGTGATTTGGTTAAAGTTAAAAAATAAATAAATAAAATCAAATCAAACTTAGAAAATTCTTTTGCATACTGGTAATTTAGTCTCGTCATAAATGCATTAAATAACAGAAAATAAATAAAATCAAAATGTAAATTTAAAAGAAAAAATTCAAATTTTCGACATCAAGTGTTAATCAAGATCATTTTCAATAACATAAAATGCGCGCACAGCTGGCTTTAAAAAAAAATATATAAAAAACAGATTGTTTGAGTGTTTGCTTCAGAACAGAATATAAAACATTCAATTTTTGTACTTTTATTATAACCTCATTTTATACGTAAACGTACGTATGTACCCTTCTTTGCAGAAAGTTATTTTAGTAGTGATACAAAGTCAAATTTCCATTATATACTTGTGTACATACATACATATATATGTACTTACTATATATTACATGTATCTATTTTTTTTTTTACATTTTGTGTACGTTACCACTTATGAATATATGTACATATGTATATTATAAGTATGTTACTGTTCACGTATATATGTATACATATACATATACGTACGTACTAATACATTTACGTTTGAATGCGTTTATATATACATATTTATGCATTTAGATTCTATTTGCAATTGCAGTTCCATACATAATGTAGATCCATACATATGTACCATACATAGATACATGTAATGCAAAAAAATTCAACATAAATATGGTATTTTACTAACTGTTGCTGACATGTGCAATCTATGTGTAATTTGTTTTATTTTTGTTGATTTTTTTTTTTTTTTTTTTCAAAATTTGTGTAATTTGTACATTTATTAATGTATTTTATTTTCGTTTTCACCATTAATACATGTATGTACGCACAAATAATAATTTTATTTGCTTACAATTTTTTTGTGTTACTAAGAGATAAGTAGACTTGACATTTTATTTATTAAAAAGAAAATGATATTGTGTAAATACAAGATACAGGGCGTTTCTGTTATGACAAAATTTGAACAGTATTGTATAGTCGATTTCTGAAGGATAAAGTAGGGTTATCACGTCACGGTATGTTCATTTTTAAAATACTTTAGCAATATTCTTATGGTCATATTGAATAAAAAGTTATCTTAAAGAGCAAATTCTAATGATTTTCCCTATGTAGATGCACTATGTGGATCAATTAACTATAGTTAAATAATACAATATTTTCAAATATAATTTTTAAGGTTTTTCTTTTAATTGAAAAGTTAAAAAAACTGGCAAACAGACAGTTTTTCATGTACCAACACATCTATTTTATAAATATGATTTACCAAGCGGTATTAATTAGAACACCCTGTATGTAGTGTAAATATATGTTCTCATGTTTTTAAATTATAAATTTACTTGAAAATTTGCGCCCTGAGGCTTAAATGGTGAACATAATTTTAACTTGCACTTGTACTGTACTCAAATTATGAATATTCGTATCGTATATATTATACTATAATATAGTATTTTATAATAGTCATTTATTTTGGTAAAATTTGCAATAAGAATTCAAAAAATATAATAACAATAATAAAATAAAATAAAACGGACAATAATCATGTTATGCATATGTAAAAGTGGGGATATTATTTTAATATTTACACGCGTAAATAAGGATGTAAATTAAAAATATTCTCTTCTTTACATTATTTAGTAGAATTTTTATAAATATCTTATAATAACAGCAGGATATCTCTTGATAATGCTTGTAATGATATAAAAAAGAAATTACCCTTAATTAGAATATGTGACACTTATGTTAAAAATCCAGAAAAAAAAAATTTTTAATAAAAATCGTTATGAAAAATTTAAATAAAATCGTTATAAATGTGCATATATGTACGTACATATGTACATATGTATACTCTAAAATATATTTCAATTGAATATAAAAATTACACAGGTGCGAGAATTTTTATACAAATCGAATATTTGATTTTTTTGTACTTTATTTAACGTACAATTTTACAAGACATACAGAAATTATTTAAAAGATTTCTAAAATATATTCATATACATACATATATGCATATTTCATTTATATATTATGCCTATAACCAGATATGTATAACTTATTTGTGTAATTAATTACTGAAATCACACGTAATGAATGAATACATAATTTATACACAGTTACAACTTTACGAATTTTCATTGCATCTGTACATGAGCATATGTGAACATTAATTTAACATGTATCCTTAATGCAATTGTGTTAGTATGTATTTTGTACATACATTTAAAGACATCTTTGCATATAAAATTGAATTGTATGCAAATAAAATAATCCATTGTGAGTTAACTTGTGGTTTGATATCAAAATATGTGATACGACAAAGTTAGTTATAATTTTCTACTGCCATTTTTAGCAATTTTCCTTTCATTTTCATCAGAAAATTATGAAAGAAAGCATCATGTGTGTATAAAAATTTTGCATTATTATATGTATTTTGCAACAATTTGTAGACATCTTTACAATAACCGCAAAATAACATTTTCCAAAAAGGAAAAATCTAAAAAAAAAGAATCGATGCAAAAAAAAGACTAATAAAAGATACAAATAAAATAAACTTTTGCAATGAAACTGAGAAAAAGTTATACTATTTTTTTTTTTTTTTTCAATTATAGTTACACATGTACTCGATGTATAAAATTTATACACATCATTTCACATACATAGATATATAAACGTATATATATGCAGATCTCTTTGTCAAATTCATGATCTATATGATGAAAAATTAAGTTTATCATTTCAATTAAATATCAATGTTTAAATAACACTTGAAAGTACTCAATTTACACTTTTATTATTCATTTGTACTTTATCAAATTTTATTTATAATAAAATAATTATTTTTATTTATCAATAGATTATTTATTTTGCCTTTAATATATTTGTATTTTGAAAGAAATATTTTGAATTTTGATTTCACAATAAATATTTTAATAAATTTTTAATTAATTTTTTTATGATATTGAAAAATTTAATTTATATTTTTAATTAGTTGGTTTTAAATGATTAAAAGAAGATATTTTAAGTATATATAGTATTCACTTTTAATTTTATTTATATAAAAATTATATTTTATAATTATAAAATTCACAATTTTATCTAATTTGTCTTCTCATCTAGGTACAAAAATGTGCTTATACATATGTATGTATGTATGTATATAATCATATCCAATTCAATTTATTTAAATTGGAATTTTAGTCGGTCTTAAATTTTTCGATATAAAATAATTTATTATTTCATACCATCTACGATGAATATTTTAAAGCAGGTTTCTGTTTATGCCAGTGAAGATTTCATGTATAGATTAGGATCTATATCTTGAAAATAGGAAAATATATCCTAAATCATTTCAAGAAAAACACTTCATTAGTGCATGTGCAAACAACTTGAATCTTACAAATGTTGACAAAATGTTTTACTGCATTTTCTTCTAAGCGTACAAACTTAGTATATTTTGAAATGTTCATCGTAGATGATCTTTATAATCGCATTATAAAAGTGATGTAACAAATTTTATACGTGTTTACTATTACTTTTTCATAATGAACTCTAGAATGCATAAATAACAGAATTTTCATTGAACATGAATAAATGTTTAACAATGTGTATCTGTTATACTAGGATTAAAAAATTGAAATGAATTAATTCATATTTCTAAGAAAAATAAACAATAATGTACGTTTTGTATCAATATAATATTTCTATTATTTCCTAAAGCTATGTGTACGTAATTAAAATAAATGATTTGGATCTTTTTCGAAATGTAAAAAAACAAAGTAATAATAATTTTAATGGTAATAATAATGCTCAATTATATATCAATATAAAAATAAATTTAAATTATCTAAGATCCCGTCACTTATTATTATCATAAAAATAATATATCAGATATTACATTATTCTACTATTAATAAAATATTTTGTTGCGTTTTTATACCCACTACAATTTTTTCATGTAATTTTATTTATATTTTAAATTCAATATTCAGTTAAATTAATATTAAAAAAAAAAATATAATGTTTTAGTTAATATAGAATAAATTATATTTTATAACATGTATATGAAATTTTTCCTTTCTAATTTCGATTGTAATCAATAGATAATGTGAAAAAATCTTTTTTTTTATTTATAAGTATATAATTCTTTAATTATATTAAGGCAAAATATTTTTTTCTCATATATTGTGTATATATGACAAAAATTTTAATATGTCATAGATACTGTCTTAACGTCATTAAAATGTAGAAACATATTTTAAACGTGTTTGTTTTTTTGTACTCAGTTGTAAGTCATTTTTTTTTCTTATTCTTATTTATTTATTTTTTTTTTTATAAAGTATACAAGAAACTAATTGAATTTTTCAAATGAAAAATTTAGTACTAATTGTTTTTCATTTCTTATATTGATGTCAAGGAAAAATTTTATGATGAAATTTATTTTTATGTTCATATTTAAGCCTTATTAGGTACTAGGTTTTCATTATTTTATAAATTTTTGTTTTTTTTTTTTTTTTTTTTTTTTTTGTTTTCACAAAAACTGAACAGATGTGAATGAATTGAATAGCAAATTTGTTTTCTTCAATTTTTATGTTATACAGGGCAAGTGAAGTATACATTATTTGCATATTTTTGTCTAATAGATTATTTGTTTATACATATTTTATTTGACGCAAATATTAACACTTTTTTTTTTAATATTAATTTTATGTTAATTTTTTTTTTCATTAATTAAATACATAAAGGAAAAACAATAAAAGCTTGGAATTTCCGAACAAATTTGTGATCAGTTCTATCATTCTATTTTATCGTGTTATATACTATATTACCAATTAAAAACCTGTGAATTATAAATAAATAATACATGAGAATATCAACATTACTTATTTTATTTATTCCTATTGTTTCACTTTTTTATATACATATATTTTTTTAATTGCTAAATGATTTTTTTCAATTATGTCTCATCGCTGCTGTGAAACATAACACAATATACAACAAAATAAATTTTTAACCGTATTAACTGATAAAAAGGACTAAATTTAATTCAACTTTATGTTGTCAATCAAAACGGATTTAATGCTTAAATTCTTTTCCTTCCTTTTTTAAATGCAAGTATATGTAATAAATTTATGTACTTGTGCTTTAAATTATGAAACAATTTATTTGTAGAAATAATTCCAAAACGGAAATTGTTAAAATACAAATCGAAGAAAATAAAAAATTGTAATAATAACAGCATGTTACTTTCTGCTAAAAAATTATACATATGTACATATACATTTTACTATTTATGAATATCAACTTTCGTATCCCAAAAATTAACTTCAAAAAATGCCCAATTTTGCTTATCTAAGGGTCGTTTATATCCAAATTTGTACAAACAACTAGAACATATAATTACCTATAGAACATTGCAATCATATGCATATAGTACATGTGTAATTATTACATGTTCTCTCTTTTTTGTTTTATTTCATTGTAAACATTTTTATTTTATGGAAACAGTTTTTAAAAAAAAAAAAACGTTAAAAAAAGTGAAAATTTTTAAAAATCGAAATCAATATTGTTCCGCCCTTTTTAACTTCTTACATATGTGAACGTTTATAATCATATTCATATGGAAAATTTACAAAAAGTAAAGACACACATGTACATACGATTTTTACGCGATATTATACCTAATCATGTATGCACATACTATATGTACGTGTAAAGTAAAAGTATTAATAAAAGTTTAAGAAGAGTTTTCACTTTTTTTATCCTTTTTTTCTGTCTTTCTACACACTTACATTTTATTTTTGACCCAATGCGTGACAAGAGTTTTATGAGGGTTGGTTTATTCGGTTAACTACCCTCATGCAAAAAAAAAAGAAAAAAATTTTTGTTATGGAACTATGAACGTATTTTTGTTTTTATTTATTCTTTATTTTCATTTTTACCATTTCATGTGACTGATAAAAAGCCAACGTAACAAAAATCAAATAAAAAAATTCATATATACATATATGTACATATGTAATGTATTGGAATTTTCATTATATCATTTTCTACATATCATGTCGTGCGGCATACAAGAATTCCTTTGAGATATTCACATGTATACGTACAAGTGAATGTGTATTTTATATAAAAGTTCACATATTGAATTACATTGCAACCCTTAAAAAGGGGTCAAATAAAATCAGTGTACATGATCTAAAAAAATTTTTTTGAAAAAGAAACAACATAAACTACTTTATTTATACGCATCGAAACGTACGCATGCCAGTGTTACAACATTGTACAGTACATGTTGTAGTTAAAATAAAATACACACATACATTTATACATATGTACGTATAATGTTTAGTATGTTTATAGCAGTTAACATTCAAGCCTTCTAGAATTGTTAATAAAATTTATTACCTTCAATTTAAGTATGTTTACAGAATCGTGGTTAAATGGGGTGGCATGTATTTATATCAAACTTTAACTTACATTAACGGATGAAATAAAAATATTACTGCTATTTTAGTCTGTCAAAATAAATACATTTTTGAATAGGCGTCAGTATAGTAACATGAAAATACATTTCTATTAATATACCCATATTTATATTTCCTCCCCCAATAATAATGTTTAATAATTTTGTTATTGTAAGTGTGATGGATGACAAACCTAAAATCAGAAAGGGTATAACAACCATTCGAAAATGTGTATGTATATACACATATGTATGTATAATAAAACCTATTTTCCAATTATTATAAATTTATATTCGTACAATACAGAATATCAAATTAAAATTGCAGATTGGGTAGGTGGCTGGCGGTGGTGTGGTATGATACGATGTAAAAAACAAAAAATGGTAAATTATCGAATTTAACTATGTAAACTGTAAAGCAACATCAATTCAATATTTTGTTCAATTTTATTTTTACTTTTATATAAATTTCTTTTTATATTTATTGATAAGCACATTGCGGCATTTAAAGTGATTTTATTTATTTTTACAAGAATTCGATTTTATGTGCACATGGGAGCTAATTTGGGTGTCCGTGTATGGCACTATATACATTCGTCAAAATTATCATAACCTCTATAAGTATGTACGTCCTTTTAAAAATTATTTTTGCAAAGCAAATAGCTGTAAATAAATTTAGGACATTTTTCTTCATCTAAATTTCAATCATGAAATAAAAAAAAAAAGAAATAAGTAGCAATATACAAGCATGAACAAATGGTAAAACAGAGATCTGTTTCATTCTATCTGTGTGCTCCTTACGTCGTTAATTTATTTTTTCAATCGTTTTATCATCAAAATTTGATTATGCCTGGACATGATTTATTTGTATAAAACATTTTATATCAAATGGTTGGTTGTCATTTTGTTAAAAAAAAAAAAAAAAATTGTATAAATAAATAAATGATGCTTATAGATAAAAAGAAATAAAAAAAATACTTTTTGTAATGTTTATATAAATTGCCAAGAAAACAGCTAAACGAGTTTTGGTATTTATTATTGTTTTTAATTTTTTTTCTCCCTGTATCTTCTATTGCTATGAAATATGAGTGAAAATTATTTTTTCTAAATTGCTGTAATAAATGTTGATTTGTTTCTCATCTAAAATTTATTTATTATTATTTATTTATTTAATATTTTTTTGTAATAAAATAATGAAAATTATATGATCCTTAAAATAATTTTAAAGCTATAAAAATTGAAAGATTACTTTCAAATTTATACGGTTGAACAGATGATTTAACATGTATATACAGCAATGTAATACATTAATATAAATTTAAATTATAATCTTCTGTATGCGCACAAATATAATATTATAAACTTTTATATTATTTTATTTTCAATTAACACGTCATTTAAAAATATTTAATTTATATAAAAATTACTGCATATAATGAGCGTATAAAATTTGTAAACAAATTAATATGAAACAGGTGCTTCTTATTTATGTATACATACATATGTATGTGTTAATTTAAATTTATTTAAAATTTTGGTAAATTAAAATTTTATGCGAAAAAATATTTATTTTATTTTAATGATTATTACATTTGGTATGTAAATTACTTTATAAATTACTTTTGTGTACAATGTACATACATATGTATGTATATTATGTACGTACATGTAGGTATATAGTGTACACATATTCAATGAAACATAAATTCAAATTACCTACTTATGCATTTTGTTATGATTTTTAAATATTTTTTAAATTGAATCATTTTAATTTTTTGCTAGCTGTACAAATTTTAATTATTTTTTTAATTGATTTCTTGAATAGAATTTTTATTTTTATTTTATCTACATTTTCAAAACTAAACTCTCAATTTAAATACAAATATACCTACTCATTAGAACGTCTTAATAAGACTTTATTGAAAAATTCAAAAATCTTTTATAATTTTTAAAAATTTAAATCTATTATTTCAAGAATAAAACTAAATTGATATGTTAAATATGAAAATTAAATTAATCTAATTAAAAATAAAAAAATGCAATTATTCAGTACTGCACTATAACAAGTATACATAAATATGTACTTGTAATCAGTATACATTTAATCTGTGATAGAATTATTATTATTATTATTTTCAAAATTCTTACAACATAACTGATAGATTAAAATTCCTTAATATTGTAGACAAAAACGACATTGAAAATTAGAATGTAGTTTCAAAAACCAATCTACCGTAAGTATGTACATATGTATGTGAAAATTAAAAAATTCTTTATTTTAATTTTATGTATATATATGTAAGTACACACTTACAAATACAGATAATTTCTTTTGTTCATTATAGACAATAGATATGGAAGTTTATTACAAGTATATATATGATTATATAAGTTAAAATTCTATATTTAATAAATTATTATTTTTTAAAAATATTTCATTATAATAAACATATTTCGTATATTAGGCAATCTTTTTACTTATTGTGTAGATAATTAGTGATTTACACATGCCTATACATAAATAAAATAAAAAAAAAAAATTGAATTAACATTTTTATACAGATAAATTAATCCTCTATATGTGTATGTATGTATATTTAGTTACTTATTATCAAAGAAAAAATACAATACTGAATACACAGACAAGATTTACTAAAAATATCATGTTTTATGATTATTAACATTAATACAACAAGTATAAAATGTATATAAAAAAAAGAGATTATATATTGTCTAACATACATTTACTCGCGTATATATATACATTTTATATTATATTTAGCATTATAACCATAAAAACTTATCACAATTTCTGTCAACTCGTACTGACAATTAATCAGAATTAATTAAAAGCAATGAAGTTGTCAATTTATCATTTTCTTTATACTTGAAATGTGTGTATGTATGTGTAAATAAAAATTTAAAAAAAAAATAATAATAATAAACAAGTTATTTATAAATATAAGAAAAGACAAGAAACAAAGCAAAATATTTAAAAAATATGAATAAATAATTTAATAATTAAAAAAGATAATATGAAAAGAGTTTTATCTGTATATAGTTTCAAGTATGTAGATAGTAACAAAAGGAGACTAGTTAATAATTACGTACAGTACAGTAAAACAGAAAATCAATTTAAATGCACAATATGCATGCATATATACATTTATGTATGTAAATAATTAATACTTTATGTAAGTACAATATCTCTAAATATGAAAACAAATGGGGTATACTATACTTAAAAGTAAATAATTAGTTTATTTTGAAATATTTCATTGTGTAGTTACTCGTATTTTATTCTTATTTGCAATATCATATCAATAATGAGACATGACTTTAAAAAATATACATACGAACGTATATACAAGTATATGTATATATGCATTTGTATACATGCAATACAAAATATTTTGCTTTTAGAACACTTATCACAATAATCATATTACATATAGTAAAATACCATATGGTGTATAAATTAAATACAAAGCATTTATATTTATCTTAAATGCAATATTATTATAATGATTATATTATTTTTATTATTATTATTATTTTTTTATTTTCTTCAATTTGTAATCATTTAAAAATGAATTATTTTTGAATACTAATCAAAAACACATATGTACATATGTATGTATGTACGTTTTTCATATGATTTAAATTTCTATGAATAACAATTTTTATCTGTAGAAATATTTTAATATTGAATTAACATTTATGTGTACATAAATATCAATTAAAAATTATTGTATGATATAAAATGTAAAATAAATAGACGTGACATTATGCACGTAAATTGCATACAAAGAATGTATAGATATGGGCATCTACATTTATGTATGTATGTATACATATGTGTATAAAATGCACAAACAAAATTCATTTTTAAATTAGCTATGTCAGCAAAAAGAAAAAAAAAATTTATGAAATAATTAAATTTAACTTTATTCATTATTGTATACGTACACTGATGCAAAAAAATCTCGTAACACCTAAAATTTTACACAAAAGCAGAGTGTAAAATATAATTTCATTATGAATTTAGTTGTTTTCTCAACTAAACTGCTAAATGTTCTAAAAATCATCATAAGGATATTACAAGTACAACAACATTTGAATCTATAATCTAAGCATTTTAACAATTGTGCAAGAATCTTGGAATATCTTGTATGTACTCATACAGAGAAAGTACAATGAAATTTATTAAAGCATTGTGAAAATTGATACAAAAATTACTACTTATGCTGGTAAATTTTCAAGAATTCAACAATTTCAAATTCAAGTGTTCTAAAATTTTTTTTCGTCAGTGTACATAATTTTTACACTGTATGGTGTCATTACATTATTAGTAGTTTAATTATTTCATTTTTAATTGTACATGTACATTAGCACACATGTATATAAGTGAATTTTACTTATGTATAACTGGTACATATATAAGTTTATATGTGTTAGTTTAGAATAATAGATGAATTGCAAAATTTAAAAGCTCACTGTTTAAAGTGCACATAAAAGTGCATTGTGCACGAATCGCTACCACATATGCATTATTATCATATTTATTATTCTTTTACCAGTAAAAAGAACTGCGCAATGTACTTTATTACATTATATAATGTACTTAATTCACTTAATTGTCATTTGAATCACGCGCTAAAATTGAATTAAGTAGAAACAAAATCACAAAAGAACAAAGAAGAATTTATTTTATATTATTGTGTACATACATACAATGCGCTCTTAAGCAATTCGTCATATTATTATAATATTAATAATTCTTTGTTCATTTTTACACTATCGTATATATGCACCTATACATATATGTATAATATGTACATACATTAATCATGATATTATATAGCCTTTGTTTTAAATAACTTTCAAATAAAAAATTAATTACATATCTCTCCTCATTAGGAAAATATATTTACGTGCACTTACACATTTAATGCACAATGAGTGTTATAAAATTTATTGAAACAAAGGAACAACAGCAGAAAGGAAAGGAATGCATCGACTCGATTAAAAGTGCAATAATTTCAGTGTATGCAATCTTTATAAGAATTTCATTTTTTTTTTTTATTTCTTATTTATTTTATGTTTTTTGAGATATGAGTTTTATACTCACGATCCCTAATAAATCCCATTTAAAAAGAAAGCTTTAATTATTACAGAATTCGTAAGTTTTGAATTTTTTAAACAACAAATCCTTTTGAGTTATGTAAAATATTCCCTTTTGAAAATTTTTAAATTTATTTAAGCCACTTTCGGAATAAACTGCTGATACTTATGCATATCCATACATTTACACATAGTGTACATTCATATGTATGTACATATATGTATTATGTATGTATATAAAAATCTTTTTCGCATAAACAATATTAATAAAAAGCTTACAGGATGTCTCAGAATAAATGTCCTAATATTTAGAGCAATATCCTTTGAATCACTCTCTTTATTTAAATCATTTACAAGTCCAGAAACCAACAACCCCTTATATCTCAGGGTTAACTACTGGAGGCCGGAGGGGTTTAAAAGCATTATTTGCTAAAAACAGTCTCAGAAAAACGGCTAAATAACATTTATTCAGAGACATCCTGTATACGAGTAAGTTGACAATATGAAATCGATAAATAAATTCATTTTTATAAAAATAATAATGATAAAGAAAATGAATTATATGATTATGATTTAGTATATGTATTAATTTTTGGTATTGTTACTGCTTCGTTTTGTTTGTAATGATGACACAGAATGTACAACTACCACTAAACGTACATAAAATAAAAAAAGAAAATAAAAAGGTGAAAAGACAACAAAGAATTAAAAGAAAAGTGTGAATTCACTTCTTAAAGCATCAACTAAAGAAATATTTTTGAATTTTTTGACACGACTATAAAGAATGAGTTTTCATTTTCTTTATTTTTTTACTTTGTCTATTTGTTATACAAGCAAGCATGCAGATACACACACACACACATACGCACGTGTGTTTGTACTCAGATTGTTAGTCATTACATATGAAAATTCGTTAATTTTGTTAACAATTAATTTTTAACGTAAAATTTTATTTAATTACATCTTTGTTTAAAATACTCAATATACGGAAGTGCACTGGTGTTGATATTTTTAGTTCACAAAAGATGAATAAATAGCAAGAAATTTCATAACTTTCTTCAGTTATCTAGAGATCATTGCAATTATTAATTCTTTAAGTAACTCCTAGTGTTTAAAGTTTATTTGATCGATGTTAATTTATTTGAAATCTTTTATAAATCTAAATCCTTTTTATTTTATTTAAAAACTGTGATCTGTTGAAAAAGTGTTATTGGTCTTAAAGTCAGACAGTGAAATTTCTCTTTTTTTTTTTTTATTGATTTATTTTAACTATTTAGTAAATTTTTTTAGTGACATATCAAAATCAAAAAAAAAACTTTTTTTCGGCAATAATAAGTGAAACAAAATAAATAACGAGTATTATTTTATTTTACTTTTTAGAAATGAGAAAACTTGAATTGAAAAATTCTGAAGCAAGCAATTAAGTCACCCAAAATAGGTACGTACTATAGAAATAAAGCAATATTTGTGCAGCTGTTTTCTGAAATTTGGAAAATCTTTAACCTAATAATAATATAAATGAATTCAAAAGAAAATTATGAAAAGCTCTTAAGTAAAGTGGAAAATGCACTAAAAGCATCTTACAGGAAAGCATGTAATAAAATTTATAGGTAAGTACTTACATGTAATTTTTACAAAAATGTAAATGTAGAAATTGCGAAAGAAAGAGTGTAAACAGTGTAAAATAATTACAGAGATCTAATTCATTTATCGATCTCCAATTTAAATTAGGTACCTACTATGTTAATTGTGAGGTGAATCTAAGCTATTAAATGTTAATTTAATTTACACTATTATTTATTGAGAATTATAGCGCGTTTTTCTTTTAGTAAAAAAACATGGAAATTACTATCTAAAAATATAATTATTACATATTTATGCATGAAATGAAAAAGAAAATTTATTTTTCAGTCAATTATTTTGATTTTTGCAAGATGTATACGACATTATTATTTTTCTAAAACGTAACAAACAGTGTTTAAACTTGAAATTTTAGACAAAAAATTTGAAATTTTCTTTAAAAAGTAGATAGGTACATCATACTTATCAGTAATCGGAAGAAAATATTTTTTGGAAATTCTATTTATTAAGAGTAATTTAATTTAAGTAGATTTTATAAAAGATCCAGTTTAATTTTCAACAAGAATAAAACAACTTCAATTTAGGTAAATAATACTGCACTTGTTTACGTATACACCACATTATGTGCATACATACATACATATGTGTAATGACGTGTTACAACATTGATGCTTACAATAAAAATGAACTCACGCTGATATCATAGCGGTTTTGTAATACAGATAGAAAGGCCCGATTTAATATTTAATGTTTATTTTACTTTCTTTTTTATAAAAAAAAAGGTCTCTTTTGTTAGTCCACTATTATTTTATAATGCCATCATATAAAGTTTTTATAATAGCTGTACGCTGTATATACCTACATACATATGTACCTATACACTACATAGGTACTTATATGTATGTATGAATTATTACGAATATTCGATTTATAAACATATATAGCGGACAAATACACATATGTATGTATATATGTATAGATATTAGGTATATGTATGTATGTATAATCGCATGTGTACGTTGGGGACAACGCCCGTGTCTCATCTTTAAAAAAGAAAAAAAAAATTTTTTTTTTTAAATAAACATTTCGTGTACATGCGAGTGTATCTTAATAGAAATTCTTTTAGTATACAAAGTATAGGTACATACATATATACATAATCAACACATAACATGAATTACATGAATATATAAGGCATGTATAAAACCAAACATATAATGTAGCTATGCAAGTTTGTAGCAGTCTGTACAAAAACAAATCAAACGTATGGAGCATTAAAAATCTTAAACACAGAATTTTAGTAATAAACGTAAGATATTTTTTTCGACCTTCTACATTTGTATGGAGGTACGTACGTATATGGACGTATGTGATCAAACAAAAGTACACACTCACTAGTACATAAAATTTATTATATATATACTTACATATATATGTATAATCATATTACATATGATTTTATGTACCGTTTTCAAATGAAGCAAAACATAGTATAGGAACAACCAAAAAAGCCGAAAAACTGTATAAATAAATAAAATAAAATAAAATATGTTATGATGTGTATATGTACATATGTATGTGTACAAAAATATAAAAAAAACTAAATAAATAATAAAATCAAAAATAAAATAAAATCCGAATGAATAACAAAT
Source organism: Anthrax anthrax (assembly GCA_963971155.1). Classification (NCBI taxonomy): domain Eukaryota; kingdom Metazoa; phylum Arthropoda; class Insecta; order Diptera; family Bombyliidae; genus Anthrax; species Anthrax anthrax. Next base: position 22,499,128 of record OZ020120.1, read on the forward strand.
TTGGAGTTACTGAGATCGTTGAAACTTTTTTTTTTAGTTTCTCGATAGTCTTTTTCCGTGGTCATAATAAACATAATATTCTGCCAGCATAATTGGGGAGCGGACTTAGCCCACAATATTGGTACATATATATACATACATACATGTGTTATTTAATTGTATCGCTGGTACTGGTATATAAATAAATATATGTATATACATATGTAGGTATATTTGTTTATAAATTGTGTGTGCATGTGTGTATTTACATTAAGATTATATACATTCATATATACATAATGCTGTATATGCATGACATGTCGCGCATTCAAAAGACAACATTGTGCTGTACTGTACAGTATAATATATACGGTTTTAAATTATACGCGAGTTAAAGTTAACAAAACAACGCGCGGCGCGGTTGGATTAAAAAAAAATAGAATTGAAAACGTACACTACACATAATAATAATAATAAATAAATATGTAGATATGTAGTGAATATTTATATATTTGAAAAAATTTTCTCGTTAAATTTAACATACAGTGTACAGATAGACAGACATTATATAACATATTTGTGTATATGTACTATACATAATTCGTTTGTGTACACATATCGCATACACATACTACATAATACATACATATATGTGTGTATATACATATGCACAGTGACACACACGCACTCACATACTTTCAATACTATATGGTAAAGTGGAGCCGTGGCCATAGTTTACTGACAACACTGTTACCATCAGTGGCATCAGTTAGATTTAAACATAAAACGACTTGGATCTACTAACGCAGTGTATGCGTGACTAGTTTTCGTTATTATATTTTGTTTTTTTTTTTACTTTAATTGTTTTTCTTTTTCATATCACGATTCTAACCTAAAAGTAATGAAATAATTTTACATATTTTATTTTTCTAGATAGGTATTTAAATTTTTGTGATATAATTCAATTTATAACAGTGTCAATATTTTTTGTGTTATCATCAAATAATTACCAATAGGCACCTACGTACTTATGTATACGTTTAAAAATAAAAAAAAAAATCATTTTTTATTATACAGAGTTTGACGTGAGCAATTGTTATTTTAAAAATATTTAATGTTTAATTAACGATGTATTAAAAATATAGAAGTGGATTATTAGACAAAATTTTTTTGTTTTTAATTAAGTTATAACTACAATATCGAGCAGTTCTAAATAGTGAATCAATTGTGTTTTCAAGGAAGTGTTACTTGTAATTTAAAAACAAAATTTAACAATAATAGTAATATCGCAATGAATATAATAAGTTTGTCTTTTTTTTGGTTCTGTTTTTGGAAATCAATTATCGATTTGATGTTACATGGGATTAATAAATACAATGAAATCAATAACCATTAATCTGTCTGGTGTCTACCATAAGCGAGGTATAGAGTTCCTACGTGATTTATTGAATTGTAGGAACTTCATACCGTGCTCTTGGAGTGCCGATTGTCTACACATTTACATCAATGACATCATTCTATTGCTATGTGCTCATATATGTTGATTTTTATGCTTTTTTTATACAGTTATACAGCATTCAATTTATGCAACACCCAAACATACATACATGTGTGTATGTATGTATATGCTATTCGGCGATATACTTACATACATATGTATACGTACATATATAGCTAAGCTACTGGAGATTCTGACAAAGTGGCAGTAAACTAAACAGAATTAAAAAAAGTATTACATCCACACATAATTCATATATCCATTTATGTATATACACACATTATACAATAGATATATTGTATATAAACATAAATGTGATGTGATGTGATGTATAAAAAATTTAATGTTTTTTATTTATAAAATGATTTAGTATCTTATCTCTGTGAATTGTGATGGCATTATATGATCATGTATACTGTGTACATACATATATACATATGTAGGTATATATAGATATATGTAGATACATATGTATGTCCATACGTACATGTATGCGTGTACATTTTTTTGATTATTTTATTCATATTACGATTATTATAGTTACGATTATGATTTTATTAAAATATGAATGTATCTGTACAATATAGGAACTAGGTACCTATGTAATATTCATGCGGTAGTTATGTTTTAAAATAAAGTAAAATAAAATAAATCAAATAAAATAAATATAAAACATTAATAATATTAACTAGCAATGTTCGTTTTTGTTTGACGTAAAATGCATACACTATGGTATGTATACGTATCTGTATTTTTCAGACAAAGTGAAATTTGATGGACAAGCTTCTAAGGCGGCAATATTCACAATAAAGTAACGGAACAACAAATAATCATTATGCGCAATCTAACATAGTCAACAAATCAAGTGCAATTTTATATACTTATATGCTTCAATTTTTATTAATTTTATAGTTTAGTTCTTATATAAAATGATGAAGTCATTTGTATGAAAATAGATAGAATGAATACAAAAAAACTATTTTAGTAATTATATAGTATCTTCCATGAATTACAATTATGTACATAATATTTTAGAAATATATGTAGGTACATGTAGATATAATTATTAGATTATGTAAGTAGGTACCTACCTACCTATGTACCTATTCTGTAAACAGATCAAATACCTAATCAAATTAAATTTTTTGGTTTGATTAATCAGAAATTAAATGTACGTAGGTAAGTACATGGGTAATGTACCTACCTATCTATTTTTAGATAATTTAAAAAAAAAATTTCGTACACATAATCAAGTAATTACCATAATTGCATAATGTACTATAGGTAGGTACCTACTTATCTTAAAATTATTTAAAACAAAACCGTAATTCTTAAACTGGTCCTTTATTTAATTCAAAATACCCAAATGGAAAGCATACCTACATATGTATGTATTTATAATTTATTTTTTTAGCATAGTTACTTTTATATTCCTTTAACAGTGACTCAAGACCTCTAATAAAATTTTTAATTTTCTTGATAGTTTCATTTTTATTTTGATTTTTTTTTTAAATAGTAATATAATAAGTACCTACATATTTATTATAACATTTAATCTTAGGTAATGAATTAAGTACGAATATTTAAAACTTAAACTTTCCCTGAATATCTTTGAACTTGTTCGTAGTTATCCTTTTGGACCATTTTCTATTTTTAGAAATCTAATTTAACTAGGATTTTAAGTAATATATACGTAGGTACCTACCTAGTCACTTCTTTCTTCTCATTTCATAATCCTTAGTTCGAGAAAACTCGACCGACATAAAAATGAAGAATCTTAAAAATTAAGTTTTGCAGTTATAAACAGTACTAACTTGGTGTTTAATGTTTTCCTTAAATAATGCTTGTAATTTATAAAATGTATTAGCGTGTGGGTAAATTATATATGGATTCACATACGTAGATAAGTAATAATATAAGGTAGGTAGGTACCTATGCAAAATAAATTCTAATTTCCTTCTACTGTTATTTGTTTTATAAAATTTTCTGTCATAAGAATAGATTGTTATAGATAATATAATCTGTTCTTTAAAAATTCATGTAGGTACCTACCTATTATCTAACACATAAAATTCATGTGTGTGCTATATAACTTTCATATTTTTGTATGTACGTGGTTGTAGATACATATAGGTACAGTCCATATAAAACAATCAAAAGAAATTCTAATCAAAAATTAAAATAACTTGATGGCTTCAAGAATATATTATATAAGTTTTAACAATATTTCGTTTTGAATATTGTGCACACAATATGACTATGACATACACACACATTTAAATGATGTGTGTAACAGTACAACGTATATAAATTATGTGAAACACATCAAAAATGATCATCATTTTATATAATACTGTACCTATACATGTACACGTGTATGTATGTACCTTAATAAAAAGGTTAATGAACTTTACCGATTTAACATTATATACCTATATTATTTTATTTATACATAAGTATACATACATATTTATAGTTAATGAATTCTTCCATGTCCGCCTATTTCCTGTTTTTGCCACATGTCCACTTTATTTATTTATTTAAAAAAAAAAAAAAATTAAAAAACTTTCACATTTTTCTTTTTCATTTTCGCAAAAGAAATAAAAGTTTATAATAAATGGATTTGTGTCTTTGTATGTATGTTCACTTGTAAGAAGAAGAAAAAGCAAAGTTAATACGAAGAATTTACTACAAACAAACTGACACAAAATCATTTGTCAAATTTTTTTTTTTAAAAATAGAGGAATGCAACAATTTATGATTTATGTGATAAATTCAAACAATTAAAATGTGATATAGAATTGCAAATCTGATATTTTTATAACAAGCAGATAATCGAGAAAAGATGAAAAGGATCAACGTTATATGGATATGTAGGGATTGTTATGTACATACATAAGTATAATAATGAAATAAGTATATATTGAATTGGTTGAACAGGTATACCTATGTATTAGGTACCTTTACATTGTATACATTGTGTGTATCAAAGAAGTTTAATCTAAAAAGAAGAATCAATTTTGACTTTCACGCTAAAATTTTAAAAAACCAGTGCGAAAGATCAGAATGAAGTTGAAGCTGGGTAAAGTTCAGCATTTACCAGCTTCAAAGTTCTATCCATATGATCTTTCTATTAAGAGACAAGACTTTATATTACAGCCATATGATAAGTCACGATTTTACATACGTTTGATTGTGTGTATATTTAAATATATGACTTCAATTAGTTACGCATGAATGATCACTGGGTCTTTCGTTTTGTGCAATACATTTTGTTTGTGTATTCCTAGAATTATGATCGGATCTACATTTTTTTTTTTATTAAAATTTGCAAGCATATATTTTGTTTGTGTAATTTCATTACACACAATTTTTCTAATTCTGGACTATTTAATTGTTCATGATCATAAATATATTTTGTTTGTGTATTCTTTAAAGTTTGAATACAAAATTTTAAAAGCCAAAAATTGAATATTGAGTTTATGAAATTTTGTACTGCATAATTATAATTCGCATGGCGTATATTTTGTTTGTGTAATTTCATGACGAAAAAATTTTCTGATTCTAGTTTTTGATCATGAAAATGAATAATTTTTGATTTTTGTTTTGTAAAAGGAATGTACGTACATATGTATATACATTTGTACGTACATATGCTCATGTACATACATACATGTATAGATACATACATATAATTATTGCACACAAATATATGTGTATACATTTGTATGTACATACGTTTATACATTAAGTATTAAGATCAATATATGGATATATAATATAACATTTTATATATCCAATCACTGATGAAAACTGCGGGGAAATTTCCCGTTTTCAGGGAAATCGAAGCCTTGAAAGGGAAAAGGGAAAACAAGCCGAAATTAGGCGAAAAAAAGGGAAATATCGCCTTTTTGAAATAATTACTAATAAATTTAGAAACAGGCTGAACACAGAAACCTTAGATAGTATTTTACATGCAAAATGATTATTCAAAGATGCTAACTCTTTTGATTTAAATGTAAAACAAAGTCAAATCAAAAAATTCGATCAGTTTATGTATGTATGTACATGAAAACAAAATAGAGTTATAAAATGTATTGCACTTTTAATCAGTTCAATTTTGATTTATGTAAATTTTTTAAAAAGTTTGTTTTTTTGTTATCTATGTTCACTTTATATTTGTTAATTTTTTTTCTCGCGCTGTTTTCTATTTTTTTTTTTATTCCGTTTATATTACTTGTTGCTTTAATTTACATGAATTTATTATCAATAATTAATTAAAACAAAATATAAATATACATATTTTGCATAATAAACCTTCTGAATTTTTATATAATTTTTATAGCATAAAATTTGAATCAAAAAATTATAAAAAGGGAAATTGCTTCTGAAAAAGGGAAATTTTGAAGGTGTTAAAGGGAAATGTACTGTAAAAAAGTTTTCATCACTGTATCCAATCATCATTGTATCAATTATAGTACTATAATAAAATATTATTTTATTTTTTTGATACATAATAAAATGTTATTTTATATATCCATATATTTGTGTGCAATAATTATATGTATGTATCTATACATGTATGTATGTACATGAGCATATGTACGTACAAATGTATATACATATGTACGTACATTCCTTTTACAAAACAAAAATCAAAAATTATTCATTTTCATGATCAAAAACTAGAATCAGAAAATTTTTTCGTCATGAAATTACACAAACAAAATATACGCCATGCGAATTATAATTATGCAGTACAAAATTTCATAAACTCAATATTCAATTTTTGGCTTTTAAAATTTTGTATTCAAACTTTAAAGAATACACAAACAAAATATATTTATGATCATGAACAATTAAATAGTCCAGAATTAGAAAAATTGTGTGTAATGAAATTACACAAACAAAATATATGCTTGCAAATTTTAATAAAAAAAAAAATGTAGATCCGATCATAATTCTAGGAATACACAAACAAAATGTATTGCACAAAACGAAAGACCCAGTGATCATTCATGCGTAACTAATTGAAGTCATATATTTAAATATACACACAATCAAACGTATGTAAAATCGTGACTTATCATATGGCTGTAATATAAAGTCTTGTCTCTTAATAGAAAGATCATATGGATAGAACTTTGAAGCTGGTAAATGCTGAACTTTACCCAGCTTCAACTTCATTCTGATCTTTCGCACTGGTTTTTTAAAATTTTAGCGTGAAAGTCAAAATTGATTCTTCTTTTTAGATTAAACTTCTTTGGTGTATGTACATACGTGTATATGTCCACGCAGTTAAAGGACATCGACCTTCAATGATGAGTTCATTGATCAAAGAAAAACATATAAAAGTTATAACATAGTTTTTATATATATGTATGTATTTTAATTTAAAAACGAATAAGGGAAGAGTAACACGCTTCATTGGTTTTTTAAAAGGTTATAATTTTATTGAATTACTTGAATGTGTGTACATTTATAAGAATACAAAATGCAATTTATTTACATCATTATTAATGTTATTACTTTAAACAATTATGAACAGTTGTAATTTCTTCCTTTTTTAAAAAAAAAAAATGTTTTATTATTTGCTTAAAACATCAAGGGTTTTGGCTGTTGTGAGTATCGTGTGTCCTATGTATACACATAAAGCAGTTATAATTAAGACTTTAAAATAATTTATATTTATTAGATAGGTAGGCATAGGTAAACATGTAATACAATAATTTTTGTTTTTAATCAAGGAAAGGTCATTCATAAAGTTTAACTAACTATAAAAATAAGCATAAACATTTGGTCTGAAATTTCATTCTGAATTACTCCAAAATAATTTTATAATTTTTCTAAAAGTTTTAATTTAATTTTATTTTGAAAATAATATTCTAGTAAACTTAAAAAAAAATAGAGCATAACGAACACAACTTACACGTGAAATATTTAATCGTTTTTACATTATACAATAATATGTACATATATACATTAATTTCATTTGAATGCATTTAAGTGCCATGGTAGACAGTATGTCTTTACAATTAATCGTATGTAATATACACATGTGTTCATGTGTACATATTCGAGATACGTTCAATGCACTTTTTCATTGTTATAATAATGCACAATGCATTGCTTTTGTATGGTATCATTGTACACCAACGTACATATATGTATATAATATGTACATATATATATGAATATACTGATAATACATGTCTCCCCAGTTATACAAGGTACATTTTACAAATTAATGTACACCTATAAAATGTGGTAAATAGCAATGCAAAAACAGTGACATCCAAAGACAAATAAATAGATTATTACATGAAAGAGAAATTTCCTTGTTACATACGTATCTACATTACATTAAAAACATAAATACAATATATGTACCTACATATATCATACATAGATACATAACACTTTCAAGTATATGTACACATGCATATGTATATAATAAATGTTTGCTTTGTATTTAGGTATATTTGTACATAAAAGTATACATAGCAGTGTATGTACATGTATTATATGCCATTGCATATGATATGTTTATTTTTATTCATTTTATATTTTTATATTATTAGTCAACTAAACTAACTCTCCATATGCTTAATAGCACACCTTTTATCTAATTAAGGGAGTGTTGCAGTGACAAGCCAAGCCTGAAGCGTTTCATTTCAACTCGACAATGTGTTGTTTATTATATTTTTAATATTATATCAAGCTAGCACCAGCATCATTCAACAATTTAACGTACCTATACACATGTAAATATATTACGTGTAGGTATACGTATATGGCTTTTGAATTGCATTTTACAATTATTTTTAGTAAATTACTTGTATTTACTTATGCAGACATATGTATAAGTATAAATATATTTTTATAACACTTCTATGTTACACCATTTACAAGATGTACACGCAAGGTGTTTCAGTTTAACGGCATCAGAGAACTAAACGTTATAAAAACTTTTGTTTCACATCGAATCAATATACTATTTTGATTAATTTTCGAGTTATAATGGCAGCACTAAAAAAATAAACAATTTTCTAACAAATTCAACCGATAATTTTTTACTATAATACTTTATACTAATTACGTGAAGTTAAGTCCTTATGCAAAACAACGTAAAGTAGTAACACTTTATATCATTATGGGTAGGTATATGGACATTCAAAAAATTCATCTCATGTTGTGTGAAAACTTTAGGGATTATGGTAGTACTGATCTTGAAACACTTTAATGTACCTAATAACCTAATTAGAAATAAGAAAAGAAAAAAAAACATATGTATGTACATATATACTCGCACAAGGTCTTAATTAGCGGACAGAGTACAGTATAGTATAGTACGATTTATAATTGATTAGACAAATATACTGTTGAATATGATGACTGAATTTGGGACTGTGAAAAATTTCGACATGTTGTCAATGAGGAAGGTGAAAAAAATAAAATTAATTTTTCAATGGCTGTAAGACTGTAATTGCATATTCAATGTTGCTCTTGCCTGTATAACCCTAAAATTAAGACATTATTTGAATTAAACAAAATTAACAAATTTATTGAAACCCCCTGTGTAAATTACACTTTATTTACATATGTATATACATTCATATGTAAATAATATAAGTTTATACGTATAAATATTTTTATTATTTTACATTTAAATGTAAATACTTACCTACATATATAAATTTTTTTTTCATTTTCTCACAGCTTACAAAAAAACAAAAAGAAAAATATTCAGTTTTCCTAAAGGTTTGGTTTGGTTTTCAAATTGTAGGTACATTTCTTGTTTCTTTTCTTTATATTTCATTTAGCACATGAATATTAACTAACATATTATACTATATTTATCTATCATAGGTATATGGAAGTTTATAAAGGTATAGAATAACTCTTTTTTTCCTGTTACAAATACATACATACATATATACCTAACTCTTCAAATAGATATATAATGCTTTTATTTATTTTAGTATATGTATATACTATATACACATGTTGATATGTACATATAGGTATGCATAACATTAACTGTTAGTTATAAGAATCAGATTTAAAACATGATTCTGACTTTTAAGCTATTGTTAATGCTACTGATTGAATTACACATTATATCTATTATGTACATACTATCAAATGTTTCTATACACATACATATTTACATATATACTTACATGTTACATGTTTATAAAATGTTTGCGTACTTTTAGTTGTTTCATTTCTGTATTTTTTTTTTTTTTTTTTTTTATAGATTTTATACTTAAAAACCCATACACATATAATATGCAAATATACTGTTAACATCATAAAATAAATATTTATGGATAATGTGAAGAAAAGATACATCTTTTGATAACAATTATTTCAATCTCACTATAATTTTAAATATAAAAATGATGATAGCAACAGAAACATAGTGGAAGTATCTATCATGAAAAAAAAAACACATCATGAAGGTGATGTAAATGTAATTTGAACATAAAATTACGTAAATTTTATATAATTGCAAAGATAATATTTTGTGTTTAGATTAGTAATAACTGATAACAAATACCTACTGGTTGTGTTTCGTAAAAAAAATACATATTTTAAATAATATTAAATCTTATGAGAAATTTCATGTTAACCTTAACAAATTTTTATATAAATAGCTTTGTTACGTGAGGGAGGATTTATGTCTATTAAATAATTTTTTTTCTTATTATTATAAATAAAAAAATTCTATCTGTCATCTCTTCACATAACAATGGTACATGTATTAGATGTTAATTAGGTAAATTCATATTCTAGAAACTGTTAAAGATAAACCAAATATGGTTGGAGCTTTTCCTATTGTTGTTATTATTGTGTTAGGTTAACTTGAAAATTTAATGTACAGACGAAAACGAACTTGAAACAGACGAAGATGAACCACAGCATTATTAATTTTTTAGAGGAAATGAATCATATTAAGCACGGCTTTTTTTACGCGTTTTGCCAATATACAATATTGTGCCACTTTTGTAAACATACATACATAATTAATTAAGTTTGTATTTATTTTACGGATTTTAAGTTTTAACTATCATATATGTATCTACATATGTATGCACTCCACAAATACAATGAAATACGTAATTAACAAAGACAAAATTTTAATTAATTTAATTTGTTATAAAAGAAATAACTGTAGAGTGTCTTATAAAATCATTTTCAATTTCTTGTACAATACAGACTGATTAAAAAAATGGCCAGTACTACATGTGCATATACATATAAACCATAAAAGTAATTCAAGGCAGTGTCAGTAATAATATTCACAGATATACATACATATATAAGTTCTATTGCATATGTATATGTACGTACCCACTTTCGTACCGTACACTTTCATAATCATCATAATTACAAAATTTCAAATTTGAAATTATAATTTTCCAAATACACGCACGCACGTGTTATAGAGTACAACATGTAGGCTAAATAAAATAATTTGTACGTGCATTTTCTATAAAATATTTCATAACACATATTTGAATATGTATTTTATTTTAATTCTCATCTTTTCCACTTACAACATTTCATCCACTTTATTTTTATTAATATTGTTAGAGCCGTACTTACCAACAATGATTTTTCAAATTCGACAAAACGTTTATATTGATTATCGATTGATTTCTACTTTTAAGCTGAATAGTAATATTTGGGTGCCAATGATAGCATACTTATTACAATAACGGCCATTGGACAACATTGTTTTAAGTAAAAAGTCCAATAACTTTGACAACTTATCAAAAATTACTCTGATGTTGTCGTTATTGCTGATTCAGACATTATATCGTAGACAGCTAAATCAAATAGAAATCTTGTTTTCATCATTTCTACATATGTTTTCATTTCATTTATATTTTAGATAGATATACAAACGAACACCCTTTTTTCCCTTGGCTTTTTTTTTTGTTGATAAAAACTATTTATTACTCTGGTTTTTGGATATTGTAATGACTCCGTTTTTATTGTGCAATCATTTTACTGGAGTGGCAACACTGTCTTGCTTACTTTGCTCAGTGGTCGTAATTTTCAAAGAGAGAAAAAAATTATTTATAGAAAGCAATATAATTTCAAAGTTCGCATAATATTATACAAATCCAATAGTTAAAATACTAAACATTCTGAATTGTGTCAGAAACATGCATATATGAAATACATGTGTATTTGTATAGTGCAAAATATGAAATGCATAAAAGTTTTGAATTATTGTTTAATTTATTTTGAATTATAATACCAAACTGTTACATAACTATGCGTTTCATATTTAGTTGAATTTTTTTTTTTTCAATGCATATTTAGTAATTACAAAGAATTTATGTATGTAAAAGTTTTGCTCTTGTTACGCTAGGTAACCATGTAAAAGTAGATACGTTTAATGCGTTTACAAATTATTATTAATCCTACGTAAAATGTACAATTTTATGTACATGCTATATAAATAACACAATTTCATAAAAGCTATTGGAAAAGTTATGGATAATATGAACGTGTGTGTTAGAAATAGTCAATAAAAATGTGTATATCGTATATAAATATAAATACAACATTTTGTACATGGCAACGATTATTGTTCTTCTACACGCAATTTAATTTGAAAAACTTTGCTAATAACATAATGCAGTTTCTAATTCAATGCAATATGAAATGGTTTTAATTTTATAAAAAAAAATTTTATACGCTTCAGAAAATGATTAAAGCAAATAATTGAATATGCGGGATATAATAATATAGATTAATAGTGTATTGGTAATCAATACATATGTATAATTAAGTTATAATTATTGCATTTGTAGATAATTCTTAGAATTATATACATATACCTATATTGAATAGAATAAATTGTAGATACATAGATACATATGTATGAGTACGTGTGTACATCTATGTATTTGTTTTTACGTACAAATAGTGTCTCAGGAGACCAGAATAAATGTCACTGAGTATTCAGATTTCAGTTCACTTTTTTGAAAATTTAGATATGGATATGATGTTATAGAATCTATTTCTTTAAAAGGTTTATTTGATTCTCATATTATCGATCCGTTTCATTTACGTTACGTTTACGTTCCGTCACAATAAATAGCTCTCAGTGATTTAAGCATTGTTGTACTCACGTAATTCAAATGTACACATTTTCACATTGCCGATCCATTCTGTCACAGTTTAGAGACGATTTCATTGTCGAAAAAAAATTATCCTGAAATGTTTGCGGAATTCGACAGATTTCAAATTTTCAATTTATCTATGTGGACTGAAAACAACAGTACATGAATATAAACGACGGAGACGAAACTCAGGTTGAAAATTTTTTGATGACATCGTATTTATGTAAATTTCTTTTAGATTTTCTACCCTTAATGATTTTTGTCTGACTTTTCATAATTTCTACTACCCCCATATTCAACCGTATGTCAATCCCGTTTGGATCTTAAAAGAAACTTTAGCCCGATTTTTTGTGGAAATTATCTAAACTTTTGAAACAGAAGATGTACATAGCAGCAGTACAAGTTTAATTGTTTTTATTTCATATTATTTTATAACAATTACTTAAAAATGTTAAATGTACCTACATACGTATAGGTACATATTTCTTAAAAATCTTTATATTTATTAATCTAAGTAACTGGAAAATGGAAATTTTGTTGTAAAGTTGTTTATTAATAAAATAGTCGTGGTGTAAAGATAACTTACAAAAATATTAACGGACAGAATAAGTTTTTCCCGTTTGAGAGAAAAATATTTATATACATATGTACCAGCACCAAATTCGAATTTTATTCAACTCTAATTACACGATTCATACTTTGTTGTGCCAAAAGAAAAACAAAAATATATTTGTTTCTGTTCAATTTTCATAATTATGCATATGCATTAATTGATTACTATACGCATATCGTATCTTGTAACTTTGTAACGTATTCATTTTTATTTAATCTATGCACTTTATACAGTGCAAAACGTGTAGAGCATGCTCTTGATATTTGGAGTTTTGGTTTTGTCACATCTCACATCATCAGTTTAAATTGAATAAAACATTAAATTTACATACATACATATAAGTACGTAAACATCTATGAAAATTCATATGCAAAACAACAACAAACTTCATGTATTAATGCATGGATGCATATACCGTTTTATCGAATTCATGTGGTATACGTAATGTTTAATACGGTCGATTCTATGGCATACGGGTCAACAGCCGCATTATTCTTATCTTTAAAAATATGAATTTAATACCCAATTTACATTTTCCATTTATATTGTGTGTATTCCATTTTGTTTTTGTTGTCGTTGATATTTTTCTTTCCTTATTTTGAACGCATATACCAAATGGTCATGTTGTACATCCATTCATCCATCCATCCATCCATCCATCCATCTGCATATTGTACACACGTACATAAATAAATATTACTTGTACTTATGGTTGTAAACTGTTGTTTATCAAAACAGAAAATATAATTTTTCTTATATTTTTGTATTTTATTTTATATTTTTTTATTTTTGGTTTTTAAAAGTTTTTTTTTATTTTTTTTTATTAATAATATGGTTTTTACACGCATATGTATGTATGAATTTTATTTTATTTAACACATTATAATAAATTCTTATTTGTTTTATATACATATTTTATTTTGCAAATTTTAATGATGTTTATTTTTTTTAGTTGTAAACGAAGATAGATTATATGATTCAGACATATTTTTATTTATATTTTCTATAATAAATTTAAATATAAGCAGATTCTGTGCATTTTTCTTTTTGAAAAAAAAAGAAGAAAAAAAAAAGAAGAAAGAAAATGTGAAAGTAAAAGAAAATCATTTGTAAACACATTCATATGTATCTTATGATTTAACGAATTTTCCATGTTTTATTTTCAATTCATATCTGTAAATATCTTACACGGAATATGTTCATCGAAATGTTCATTTTTTTTTAGAAGTTTTACATTTCTTTTACCTTTACAATTCTTAAATTTTTATTTTATAAAAAAGCCTTAGGGTCAGGGTAATCGAGCTTACCCCTGAGCTGGTTAAAGTTTACAAGGGATATCTTGAATTTTCATGAGATAAGAAAAAAAATGAAAGATTGTATGGAAAGGTAGTAAATCTTAACTTTTTGGTCGCTAGAAGCACTGAAAAAATGTTTGCCAATTTAAAAATAGTTTTTTATTTGTTTGTGTTTTTAGTGTCGTCATTAAAATTATGACTTTTCCAACAAGGTATTTTCCATTTCATCAATATCTTAAGTAACACGAGTTAAATTTAAAAATTAATAACTTAAAAATTGTTTAAGTTCAAAAATTAAGAATTTCCGAGATTTCATTTAATTCTGGTATTTTTGAATATTCTTGTTTTTGAACATTTTTGTATTATTCGATTTTACAAGTGGGAGATGAGCTGCTGCCGATGGTTCGAGAATTATGAGATTTTGTTTTTGAAAAATGTGTAAATTTTTTTAAGTCTATCCTTGCGATCAAGTATCATAAATTTTTTCAGTCCATCCTTGCTATCAACTGATTCAGATTTACCAGTTCTGCACACATTAAAAAATAAAGTATACAAATTAAAAAAAAAAGTATATATGTGTGTATGGACTATGGATGTAGTTTAGTAAAACATACTGTCAATTAAATATTAAAACAATATTTTGAAAATTCGTAATCTTATATTTTTACTTAAATCCTGAATTCTACATCGAAGTTCATATTCTAGACAATATATCTATGTATACGTATGTATTTAATTTAATACAAAAGCTTTCGTTTTATTGTTTATTTAAAAAAAAAAAGCGCAAAAAATACATATATTAATTTATCAGAATTATTAGCCAACAAAGCAATAAATTCACAATATTTATGAATTTTTTCTACAATAAAATCTAATTTTATTTTCCTCACGTAGAAGGTGTTTCGTTAATTTACTTTACATTTTCATTCAATCATATTTGACAAAAACAAAATATATTAAATTTTTTCTACTAGTTGTTTTCGATAAATTATTGATTTCATCGACTATCTTAATAATTTTTAGTATAAATTAAATTCATTTTTCATAGATAATTCAATTAATGATTTCAATATTACATTTGTTTTATTTTAAATGTTCTTGAATTATTTGAAAATTTAAAAATTAACGTACATACAAATGAATATGATTGAGAACAAACCTTAGACAAAATTTGTTTCAAATTAATGTTATATATATTATTGAAGTACGTATGGATATATACATATATAATGGGAATAAAGTACTGATATAATGTCTCTGATTTTGTTGATTTTAGTGTAACACCCTGTATATTCTTCACATGTGTTTGTATCGCTATAAAATCAAAACCAAAAACACATATCGTAACACTGTTTTTATTTTTCATTTTGCATTGTTGATATTTAGATTTTTTTTTTTTTTTTTATTTAATTCTTTATTTATAAAAATATATTTTTATCAGACATTATATACAATAAAAATTAAAACAGAAACTTGTTTTATTATAATAATATTGTGTATTGTATTTCAAAACCTGGTTCATATTAATTTAATTAGATTTTTTATAAACACGATTATTATCAATTTTTGTGTGTATTTTTATTATTGCCATTTATTTTTTTGAATCATAGAATTGTTAATTTTATGTACATATATTTAAATCAACGTTTTAGTATAGAAGTTTTAGATTTTAAATTCGATAATTTTGCTATTTTTCTAAGCGACATTTTTAAATTTATTAAATTTTAACTCCAATTTTACCAGACAATTCTTTTTTGTTTTTTTTTTTTTAGAAAGTTTTATTACTGCCGAATTTTAGTAAAAAAATTTTATATTTCACTAGATTTTCAATAGATCCAGTTTTTTGAATAAAATGAAACACTTTTCGAATATAAGATTGCCAACGGTTTTTTTAATTCAACTTTACATCAGAAATTTTGATTTGAATCGATAATATGATTTAAAAAATAAATTTTAAGTACAATGATCGAAATAAAGTATTTTTCTTTATTTAAATATAATAAATCTGGGAAATCCGAGTATGATCAAGGAGTCCAAATCCTTTTTAACTGGTCTATACCATCATGCCCAAATATCTAAATGATATCACATGATAAGTAAACAAAAAAAAAAAAAAAAAAAGCCTGTAAATGCATCATAATATTAAAATTGTCTGAAAAAAGTACTCATGAAGAAAATTAATGAATTTTAGTAGACTACCTACTTATTAATTTTAGTTTTAGTAACAAGAATACACGAAATAATACCATATAGGTATAAAACTAATAAATATTGTACATATGATAATGGACTTCAAAATACGTAACTAATTACGACTACATTGTAATAAAATGGGAATTCAAAAATTTTTATATTTGTTCAAATAGATATTTACGTAGATATAAAATCAATAATTGCGAGTAAATTATTCAAAGTAATAACTTTTATCATACATACAATATCTACCATATTCACATTTAATTAGAGTACATGTGATTGTAGGTAATAAAATTCCTGATTCAAATCCCCTAGCTTCTATTATAGAATAAAATACCTTTTATAAAAATACATACATATTTCTCATCGATAAATTACGTTAATAATTATTATTGTATGTGCATGTAATTCTCTTATACTGTACATATGTACATATGTAAGTATGAAAATTTTCAAATTTTCAAATTTTCCTTTATTTTTTTAAAACTCATATCTAAATAACAAACGACGGACAATTCAATGAAAAATTTTAATTCTGTTTTCTTAAATTGTGTACATATACGTATACATCCATACATATGTATATATGTATGTACATAAGTCTGTATGTAGATTGTAAGTACGTGAAGTTGTTGCATTAATATTGATAATTACAATGTTATAGTTAAGGTAACAGTACTCCCAAATATTTATCGTTAGTTGGACATGGACAATTTTATTAAATACACTAAAAGTAGTTGTTTTAGAATGCATGGATAGTAAGAGAGTACTTTATCTATACGTGGGACGTGGGCTATATGTAAAATAAGTTAACAAAAAGTATACATATTTATATGAATATTTTATTAATCGAATATTGTCACGTTTGAACGTTATTTAGCTGAAATTAGAAAAAAAAAATCATATGAGTAGTGATCATGCTATTATAACGGAAAAATTAATTTATTCTATTATTGTACATCTGTAATGCATTTTCTTTCATGTTTGATTTTGACTGAATAAATTTTATTTATTTGTTAATTTTTTTGATAAATAAGTACAAGACTTAATAATATCAATAATGAAAACGGACATTTGTTGTTTTTATAATTCCACCAAAGTGACAATAGGTAAACCTATAGAAAATCGTTTTTTTCTTTGTAAAATTTAGCATCCTGAACCTATGATTACAATAAAAATAATTTCAAACAGAGTTTTCTAAAAAATAAATAAAAATGTTAAAAAACAAATCTCAGTTAAATATACAATTAAATATTATATAACATGCCTTTGAAGTTTAATTGTAGTGAAAAATACAATGGGACATTACATAGTGAATAGTGAATAGACCAAATGATATCGATGTAAGTAAAACTAATATGTATTGGTTGGTATTAGACTTTAGAGTTTAGACTACTATTTTTAACTAAACTATTTGAATAATGTGTCGGATGTTCATTACTGACCAAAAATTGTATTTTATGACTGAAAAACAGCGTTGAAGATTTCCGGAAAAAATTTACATGTTCGCGAAAATTATTTCGTTTCAGGATTTTGTACACAATACTACTTTCAAATAGAATTTTTTACAAAATATTCAAAATACATCTGAATAAAGTAGAATTAATTTGAAAGTAGTAATAGTTATTTAAGCTAAGCACCCACATACATACATATAATATTATAGGGATATACATATATATATATATATGTACATATGTACATATGTACATATGTATAGTAAAAAAAAGACTTCATCTATCCGGACATTTTTAAAAATTTAAAACCTACAATTTGGCATTCATGGTAAATAGAGCACTATGTTGATTATACAAACAATTATACGTTAGGTTTGGCGTATCCGATACTGTGGATCCCTTTACTATGCTGATTCCAGTTTATTTTCTTGTGATATCATTTATTATTTTTTCATTAGCAAATGCAGACCAAATATACACTGTACGTAAATTTCAGTAGTATCATTTTATATTTGCTTGGATTCAGATAGGATACAGTTTGGATATACATATTGTATATATGTATTTACCTGTAAATTGAGTGAGCTCAGTTTCATCCCTGTATATAAAATAAATGAAGGTAAACGTACCTTATCTTTACATGTGTATAATCTGATACGTATACATTAACAAACGTACAATTGCACTGAACGAAATTAATATGTTGATGTATCATAGAGACTCTGTTTCATAAAATAAATAGTAATCATATGTGTAAAAGCATACATATGAATTTTGAATGAAATGATATTGAGCTATATATTAAAGTATATGTTTTATATATTAGATTATATTCGAATATGCAAAACTACTATAAAACCGAAATGCCATATCCGTATTTGTTCTATCTTGTTAAACATTTACATACCGTATAAACATGGAATATACGTATACACTCTGAAATATACATTTGCATCTGACGGGCGTATATGTTCATATGCATACATATGTATATGTATCTATTGAAATTTACAATTTTTTAAGGGCTGCCAAATCCAGTTTTTGGTTTTTCTTTTCCGAATTTTGCAATTCGTATTTTTTCATAATAATGAACATTTCTCAAGTTAAAAACATTCAATTGTATGGGTAATTATTTTCGAAATAAGCTCAACTGCTTTGTAAAAAAATTTGATTGTTCTAGCCTTACTCATTATACAGACATCTTATTGCAAATATTCTTTGTATTCGGTTAATTCTTCAAGTTCGTTTATTCATGTACATATGTATGTTTGAAATTATACAAATAAATTAAACGAATGTTATGCAAATTATTTTCACATATTTTTTTTTTCACAAATTTCTGCAAATCATAAATTTTTTTCACATAAGTAAGTAGGTAGTTTGGTAACCCTGATTCATTTGTACAATTCAATGGTCTCAATGGTATATGTATGTGGTTTATTTAGAAGACAAATAATGCTTTAATGTTCTGCAATATGATGTGCATAAAAAATTTAACATTTGCCTCTGATTTTTCATTTCAAACTGTACATACTACATACATACATATATACAATATCTTGAATACTTAAAATTTTTATAAACTTTGAGGATGAGGTTTACCATATAATTGAATTTGTTATAAGGATTGACATATAAAAAACGATAAGTAAACATAATTGAACTGCCGCCGAGACATTACATTTCTCCTTTTTTTTTGCCCCTTTTATTTTATTTTGTATTTTCTATCTTTAAAGCTTACATTTCAGACCAAATAAATATATGTAATATGATTTGAATAGAAAAAAATTTTTTTTTGTATTTGAAATTGATAAATCTCATAGGAACACAGGAAAACTAAAGCGTGCATATAACTATTGTTCCTATACCCTTATTATGCATGTATGGATGTTTGTTTACATGTGTAAGTATGTTTGTGTGTATGAAAATTTGTATATGGTTCTGATAAATATTATCGTTACTTTTATGAAGGGATTCAAACAGCAATTTTCTGATGACAAAACAATTTGAAATGTAATAATAATTAATTCAATAAATCCTTTGATTTTGTTTTTATTTTTATTTAATTTTTATTTTTTGTTTGTTATAATGTTGTTGTAAGTATAAATGAATATTTTATTTTTGATTACATAATCTGATAATATTTTCAGTTAGTTGTTATCAATCAGTGATTTAGATTTTGAAAACCAATTGAAAAAAAAATGATTTTCATATTTCGAAATAAAAATTTTCAAATTTTATTTGTTTAAATTGAATGTTGAAAATTTTGATATTTGAAAATAAAATTATTATCTATGAAACAAAATAAAGCGTGTCATAATATTAAATTAAGAAAATAAAGAAAAAATCATTAATTAAAATTTCTAATTAACGAAGGACACACTTATTTAAGTTTAATTAATAAGTTTCATTTATCAGAATCACAGGTATGTGTATTTGTTAATTATTTATTGATGTTACTATTTATTGTTTTTATTTTTTTATATATTTGTGATATTTATTACAAGCTCTTTAAAATTATGTATGCACACGTAATTCATATGTGTATTCTAAATGTATGTAGATATTCCACATGTGTAACATTTTCAAAACACAAAACACCGGCTGTAATTATTTTTAGTAGTCAATTACAATAATTTTATTATGAAACTTCTGTCTCTTATTTATCTGTCCATATTTTTTTCATGTTCTAACAAACAATAATAAGTCAACATAACGTTGAATTGTGTGTAAATGTGTTCATAAAATTGTTCATAAATATCAAATTTTCTAAATTCCTGTATCTTTTATATTTCTATTATTTATAAATTTTTACGTCGAATATTTATAAATTATACAATACGTTATTTTCATAATGTTTACGTATCGTATGGTATTTTTTATACATACAATGCAAATTAAAATTAGCTTTAATTTTTGTTATAAATGTATGTACATACGAGTACATAGATATGTATGCATCTAAAACTTTATGAAATGTCAATCTTTTGAAAAAACCACAAAAATTTTTTTAAATAAAAAAATAAAAAAATAATTTTTTCTCGGTTTTTTTTCGGTCTTATAAAACTAAAAAATTTATGTAAACGTATGTGGCATGCATTAAACATTTATATAACATATGCGTACATCTGTATCTTACTTAAAATCAGTATACCGTATCCTTATTCTACAAATTGAGTGTCTAATATTACATTCTTTTGAATTTTGAAAAAATTAATAAATTACCTAAACATAAAATGTGGTAAAGTGAGAAAAACAATAATAAAAGAAACTTTTTAATTTGTTCGCACATTGAATATTGAGTTTTTGATTTTGATGATTTTTTCAATTTGGGCTTAATTTTAGTTTGCGCCTTCATTTTTTTATTTTAATGATTATATTCTGAAAAATTCGTACTGTACATCAATGTAAACCGTACTCAGTGTTTAATTTATAAAATAAAAATTAAAGTGGTTTAAGTACATACTTTAGGCATAAACCAAGTATCTATATCGTCGTTATTCTAAGGAAATCGTTAATACTATGCTTTAGGTATACTGCAAATCGTTTAATGTGTCGTTTATTTGTTATTTGGAAAATTTTTATAAATATGCCAAATGATATTTATACAAAATTGGGTTGAAAATTTTTCCACGGAACTTATTTTGCACTTAAATGTATACCCAAAGTCAATCAGTTTCAATTAGTCAATCAATTACATGTTATTGTTGTACATGTTTCACACATTTTAAAAAAAATTTTCAAATTAAATTAAATTTTAATTTAGTTCCAATTTAAAAGTTTATGAATAAAAAAACAAATTTATTGTTTGTTAACAAATTCACTGTCATCTAAATTGTGATATTCTAAAATTGTATAGATTATATTTTAAATTCACTACAATTAGTTATTAGCTTAGGTTTATAGATATTTATCTGCTTTTATAATATAATAATTCATTTTTTTCCTAAAATTGGAATTATTTCCAATAAAAGTCTTCCTTACTTGCATTTTCTGGTTTTTTGGATAACATTATCACATTAAGGTGTAATACATATTGAATTTCACGAAATAACATGTCATTATTTTGTTTTTTGCAAGGGTAGTAGATACCTCTATTTTACATAACATTTAAGTTTATTTTTTTTTTTAAATTTGAAAAACAAAAATTAAATGACAGAGGAAAACGTATTAAAATCAACAATTTAACAAATAAGCAATTTATAACACATTTTTGACACATAAATAAAATATGCACATTAATATGTACATTTACGTACATATATGTATGTGTGTGTTTTTTTTAAAATGTTCTGTGCTACTGGAAAACAAATATTTACAACTCAGTATTCCAAGTAACATCATGAGCGGACATTAGCAGCGGACATCATGATTTTAACCTTGCTTAATTTCATTAAAAATATCATTAATTACATCGTAGAACATACATACCAAAACATAAGTACATTAAAATACCGTACATTGTGTATGTAATATCTGGTGATATGTAACACTTTTATAAAAAGAGAACAAAAATAAAGTAGTTTCTAATCCGATATCAGGCTTCAACAAATCAGCTTAATTTTGTGTAAAACAAACTTGAATTAATTACATACGTTAATTAATTAAAATCTGCATACTGATGAATATAAAACTAAAAGTATGCTTGTTTACTTGTCATAAACACGCTTTTATGTTATTAATGAACAGTTCTATTGTATTTTGTGTAGTGACTTTTGTTATTTAACAAAACTTTAAAATAATAAAATGTTAAAAAAAAAAAATTCCGATAGGATTGTGAACAGCGAAAGTTGATTCGAATCCATCAGGATTAATGTTATATAGTTGAATAATTAATCAACGTAAACTGAACTTCTTAGTATTTGGTAGGTTTATAATTCGTATATAAATTCAATAAATTCCCACACATTTTTATGTTATTAAAATTTGAATAATTTGCAAATTTATTTAAATAATTTTATTTCGATTATGTGAAAACATCAATAACACAAAAAGACAATATTTCAAAAATAAACTATAATAGGCTTATTTTATGAATAAAAATTTTAAATAACAAAGTGATTGAATAAGTTTTGGAACATACAAAATATTTTTATAGTCAATAGTAATAAAAGAAATAAAAAAGTGAGCAACAATAAAATTATTAAATCATTAATTATAATTCTACACTACCTTAAACTTTTTCGTATATATACCTACATACATACATATGTATGAAAATGAAAGTGGATCCAAGACTGAGCAATTGTGTTCAATTTATATAACCTTTAATAATTTTGCAATATAAACAATTTTTTATATAGACATATGAATACATACTTTTAGATTAATATTCAAATGAGCTATAAAATTCGAAAAATTCCCATCAGTTTTATATATTTTATGTTTTATATAACATTTAACTGTGAACATTTTCTTTAAGAAAATTTCTACTTTATTAACAATGAAATGATATGATTTCATTGTAATGTATAAAAATAGATATTTTGAAAAAGAGTTAAATAAAAAACAGATGCTTAACAAAATCTCATAATATTTTATTTTAGATAGCACAGTTAAAGAAAATTGTACGGTATACAAGATGATGGATCTTTGTTTTTTTCTACATTCGTGTATATCGAATGTATATAAGTATGTATGTACATATGGATCAGAAATTCATAATATTCGACTATGCATCTGGACTACAATAGCAGATAATGATACACATAATCAAACGTTTTAGCTTCCGATTGCATAAATTTTTATGATGAAAAAGAAATTTTCATTTGATATACGTACATACATAATATATGTACATAACGTACGAACATACAATATTTCAGCACCATAAAATTGCATTCAAAATTTGAATATTAAAATATGAACAAAAGATATGCGTTTTGAAATGGTAGGTAGCCTTGCATAAAATTTTTTTCTTTTTTGTAAAAATATCCATAACAATGTAAATTCATTTTTGTACACATTGTGAAGTGGTACTATGGCTATGCATTTAAGTATAGAGTATGCAAATCAATAGTTTCTAAAAAAAAAAAAAAGAAATAAATGGAGAAAAATTATATTAAAGGGGATAATACATACATACATATGTAATCGGAATTTCATTTGGGAATGATTAATTTAAATTTATTTTTTAGATTTTAAATTTCAGATATTTCTTATAGAATTGTTACTTACAGTCCTTAAAAATCAAATTCATACACTGTTCACATATAAATAACAAAAATAATTACTCTTAAACTTTGTTTTAAGTACACTTCTTAGTATTTTTTTTTTTTTTTTTTTTTGATTTGATTGATGATTGAAATTTTATAATTTAATCCTTGAAAATTATTTTTCCTTTTTTGTTTTGGTTTCTTAAATGTATAGTACGTTTATTTTTCTTCCTGAAAAAAAGAGTTGAATGAATTTATAACAAATTTATTACATTTTAAAATAAGTTTTGGAAAAAAGGATAAAAATGAAATAAATTTCCTTTCAATGAGAATTTCTCGTTTTTATTCTCTTGATAT
This sequence comes from Anthrax anthrax, assembly GCA_963971155.1. NCBI lineage: Eukaryota > Metazoa > Arthropoda > Insecta > Diptera > Bombyliidae > Anthrax > Anthrax anthrax. The sequence goes on from OZ020120.1 coordinate 22,523,822, forward strand.
GTACATATAATCGAAAGGAAAAGTACAATAATATCTATATGGGCTATATGTATGTTAATAAAATACATTAAAAAAGATTATATTCATATATTTGTTATTTTATGGTAAATTGAAAGTGCATTTATAAAAGGGGAAAAAAAGAAAACGGAAAGGTAAATAAGAATAGAAAATAAAGGGTTGTTAAAGGAAATATTTATTCCAGATGTAGATGAACATTAGATGTTTTTTTTTAGTTTTATTTTCATCTTTTTATTCAATCTTTGACTTAGACGAATTTAAATACAACAGTTGGAATGAAAGTTGTTTTCTCATTGTTTTGTTTATTGTTAATATATTTTTATATTAATGTACACCATATACCAGCTGATGGTACACTGTATATTTACATAATATATGTGTGTGTACAATCATCATTTACAGAATGTTTATTTGTAATTTGATTAATGCGATCACGGCAGGAAAGAATTGAAAATACGTGAAACAGTTTTGAACCACAAGACAAATGCCGCAGCTATATATGATGTTGTTCACGTTGATGATGATGACGAGATTCAGTATTAAGGTATGTACATTCAAATATACAAATATTATGCATGTGTAGACTCAGCTTCACTTATCTAATGTATACATATTATGATCTCCCATGGAAGGTTATCATTCACTCAGATGTAGAAAATTTCTACGTTTTGACATATCGAATCAAAGTATATTATTCTTCGTATAAAATCCAAGGTAGTAAATAATTTAAATTATACAATGTATGTTACATGTGATCCTTTGGATTCTAATTTATGAGTTTTAATTCTTGAGCAGTCAGTTTTTACACAATTGTTCAAATTAATTGAATCAGATGTATCTGTATATTGGTAGTTTTGTATTTAATACGACATGCAATGTGTCTCATTTATTATATTTCAATAATGAAAAAAGATTAAACGTCTGTACATCCTTTTCAATATGTTATTTTGTGTATTAATGACGATCAATATACAAGACAAGATAAGAATTTGAACTTCAAGATGTTTTCAGTTATTAACGTCCTTAGATTTCGAATTTTCAAAAAAGTACTTTCAATTTCGAATTTTTAGAATTTGTAATTCAATTTTTATTGGTTAATTTCATAGATCAAATTGTGTGTAGTATAAATTTTATCATTTTTAAATAAATTTAAAGTAAAAAATTTGAAAAATTTTCCTTTTTTTTGTTTTTTTCATTTTAAATTTTATTTCAAACTTTTAACGGTCGTAAGTAATAATACTGCCGTAATACAACGTTTATATGTTTATTTATCACATAAAAAATATGTACATGTATTTCAGCATCAATTTAACAAAGTATGTATGCATTTCATACTTTAATACAGGGTAACATAAATCAAATAAAATGAAAATCTAAAAAAAAAAACTGAATAACAATAAAATTTTAGAGATATTTTTGAATAATTCAGCAATCGTATAAAAAAATGTGCATTCATAGTAGACACATGATTGTACGCTGTATGCATTTCAAATTTTTTCTCTGAATTCAATTTTGGATAAAATGGTTTTTTTTTTGTGCTCAATAATATTCAAATTAATTTTTTTTTATTCTTTCAATAAAAAATGCAACTAATATTTTTTGATGAGCGACTGTACAGTTTTTTTTATTTCGTTATTTATTTATTTATTTTTTTTTGAATCTCTGTTTTATATATACGTACACATTACGTATGTACAATGCACAAAAAAAAAAAAAAAATTCAACCAGACAGCGATATGTAGTAATTCCAGTGTTTTTTTTTTTATTATTTATTTCGTAGTTTGTATTTTTAAATTTGAATTATTGTACTAAAATGAAAGAAAAAAAAGCAGTTATTTTTTTGTTTAAAAAAAAAAATTATTTTAATCATATGAAAATTATCAGTGGTTTATATGCATATGCTCAATTGATCTCATCAAAGGATTTCACTATAACAAAGCACATATTATTTGAATATTATATTGTTTGTAGACGTATGCCTGCATGTAGTTTTGAATATTCAAGCACACCCATGGATACAGAAAAAAAAAAATGAATTAAAATCCATTTCGTATTTTAATTTGGTTTCAGATTAATGAATTTTTTTTTTTTTTAAATGAAAACTACAAAAAAATATTGTATGTTTGCATACATGTTGAAAAATAAAAAAAAAATTTTTTTTCTGTTATGTTTAAAAAAATTAAAAATGAAAGTGAACACAAAAAATATCCTTTGTATTTTTGCTAAAAAAAAAAAAAAAAAAAAAAAACGAAAAAAAAAATTGAAAGTAAAGAAAAAATGCTTTGTGTTTTTTCCTTGCTTTTTGACAAGGGAATGTGTGATATGTTTACGCTTAGCTTTTTTTTTCATCCAACGTCTGTAAAAAAATACATAGGTACTTTCAATTAATAAATAACATTGCACATATCACATTCTTTTTATTTTTTTAAATTTTATTTCATTTGAAGTTTTTTTTTTGTTTTTTTGTTTTTAAGTCCTACATATGTTGTGAGTTTCGAATGTTACAACCCGCGTGAGATTTTTTTTTTTAAAAAATATTTTTTAATCTAAGTTAATTGTAAAAGCAAATTTTATTTAAAAAAAAAAATATATTTTTCATTTTTTTCTTCATTTCGTTGAGGAATAACTAAGTTCGTTTAACCCTTTATCCTTGTATTTAAATTTTTTTGTTTCAATTTTTTTTTCATGTAGTAAGAAAAACAATGAAATATAAAACTACTTTTAATTTCGTTTTTATTATATACAACATTTTTGTTTTTTATGGTATTTGAGAAAACAAAAATGAAAAACAATGAAAATAAAACGGAACAAAAAAAAATTATTTTTATTTTAATAATGTCAGATGCATTTTTGATGAATATCTGATGTGATTAAAGACAAAATTTCAGAATTAATGTTATGTAAAAGGGTTACTTTTGAGCATAGTCTGTGTACAATTACACGGTACTATATATGCTTATGCATAGTACCTTTAGTTGTTTTTAGTATGAAAAAATTTTTTTTTTCATATATAGACATATCACTCAAAAACAGCATCTATTTGAAGCGAGAACCTATTAATAAATTTTTTTTTTTTCAATTCACTTACATTTGTGTACATTTTTTGTGATGCGGAAAAATTTTTGTTAAATTGATTGTGAATGTCATGAAAATTAATATGCGCGTATTATGAGAATACATTGTCTAATGAGAGTAAAGTAATATAAATAGGGGTTATAATTAAATTACATATTTAGTTTTTAATATGTCTGTTCTTTATATTTTATTTTTTTAATGATTTTTTTAAAAATTTTTTATCATTGTTTTATCACAATATATACCTTTATGCTTTTCAAATTAATAAACTAACTTCTTGATTTTTTAACAGTTAAAAACAATAGAAATTAACATAAAGGCATTGATGAATTTTTAATCGTTTTGTTTTTAAACATTTATAATTTTTACGCGTACATAATTTTAATTAATTTAAAAAACGTTCATACTTACAATATTCACATTTTATATTCGATTGAAGATCATTTCAAATAATCATTTAAAAAAATAACGGTCATCGGAGATATATTTTCATTTAAATTTGATAATGGTATTCATTTAGTCCTTGTTGTTGAAGGATTAATTTAATAAATCACAGAGTCAAGAAATGTAGTTTAGAAAAATTCTAATTATGAAACCATTGCTTGATGGATATAGAAATGTACAATGTTGAATTAAATCTAATATTTACCATTTAAATACCATTTTAGTATTATCATGTACTACATATCTATGTACACATGCGTATTTTCAAAAATAAATTTAAAAATTTAAATTTTCAGTAATCCGCTTATATAGTTGAAACAAATCAAAACAAATTCTTGTTTGAAAATTTTTATGATTTATATTTATAATGAATGTAATATAAGAGTAACAAATACATATGTATAATTCATTTTAACATAGTTTTGAAAAATTTAAACGATTACTCCGTATTTCTAAGTGTATTTGCATTTTTCTGCACTATTAGTGCATTTTGTTTGTAAATACTTTTATTACAAAAGTTATCTTTCAGTTGTACAATAATGATGCTTGAAACTACGTACGTATATATATATATACAAACATCTATTGTATCAAGTTTTGTTTACTGTACTGAACAAATATTTTATTTGTAGGTACTTATGAAATGTTCATATAACAATTATATTTGAATTAATTCTATGAAATTACATCAATAGTAATACATACAAATTTTGATTCTTATCATGTACATATGTAGTTCCTACCTAACGTATGAATATGCTTTTATAAGAAGTGCAATGCAACATGCATGTTTTGCGAATAAAATGTCATTTGTGAAGCATAGTATGTAACATAATTATATTCTTCCATGTTGTGTGTGATATATTTATAAAACAATTTATATAAACTAGAATTTTAACTCAAGTCATAATTTACTGTAAAAACTATATTTATTTATGAAAGACATTTTGTTTTTTGTATTTGTGATTTTTATTGTAACTCTTTATGTAACAATAAGTAGTTATGTATACAGATTACAGAATGTCCAAGAGTAAAAATCATAGTTTATATTTTTCAAAATTCAGTATATTTTTAACAAAAACTTTTTTTCATACTATTGCTAAAAATTCGTCTTTTTTCAGACACTTGGAATGAAAATTTCTGGACAATTGAGCAATAGAGGAGTATAGTTACTATATGTTGTGAGCTAGCTATATCTTTTGGACCACCTCACATTTTTTTTTTTACTGACATTTACTTTTGTTTCAGTAGTAAATAGCAACAATGAAATATATTATTAGGTACACATATAGTATTGCTGCCGTACGTATGTATTTGTTATAAAAAGTTAAATACAAAAAATTGAATGAAGTTTCTGTTTGGTTGTCAAAACATCATTCCATTTCATACATATAAGAAATATATTATGCAAATAAATATACTCGTACACATGCATACTTATATGAGATTGCCTTCTTTTCTACATACATATGTAATCGCAATTTATTGTTACCATAATTGTGATGTGTTTTTTTTTCTTTTTTGGTGGATTTTATGTATATGTATGTATATGTAAACATTTTTATATCACTTAAGTTCAACTTTATAACAATCATTTCTCTAAGTATTTCATTTACTTTTTATTAAATTTAAAAGTTTTTATTTTAGAAAAATATGAATTAAAACGAATGCATTTTACTGTCTTACTTAAAGTTATACGTACGTAGTGCAAATACATACATACTAGTATATGTATATTTGCACCAATAATGTATATGAACATTTACATCACATGTATATATGTTCACATATTCATACATATTTTTGTTTTTAACTTTTGCCTTTTTATATCATCTCGTAAACAACTTTTTTAATAAAATATTTTTCATATCAATGATCAGGCATATCTATACTTTGTACATTAAATATTTTCACTACACTACAGACTTTATAGGAGTGTATGTGTCTTTTTTCTTCTTTCATAAGAGCATTTCACGAGCCGTGTTATCACAATTCTCATATTTCTCAAGTAGTATGGGATGTGCATTTTAAATATCAATGTACAAAGATGTAAAGTGGTACTACTTTTCGTAGTTTTCATAAGGCCAGTAGTGAAAATATTTAAAGTACAAAGTATATATATTATTATTATTCTTTTAATAACATATAGCTCTCGTACATTTATAATGTTTTGCCACAGGAGATATACACATATAAAGCAGCGACACTCTGTTTTTCATATACTGTCGATTATATCTAGAGGAACCGTTTTCCAAGAATTGCTATAGACACACTAAAATATGAATATGCATTCAGTTTATGGTATCTTTTCGGTAATCCCTTGCAAACAGTTTCAGACGATCTCTGATGGTGTGTATTGTACCTCTGCAAGTGATGATCGAGAATTGAACAGGTCAGATTGATCATGTAGCATCTACTTTTTTTATTTTATTCTTCTATTTTTGGATTTCGTCTGTTGGAAAAATTAGATTTTTTGGAACTTAAAATATACCCACAGTAGACGAATATTAAAAATATTGTTTTAATTCGGTAAAAGCTACCTCCTATACCTCTCACTGCCGTTTCCATTTTGTATTGATCTGTGATTTATGCACGAAGTACTCATTTATATTGTATGTATATTGTTATATTGATGCAAAATACTACGTGTTACATTGTTGCACAGAAATACAATGTTGCAATTTTCTCAAGTAAATTTTTGCGGTAAAAATGAATTTTTGTTTGATTCCATATTATAGCTCGAATAACTCACACATATTTTTCAATTTTTATACTTGTTGATTTCTTTTTATAATTCATGTAATGCAACTTTTTTTTGTTTCTTAATTTTTTTCCATATTTTTCCAAGTATTTAATAAATAATTGCAAAACAAAGAATGATAGGAACTTTAATAAGATATTTCAGTATTAAAGAATATACGAAATGTAAAAAATTCATAATATATTATACTGACTCCTTTTACACAAACATAAATCGCATAATTATGGTCAACATAATACTCTATGTTTATACATTGGTTGCGTAAAAATAAAATAAATGTTACAAAAAAAAAAAAAAAAAATGTGATGAAGTAATGAAAAAATTGTGATAAAATTTAAAAATGAGATGAAAAAAAAAAAAATTTGGTATGAGAAATTAACGCTAAATAAATGAACAGAAATGACAATACGACTAAGTGGTAATAATAATAATAATAATAATAATAATAATAATAATAATAATAATAATAATAAAGAAAATAATGTTTATTTTATTATTTAGTATTATTGAAGTAATCAACAAAAAAAAATGAAACAGAAGAGGGTTGTCATAACTTACAAAAACTGAACTTCACATGATTTATAAAATAAGTAAAGAAATAAAATTAAAAAAAAAAATTAAAAAAAAAAAGAATAACAGAAAAAGAATTAAGTGGACAATTATGTCGGTGTCATTCCACTAATTGCATTTAATACACTATCATAATAATACCACACAAATGGCTAATCATTGCTTTATTGGTTGCATGAACGAATCACTTATACTGCTTATACGTACTTATATGTAGTCATAAAAAGACGCCTTTAATCTTTAAATGTTATCTTACTGCAATATTCACTCATTTTAAGATGTTAAATTCTGTTATATTCACAAATAATGTACATACACATGTAGGTACATACATATGTACATATGTATGTATGTGCAGGATATGATGCATTCGTATGCATTATATATTCCAAGTACATTTATGGCAATAAGAAATGAATACATAAATATCTATATATGATGCAAGTGCACATAACGGGAATAATGCAGATGATATTGTTGTTAATGGTGATATTATCCTCTAAAAACATATAAGTAATGAACGTATTCATTTTTTTTTAAAGATCACGAATAATAATATGAAAATGATTTTTTTAAGTGATGATGATGGTGACCAACAATTTCATCGATATTCAAACTTAATGTACATAAATATGTAGATATTTATGTATGTACATATGTATTCGAATTTATTGCATAGGGGCCAAGGGCTCAGTTAAAACATTAATAATTGTATTATACTGTTATGATTATTGTTATTCTTCAGGTTTCTGTTTACAAACGAACTGTAAACTACTATATGATCATGTATGGTTCGTATGTACATGTACATGCTTATGTATGTACACACATACATATGTATGTATATGTAATGTATATAAAAACTTCTTAATAAGTATGCATATATAACATCAAAATGTATATATTTATATCTTTGGTCGAAACTTACAAACATTCATACATATGTACATACATAACGTATCATTAAAAATGTATCATACATACATATGTATGTACACGTACAGGCGTACATAATTTTGGGGCAAGTAAATTAACCAATGTTATTTGTGAGAGTGATCATTAATTTAATTTTTAGTATCTGTTCGGGTCATTTTCATTCATTTTAATGAATAGTGAAATTAATTAATTACATGTATTTATGATGATTTTAAATGAAATGAAATCACCAGGTCACTTTTATTAATATTACATCGGTTGTTTAGCTAGAAATAATTTGATAGCTACAAATATACAAACATGACGACACATTTATAACATACAAATGTTTGTTTTCTGACTCTTTTTTTCCATACCTTTTTATACTGAATGTACGTACATTCAATGTGTAAGACAGTCCATTCTTCAATGGTCAACATTTTCATAATTTAGAAAAAACAATAATTTTTTCTTCTCAAAAGAAAAATGTAAATTGTTAAAATTATGAAAGGCTTTGTTAAATCATTTTATTTAATTTTATATTAAATATAATTAAATCATTAAAATGAAAAATAAATTTCAAATAAATTTACTTTAATAATTCTTTATGATTTTTTTTTTTTAAGTTTAACATTTTATTAAAATTCATGTAATATAATTTGAATGGATCATAAATCAACAGTATAATATGGTATAATCATAACACACACCCAATTCGCTTGGTTTGTTTCTGTTTCAAAAAAATTATAGATAGTGTTTTAAAGTCGACAAAATGATCATTAATTCATACACATCATTCATCATCATCATCATCATCATCATGATCATTATGATCACTATATATTTATTAATATGTATACATATGCATATGTATTTTAAATATTCAGATATGTGCATTTTTGTACATTACTTTTTATTTAGAACATCCTGCAATTAACTTCACACTATTAACCTTTTTGAATGGTTAAAATATTTTTGCGATGAGATATTCATTTTAAGTCAAATATATAACACATTTTCGGCCTTGAACTTTTTTTCAAACATCATATGTACCACTAAAATACCTTTTACCATTCTGCAAGTACATATATGCAATATGTTGATGATTATCGGATCTTAACATATCTTGTATATTGTTTTTATACCTTAAAGGTGTATAACCTCAAATCATTTCTATTTTTTTTTTTTTTGTATTTGCTTCTTATAAAAATTTTTTTATATTTATTACAACAGAATTGGTCGTGTTTACGTCTCAAAAGTCAAAACAATAAAATGAGCAAATCATTTTCTTTGTCGTAATAATTTTACTTGCATTTTTATTAGCATAAACAAATATACATTTTATGTTTATGTACATGTTTATGGTTGTGTATCTTTATAAACTTGTAAAATGTTTCTATTTTTGTTCTGATATTAAAATTTTGTTTTTATATGTCTCAACAATAAAGAAATTAGTACAATGACTTCTTGAATCTTCAGTGTCCTGATAAATTTTGTTTGTTTTTCCTTTTTCATCCATGTCTGTTTTACTTGGAATCTTCAATTCTTCTTGTATGCTGTTCAAATCTTAAAATTCTTTTATTCTTTAACCAAAAATGTTATTTTCCAGTTCCACATTGAACTGGTAAAAATCTTATATTATTTTAAAGTTGATATTATTATTGTGGTATATAGGTAGTTGTTTATTTGTTTATTTAAGAATTTTGTTGTTGGTTGAATTGAATTGAATAAATGAAAGTAGAGAGCAATCACATCTTGTGTATGTATTGGATGATGTGTTATTTTTTATTATTATTATTTAAAAAAAAAAAGAATGATACATAATGTTATAATATAGATGCACAACCGAAAAATAACAGGAAAACTGTTTACATCAAGTTAGTTTACTTTATTTTAGATAATCTTGTTCAACCGGTAGTGGTATCAACTTTTTTTTTTCTTTAAATTCTTACAATTTCTTGTTTTAGTGACCAAATCCGGTCACAATTTTTGTTTTTATAGTTCGTTATCATTATATTACCGTCATCATCATCATCATCATCGTTGTCGTTGTCATCGTTTTCGTAAACATCATCATTTTTAATAATATTTACCAACGAAAAAAAAAAAAAAAAAAATTGAAAAATAGTATATACACGTACTATGCATGCACGTACACATTCGTACATGTATTAAACATAATGTTTAAAATTTACAGTTTATTCTTCTGTATTTTGGGAAATTTTTAATTGTATGTAATAAATGTATCTGATATGACTAATTTTAATATTGTAATATACAAAATATAAAATAAATACGAGAAAAAGAAAACAATAAGAAAATGTCAAATCTTTGGGTAATAATAGCTGGTATACAAACAATGAAATTAAAAAAAAAAGATTTTAATTTTTAATTGAGAGCAATTTTAAAGTCATAGACACATTCGTATGTACCTATATACCTAAAAATTCTACCTACCTTTGTAACTTGAATGTTTTCAAAGAAAATTCAAAATTTTCGTAACAACAAGCGTATCTTTTTTCGTTATATGTACACATGTACGTGTGCATTGTACTTATCGGGTTTTAAATAAAAAATAATTAAAAAAATTATTTCAATAATGAGTTTGAAAGATTTTATATTTGTAAATTGTTTAATTGTTAATAAATATCAGTTACTATTGATTGTATGCATTCCTTTTTTAAGAAGTTGTTCATACACATAATTTGAGATTTTGAAAATTACATAATATAATATGGTTAATCATTTTTTGTTTACATTCAAAGTAAACATTTATACCTACTTTTTTATGTATTTCTATTGTTTACTCATAAAAATAAAATAACCGATTAATTTTGTAATTTAACTGCATAGGCTGAGCATGGTAAACTCCTTTTCACCGATATTTCCAATGATTTAACTTATAACTTTTATTCAACTATTACATGTAATTCGCACACATCTTGAGTAAATAAAATACTAAATATTTAGTTGAAACATTGACTTGAAATTACATTAACGTAAAATACTCGTATATTACGCTATATACTCGTTGTTAAAAGTAGTCTTAGAAAATTTCGTAGATGAAGTAGAAATTAAAAAAAGTTCGATTATGAGCAGTCACAATATTTATTTTTAATTTGTAAAAATAATTAAAAACGAATAGATACATAGTATGAATCTTAAAAATTTGAAAATCTACCTTAATTGTGTAATTTTTTACAATTGTAAGAAGTTAGGCTCATTTGTTTAAAAATTTTCGAAATTTAAATAATGAATCTGTATTGCATATATGTATTTGAAAAGAGAATATTTGAACTTGATTTCTTTGGTAACAAGGCAAAAAATTAAAAAAAAAATAGTTTGAACCTCGTTATAAAGTTTTAAAAATTTTTGCAAATATTTAAAATTTTCACAAAATTTGATATTTTCTATGAGAATTTTATGTAGAATATTTAGATAATTGTATGTAGAAAAAGTATACCTAGGTATTTAAAAATCAAATGTATACGTTACTTATACAAAAAACAAATATAAAGGAGCATCAGAGCATAATGTAATTTTTAAGAACATAATAATCGGAAACGGTAGTCTTTTATGTAAGTACAAAAATTGGCTATGTTTATGTGTGATTATTCTGTCTTTCCTGTTTTCTTTGTTTTCCTTTTGTTATAATTTTTTCAAGTAAAGAAAATGTTTTTTAAAAAAAAATTCAAAATAAGAAAAAGAAAATACGTTTAATTACCACCATTGAAACAAGTATACATGTAGCAATAATTGGTGATAATCGGTTTCTTGGGAAGTACACATCTTTTTTTTTTTCAGGCAATTTAATTTCTGAAGCATTGCACATTGTGTATGGTTTTGTATAAAATTTAAGTGTACATACATCAAATATGTATATATATATATGACATTTAATAATATATTGTAATCATTTCAAACAAAAAAAAAAAAAAAAAAAAGAATTAAATATATGTATGAGCTCTTTTCTCTGTACGTGACTTTTTATGTAGACCAATTTAGTGTTTTAAATCTGAAAACATATTTACAGCATTACAACTAATAATAACAATAGAAATTATTGTCATTGTAGTTATATCTACAAACAATCAACAATAAAAGTATAAAACAACATAGTGGAAAAAAACATGCTTAAGTTTTAAATTCATTGCAAATGTACCTATTTAAATAGAAAACAAGTGCATAATAGATGCGTTAACTACATCAAATGAAATAAATAAAATAAAAATTCCTTCATTGCATTTGGGGTTAATTTATTGAATCAGCAAAAAAATTTCAAATTTTTCGCCAAACTGATATTTATTTATATTACATAAAACTTTTATATAGATATGTACTTAATACTGGCATAGTAAAATTAAGTTCCAATTTTAGTGGTTTTTTTTTTTTTGGTTTTTTGTTTTTAAACTTTTATAAATCTATGTGTGCCACTGAGTTCAGAGTTATATATTAAATTCTATATTAATTAATATTAAAGTCAAATATAATTGTTTTGTTGAAACTATACAGTGTAATTTATACGTATTACGTACTACTGGTACTACATAAACATGATACAATTTAATCTTTAAATTAATTTATATTAATAAATAATAACAAAACCTCTTATATGAGCTTTTAATTTTAATTATATTAAATAGATACCACGAATAAAACCACAATTTTTCAAATACATAAATCCGCATGAAAGGCAAATAGTGGTGACTTTTCATTTATTATTCTTCATTTAATATGCATGTATGGGAATTTTTGGTGGTCTCGTTAATCATAAATCATACACGTATGGTTATATGTTTGAACATCAATGTAAACACATACAGCACAATGTAATTATATAAATTAATGCACATTATAATTTAATGTACATATAAATATGTACATACCTACATAGTGAAAATAATTTTAAAATTCTATTTTTTGATTTCAGGATACAAGTTAAGTATGTGATAGATTTTACTGTCATTTGTATTAAAATTTTGAATCTATCGTTTTACTATATCTTAAATGTTGCATTTTTATTGTGCATTAATAACACAATTATACATATAATTCATCGTTGTACTTGTACACATCGTTGACTTTGGAATTGAGTAGTTTTCAATTTATATGTTTTAAATATTTATTAAATTTAATAATTTAATAAATAATTTAATAATAATTTAAGTTAATTTCTTATTTCTTCGAAAAAAAAAAATAGATATGCACACTTACATGAATGAGTTATTATAATTACGTGAAAAAAAGCACACACAAATAGAAAAAAAATTAAATACATCGTATATAAATGAGCATTTATATGTCATTTTTATAATGATGCATCTATAAAAAATACAATTCATGTAATTTACTGAATGGTATGTATATATATGTACACAGATTTGTTTTTAAACATATATACATTTATCACATCAATATTGAAATGTTTACTTGATTTTTTCGGAATATTATATACATATGTATGATTATGTATATTTAAAATTGGATGTGGAAGGACGAGGATTCTATTCACACATACATATACTCTACATATTCATATAGAACAAGGGGGAATTGTAAAATTGAAAAAAAGTCAAATAATCCAATGTGTATTGTATCTGTAAATGCGTATGTATACTTTGTTTAAATGATTAGTGCACTAAGTTCTAGCGATTTTTGAATTACCTACGTTGAACAAAAAAACATAATTCAATAAAATTTTATCGACAGATTCAATTATTTAAAATGGTTAAGAACACGTCAGTAGTTATTTATTTAAAATTTTAAATAAAAGAAAAAATCTTATAATTTTTTTTAAATAAAGGCCGCATTAAAAGTTCGAAGCGTTATTTTATTTTCATTTCAATGAATATTTGAATAAAGTATGGACATAGAGATGCATATAGAGTTTACATTATGAAAATAAGAAATTTCAACTGAATCCTGCAATTGTATACATACGTAAACTGAAATCCTTTATTGAAAAGCTAATGTTTCGATGGGGGGCACAAATAATAAAATACGTAAAGTACACATACATTTGTATGTGCTATTATGTACAAATAAATAAAACATTATGCGTGTTTACACAGTGACTTTTGCAAATAAGTTAGCAATTTAAGGGATTATTTTCTTGTGTATTTCATTTATAATTGCAATTTGCAATCTTTTAAAATTTTATGGCAAATCTATTATTTTATTTATGTACGATAATATGTCATATAATGTTGACTATGTATTTACACATGACTATGCCATAAGTTAATAAGTAGGAGCAAAGAATAGTTAATATTTTAACAAGAATTCTTATGGGGCTTCAAAAAATTTTTTAGCCGATAGAGCGGTTCGGGCGATGAAAGAGGGGACGGCATGAATGATGGAATGATTTAGTACATTTGTTGGTAGAAAAAGGGATGTCGTTTTTTCGTATAAGAATATTCAAAATAAACTCGAGAAATTTTAAGCCATGTACTTATTATATATATGTATGTATACATATAGTATGTAATAATATATATTACATACGAGTGTTTGTAAATATTTTCATACGAATTTGGTATCTTAACTATAAATACCGTCATCCTAAACAAACATAATTTTCTTTCATAAGAACATTAGAACACAATTTTGTAATGATTCGATCATATATATGAACGTGAATTAAAGATCAGAGACTAGGATAGTAGTAAAAAATGTGTAATTTCAGATTAACATACATACATACATATATCGTACAATATTTCATATACGTACATTACTTTTTTTTTACGTCGATTTTTGTTCATATTTTACACTTTTCCTTTACTTTTTTTATCAGACAAGAAAATATATACAAGTACGATCTATAAACCCATAAATTTGTATACGGTCGAAAGATGTGTACAGAATATTGCACGTATGTATGTACATATATATTGTATTTATAATTAACAAAATCAAGTCATTATTTTATGGTACAATATTTGTACAGGGACATATAGTATATGACTCCACGTGGAGTGTGTACTTAAATTACATACTTACGTATACGATATATAATGCATTCATACGATCATATTTTTATTTATCATTACCTAAAAAGTATGAATTTTGAATACCCAAAAAATCAAAATTTAACATTAAACCGATCGTATTCAAAATATATTGTATTTCCCATACAATACATTACAATTTGAATTTACATTTTGTATTTCTATCCTCGTTTCTGATGTAATGAAATTTATGACCCATATGATCGTACAATTATGAAAAAATTATATTTGTTTAGGACGATAATTTGTTTGTTTAGGACAGAAGTTTTACACACGCATATATACGATAAATACGTACATTACAAAATATTCTTATAAATATTGCGCATAATATGTACACTTAAATTACATACGCACGTATGTGATAAATATGCATACATATTCACATTCTATGCTGATACATGGGTATTTTAGTGGGTACTGAATGATTTCTTCTGAAATAATATGTACACTTAAATTACATACGCACGTATGTGATAAATATGCATACATATTCACATTCTATGCTGATACATGGGTATTTTAGTGGGTACTGAATGATTTCTTCTGAAATAATATGTACACTTAAATTACATACGCACGTATGTGATAAATATGCATACATATTCACATTCTATGCTGATTCATGGGTATTTTAGTTTTTTTACATGGGTATTTTATTCTGAAAATTTGCTTGCTTTTTTTATATATTTCAATACATTTTCATATTTTACACCTTATTTTTTGAATAAAACGGTAGCACTGGGTACTGATGTCAGTACCCAGGAAGAAAAATTTTTGAACGTCGAATTTGCACTGCTTGCAGTATCTCCTAGTTTTGGATTTCTGGTAGGAGTCATTTTTCCTTCATTTATCGTGGTGTATTCCTTATGTGGGTTGATGACAATATAATGTGTAATGATGATTATATTAATGTATTCAAATGTTATGATACATACTACACAAACGCATATAGATGTATTGATTTCTATTGAATATACAATACACAATGTACCACATATTATGAAAATAATTATTTTAAGTAATTGGAGTTCATTATGAAAAATGTTTTTTTTCTTTTCAACAGAAAAATAAAATCAAAACAAAAATGGTAGGTATTTAATAAGGTTCAGAAAAATTTCTTCTTTCTCTTCTTTGTATACAGATTTCACATAATTTTTATTCATACATGTTTGTGTATGAATATGGTGTATGAATATAGTTAGAAATTTAAATAAAGTGAATTAAACTATAAAAGAAAATTTTAATGGCTTGTCGGTTAGCAAAAATATAATTTAAATTCTTGTTCAATGGCTCTGCAGCCCGGTGTTGATTTAATAATTCACTTCAAAAAAATCTGAAGGAAGATTGAACTTTGTCCAAGTTTTGTAAAATTTTCGAATCTGAACTTAAATAATTCTCAAAACGAGTTGTTTGACGAAGAGACTAGATACCATCAATGATTTGGAAATTAAAGAGTCCTTTTTCATCCAAAAAGGTAAAAATTTTCTCAACTTTTCTTAGCGGCAAAATATCAAATTTAAAAACAAAAGTTCTTAGTTTGTTTCTCATTAATTAAAAAATTTACTAAACAATTCTTTGATAATTGTGTAGGCATGGATATAAAAACAAAATATTGTTTTTTTTGAATATGCTTTGTTTTAAATAAATTTTCTACGTGATATTAAAGAATTTTGAGTCATTCTTTTGTTTAAATTTACAATATGACAAGAGATTCTGTAGAAAAAATGGGCTGAAAATCTAAAGTTGCTTTTTTTTAAAGCAGGAGAGTAAAAAATAAATGGTTTTTGTGTTTGTATCAAGAGTGTGAGTATATTATTATTTGTATTTGTATTATTTGTATTATTTTTATTCAAATAATGACTAAAGAGCGTATCTTTTATATTTTATTTATTCATTTTTTTTTCTTCTTCATCAAATTAGTAGGTGCAGGATACAACCGTAATAGCACTTGTAAATATAATGTACATACATACATATATACCGTGTTATACGAATTTATTTTCTTATTGCACTTTCCGCAAATTGCAATTTTCAGCGTATTATATTTATTTATTCAAACACGTTTGTATCATACACTTAACTAAAAAGTTGTGTTACCTATACAGATATACGTGTATACATACATATATAACCACATATGTAGGTACATTTTACATTAGCAAATAATATAATATTATTGAAAAGTACTTTTTCTTTGCACTGCATTATACAATGAATTTATAAAAGTACTAAATATATTTTATGTACACACATACAAATGAATGTGCATTATTTTCTAATGGTTTTTTGTTTGCAATTTTGCATCCATATGTTGCGATTTATGCAAAGAAGTGCATTTATATTATATATAAATACAACAGCATATATACATACTGACAAAACAATACAACTACATACATACATACATATATGTCTTAATATCAAGACATGTGTTATGCGATTATGCTATGCTGCTGCTTTTCTTTTAAGTCTTTTTTAATTTATTTCTATTTTTTTTTTTTTTTATTCAGTTTTTAAAATATGTTTTCAATGTTTTGTTGATTTTGTTATTCTTTAAAGTAGGCAATTTTAATTGTTTTGAAAAGCGCGCGCAGAAAATAATGAACAAAAATAAAAAAGCAAAATAAAAAAGCATATAACAAAAGGCTTATTTTATTTATATTTTTATTTATTAATTTTTATTTTATTTTATTTTATTTTTTGCTATTGTATGTACCATTAATGGAATCATGCGTCACTTAATGATTACATATTATTTTAGCTACTGCTGTTGCTGATGCAAATGTTTATTGTTTCTGTTCTGTTGCTGATCCTATTATATTTTTTGCTAATATGAAATTTTAACAAAAAGAATGCTTAATGGTAATTGTATGAATGAGCAAAAATGCTTATATGAACTGAGGTACAATATATACTTAATATTTTGAATGAGACATACACAAGTGCATACATATATTATTTATATGTTATATACGTATCAACAATTACCATTCATAAAATGCACAGATTTGCACTTAATATATATTGCTAAATACAATACGTTGAATAATTGCAGACAAAAATAAACATAATATGACATGCACAATGTATAAATAATCTTGAAAATTATTTTTCGCATAGAGATTCTGTTGCTAAGGAAACAAATTATGCGCGTTTTATTATGAAAAGAAAGAATATAATATTATTCGTTAAACAATAATAAAATATAGCTAACTAAATAAGTTACACTTTATTTATTTTGCAAAGGAAAAACAATTGATGACTAATTGAGAAAATTTGTAGACATTTTCACGATATATTGTTATGTTTGTTCATATAATACATAAATTATTTAATTTAAAATGTTCCAATTCATATTTATTTTTTGTTTATAAAAATAAAATTTGAAAATTTTCATGTTTTCTTAAAGTTCATATATCGGTACGTATACGTACAAATTGAATAGAATGATAATATAGACCCTTATTATGAAAGTCTATCAATTGATGGCTGATAGATTCGACTTTTCCAAATCGATTGAACAAACATTTGGTATTATGAACTTGTCTTGAAAATAAATGATTTTGAAGAAAAATGAGAAAAAATTGCCACAGTTTTAAAATTTTTTAGACAATAAGTTTAAAAGTGTTAATGATTAACTATTGTTAAAGCGCGAATAAATATTTTGTTTCAAACATTTTCGATAATTAAGCCCATTCGGACAACAGTCCATATGTACATAGGCCAAATTCGTAAACATCAATTGCATGACGATGTACAAAATTAAGAATTCCTAAACATTTTGATGCATGCGTCAAAAATTCCATAACCAAATGATTTTGCAATTGATCGAATGCATTTTGATTATCATTGATTTACGTGCAATGTCAATGATTTTAGTTTGATTGACGGGATCATCATGCAATTGACGTTTACGAATTTGGCTATACAATACAATACTCGTATAGAAAAGAAATTTTCCTTTATCTGATCTAAGTGAAAAACAAAGAATATTCAATTAACCTAAATTCTTTTTAAAGTTGTGATGAAATATGTTAAAAAATTGAACTGCTTAAATTATAAATAATAATATTGTACATGATATAACAATTATTTATTCTATTAATTTAATAACATTTTTATAGCAAAATCATAGCATATATGTACATAGTTATAATGAAAAAATGTACCTATTTAATTAGGTGAACCTAATACACATCACTCTGTTTTGTTATTAAAAAAAATATGTATTACATTACATAAGCTCGAATTGATCATCAAAAAATTGTTTATTACCTGTTTATTATTACTGATGGATATAATCATAATTCTATTTCTATGTAGAAGTGAATTATTCAAAACACAAAAAAAAAAAAACAAAAAAAATATAATAATTAGTTTATACATTATGAATTTAATTATAGTAATTGTATAATTTTAATTCAGTTAATTGTATCAAAATTTACTACGTACGTATGTACCTAATCTATACTATACAGTATTCGCAATTGAATGTAAATAAATACCAGAACACCACACAATTCATTTACTTAAAATAATATGAATGTGTTTATTCTTGAAATGATGATTATGACAATACATAAAATTGTAATCTGTAATTCATATGAACATGTATGTACATACGTACAAAATTCATAAACAGGAAAATTAGAAAAAGGTTATGCTAATTAAAGTTACCACAATTGATTCATATGTAAATTGTGGGTGAATTTGTTAATTTGTATCTGGTGGAAATTTGGTATAATTAAAAACCCAGCATTATATATAAATATGTGTACATACATACATATATAAAGGAAAATATGTAATCTTTTTAATTTAATTCATAAATTACATATAGTATGTATCATGTATGTAATTTTAAACTATTACATATGTATGTATACAGTTCTAGTTGTTCTAGTTGAAGCAAAATGTGTACATGTGTACATACAATAATGTGTAATCGGACTATATGAGAAGGAAATTAAAAGGCGGTACGATTTTGACACGCTATGACAATGAGAATAATGTTGAGTTTTATTTATTATAATTTTTTTTTTATACATATTTTGTCTTTATTAAGTTAATATGTAAAATTTTTCTATTTCTGTTTTTCTGTGATAAAAGGGCTTTTTACTGTTTATTTCATACGTGTTAATATTAAAAAAGGGATTACATTAATATAGTTTAGTACAATACACGCATTATTCATAGAAAAACCTTTTGTCTTCTTGTCCTACATGTGTTATATCTTCTTTATATTAATTTGTGTAGATTTTTATGATAATAATGTTATTTAATTATCTAATAACATTTTTAAAACTAACAAAAATGCTCATTATACAATAGTGAAACAGTAGCTTTTATTATTCATATTGTCACTGTCAAATAGAATTCCTTTATTATTGAAATTAAATGAAATTTTTATACATGTGTGTATTATCTTATTTCATGATGCATTTCATAATTATGAATTTTTCGTTAATTATCAATGAAATTTTTTATTATTACACTTTGTTTTTGTTTTGATATTTTGACGTGTAATAAAATTTGAATTTGTCATTATTAATTTTGGTCAAATTTAAATTCTAACAAAAATTAAAAGAGACTGCAATGTACATAAGTATGTACTTATATATGTACGTATTTATTCGTATGTACATTTTCAATGCATTGGTTGGTTGTATTGTATCACTTTTTTTTTGTGGTCAGTGATTACGTTAACTCATCACGACAGATACTTATATTTTATTACGGAAATGACTTTTAGGCATGCTTTACTTATTTTCATGATTAAAAGAGACATTCAGTAGCGACTACTGGCTAATATTTGAAAATTATTAAAAAAAAACAAAAAACAATCACGATTTTACACATGCCACAAGTACACATTTGTACATAATTATCGTAGTTTCTTTTTGAACAAAATAAATAATCTTTTTTAATTTGAGATTTTGTAGTAGTAATTATGTAGCAAAACAGTTTTTAATTTACTTACTTTTCAACTCTAATTTACTATCACTTTAAAAATGATTGTGATGTGTAACTAATTAAATTTTTGGCAAAATTATAGACATTATTTTTGTTGCGCATGAGCAAAACAATAATTTTTTTTTCGTATATTTTTTTATAAATGAATAAAATCACAGATTTTAAAAATGCATATTTGCATTCTGCTTGAATATGGTTTTCTATTTTCCTGTGCTCTAAATTTATCAAGTTTATCTATTGCTTTCATTCAGTTCTTTTTAACAGAAAAATTGTTATGAATAAAGTACTAAGCCTTAGGTAATGGTAGTATATACATAGGTATATTGAAGTGTTAATTTAACTTACAGTTTGAAAAGTAATTAACGTACATATGTTCTTGTATCTGTAATATGATATACTAATTAGTTTTAAAAGCTGTTTTAAATATTGAATACTAACATATTGTAAATGAATTTATCTTGAAAAGATATGTAAACATATTAAGATTGATGGAAAAATAAGTAAATGGATTTACTTTAACTGCAAGTACATTTGTCAGTTGTATAAACGATTAATGAATGTTACAAACAAAAATATCATATGTACATACATATGTATATAGAGGTAACGTATTTCAATGCAAATGGTACATACACGTAATACATGGTAATACATATAATCAAAATGCGATTATTTTTAAATTAAAATACATATACGAAAAATCAATTTATTTTGAAATCTATAATTTTAAAGTACATAAAATAAACCCAAATAAAAATTTTATAATATTTATTTAAAATTCATTTTAGTCAAAAATTTACTGTAAACAATAATTAAAAAAAAAATAAAAAAATAAAATAAAGATAAAGTAATTTATGGATTTATAATAATTTGTTATGCATACTTTGTACATATAAGACGATAAATGACCTTAAAAGAAACAAAATGATTGATTTGGTCGATTAAAAATGAATTATGCAGAATGGCAAAATTTAATATCATTTCAAATATAATAGGTATATATTTTAAATTTAATTTTATTTCATGGTACAGTTAACATTTAAAGTAAAATGATGAAATCAATGCAATTTGAAAACAGGTAAACAGAATAAATAAAAAAAACTTAAGATTATTTTAATTATTTAAAAAAAAAATGTTTTTTTTCTGTTTTCATTTAAAATTGAGTTGTTATTTATAAAAGTAATTCAATATTGTACGATATTTTTTTTCACACATACGTGTATTTGTTTACATGCAATGCACATATGTATGCGGTAGTGTATAAGATTTATCTGTAAAGTATAAAAATAATTGTAATTTAATTTATACAAGAAAATTTTTTTGTTCACTGCACATTTCGGAAAATATAAATTATTTTTTTCTAGAGTTGATGGCAGAGGATGATTTTGTGAAAAATTGCAAATACAACAATGGGAATTATTTTGTGATGGTTTGGAGATGCATTTGCACATCACTACAACCAGAATTTAGTATACATAAGTATAAATAAAATTCAAGTGCAAATATTTTAATTTATTCTTCTAATCTATTTCAGAATTATGTCCATATGAATGACATGCGTGTGTATGTAGGTCCTATTCTCTATTATATGTATCTATACGCTCGTTTTTCAAAACTCCTTTAAGATGACATTATACTGACCAAGAGATAAAAAGAGTTAAGGAACATCTGTAATTTTGTTTATTTAAAAAAATGTTATTAGATGCTAAAATGATGGAATATGAAATGAGACACAATTAACACATAAACGGAACAACAAAATATTTGAAAATATTTTGAAATTAAGAACCCATGTCTTAAGAACTCGTTAAGAATGGTTCTTCGGTCTTTTCATAATTTTATAGAAATATTTTTAAACACTGACTAATTAGAGTACATACATACATATGTATGTGTGTATTCATCCAATTTAAGATCCAAATAATAGTGTGTATGTACATATGTGCACATTTTTTTAGACATCTTACTTGGAAAATTTTTATTGCTTGTTTCAAATCTTGAATCATCTATATTTTAGTTTTGATTCGATATAAAAAAATGAATCATTTTTAACAAAGATGAAAATAATAATGATAATAATAAGTGAAAATGATTCATTGCTTGACAATAATACGAAGCAAATGCTGATTATGCATGCATTAAAAATGATGATTCAACCAGGTGTTATTAATGTGACAAAGAAAAAAAATGCAACTACCTGTGCATGGCTAATGTTTGATTGGTAAGCAGCGAGTGCATTAAAGATACAAAATTAAAATAATACGGAAATACCAGCTAAATAACTATTATTAATAATTAAGAAAAACGTACTCTTAAGTTAAAGATTGTTGTTGGATAGATTTTATGTAAGAGTAATTTATTAGATTCTTATTTTTATTTTTTTTTTTCAAATTTTTATTAAATTAAATTAAACTATATAATTAAAATTTATGACATCAAATGAATTTTATAAATAATGACGGTTACAACACGGTTAAGATAAAAAAATCAAATCAAAAGTGAAATAAATTCCTATTTAATAAATAACGAATTACTCGAATTCTTCTGAATAAATTCTCAATGTCTTATTTAAAAATCCATTTTTTAAATTCTGAAATATTTTTTATTCCTAATACTAGATTCAATAGAAAAGTAAAACTTTTTTTGATTTCTATAAAGTTTGTAATTTGTATTTTTGTATTTTTTATGTTTTGGAAAATCTTTTGGGATAATAAAGTTTGTGTTCTTACAAGGCGATTTATATAGAAAACCGGACTTTGACAATTTTGGACTTGTACCACTTTCAAAACGGCTCATAATATAAATGCACTAACATTTAAGATTTTATTTTATTACACGTAACAAGTTCTAGGCTTAAGCTGACTAGGTATCAGCTTTATATGTGATCTTCATGACTAGCAGTAAATATCCTTAGCTGACCTGATGGCACATTCATTATCAACGATCTGTCGTCTATAAAGTTTCTAAAGATTTCCTTCTTTCCAGACTTTAAATTTATGTAATGTGCTTATATGAGTATATCTTATGTAGGCATGGGTATATATAAGTATATTTTCGATGTTTTAATATGTTGTCGTTTTTTTCATAAAGGAATTATGCATTACGTACATATGTATGTATATGTATTTATAAAAGAATACGTAAACCTAAAGTAGATAAAAGGTAAAACGGTGATGGCAAACATATCTGTCATTGTATGCTAATTAGCAAGTTGGTGTCAATCAAGCTAATATCTCCTACGTCTTATCTATGATGGCTACTTTATAGACTCGTTGTTCGCCACTGTTCTTGGAAAAATTTAATATTAACAACTAACGTATAAATAACACAAAGTATAGAATATTACCTGTAGCTGTGCTATACGTATACTCATACATATGTAAATATTGCAAATAGATAAGTGATTGTCATGCCGTTAAAAACCAATTCAATATCTTTGGCTAGACACCATCAGAATTGGACATTGCAGGTTATATTTCTTTTTTCTACGTAATGTATAATTTTATTTTAACATGCATGCATACAAATGCGTATCTACATACATACATATGTATGTGTTTGTATATTTTTAAGCCTTTATAAAATTAACAATAAAGCGTGCGAAGAATTCTACTGTCACTCAATGTGTCCGTTACAATGTCAATATTTGATCGGTTGCAACAGTCCTAATGTCATAATGTCGTATTTTGACGGTTGTTTGAAATCGTGACTTGCAATTGGCGATATTATGACAGGTACATGGTTTGTTTTCCTTAATATTCGAATTACTTAGATATGGAAAACAATGATGAAAAATGATGTGATCAAACTTATGCTTAAGTATCATACATTTCTGCGTAGGAATATTAGATAATAATGAAAGAAAACGTTCTTTGCTTATGTGAACAGATTAGTTAAAAATTGAAAATTTGCATATGAGTTACAAAGTTGCATTACGAAACGAATACACTCAACATGTTTTTATTTTGCAATAATTGTATGATCAAAAAAGAGTTTTGCTTCTTTATTAATTCTATGACAATTATTTTAAATTGGTTGGGGTTCTCTTAATCTTCAAATGATTTTTCCAATGTGTCATCTTTCTCTAAATTAACAATTATATTAAATCTCAATTTATTTAATGGTCATTATCTGTAATTAACTATTATACTGTGTCTTTCATACGAACCGAAATGAGGAAGTTTGATTGAGAATTAGAAAAATAGGGAAAAGAAATGTTGTTTGAATGATTTACTTGGACAAAAGCGAGCTTTTTTTTAATAATAAAACGATGTATTTCGCTTACTCTTTCGCTGAATGATAGTCTACAGATGGCTCTAATTCAATATTATTGAGTTCAAAATTGCAAAAAATTAATTCAATAAATGGCTGATGCAGCTTTAATTATCAATCTCGATAGACTTTAATCACAGTTTACTTTCGTACTGTAATTTGATATTAATTGATATCACTTACTTACTACTTTGATAAGTGTCATTACAAAAACAAAAAAAGATAAAGTTTTTCCGTTGTATCAAAATATTTGTCACTTTAAACTTTTTATAACGAATTTAAATGAGCTTTAAAATTCCACTGTCGATGAATACGACCCTTAAAGTCTAAAAAAACTGATTAAATATCAATTTAGGTTTTGTCTTGTAAAACTTATGATTTACACACGTATGAATATCTACGTACATTTATTTTGAATAAATGGACCACCGGGAATAAATACAGTCTTAAGGTATTAATCAGATTACGTTGGTGCAATTTCAAAGCAGATTCTTGTCAACTATACGAGGACAATAATATGATACGTTAAAGCATGTACAGTGCAAATTTTTTATGAGCTTATTATATTGTGTTTTTGCGTTAAAAGTTGTATCAAAGCAAAGCAAAGCAAATGATAATGCATTCCCATTGATAACTTACGATTCTTATGATGCATATAAGGAAAGGATTGAGTGTATTATTTCATTGTATTCGTTTTTAAAATTGTAAAAATATTTTATACTGTAAACTATCGATTTCAATTCGCAAAATATTAATACAATTATTATGCATTAATATTTATTTGTGTGCGTGCAACGTTGAACACTACAATGTTTCTTTTAAGATTTTGTTCTATTCACAACATGTGTACTTATAGTTTACTCAATTACTTTAGTATTGAAAATGAATTTAAATCTATATTTACATACGTATGTACATTGTATTAATCTTAGGCAGTAATTTTTTTAAAAGCTTTAATATCTTGAGTTTTAATTTTAAAAATATTTTATACATGTACATATATGGATATTTTTTAATAGATAATAGATATCTGATATATCCATAAATGGTGAAGGTGTATGCACATTACATACAGGCGCTTGTATAATAATTATGTGTAATGTTAAGATATAGGTCCTATAATGAAGTAAATCAATGACTTCTTGAAAAAATAGAAAAATGATGAATTTTCAATTTTTATGCAAATAAAAAAAAGAACTCGAAAAATAAAAAAAAATACTTAGTAAAGACACTTAATTTTTAGAGCACTTTTTTTTGTAAATGCAATTGATTAAATTTCTGTATTCCACTTGAAATCGAATAATCTTTCTGCATACATTTATAAAATATGTAATGTGTACACATATATTATTAAGTATATATGTATTAGTGTACTATTGCACATGTATGTATGAATGTATGTATGTGCACATAACATGATTTTCTAGAGGATTCTTGAGTTTGAGTCTTTATTGTAAGCAAAACACTTTTTTGTACTTTTCCTTTCTTATTTCACTTGATATACATACATATATACTCGTATAATAATGAGTAATAATAAGGTATCTCATTGTCATTTACAAGGATTTCAGAATTTTTTAGCTACTTCCGAGATGTTGGCCACTTCTGCATGTTTCTGACATCAAATTTAAGGCAAACATATAACATGCACATACACATATGTACATATATAGATAAATAATAAAATGTATCTATTTGTATGTTGTGAATAACTTATAAGTGATATATGTATGGATATAAGGTACTCGTGTTTTAAAAGCAAAATAAAGGGAAAAAATTCCGTATGCTTTCCGCACACTGTACACATATACATACCTAAATATGAGTATATAAGTAAATAAAATATTAGAGTTGATAAGAATACTCATGTAGTACTCCTACAGCGGCTATATCAAGTAAGAAACATAATTTCGAGTGCTTTCCTATTATTCATGAAAAGTTTATAACTATAGCGGACAAATATATAGTATAGATAGAGTATCATAGAATGTTATAACATAAAAAAATGATGTATGGTTTATTAAAATATGCAATGTATCATTGCAGGGTTTCATTTCAAAGAATCATGTCATTTTGTCGTCATATTCACCGGGCTAATATTGTCATCAAGGTATCAAGCCCATGCTGGGATTATACATTCTACATATAAGATTCTTTTTCTAAAAATTAAAGAAAATAAATTGTAGGACTATTCATATTTTTATCTATAGACCATATGCATAAATGTTATGTTGTTCTTATATTATCTGGTTCTATATGTTCGTATATTAGCGTACGTGTGCATTCACATAATTTAAATATGTGTAGTGAACTGCGATTATGTGACTTTGATATCATACATACACACGTACTATAATATGTAGATTTGCCTATTCATTCAGCTTCATATTTTGCTTATAATTGCATATGTATATACATCCAGCAAGCTACGTATATCACATAACTCGTCGGATTCATCATTATCATCATCATAATCTTGGCATATAATATGAAGACAATACTTTTGAGCCATATGACTCCATTATTTCCTGAATGCATGCACATATGTGTAGTATATATACGTTAATGTTAATGATGATGAGACTAACATAAGACGAAATACGTGCTTAGAGGAAGGTTATTTAATAGGCATCAGATTATTAGCGAAATATGAAAATGCTTTATCATCGAATAGGCTTATATTATAGTTAAAGTTACACAAAACAAGAAAAAATAAAAATAAATTTACATGGTAAGTTGTTTTTAACTTACACATCATTTCTAAAATGTTTTTTTTTTTTTTTCTTTAATAGTAATCTTTCATTTTAAGTTTTTCTTAATATTTAAGTTTACATGAAAGTAGTATCCTTTTTATAAAAACATTTTACTTTTGAAAATGGCGCCTTTGTAATTTTTGTTTAAAAACTGTATCACATTGTATTCTTTGAAATTTTTCGATAAAAAATTTCCCTATTGAGTTTTTATTGCACATTGTTTTAATAATTTTTTTTTTAATTTGTCAGAATTTGATATATTGGTTGTAAATCATACATCAATTTTATAACAGTGGTAAAAAGTACTTGGTAGCTAATGAGCTCATCCTTTTCATTTAAGATCAAAGTGATATGACAATTAAATTAAAAACTTTTTGTTCATTGGGCTTTTCCATATGAAATTTATTTCCCTTGGTACTTTTGAAAAAACCTTCATATGTGTATAAGTAGTTGGATACGTAATGTTAGATATGAATCAACATTTTTTTAATGACAAAATACTTTTAAAAAGCTTTATGGTTATTTACTTTCAAATTTTTTTTTTTCAAATTAATAAGGGTATCACACGATTCATGCGTCACCTTTAATATTTTGATGGTTTTTTTATTTTATCATTATTTGGTTTGTTAATAATAACAACAAAAATTTACATATGTTGTGCCATATAAAAAAGGATAATGATTTTTTTGTTTTTGATTTTAGAAAGAGTACAAAAGACCTTTCTTTTATGCCGATCTTTGGAATAAAAAGCTCGACCTTTTTCTGCAGCTGTATGCGCTTATACATTACATGCACTTGAGGAGGTAATTGTTTAAAAAATCACCATTAACTTTTTTTTTGAGACTACGATTATACATATATTGTAATATTCATTTTTTAATAAGAAAAATTTTTCATGATATAACGTGATATAACTACGACTATTACGATAATATAGAATTATTTGTTTAATAGATTTTCAAGTACAGAATTTTCTTACCATAAAGTAAATGTACTTCTTACATTAGAGTATGTACTTTCATTCGTTACAAAAAAATCAAAAACCACAGAAAAAAAATCTAAATAGTCAATAGTATTTGGTGCTCAATTTTGTTTTTTTTTTAATTTCAAATGCTTCATTTAAGTGGTCTTTTTTTTTTTTGAAAACCTATTCAATAAAAAAAGACAACTTTTTAACTTTAGGTATCTGTGAGAATTTTTATGTGAGAACTATATAAATCTTTAATCGGGCTATTTAAAAAAAAATTTTTTTCAAAGACTATACGCAAACAATGAAAAATGCAAAAAAAATATCGCAAATTAATAATTACTATGCAGGTACATTACAAGCACATATGTATGTATGGATGAAAATACACACGTATGTACATAAAATATGGAATAAAATATTATTGATGAAATAAAGCAACTATCAAGTCTCAAGTGACAAAGTATTCACTTGTCTTGATTTATAACATAAAAGAATTTGTAAAATTTGAAACATTTTAACTTTTATTATTTTTAATTTTTATTACATTTTCATAAATGGAAACTGAATTATAATTAATTTACTAAATTAAGATTTAAATTAAATATAAACATAAATTAATATTATTATCACTGTTTATATGAAATTCAAGTGAATTTTATATTGAAGATATGATGATCATATCCAAAAATGGTACTGCAACAAGACATTTAGATATTTTGTTTTCATGATAAATAAACTGTATAAAAGCGTAAATTTCAAAACAAGTTACAATGTTATTAATTCCATACATATGCAATTTTTTTTTAATATTTCTATTTTGTAAAAAAGGAAAATTGTATTTGAAAAAAAAGTAAATGAAAATTCCTAATTTTTTTTTTATATTTGCTACAGATACGTTGATAAAATGTTGATAATATGTATATTTTGTATTACATAAATTTCATTCAATAGCCGAAGCAATAATGTTTTTTAATTTTCCAAGTATTTCTATGTGTTTCCTACTTTGTTTCAAAGTACATAATTTATAATATTCGATCACATAATTATCCATAAAAGTATGTGCAATGATTTAATACACAATAAATATTGTTACATTGGACACATGTAAGGAGAAGTGTGTGCTGTTGTAACGTGTGCGTGATATGAAAATATGACATTATTTATTGGTATTAAGTTATGTTATGTCGTTATGTGTATGTATGATAATACATGTGTTTTTATTTCCAGTATATTCGCAATATCCAATATGTACATATGTGCGTGTATGCGTTTGATAAACTTTTATATATACCTAGGTACATACTTATATTTTCTTAAGTGTATGTGTGTCTTTTAACTATATTTTTAAAAAATTTTCTTTCTTAATACTGGAATTTTTGTGATGGGTATAGGCATCATTGAATTTTTTATATTATAACGGACTAGTGTTGATTGCATATACCTACATATGTACGTATAATATACAGGGTGTTATGTAATTTAAAAGGAAATTTTTCGATTTTCTATTATCAAAATTACAATCACCTAGAAAAAATGTTTGTGATCCTTTCATTTTTGATATTATTCTGAATTCCATATCTAAAAACTATACGTGGTGTTAAAATAACGGTCGCACAAATTTGATTGTGTGTGTCAATATTTTCGTCAGTTATCAGCCTTTAAAAAACTAGATTCTTCACAAGAAAAATTAGTTTTTTTTTTGTTTTTTCAAGCCAAATACCTTGTACCTATATATAGGTATATTTTTTTATTTGTTTGTTTGTTTGTTTTTTTTTTTTTTTTTTTTTCTAATAATTGCTCATCTAAAAATTCTGACAGTTAATTTCAGACATATTTTTAAACGCTTTTAGCGGCGATGAATAAAACCCTTTTCTTACAATTTTTTCCCATTTTCAGCAAAACATTTAATTCCTTTAAGTTCTGTACATTCCAATGAAACACTCTGTTGTGAGAACGTTTGATTTTTACTAATAAGCACCTAAATATGTATGCAGTGTACACTATGATGAAAATTCCTTGAAATTCAACAAATAGATACTACTTCAAAAATGTGGAAGCTTATAAAAGATTTTCCTATTAAAACTGTGATTTAAAAAAAAAAAATTAAAAACAAAAGATAAATAAAATAAAGAAAGTAATAAGACAAAAAACAAAAAACAAAAAAAAAAAAAAACAAATTGTAAGAAAAATCGAATATACATAAATAAAACTTGTCTTACCCAATTGTGTGTTAAACACATCAAAAACTACTTTGACAAATAGTTACAAATCGCTTTTACATTAAGAGATATACTTATCTGATAATTCATGTATTCATGATTGTATGTGTGTGTTACATATATTGCATATATGTACATGATTTTGTTGTAATTTACAGATGGGGATAAAATAGATATACATATGTATAAGAATATAAGAAATTATATTTTTATATGTTTATATGTATAAGATTAAGTAAATAAAATGTAAATAACTTGTAATTTATGTACATTTTACCAATAAAAGTAGCTTAAAGATGATAATCATCAATATGCCATAAACGTTTTCATTACAAAAAAAAAAAAAAAAAAAAAAAAAAAAAAAAATTCAAATAAATAAAAAAATAAAGGAAAAAACTAACTGTTAGTGTTATATATAAACATATTATAGAAAAAAAAATTAAATTAAAAAAGTCTGGAAGATATAATAAAATATACTTTATAAAAAATACATACATACATGGAAGAACACATACTAAAGTTTGTATAACTGTGTAAATGCTATGTATATACATATATGTATAGTACTTATACAATGTGATGTAGATCTACAGAATTTTTTCTCTGTTTAAAATCTTTTATATCATTTGAGGAACAAAAATAAAAGAACAAAAATCAAAATTATTATTAAAAGGATAGAAATATGTGATAGTATCGATAAAATTAAATACAGATAAAATGAAAATCAATAAAAACTGGTTTTGATTACATGAATTTTATTCTAAATGAGAAATTTTATAACCATACTAGAAGTTGATTTTATTCAGGATTAATTAAAATTAATTGAAAATGGAGCGAAAAAAAAACACAGACACACATACATACGAGTACACACTTATATATGAAAAACAAAAATTCTGATTAAAATAAATTCATCCTTTCTTGTAATATACGCGCTTTATCAGTTTTTGAAGTTATTAAAACAAATCGTATATATGAACAAACCACTACATTTATTATTATGTAGGTATAGTAAAACGTAACAGAATTATAATTAAATTGTATTGTTATAAATATCTGCTAGTATGCAGGGTGTTTCAAAATAACTGTTGTAAAGCACATTTTACTTAATTTTCAGATTATTCATAATAAAAAAAATTATTGTGAATTGAATCGATGTTTCTTTGTATGATTGAATGGTACCGATTTCAAATCTCCCAAAAATTTTTAATTCCCAATATTTCAGAAGAGACATACATGTGTATGTATTTTGGCAGAGTAGATTCTGAAAATGATATTCTGGTGAAAACAATTCGAAATTTATAAGTTGGACACCCAGTACATTCAATTGTTTTTTATGATATTTATACAAGAATTACAGACCAGATAAAAGTGATATACTGATATATAATTTAATTTTGAATTTAATAAAAACAAATCCATGTGCAGTACATATCGTACGATACGACCAATTATGATTATTATGATCCTTGTATTTGACCATTCGATCACATTGGCGTTTACAAAAGTTAATGAATAATACAGTGATATAATACATTATGATATTATAAAAGCAGATAGTTTTTAATTTGAGTTTCTCTCTTTTAAATTTTATGAACTAAAAATGATGATGGTGCGGTTATAAAGCTATGAATTCATGATTTTTACATCTTGTAGAGGCCTTGTACTATCTATAGAAATCATAAAAGAAAAGTAAGATTGTAAATTACATTGTATGAAATTGAATTTCATTTATACTATTCCTTTTGGTTCTATTTTATTTTCATATGTTCATGTTAAATTTACATAAACGAACAAATAAAAGATTATTTTGTTTTCAATTAAATTTATGTCCCGAAGTAAACACGATTTTCATGCATTTTAATGTTAAAAAATAAAAAGAAAGCGAAAAAAAAAGCCTTTTTCATTTTTAATTTTAATGAACATTAAAAATCATTTTTGGTTTCCTTGAATTTAATTAAAATTTGATTTTTATTTCAAATTTACATAGTATAACAGACTTTTATTTAGTCGTGATTATATTATGTACATTCATTCATGCCAACTTGTATAAATCCACCAACGTGTGGTTGGTTATACATTGTATGAGACCTACATAAATATAAATTAAAATTTTGCAGGATGTCTCAAATTATTATGGCTTTAATCAAAAATGACCTTTTTAGTAAACTACAAGTTTTTCCGAAATTCAAGATTCCTATGAAGGTATTCGTAATGTAGACTGAATAGAAAGGCTGATATATAATTCAAAATGAACTTATTGAATATTTCGTCATGTGAAAATCATTACATTTTAAATTAAAAATTAGTATGTCTATACTTATAGCTTTTGGTCGTTAACCGACATTACGAAATTTAGGACTTTGTATCTTTTGTCGTGTACCCGCAATGTATTTACAGCATAATTCGTTCACGAAAACTTTTTACTTATTTTGTTAGGACTCACCTACGGCACCAATATAGCCCTCTAAGTTCAAGATACCCTGTGATTATGTGCGTGCATGTTCCTTGTTGTTAAACTATGGGCTATATTGTATATGTAGAAGATCTACTTTATTATGAGTTTAAAGTTTGTAATTTTCTTGCGTATCTTTTTTTCGCAAATATCTTCTAGGTAAAGATATCAATTAAATTTTTTGAAATCAAATTAGACTAGAAGTACGATTAATATCATTTATAAAATCATGCAGTTAGTAACAAAGTGGCTATATTGTAAGTAGTCAAATGGGTAAAATTGTTACTTAAAAACCGACTTTTTCCTTAGATACGCATACGCGTGATTCTCCAATCAATTGTCTAATGAAGAGTTTTAGTACATATATATAACTGTAAGTGTCTTTACATTTAGAAAATGCTTATTTTGTTGTCTATCAAAACATGTTAAATATAACATTTGACGATGATGATGACGACATTTACAATTTACGTACAGTTCATATCGCAGAGATATGGCTATAGGTGTAGGTACAGGTAGTTAATTTATAATGTAGGTACCTATGGCTATGGATGTGAACTTTCAAAACATGCCATAATGTGGAAAATTTTATGATTACTAAGAACATGTGTTTGACTTGATTAGTTAGCCAACTTGTTACAAAACTAGCTACTAAATGCAACATACACCATCTACGAGAGTATAAATTTTTGTACTTTCTGGCAATTGCAATATGCATTTTATGCACTGGACATTTATATTATACTTGTATGTATGTACATATATGTATGTGTGTATTTATCGATTTATTATAAATAATTCTGTTCAAAAAAGTACTCATAGAAAGTATAAAAAATGAAAACATAAAACTAATAAAAATAAGAAAAAAGTTACTTAATGAAATGTGTATGAAATGAATACTAACGCTTAGAGTTACATCCTGCATGTACAGTACTTACACACGTATGTATGTATGTAAAATGTACATATGTACATTTGTACGAACTACGAAGTATGTACAAAAAACACAAAATCATGGGCGATTGAAGAGAGCGGAAGAGTTAAAAGGACTACTTGATAATAATTTTATTAATAATGTTAATATATTATTGTGCTGAACAGAATAAAAAATGAATTCACTGGCAATTTATTTACGACATGGACATGACTAGATTTACTGCCATATCTGCCAAAGAGAGTGGTTTGAAAAGACATATTTACAATGAAATCAAAATCTTATGAAACAATCACCATCAAATTCAATTCAAAAACTGAATATGCACATGTATAAAACTAACATGAAAAAATGCCAAACCAACGAGAAAATATGGAAAAATTGATCTTTTCAAATTACAAAATAGAAAACATCGAAAATTTCTAAAATATTTCGCTTCGAAATAACTTTACAACTTCAATATAATTTTAACAACGTCGTTAGTGTAGGATTTTTTGAACAGGATTAGAAACACAGTGGTATCAATAATTAATAAAGTGATGTCAATACAAAGAATAAAATCAAAAGTATAATTTGATATGTACCAGATTTTTACGTACAATTTTCCAACAAAACGTATTAATCCGTCGGCTTATCATTAATGCCTCGTGAAACACCTCGTATGAGCAAATAAAGGAATTAAAATTTGAATAAATAAGGTTTATTTTTATTGAAAATAATTATTGCGAAAAGGCGAGAGTAACACAGAATTTTTTATGATAAAATTTCAATATTTTCGATTTTAATTACAAATAATTTTTTGGTTGAATAAAAATTTTATGTAAAATTCTAAAAGAAAAATAAAAAACAAATTTACATTTTACCTAGATGGGTGGTCAGGAAACATTACCTGGTCAAAATAGAAATTATTCAAATAATTTCATTATCAAGTATAAATTATATTTGAAATTTGCATGTCTTACTTGAAAAATAAAATAACTAAGAAAATTGAAAAAATAAATAAAAAAATTGAAAATTTATATAATGAAGTAAAATTACAAAGATCTCATACAAATATACACAATATAAAACATCATATTTTTATCATTAAACAAGTATGTACATTTAATTAGTTTTAAGCGTGTTATAATGAAATAATTGTCTTGTATAAAGTCATAAAAAATATTTAATCAAATTTTTAATTTTTTTTGTATACTTTGATTTATTTATTTTTTTTTGTGTTATAAAGTACACCACTAAAATAAGAATGATTTTTTTCCATTTTTTATTTTTTTATTTTACTATTTTATTTTTCTTTTGTTACCATTAAACAGTATGAAATTTATTGTCAAATGGTTAAATTTCATGACATTTTGGTGTTAAAAAAGTCACAAATGACTATATGTATGTACATAGGGAATGAAAGTATTTTTTTTTTTTTTTTTTTTTTTTGTCAAAAGAAGTATAAAAAAAAATGTAAATGAACATAGCAGATCCTTTTTTCTTTTACTGAATTTAATACGAATTTTATTTAATTTTGAATCGTGCAACTTTTAAGGAATATTTTTCATAATACAGTAAAATAAAAAATCTTTCGAACAAATAGCCTGTTTATGTTGCACATTTCTTGAAATGTTTTAATTCTTCAAGAATCAACGTAATATACAAACCCGAAGACGTTTATTATGTACAAAAGTATTTTTTCACATTACAACTAACAAATATCATGAGTTATGAGTTTAATGCATGTTCAATTTAAAAAATTAAAAACACAAATTGTATAATGAGAGGCAATTAGAAAAAAAATTTAAATCGCGTTTATTTTATTTATTATTTTTTTTTTTCTTTTATTATAAAAAAAGACAGTAAGCGACAGTAAAGTAATACCTATGTAAAAATTTTTCCTATATATGTACATACATATTATATAATTTACAAGGTTGGTTTTTCCTGAGGATTTTTAGACGTTTTTAGATAGAAAATTCGTAGTTTTAATTACAACACATATTTTCATTAAAATATTTACACTCATATGTATGTGTATATCTCAACTCAATAACTGCTTACTTTTTTTTTTTTAATTTTCGAGCGGATAAGTTTTTTCAACATTATCATTCCTTGTGGAAGATACATATGTGGTTCAAGAAACCGATTTATTTTATTTATAATATCAAACACTATACTTGTAAATGAACTAAATTAAATGAGGTCTATGAGATATACATAAGCTTATTAAATTTATTTATAATATTTTCGTCGTTAAATGGTGTACGTTCTTATTTGAAAATCCCCAAATGGGGATCATGGCAGGGCATTTCATCATCATAATTTTGCATAATGATTAACGATCAATAATATGGTAATGTTTTTACATTTGTACATGTATTGGAAATCATATATACAGTCAATTTTCAATACTCTCCTTATACTAGCGGATAGTAGTATACCTAATTTAAAATCAGAAATATCGCTAGTAATTAATACGTACTTATAGAATACATATATGACTATCTTATTTTGTTGTTGTCAGTTGTTGTTGTGCTTTTGAAATTAAATTTTCATGTTGTTTAATTTTGCTAATTTTGAGAAGTTTTCGAAAAGTAAATATCGAAGAAAATTTTATAAAACCACGAATATCGTACCGTAACTAACCAAATATTGTTGATTTATAATACCTATTATACACAATTTTAGAACCTGGAGTTTTGTCCTGATATTTGGGCAATATATGCAATATTATACATCTGTATGATTTTGATGACTCCTAATATTAAGATTAGATATGTACATATGTACTATTAATATTGAATGACTTTCGAATATAAAATGTTGCAAAAATTCTGGATATATCTATAGGATATCAATATTCTGGGAAAGGCCTTTTTTTTCACTGTTATACGGTTAACAAATGGAAAATATAATTTTTACATTCATTTATTTTAATTTTTTTAAAACTTCATGTTAATTTTTTTTTTCGATATCTCTGTTTTTTATATAATTTAAATAATTCAGAATATTATTATACGTCTAGGTAGCATAAATTATTACGTACATGTAATACTTAGTTGCTGTCGATTTCTGTATAAAAAGCGTTCATTTTGCTTTTATCTAAATTTGTAGTTTACAGTTTTGCAACTTTCCTTTTTTAAATTATATTTTCTTTTAAAGGAATAGTGTATTGTTTAAAAAAAGGGGGGTAAAAAAAAAAAATAACAAGTGACAACTGTAAAATAGAAGTTTTATCTATGTATACTGTATTGGTATTGGCCATATCTAAATGACTTGTATATTTTATTCACGGAAAAATTTCCTTTATGAATCGTAATTACATACTACAATTCAAATCACATTCATTTATTATGTATGATGGTATGATGTACTTTTTATGTATGATGAACGTTTCACGTAAGTATATGTATCTATTACATACTCTTTATTAAGCTTATTCATTATCATATGTATGTGTACCTTTTAACTGTTTGGATTCATTTATTTGCTATATTCCAGTTCCAGTTTTTTAAATAGTCAGTGCATGTTAATTAATGACAAATTGCTTTTATTAATTTACACGGTGTAAGTTTAGAGAAGTTGTTAGTTAGTTATCTAACTTATTCTATTATCAGGTTTATAAACATAGATTTAAAATCCTAAAACGAGTACAGCAGTAGTTCTTTACGATATATTTAATTTTTCTTTTTCTTAGATACATAATTGTATGCTTGAATTTCATATTAAAAACTAAGCAAAAATGTTTTAATAGATTCAATGCTTGGTACCTACATATGTATACCCCCCGGAGGTTGCGCCTTGTCGTGGTGGGGCGGCTGAGTAGTTCCCAATGAGACGTTTGTATTAATCTACTTGAAAAAGTGGAAGATATAAACGTGGAGGGAATGAAACCAAACGCAACCAAAAACCCCTAACTCAAGGTGTTATGCGACCCGTGCCGACGAGTGAATGGTATCAGGGGCAAATGATACCGCTTACGGAGCCTCTAGGGTACCAGGCGACCCCCTAGAGTAATTAGCCTTCCATATGTACAGGAGTCACTGCATATGGCGACCGTTTTTACTCCAAACTCGTGGGACCAAAAAATGGATACCAACAACAAAAACAAAACAAAACAAGGGGGAGAACCTGATCACACCCCTAAAACTAATCAGGTGATCGCGAGTACATCGGGTCTACAGGGAAGTGGGTCACCCACACGACCAGTAGTCTCCGATGTACAATCGACTACTGCTGGCTTGAGCAAGCTCAAGCTAGCAGACAAAAAACTGTCCGGGGCGCAAAGGCGAAAACTCGCCAGAGAGGCTGCCCGGGCAAGAGGCGAGGCTATCATACCTCGCAAAAGAAATCAAGCCGCTCAGGGTGCTGGGAAACAACAGACCGGCAAAATCCTGAAGCGGGCGAGGTCGGAGAGCTCTACCTCTCCGAATCAGGGGGGACCACCAAAACCCCCTGTCAAAAAGACAAAACAGGTTCCACCTGCGGTAGGACAACCCGGCCCCTCCTCGGAGGTGGAGACGGGGCTCACCTACAGGCAGGTGGTGTCTGGTTTGAAAATGGCGGTAGTCTTAGAAGGCTACCCAGAAGCTAAGTTGGACCAGGAGAAGGCGCGCCTGGTTCAGAGAGCTATTCTGGCAGAGGTCTGGAGGTGTGAACCCTCCAAAGGGCCTCAGTTTACGAATAGCTTCTTTGATAAGGGCGTGCTATTCGTAACCTGTGCCAACCAGGCTGCCAAGGACTGGTTGAAACTTACAGTCCCTTTGATCACCCCATGGGAGGGCGCGATCCTCCGAGTTGGGGAAGCAAAGGAGATTGTAAGGACAACCAAAGTCCTTGTAACAATTCCAAATACGGATCTTTTGGGGGAGAAATCACCCCAGAAAATACTCCAGCTTCTGAAGACCCAGAACATGGGGCTAAATACAGAAGACTGGAGTATTTGCAGCTCCAGGGAAGAGGAACAGGGCGTGAACCTGGTCCTCTACCTTGATGAGAAGTCTGCGGAAGCGTTGAGAGAAACGGGATACAAAGCGTACCTCGGTTTCTCTCAACTAAACTTCCGAGTGCTGTCAAAGCCCATACATGCTGAAGGTTGTGCAAATAAACCTTCAGCATAGTAGGGCTGCTACAGCGTCTCTCTGCAGGCTGATTACTGCAGAGGGAATAGACGTGGCCCTAATCCAGGAACCCTGGATAGTGAAGAACAGGGTTATGGG
Source organism: Anthrax anthrax (assembly GCA_963971155.1). Lineage (NCBI taxonomy): Eukaryota > Metazoa > Arthropoda > Insecta > Diptera > Bombyliidae > Anthrax > Anthrax anthrax. The sequence continues at coordinate 22,563,398 of OZ020120.1, forward strand.
GCTCGGAACACTAGCAGGTAAGGTTATTTACGACTTACATGCAGACAAGCCAAGGTCTTGCATATTTGTCAAGAATGGCTTACAGATTTTAACCTTGCAAAATCTCTTTCACAGGGACCTGATTGCAGGGAATCTGACTATCGTTACGGAGGGAGGATGTAGGACAATTACCCTAGCATCCGCCTACCTTCCGTACGATTCGACAGACCCTCCACCAACCAAAGAGCTGGAGAGTCTGGTTGAGTACTGTGAGGACAATAACCTCCAGTACCTGATTGGAGCAGACGCTAATGCACACCACACCATTTGGGGGAGCTCCAATACAAATAGAAGAGGTGAGTACCTTTTAGACTTTATTATTACCCATAATATAAGTATAATTAACAAAGGTAACGAACCTACTTTTATAAACGCGATACGTGAAGAAGTAATCGACATAACCCTGTCGTCAAGTAAAGTAGAGCCCAATATCTGTAAGTGGGAGGTCTCTAGAGAACCGTCTCTCTCTGACCATAGGTACATAATGATGGCTATCGAGGGCATAGATAGACCAAACATTATGTATCGTAACCCGCGCAGAACAAATTGGGCTAAGTACAGTGAAAAAGTGAACGAGGGGGTAAAAAACCTTAAAAAGTCCATTAAGGATACACTTGACTTAGAGGTAGCCTCAGAACAACTAACGGAGGTTGTTCTCGCCTCTTATCAAGAAAGCTGTCCTATATCAAGGCGGTCCAGCAGGAAGCCAATAAACTGGTGGACCAAAGAACTTGATGCCTTAAGGACAAAAGTGAGAAAATTCTTCAATAAAGCGAAGAAGACAGGACAGTGGGATGTCTATAGACAAACACTGACTCATTATAATAAAAAGATCCGTGAAGCCAAAAGTAACTCGTGGAAATCCTTCTGTGGGGAGATAACCTCAATCTCAGAAGGAGCCAGACTCCACAGGGCTTTGGCCAAAAATCCCACCAATCCCTTGGGCCTATTAAAGACCAAGGATGGGATTTACACGAAAAACGAAAGGGACACACTGGAGGTACTGTTATATACGCACTTTCCAGAATGTGAAACCTTTCTGGAAACCGATGACCAATCTGCTTTCGATGAGCTCCATCTAAGGGCGAAGAAGGTAGATTGGGAATTGGCTAAAAGAGTGGTCACGCTGAACAGGACAATATGGGCTGTCAATACTTTTGAACCATATAAAAGTCCTGGTCCAGACGGAATCTATCCAGTACTACTACAGAAAGGAGGAGAAGCTGTAGCACTGGAACTAATCAGGCTTTTCAGGGGCAGCCTAGCACTAGGCTACATACCCAAAGCCTGGAGGAAGGCTAATGTGGTATTTATACACAAACCTGGGAAGGATTGCTCCCAGGCAAAGTCGTATAGACCAATTAGTCTATCGTCCTTCATCTTGAAGACGTTGGAGAGACTGGTTGAAAGGCATATCAGGGAAACCTGTCTGATTGAGAGACCCTTGAGCTCCAATCAGCATGCCTATCAGCCAGGTAAATCATGTGAAACTGCTCTGCACCAACTGGTTGCAAAAATAGAGCATAGTTTACATAACAAGGAAACCACTCTGGGGGTTTTCCTTGATATAGAGGGGGCGTTTGATAACACCTCTTATAATTCCATCATAAGTTCTGCCCAAAAACATGGGGTAAGCAACACCATATGCAGGTGGATAAGCCACATGTTAAGAAGCAGAATAGTACAAGCCGCTCTGACAGGAGTGGACATACGGATGTCGGTCACCAGAGGGACCCCACAAGGAGGTGTCTTATCACCACTTCTGTGGGATCTAGTAGTGGATGACCTGATTACCGAACTAAACAATAAAGGATTTTACACCCAGGGCTATGCGGATGACATAGTCATCCTAACCCGGGGCAAATTCCTAAATACGATATCAGAGTTAATGCAGAAGGCTCTGAAAATAGTGGAGCAATGGTGTAGCAGGGAAAACCTGAAGGTAAACCCAGCTAAAACCGCCCTTGTTCCCTTCACGAGGAAAAAGACGTTGGAGGGTCTAAAACCTCTTGTCTTTTTCAACAGTCAGTTAGAGATTTCCAAACAAGTTAAATATCTAGGACTCATCCTAGATAGTAAACTGACCTGGAATGAGCAGCTGACTGAAATTACGAGAAAGGCAAAAACCTCCCTTTTCAATCTTAAAAGGGCACTCGGTAATACATGGGGAATTAGGCCACATATGGTACTTTGGATGTACGATGTGATCCTAAAACCTATGATATGCTACGGGTCACTGGTGTGGTGGCCCAAAACAGAACAGAAAAAGGCCAAAATTGAATTGGAACGAATTCAAAGAGTGGCCCTTCTGTGTACAACGGGAGCATTCAGAAGCACCCCGACGGCAGCCTTAGAAGCTATACTAAACGTACCTCCCCTTGAATTCGTTATCAAGGGGCAAGCTAGGATAGCTGCGTATAGGCTGTATATGAACAGACACTGGAAGCCCCTGGTGGAAGCCGGGCATGCCAGTATTCTACAAATAATCAAAGATAGAAGTTTCGAAATGAGACATGATTTCATTGAAACTTCTATGAACTTTGAAAAGAGATTCCTCACCCAGATAACAAGCTGGGAGGAATCGCGTGATAGTCACCTGGAGGGAGATCTCATCTGGTATACGGATGGATCAAAGACAGGTGAAGGAACGGGAGCCGGAATACATGGGATAAAACCTAGAAGGGATATAATAATCCCACTTGGGGAATATGCCACTGTGTTCCAGGCTGAAGTATGCGCCATAAATCTGTGCGTCCTAGAGAATTTAAGAAGGAGATATAGAAATAAAACGATCCTCATTCTCACGGACAGTCAGGCGGCGATTAAAGCACTGGAAAGTGTTAAAATCAACTCTAGGGTAGTACTAGAGTGCAAAATAAACCTTAATGAACTGGCAAACAACCACAACAATATTTTGGTGAAGTGGGTGCCAGGTCATAAAGGAATAGCTGGTAATGAAAAAGCAGACGAGTTGGCCAGGAAGGGATCCAGTACACCCCTGATGGGGCCAGAGCCCGCCCTGGGAATTACTAAAAACTTCATTAGGAAAAAGGTGAATGATTGGGTACAAAACCAGCATAAAATTCACTGGATTTCTGATGGAGGAAAAAGACGCTCTGGGGGCCTTATAAAAGAACCGAACAGAGCGATTTCAGACCTGACACTGAAATGTGAAAGGAAAGTTATTAGACTTGCAATTGGACTAATAACAGGACATTACAAGTTTAAAGTACACCTACAAAAACTAGGCTTCAATATGAATAACCTAGACTGTAGGCTATGTCTTGAAGAAGAAGAAACAGCTACACACATCCTGAAGGAATGTGTGGCACTGGAAAGATGGAGATGGAAGACCACGGAGGGCAGAAATCTCGAAGATCTTTCAAATCTAGACTACATAAAGTACGTTATTCTCCTTGCCAAAAGGATAAATGCCTTTATGTAGACAAACTAAGGGTGAGGGATACAATAAGCTTTCTTAAGCTGCAGTGTCGAGGCTACCCAACCTCTTCTCACCCTTGTGAATTAAACTAAACTAAACTAAACTAAACTACATATGTATATATATATATATATTTACATATGTATGTATTAGAAAAATATATACGAACATACACATACATATATAGATTTGTATACTATATTTAGTATTGGTCGTGATACATACATATAAAATGTACGATTATTTAATATGTAGGTATCTAATGTTTATACGCTTCTATATATGCATAGATAATGCATAGTCGGCATGTGTTTTCATTATTTCTTCATTCATTCACGTATTTACTGAGGAAGCTAAACTAAAACTATTATCACAGAATAAGAAATAAAAAAATATTCAAGATAACTAAAAACAAAAAATTTCAAAGATAATATTATAAAATGTAAAATATAGATGAAAAACAAAATAAGTATGAAGTTTGTATTTTTTTGCACCTGAAATGCAACTAATACAGGAACTTCACTTTTATATTTTTTTTTTTATCCAGCAGGACAACAATGTAATCAGTTACATTTTTATTTTTATGTAGGTAGTATAAGATTATTTTCCACGAATTACCTTTCAGCGGGTAACAATCTTTCTCACACGATATAAACAACATAACACACAGTTTGCGTGTTTCTTCTCACTTACTAATAGTTTTTCTTTATATTATTATTATTATTATATTATTATTATTATACATCAAAAGATCATCGTAGTACAGAGTTCATATATACCAGTTTATCAATGAAGTACATAGATCTACGTTTGTGTAAATATTATATTATGTATAGGTATATAGCCAATAAATAAATGACTTTTAGCCTATTAGACTTAACTATTATAATAGCCTTGAGTGGTCTGCATAGGGACCAATTACTTCATAAATCAAATTGAAAACTCTTGCTTTGACGCATGGATTATGCTGGTAAATGACACCTCACGTATTATACTCACGTAAAATCATACATAAATATGATTTAATATAGTTTATCTATACATACATATGTATGTATGTATAAATATATCCATATATGTTTATATGTACATACATATGTATGTATATATGGAGTATGGATATAACATATTATTAAAAAAATATGTAATGTACATTAAAAAGAAAACACCTTTTGTTTTTTATAAACATACACGTAACAGTTTGTAGATGCTAACCAAAAAAAACAACAAAATTTTCAATTTTTCTCTGTTACCAATGAGTTAAATTAACTGAACAATGAACATCAACACTGCTTAAATGCATGTAAATAATTATGTTTATCCACAAAATAAAAAATAAATATGAAATAAATTAAATAAATATTAAAAAAAAAAAATAATGTCTTAAAAAATACTTAAAGCAACATTTAGGAAAAGCTAAAGAAAATTGAAGCACAAATAAATATTCAATATTATATATTTTGTTCTTATATTACATAGCTTTTGTCTTCTAAGTGAGAATAATTTATTTAAAAATGCCAATATGAAAATCAAATCAAATGAAAATATTTATTCAATAAATTTGATGTAACTAAATAAGTACAATAAAAGTTAAACATTCCATGAATTATTGTTTTGTTTACAATTCTTAAACGGTTATAAAATACTTTTTTGTTTATACCTAAAAGACATTTGATTTTTTTATTTTGTCTATTTAAGCACTAGGATTATTTTGTAAAATATTCATTCATTCGTACATAATGTCCTTTCGATAAATTTACGTTAAAGCTTTTATTTAAGAAAAAATATGCGTGAGTGCCATTTTAAATTTTAGAATTTATCTTACATGAAGGCTTGATTAGCATTCAATGATGTTGTAATTCATTTAGCCAAGTCTTGCGAAAATAAATAAGTTGTTGCAATTTTAGAATGGAAATATACATATTACATACATTGTATAAATAAAACATACAAATGACATATATTGCATAATGATTGCGTATATATACATACATATGTACATATATTTACATATCTATATGTGTGTATATTTGTATATCTATAAAATGTGATGCCATCATCATCATCATCATCTCTTGCGTGTTCATTCTGTTACATATTATGAAATTTTCTTATGCATAATGGATTGATCTTGTCTGCTTCCTGTCTCTCTTTTGCAGAAAATGCACTCATTCAATTGAATCCCAATGAGGTTGATTTCTTTAGTTTTTTTTTTACGTATATTTACGTAAGTATGTATATTTATTTCTTGCACTGATTTTATCCTTTTGTCATCATGTAGAATACTAACTACATTTCTTACGGTGCATATGTACGTACATATATGTACATATACCATTTATATACTTATGTGTTTATGTTCGTTTGTATAGACGAAACTGTTATTTTGTATAATATCTATGAATGAGCACATCTACATAGTTACAAAAAAAAAAACTTAATGTCTATGATTTTATATATACATACATATGTATATGTAAGTAGGTATGTACATATATGTATGTACCTTCATTCAAATAGGATATAAAAATAAATTTCATTTCGAAGAGTTGTACTTTAATATACAGTATATTTATACACGAGGTCAAGAAAGATCATTCAAAAAGAATTATGCAAAATACTATCAAGAAAAAAGAAAATAAAACAAAAAAAGGAAATAAAAGAAATTTTCAATTATTGCGTAACAATCACTATAAATTATTCAATAATGAAAACATGAATGGGCGAGTAAAATTTGTAATTTCATTATACGATACAAAGATTGATTATTCAACAATTCAAGAAAATTTTATCTTACGTATGGAATACCGTTAAACATATTATGCTCAATTTTTGCAATTTTTGTATTTATATATATTTTTTTTCATATAAAATGCGTACAAATGTTTTAGATAAACATTTAAAGATTATTTAACTTTTTAATTCAGATATTATCAGATAAATCTTTTGTAAAAAAAAAAATGGTCATTGTCTTATAAATTGATTTACAAAGCAGTTCAATGATATCGAATTTCAATTGATTTTAATCATTCAAAAAGATCACATCAATTTAGTATATTGTACACATACGTATACATATGTATGTACAAAAGTGAACAATATTACCTTATTTGGTTTTATAATTTGTGAAATACTCGTTGTATCTTTTTTTTTTTTTTGTTTTTCTATGCATATTATACATAATATTGAGAAATGGTAATGCATATAATATTTATGTTTAGGAAATCCTGAATGATTGAATTGATGGATTTCATTTCGAAGAATAAAATAATTTAAATTTGAATAATGTGTTCATGAATAAGCAATAATATAATTGTTAATATATATAAATAAAATGAGAATTTAAGAATTTATTTGCAATGCATTACATGTTTAAAAATAAAAAGAAAAATTGCAACTGTAAAGTTCCATTTAAATATATTATTATTGTAGATAATATTTTTCTATTTTACATTTTAAATTCTGTTTAGAGTGCAAAAGAAATTCTTTTTCTAAACAAATATTTTCTATAGGTATAAATAGTAAAATAAAAAAAAACAGATAAATTTTCTTTTTTTTTTTAATGCAGGTGGGCAAATATGTTGTACATATGCCCAGTAAACATGAAATGAATAAAAAACATTTATCATTATTATATTTAAATAATTTCTATATAAATTCTGTTTTTTCTTGAGAAAATGTCTAGTTTGCATCCTTGCGTATTTCTTTTTATTTTTTAATTTTTTTTATTATTTTTATATTTTTTCTAAAGATATAAAAATTTATTGCTGTCATTGAATATAGAGATGCTATCTTTTTGTTGGATACATAGTCACCCCACTTCTTATTCAATACGTACATATACTACATTCATACATATGTAATAATAAAAATATTTCAAGCAAAACTAGAGATCGTTATCAGATATAATACGATGTAGAGCAAAAACTATAGAAAACACAACACATAACACAACAATAATAAGAAAAACTATAATAAATTTTTAAATGAAAGTGAAAAACTAAAAATAAAATAAAATTAAAAAAAAAAGTATTTGTATAAAATATAAATAAATAAAAAAAATTCTGATATCTTGCTGACCAAAGACATTCAATTCAACTTAGTTTTTAAGTAATTAACAGGTGATACAGAGAAAATGCAACGTACACACATACATATGAATTGTAAAAAAAAAAAAAAAAAAAAAACAAAACGGAGCCTTTACTTGAACAAATATTCTATTCCAGTTATACATATGTACATACGCCAAATGGAAAAAGCGAATGTATTAAATTTCAACGTTCCTCTAATTAAGATCTTTTACCTATTTTAGAATCTATTTCGGTACCTATGTAACAGTGGTAATAGTCAATTTAAAATAAAATTATAAAAAAAAAAAAAAACTAAAGAACAATTTACTCAGTTTAGGGCAAAAATAGCGTGCACGGTGTACCTTTAATGCGTTAGTAACACTCAAATGATCCTCGATTAAGATCTCTACATTACCGCGAATAAGTGGTATTTCTATCTATGTATGTCTACATGAACGCTTATAAATTTATTTTATTTTATTTTATTTTGTATTCCTGTTAATGAAAATATTAAAAGTCGTTCCTTAATTATAGCGTTAGAAAATGGTAACTGTTGAGGCGACTAATGTTAGATAAATAAAATAAAAAGAAATAGAATTTTTCAAGTTTGTGACTTGTTTTCTTTATAAAACCGCTTGAATTCACATGTATACAGCAAAAAAAAGGCTTAATTTTTCTTCAGAGTTAAAGACGTAATCCATTTTAAAAGTTATGTAAGGCACAGAAAAAAAATACAATAAAATATGCTTGTGTACATGCATCACAGGAATAAAAATGCACCAGGCACCTTTTATATATGCGTTAAATGTACATGTGTGCGTGCAAATGTGTATGCCATTTCCAGTTCTTGGTTCATTTTATGTGTAAGCCACGCACTATACATCAGATGTCAAAATATACGACAAGAATGTGTCAACCACAAGGCTTTATCTGATGTTGTCACGCTGTGAAATGTATTAGAACTTTTGAACTCCTTTAACCAAGTATTTTGTTTTTAATTTAGTTTTCTATAATTTAATTTCCTATCGTTCGTTTGATGCTATATTATTGTAAGTATATGTAAAAACAAAGTAAAATAGGTACATTTAAATGTAAAAACGCACAAGTAAAGTGCATGGGAAATTTATAATACCTTATAACCTTATAACTAAATTACATATTCCGTGCGTACATTAGACGTTGCTTATATCTAGAAATGGTCATATATATGTACGTGCGTCATGCATCTTTGTTTTAGACCTAAAACAAAAACAAAAATCAAAAAACTGTACATAATATTATTTAAAATAAAAAACGTTTTTCTTTCCATTTTTCTAATAAATTCGTTATCATAAAGGAGAAGCGAAAATGGATATAGTCTCCAGAAATTGTCGCAATAATAACGCATTTTTATATTAATATGTTGTAATAAAATGCATATTTCAAAAGCATAAATTAAAATTATTTGAAAGGCAAACTGTTCCAGCACGCATGCATATTTTCTAGATAATTGAAAATTTATGATTACTTTCAATATCGCGTATATAGAAACACATTCGTGTGCATTTATGTACATCGTAAATATATTTAAAAAAAAAAAAAAAAAAAAAAAAATGGTAAAACATTGCAGTTACATTTATCTTGTCACAGGAAAAAAGTAATAGAGAAATGAAAAGTGTATGTAAAAACAAAAATGTTTATGAAAGTGAACCACGTTGTTAGAAAAAAACATATAAAAATGTACGCTTTCCCTTTAAAGGTACCTCTTAGACACACATATAGGCATATTGAATTAAAATGTAGTACAAAGCTAGTAAATTAAAAATATGTACATGAAACAAAATCTAATATAGTATGTAAGTATATATTTTTATTAGACTTTTTTATGAAAATGTTTATTTTAAAGAATTTTGAAATTGGAAAAAAAAAGAAAGAAAAATAAAATAAAATAAAAATGGAAAGGTCATTATGAACTAAATTTTTACTGAAACATAAAAGGCCAAATAAATTTTTCTTAATTATAGTCTTTATACTTTGTACATATAGACATGAAAGTTTTAAATGTACATATTAAAAAAAATGTATTTGTACGTATGTAGTATCTATACGGCATACGTACAGTATGTAAACACATTACAGTATTACATCATATATTATAGCTATTAGAAATTATGATTAATATTGTTAATTATGTAGTCACCATAAGCATATAAATCATTTTGTTAATTTGTGTAACAGTTACTCCTACCATTTAAAAAATAAAAAAATAAATAAAATGAATGCATACATATATTATGCGTACAGAATTAACATGATTGCATTAACATGCACATACATATGTTCATATGTAGTTGTAATAATGCGTTTGTAAAATTATGGAATATATAATGACTAGGGAAAAAAAAATTGGAAAAAAAAATGAAACTAAAGTAACCGGCTTTGTATTATCGATTCCTTTTGACATGACATGTTCATAATCATATTTATTGGACGAAGCTCTACAATTTCATAATCGAATCATTGAATTTAGTATACGTACTTTGTGAAAACTCATATACTTTATACGCAAGTTTTACATTTAAAAGAAAAATATGTATGTAATGAATGAGTACTGTACGTTTTCTTTAATATACATGTGTATGTACATTACACACAAATATATAATCGTTTACGCATTATGATCTGAAAATAACAAATTGCATTACAACGATGAGTCTTAAGTTACAAAAAAATCGACTTATTAAAAGTCAATAATTGAACTTGATTTACAAAAACAAAAACGGAAAAAATATGTATGTATGTTTCGTTGTTTTGAAATAGAAAAATTTAATGTTTTGACAAAGGATCTTTGCTTTATACATATACAAATCAGAGGCCAACAAATTTTGACAACAAAAGTAGGTACATTATCGTGCGAGTTCAACACATTAATAAGAAATAAATTTTTTTTTAAAAACCTTAACACGCGTGAAACTAAATTTTCAAATTTTTTAATTTTTTTTTTAAAGTAAAAAATAAAATAGTTGTCTAAGGTTTATTTTTAAAGGATAGTCTCCTTGGTTTGCATTCAATTTGAATAAAATCATGTTTTATCCTTATTCTTCGATTGTCAGTTTTCTGTGTTTGACCAGCAATACAATAATAATGATAATATGGCAACGATGCAAAAATTTTATGCTCTTCAAGCATAACTACAACACAACTATTTAAAAAGAAATGAAGTACATTAACATTTTTATACGTTATCCTGAGATTTTTCCAGTTTTATATTTAATTTTAGTTCCTTTTCATGGTTTTTATGGACAATGTTGACCGTTAAAACTATGATTTTCAAACTTTTTTTTACAAAATCATTTCAGATAATTTTGAAAATTTTTAACTTAGATTATTTTCGTAACCACTGTTATTAGAGCTATGTATGATGTAAAATTTATTTTTTAAGTGTAAGTTTCTTTAACTTTTACTTATTGTAATATTTAATGTGATCTATATTGATGGGCTTTTTAACTATTTTTATTTATTTTTGATCTTCAGTGGCTCTTAAAATAATTTTTTTAATAATCATTTTTTTTTTAAACTGATGTGAATTTTTGCAATTGCCTTGTATCCAATTTATTTATTTTTAATAGATTACATTAAGAAGAAAACTGTTTTTTTAGTTTTTTATTTAGTTATTTTTGTATAGGAAATTCAGAACCCTAATGTACATGAACCTTAATGTACATTAAATATGTATACAATAAGTAACCAGATATTATTTTTATTTATTTGTGGTTTTAATAAAATACAATTAAATGTTTTGAATAATGTTAAATTGCATGCAAATTTATCCAAAATATAAAACTATATAGAAAAAATTATAAAATTATTATAATCTATATAAATACACATCTACATACCAATACCAGTATCACATAAATATGTATGCTTCAATTTTTTCATCTTTTTTTTGTTATTTACTTGTTTATGTTTGCTTGTGTCTTCTTTTAATTTGAACCTAAATGTAGTCTCAACTCTCAAAGTAATTTTATACCAAAAATATAGTATGTATTTTCTTATCGGTTTAAGAGCATCTCGCGTTTCAGCCGAAAATTTTTCCTTTATTTATTTACTTTTCAGTATTGTTTTTTTATTTTTATTTTTGGCAAATTCTTCACCATTGATTCATTAAATTTTGCAAAGTATATGTAAAACACATTCTCATCCTACCTTACAAAGGGTAGTATGAATACATGGCATGTATAATTCTTAACAAGAATGTTTTTCGTACATTATAATAAAAACCATTTATTATTTCTTATTTCATTACTTTTCCCGTATGTATATGTGTTGCAGTGTTGCAAAAGACTAAGAAAAAAAAAAAGAAGGTAAAAATTTCGAAAAAGTGTTTTTAGAAGGGAATCTTCATTTTTTAAATAAATTTCTTCTTTTGTCGTTTTTTGGGGAATATGTGTAGCGTTGTACATAATTCTTGGCGTTTTTTTTTTTTGTATTTTTTTAGGTTATCAAATCAAATAGGGGTTAGGTCATATCCTGTAATTGTGGGCGGTGCAATATGTACATACATACGTATGCACTTCCATATACATTATTATCGAAGAGCATATGTATGTTTCACAATGTATCTACACTTATCATGCATGAATACATAATATTCTTGATAACAATATTATACTTAAATATATTCATTTACATATGCATAACAGAAATGCGATATATGCAACATTTAGGTGCTTTATTCTATGTAAAAATTACATTTGATATAGCTTAAAAATATTGTTATTTTGGCTGGCACACGTTGTTTATTGCCAAAATGGACTTGAAAAGTTTTTTATCGTCCAGACAATTTTGATACTTGATTTTCTTTATACCATATTCTAATTGCATTTTTGTTTTATGAATAATTTATCTGTATTTTTGGCAATACATGCATGTATGCATACAATTTTAATTTAGTTTGTTTTATTTATTTATTTCGTTTAATTTTTGGTATTTTCTTGATAAGTACAATATTATCCGTGAATTAATATAATGACTTTTATGTCTAGAAAGTTTTAAAGTTAAAAAAAAAACAAAAAAAAAAAACACTTGTTTTAATCGCAAACACACACATGTAGGAATGTGTTCGTAACCATATAGACGAATGTATGATAATCGTATGCACGTTTCTAATTACTCATATATTTTATTTGCACTTATCTTATTTTAAGTATTCAAAAAATACGAAAGTAAAATGCAAAGAAAAAAAAAAAAAACACCATCATATGTGCATGTTTCATAAATAGTACTGAAAGGTACCGAATTACTGAATAAGCTTCTTTTAAAATAAATAAAAAATAGTAAGGCAATTAACAAACTACAATCCGAAAAAAAAAATTATCTGCCAACATTTAAGAAATAAAAATGTTTTATTAATGCTGTAAAAAAATTTATTTTTATAAGTTTCATTTTTTATTACTGAAGTTACTGGTGTAATACTTCAATTGTATTTGTTATTTATACATAAATACAACAAATATAATATTGAGACCTTTTTGTAGGATTATAAGAAAAAGCATTATTTTATGTCTAAAAAAATTAAAAAATTAATTTAATCATAGTATAAATAAAAAATAAATAAATTAAAAATAATTTAACGTTCAAATGTTTATAATTCAGATTAATCGAATATGCCTATGTCCATACATACATATAATCGAATCTAAAGTTTGAAAAATTAAAATTCGACCTGAGTATTTTGGTGTGACAAATCAAAAAATATTAATTTATTCCAAAATTTCTAATCAAATAATTCATGTTACTATTTTATTTATTTTTTTCATTTAATTTTTAAAATTTGATTTAACGCATTGTTATCATCGTTTTTATTATCTTCGTTGTCATCATCACAGAAGTCATCATTCCACAAAATTCGGTTATGCAAAACTTAATAAAATAATATTTGTGAATAATTTTACTCGTACCGTCAAGTAAAACTTAGTAAACAAAATTTTTTGTCAAATATTTGAAACAATATTAAACATTTAGAATGAAAATAATTTTTATATGATATTGATGATATGCATACATATTTATCCAAGTACTTTATTAGATTAAACAAATAATATGTAAGTATTGTTTTCTTAAAATGAAACGCAAAGTAAATTTCAAACAGTGATCATGTAATCTAAACACACAAATATCTTCCACTTTGCATTTACAAAAATTAATCAATGTAATTTGTTTACAATGTTACATAAAATATTCTTAAATCAAGATGATCAATCAAACAACAATATAATTATTGTTATCATTTCGTGTTCAATTATCATTCAATTATTTTTGAATTTCGTTTTGTTTTTTTTTTTTCGTTTTCTTTTTTTTCTCGTTTTACATATTGTATGCAATACGTAAGAATAAAAAGAATTTTTTTTTCAAGGTCTTTTGAAATAATAATAAGACTACTTTTTCTAATCAAAATCACGGTTTTTTTTTATTGTGTAAGAATAAAATATACACGTATGTATGTATATGCACAAATATTTAAACTTAGATATTATTTGCTTGTGCTTGTTTCCGAAATGCAATGTGATATGATATTATGTTGTTTAAGCATAGGTTTACACATGTATGTAAATAGATCAAGTTTTATTGAGAATCAATAAGTACAATAATTGTGGTGTAATTGTACATTTTATATACTCCACTTATGTATCCACATTGGTATACGTTGTTACTTGAAGAAAAAAACAACAAAACTGAAATAAATAAATAAAATAAAATGTAAAATATAAAGCAGCAAAATAGCAGTTTTATTTGTTGGAGTAGTTCCAATTGTTAATTCACAAATGACGAGATTGAGATCCATGTAAACAGATTGAGTTGTTTGGCCCGGGGGAATAGATGAAGTTATTTATTTTTTTTGAAATGATGACGATTGCTATAATGTTAATGATGGCCAGAATGATGGTTGTAATGGTGGTGTAAAGGGGAGAATTTATGCACATAAATATGCGCCTATATAAAATTGTTGAATTTTTATATTATGCATTTTATCTGTGCACAAATGTGCATACAATCTATAAAATTAAAAAAGTACAATTCGAAAGTGACAGGCAGGCGGTTGAATTATTTGATGAGCGTGTGATTTGCCTTTTAAATGGCAAAAAAGTGTGGGATAGCCAAGTAATTTTGCTTGCCGATCATTAAAAGAGGTGCGGTCATAATATTCTAGAAAGGGAATATTACATTTTATATGTATAGATTTTAATATATTCAAAATTAAATAAATAATAACAATAATATTAACGACAGTATATCAGTAACACAACAATTTAATATTAAAGTTTATTATTTTGATACATGTTTCAGTATAAAAATGTTTTCCTCACATGCATATTATTATATTATATAAAATACATGTGTGTTATATGGTTAAGTGGGTTTAAATTGTTGACTTGATTTGTTTTTATTACCATGTATTGTGCAATACTTTTATCGATGTACTATTAAGGAAGGTATCGATAAATTATTCCATATATAATAAAAAAATAAAAAAAATAAATTCATAAGTATAATTTTTATGTGTCAGAATGTTAAATCTTACCTACATTATTTAATTTACCTTTCCTTAATAAATAAAAAAAAAAAAAAAAAAAACGAAAACAAAATTAATTCTTAAAATACCTGAGTATTATGTGTATACACAATTGTATACAAAAGGTTAATTTGACTGACTAAATATAATTATATAAGAAATTGAAAAATTTTTTTTTTATATTTTCCTACCTATGCTCATGTTTTTTTCATTTTTTCCAGAAAAATTAAAAATAAAATAAAGTACACATTAATAGAGTATAAAATTTTCAAAATCAATTTTATATGTAGTATGAGTATCTACTGTTTTAGATGGCTGGAAATTTAATTTCTATAGTTTGTATTTTTTTTTTCCACTCTTCATTACTTAAATGAGAATTTATTACATTTCCTTTGAATCCTTTGCCTTTAATACATTTTAAATGGTTTTATATAATATACGTTAAATATGAAATAAAGTTAAGTATCTGTTAACAGTAGATTTTTGTATAAAAGTTAAAATAAAGTTAAGTGTGCCAATATAAATATACTATTATATTATAATGATAAAATGAAAACCACAAATTTTCCACAGAATCGTGAAAATTCAATAAAAATTGAAACTCATTAAAGTATGAAATTCATACAATTGAAATCTATTAAAAGTGCATTAAGGGAACCAACGAACCGCAACTATACTATATTATGTGGAATTGTATTTATATGATATATGAATCTATGTATATGAAAATATTTATATATGTATGTATTTATACTGAATAAAAAATGAATGCAATAGCTATATAGGTAAGAATATGAATGTATACGTATGCACATAATAAATATAAAAAAAAAAAATCTAATAGAAAATTATGAATAGAGAGAAAGCACTTGAAGGCATTGCATATTTCATTGAATTGCAATATATTTTTAAGTAGGTATATAGTATGTGTAGATATTATTTTTATAGACTTTTTGCATTAGACTAGATTGCATTTTGTATTATTTTCAAAGTATATCCATGTAATAGAAAATATACTGTAGTCATTTTTGAGCTGTTGCACTTCACTTTTAAAATTCACATTCAAGAGGGTATACAGTTTCAAAATGCTAATCATTATTATTACATATGTGTATACAGACATGAGAATTATTTATACATATGTATTTACATGTATATATGTACAATACGTGTATATTCATGTATGTAAGTGCATGTAATTCATATATATGCAATTTTATATACAATTACATATATGTATATGTAATGTATGCATTCACATATAAAATATATATGATGAAGATACCATCTTTTTTTTTATATATCATTTATAACTGACTGCGAATTGGGAACTGATATTAAATACATTTTATAATGACGATATACCTACCTACTTTATGCACTTGTAAGTTGTAAAATTGCATGTGCATTCACCATATACATATTCAAATATATAATGCATATTTTTATGAATTTCAATAAAACAGATATGAGAAATATACTTACATATATATGCATTACCTTCCTATCGTATATAATTCAGAAATGCGGAAAATATACATACATACATATGTGCATATGTATGAATGTTGCAAATACATTCACAGCTATACAAAATCTTTTCAAATGAAAGTATATTATTAAAAAAAAAAAAACCAAAAACACATATGTACATACATATTAAACATATTAATGGTATGATATCTAATAATGGTTTCTATCCAGATTATGTAAAGATCATATTATCTATTAACATAATGCAGTTGCCTACAAGTGTAAAAAAGTCAAGTGGCTTTTATACAAATTTTCATATTCTATGTATCATAAATAATATACTTACATATGAAATATACGTATATGTACATACATACATATGTATGTATCTATGTTTGTACATAAATGTAAAAATAAAATTTAAATGAATACCAAAGTAAATAAATGTAATATACAAAAATATATATTCTATAATGTTGAATATTTGTTATGTGGTTGTAGATAAAATTATTTTATCTACATATGTTTGATCTCAGATTAATCAGTTTTAGCCGCATACAGTAATTGTAAAAGTCAATTTCAAATGATTACATATATTGACAGGTATCATTGATGAATGCAAAATTTTTATCAATGACGTGAATACATGGTACATAGTGCGATGTATTATATAAAATGTATGATTTTATACGTTTTCTAAAATTTGTTTGTAAAAACATGAATAAAAACGAAAATAATTGAAATATGATTGATTTTTAAAAATTCTAAATAATAATAATGTATACAAGCTCATAACACTTGAAATTTAAAAAGTGTGTTTTGTTTTACCTTTGAATGACAACTTACATGTACATAATGTAAAAAATAAAGAAAAAAAAATATATTTGTAATTAATTAATGAAAAAAAAAAAAAATTTAATAAAATTGGAAATATTATTTTTCAAGCATAGCAACAATTCGAAATTAAACATCGATAATTAAATAAAATATTTTTGCTTCACACAATGTTTTCATTATTTAACTAACACTTAAATCTGTTGTAACAATATTTTACTTCAGCATTAAATGTCTGTTGCATAAAGCATGCATTTTAAAACAAATCTTTTTACTGCGTTATTTAAAAATAAATACAAGAATTGCATACAAATATAAAATTTTACATGTGTATTTGGTAAAATAAAGAATTTCAATTCAAAATGATTTCATAATAAACTGATTTTGGTATACACTTAGCATATGTATGTTTTTTTTTTCATGCACATGCATGCGGTAAATAATGCAATTTGCTGCATTTGTTAACCTTTCTTAAAATGCTATAAAAACACTCTAAAAGATCTCTATTACCATCAATCATAGCTCATTTTGGATATTTTGATTGTAGACACGAATATTTTTGTTTTATTATTTTATGTTTCTTTTATTTTGATTTTTCGCTTTTACTGTATGCATTTTTTTTTTGTAAGCTATAGAGCACGATATTTTAGAATTCACGATTCACGAATATGCATTTAATGGCAACATATTTGCATATTGCACATACGAGTACATAACCCTAACATTTTATTTATCAGCCTTTAAGCACTTTGTTTTTTTTTTTTTTTGAGATTTTACGAAAAAAAAAACGATAGAAATAAAAATCAGATTTTCTTTAACAGTTTTTTGAAATTTGAATAATGCCGATGGAAAATTATATACAAAAATTAATTGATTCATTAACGAACTATTAATTGCATAGTTTTATGGGGTTTTTGAAATTACAATAAAATAAGCAATAAAATTTAAGTTTAAGTGCAAAGAGTTTATTCCATGAAATGATTTTGGGTTTAATATGTAATAGAGAGGTATATAAAATTGAAAAAAGAAATTTAATTTTGACTGCACTTCATTTTTTTTTTCTCCGAAAATTGAATGCTTTACATCACATATTGTATTTATATACGTATTTGTTATCGGATACGTAAATTAAAATTGAGTTAAAAATGTTAAATTTAATTATTGTCAAAATCAATTTAAAAATTCAAATCAATTTATTAAATTCATTCAATAAGAAAGATGATCACTCCCATCGAAAAGTTAAAAGGGAATTAAATGAAATCCAACATATTCGTGACCACATTGATTTCATAATTTTATGATTTTATATGCGTATTCCTTTTAAGATCTGATTTTGATGATTTTAAATTACAATATACACATACATATATGGTTTATATATGTACATATGTACATATGTGTACATATGTATACTGAATTAAAATGATCATCACAATGAACACAGAATAGTCTTGTCAAAAATGTACATACTTACATATACGTATGTATATTTGTTTTTTCATTCAGGAATTTTAGTATGACCATCTCTTTAGTATTTTCGTATATAAAATATTATCTGAATTTTGGTTTTACTATAATATTAAAGGCACATATCTAATTTTGATATTAAAAATTTTTAAAATCAAACATATACAACAATCTACAATACAATACACACACGTGTGTTCTTGAATATCAGGGAAAAATGTCCAGGTTTCGAAATTATATGTGCTGTTCAAAACCGGCAATAAGATACTTGTGGTTTTTTATTTATACATGTATTTTATTTTGTTTATATAAAAACAACTTCTCAAAATTTCAAAAAAAATTTACAATAATTTTGAAATTTGAAAATTAAAGAGCACAACAACAACTAATAAGAACAAAACCATGAATATCATATCTGTCAGATATTTCGATACTATTAGTAATATTAACACAAAAAATTTTCATAGCTTTAAAACTACACGTGTGCCATTGATATTAAATAGGAAGTACGAGATTTACGAAAAAATATAAGAATGTGGAAAGTTTTTAAAAATACTTCAAGGTAACACTTTTCATGAGCCATTTTATCTTGATTAAGTTTATTTATACCGATAAATTATTGAATTTAATAAGACACGTTCAACAAAAGTACAATTTAAATTATATTTTTTCATTTTTTTAATTTTATTTGATGATAAAATTTCTGAGCCGATCAATTTTCAATTTATGTAATATGTTACAATTTTGTGTCAATCTTAAAACAACTCTATTTTAAATTTAACCTTCGAAATTACAAAAGTATCAACAAGCTTTTTATTTTCTAGTAAAATTGGTAAAACTTTTTGTGTATTTAATAATTTAAAGGTTTTTTTTTAAAACTTTTGAAACATCCTGTAGTTACTGTATTACAGGCGTGGATATAAATTTGTTTCTATACTGGAAATTTTCGCACAGCATAATGTATCCACTTACATAATTTTTGATTGTCGTAAATATTAATTCGATATGACATAAAATGATTTTGGTTTATTAAAAGAAAGAGCACAGAAAAAAGTTTTGAATATTATTTTATTCTGTTTTTATTGATTTTAATCTGAAAGTAAAAACGCGGTGAAATCATTTGGTAATTAAACCTTTGTCAGGATGAAATCAGAATATTTTTGTCACATACATACATATATACAGATTACAGTTATAGAAAACAGAAAAAAAAATGTTAAAATTATGTCATTTATGAAGTAATTTTATACCTTTTAAGAATAATGAAAATATGAAAAAAACAATTTTTTTTTTTGAATTAATTGTTTCAATTATGTAGGTCATAATGTATTTGTTTATAAACCAAAATGTTAGAATTCGTTTTGGATAAGTTAAAAGGTACAACTGGTTTTTTAAATGAAGTAAAACTTGAAATGAAATTTAAAATGTTAAATTTTAATATTCATTTTTGTAAATGCGATTTCCGTTACAAATTTTAGTTCTTTTGTATTTTGTGAAGATTCCCATTTTTAGATTAAACACTAGTTCAGTTATCGAATATACAGACAGTTATAGGCATGTACATGGGTACTTGTACCTATACATTCAATCTTTTTTTTATCAATGTTTTAATGTCTAACATTCATTTTATTTTATATATTTTATTTAAAATTAATTAAAATTCTATAAGCATCTTTTTCAATTTATTTATGTTTGATGTGCATAATTAATGTTTGTATGTTGCGTCTCTGACAGAACAAACAAATTAAATAAAAATTCATAAAATATTGTATTATGAACAGGAATGCAATAATTCATATTTTTCCAATCATGTTTTTGAGTTACGCATTGTATGCATTTATGTATACGAATACATATAGATGTACCGTTTATGTTTATATAAAAGAGACACCGGCATTTATCATTTAAAAAAAAAAAATAATAATCTCAAATATGAAATGTTTTTGTTTATTAGATACATATTATATCCACAATTTAATATTATATAATATAACATACAATGTTGTCATGATTTTAACATTTATAAGTCGATTTTCAATTAACATTTTACTCTAACTAACATAAACTCAATAAATAAACTACGAATATATGTTTACCTATTCATGATTTGAACCTGTACATGTTTAAACCTAAACATTTACAAGTGAGCTTATATGTTTGTATGTACATACATGGATAAATAGATACTGATAATAGGTAGTAAATGCTGTTTTATATCAAGTTGCAATTACAAAATTACTCGTCACCACAAATGGAAAAATTTATCAAATTGATTGACAAACGGCTACGATTGATTTACGGTGGCCGCATCATAAGCCAATAACGTTCATTCGTTCAACACTCAGTTGGATTGCATTTATGTTGCATTAGATTGCATTGCAATCACATTATTACGTCCTGTCGCGTTTAGAATATCTAATATGCGAGTATTTACGATATTTAATAATAGAATAAATATCTTTTATATCGTATTTATCTATATCCATTGTACTTTTTAGATATTCATTCATATTATTAAATAATATAGTAAAAAGTGTATGTACTTAAAATGTACTACCGTAATGCATTGGATATATCCGTTTGCCGAGTAAATCGTAAGCCTATACAAATCTAATTTTCATTAATAATGTTGTCCGGTTTATTACTGCGGGACAAATTTTTCAACTTAGATAAGAGTAGCATTTAATATTGAGTACTAAATCTCGATGTCATTTATCATTTTTAGTCGAAGTTAAATAACATAAAACGTTGGTATAATTGTAATAATACATACATATATACTTACACGTATCATGTACATATGTACTGTACATATTATCAAAGGCAAAGGTACTATTGAAGAAATATATGTATGGACAATTTCTTAAAGATTGTGTATTCTTGTTGATAATGGTCGTAAAATAAGGTAATACAATACAAATTTCTCAAAATTTGTGGCAATTACAAGCAAAAGTCGAATATGCAGTTAAGTACGTATTAAGTACGTATATGCAGTTAAGTACGTAATTTGAAGTTGCAAAAATGTCGAATATACTTGTAGTGCAGCATTTTTATTCAACAATTTGAGTAAACAATAATTTGTAAATCTTTTGTGCTAGTGACAGGACTTTTATTTTATAAAATTGTGAATAAAAATTAACTCGTTTTTATTAGTAATAGCACATTCACAGTGGTAATAGTTTACAGCATAAAATTAAAATATCTCTATGTTGATTTTCATAAAATGCAATGTGATATCAAAAATGCAAATTATCATGAAGAATGTACAACAATAAATCAGTTGAATTACGAATTATTCTTTTGGAATTTATTGGCGTCGATTGTTCAACTATAAAATTATGTAGGTAGGTATTTATAATACATAATGGTCAAATATACAAAAATAATAAAAAATGTTCAAAAAAAGAACATATTGATCTAAAGTACGTTCACATGAAAGTGTGCATATCAATTTGAAAAAAAAAAAAAATAATAATAATAATAATGTGAAAGCGAGTGAAACCAGTAAAGTAATTGCACCTGCAAATTGCTTATTATCAGCTTTCATTTTTCAACTGAAATGTAATTTTGAATGGAAATTAATATTGAATGTAGTTAATACTGTTGAAACTGTTAAACATCTTAAAAAAATTGAATTTTTGAACAATAAGTTTAATTGATTGCCTACATCTCACTTCCAAAGATACATGCATACATGTACAATTATTTTAAAATTATTAACAACCATAAATTATAATTTAAAATCATTACATCCTTGCAAGGTCGTTTGTAGGCAATTAGAAGATACAGTAATAAATAAAAATTTTTTTTTACTGTGTACGACGTAAAATTCATTAGATTTTCAAATGTACATTACCTATATACATACGTACAAACATACATAAATAAATTTTGTATTAATTAAAATATCTTATGTTATGTCACTCAGTATTAAGTCAAGTTAAATTCGAAAGTCAACTAACTACAAAAACATAATATAATCGGCTTTGACAACTAGTCATAATTAACCAATTAATGCTTCTCGTTCTAACTTTTATCGATTGCGAGAAAATTCAAAAAAGGAAAACAAAACATATCCAAAAATAATAAATAATGAAATTATTAATAAATAATAATGAAAAAAAAAGAAAATGAAAGAAATATCGAAATTATAATTTGCTTGTGGGCTTTTAATCGAAATTCAAATATACATACGTACGTATTGTGGTAAGTGATTAAAGGTACATATTATATGTGTATGTACACAAGAGTAATATGTAAAATTTTATTTGGTATGGAAAAGGCATTGAATGTTGTATAAGAAAAACCAGATTGCGCATATCTGAAAAAAAAAAATGTTAAGCGAATATGACT
This sequence comes from Anthrax anthrax, assembly GCA_963971155.1. Lineage (NCBI taxonomy): Eukaryota > Metazoa > Arthropoda > Insecta > Diptera > Bombyliidae > Anthrax > Anthrax anthrax. The sequence continues at coordinate 22,586,631 of OZ020120.1, forward strand.
TGAAATGGCGAATAAGCATTTTATATCGCGGTTACAATGCAGTTGTTTAAAATCCATTTTCTTTGCTGTTTATTAATATAGCAGGTCGAATTGCATTTGAACTGACATGACTTTGGTCCATTTATCATATAATAGACATTTATTCATGTCCTAAGTTGAAAATCAAATTTATCATTGTAGACCCACATATTTTATGTGGTTAGCCGCCGGCCGGCTAAAGTATCTATAGATTGTTGGTACGATTGTATAAATGTGGATTGATATGAATTCTAGTACATCAGAAGTAATAATGTACAAGGTTGAATTATAAAAATACATACAAAGTAACATTGTAATGCTATTACACTTTAAATTAAATCATGTGAAACTTGTCCTTAAATATGATGTAAAAACCATGTATCCAAAAATCCAATTTAACACTGCTAGTATTACAGTGCATTACGAGTATGTATGAAATACGTAACATAAACGTATGTACGTCATTTGAATATGCTGTTCAAAATGCACATTTCAAATTCTGTTAAATATTATGTAGTTTTATTAATAATAATGATCAATTTCTAAGGTATTGATGGTGGTACATAATATGTACAACGTTAGTAAAATTCTATTTTTTGTATAATACTGACGACAGATAAGGTTTTCTAAGTTTGCCTTGTTTAAATTTTACATAGAATGAAATAATAAGATACAAATGATACATTATCTTACTAAGAATAAATAATTTTTATTTATTTAATTATTTTTTTATTTAACTTTCATACCTAACCCTTTTAAATTATTTTTGAACTTGAGAGAATCAAATTTCAGTAATAAATAAAAATTAATTTGAATATTGTCTTTCGAAATTTTTTAGATAATGACGTTGTTGGTACTTATTTAATGAAAATATTTAAGAGACTTCAAAATAAAGTATGAAGACATAAAGTACTTAAAATGAAACTAGGTAAATTTACTTGAATAAAGACCTTATTGTGTGTCGTCAGTATAATGCAAATTGATATTTTGGCCTAAGCCCATATAATGGTATTTGGTTACGCGCTTTTATAGTCCTTTCCTTTTGGCTATATATGCTGTACTCATATGCAAAACTGAACTTGATGTTGAGTTTTAAACAAAATGAAGTGAATGAAATGCTTATTATTAAAATATTGTGTAATAGAGCAGCATTACAAAAATGCCTACGTACACTTATGGATATGAATGTATATGCGTATGCATATGTGAAACATACATATGTACATATGTTATATGCGGGTATAAAATGTACATATAATAATAGTATTATGCTCAATTCTGCTACAAAACCTTTATTATATGTTATGCTGCTACTTCAAAATAACACAATAATTCTCATGTGCGGTTATATTGATATACATAAATGAAATAATGAATAGTGCGTTCTTAATACCATAATATTGTTAACAGACTGCACATTCTTTTAAACTGATATATTCGCAATTTCTATATAAAAACTGCATTGAAAATCTGTACTCATGTGATTTAAAATTAGAATACCTAATAATAGAATTTATAGATACTCAAATTTACGGACATGTATACGTACGTTATGTGCGTATTAGCGTGTTGTATATGCATTTAAACGTCATTTAAAATCGGATTTGTACATTGTGCATATTTCTGAAAGATTTTAACCACATATTCAACATCATACTTTTGTGAATTTCAAATATACACTTTGTACGATTATTTATAACAAATTATATGTACTTATAACCTTTAATTTAAAATCAGCTACCACTAATACAATACGTACATTTGTAAGTACATGGAATCAATGTGCAAAATACGATGTAGAATTAGTCTGTAAATTAAAAGGATCATTGAATTTTAGTAAATTTAAGTTGTTTGAAATAACACCATATTCGATATTTATTATTATATCATGTTTTTATAAATTAATAACGATAGAATTAATCGGAATGTTTCAACGATGCAAGATTAAAAAATATGTAATGATATACCCATCCAGTTTTATTAAATATTTTATGATGGGTTATGTGCATATTCTGTATTAGAAAGCACAAAAATAATCGAATTATGTAAAATGACAAATTCGTATGAAATTTGGTCAAGAGGTGAAATAATGAAAAAAAAAAAAAAAAAAACAATGGAAAAGCTGATTTTACAAAAAAATTTGAAAAATATTTAAATTGTTGAGCAAAATTCGAATGTAATAATTATGAAATTGAGAACAAAGTAATAAGGATTTAGCAATCTTATTAATTTCACAAGAATATTTTATATGTACATACATTAGATACGATTTATTTATAATTAAACGAAATTTTTTTAAATTCATTTGACATTTAAATATTAAAAAATTACGGGTCATATCAGACCGAAATGTTTGAAAACAAAATGTTGTGTGGTAATTTGTTTAGTCTTTGTGAGCACATTAGATTTTCTTTTTATAGTACATTATTCTTCATTGAATGTTTTTAGAATTTCTAAAAATGTGTTTTTTTTTTTTCATTTTTCTGATTTAAAAAAAAAAAAGAAAAAAAAAAGTTAATCTAAATAAAATTATTGTGAGACCGCAGTTAAATGTATGTATGTAAATTATGTTTTTTTGTTTATTGTCATATTCATCAAAAACAAAACGAAAAATTTAGTCTAAAAAATGCGAAAAATATTTGTTGTTACATATTTGTCATATACGTATTTAAAAAACATACAGTCATGAATCAGAATTTTGAAAAAAAAAAAAAAAAATTAATACAATGTATACAAATCGTAATCACAAAGTTGTTAAGGGCTAGATATAAAAGAAATATGTAAACAAAAAATAATGTATCTTATAGTATATAAGATATGAATATTATTTCTGATGTAACGTATTTAATAAAAAAAAAAAAAAAAAAATGAAATAAAAAATTTAAATAACAAAACCAATTTTATTATCCACAGGATGAGGACACATATTATAAAAAAATACAATATGTAAAATAATTTAATAAAATGCCTGTCGCATATACATAATTTAAAGTATTTGAATTTGCTCATGTAGAATACATGCAATTTTTTGAATGGAACACATAAAGAATATGAAAATATTTTTATTCATTTTGAATATCTTGTATCCATGAATTTCTTACATCTTACATGTATGTACAATATTACATACAAATTTGTAATATTATTTTTACAAGCTATTACTTATTACCTATTATTATTTTTTATACCTTTTTATTGTTGTTTGGGTTGTTTTTTATGTCATTTATTCATATCTATTTATTATGATTATTTTTGGTTTTTTGTTGCTTGTGATATTCTGATAAAAGGAAAAAGTCATAATAAAAAGAAACAATGATAATAATGTGTACTATGTGTACTATAATCCTAACTCTCCATCTTTTCATAATACGTCCTTATATTTATGACAGTATTTTTCTTCGATGTGTCTACATGTAAATGAAATTCATACGATACATTGTTTAAAAAAAAAAAAAGAAAAAGAAAAACAATAACAACAATGAGTAAATATTTAGCATAATGTCAGATTTTATGATATGTTTTATTTATTTCTTGAGTTTATTTCATTCGTCCTTGCTTTAGGGATTTCAAATTTTAAATTGAAAATATTATATACAAATTGTATAAAAAATTTGTTTCAATGTGATGCAAACAGAAATATTTTTCATTTATTTGTTAATGTAAAATAATAATAAAAAATATTAAAAATGCCAATCTTCATTTAACTCAATTTTTTAATATTCGATTTGAATGATTTTTTACAATATTTTTTTTTGATTTTTTTTTCTTAAATTATTTATTTTTATTACGTATTTATTGAAAGACAAGTACTTTAATTAGAAATTTTTTAAAAATGAAATCTAATCACTTTCAACTAACACAAGTAGTTTAATTATTTCAAGGAAAAGCTTCAACCTTAAAACGTTCATATTCATTTAAGGAAGAATTCATCAATTGTGTTATTATATGGAAAATTCATACAAATTGCCTAGCCCTAGGTCAACCCTAGTGTATTAAACGACGAGTTTTTAAATCATCATTATCATTGACTATCTAAAATATCTAAACATACAGTTCCCATTACAGAAGATGGTTTACAGATGTTAATTAGCAAATAATAAACAAACAAAATGTTTACTGCATACACACGTGTGTAATTTAATAAAATGCATAAATATAATTAATACAAAAATTATAAAAAACTATGAATTTGCAGATATTCTTCATAAATCTTTATTAAAAAATGACAATAACAATTATAGTGAGATTTTTATTTGATTCTAGTACATTTTAAAGTACACAGCATATCCTTCTACGTACGTATCTGGTACATATACACATGTTTATGTACATACATATAACACCATATGAAAGTGAAATGTATGCTCACACATGTGAACAAATAAAAAATGTATATATATTGTATTTTATGCACATTACACACATATGTATGTACAATGAATAAAACTCCTCCCGTATTTTTAAGTATCTTTTTTCTATTTCTTTTTATGTTTTTGATTTAAAAAGAAAAACCACACCATAAAATACACAATAAAAGAAAGAAAGTAAATAAAAGAAATGAACCAACGAATGGTAAAAAGGCGATATTTGCACATTCATGCATTCCTAGAGAAATTAAATTATATACAGAGAATAGAAAGTAAAAAAAAAAAAACATTTTGATAAAAATTGAAAGAAAAAAAGGAACGACGATGTTTAAAATTTAAAAAAAGAAAAATATTCGTATAAACGATAATGTGCACATACACATGTGTATTACTTGATTATATATTTAGTTTTCTTGTACATATATGATCATATACTATAAACATACGTTATGTACATACATATTGCATACATACATATATGCACTTATAAATATATAAAGATACATCAAACATGTATTAAAGTTAGAGATTTGTCATGTTTGTTATTACATTTAGATACGCTTCAACGGATAAAATTTTTCAAACAATCGAATTTTTCTTGATTTTCTTGTAAACATAAAAATAAAATTGAAAAAAAAAAAGAAAAGAAAATCTCTTTCATTTTCGTATGTTTTATTTCTGTTCAATTTATGATTGTTTTTGTTTTATTTTTCTTTTTTGTTCATCTTCTTTTTATTCACAAATCACAATAAAGTGTAGTGTACGTACATATGTATGTGGTAATTTAAGTATTTGTTGCATTTGTTGCCTGTGTTTGACATTTTCAAACAGTTTATTCAATTGATATTTCAAATGCAATATAAAATTTATTTTTATTGAAATTGAAATTATTTTTGTTAAATTGAAAATCGATTATTACTTATTATTTTGTTTTTCATGTTTGAGAACAATGATCATTAAGAATCTACCAATTTTAAATAAAAATGTTACATACGAGCATTCGTTTAAAAAAAATTTTTATTTATATTTCTAATTATTAAAAATGAAAATAAAAATTTACTGTAAACCCAAAATTTGTATGCATACAAGAGTGGTTTAGAGATAAAACAAAATAAAAATTTTAATTATGAATATTATGACATATAATTAATCATTAAGTTTTTTTTTTATGACTACGCAAGCACATGTATATTGTCGGATACATCAGTACATTATATACATACATAGGTATATATGTATACCTACAGAAATAAATGTCATTTAGTTTTATAAATAAATATTATTGTCATTTGTGAATGATTAATATTTTAAGATATAAATGTTTATAATTGCCCCATTTAGTGGTGTCGATATCACTTTTGACCTATGTAATTTATTTTATCACATTCTTTGATCTATATAATATATGCTACATCTCTTCTTTTATACTATTTAACATTTTATTATATATGAAATAAATGTAGGAAGTTGATAACACATAAGAAAACAAGAAAAAAATATCACCTGCTGAACATCAATCTTGATTTTCATTCAGTGGCACTGTTGTACAACTCATTATCATTTTATCTTGCTGTAATAGGGCTGTTTTATTTTATATTTCGTGTGAAGATCTGGTATACATTATTTTGTGTAATACATACATATGTACATATGTACACATATAGATGCATGTGTCCTATTTTATGCAGTTATACACATAACATTTTAATTTTTCGATTCATATTTATTGAAAGAAATACCACAATTCAAAAAAAAAAAAACAAGAAAACAATTCACTTTAGTTAGATCTACGTTAATCAATGGACCTTTTCTTCATAAAATAGCTTATTCAGTAAAAATAAATGACCTTTTGCACCTGTATATTTAAAAAAAAAAAGCAGCAAAACTATTAACGTTCAAAATTTAAAAGAGACAGGTTAACCCACATCAAAGTGGATACCATAGATGTACATAACACATACATATGTATGAAAAAATATATTTGTAGAACGTTCTTTTGTATTACCTTTTAAAAAAGATATTAAAACTGCAACTTTTGTGTCAATGTATTACAATAAACATATTTGTATGTCATATAAACAAGAGTACCGCCAACGCAATTATTGTAAATATATTCTTAAAGAAATTGTTGATATATACGTACATTTGGTGAAAGGATATGTTGTAATACACATGGGTATATGTACATATTATGTAGTTGTATACGTAGATCAACATACATACAGTTATCTGCAAAATACTCATTTAATGGGCAGATGCAAACGGGCAATATTATCTTTCCTTTATATTCGACAGCATCTGATGCAATTAACCACCAGGTTTAGTTTTATCATCACCTTAAAGATACTGATATCTTCGATTCCCTTTCTCTGCATGTTTTATAGGCATATCATGTGACGTTATTGTTCTTTTATGAGATATTGTAATTTTATTTAAAAAAATTTTTTTATTGTAACATGCAGATGGAAATAGGTTCATACATACATATGTGCATATGTATTTAAGTATGTATGTAAAATGAATTTAGGTACATTATTTCTTGATTGATTTGATGAATGATATCATGTACAGTTTTTATTTACATACATATACATATACTTATGTATGAACTTACATACAAGTGCATATAATATACATACATATATATGTATGTAAGTACATATATATGTATGTACATGTATAGTATTTTGAATGCCATTTCAAAAATTACAAATGTACATATTTACATATGTACATACTTATGTAAGTATGTACGAGCAATAATTTTATTTAAGATTGTATATACATACATACATTATATAATATGTAGATATACAAACATACATAAAATACATACATATGTACACGCTTATATACGAAATATTTGTGTAATATTATATTATTGCTACATGCAGTTTTAATTTTATGACTTTTAGTTCTCATGTTGTTGACATGTGAATTGACAGTTAAGTAGGCGAGTAAAACGTAATTATGATTATTGTATCTTAAATGGTTACACATGTAATGCATTTTTATTGATAGTCGTGAAGTCATTAATAAATTTTGTCATTAATGAGAGATGATCATATCATCATGAAATTTTTATAGAAATGAAACTTACATACAATATCGTATTGTATAAATAAATATTTATTTGCAAAAATAATAAAAATGTTTTAAAAAAAACAGCAAAAACACTTACATATGTATGAGTATACTATGTAAGTATGTACATAAATGAACAAAAAAATGAATAAATAAAATAATAGAATAGAATAAATATTTCAACATATTGTGTAGGTAAAACGAAACAGTAGGTATAATTTGGTATAATATACATATATACATATATATGTACTTATAAGTATAGTATAAAAAATGTATTCGAAAAGGTTAATGAAAAATTATTATTAAATTTCGAAATTAAAAATGAGTTTTTAAATTCCAGCTAAACAAAAAATTTAATTTACATTTTCAGTGTATACATACATAGCTAAAATCAATGTTACCATGAATACATTTGTATCCTTTATTGTGTAAATTATCTGTTTGAATTTTATTTTGATCCTTCAATTATTTCTAATTACATTTTTGCAGATCATGAATGTCTCATCAACATTATTTTCATTTTTTATCTTTCAGTTTCCAAGGTAAAACATTCTTTGGTAAAACAGTTTAACACCTGGACTCTCAATATTTTCTCACAAGAACTAAGAAATTAAATAAAAAAAATTACAAAAGGTAATGTGATATAAACAGCTCCCTGCATATATTCGTAAATTTTTTTGTTTCTGTTTCACTTTTAAGATATTATTTATAAAATGCTATAGATAGAATCATGATAATGTCTTTGTCCATTTGTCTACTTCGATATGTACAAGAAAGAATAAAAACAAAAATATAACCCACTTACAGGATAATGACCACATAATTCTTAGACTCTCCCACGTTAAATATAATCGTTTTTATTTTTTGTTCCTTTTTAGATATGTATTTTTTTTTCTTATTCCGCTGATAGATCATTTTCACGCGGTCACTAATCAGACAAATCTCTAGACAGTCAGGTTTCAACCAAATGTTTTGTGAAGAGTACTTTTTTTTTGTTGCTTCAGTTCAACCAAGTTCAACTTGGATTAGCTAAAAAGTAAAAAAAAAAAACAAAAAAAATGTTACAATGTACTACAATTTATTGTTATTTGTATGTGAATATAAAAAAAAAAAATCTTATTTTGTTACTTTTTTCTATCGTTGCATTTTACATAGTGAAGATCATCCATTGTAATGTAATGTTTTTTTTTGGCTTTTTTTATAACTTTTTTATTTTTAACTTCATTTAGACATCTGTAGATTAAGGTTTTTATGTTCTTTTTTTTTTTATCGATTTAAAGTGCATTTGATCTTTTGATGTACTTCAATTATTACATTGTCCTGTAATGCTATATCACGAATGTGTTTTTCGGAGATGTGAACTTTTTTATTTAAAAAAAAAAAAAAACTTATTTACCATTTTCTTTAACTATACGTACTTATACACATAGGCTGTCTTATACTTATATGTAAATTTTCAACGTATGCATACAAATATCGTAGCCGGATATTGTAATGAATTTTTCATATTAATGAATATGTGTACATATACCTTTAGTATTCACTAACATATGTATATGATGTTATGTAGCTATACACATATACATATATATATATATGTATATGTACATACATAAAGAGACTTTAAGCATACGTCCATATGTACATATATACACGATTATATGTAGATTTTTGTAAATGCCGTCTATGTACATTTCCTTTTCCTTAGGGAATACTAATATGCTTCACGTACGTTTATATTGTATGCATGATAGAAATCCATAAATGCATTTATTATTCATAATATCCAACTACTGACAACTATTATTAAAAATTTATGACTTCGTTTAGTAAAATTCATATGCACGTTTGTACTTTGTAGGTACAATATGTTTTCGTATATAATGAATAAAATGATATTTGATTGAATATCATTTAAGTATCCAGTTGAAATCTTTCTTTTGTTATAGAACATCTTTAGATTAAATAAACCACAATGAAAAAAAAAAAAGAAATACAAATAAAAACCATATACCCACACAAAAGAACGTACATACATATGAAAGCATGTGCAATATGAATACAAATACAAATATGAATTGAACTATTACTTGATAGAAAATAATTAAAAAATTTTTTAATTTGATTTAATTTTTTATATATTGAACTTATTTGTATTAAACTACGATTTTGAATTTTTGAATTTTATGAGCAAACACACACAATATTAATACCATGCATGTTTTATGTTGTAAATACATTACTATGGACACAAGATACAAAATACAAAATCATCTGACAAAAATTTTCCAAGCGCTCGCATTTCAATTAAGATGGCTCCAATATGGATACAGAATTACAAATTTTTTATTTCAGTAGTCGGTAGTCGACAGCTGGTATTTTGGCGTTTGGTACTCCATATTTTGCATCCGTAGTGTCATTACAGAATTCTATATACACCATAAACAAGAAAAGGTATATGTAGTTACAATACGTGTATTACTTTACATTAAAATTATCAACTGTATTGAATTAAGAGACATTATTTAATTCTTATATTATTATAACATGATTCTGTGTATAATCATTGATCATCATAATGGTTAATCAAAAATTAAAAATTATTCAAATTATATTTTTTTTGTTTGTTGGAAAATTTTATTTTATACTGTGTGCATATGAGGTCTCTACTTACTTATGCGTTGATTTACTTTTTTATTTACTATTGGTAAATGCAATTAAAAAGTTTTCCATTTTTTTGTGTATTAATAAACAAGTATAAAGGTATATATCATCCTCATTGAATCATTTTACATAAAATATTTAAATACGTTCCATACAAACTGATATCTCGAATGTAATCTGTCGTGAATACAAAAGAAATTTAATTTGTGTTCGCAAATAATTTTATAAATTTATATTATAATTAATAAAATGATAAAATTCTAACTAGATCAATACACACACAATGAATTAATTGTATAAAATTGTGATTGTGCATTTTTTAAATGGCAAAAGTCAAAAGGAAAATCATTTATTAAAATTAATGCATTTTAATGTAGACCATAATCGTTTGAAAATAATTTTCCGGATTGTGAATATCAAAATTTATTGGTGGTTCAAAATTGTTTACCGATAACAGCAATATTTTGCGGCATTTTTAAGTTCTTTGTTACATGCAATTTCATCGAATATATTTTAAATATTATACTAATGCAATTCAAAAATTTTTCTATGATTTTTATATTTTTCCTCTTATATAATATAAAAAGTAAAATGTATGAAATTATTGTTCAATTTGTACATTAGCTTATCGGTATCATTGACAAATTTGTAGAATAAAGTAAGAAACTAATATGTTTAATGTCAAATAGAAAAATATTATAAATGAGAATATTTTTAACATTTGATTGTATTTTGTAAAGCTTAATCAGTTTTCATATACTACATATATAAATAAATTGATCAGTCATTTGGCCATTATCTAACCGAATGCTGAATCTGACTAGTTTTTTACTACAAATGTGGTAATGTTAAATATAAATTGTATTTCAGATGTTTTCAAATACCTCTAAAAGTTATATTTTTCTTTGCTAAGAAAGATTTTTTAGATATTAAAATCAATCTTCAAATTTCAAAACGCAAACCTTAAAGTATCATTATATTACTATTCTATTATAACTTTATTTTTTTGTTCAATATTGCATTATACAATAGTTCTAATATTTTACTGTTTTATTTACCAATAATATCCTTATCGTACTTGTTCAAGCAACAGCATATACGCGATTAGAACAAAGACAGGAAACGAGCTGAAAAATGAAAATACATATTTTCTATGTAAAGCGGATTATAGAAATGCAAATAGAATTTAAAAAAAAAAAAGAAGGAAAAATAAGACAACATATTTTATTAAAAATAAAGAGAAAGGAAAAAAGAAAAGAAAATGTAAAATAGAAAAATAGTTTCCAAAAATAATAAAATATGTACAAAGTACAGGTAGTAGTTGTCTAAATACATGCACATACATGGTATATACACACTTGTGTTCAGTAATGTGATTTAAAAGAAAAAACGATGTAAAAAAGAGTTTATATTTATTACACTTCTAAAAGACCGTATATGAAGCTTTCGTGTCGAAAATCATTTGTCGTAGCAATAAATATGCTGGCCAAAGGTCTAAAAATATTCCCACATATAAAGATATAAATAAACGTATAGTAATGGTATAATGTAACTTCATATATGTATATGTACATACTTAAGAAATGCTTTTGCTCCACACGTTTATTTATCGAAATGAAAAACCTTCTTTTTTTCTAATGTATTCACGTGCTCAAATCGTACATACAAACATACATATGTATCTAAGCGTCGTATTATTTTCAGGTGCCGACAAGAAATAAAAAATATATTTAAAAAATATAGAAAATTTTTGTTTTTTTCAGTTAGAAAAAGGAAAATCTTGAGAATTGAGAAACCTTACTTTAAATACAATTGAAAAAATAAAAAAAATATTTGTAAAATATTGTAAAGCACATGATGAAAAATAAAGGAAAAAGAATATAAGAGGTTAACACGCAACCCTATGTATGTATATATAGATTTTCTTGTTTTTTACTATTTTTTGTATTTTATTGTGTTAGAAAAAAAGAATTAAAAGCATTTAAGACTTTTTCAGGTTCTTTATAACGCTTGTAAAGGGAAGAAAAATTAAGGATACTTAAGATGCAAGTTTTTTTTTTTGTGTTTACATACATAGTTTTCTTTATTTATGCTTTTCTTTTTGGTATGGACAAAAGAAGATTTAAATTTTTGTCAAAGTTATTACAAGTAGGCAAAGCATGTTAAGTATTAAATTTCCATATATCGCCCTACATATGTATGTATCTGCCTATGTAGTATGTATGTATATAGGCGAGATATGCAGGTGCTATTAACATATGACAACTCGATTTGCTGGTATTTTTAGAAAATGAATTCTTAGAAATTTTTTTAATTTTGTCCAAAAATGAAAATTTATGTTCGTTTTCCTTCAATTTTTTTTGATTTGGTTAAAAATTCAACTAAACTTGAAATTTTTCATTGTAATTTTTCCGTACATGGTTTCTTTAACTCAACATTTCAGAAAAGCATATAGTATGTATGCGGGTATTTTTGAAAAAAAAAAAAAAAAATGAAAAGCCGCCTAAAAGTATTTAAAAATGATACGAATCATACATTTTATGAGTACATACTTAACAGTAAGAAAAAAATAAAATAAATAAATAAAATCCAGAATAAAACTGATTTTTTTTTTCATTTGGTGTAATAGAAGAATGCATGCATTCACATAATAGTCCTTGTAAAATGAACGTATGAAAAAATATACCTATCTTCGCTATATACATTTATTTTCCATCCTCTTGAGAAAAGCAATGTGATTTTTTCTTCATGATGTGATGCAGATATGATGATAATGATGATGACGATGATGATGCATGTTGATTATATGACGTTGACAACAACGAAAATAACGAACAAGATAATAGTGTCTGTGAATTTTTTTTTTCACTTCGTTTTCATTTTTTTTATATTTTTTTGTGAATTTTTGTTTAAAACTCTAAAATTTTACATATCATACATACTATATGTCATGCACTTCACATATACGAGAAAAATTTTATTTTTTATTTTTTTCATATTTTTCGTGATTTCTTTTTCTGATTTCATTTTGAAGAGTTTATTTCCCTTGAAATATAGAAATACACAAAAGGATTCTTGACTTCATCGCGTCTCAACGATATGTAAAAGAGTTCGTTAGAACAAGTGCCATTCATTCGTTTAGAGAATTATTGTTGTTGCTGTCATTCTTGTACATTCCCTACACTCTATTTATATAATTGCACTGATATCTATCTAAGGACATGATATTTTGTTGTCAAGGTGAAAATATTTCACAAATTAAAAAAAAAAAGGGAAAAACAACAAGCTTTTCTCTATTTCACTTCTTGTTTTTTTCATTTCGAATAAAGTGTTGAAAAAAAAAATTGTTATTATCACACACTCTCTATTTTTTTTTTTTTTATCTTGACATTACACCAAGTAATAAGTATTGCATTTCAGCCATTAAATAAAAATAACAAGAAGAGAAAAACCAAAAGTATTATTATTTTAATTGCATCACAAATACCATATCTGCTATCTACTTTTGTGTTATCATACATTATTTGTATCTATTTACTGTGTATGCCACGAGAAAAAAGAATGAGTGAAAATGCGTTAATAAGTATGAAAGAGGCTGTTTTTTTATTTATTTTTTTTATTTTTTTGTAAATAAAGTAACTTTCTTCCAATATTATTCAAAATCATTCAGATATAAAATGTGAATACAGAAGTATTTTGATGAATAAAATATGTGATTAAATCAACTCTTAACTGATCCATACGACAAGATGTCATTAGGGAAAATTTTATTATGAGTAATATGTTCATGTAATGAATTACTCTGATTTTATAAATAAAAAGAAAGAAATAATAATAAAGAAATAAAAAAAATTAAATCTTTCTATTTTTGCTAAGTAGTTATATAATATTGACAAATAAGTGAAAATATGAATCTGTCTGTTTCCATTGACTCTTGATAAATTTGTTAAAATAAATTCTTATAATTTCATTTCAATTAAAAAATTCAATATCGTCCACAAATAAATAAATAACATATCATTCGAAAATAAGCATGAAAAACAGTAATAAAATGTGAAAATGCTTGTATACGATAAAATTAAAATATTATTACTTTATTTAAAAATAATAAAAAATCCATAATAAATTTCAATGTGAATTTAAAGAAAAAACTGATAACGACATTTTCAAAAAAACATAAATAAATAAAAATGAAAAATAAATACAAAAATCCTCAATTAAAACATTGCTTCCTTTAATTTATTGTACATTGTACATATAACGTATATATTTCAAAATATCCTTAAAATAATAAATAATTTGAATTGTAAAACCGCATAATTAACATAAAATTCAATTAAATACCAAAAAATTGTTAAAACTTTCTAACCAAAATTATATTAAAAACCAAAATATTTTAAATTTAGATAATTTAATTGTTTTACTTTGAAATCCACTTAAATACTATAAAACAAAAAAAGAAGAAATTCAAATAAGTTTAAATTTCTTATCAAATGAAAGGAAAAGTTTCTTAAAGATTTATTTTTATTTATTTTCTCACCCTCATACAAGTGTATGTACATTTTATATACAGTAGATATCATCGTATTTTTTACAGTTTACAGTTTTATGAATGAATCAAATGCCTCATTAAATTAACCTAATTTTTGACCATTGATTTTTTATTCCCTTTTTATCATACTAAAGATTTAAGCAAACTTAAGACAAATAAATGGGAAAAGGAAAAGAAGAATGTCTGGCAACAGATACGTAGTTTTAATGTATGTACATATACTCGTATATAATTGTAGATATATACACGTACATATTTATATGTTTGATTCATAGAAGGAAATAAGTTGAAGGCAAAAAATACAAAAAAAAAAAAAAAAAAACAAAAAAAAAAAAATATGCGTAAAAGGGCTTGACCTACCCTAACCTATAAAACACTAAGAAAAAAACATTTCACTTTTTAATTTTATTTTAAAGAAAATGTAACCCACAAAGTGTAAAAAAAAATTTCTTTCGATACTTTGAAAATGAAGAAAAAAAATGTAAGAAAACAAAATTAAGTATGTATAAGAAGAAAAAGAAAAAACAAGAAGCAAAATGAATAAATCGCATTTGCCTCGCGTCTTTTATTATGGAATTAATTTCATTAAGACGATTTTCAACGACCATGATAACGATAATAACAGTAACAACAACAGCAACAACGTTGTGAATAAAAATAATAGACAGAATGATAAGGATGATGAAAGGGAACGGAAAATTTTAATAGTTCAAAGTATTATATTTTCATTTAAATACATGAATTTTTATACAAACGTACATACATAGATTATAGAGGTAAAGTAGAATTTATTTATGTGAAAATGAAAATTTTAAAGTGAAATTGAAAGCATATAAAAAGGGAAATGAGAAAATTTTCTTCTTAGAAAAGAAAAACAAAATAATATGTGTTTATGTAAAAATAAATCCAAAAATAAAAGAAAAAAGAAATAAAAGTTTTTTTTAAAAAAAAAAAAAAAAAACAAAAAAAAGGTAGAAAGAAAACGAACTTGAAAATTTCCTTATTATTCGTTGTCATAAGAAAATTCTCTGCCAAGTCAAATAAAAGTTTTCTTTAAATGAGACAATGAGAATGACGAATATGAAATGAGGATGTATAGGCATGTAAGTGTATAGGAATTAGAAGGATTTAGTTGGATAGAAAAGAAAAGAAAAGAAAATTAAAAAAAAAACAAAACAGAAAAAGAAAAAATAAGAAAAACTTTTTTTTTTTTCAAATAAGTGTACGTAATCTTTGAATTGTGAACGGAAGAGAATCAAACATCTCGTTAAGATAAAATGTATTCCTTGTTCTTGTTCATTGAAATGGTAAGTACACGCTACTTCATACAAATTTATGTATTTGTACACAGGTATTAAAAGAATGCTATATTCGTGTAATAAGAAATGGCTTTTACAAGGGTATTTGAAATTTCTTGAATGAATTTTGTATATATGAAACAAATAAATTCAAAAATATACTAATCATAATGTTTTTGTCTTACATAGTTGTATATGTATGTGTGTGCACATATCCGTATTGTGATTTGTAATACGTATATACATATTTCGAAATAGAAATCTATCATTAAGGATGAAAAGCATATCTATGTATCAGAAATTTAGGAAAATTTACATATTTAAATGTATTTTTTTTTCCATGTAATGCATACATACGTACAAGAATTTTGCAATAATACATTATTTATAAATATAAGGACATGTTTATTTTTCGTAATAATGATGATGACTGTTATTTTGATTATACAGAAACTACATGGACAATATTTTGTATTTGTGGTATATTTTGTTTTTGTAATTTTCAAATCTGAAATCAAATTTTCTGTATTTACAATACACATACATATGTATGTATATATTTATACATCAAATTTAGGTATTACACATTACAACATTTTTATTCGTCTCATTCATTTCCTCCCAATCTACATTATTATAAAATATTTTTCTAAATATCCTCATAAAATGTTGTGTAACTATGTAAACGAGCATTTTTGATCATTGTATTATTATGGATTCAATTGAAAATTTTTTCATGTATTTTTTTTTAAACATAACTTGGAAAAAGAAAAAAAAATCAAAAATGAAAATAAAGTTTAATAACCTAGTATTACAGTAAGAAAAAAAAAATTCAACTGAAGTATGTGTATGAAATGGATTCTTTTATGGAGAAATCAATGTTTAACCATATTATTACAGCATAAACTTAATACACGAATATAAAATAAAAAAAATATTAAGATTCTGAATAATGATATTGTGGAACAACAATGTAGATAGGAATGGCCTGGAAAAAGGATGTCTAGTACATGAAAATATGATATAATGTGTATACGCACAGTGTATACTCACAATACTTCACGTAGTAGCGATTTTCTCTTATCTTCTTGACGGATGATTTTGTTTTTTCATTTGTTTTTTTTTTTTTTTTTACTCAATTTTATAATATTAAATTTTTCCGTATTTTTATTGCCTCCTTTTTTTGTTCTTATTTTAATCGTTATCCTTGGAACTAAAATATTTAATTTTCTCAAAATGAGAAAATTTAATTTAATTCAATTTATTATAAATACATATTACATGAAAATGTTAAGGTTAATAAAATTTTTTAAGGATTTTTTCCTTGGAAAAAAAAAATTCTCATATTCGTTTTATTATTAATTTTTTTTCCTTTTTCACTACTGAATAATAACGATATTAATACAAAGAGAAAAAAAAAATAAAGTTATGAAACATCAAAAAGAACAAAGTATTTATAAAATATTAAAAAGGAAATTTATAATGTGTACTCAAATATGTGGGCAAGTAACGATTAAAAACGATTTGCAAAAAATTAAATTTAAAATGTTTATTTAAATTATTTAAAATTGTTTAAATAAAATGTAAATTGTTAATATCTGTATAAAAATAATTTAAATTTGAAATTTTGTTTTTTAATTTTTATAACTTTATAAAACAAAATGATTCATAATTATTATACCTTGTGATTTCTACACTTAATGAATGAATAAAAAATTTATGATGCAATTACACAGTGATTAAAAGGGGACAAATCTCTGTGTATTTGTAAGCAATATATGTATATGACGAAAACAAAAACATCCTTATTTTTACGTCAAAATATACATTATGATTTTTTATTTAAAAAATATTTTTATTTTTTATATTTACATATGTATGTACTTTAATAGATTCCTTTTCAAAAATTTCTAACTCAAAGACGTCTTTTCTTTTTTTTTTTTGTTTTTGATTTTTGTTTTGTTTTCCTTTTCATTTTTATAATGGATTTATTCATTCATATACCCTTAAGGTAAGTTTCGTTATATGATGGATTTTCTTTTCATTTTTCCAAAATTTACCAAATAACTTACAATAAAAAAAAAAAAAGAAACACTTAAAACATATAATACAAAAAGCAATCTACGACTTTTATATCCTCTTCAATTTGTAAACATAAGAAGAAATGTCCGCTTAAGTCATATGATATGCACAGAGTATGTATGTACAGTGTACATAAACATCATACATAAACTTTATAGAGTATACGTTATTCAAATATCACCTTAGGACAATGCAAATAAAACTGGATGATTTTTTGTTTTTTAACTTTCCTTTTTTTTTTAAACAAAAATACGAAGACCACTCAACCTGATGTTATCTTCGAATGGATATTATGTGGTCCAAATAAAAGACAAAAATAAAATTGTAAAAAAAAAAATAAAATGTTCTTAGGTTTTATCTTTTGTTTTCATTCGTCCAAAGTAATTACAGCTATACAAAAGCATCATCATTTTAAAAGATTTCGACAGTGTCGTCCACTAATGATATACCTACTGTACATGCTTAAAAAGGCGATGATGACGATGATGATGATGATGATGACGATGACGATTTCAACCCTTCAGCTTTTACAGCCAAGGGCAATTTTTATGCTCAATTCCCCCTTCCTCGTTGTACTATTTTGACTTTTTTCTTTGTTTTATATTATTCGCTGTCATTTAAATGGATGTAATTGTGTGTATGTGCTATTTTTAAGTAAGACAAAAAATGAAAAATGAAAAAATGAAGCCGATGAGCATAAAAAGGAAATGAGTCTTCTTTGTTCGTTGTTAGCCTTTCATTTTGGCAAGGATACAAGTGTTGAATGTTTTCTAAGTTCCGGTTGCAGGCTAAGATATGTACATACATACATACATATGTGTGTAATGATATGATACATACAATGCAATGCAATTTTTAAATGATATATAGGTACATACATAAATACACATGTACATAAAAAAGTTATAAAATCAGTAGGAACATTAAAACAAAAAGCTCTTGAGTACTGTTTATAGTTTAAAAAAGTCACGTCGTCTCCCTTATACACTCAATCAAATGTTCCCAAGAAATTGTTAACAAAAGCCTATAGAACATATCATTTATGCACACATGTACATATTTCAATAGATTGCATTTTTACCATTTTTTTTTGTCTTTACCATACTTAATATATATACATACATATGTACACATATCATGCATTACATACATATATTTATACATCATACATTTGTAACTGAAGTGGGATATACACTTTATGGGATATTATAAAACGGCTTTTTGGATAAAAACAAGAGGAAGGAAAAAGGACTTGTACTTTTGTGTCACAAAAATATAGAAAACATGATGTATTGTTGATAATAGCAAGTAATTTGAAAAACAGGACTTACAAGAGAATTATATTTTATGCAAAATATATCGTACGATACACACACCTAATATACGCACAGTAATTTATATTCCATCATCAAAGTCTTTATAGATCAAAACAGTGTATATTCCACTTGAGACATGCTTTTATATAGAATTTTTAACGGGCTAAATTTTGAATAACAGTTTTTTTGCATTCGCACTTAAAACATACATAATTACTTACATACGTACATATTTAACATATGTATATGTACATACATATGTATGTATGTACTTGCAAAGGATAACCGCGTGCAGTAGTATATTTGAAATTTGAATCGATTCTGATTACATTTTATTATTATAAACTTCTCCAAAACTGCAGTTTTTTGCTTTCGAAAATATATTCGAATACTATATGTAAGTATTTATGTACATTACTGTTCATTTTTATTGTGTTTTGTTCGAGATCGTCATACATATTAACTTTTCATTTCTAAAAATTCTTATTTTTTGTAATTCATTAATACCGAAAATTTTGTTATTAAATTTGTACATATACAAATTCAAACTAATATATCAAAAAATCGCTGTTTACCATAAAACCACATCTTATATGTACACATATTTTAATTTAGTCGTATGTGTTTCAACAATTTTCCAATAACAATAAATTTGCATAATATCAATAATATTAACCATAGTCTTTTATTATTTTTTTTTTCCTGTATTACTTTTATGTATACATATTAATTTATGCGTACAAATGAATAAAATAATCCGCTTTAGAATGATTTTTTACTTATCATACAATTAAATTGTATTTATAAATGTAGGTATATATATACGTGGTATATTTTACAAATATTCAAATTTTCCCCCTAATTAATTTATGTGAACGAAAAGGATATTGACCTCACTAATGAGGCACCAAAATATTTCGTGCTTCACTGCTATTATTCAAATTATAATAAGGGGATCATATTATTATTGTTGTTATTTGTATTATTATCATTATTATTATTATTATTATACTTTTGTACTATGTTAGGTAGTAAATGTAATATATACTCGTATCATTATATACATACGTGAATTAGTTTTATTTTACGCAAAAATAATACATTTTCCGTAATGAAAATGTTTTGGCATTTAAAAATGTGAAATAAAATAAATTAATATCTTCGACCTTGACTCAATTAGGCATAAATCAGGAAAAACAAAATTTCGTTTTATGTTTCGCCTTTTGAATAACAATCATGATAATACTACATATGTATATATGTATTTTTATTTACGTAGGTGTACGCGCGCATAAATGTACGTAAGTATAATTCAATTGTTTTCGTACTTTAATTTTGTTTGTCCATACATAAAAATACACACGTATACTAGAAACATTAAAGTTAAAATTGAATTAATAATTTAAATAATTGAAAATTTCGTTATTTTTGTTTTTTTTTTGTATTTAAAATATTTTACGCAATTATTAAAAAATTGGAAAAGAAATATAGTATTGCTCAATGAAATATTGTTAATGCAATATAAAATTAAAAGGAAAAGCATAAAAACTTAACTATAAAATTCGCATTTTTCCGAAATAATGGCGTTATACATATGCATGAAGATAAAAAATTTGTACACATGAAATATACACTTATGCACATATGTATGTCATGTATAAATACTCATATAAAATACTAAATATGTATGTATATTTTTTATCTTATTGTATAGTACCGGAAACGCCTTTTCTCGGTTAATGTTCAAAGTAAATTGAAAGACATGAGATAAATACAATATACACACATGTGTGAATATTTTCTATATATTATTTTCACTGATTTATTTTTTCTTCCTTTTTTACTTTATATTTGAACGCCCACACCTACAAAAGATATTTTTTATATATTTTTGTATTTTGTTAGAGAAATTTACAAAACTTAGATAAAAAAATAAATAAATCAAACAAAATTCAAATAATTTTCATACGCACATATACATATGTATGTATATAGGGTGTACGAAAGCATCATTACACAATAAGTTTTGTGGTACAATCATAAGTAAAATATACATACATATATGGCTTTGTGTGCGTGTATATGTGGTACGCCTTGAGGGAGACAAGCTTCCTTAAAAATTATATCCTTAAACAACATTTTTTTTTTCTTCATATTTTCAAATCATATAAATTGTACGCTCGAATGTACGAAAATGTCATGTACGTAAACATATCAACATCTAACCAGTAAGGATTTAAGTTTCTATTTCGCATGTACGTTATTTATAATTTTTATATGAAATATAACATGAAAAAAAAAAAAAAATAATAATAATGAAATAAAATTTGCGATACATGTTCATATGGTACGTACATACGTGTGTACATTCTCTATTTTGTATTTGGTTACGTGTATATGTTATATACAAAACATATGTGTACACGCTTACTGATTTTTCCTTAAAAGAAAAAATATACATATATTTACTGTGGAAAATAAAAGAAATAAAAAACGCATGCGTCTTTACACCATCCTGTTCATATATTTTCCAACGTACGTTTATTATTATGCATAAGGATTACACGTATGTTACATTAAATTATAGAATCGTATACGAAACAAATTCGTATATTTTTCGATTTATTGTATCCTTTATATTTTTTTAAAAATAAATTGTACTTTCATCTAATGTACAAAAATGTTGTTCTTCAAAGTTTCACAGTCAAATCATTTGAGTAAAAATACAATTTTTTTTTTACTTCATAAGAAAAGAAAATTTATTTTTAAAAAAATTTCAGTTGGAATTAAAACAAAAGTTTTGTATATTTTTTCTTTAAAGTTTTCATGTTCAACCGAATATAAACAAATTATGATTCTATTTTTGTACATGAACTTTCCTTTTTTCAATTTTAAAATGAACCACCAGAACTAAAAATGTGGAAAAGTATTTAACAATTTAGTATATTAATTTGTTTTTATTTGAATATTGCTTGCTAATGGCAATGTTTATAGATTAATTTCTTTTTAAACTATGTATATGTATATGTAGTATGTAGTGTATTAACTTTTATGCATAATTAATTCATATGAAATTCATTTTTCGTTGTTTTTGTCTTTAATGTAGTTAAAATCACTTTATAATCGTATTAAAATTGTATCCTTTAATTTTGAAATCATAGTGTATAATATCGTTTACATTCAAATACATCAGTATCATGCATCAGCTAGTATACATGGTAATATATACAATAGAATACAGAGAGTATACAAAGGCTATACGTATACGAGAATTTGTTACATGAATACAAATGTACGTATGTAAATATGTATCAATGTATGAAAGTATATGAGGATATATTTTTAAACATACATAACTCTCGTTTATGATGTGCTGAACATATTGTACTATACAAAATGGACATTCTCGTACACATGAATGTTTTAATGTACACAATAATCGGTCCAGTCACTAACGCGTTGACCCAAAGTTTTAACCATTAAAAAACCGAAATAAAGCAAAAAAATCTATTAAAAATTGCTCTTGAACATATTATCAAATTGTTATCCTTTTAAAATGTGTACTAGTAATGGCTATTTTTTGTCGTTTTTGTTTTTGTTGTTTAAAAGGATATGTGGATACTCACCCATCAATATAGGTGAAGTAATATCTAGGTTTCACAATATCCACAACTACATATATACATCGTTTTTCTAATTAGGGAATTTATTTAAATAAAATTTCAAATTATAAAGTTTAAAAAAATGAAAATTATTTCGGTAATGGTTTAAATTTAAACGCAATACGTATACATGAATTTAAACATTTAACTAATAAAATTACACATTTTTCCAATAAATTTTTCAATCTTGTATACAATTTGTGTGTAAAATGAATTTTATTTTTCTTTATTCATGCTTCCTAAAGTTTAATTTACTACATGGTATTTGGATTTCCTTTAAAAAAAAGAAAGAATGAGGTAGGAAAGTTTTATTTTCTTTGGTTGATAATTCAATAATTTCATTATAAATTTATTTTTATTTAATAATTTTAAATAAAAACTCGATAGAATGTTATATATTTCTCTGATTTTACTTTACTTAAAATCATCGTGTGCTGTAATTTTTGTAGTTTAAAATTAAAACAATCAATTTGGTACATTTTAAAACAGTTTTTATTTATCTAAACTGTTAAATCAAATGTACATATTTATATGCATATAGTATATACATAATACCAAATAATACCCTGTATACATTTACATTTGTGTGATATATGTGTTTGTACATATGTGTGTATTTAAGTAAATTGTACGAAATCTAGACAGACTGCAAATATTGTAAAATTTAAAAAAAAAAATTGAAACATTCTGAAATAAGATTGGTATATAAATTAAAATTTCATCAAATTTTAAATTTTTATATCGTTTTTAAATGATTAAGGTACACTGAGCATGCAAAACACACGTGCATGTGTTGCGTTATATTATTGATTTCAAATTAGATATCCTTTACGATATCCAATAAATAATAAAATATCGTGTGGATACAAGCGAAAAGGTCACAAATAATGGTATATTTGCATATGACATCAAATAGCACTGATTATGCAAAATTAAATAATTCAATCAAAAGTGCAAATATATTACATTTACAAAGTTAATTATAAATTTACTGTAACATCGTCCACTTTCATTATATTTGTGTATTTTAAGTTTATCCATTTAGGAATATGTGTATATATATTTGTGAACATATACGTATGAATGTACACGGAGTACTATATGAAAACGTAATTTCAAAATTTCGACAGCATAGTATTTTTCTTATGGAATTGTCTATAAAACTATTATTGATTTAAATTGCTTGCTAAAACGTGAATTAAATATTCAAACCTAAAACTCCTTGTTTTCCTGTGTGACTATTAAATTTGTAAATCTTTCGACTGTATTAGATATCTGCAACTGTCATCAATTTCTAGATTTAAGATAAGTTACAAATAGCACCTGATATGGTCAATGTTTAAATGAACTATGTATATATATTGGATTAAGTCACAGATCTCCATACAAATATGCATGACCAAAATGTTGTTTCCAGCATCATAGCTGCTATGATTTAATTGTGTGATAAGATCATAATCATTTAAAACATAAATTAAAAATAACAAAAAAAATAAATTAAAATTAAAAACAATTAAATGTATGGAACATCCTATGCGTACACGTGAGGTATACGAATATGTATATGTGAGTGCATAAAAAGTCAGAAAATTTATTTGTGATTCATTGCTGAAGCTAAAATAAACATCCTATAAATTAAATTGAGAATTAAAATCATTCGAGAATCGAGACTGCATTACATGCATAGATGTATGTAAATGTATGTACAGGCACATGTATATTTTTTAACAAATATGGTGTTACATATATACATTGCTGAAAATCTTATATATTTGATAAATATATACATATGTACATGTACATATACCTATACATTTATGCATGAATATATTTTACAAACAAAAATCACAGTTCAATATTTTTTGATAATTTATGCACTTTCATAAGTCATGTAATGTTTATGAATTTTCAAATATGTGTATGTATGCACATATATATATGAATAATCATGTTTATTAAGGAGTACAAGTATACATCTTTGTACATATTTATATTAACACACTAAATGTACATATCTATGTGTGCAAACATCCACTCACGTATGTACATTTGCATATACGATAATATTTTCATATTTACACATGTATTTTAGACAAATGCATATATGAAACATACTATGTACATAATGCATATGCAATACGAATCATTAAGTGTTTTTTTATGTAAAAAAAATTAAACGATATAAAACCAATACTTTGACTGTTTCAGGGATACATAATCGTCATTATATTGTTTTTGCTTAAGTTCATATGTGTATATGATTACGTATGCATGTGACATATGTACATATATGAAATCATCTACATACATATGTGCATATATATGTACATATCGTCATCATCATCCATATATGTATGTACAAATGTATGTATATGCTCGTATGTACATGTATAAAAACAGAAAAATAAAAGTATAAATAAAAATATGATAAACAGGATAATGATGAGAATATGATCAAATATGCTGTATACAAATATTCTGCTAAAAATAATTTTTTTTTCTTAGTTTTTTCATAAATCTTGTTGGAATATGAAATCAAATCGACTGCATAATAAAAACGTATCGCATAATGATTATTATAATTTTTGATCTCACTTTTGATTCCGTTTTTTTTTTCTGAATTCTTGCTCTGTTATTATTTCAAAAAGGATATGTGTACATATTACATGTAAATGAAGAAGAAAAAATATTAAATTTCTTTTTATTTACATTTTTTTTTTATTTTACACTTTCTTTTTTGTATATGTAAAACAAGGATACATAAAAATGAACATATATATATATAGAGGATTATAATACAGGGAATTGAAATAATATGCAAAATGATATGCACATATTATCAAGGCATATGCAAATAACATATTCAAACACAGCCTGTAAAAATTAAAATAATGAAAAACGATTATTTTAACAACTGATGTTTGGAAAATGAAAATATCAATAAAAAAAATATCATTAAAAATAAAAATAAGTGTTTGTTACTTTTCGAATATGTATATTGCATTTATCCTTTTACAATGCAAATAAAATGCATATTCATATTATAATTATGTAAATGTACACAAGTTTTACATTGTGTTTTACTTTGCAATAGTAATTATATGATTTTAATTGGAATTGAAATAAAGACAAACAAAATTCTCAAAAATATTGCAATAAAATATGCAAACAATTGCATCGATTATTTAAAAAAAAATATATATTCGGAATAAAATTGTATTTTTACGTCTGGATATTTAGAATGATTTCAAAGATTTTTTTATGAATTTCATAATTAATTTGTAAGTACAAGAGAATTTCATTAAACATCGAATTTTAATTGAAGTATAATTTACGAATAAATGTAAATGGGAACATCAGAAAAATGCATCTTGATGTTTTTGTCTTCGCCTTTATTTTGATTGTTTTTTTAAATGAAAAATAACAAATTTATATTTTAGAAAAAAATTTCATTTAATACATATTTGGTTTATTTTTATTTGAGTTATATTAAATTTAATATTATGTACTCCATTCGTGGGTTAATTTTTATAGACATATCTTACACTTTTTCGGTTATTTTCTTATATGAAATTATAAAAATTTTAAATATTTACTTCAAATCTAAAAAACATGGGTATAGCACTTTATAATTCAATTTCAAAACTTTATTCTTAAGCGACGCGATAGTCCTTAAAGGACTCTGGTCTTACTCTGGGTTTTAAAAATCTTCTAGTAGTTGAACTAACTAACTAATGAATTTAGATTAGTTATTGTCCATTTAAATTTCCTACTTTCTAATTTAAAATAAACTCTAATTCAATTTAAAACAAATTGTGCATTTAATATGAAAATCTGATCAATAACAGTTCGAATACGTATTTATGCAATATTTTGTAGGAAACGTTATGACATAAATTGTGTAATGGATATTTTTTGTTCTTCAATAAATGGCTAAACCATGTCAGTAATAACAAATCCACCAAAGGAATAACCAACAACTGTTCTTGCGCCACTAAGTACAGATCTAAAGGATTTTTTAAATTACATGCTTATACTCCGACACTTTTGTTTAAAGAGCCTTTTAAGGAATTTAAACATTGATATGATATGGCCATTTATAAAGCAAACAATCAAGCTCTATATTAAAATCGATTTCATAAATATGTGTACATACTTACGTTCAACAATGAGATTTTCTACATTCATGCGTTCATGGAACAATAAAAAAATCAATCAAATCATACTTTTTGTATACACATAGTACACATGTATTTGAAAAGTAATGGTAACTTATTTTCTATAGAAAAATTTGAAATTATGCGAGAACAAAATAATATTTGTTCAATTATATGAATGTGTAATTTTGTATTTGAAAGTTTTCATTTCGGATAAGTCTTTTTTATTAAAGAATCTTAAATATGTACTAAGTATAAAATAAACAAAAAATTTTTGTAAAACTATATAAGGTAGGTACATTCTAAATTCAAAAATATAAAATATAAATTTTTTTTTTCAAAAAGACAATAATTTTTACTTCAGGTACAAAGTAAAAAATTAATTAATTCTTAATAAATAGAAAATAAAAAGCACAATAAAAATTCGTAAAGTAATTAAATCATGTAATTAATTAAAATTATAATCAAAGAATGAATATAAATATAATATTATATTGTATGCGTGTTACATAAATTTTATTTAATTAGTTTTATATTTATGTACATTATATAGTATGAATTACATTTAGCGTAGGTAATATTATATGCATTAATTTATTCATTTAAATTCATTAATATTTATATGGAAAATTAAAATTATTTTTTAATTATTGATCTCTTCTATTTATTTGTACGTGCATACCTTATAGACAATAGAAAATTGCGCTGAATATAAATATGTATAAGTATCATTATAAATTTATCTAATTACAAAAGCGATTGCTGCATTATTAACCACCTAATATCTAAAAAAAAAAAAAAAATATGAATGTATATATTTTCTATGTAAGCATGTAAATAATCAAGATAAGATAAGATAATGATTATTAACAGTTTTCCATTTATGGTCGAATCATAATTTACAAGTCAAGGATTTTAATTAAGTGGCCGCACTCGACTGAGCACACCCCAATGTTGTCATTTAATCAGATAAAATTGTTTCTAATATAAAATGAAACATAGGTACTAATGTGATCACATATACATTTTATTTTATAAATTACATGACTAAATATGTAAACATTGTTTGTAGGAAAAATATTCAATTGTAGCATAGATTAGTTATACAAAATAATGTCATTGTCCTCCGTATCATAATTAATAATTGCTATTAGGTATTATCATATTAAATATTATAATGTTGGACATTGGTAGTCATACTATATTGTGACTACTAATATTGTAATGTATTATAAGTACAATAGCAAACAATATAAAAAGGCGGAAAAAACAAACTAAAAGCTAAGCGCATTTAGTAGATACTCATTGTTGTAATTTAAAAAAGAAAAAACCAAAATCAAACAATTACACCCGAGCTTATATAATTGCACTATGAACATATATAATGCATCTATAAAATGTTGTCATTACATGTACAAACATATGTACGTGTTTACTTACATATGAATGTATACTTTGTTTAAATGATGATGGTAGTGAATGTGAAATAGGAAGAGTAACATGTTATCCTTCTGTTTATATAATAAAAAATATTTTATTTAAAATATATTATATTTTCTTTAATATGATCAAAAAAAAAGTATTAAAAACCAAATAAAGTGGAAAATTTTATGAAATAACAATATCTGTGCAATAATTACAATAGTTTTGAGCAAGTATAAAATTTTAATTGTTACATAAATATAGTTTGTACCTGTGCAAGCAGTGTGTATGTAGGCCAGTTGATCTGAATTATATTTTTTAAATTATGTATGTTTTTAAGTTATATTTTTTTTTTGACTAATTTTTACATGAAATTAATTTCATGTAACAATAATTACATTATCAGAATTTAAAAAAAAATATAATAAAAAAAACTTCAGATCGATTTTAAGGCAATCGATGGACATATACGTACGTACTTATGTATGTGTACAGCAATGTACATTTTCTTTTTCATGTTATTTTCTCAGTTTTAAATATTTATTTTTTTCTACTTTGTTTTGTTCATTCAAATGTAATTAACGTATACTTGTTGCTTAATTCAAACAGGAAATAAAAAAAGATTATGCAATAAAAGGTAAAGAAGATACAACACCATTCTATTTTTTAACAGTAATAGACTTCTTGAATTCAGTATACACATGATAATAATTATAAGTAACAGCATAATATATGAGAGATTTTAATATTCACATTATTATTAACTTTTGTTTTTGTTTTTCAATACAACTAAATAATATTTTTAATATTTTAATTTTCAATTACACATTGTACAGTTGTATTGTATACGTAAAATTAATACATGTTCGTATATATGTATAGAATTTTTTCTGTACTTACAATACATACATATTAAATAAATAATGAGTTATGAGTTTATACATTTGTACATATATACGTGCTATACTCACTGTATTACACATTTTTATACAACCCACAAGTTTTCATGTTGTCGATTTCCTACAAATTATACAACTCAACTACTTAACTTGCATAACTATAAATTTTCCTAGATATTTCTTTATTATACTGATTAATTTAATAGAAGGAAAAAAAAAATCTAAAAAAAAAAAGAGTAGTTACAAATTTTTTTTTCATTTTATTTTATTTTAATTTATTGCCTTTATTATTTTATTTTTTTATTTTTTCCTATGTTAATAACAATAACAATAAAAAGAAGAAAAAAAAAATTGTACAAAGTAATAACAAATTAATTTATTCTTTTTGGTATGTACATACTATTATAATTTATAAGTAATGTATAATTGACTACAGTTGAAATGAAAATGTACTCTATTTGCAATTATTTTATTATATCTGTATCATGTACATTAAGAATGTGTTTATATACATATTATATTCTAGTATATAGACATACACATACAAATATTTGTATGAACGTGATTTTTATAATTTCCAGTTAATTTACATTTGTTTTATTCTTGTACTTTTATTTTTGTTATTTTGTATGCAATTATATAAAGGCAAAAAAAATAAATAAATAAATAAAAAATAAAAATAAAACTAGAAAATGAAAGACGAAAATTAAATTTAACAACAAATCTACAATAATGAAATAAAAAAGAATGGAATAATAATAACAAAAACAACAAAATTCAAAAAAAAAAAGAAAAGGAAAATAAATTGTTTATAATAGTAAAAACCATAACAACAAACACCCAACCTTATAATTTTATTATTTGGATTAATATTGTGATTATTTATTACTATTATACCATTATTTTTATTTTTATTGTTATTCATATATGCTATGCTAAAAGAATTAAAATTTAAATACATATATTTAATACGAGTTGCATAAATTGCTTATGCTTGTATATACGAGTACGTTCATTTATTCAAGTGTATATACTTATAACAATAGGTGTTGCTATATACATAGTTGTAAGATTTTATGTTAACGCAGATTTAGAATACATATACATATAAAATTTTTAATTGTTTCAAATTACATCATTTAGAATATAAAATTTTTAACTTTGGTTGGCATTGATAAATCACTTAACAAAATAATAATAAGACAATAAATTGAATTTTAAATACAGAGTCATTGTGTTACATTTAATATAAATGCAGGTTGTGAATTATGTATATCAAATTATGTAAGAGTAGTTGGATTCATACATACATATGTGTAATGTATACCACGTTCATGATAAAAAAATAAAAAAATAAAAAAAAAAAACATTATGTTATTTTACATTACACTGCATACATAAGTATTATAATTTACTTATTAATTGTTGCATAGTTAAATATAAATACCTTTGTTTATTCCCATTGGTTCTAATGTCATTTAATAAAATTCAATTCATTAACAATAAAATATTAGATGGATGTCAAATTTATTAATAATCAAGAAAAATGCATTACATACATTCACACATACACATAAATTCATAATGAAAAGGTGCACCTAAATAAAATAAAATTAATAGTTTATAAAATGTGCACATTATTGGATTAAGTTTATTTCTTGATCAATGTAATTAAGCTACTTTTAAAATTTCAATGTAATAAAAAAATTTTAATTTAAACAGAAATAAAAGTAAAAGTAAATAATGAAAAACTTTACATACCTTTAGATGCTTATTTACAGAAATTTTTTAAATCATTTAATTAATAATAATTAACTGAAATTAAATTAAATTGTAGAAAATATAACTTGAAAATTTTGAATTAAAAGAAAACTTTTTCAATTTTCACTGATCAAATGAAAATTATGAAGATTTTCTTTACAAATATGTTTGGCATGAATATGCATACATTTTATGCAAATATTACACTAATGTTCTTCTTGAAATAAATAGATTTTAAAGATTGCAATTTTTTATAATTTAATACACATATGTGGACGGTGATCATTATGATAACTTAATTACTTTTTGTATAGCTACAAATTAAGTTTAAAAAGATTCCTTTGTATATGCATTTATGATAAAAATTTTTTTTCAACCCTTAAGTTGCATATTTCTTTTTTTTTTATATAACTTAGTCCAGAATTAGAAGGGATATTGTTTGTGTAATAAAATATTTCGTCAGATGATTGATTTTACTAAGAGTAAAAATGATATAAAAATTTTCTTATTATTTGTTTTTTTGTTTGAGATAAAAAAGATGTATCTTTTCTAGTAAATTTCATCTTTTGTATTATTATTATTTTTTTTGGTTAAATGAAAAACACAGAACATTGACTTGATATTTTTTTTTTATAATATTTCATTTGCCGTCGCTTAAATTCCAAATACACCATACACTTTCATTAAAGGTCGAAAGTTTGTTAACTATAGCAAGTAAAATGCATTGTGCACATATGTTTGTGTGTATGTAGACTTAAAAACTACTAAATTTCAAAATCATACCCATTGTGTACATAGCAATGGCCCAAAAAAAAAAAAAAAGAAACAGTGGATAAATTGATATTATTATCTGTTTTTTATTGTTACTGTTTTTATTGATTCTACTGAGATTTTCTTTCATATTTGAAAAAAAGGAATTTCAATTTTGATGTTGTCTTCTATACACATCTACTTATATATTTCTATGTATATTTTGATTGTGAACATTGATTTACTAAAGGAAAAATAAAATTCGAAATAGGATTTGTAGCAAATATTCATAACCGTTCGTTATCCTATATGATCTTATACGCTCCCGTCATAATACGTCTATGTACACGTAAAATACAATATAAAAATTTTTTGATTTTGATTTTTCATTCTGTTTTTTTTTTTTTTTTGTTTGTTTTTCTTTTCAATATTAACAAACGAGTATACAAAACAAAGTTAAATTTCAAATCTATTACATGAAATTTTTCTTTTTTTTTTGTTGATTTTTACATTATATAACGAAATAATCTTCTCTGAACCCAAAAATTGTATATAAAATATTCGCGTTATTTATTTCCCGTATACACACCAACTATACCAAATCTAGCTACTGCATATACGGCAATAATCTTTAAAATCCTACTGTAAAGAAAAAACAAAAATAATTTTAAAAGGGATGTAAATACACATATATAATTACGAGCGTGTCTATGTATATAAATATGTACGGAATAAAATTTTCATTTTGCTTAATTCAATTTATTTTTGAGAGATTTGAAATATTTCTTTTTCAATCTACGAAAATTTGAAATATTAGTTTTTCTGTCGATCCAAATAAATATACACAGTGATGGTATAATAATGAAATCATAGAGAAAATATAATTTTTCATAGAAAATTAATACTAACAATGATTTCTTTACTTTTCATGTCAAAAATGAAAAATATATGAAAACGATGAGTTTATTAAAATCATATCAAATTATTACGAAATAAATACAAATATATACATAATAGTCTGATTTGATGTTTTTGGTTTTTGTTTGGAATCTACATTAAAATGTTTAAAATCTGTAAACATTTTCTAACAAACCACAACGTTTAAATGTTGGAATTAAATTTTTGTTGTATTTTCGAGGTATAGTGTAATTGTAATAGCTTATTAACAGAAATACCATCTTGACGGTGTTAATACTTTTTCTTAAGTTTTAAAATTCTTATAAAATAAATATAAGAAAAATAATTTGAAGTCACAGAAGCAAAAAACACAGCAACTATTTATTGACAAAAGAAAAACAACAGCCACAAATTTTTGTTGGTTTCATAAATAATTAATCATTACTTGTTAAGTTGTAATTAACACTATTATTGAAAAATTTAATAGTATTAAAAATTCTAGCTTCAATTAGTTAAAAATATATTTTAAATTAGATTTCAAATATTCGAAATATAAGGACATTTGTTCAAAGCGAAGGACTATTGACTCTTTCTGTATTAACCGTCTGCACAAATTTTGTACTTTTTTGTTTTTGTATACCAAAATACATCTTATGTCCCTAAAATCGTAAAATTATAATGAAAGTGTAGACTAGAACAGGTAGGTAAGAGAATAATTCAAAGGCACATGCCACAAATTAAATTTCAATCGTTATGAAAAGAGAAATGTAGCGTAATATACAGTTATTGAAATTGGATCACATGTTCACAATTGGAAAGATTCATTATGCAACCCTTTCGTATATCCTTTTATCAATTTTCTGTCTAAGTTACAATATTTTATTTCAACTCTATGTTTGGGCTATAAAAATGATCTCTCAGTTGATCTGTATAGGTATAATGAAAATAATTAAATCAATCCTTCAACCAATTGTTAGACATTTTCATATTTTAAGTTTACCAAATAAAAAGCTGAAAAAATAAGCATTATGTACACATGTGTATCATTTTCTAACAGTTTTAAAGTTAATAATGATTTTATTGTATACTATGTAGTTTTAAAACGTTTAAAAAATATTTTCACGAAATATTTTAATAGTATGCTTGCTCATATATGAATATAAAACGCTTTTAACGTTTAATTGCACACTAAAGTCTGCAGAAAGTAATTTTGTACTTGAGACATTTTCCTTTTTTTATTTAACTTGAATTTGTCGTAATATTTTATACTTTCATTATATGTTTTCATTTTCAAGCAACTATTAAAGTCTTTTTAACTCAAGAGAAAATCTTGTTTTTTATTTTAGATTGTTCATAAAAAAAAAATCCTAATGTATATTTCAGAATGTAAAGTGAACCGTATTCAGTACATCTAAAATAAAATGATACGCGAATAACAAAAAAGGATTTATGTAGGGGATCTAAGTAAATATGTACATCAATACGCTTTGTTTGCAAATATCTTTCGACTTTTCATAATTAAACAACGACAACATAAACTAAAAATTAAAGAGAAAATTTCATTCATTTTTTTTTTCTTTTTACTTGATAAATTTTTTTAAAAATTTTACGCGTGACTTTTGGTAAAATTAATTTTCTTTGTTTAGATTTCTTTTTTATCCAAATTTTACTTTAGAAGAAAACAAAATTTTGTCTCTTAATTTTGTCTTCAATTTCTCTTTGATGTAGAAACGTATAGTCAAAATTTATTAATCCAAAGAAAAGATCCTTTTAAAAGTACTCATATATAAAAGATAATAATTTTTTTTTTGTTTTCTTTGACAAAAAATTAAAACATTGCATTGATGAATAATTTTAGATACAATATTAAAGTAATTTTTTTTAATTTATTTCTTTTTACACTTTCTTTTTTATTTTTTTACTCTTTACAAAGACTTTTTTTCCATTGTTTTTTTTTTAATACACATTATTTTTGAAAAGAATAAAACGTTTTTGGTTTATTTAAATTTTGAAAATGAAAATAAGAATCAAATAAAACAAAAGTAAAACAAGAAAGAAAAACAATAGAAAATGGTGAAAAAAAAAACATTAAAAAATTGTTAAGTCAACTTATCAAAACGCGTTGTAGAAAAATAAATACAATAGAAATGATGAGGCAAATATGAACAGCAAAAAAAAATTATTTCTATTTAACGTACACGTTTACATACACATACGGTTATCTAAATTTATATTATTGTTGTTGTAATACTGTATTTGATGAAAAAGAAAGAAAAACAAGAAAATTGTTTAAGAATGGATTCTTTGTAAATGAAAATTTGTCTTAAAAACGGATAAAAAGATTTTGTCCAAAAAGAAAATAACAATAAAAAGTAAAACAAAGAAATGGATTATAATTATAATAATAAAAATAATATTTTTTTTTAAATATATAATAAGAACATAGTATATGCATATATGTATGTATAAATGTAATATTATTCATTTAGTTTTTGTCTTTAATTTCTTTTTGTTTTATATAAAAAAAGAGGAAAACAAATTGAAACTTCTTATTTCAATTTTTTGTTTTATTTATTTTGTATGTACACATATTTTTCTAACGTACCTTGAGCTCAAAATTGGCATAGCAACACCAGTATCTAAAATATGTTTGCTTTCTCTAGATTTTTCTTCTTTTTTCTGTATATACGTATCTACATTTTTTCTATTATTTTATCATCATATCGTTATATTAAGTATACAAAGAAAAAAAAATGTTTACCATAATCGCATGCATATACGTACATATGTACATATAAATAATTGTAAATAAAATGCATGTATGCATTTGTAAATAACCCAATGGCAAAAATATACTCTGTACCACTCTATACACATACAGTATAGGCTCTACATCCATCTAATATTAATTTTTTATTTTGCTTTTTATCTCTATACATACATATATTATGCATATGTTGTACATAACGTACGTACATATGTATTGTTTTATGCACGTATGTTCAAGAAGAAAGAAAATATTCGAGAAAAAAAAAAATAATAATTTATATTAAGAAATATACAAATGTACCTATGTATGTATATAATAAAAAAAAGCACTCAAATGCAAAGTTATGAAAAAAGAAGGAAAAATGAAAAAAATAAAAAGAAAACCTTTTCAAAAGTTGAGGACAACAACTTGACAAAAGCTCTTCAAAAACACATCTAATAAAAAAGTACGAAATTTTTATTTTTCTTTTAAAATAAATTTTCAATGTGTTAGTACATCATGTATGATATATGTTTATGAATTTTTGCTATTATATGAACATGAACTGCATATATTGTGTATGCATACATATATACATATATGTCTTTTTATACATAAATACGTTTGCGTATGGGCCCACATCTCTAATCTTTTTTATTTTGTTTAATATTTTTTTAGTATTTTATATACCGAGCTAAAAATTCTGACGTGCATTTTCGAAATAATGCACATGTATCTTTTATATTATAATCTATTAAGTACATTACATACACATACATTTGATATCATGATTTTTGCCTATTTATGAAATATTCACATATACTCAGGTCATTTTTGGTTTAAGTTGTAATAAAACATTTACAAAATATGCGAGAAATTTCGTACGAACACTCTTCCAATGGACGATCTATTGAATTCTGTAATTTAGATGTAATTTTTCATAGTTTTGTAGAGACTTTATACGTCCTTTTTCATGTATATACATACAGACTTCAGTTAATTATCCTGTACTACATTTAAAATATAGATCACACGATTGATAATCGTTTAATCGTATTTTGAAAATTATGCGGCTATATAATCTCCATTTCTCAAAAATAGTGTTGCCAGAACCTGAGTTGTAAATTTCTTTTGAATACTAATGGTTTTTTCTTTTTTACCTTGATCAAGAAAAATATTCCTTATATTTTTTCCTCGAACAAAGTATTTTGTTTTTGGTTGTTGTTCATTAACAGTCTGATCAAATATAGCCGATATCGCATTTAAGGTGTCGTTTCCTAAACAATTTCTTTTCTTTGTTTAAAAAAAAAAAAAAAAAAACAAAATTAAAAACTTTCCTCCCACAACCTGCATTTGAATGTTTCAACAATACAAAATGATAAAAATAATAGTCGAAATACAATAGAAGGATTAACGCGTTAAATAAAGGTAATGGAAAATCTAGTTATCATTTTCTAAACATACATACTTTTTTCTATCATTTACAAACTTTTTGTCGTGTTGGATTTTTCCCCCAATTTTTGTCCTAATGCAGACAATTTTCTCTCTTTCCTTTTTCCGTAAATGACACTTTTCTTAATTCTGGTAACATTGCTCAGGAAAAACGTTTTGTTTTCTTTTTTTTTTCTTTTTTTTTAAATAAAACATATTTGCATATAAAGTATTTTTTTTTTTGTTAACTAGGTAGCAACAGTACATATTTTCCTATTACAGAAAAAAGTTGGATGAAAAAAAATTATGAGAAAAAGGAAATATAAAAAAAAGTTGTAATAAAAGATTCGTCTTAAAAACTTTTTATATTTGAAGTGGTTCTTCAGAATTTTACCGTACTTGTTTTTTATTTTATATTTTTTAAGCTAAATATCTGACAACATAAAATGATGGTGGACTATCTACAACATGGATAGGCATTTTAGAGTGTACTGCATTCATGTACATACATATGTATATCTTAAAGTTTAAAAACATGCATGTACATATGTACATATATAACGAATAGTTACATACTTATTGTATGTGTGCATACAAAATATATAAATAGAAAAAAAATTGTTCTCATTCAAGATTTACCTACCGCCCAACGGCTCAAACAACAAACCATTTAACTACGTAACTTTTAAAACGGTTTATATGATGGTAAATAAAAAAAAAATTTTTTTTAAAAATATTTATAACATGCATACAATGAACACAACATGCATGGAAAATACATACATACAACACAATACACATTTTATTAAAATTTTTCTAAAGATTGTAAAACATGAAAAATTTTAAAAAAAGGAAAAGTAGTGAAAATAATATAATAAGAAGTAGATGTTTTTAACTTGTACATAAAATTTTATTTTACAGAACAAAATTTAAAACATATTTATAGTAAAAGATTTACATGTGAAAAATATGTTTAATGAACAAAAAATTTTTAAGTGAAACATTCATTGTATATTTAACACATTGCACATGACAACACGAATATGTACTAATAATACTTTGTTTTTATTTCAATTGAAAAAAGAAATTTCTTTCTGTTGATTTGGACATTTGTTTAATTCTCTAACTAATGGTAGAAAATACATTCCAAGATCGAATTAAGAAAGTAGAACTTTTTTTTTTAATTTTGAGTTTGGAATTAGAAAATTTTAAAATGTTCAATTGAAAGTCGGAGATTTATTGTTTGCAACGTTCTTATATTTGAACTTGTTCAAATGACCTTTACATTTACTTACTTT
Source organism: Anthrax anthrax (assembly GCA_963971155.1). Classification (NCBI taxonomy): domain Eukaryota; kingdom Metazoa; phylum Arthropoda; class Insecta; order Diptera; family Bombyliidae; genus Anthrax; species Anthrax anthrax. The sequence goes on from OZ020120.1 coordinate 22,625,041, forward strand.
GCTAGACTTTGACAAAATATTATGGTATAAGAGAGGTTTATCGCATGACCTTCATTATTTTTTTCTTCCTCGTTTTCTTCCATTGACATATGCTTTATAAATTGATAAAAGTTCTAATTGGTTTTTTAAACGAAAATTAAAAGAAAATATTAGAAAATTTTCATTATAAAACTTTTCGTCATGCTTTTATCATGCGTTCGCAATACGTTTTGAAACATTAAACGATTTCACCGTTTCAAGTATTTGCGTTTTGGAACTTTTAACTATTCATAGAAGCGATATTTAGACGTTTTGAAATTCACAGTTTTCTTTGGGCTCATCTCAAAAATTCCTGGTGTGGTATTGCAATGGGCCTTTCCGGCCTAAGTGAGCTTGCTTGAAATTTGGCGAGCGACCACCTCTACCTACCTAGCTACCTTGGGTTCATCTAGTAATTTGTAACTACAATTATTCAATTTTTTAATTTATTTGCTTTTATTGTAATAAATTGACCAATTGTGATGTATCCGTACAACCATAAAAAACAAAAATGTTTTGAATTCATTTGAATGAAAGGGAAAGGAAAGTTATTAAATATTTATTTAATGATTTTATTGTAAAGTAGAAATATTTTCGAAGTTAATATCAAACATTTTTATTATCCACTTTTTGATTCGAAAATTTTAACATATTAAGATTATCGTAATTATCATCATATTAACTACATTTAAAAATTTTCTTATTGAATTTATTATTATAAACCTGTATCTGTTTCTATGCACGTACGTATACGTACATACATATATATATTTACATACAAGTAATTAAAAAAAACTCTTTTGTTATTCACTATTACCGTAACAACATAATATTTAATCCGTGCTAATTTTGTTAGTTACAAATTAAACTATGGTCAATATAGATAGTAAGATATCCATAAATGAATAACATTGTTAATAAATTCTGTTACGCTTTATAATTTGAAAAAAACATTTACAAAAATGAAATTCATCTTTTATTTTAACATTGTAATATATGTACTGTGATATACTTTACTGTAAATCAACAATAACCAAACGATGAATTTTATGTTTAAATTTTATCACTCTGGCTATTTATTAACATGTTCATATGTGCATGTAAAGAAAAAAACGTTATTTAAGATAAACGATAAACTTTAGCTAACTGGCTGCATCATATGAAGATCTATGATAGATTTAAGAGGATTTTTATGAACAGTCATTAAAATAAAATAACCAAAGGCTAAAATTTATTTTCATTTCCTGCTCCTCCCAATTTTATACATTATCATATACGGGTATATGTGTACAAATCAAATATTTTATACTTTTATAGTTTTTCACACAAGATAATATAAACACTTGTACATATGTTCATGTATAAACCACAAAATAAAAAATAATAATAACAGTAAAAGTACTAAGATATAGTGAATATATAAATAAATAGAAATTGAGAAAATTGTTAATGATGGTATATCCAATATAATATTACAACAGTATATAAATGTACGTAAATATAATGTTGACAAAAATTGTTAAAAGTTATTTATTTTCTTGGTCAACAAGAAGATGTCAAAGATCCTTTTACCCGCAGTATCATCATTTCTAGTAAGGCAGGTGGTAATAAGGAAAAAATTAATATATGACATACATACTTGTGTATACTTAAACAATAATTTTTCTTGTTTCATATAACATTTATTTACGTATTGTATTTATATTGAAACTCAAAAAAGAAATGTTAAGAGAGCTTGTACAATTCACAGCGATACATGTGTATACTAACCATTCATAATGTAAAAGCGTAAAGTTATTAAAAGCATTGGTAAAAGATAAAATTTCTGTGGTTTATTTTGTTTGTTTGTACACAACTATTTATTTTTATACAATTGCATATTATTGCATTTTACTGTACATTTACTACATTTTAAGAAGAAAATATTTTCCGTATATGCAATCAAGCATATGAAAAATTAAAAAAATTAAAATGATAAGTGTAATTTGAAATTTGACACGTACAAAACATTTAAAAAAATTTAAAAATTAATTTTTAAAAGAAAATCAAAAAAAATAAAAAGGATTATGAATTATTTTAATACCATATAAAAATAATAATATATATTATATGTAATTAACAAAACTATACAATAATTACTTATACATGTCTTTTGTATCTCATTTCAGATTTTATGTTGATTTCATATCTAATTGATTTATGTAAAATATAAACGTTCACCTTTATTTTGCATATTATCCTGCAATTTAATCAAAATCTTATGTATATGTTTTTTTTTTCATGTTTATAACTTAGTATATAACACCTGTGTACATCGTCATACAAAGGTAACAACTCACTTTTTCTATTACCGATACATTATAATAATAATAATAAACTTGTTTTTTGACATAAATATATACATTTGTTTTTGTTTTATTATTAATATTATTATTATTATTATTTTTTTTTTAAATAAAACAAGAGATCTTTATGAGATAGACAAATGTAATTCGTTATAGAAGTCATGTAATAAACCTAATCTATGGTCATGTATCTTTATTGCAATCAAACTTGTCTTTTCATAAGGGCCATTTATATATACATATCAAAACATATGTATATAAAGTTGATTTTACATACAATGTTTATATAGTTAAAAATCATATTCTTTATACATGGTTAAAAAGATATTATTCAAATATAATGTAATTCATTTATTATAAATGTAAATAAAAGTACATACATATATAGAAGTATGTCATCGGCTTCATAATATAGTTTGTTATTTAATTTATTTTTTCCCTTAAGATATTTTTGTATCTCTATATTACTACATATCAGAAATGCACATATATTCAATGATACCCACATTTTTACTTAAAAATTTACAGGGTATTTTGTATTAAAGATTATTTAAATTTATTGCGAATTATTTATATTTCATTAAATTTGAAAATAAATAATAACAAACTTTGATTTAGGTAAAAATGAAATTATTACATTGTTTGGAACTGAGAAATTCTATCTGTGTTCATCTAAGTTCTATTATTCCATAATTATTTATTAAATAAATATAACTTATTAATTTCCCATATTTTATGTACTTTAAATTATTCCAGACATTTTATACAAAACAAGTTTTTATACAAAAGCTTTATTAATGAAAAATACATACATATGAATTTTCCTGCATTAAAAACATCTTATTTCAATTATTACTTCTATTATTATTGTTTAAAATTGAAAAAAATTATTATTAATTATATTTAAATTATTCAATACACATGTAAATATTGACCTTGAAACACCCTGTATAAAATTTATTAGAATAATAATAATCTCAACTCAGCAAGATTTTCTTGTTACATTTTATATTTACATATGTACATATATTGTATGTACATATACGAATGTACACGCATACATATTATCAGAAAATATAGATAAAAGACGAAAAGTATGCATAATTTTTCACTGTTTTTCATCTTAGAAGACAACTAAATGATGAATTGTCTTTGATTGTATATTTATGCATATTTGCATATATGGGTGTGTCTTCTTTAAAAAAAAAAAATTCTTTAAAGAATTCTTTTTACAACTCATACATCTGTACGTAAATTACAAATTTTATTTTATTTTTATTTCAATTTGAATGATATGTGCGTTCATACAAATACACGAATATGATTTAATTTCAAAAGATACAAAATACGTTCAAAATAATTATTAATAACACAACAAAATCAACAAGACAAAAATGAAATTTAATAAAAACAATATGATATAAGCATTCTTAAGAGAAAAAATCATTTAATGTTTTTTTTTAACTATTTTTGTATTTTAAATAATTTATTTAATATTTTAATTATTTATTTATTTTTTAAATAATAATAGAATTTTACGTAATCATGTATACATTAAACACGTATGCATAACATATGTGTATGCATATATCTATATATCTGTACCTATATACAATTACGTGAATAGCATGATAATTTTATTTGAATGTCGTTAATATTGAAAACATCAAAATAAAACGTTTTTAAATAACGCCTACAAATGCATCATGTACATATTAAATACAAATATGCATTGAACACATAGGTACATATATATTTGAGTTCTATTGACGAAAATATGTATGTAATGTACCTCAAAAAAAGAGGTATAAAATAAACGTGAGTTATGGATAAAAAGGTGTTGTAAAATTCAAGACTAAATTAAATACTTTATTTTTTTTTTTTTTTTTTTTTGCTTTTTAAGATTATGAAATATTCAGTAAATTCAATTAATTAAATTAATTACAATTTGAAATTGAGATTTCAATATGTGGATTATAAAATATGTATTTCAAAATAATATACCATATACAAGAAAAACACTACACGCAGTTATGAAATTTTGTATAAATAACCTTGAATCTGGAATATCTAAGAGTTTAATGAATATAAACAGCATATATTGATTTCAAAATTTTAATCTTTCGAAACTGAGATTTTTTCAAGGCGTGATTAAATGTCAGGTAATTAACTTTATTTTTACTTAGTAAAATATTTTGCAAAACGTTAAAAATAAGAGAAGATTTGAAAAGAATTTTATTTCTGAAATTCTATGAAATTAAAATTGTGTAGGTGAAACAATTTAGGAAGAATTATTTTCACGTCAGAGCAATATTTTACAATTTTTCTTTATTTATTAATTTTCAAAAACGTACAATGAAAATTTTTCTTGAATATTTTTTTTCATAAAAAAAAAATCTTCATGATGTTTATTTGTTTTTTTGGAGTAGGAAAAGCTATTTGAATCAATAACGTCTTAGCAGTTATGGTTTCCTATTGAAAATCATAAAAATTAAGTGTTGTTTCAGTAATTCAGCAGCAAGTTTTACTTCCACATATGTATGTATGTCTGTTGAATATATGTATCATATGCATAATGTACGTGTACAGAAAATATATAATATTTATACAGAAAGTACTATAGAATGAGTGTCACAAACTATATTTTTCTTATTAGGAAGTTTATTTACTACTTAATTTGAAAATAAATAAATAAATATATATTTTTTTTAAATTTATGCCTTGATTTTTTTATCTGTAAAATTGTGTTTTTGGGTATTTACCTCCAGTGACAATGAAAAGTCATTACTTGGAAAGGCCTAATCCTCAAATGTTATTTACTTCACTTGTTCGAAGATTTTCAATCCCTTATACTTCAATTGGGGGAACAAACTGAACTATAGGCAAAATATAGTTTGTGACACTCGTTCTGGGATACCTTGTGTATATGTATGTATGTAAAAATACGATAAAATATATGTACTTGATATTAAAAATTACTACCGTGTGTGTTCTATTCTAATGCTATGCATCTTTATTTTTTGTATGCATGTACATACATACATAACAAAAGGAAAAGGAATAAGAAAAATGAAGGGAATGACGCTACCATAAAAAGTGACATCTTTTATTCAACAGATTAAACAGTTTTCTAGGATAAAACATTTTTAGAATCCTTGATAATAAAATACAGCAGGATAATTAAAAAAGCTCATTGAAAGTTTTCATATTATAAACTTATACTGTAAAAATTATAGACATAGATACATATAATTTAAACCATGTTTTTTAATAATAACCACATTTCGATTTTTGTAGCATGTCTTAAACTAGCTTAAACTCCGTAAACAATGTTTTTATAGAAAGCATAAACATTATCTATAGAATTACTTTAATTCAATCAAAACACTGCAATTATTCTTAATTAATTATACATGTGCAATTTATTTCTTTAAAAAAAAAAAAAATCAGAAATGTTTTGACTATATATATGGCATGGTTTTATAGCATCAAATTATAAACAATTTCATTATTAATAAAAAATAAAAAATGTATGTATTTAACTAAGCATACATACCTGTGTTACATACATATTATATACATACGTATATGTATATAATTCATTCAGTAATTTTTCTCCTTTATTTCTTATGTTTTCTTTTCTTATTTTTGGTCAATATAAAACAAAAAAAAAGTTATCTTGTGCTCTTCAAGCAGTATAAAAATTAATTAAAGTCACACAACATTAATTTTATCAAAGATATTTTTGTCTGTTTTATTTTGTTCTTCATGTATGTTTATGTAGCTAACTTTACTAGAAACTAACTATTAAAGCATAAACAGTAGACCATATATATAAAAAGAAGCATAATAGTGTCCATTGAAAACCGTTCAATGTCTTGTTAGCAAAAATATTAACCCGGAAAAAAAATTTAATGATATGATTGTAAAAAAAAACGATACAAAAACTTAATATCGTTGAATAGAAAATAAAAGAAAAATTGAAAAAAATTAAAAATCTTATTGAAAATCAACCATTAAATTGCCTTTAACAAAATCAGTCAGCCAGATCTCAGAAATTAACGATACACACATACATATGTACGAACTTTTAAAATAGACAAAAATAAAATATGTACATTATCACAATTGCAATATACAGATATATTTAAAGTTTTAACGGATTACATTTTATAGCACAATATATTACATATTTTACCAGAATCGTCATTTAAGACGGTATTTTTTTTATTAAGGAAGAAATATTTTAAAGATAATCGGACATATCAGCTTCACATTAGCGTTTTAATGATGGGTTTCGTTGAAATTATAGAGCAATAAACTACTAACACACCGATTTAGCTTTTTAAGGTTTTATTGTATTATTATCGTATTTTTTGTATACTCTAAGTATATGGTGCAGAAATGATGTAAATAAATAATAACACATGTAAAATACTTAGCTAAAAGCCTAAAAGAAAAATCTTCAATGAAATTTTCATAAAATTTTTATTCAAACATGATTTTCAATAATCAATTTTTAAAGATTATGAATCAATTAATTAATTCATATTATATAAATGTAGCTTGAAGTAGCTTGAAATGCAAGGTTAACACGCTGAATTTTTCACGATCTTTATAATTTATGATTAAAACAAAACCAAAGCAATTGGATCAGTGATCTCAGATCTGATCATTTCAATAAAATTTGTACATACATATGATGTGTAAGATTGTATAGAAAGTTTGAAAAATTTTGAAAAAACAAAATTTAGAAGAGACCTTTCCTATTTTTTTTTTTGAAGGACAATTAAATTATTAATATGTTATCAGGTGTTTAATTTTTTTTTTATATTTATGAACCCCGCCTTTTTGACATGAAAGTATGCGAATATAATGTACGTGGTTGTATTGTGTATATGTACTGTTTAACTGTACGTATAATTTTATTACTTTTTGGCACACTTTTTTTTAATAAAAATGTTGAAATAATAATAAATTGCCTGAAGTAAACACTTTTCATTCAACTTTCTATATGTAATAAACATTATTACTTTAATAAAGTTTACTACTTTACTGAAAAGAAAATGAAATTACATAAAAGAAAAAGTATCAATTTATATTATATTATACGTGTATCGCACATTCAATGCAATGCAGTAAAGGTAGAGTGTAGTTTTTTACCAGTAAATGCTACATTACAAATCTGTAAGCATTTGGCTATGAAAATCTATAAATACAAACCAAAAGTTGGTTATTTATAATGTGTACATACGATTCTTTCAACAAATATCTACATTTTTTTCACAATAGATCAAATTGTATACGTGTGTGTACATGCCTGTTTTTTGTTTTATTGTATTCATGTGCACATAAAATCATATTAATATTGTTTTAAAATTAAAAACTCCCTTTTTCCGTCCTTATTTAAAATATAAAACCTAAAGGCAAATAATCGAATAATAAAACGATATTATGAAAATTTTGCAATTGAAATTAATCAATTTTTGAAGAAGCCTAAAAAACGCCTGTTGTAAGTTTATAAATAAGCATGTAAGATACTGGATAAGTATTGCAGAGTGTTTTACACGGAATATGAAACTAAAAATTTTAAATAATCTGACTGACCAGAATGACCAGAAAGATAATAGCAAGAAAAGTAATTTTATAGACAAATAACCACTGTTGATATTGGTTTATTTTATTCAATATTTGGATTTGGATCGTTTATTTTTAAAGTGGTGTAGACCCACTTTTTTTTTGTTTGAGATATTTAAAGGAACGCTAAATTGGAAGTAAATTATGTGTGATTTCTTTTTTTTTTTTTTTTAAATTGACTTACACCACTTTCAAAATAAACGGTCCATTTAAGAATTTTATTTAATTAAGAAAACAGTTCAAATATATATATGTATTCCAAAATTTTCAATGTACAAACTATATTTCGAAGATTTTATGAGATATAAAATGTTTCATGCGAAAAATACTCTGAGTTTTCAAATAAATACATATATTTTTCTGGAACACACTGTAAACTTATGAAAAGATTTCGAATTTATGGGCTTTTATTCGCGTATAATATACGTACATACAATAAAATGCTTTAAGATAAATAAAAATAAAATTTACGTGGCAATAAAACCAATATACCTAATATGTAATTTATTTTATTTTTCTAATCTAACAATTTATCTATTTATTAAATTATTGTTATTATTATTATACATACGTATGTATGTATGAATATAAATTTTTTTCAATGTAAAGAAAATTGATATAATGAAAAGCTGCAAATATATGCCATTGCAAATAATTGAAATTTGAACACAGAAATATATTTTCTGTAATTGTTTTAAAATTTTTTCATTTGATTTCTAAGTACTTTGAATTAAGTATCAACTATCAATATGATTGTTATGTTATTATATCAATTTGTATACATACGAATATATGCATATATGTATGTACATACATATCTACATGCATGTAACATATGTATTTAATGTGAATGTAATATATGTACATATATACACAGAAAATGAACATTAATGGAAATTCATGATCACAAAATAATAAATATAAATTGTGCTATTACAAGGTTAATGATTATCTGTGTATGCATACAAATATTGCACAATTCACACATGCATATGTATATAGACGTATGTAATTGTATTTTTAATCAAAACTAAATTTAAGTTTCCATTTTAAAAATAAATGAATTTTAAGTTCATCCTTTTATTTCATCTTCTTTTATATTATTCAGACCTATTATACTTATGTAGATAGATGATCAGAGTGCAACTAGTAATTATTATAGCTCATATATATTACATACTAATTATACATGTATGTACGTACATAGATACATACACGTATGAATTTTTAAAAAATATAATCATGTTAAACTAGGAAATAAAATTGTATTATTCGATTATTTACCATACTTTATATTTTAAATTTTCAAACTATCTTGTTTACTGTTTTTTAATTTCTTTATTTAGAATTATCTGAAAGAATAATAAAAAAGTATGTATATACAAATGATTATTATATTTATTTGTTCATTTATTTTGAATGTAAGCTTTTCGAATTAAGCAAAAATATGACGAAAAAAGTATAAATAAAAAAGATGTATAACGAATTCATTAATAAAGTACCACATTACACGGTTTTTTTTCTAGGCCTTCGTATCCAATAACTTCTCATTAATTTAATTTTACTGACTTTTGGCTATTTTTGTTTTATGAGTTTGTAAAATAAAGTATAATTTTTAGATATGATGATAACTTGATATAAGACATCAACGGTTCAAATGGGCTGTTTATTCTCCAACTTTTCTTTTTATATTTTAGCAGCATATTAAAGTACTTACGTTATAAGCCGATATAAGAGGCTAAGAAAGTATAACTTGACAGTGAACGACCTTTTCTCTTTTATACTGCATATACACTTAATACATACATACTTATATCAGATACAAAATACAAAAAAACTTAGGAGATTTTGATAAGATTTATGAAAATTCATATGAGATAAGTGAATTAAATATAAAAGCGTATGAAATATCCTAGGGGTAGATATATCTCGCTACAGATACAGTATTATATGTATGTATATAATCAATGATATGAACCTACATATGTATGTACAAAATTCGTATAATATTTTCATGATACATATTTTGTACATATTTGGATATGTTAATGGGTGTATATATTCCTATCATATATAAGATTTATGTTATGACTTCATAAATCTCTTTCAGGCCATAATTCCTTCACCATGCATCAAACGAATACGAACAGATAAGTATGCAACGTAAATATGGAATAAGTTTATGCGTGTCTAATTGAAAAAGAATTTCAAAAAAAAATAAAATAAAATTCATTTAAAAAAAAAAATGGGTAAGAGTTCCTTTTAGGACCAACAACCGATTTTTTTGAAACTTTTCACACTCGATCTACTCAATGAGTACAATCCAAAAAATATGGTCTCTAGGCGCGAAAAAGGTCATTTCAAGGTCAAAAAATTGAAAGAAAATCTCAAAAATTGACAGAAAACTTCGAATAACTCATAATGTTATTGTCCAATTTTCATGAAATTTTCACAATTTGAAGACCTCAATACACAACGACTTTTCGCTTAATTAGTACAAAATTTTCCATACAAAAGTTTTACAGGGTGACCCAAAAACTATATTTTCTTCGAAAAACAATATTTTTATATTTTTAACAGTAATAACTACAGACGTACTAATCCGTTTGTAATGAGTTATGCTTTGTCAGAAACACCTATGTCTCACCTTTAATTATTGATAACATTCACTCGAATACATAACATAGTTCAAAAGAAATAGCCCAATATACAATGTTGTGTATTCGAAAATTTTCAAACAGACATATGTTATGCATATATACCTATAATATACCTATAATATAATATATATATAATATATATATATGTATATGTAATATATATATATATATATATATATATATATATATATATATATATAATATACATACACAATATGCATATACATATGCAAAAATACTCTAGCTTCTCTCAGTGTCGAATAAATCTTTCGCCTTTTACTAAAGATTTCCGCGGAGAGGAGCATTCAACCTACCTGGAATATATCCCTTAATTACTTTTACATAAAATAAAAACAAAAATTCATTTACTAAAAAAAAAAAATTAATTATTTAATAAAATCTTCTATTATTTATAAAAAAAACTTAAATTATTTACAACAGAAAATGTTATTTAAATAAAAAACAAAAAGAAAAATATTTTTTTTTAAACAAAAAAGAATTACTGTTATTTACAAAATTACTAAAATACTATTATTTAAAAAAACTCAAAATTATATTATTTATAATAAATACGTCGCTATATACACCTAATATAACACTATATACAACAAACAACTATACAAAAAATGTACAAAATTAAATGAATTTGCTTGATAAATTTGCTTTGACTTATGCATTTTTAAAATTGAATAAAAAAAAACTGTAAGAGATAGAACTTTTGTGTAAAAAGAAATCTTCTAGAAAAACGAACAGAGATTTCATTTTTCCCGACATATTATCAACTTTTCCAACAGCGTCTTGAAAAATCATCAAAATTTCGAAAAAAATTGACAAATTTTCTTAAATTTTTGACTTTTAACTCAAATAACTCACGAACCATTAGACGTAGAGCTTTGACCAATACCTCATTCGAAAAGACAAAAGGTTTTCTATCACTTCTCTGAACATACCACCGACATTAGACTGACAGTTTGTAAGCTAAAACGTATTTTATGATACAAAGACAAACGCCCTCTAGTAGCGAAATAAGCCCGATTCGCACCACGAGACTAGCACCATTCAACTAGACTCATCGAGTATAGTGTATGTACCAATTTTCATAAAAATCGGTGGTTGGTCCTAAAAGGAACTTCAGCCAAAAAATGGAAAAACAATAATAAAAACAAATCATTAAAATAATTAATAGCATTAAATATGATATTTAATATTGAAATACTTTTGTTATTTAAGAATTCGATTTGGAAAACCAGGAAAGAAACAACAGAAAAATGTAATAAATTTCTCTCACAACATGCATTATTCATTTAGAAAATAATTATAATGATATTTAAAAAATAATGACTAATAAAAACAAAAAAGAAACGATTTTAAGTCGATATAAGTAATAAATAATACAAATGTACAAATGTGCACGTATTTAATTTATGTATAACATGTATAATCGATCATGAGAACTTTGTTGATTTTTATCATGATGATCCCGTCAAATAAAATGACAATGAAATTTTAATTTATTTTATGTTTTTTTTTTGTAAATTAAATATTTTTGGTTATTCAACAATGTATCAAAAACATTCGAATAATTTCTATTGTGTATAAACACATATAAATAAAATCCATGCTGAGAGATATACAATTTAACTATTTCAATTATATACATTATGCCCGCTCGTGAAAGATAATTTAAAATAAATATTTTTGGTTTTGAAATATTTAGCACTTAAATTTGATAAAATTGAATTGAAACGAAAATAGTTGAAAATATGATCTTTATTTTGAAAATGATTCAAGTCAAAATTATTTGAAAATGATGTTTTTTTTTGTTCATTACCGCAATTTTCTCACTATGGATTTAAGTCCAGCTCTTATTTGTTCGAGTTTAACTCAAATAATGGTCAATCTACGTAATAATCTGTCCCTGTAATAAAATATAAATCTATTCTCCAAAAATAAAATAACAAGTTAGTGGTTCTCTCGCAATTCCTCTTGTATTCTAGGTGAATTTGTGTAATGTTTGGAAAAATCACGCTTGTGATGGGCTCCATTGGCTCACATCGAGAAAGAGAAAAATAATCATAGCCTTAGTATTGACAATAGAACAGACCATTTTTAAAAAAAAAATATTTTGCCCATGGTGGCCGTGATATTACGATCAGTACAGCACATCATCGATTTGTAAACTACAAATTATTTGAAATGTATTACTATTTACTTTTTTTAATAATTTATACTATGAACTGGTTATTTACCTTCCACTGTCTAATTCATTTTTGTCTTTTTATTTTGCTTATTTTACCTTAATGGTCATTTCTCATCTCTTTTTTTTACTTTGATTAAAAACGTGTTTTTATTTCTGTGTTATATATACCTAAATTTTCTGTTTTAATTAAAAAAAAAAAAAAAATTTAAATTCATAAATTTTAAAAAGTAATAAAATATACATTTTATGATGCCCTAATAAATTTTTTAAAAAAAAATTACATCCAAAACAAAAGTAAATATTTTTTAAAAATTTTGTAAATATATTTATCAAAAGGTAAATAAAAAATAAATGAATGCTAAAAAAAAATTTTGTTTTTTATTACCTTTTAATCAATCGCCTCATATTGCTACTGAGTAATAGCACGTAATGGTATTAAAATTTGTATTTTATTATTTGACTTTGTTTTTTAATTTGAAAAATCTTGGCAATACATTACCATAAAATATTCGAAATTGTACCAAAATTTATTATAAAAAGACGAAAAAAAAATACTGTTTAAAAATTTATGCCTGATAAATGTATCGACATATTTTAACATTTTATTTCTTTCTCGATTTAAGCTTTTTCGTTCATTTATTTTTATTTTTTGTTTTAAGCTACATATTATTATATTAGCAGATATCAGTAATTTGTTGAAAAATTTATGTGTGTGTACATTTAAATTTTAATCTATATTAAGGAATTTCGTTTATTATAATTTTCATTAAATATATTTTTGGATTAGAATACATTAAGTTTTTGTATGGAATACAGGCACAGACATATGCACATACATACATATATACATATATGTGTATATTTTGCTTAGTATATATAGTGATACACTAATTTATTGCTAACGTAATTATTGGCTTTATTATCTTTTTTTTTTGTTGTTTTTTAATTCTAATTTACGATTTCCATAGAAAATTATAGTATTATTTCTACGGTGTTTTCATTAGTCATTTTATAGTGGGCATTACATTTGAGAATAAAAGACAAAAAAGATTTTAAATAATAATTAAAGACTGGCAGCTAATAACACTTTGAGAAATGAATTAATGGGGTTTATAGTTTACTTTGTATATATTATGTATACGAAGAAAAAATGGTTGATTTAATTTTATTGACAAAAACTGAAAAATATAATTATAGTATGTACTTTATAGATACGTACATATGTAAGATGGTTTATTTCATATGTATTTGACCTTCTTATATATTTTAATTTTTGGTCATAAAAATCAACTAGTTAATAATTATGATAGTTTTCATTTACCTTTATTTCAAAACATTTAAAAAAATTTTTTTTTTTTTTTTCGAGTTTTAACTTACTGTTTTATTAATGTAGATACAAGCAAATGTCGTTATTCGTTAACGAAAAATTTAGAAAGCTTAATTAGATTTATACTAAAATTTTAATTAATATGTTATAATCAGATTTTAAAAATTCATAATTAAAATTTTATCTGTTTTAAGAGACATTAATACTACTTTTTATCACATTTTATTTTTTAATGAACAAAAATATTTTTTTTTTGTTGTGTTTTAAATTAGTGCATTATTAAATTTTATAAGCATTTCAAAATTGAAAAAAGAAAATAAAATATCATTATGTCTTTCAAATTTCTTTGTGGTTGTGTTAATGTATTTCATAACCCTATTGTAAGCATTATAATTACATACGCTTTTTATATGTACGATTAGGTATGTTTATGTATTTGCAATATTACCTGGTAAAGTTTTCATTTTTAATCAAAAAACTTTAGTAAAGTACAAGTTTACACATTTGTTAGACTGAATTGTTGTTTATTGCATTGTACTTATAAGTTATAGGTAGCTAAGGTTGTTCTACAAGGATGCAGATATAGCTACCATTTTAATTTCTATTTCGGATGTTGTTTTATCAGTCACATTTGGTAGAAGTAAAAATAAAACTAAAGCTGTTGAATATGCAATCTAATTAGAAAAAATTAATAAAAAAATGATTTTCGTGCAGATGATTAATTAAACTGACTTTGACGGTACCAATGGGGGTCCAGTATCAAAAACAACCTTTAAATTACTGGAGTTTAATGAAGAATGACCTTAAGAGAGAGTATATGATATAATTGAATCGTAAGTGACCATAAAAAGATAACAACTAATCATAGTAATGAATTTGTCTTTTTCACCTGTGTGATTAACTGTCATTAATTTTGATTTTCTTCATTTCATTTTAAAATTTGAAACTCATTATTAGGCGTTTTGTTTTTTTTTTAGCTCTTTGTTTATTAAAAACTTGTTAAAATGTATAACACATACACAGAATCGAATGTTAAGTACAATGGTAGAATTCCATTTTTTTTTCATTCATTTCATTTTATATTTATATATAATGCAGTGTATGTATATACAATGCAACTACCTATAACTTGTTTGCACGAGCTGTGTACAAATTATTGTATTTTTATTTTCAAACAAAAAGGCAATGTCATACTTTCTTTTAAAAAAATTAACACTAACAAATGGTTACTACTGTTTATTGTATTTTTGTTACGATGTTAAACTGCATGTTTGTTATTGAGTGTTAATGTTATTTTGCTTGGTTGCTAAAGTATTTCATTTTTGACACCACCTACTTTAAATCAAAATGCTGTAGTAATTGTAATAGGTACTATCTACTGTCAAAAATAGCTATGATACAATAGCTAAATGTATGTAGATACACTGCATACATTTAAATGAACATTTTCCTTGCATACAAAGTAATATAAGTTGATGTTATGGCATATCATAATATGAATGTGTGGTTATACTTGACTGCTCGTTGCACATAAAATTATACTCTTGTCACCTCATTTTTGTTTCCACATATCACCTTCATATATGTAGAATGTACAGAATTCACTGGTTTTTTAAAATTAACATCACAAGTCAAGGGTGGAGAATGCGAATTGTACAGCGCAAGGCTTTTTTTTAATATTGTTTTATCTTTATTTAAATGCAACACCATAATACAATTCATAATAGTGAGTTTACAGAATGGCAAGCCATAGTGTATATTATTAATGGATACTTACAAATGTGTATACTGCATACCATAGACATTCATATGTGTATATATGAATTTTCATCTCAAATTACCCTCTTAATGAGCATTACGTGTGTGTTTTTTCACTTTGTATTTTTTTCTGTTTCTCACTACACCTTGTAAATAATACGATGAAATTAATATTTTAATTTTTAATTCTCATGCTATTGTTTTCGTAATGTTTTTTTTCCCTCTCAGTTTATATGTGCACTATTCTGAATATGAATTAAATGCTAATTTAGAATGCAAAAATTGTAAAAAGACCTCCCTATTTGAAATGGCGTTGAAAAATAATGTATATATTTACACATCTATGTGAATATTTAATATTGTATGTACACACGCCCTCTAAAAAGGATAAAAATGGAGCTTTTTTTATTAACGATTATATAAAGACATCCATTTATGAGTGTTCTGTATTTAAAAATTAAAAAAAAAAAAATGAATAATTAGGAATGATGGTAATATTATGTCTCAAATTTGTCAATCTATTTTATTTCATTTCTGTTTGAGAATTTTTTGTATTTGATTTTTTTAATTTGAGTAAAAATTCTTTCAATGACGTTAATTATTCAAATTTTGAATCGAAAAGTAACTTACTTAAATACATATATAGACAATTAAGAATATTGCTACGCGCTCAGCTATAAGAATTTCTTTTTAAAATTCAAATAAATACGACTTAGTTGAGTACATTAAATATCTGCAATTACACAATTTATGGTATGTATTATGTATTTGTGTCTATTGACTTATAAATTGTATATGTATGCATTTATGTGCATCAGTCAATCCAGTTGAATTAAAATTCATTTTTATTGAACGTTATCTATGCATAAATAAATACATACACGCATACAAATACGAATATGTAAAAATTTTTATTTTAAATTATATACGAATTACGTTAAAATCCATTACATTAGAGACACATACAATACAATATACATATCTATCATACTTCATTTCTTATTTATTCCGGTATAATACTTGTGATTTTAATGATTTCCATATATGAGATTAGAAATTACATTTTAACATTTAATATTCCAATAACCAGTTATTTTTTTTTCTCTGTTTTTAATTCTTATTTATATTTATTACCTTTTGTAAAACTGTATAATATACGATTTAAATATCAAAAAGTTTAGGCATCTTAATAAAAAATTGAATTAAAAAAAAAAAAAAAAAAACATTCCGATTAAAAATGGTTCAATCTTGATTCAATTTATTAACTATAAAATGAGTTTACATTAATTATAGTTTTTATTGATTTGAAAAATGTAAACAAGTATACGATTTGTGGATTGTAAATTGTAATTAGAATAAATCTTTTCCGTTTTCTTAGTTTATTTTAATTATTTATTTATTTTTTTTGTACTTTTTGGTCCAAATTTTAAAAGACAATAATGGATTATGTAATGTATGATACGTATGTGCATATAAGAACAAGTTTTTAAATTTAAAATATTTACACAAAAGTAAATTACTTGTAGTATTAGCAATTTACGTAATGGAATAAATTGAAAGTAAATTAGCTTAGAAAATGTTAAAGAAACTTAATGATAATTAACAAAGGAAATCACTTTGTCTTTTCTTACTTACCTGTACTTATCCTGTATCCAAGTAAAAAACATAGGCTATGCATTTTTCTTTGTAATCTGTAATTTATATCTATTTGTGCATTTTGTGACTGGTCATCATTTTATTTTGATCTGAAAGCAAAAAAGACCAATAAATTAGATTTACGAGTAATGTGAATTTATAAAATTTTTTTGTTTATTTTCATACGTTTTTATTGAAGAAAAAATTATTTTTCTTTCAACATTTTCCCTTCAAGTTCCATTTTAAGAAAATTTCTATTGTAAAACATCAATAATTTGGTTTTAAAAAAGCATTGGTAAAATTGTTCATTAAATACAAATGTATTTTAGTAATTCCGATAGCACCTGTATTCTTCCTTTTTTGAATGTTGTACTATTGTGTGTAACAATAATGTACAATAGTTGGAAGAATGTTTTAACAATAGTGGGAATAAATAAAATTTTAAATGTACTATTTACTTTGTGTTGCGATTTTCTATAATATATTTAATTGTCGCAATGCGTACAAAATTTTTGAGAAGAATTCGATATAATGAGAAAACATTTTAATTTTTTTTTTTTTTAATTTTAAAGAAAATATTTTGTTATGTGAAGTGATGAAAGGATTTTACGAATCATTTTATTGTTCATTTTAGATGGAACTATAGTATAAATGATGATTCACATCTGTATTTCGATTTAAAAAAAAAAAAAAAAAAACAACTCAAAATGCGCAAACATACTATACTTGTGCGTTTTCTAAGGAAAATTAATCAAGAAAAGTATATAATTTAAATTCATTGATCATCATCTTTGAAGTAATAAAATGTAGTAATACATCTCTAAAAGACAATCAGCATTCTTTTATTAATACGTGAATCTAAAAACATACAAATCAATGGCTATTGTTTATACATATATAAGTATATAAGTGTGTATTCATTACACAATTCATGAAAGGATATAAATTATAATATTTGAAATAATTTGTCATTATTAAAGCAAAATTATTAGCATTTTCTTGTATATACAAAAATGCGTATACACGCAAACATATTATAATATGAAATTTTTGTGAGAAGTATTTTTATTAATTATACGTAGACATATTTTACTTTCATATATGTATTTATGACATGTAAGATAATGTTTTAATGTTATTATTTATTTGTATCAAGTGTATGTTACAGGCAGGATATTTAATAAATTTTCAATTAATTTTTATTTTTATATTTTTATGAAAATTTAAATAGTGGCAAAAAGGTATACTCTAGAGTTGAAAATGTCTTCAATAAAATTAAAATAAAAAAAGAATAATAAAATAAAAATAAAATGTTAACTTATAAAAATGTATTAGCCTATTAAGTATGTTTAGATTATAAATGGTTACAGGCATTTATTAAAATATGTATGTACGTATATATATGCTGGACACTTGTTATCATGAAGTTTGTTACGCTTCTTTTAGATTTTATTTAATTTTAGTAAAATATGTCTGTAGTACACGAAACAACAACTTCTTTTCTCATATAATAAAAATTCAAAACAGCATTATAATGTACACCTTGATCAGAATATCAATTGGTTTTCAATGGATTTTGTTTTTCTTTTTCATTATATAGAAAATAAAAGAATGGATGGATACATTATAACGTTTTTTATTTATTTAAAATGTATGCAGTAAAACATGACATAAATGTTCCTTTTTTCCTCTTAATGCATTCTAATTTTTAGTAATTGTACCTGTACGTATATATTATACAAGTATTGGCCTGCAAGTGTGCGTATACTACATATTGTAATATATACATATATGAACGTATTAAACTAGTTTATTCGTACAGACATAAGACATAATACGTATTATGGTTGATATTATTACCATCTAAAATACGATAAAATATAAATTTATACAACTGAATTTAAATCGTAAAATATGTAATGTATATACGAAAAAAGTTGTAAGATATTAGTAACTGATCTCTCTTAACCAATTGAAATTTTTACAACGAGATACATTCGAATACGTGTACTATATGCAATCGTTTCCAGAATAGTAAATAACAAAATAATCTCATCTAGTTTTATTTATAATATTATAAGTGATATTATGTTGTTTTATGTGTTTTTAACAAATAATGCTATATTTCAAAACTGCAAACTTTAAATACATCTTACATACATACATGTTTACGTATTATACAAAACATAAAATTCATATAAATATATATTCTATGTATGTAGTTCTATGTATGTATTATGAAAGTGGAAATAAAATGTATTATAAAAGATATGAACATAACCTAAATAAAATTATCACAAATTAAACATATGTATACGTATAAATATACATACCTGTTGTACAATTGTATATACTAACCATTATATTATGTACTTGTAATGTAGAATATATAAAATATTTTAATTCTTTCAATTCTGTTGAATATGTGGCGTATGAACTTGAGAATCATATAAATCACCTATCCTATCGTGTTTTTTTATAAATGTACATGCCACATTTCATATATAATTTTAACATTTTTACCTTAAATGGTTTTAATGCATAATTCAGTTTGTAGTTGTTTTTTAATATTTTCTGTTCTTTTTTGTAATACTATCATGTTGCTATCGTTTTTGCTTTGTCCTTAAATTCATTTCTTTAATGATTTTTTTTCTACTTTTTCTTGATTTTAATGTAAAAGAAAAAAATTAAATTATTCATATTCGTTATTTTTTCAGTTTTTCCATATTTATTTTGATTGAATTTAAATTATAGTAGAACATATTACATCCGCACTATTATGGCAAAGACAATATATCATGGTTTTCACATATATAAATGTTTCAATTTTTTTTTGTCTTATTTTTCAAATCAATGTAATATTGAAAAAACAAAACTTATCATTCTAATGTACGTACTATTACAAATTAGAAGTATTAAATAGCGAGGGTATAATGAATATATGATCAGTAGTTTTAATGGCTATAATTTTAATTATACCTAAGTCCTGAATTCGAATATTTCAATGCTTTAAATTGTAATTTTTTTGCAGGTTAGAAGTATATTATATATTTGAAAATGCCGCTTTTCAATAGTTTCTATTATGTTCTATATTTTAACGTCACTACCCTTACCTTTTAGTTGCGATAATTTTGAAAAAACTAATCCTTCCTTCCTTCTTAAGGAAAGTTTTGCAATCAAGTTTCTCGCTTAAATCTTTTGAATTTTGGTCATGGAAACATGTATTAAACAGGTACAATGTATATATCGTTTGTATTCAATTATTTTAATAAAGTGAGGACATGAGAGTAGTCACAAGCGATAAATTAGATTCAGATTGAACGATTCAATAAATATAAGGTACACAGTCAACAGAACACTTTGTTTCGAAAATTTAATGACTTTTAGATTTATACCTTTCATCATGGCCTTTCATATTCTATCAAATTTTAAGCGTTGAATTTTTCATCATTTTTTATGCATTAAGCAGTGGAAGTATATAAATATTTATTTAAACACCAGTAATTAATTCAATTATGTTTCATTTGACATAACAAATACATTAGCTTATGCCGTACATATATATATGTATACTATATGTGTCGAACTTTAGTTTAACAAATTTTTTTATATTTTAGTTTGAATTAATTAAATGCATTTGTACGTAATTAATAAATTAAAAAATGTAATTTTTAACAAAATTAATCCATTTTTGATTTAAATTACAGAAAACATAATAAATAAGATTTCCGCACTTCTTCGCATGTCTAATGTAATTGCTACATTTAACCACGATTTTACTTTTTCATGTGAATTTAACCATAAATTTGATGTAAGCAAAAAGGTTTACCATACATACATACATATATGTATTACCCGTTTTATTTTTATCCTTGTTTCTATAGGATTCAAATATATAGTCAAATAGTCATTTTTAAAAAAAAATTAATTAAACAATTTTTAATGAGTCTAAATTATTTAACGTTGTTTTAATTAAAATAAAAAGTTGTTTATGAATGTGTATAAAAAACGTACTTTTTAATACACATTATGTATAAACTATGTTTTGTATAGTTTGTTTAGTTTGTTGTAATAAACACGTTGTATGTATTACCTAAAAATAATTAATGATTACGTTTTGTTTTTTTTTTTTTTTTCAATTAATAAAAGATTTTAATTAATGAATATCTAACAAAAATAAAAACCTTCTAAATAAATAAAATACTTGTCATCCATAAAAAGTATATTTTAGCAATTTTTTATGTGTTTTTGTTGAAAATTTTAAATTTAATTGGTAAAATGATTTCAAATAAATATTTTGTTTCTATATGTAAATTCTTTAAATACTTATATTGTAATTGTAATATGCTCATATTTTAGATTGCAATTAATACTAATTTATTTTCAATTAAGAAAAACAAATGGTACAAAATATTAATTAAAAGAATACGTATACATTTATCCATAAATTTAGGTTTTTAATGAAAATGAACAAGTTTTCCTTTTTCAGTTTGATTTTTTGAAATATAATTCGAGTTTCGATTTTATGTAAAAAAAAAAATAATTTCAAATACATTTAAAACTTTTCATTTTAAATTAATTGTTTCGTTTTATTTTATTAATTACACCACTCTTGATTTTTAAATTAAAATGCGAATAAATGGTATAAAGGCTAAAATAATAGATTGTAGATTAAAAATAAATACATAAATATAAGTGATAGAATTAAAAAAGTACGTGGTGTAAAAATAGTTATAATATTTAATAAATAAATAAATTAACTACAATTGCATAATGAAGGTTTTATAATGTCTGGTTTTATTTTATTACGCTTTATTATCTATTTATTTTAACTATGTATCAATATATAATTCAAACTTAAAAAAATGATAGAATGCTAACAAACAAATTCATGACTTAATTTTAATCTTTAATTAGTATGTAACAACTAAAAACGTCCTAATTATGTCAAAATTTATATAAGTGAACAATAAATTTATCTAACAAATTAGAGTTAAAAATGTATACTTATTATAAATCAAAATAGATATTATTTTATGTTTTTTTTTTTAATAATATTTTGAATGTTTTCATTATAGAAACACTTTACAACTTAAATTATAATAATAAATAGATAATCAAATTGTAGATTATTTAGTGTAAGTATACAAAAACATACGATATCGCATCAACTATGTACATTTTATTTTCATAAATTTAAAAACTAAAAAAAAGACAATATTAATAAAAGGACAACAAAAATAAAATGATGATGAAAATGTGGCTGACCTCTGCCACCCACAAGTCATATCGTATCATAATTTATGATATTTTCCACGTAAAGCCCACCTTTGAAAAAAGACATGATTGTCACGATTTGCCAGTAACTTGCAAAATGTTAATCCGACAAATATGGTCACAGTCAAACAATGATAGGTGCACACTATTTTACAATATTTACTGGTGTACATGTTATTTATATGTTTGATTCTACATGCATGCATTTGTGCATATGTACACAACATAATATAAATGCATTCATTTTATATGTGAAATAATTTTAGAAAATACTTTAATACGTTTATGCAAGTTTATTTGTATCTTATAAAAGCCTATTTATTCGAAATTATGTAATATGGACACATAATATTGTGATAATATATAATATCTTATTGTACGTATGGACTTATTGTGCATCTAAATATTTTGTAATTGTAATGTAACTGTAGAATGATGCTAGATTTAAAATGCAAGAAAACTGTATGTACATAAATATTCATTTATATGTATGTTATTTTGCCTTCTTTGTATAGGGCGTTTCGCTTCTCAATGTTAATATACATAAAAAGATGTATAATCAAAGAAAAATGATTATTGGTTGAAGTTGGAACGTTTGTTTTAAGAAAATAATTTTCAAAGTCTAACTAACAGAAATATCGAACTGTAAGAATTTCAGTTAAGAATTAGTTTTTAACATTTAAAAAAGATTTTCAAATTTTGAAAGTATAAACATTTATAATCTGTCCACAAATTATATGAGGTTTATGGAAATTACTATTTTATATTGATATTTAAAAAAAATTCATTTCATATTGTATGAAAACTGTAAAGATTGTGATAATACTGCTCGTGAAACACTCTAAAAAAAATTTATGACATAAAAAAAATATATATTTACTCCCATAATATTACAATAATAAGTGGACAAATTATAGATGGAATTAGTTCCGTTGAAAAAATATCATTAAATTTTTTAAATCTTTAATCAATAAATAAATGATGAAACTCTTTTATGTGGATTGGCGTATAGTAGAATGCTTTGAAATGCTTTGGAACATGGAAAATGCTTTTTAAAAAATGAAAATACCTTTCTAAGGTTGAACACATCGAATTATAATACACCCTGTACATGAAAAAAAAAATGTTAAAAAAAAAAAACAAAACAGTATTAATCAAATACGAAATGAAAATTTGTGGTACGATGAAGCGCACACATACTTATTTTGTTTTTTATTCACAAGTTTGTACATCATGAAGGAAAAATGTAATTCTGATTGTGTTATGTAAGGTATTGAACATAAATAAAAATGAAAATAGCAAAATGTATTGAATTATGTTTATTAACCTGTTACACACGTGCAAATAATTGACCATTTATGAATTGAGAATGGAATGAAAATTAGATAAAAGTTCTGTTGCAGAATACGAAAAATTAGTCAGGAAATAAAATATGTATGTACATACATTGTACGTATAAAATAAGAATTATCTTAAGAAAATTTTATTTAATAAAAATTAAATCGAGATTCTTTAGATTTTCATGAGCGAAGAATTTGTTGATTTTTAACTTAACAACTAAATTCGTACTCAAATTACATATATAAGCCATTTATACAACTCATTTAATTTTGACAAAATAAAAAAACTTTAATTTTAAAATTTATTTGAGTTAACTAACATTATGATTTTCTAAAGATTTTTGTTTCTTTTTGTCCTAATTATAATTCATATTTGCTGATTTTTCAATCAAGTTACCAAAAACGTAAGCACGTTCATGGACTTTTAAAGATTTTTATGATATATGTATATCCAAATTTGAAATTGGAAAGTCAATAAATTAATTCTTATAAATTGTAATATTGCAAATATACCATTGTAAAAATCAAGGTGATTTTTAAATCGATTTTAATTTGGCTTTGTAACAAGTTCATATAATCACATTTTATGTATTTTATGTAAACGCGAGACAAATATGCATATGTACATATCATATTCTTGAATTATAATATGTTAACACTTTGCAAAATATGTACGTATGTATATGTATGAATTTTTGTGTATATACATATTGTATAATAAAAAGTATTATAATTTTAGCTTTTTACAAATAAACAGTATTTTTATTCAAGTATTTTCCTTTCTAATTTTCAATTTACTCTTTAAATTTAAATTATTTAAATCAATTGACTGGTGTAATAAAAATTTTGATTTATTGATTTTTTATGAAATTTTTGTATACAGTCAGATTTAAAAATATTCGTACACTATACAAACTTTATTTACGAAATTTGCTTGGCTTGAATATTTTTTTTTGGGAGTTTTACTATTGAAAATAAGTATTGAAAAAGGCAAAGTAGTTCATTTTTGTAAGCTACAAGAAATAAAAATTATCTTAATTATATTAAAAAATTAAAATCTTATCTTATATCTTATACACTTTGTACGTGCGTAGTATATATGTAGGTATACTCCCAGTATGAATGCAAATTGTAAAGTATCAATATCAGCCAGCATATATCAGTAATGTTATAAAATCCTCTATTGCAATCAAAGACTTTTTATATGACATTTTGGAAATAAACTATATTTTAAACCTTGACTGTATGTGTATATACATATATTTAATTGTATCCATATTTTTGAATAGTACATAGAATTTATTTAATTATCTAACTTTTTTGAACATAATTTAATACATACTACTAAAATTACAATAATGAACAATGAATTTGAATAACGTGTTTTAACCTTTTATCATAAATTTTATACTCTAACACATTTAATTTATGCTTTTAGCTTATGTGGAATTTTTTAGTGAATTTTAAAATATATAAATACATCAAAATAGAGCTTTTAACGATGGCCAGTTAAAAATGTTTGTACATTAGCATTACATAAAACATATTTTTAAATTGACAAAAGATAACAATAACACCAATGGCAAAAACTGCAATTAAGTAAATAAATAAAATCAACATTATTAATAAAAAGAACTTGCAAAACAAATAATTTTCAACATGTATATAGTTTGCATACTTAAATTCACTTATGATTGTGTACACAAATGTACATATATATATGCGCTTATGTAACTTGTCAGCAGCAGCAGCAGCAACAGCAGCTGTAACAGTACATACATATGTGTATGTATCTATGGACTCTTCTAGTTCTAACTCGTAAGCGATACGTAATGCAACATACTTAAAATGCAGATAGTTTATGAACAATATGCAATATACATACATCTATGTGTATATTATTGCCATTACTAAATATTGACCAAATGTGACCTTTCAACGCCATGAAATATGTACATTTTCCTCTTTGTAGTGATCTTGTATTAATTGCATTTAATTACACGATAAATTTATTTTGACAACAGACACTGAGTATAATATTGCGAATACATATTTTAAAGTCCGTAAAAATGGAATTTGATTGGTTGTTTGACCTGGCGTTAAATTCTGCACAAGAATTTTTAAATAATATTCATACATGCAATGTGTTTTTCACATGTTGTACATTACATATGGTACGAACGATTATCTACCTACATTATATTTATTTATCTATGTACTGTATGTTTATTAAGTAAATTTTAGATGCTGATTTGTTGAACAATTTAAGTAAAACTTCTTTAAAGGAGATTGGCCTGAAAATTAAAAAAAAAAAACTGAAAATTTGAGATTAACGAAAATTTTCATTAAAAATTGTATTTTCATTTATTTTTACTTATACATTTATAAACGGAACACAGAATTCATCAATCTCTAAATTCTCCTGTAATGTTGCAATTTGTTAATGTTTTCTTCATAAATCCAATAAATTTGTATTACATGCTACTTAACTACAACTCAACTTCAAAATCCTTCTTTTAAATAGATAATATTTAGATACTGCATTATTTGTACATATACATACGTGTACTAGGTACCTACATATTGTCTATTATACATATTTTTCTATATCGCATTCTCTAAAATTGAAACTGTTTACACATGTTCACGTGTAATTTTATTTATTATTCATTAAATTTTCTTTTTACTTACGATTTGGCCTAGTAATATAATAAATTATACAGGGTGGCGTAAAACTCACATTAGACCAGATTTAGGTTTGAGAAAAAAATTGTTCAAGTGAAGGTCCACATTATGAAAAATGTTTGCATATTGAGTTATTCAGTATAACTTTTAAATGCAATAGATAACAAAATTTGCTCTTCTAATAAATATAAAATCGACTTCATATTTTAAGCTTTTTGTTACTTGAAACCGTTGAGGGAGTTTAAATTTGTTCAAACAGTTCAAGTGAAATACGTTGAATTTTTATGAGCTGAAACGATTGAAATTAGCATCCTCCTGCGGTTAGTAAATTCAGCCAATAACTGAAATAGCAGTAAAAAGATGTAAAAGATACATATATGATATATACACCCTCTATATATTTTTTCTGCTCTTTATGTATTTTTTACAATTATTGTCTAATGAACGAGAAGAAATAATGACAAATGACATTGTCGTAAATCTAAAATATTTTATTTTGTTTAATTCTTTTATAAAAACATAATATTTACAATGTTGTTGCAACAATAATATAATTTTGTACTTCATGAATAACTTGATATATTAATATTACATGTATCATGAATGCAATTTATGTATGTACGTTCGATAATTTAAAAATATACATAATAATATAAAACCACATGTATGTACCTATTTTGTATGTTTGTACATTGTTTTCATAGGCGTAAATAATGTGTTTCATAAACAAAGGGTATCACAAAATAAATGCACAAGGCTCATTATTCCATTTTAAAGAAATTCTTTTTAATACTTGTTATGTGACGTCCTTTATACAAAATTCATAAAAGATGTTCCTTATTTTGATTTTTGTTTTTATGGTTACATTATTTTTGTATACATATCATAATGATGAATTTCTGACAAGAATTTTCATTTAAAACCATAAAAAATTTTCAAATGGTATGCAAAAGATATAACTAATCGTACTCGATAACAAAAAGTTAACAGCCTACAGCAACTTTCTTACGACATAAGTATGCATGTAAGATATTTTGATCAAATGCCAGATCATATATTAATTTTGGTTTTATTAATAAATTTTCTTCTGTTATTGCATTTTCTATATATTTTTTTAAATTATACAAAAATACCAGTGTATGCACATGTATATGTATGCGAAATATATAATCGTATTATATATGTTGTATTGAATCGAAATATTTTTTGCAATCCAGTATGATTGCAATTACGTGTTGTTTAGAATTATAGAAGTGAATTATAGAACAGAAGTTATAAAATCATATACTATCTGTCTTAAATAATTAGAATAATTCTTATAATAATTCTGAATTTTATTTCTTCAGAAATTACAGTTTTTGGTTAGTAAACTAAATTAGAATTATTACAAAGCACTTGCATAACATTTTAATTATGTATATTGTATAAAAAGTCTGTTCTTAATTATATGATTGATACACATATCTATGTACATATATACATAAGAGTACTTCTTGTATGTATGTATGAAGTTTTCAATAATTCATCATTTAAAATATCATAGAAAATAAATCAGTGATAATTGACATAAATTAGATTTTGGATATACATATTTCAATTTAGAAATTTCAAAAAACATCAGTATTTTTATAAAATAAAATACAAAATTTTATTGATCCTAAATTAAATTGAAGTTATTCACTTATAAAATTTACCTGAAAATTCATTTATAATGGGTCTATGTACATACATACACACATATATGTATACACATGATAATTGCATAAAAATTTTACTCTCAATTAAAGTACTTTAAAAATTATACGTAGGTACATTCATATGAAGGTAATTAAAAATAAAATATAAAGCTTTAAAATTAAATCATTTCATTCTCCTTAATTTATTGAATAATTACATTCGGTAATTTTGATTATGGTTACAATTTTTAAAAAAAGATAAATTTTTTATGACTTACATTAAATTTTCATTATTTCCTTTTTTTGATTATCATATTTTTATTTTTATTCTCTTCTAGTACTTAAATTTATTGATTCATTTCTTTTGATTTACAGAAGAACATAAGAACATACATTTATATTTATACCAAAATTTCACATTTGCAATACAATATGGTCGTATCTTTATATTAATTAAATGCATAAAAGAATTTGAAATTAAATTTTTATCGAAAAATTATTATCATAATTATAACTTAACAATAACTAATAAAAAAAAATTTAAAAGCATTGTAAAAACTGATTTTTTATTTTAAATTATTGTTATTAATTATTATTTAAAATGTATAAATGTATTTTTGCATTTTCTATAATAAAAGAGAACTCATGGACGTTGAATATTTAGTACATACGTATACTTATGTATAACTGTCCATCTTTAGATGTAGTAAACACACACATGCATATGTATATGTATTGTAATTATGCAAGAGGTACTATGCAATACTGCATACTGCGTGTAATTCTAGAATCAAGATAATTAATCAGTTTGTCAGTTGTATTTGATTAAAATGAATATGAAAGTATACGCAAATACGTGTGCTATATATACCTATTACCGCAGGTATTATGTACTTATAAGTTTATTTTGCTTTTATAAAATTTTCATTCATTTTATATTATACGTATTTGCTTTTAATGTATAATTGAAATGACTTAATAATTGAATAAAGCCGTTAAATTTTAATTAACACATAACTTTCCAGAAAATACACAACATAATTGACTTTATGGTTGTCGATACGATCAACATATATTTTCTTTTCATACATTAGCACATACATACATACATATATATATATATATACATACACGTATACGTGCATATTGCCCAGTATGCGCCTGTTATGTAACTATAAACATAGCTATAGATATGTATATATGTATGTAAAAATGTGCATTTGTATAAAAAATTTTATATACCTACTATATATTTTTTTAAAAAGATTTTTTAGCTACTGAAATATGTAATTATTATTTGTTGTTATTCTTTAAAAATTTTATGTGAATAATTTTAACTATTAGTAATATCCATTCATTTAATTTTTATAGGTATAAAATCAAAAAAATTTAGCATGTGCATTTCTTTTGTACGAATGTTTGTACATAAACATACATACATAAATTTTGCTTAATTAGTGTAAGTTCGTTTAAAAAGTAAAAATCATTATAAAAATGAAATATGAAATGTATATTAAATTTTTATTTTAATAGTATAAGCACATATATAAGCTTTTCCATACGTAGAATATGTACATATATAATATGTTTGTATGTGTACATTGCATTTTATTATATGAAATATTTTATGTACCTGTATGTATACATATCGGTGTACGCATTTTAATTCATTAAAAAAGTTGTACTTTTATATTTATATTATTGTTGTCACGAATAAATTAATACACAAAATATTTACCTGTACTATATTTTAATTTTTCATTAATGTAGAAGTCATAGAAGTAGAACCCGTACATTCAAATTTAAATTTACCTTAATCAATTTCGCATAATTAAAATGTTGATTTGGTGCATGCACGTAGGTGCATTCACCATGTGTGTATATCTGGCATTTGATAGACATATTAACTAAAGATTTTTGGCATATATGTGTATATCAGGAATGAAACAAGAAAAAACACCAACTATACCACGTGATACCACTAAAAAATTAAAAGTATGGACACAAGCATTTAAAAAGTCAGTAAATGTATTAAATAAAACATAAATAGATTTTTTCATTAAAAAAATATTCAAAAATTTATAATGTAGCTATCAAAATTTTCGTTAAAACAAATATCTATTATCATTTTTCTGTCTTTTGTACGAACTTTGAATGCAAATTATATATCCTATACGTACATATGTATGTACTTACACATGTGTCTGGGTTTTATATTCACGAGATGATCAAAATTTGTATTAAAAAATAAATAATTGAATTTTTAATATTTTTTTCTGCAAATAAATTCGAAAATAAAAAAAAAATCAAATATTTCAAACATATTTGTACGTACTTACATGTATGTGTGTACATGTATTGGTATATATAGAAATTTTATGCAAATTTAATCGCATGTATTTACGTTACTACATATGCACAGCACATGAGTAAAACTGGAAGTTGATTGATTATTTTACTAATCAAAAATATAAAAGTAATCATGATAATTTTTGGTATACGTATATTCATATAGATACGTTTTTTAATTAAATGCAAAATTTACACAAATACATAGTTTGCACAATAATTTTAAAATTGAAAATTATTGCCTATAAAAACAACATATGTGGCGTTAGTCATTATGCATAGATACATATACATATGTCATTGTGTAATGCATTAACGATGTAGTTTAAGCAAATTTACAACGTAATATTCATATTTTATATTTTTATGTGGGTTTTGTTATTTCAGAAGTCAATATGAAAAATGAAAATTTTCATATTACCGAATAAAAAATGACGATTATTATGTAATAGAAGTAATTTTTCTAATTCATCGTTGGCATTTAAATAAAAATATAAAAAAAAAATAAATTAAATTGAATAAATTAGATATGATCAATGAATTTATATTATATTTATTCAAAAATTGAAAATTTCAAATTTAATCTTCTTATTTTAAAATAATTTATTTGAAGATAAATAAATTCAAATTATATACATATATGCATAAATAAAAGCAGTACGAGTATGAATGGAATGGGAAACCAGTAACATGCACATATGATATTTATGTATATTTGATCGAATTTGAAAGATTTACAGAACATAAAGACTACAAAAAAAAAAAACAAAACAAACCAAAATCCGATTTTATTCAGAAAATTCTTAAATAACTTTTAATAAATTAAAATTAAGATAAATGTAATTTATCTCATAAAAGTCAAAGATCATAATCATATTGCACATATCTAGGCTTAACACAATTTGTACCTTATATGAAGATATGGATAAAAATATAGCAAATATGTATGTTCATATGAGTACATTTTGTATGATCATCGTTTATACCACTCATTTAGAATAATAAAATTTATTATAAATAAATATAGGTGTAATTATTTATAAAGTGAAAATACAAACAAAGAAGTATGTACCTATGTATGTACATGTATACATATATAATACTTTTGATAGACTGTAAGTGTAAGTAGGTAAGTATGTAGTCACAGTGTTGTATGTATCTGCTTACATTAATAATAAATTAAATTATTTATTCGCATTTAACAAAGATTTTATTGCAAATTATTGTAATTTGAATATAAATAAAAGCTTTTCGTAAAAAAATAAACAAATTAAGAAAAATATCTTGAGATTGAGATTCACGTAAATTGATAACTTTGATATCTAGTTTCTTAGCAATTTGTAAATCAATTTCCTTTAACTTTTAAACAAACGCAATCCTAACTGAACAATTTTGCTTAAGTATTTTGTAGCAGAATTTTGAAAAAGGATTTCGTATTTACTTTATGAGGACTCAAAGTCGACGAAAATTAGAATTTTGTCCTCACTTGGATATTTAATTTTTCAAACATCCTTGGACTAAATTTCACTTTTAATATACGTATTGACATATGTATGTATGTATATACATAGCTTAATAAATAAAATTTTAATAACAATGCAATTTATTTCTTCACACATTCAATAAAAACATTTTATTACCAAAGTATTACATAACACATCAAATAAGTATGTAGGTGAATATCATGGAAAAGTATGTATTACATTTAATCTTTGTACAGTAAGTAATTTATTTCCTTCACAATATGTTTGGTACGTTAAGCTAAAATTTGAACAAAAACTCATTTCTTATGAATAACTAAGAATTATTTAAAAATAGGAATTCTAATTTTTTTCCTTGTTATTATTGTAGTTGTACATTCGATTACAAAAGTAATGAAACTAATAAGAATTCCAAAAGTCCAACAGTACCACATTACAGTTAAATGATCAAGGTTTATTATTTTAACATTACTGTTTTCCACTTTTGTCCAATGCTTTAAACGTCTTTTAAGTGTAAATTTGTGAAATGATATTGATTCCCAATGAGCAAAGAGTCCTGTTTCCATTACACGTTGCACAAAATCCTCCAGAGGTTGTTGTAAATATGAATTTGTTAATAATCCAAAGCCAGAGTCAAAATTACCTCCACAAATGTTTGTCATACGATTGTTTGTTCGATTCAGTAATTTATTCATTTTGTAATAGTACCTCCAAATATGTGAAGGCATTAGGACCGCCATATTATCATCATAATTTTGTTTTTCTAAAATTTGATCAGTTATATCAATGAAAACTTTTTTCTCAAAGCCAGGTGGAAAGTGGAATGTTTCTTTCCAAATTTCAAGTTCTCTTTTAGTTGCTTTAATTTTTAAATTTGTGTTCATAATATCTGTTAATGTTTTAACTTCGGTATTATAATCGTTTTTAGTGAAAAAGCTTGTTGCTAGAGCCAAATACATATTTGTCAAAATAAAACCGCACACATAAATCATAAAGCATACAAAACGAATTGAAATTTTCTTTCTTTTAAAATCTTTTGGAATATTCAAACCTAAAACTCCAATGATGACTTGACAAAATGCGTCACCAAATTCTGACTTTTTGAAAGCCAAAATACGTATAGTGTGTAACAATATTGATGCAATTAGAATAGAAATGA
The DNA here is from genome assembly GCA_963971155.1 of Anthrax anthrax. Lineage (NCBI taxonomy): Eukaryota > Metazoa > Arthropoda > Insecta > Diptera > Bombyliidae > Anthrax > Anthrax anthrax. The sequence goes on from OZ020120.1 coordinate 22,658,588, forward strand.
AAATAACTAGCCATACTTCTGTTTGAAACGGACGAACTAAGTACATGTATGTAGGAATTTTTTGACCTACTGGAACTACAATACATATTGGCCCAGAAAAAAGTCTAACAAACCCTGGCATTTCGCTAGTATGTTTTACTGTCAATGTGTTTAAAATAATGTCAACTTTTTTAGCATGTAAAAGATCTCGGTTTAATTGTAACTCTGGTCTTGATGGGTATACCATAGTTACATTTATATTTACATAACAAATAAATTGTTTTATTAGTTCAGCAGCTCCTTGTAAAAATTTGACTTCCTGTAATTTAGTTTCAGTATTATTTTGTGATCCTATGGCTACTGCAGCTCTGATCTTTTGTTTTCGTAAATTGTTATTTCTCACTGGATAAAAATCGCGAACTGATGAGTTTGTCATGTTTTTGACATTTACTAATGGAAAAGGATCGTAAGAATAAATATGAACAGTATCATCATAGCCAACAGTAAATATAATTGTATTTATCAAAAAAGCTTCTTTAAAATCATTGAAATTTACTTTAACCTCATAATTGTTTTCAAAATGTTGAGCTATCCTTATGAATATAACCTTCGTTTGACGAATTAAACTTATTCCAGATAATAAACAGTGTACACCACGTCTATATGTTTTTGTGTAAAAAAGAATCGACAGAGATGTATTTTTATTTACATAATATCGCATGGATTTTGGACTTAATGATGTATACACCATTTTAGTGACATTGGTCAAATTAGGCATCATCATGTTTGTACAATTCACAATTTCACATATCCTACGATCGAAAAAAATGTTTAAATTTGTTATTCCGTACACTTTGGTGATATTTCCAATTATAGAAGCTGCATTATTTAATTGAATTAAATCACTTCGAATTTGTGATATGGAAAAGAAACCCAGAATACTCAGAAAAAACAATATTTTGTACGACATGGTTGACGTGTAACTGAATAAAATTATTTTTAGTTTTTATCAAATGGAAAATTCATTTCAATTATGGTATCGTATCTTGCAAAATATGTACATACATATGTATTTATATCAATAACTAATATTAAGGCTGATGTTCATTATTTTGGTATTATTTGGTAATGAGTTACTGTGATGAGAGAATGTGAGCCCTAATGTTAACTAATGTAATTGAAACTGACCTCGGACATCACACCTGTTATTACAGTTACCTTGTAGGTAATAAATGAATTTCCTTAATTTTATCAAAACAATTAATTTATCAAATTAATGTTTAGTTTCCTTGAAATTTTTGAATTGATTGAATAATGCCAAATTATTCTACCTGAAAGACAAAAAATCAAAAATCAAATTCACTCTAAAGCTTTTTCAAAATATCTTTAAAATATATTGTAATTAAATAATGTGTAAATAAATAATGCTTTCTTTCCTTTCTATTTAAAAGTCAAAATAGTTAAAACTTAAACACAGAGCATAATGCACAAAACGTAAAAGCTATTTTTTTACAAATGCGCATACATGCTAGTATGCAAGCATATGTACACACAAAGTATTAATTTTGACTGATTATACATAAATAATATGTTTTAAGTAATAGAAATTACTTAAAATTTTCCTAATTTTCCCAATAAATTATTGGAAATGATTACAATGATTGATTAGATTTAAATAACGTATATTTTAAAAATATTGTAGTATTCACATATCCACTTTCTTTTGTCGTCTGTTTGCTACGATAATGAAAAAAAAATTTATGTGTATACATATGTACAAATTACAGGTAAACAAAATATAATTTTAAGCTATATTCGTCAACTATTTTATATTTAGTAGATTAGTATTTTAGTAGAGTATTAGATTTTTAGTAGAGTATTTTAGTAGATCTACAAAGAATTTTAGAAAGAAAGAAAGAATTTTATATGTCAAACAACTTTCCGGAACAATGTATATCTGGAATATCAAATATCTTTTTTAAAACTTAAATTATTAATACTAAATTTTGGAATTCTCTGAAAATTTGGGATGATCATATGATCAAATAGCACCCAATTATCAATTCATCTGTATGCTCTGGATATCTGGAAATAAGCACAACACACATAGGTATTGTATGTTTATACACACGATGATGTACTTTAATCTTAATGTAATAATGAATATGATCGGAATAATATCTTATTAAAACCAAAAATATTACAAATCTTGTTACAAAAGATCTCTAATTTAATATGAAATACTACTTGTAGAAATCAAATGACTATATAAGCTGTAATAATAATAACAATAATAATAATAATAGTAATAGTAATAATCGAGTGTGCACACATACATATATAAATACATATGTGCACATACAAATTGATATAATATTGTACTTACAATCAGAAAACATTCAATGAAATTCAGGTGCTCATAATATAGAGAATGATATAGTGTTAACGTTAATGCGTAGGATGAAATAAACATACCACTAGATAAAATACTTTATACATTATGATAATTTTAAAGCATAATCAAAAAACTAATTAAAGTTTAAATTTTGCAATGTAAAATTTGTAAATGCAATGTAAAGTAATAACGTTTGAATGTAATATGTAAAATTCATATTCATCGTAACATATGTATGTACGTATAAAAGATTGAGCAGCTCAGATTACATGTATTACATAAACATTTATTAAAATATAGTTTATTTTTCTTGCATATTACAAAATTACTTTAATTGAATTTTTTTAATATTTCAAAACTTTCGTGGCAGATTTAAATATGTTGTCCTTTATTTTCCTCTAAAATCTGCGATTTTTGTGATACAGCTAACAATGGAATAAAAGCTTGAAACGTGTAAAGTGTAACGGTAATCAGTTTTTTTAGGAACTTTTTTCAGAACAACTCTGTGCAGATTGACCATATATCCAAAACAATAGTCCAAACTAAAACTGCTACTTAGGCCTTTCTAATAAACTACATATATTTAACCGGAAATGAATATTGACCAAGGACTAATACTATAATGAAAAAGGATATTATTAGATTGAAGAATAATACAGGAAGAAGATTTTTATTTTATATATTTTTTTTAATTTTATCTTTTTATTATAACGGTTTTTTTTAAAATTATAATTCAAACAGCTGTTAAGAATGAACATTTTCGTCAATAGATTTCCAATATTTCATGGAAGTCTACCGTATGATACTCATTCAGATTAGTCTAAATTCAATTGCAATTTTCAGTAACTAGTCATATAGTATGTACGTGTTATATCTACATTCTTACATATACATACATATGTATATTACTCGTTACATTATAAAACTTTAATATATGCAATAAATAAAAACACATGCATTTGAACGAGATATTATCTTTATGTAATAAAATATAATAGATTGGTCTCAACGTTAGATATAAAATTGATCGTGGAAATTGTATCGTTGTCCTGTAACAGTTATATATTCACATACGTACGTTCATACGTAATAGATACATTAACATTTGACTAAAAATATAGCAAACAGTAAATACTACAGCATACGTGTGAATAAGTTACTGTCTGCTCCATATACAGGTAGCCCATAAATTGTATTTATATTCATTTATACAAAATATCTCATCGCCATTTGTCACAGAAATAGTGCTCTCAAGATAAAGATCACAATGATTAACGCAGGACGTTGACTGAATATGTTTTGAATAGTCACCAAATAGCAAATTTTTGCAATGAAAATGTTGAATACTGGATCCAAAATGTATACGGTTGCTGTTAAATTTATTTATTTTTTTAATATTTGCTACTTTTAATGCTTGAGGGCTCATGAATGGTACATTGATCAATTCAATGTGGTTGTAGTAGCTTTTTATATTATATCAGAATTTAAAATCTCACTCTATATTTTGTACATTTTGCATACATCCGTGGACGAGTTTGTTACGTTTCAAACACACAAGAATAGGCATGTCATATAATACGAAATATGATACACATGACTTTTGTAGACGTTGGCCGTCGTTGACCATATGAATTTAGTGCGGTTTTCGCGAAAGTCTTTTTAATTCTTCATTTGCATAAAGATCCACTAAATGTGTTGGAATATTTTGAAAAAATTCTATGTTTCGTTTTTATAAGGTTTGCTTATAGATTATACCCAAAAATATGACTACTTAAAATGTCTAGCGTTTCTAAATGATTTCACTTGAAAGTATGACTTTGGATTCTTCTTTGAAAAAGTTCCGATAAATCCAAAGCTTGATATATGTATGAATGTATGTATTTGTTAGGTATAAAAAAATTCAAACTTTCGACATTCTCTCTAGACAAGACTTTAATAAGATTTCTTTTGTTCAAAAAGATTGTTGACAAAAAACGAATAAAAAATAAAATAATAAAATAAAATAATGATTGTCACCTATTACATATGAGCTATTTATTTTGAAAATAATGTAAGTTTAATATAAGTACATGAATATACATAACATACACAAATATGTATGTACATATGTATAAATATACTTACATATGTATGTATGTAAATTCTGACATATTTTAGATGTTATGTTTGCATTCCTATGAACCTCCTTCCATAAAAAGCGAAAACTTTGACTTTAAGACTTTAAAAAAAAAACTAATTTGGGATATCAAAGATCACATCCTCGTTATGCGAATCATGTAAAAATCTTGATTTCAACAATTCAGAACTTGCCTCACTTTCAAAATATGCGAATTTACTTCTAATATTAGGAGCTTACACATGTACATACATGTGTTCATAAATAGTTTTACGAACAAAATTGATTTTAATCTGAAAAAAATTTACTAGCGTAGGTATTAGACATTTTTTTGTGAAATTCCAATTGTAAACATTTGATATGAATGATAATTTTTTAGTTTATAAAACACGAATACTAGATCACAATACGGTGATCTATACATTATGTTTATATTTATCCATATAAAATTTAAGATTTTAGATATACGAGTATACTATATAAAAATATTTCTTATATTCATATTACATACACTGGAAATGAATGCATTAAAATCTAATCATGGGAAAATATTTGTTTGAATTAAAGTCAAAAAATACAAATTTATTTCAAAAAAATACGACAAATTTCAGACCCCCTAGTAAGTGCTTAGAATTCACTAAGGAAAAAACGGTAACCAAATGAATAACAATTTCAAATAATTTTTTGTTATATAAAAAAAAAAAAAAAAAAAAAAAAAAAAAAACTATTGCATTAAATGCAGATATTTATACACATATATATACTCATGGTCGATACTGCTTATAGTATGCTCATAAAATCCGTATATTATTGGTTTTTGTCCACTTTATACTCCAGTATTCAACATGCAATGTTTCGTGTCTCTGAAAAGGGTAATGTTTTTTTCCATGGGCAAGTTATCGTCAAAGGCGGCTACCGATCAATAAATATTGGAAAAATAAGAAATAAAAGATATGAAAAGACAAAAAAAAAAAAATTATGTATGTAAAAATGAAAAGAGTACTCATACCATCGTTTTTATGTTCATTGGAAAAGCAATCGTCTTCTCATCAAACTTATCGGCAATTTCGTATAAATATCGAAAAATATTGTCGGTATAAAATCGAAACAAAAGTACCCTAGAGGCGTATGACTTTCCTTGGATGTAAAACAGTTATAATCAACAAAAAGGCAATAACTTTATATACATACACGCTTACACACATACAAATGCATACCTATATATTTATATGGATATATGTACGTACACTTGTGTATAAATTGATTTTTGTATACGTTTTTATTCCACTTGTTTAAGCATTAAATTGAATACAGGTGATCTTTCGCAATACTAAGTTGTTCACTTGTAAAAGATCTAAATTACTTAAACTGTGCATTGACAATTTGTAATCCTCAAACTGTGTATGTATTATATCGAGAAAAAAATGTTGATACAAGTTCACTACAAAAATCGAAACAATAATTTCAAAAGAAAATAAAATAGTTTCAGTATTATTCAGTATATTAATACATATATGACACATATTTACCATTTAAAGGTTTTAAAAACACATATATACACACATTTTGTTTTTTTTTTTTTTTTTTCATTAGTTTGCAGGATATATTACTCAAGACAAATCTAATATTGCACATGGCAAAATCATTGACTGCATTTTTAATAGAAATTTTCTTCCAAGTTATGTCGAATATTACACCATTTCTAAGGTGGCGAATAAATATTAATAGTACATATTTACTATACCGCTGAGGATATACAAAGGAAATTGAGAAGCTGAAGCGTTTACTTTTTTTTAAAATGTATACATTAAATTAAAAAGGAAACTTATTCCGATCTTGGTGATCGGAATATTTGATTTAAGTTTTCTTTGTAAACATTTTCTTAATATCTATATGAATAACTTGAAATTAACGTTTTTCCATATAAATATGTAATATTAATGTAAAGATACATTACAGTAAAAAACGTTTAATATGTGAATCAATGTGAAGAATCGAAGCAAAAAAAAGGAAAAAAACAAAACGATATTTAAAATCATTTAAATATCAAAATACTTAGTAATAATCATGTCTTTATGGAAAACTAACACTCATTCTGAAAGCTTAAAAGGAAATTAATAAAATGCTGAATATGTAGTTAATGTGAATGTCATAAATAGTATTTTTTATATAAGTGGGGTACAATTTTAACGCTGTATGTGTTATGAAAATTGTTGCATCGTGAAAGAAGAAGATTTGTTATGAAAATGCCATTTCTGGAAGTCAAATGATAATAAAATCGTGACAGTTTTTTTTCATCTTAGATTAAAGCTCTGAAATACATATACATACATACATATGTATGTAGGCATTCAAGTACTAAAGAATAAATACATATACAAATAAATTGATATTTAAAGATTAGTTAAATCAAAGCATGCTAAATTACATAAATCTACAAATTCATACATATGAATATTGATAGTTTCTTCTTCTTTGATTTTATAACCTTTTCTTGTATTTCCTATGGGTATATAACCTCTGGAGAATTTTCCAAGATTTTATTTTTTTTTTCATATCCACCATTTAACCATAATAGCACAATAATATGTACCTATGTATTACAGAATACCATACAAACTGATAATGTTTTCTTATAATAATCGATTACATCTCACCACAACCCAACAATTACAAGAATTTTCTAATACCAAAGAAAATGTTGCAATCTCCTTCCGGTTTTGTTATTACATACATATGTACATAAAAGAGCAGACATACTACATGTTATACTGAATTCAATTTTACTTAGAAGATAAAATATTCAAATAAAATCTTACATTAATTTTTTTTTTTATAAAAAAAATGCACTTGAATCCTTTGAAATCGAGTTATAATAAAAATACGATATTGTAAATATTTGAAATTCTAATAATACTATCTTTTTTTCTTTTCAGTTTTTTTTTTTTTTTTTAAACCTATATATTTACAAATGTATGAAATGAATAAAAAAAAATTGATATGAAAATACTAAATAAATGCAGAAGAATTTTTAGTTATTTTGTGGAATTTCATTTATTCTTCAGTTATATTACCTTTTTACTGAATTTCTTATGAATTGAATTACGATATCTGGTCATTTATGGTTGATAAAAAATATTTACGTATATGTGCAAATAAATACAAAACATGTATGCAATTTAAGAAATTGTAAAAATTTCTAGATATAAAAGATCTATGTTACATGTACCGTTAAAAAAGTTATGGTTAATCAATTATTATGGATATCGTTTTTAGTTTTTCATAGGGTTCAATACAGATTTAAAATGTTAAACTTAAAAATATAGATTCAGTTTTCTTTTTTACAGGGAAATTATTTAAATTGTATAAGATTTTATCGTTTACTTCCAATTCATTAAATAATCAACAGGTGGTTGGTTTCATTTTAAGCAAAAATTGTTGTTAATACAATACATTTTATGTATGCGTACGTATATACGAGTATGTTCATTCATATATTTCACGTCGATCGTGATATTTGTGACAATCGACATCAGGACACTTTAGATGGATAACTTTTTAGTAAAATATCCAAGTGAATAGTATCATCCGTGTACTATTATTATCATAGTTATTATCTATGTGGAAATATTTAAGCTTTTTGTACTTTATCTATACTTTGAACACTAATTATTATGTAGCTAGGAAATATACATACTTCCATATATATAGGTACATACATATGTATGTATATGTCATTCGTCTTCTCTCATAATTTAATTAAAGTATTTCACGAGGAGTTTTATCACAATTAATAAAATTTTTCTACAAAAACAAATGAATTTTTTGAAGATCATAATATACAATTCAATCATGTAAAATTGTATTACTTTAGCTATACTTTAACTATAAAATATACGTAATTTGCAATTTCTTACACATATTGTATTCCAAGAATTTTAATTCAAAGTGATATATCAGTGTTACAATACATTAATATAAATAACTAAATAATCAGTATTTTCATATCAATATTATATATAAAATAAATGAAACACCTAAAATTGATTTTGAGCATGTTAAATGCACATTTTCATTATAAATTAAAAAAAAAAAACTAATATCTTATTGATAACAAATTGAAAGAAATACAAGAAAATTTAATTTCTTTTAAGTGGATATCTTTAAAAATAACATTAAAAGTTTCAAAATTTTATTGTTCGTTAATAAGAATATTTTTAAATATTTTTAAAAATTTCTCATTGACATATTTATGCGTTTATTCTTTTTTTATTTTATTTTTTATTCCTTATTCAAATGTTATGTAAAATTTATCTTTTAGTTATTGAATTTTTGATTATAATAATAATTAATAAATGTTAATTAAAATTATGTAATTTACAACACTTTTAATTAATTTTGTATGTTAAAATTTTATAACATCAAATTGAATAAATATTTATACATACAAGATACTGTATTTAAAAAAACAATAACAAAAAAGAAGAAGATAAAAATATATCCGTATTATATTTGTTGGTAATAATAAAATATGTAATTTATTATATTAGCGCATTTTAATATGCAAATGCATTTTAATAATAATATGAATTGAAATTGACATGCGAAATATTTTCTAGCAACTTCCCATTTTATGCAATAATTTAATGATTGCATCAGATATTTCTATATCGTATTGTTATTACCAACTACACATGATATTTTATGGTATGTACATATATATGTATCTATTTAAATTTAAGTAGATATTTCACGTATGACAAATATATACCTACATACATGCATCTTAAAGTGTATTTGGGATAGAATGTGTACGCGTAGTTGGTAGGCGTTACACGAAAATATTGCATACATAATATGAACTAGTATTAGCATGCGTTACATGTGTACATAGCTTAAAAAATGAAAAAAAAAAACTTTTTTTTTTTTAAATTGCATAAAGTTTCTATTTTTATATTGAATAAATTATTATTAAACATTTTATTGACTACAAAAAAAAAAAAAAAAAAAAAAATGTTTCAAAAAATTTTAAAATGCTTCGCGTATTTAACATTTGAGAGAAACTAAAAAAATTTTCAATGAAGAAAAATGACATGGAAATTTTGCATTCAAATGGAATTTTAATAACTAAGAATGTAAATTTAAAATAAAAATAAAAATGTAGTTTGTTTACAAATATCACAAAGTGAAAAATCGTTTTTCAAATTAGGCAATAATTTGTGTTGTGTAAAGATTATGACTGTGTACTTGAATGCAAACAACATCTTTCACTTAATATACAAATATAGGTATATGTATGTACATACATATAAGTATATATAAGATTTTTTTGAAAAATTAAATTCCATTCCCACCCATCGTCAATAAAACGTCTGCTCATGTTAAATGCTTAATATACAATACAATATATGCCATATGCTATTTTGTCATTATTTATTCTTAATGTAAGGCATTCATTACCTTTTTGTTAACAAAAAAGCAAAAGCATAATTATTGTTGGCATTCAATTTGGAAAAACAAAAAATCAAAAACAGAAAAATTAAAAAGCATTAAAGTAGAAATTAAAATTCAATTGCAACAAGTATCATAATGGCACATTAGCTGGTTGCATTTTTTCATTAGTGAACATCATGCATATAAAAATATGTTTGTACGTAGGAAAGTGTGCGTAATGTCCATATACATACAATTATTGCCTATTAGCAAATATGTGTGTAGTCAGGGACGAGTATGGTAATCATAATAATATGCTTTTCATTTGTTATGCATATATGTACATACATATATAATATATAGATATTCATTTGTGTTATTTATAAGTGTGTTCGGATATAAAATAAAAAACAAGATACATAACATATGCAAGCGTACAAATATGTGTACTTATATTCACATACTATACATTCACACATAATATGCGTTCTACGTTCTACACATAATCATACATAATGCAACATAATTGGCTCAGTAATTGGCAAAATTTCAATATTATAACATATTATTAAAAATTGAGCTTTGCTTTTTCGACACTTTATTTGAAGGTGTCCAAAATAAATTTGCATAAAAGTAATTTTAACAAATTGGCATCATTACAAATTGGCATAAAATTTTAAATTAGAGATTTTTACAGGATTAAAAAAAGTATATACGCTACCTTTTTGAAGTCGATTTTTATACTCAAAAGTTCAAATAAGTAATCATTTTTTGAGTTTGAAATGTTAAATTATTCGGATATAAAAAAAACAATAATAAATTTTAAGAATTATTGTACCAAAGGACGAATGACGTAACTTGACAAAATTATGTTACGTAAAAAATTCAGGCTTCAAGTACACTGAATAAAGATTCTATATTTGATCTTGCTATATTTGTCACCTTTTATTTTGTTATATGTATGCTGTTCTAATATTTTTACTTCACTGAATAACATAAAAGCTTACAGATCTGATTCTAATCTTGTATTCTTAATTACCTACAGCAAAAACCGTATATAAGGACGAAGTCAAATTAGTGTTTTAGTTTATATTGAATTTTTTTAAAAAGACATTTTGCTTTTAATGAAACTGTTTATAAATTAATTAATATGTTAATTTGTGTATGCATTAATCTTTGTCAATTCACATCAATGTAATAAGAATCGAATGCCACCATTTGTGTGCTTTCACTTTATCAATTTTCAAAAAATTTTTATTTGCATATTAGTTCACTTTTCGAATTAACTGTCTATTATCAACTATTATTCAGTTTATATGCAGGGTATTCTAAAGTCATTTTGGAAAAAATTTTTGTGCCATTTTTTTGAAATCTCAGACTGACTCATTTTTGTGTATATGGTTCTACTTCTATATGTTTAACCCTCCTCCTTTTTCAAAGTCATTCCTCTTGAGATACTGTGGGATATGTGAAATATACATCAATTAATTGTCATCATCTTTCGAATCGCCTTTATGTATCTACATACATATGAATGTCGTATATTTTACAAATCACACTGCATTTTTTCAAATTTATACGAATACCTATTATAAGTGTTGTATACATACAATTTATGTATGTACACATGACATCAAAATATTTGTACATTTAGGAATTATTTCATATTATGTATTTAAGAAATCTAGCAAGTAGTGTACATAAAAAGCAAAAAAAAAAAAACCAAAAACACAAAACAAAAACTTCTGCCCATTTATGGTGCACATATCCTATCTAAGAAACTATTAATTCACATTCACATGCAAATTTATGCAACTATGTGTTTAGAATTCTAATTACCAATGTAGGTACAATATCGTTTGTTATTGACTTTTAACTTTTATAACATTTTTAATTTCAAAGCGTGTATGGTTGTATTGATATAAGATAGATAAAATTTTTTGCAAGTTTTTTACTCTTCATTATGAATTTAGTCATTTAGGTATGGTTTATTTTATTTTATTTTATTCAACAATATTCAGAATACATTAGTAAAATACATTGCACATAGTGTATAGCAAATGAAACATAATCTTTATGTATGTATGTATCTTATTGTAAAAGTAAATGCCAACATGTACATATTTATATGAACGTAAAACGATGTGGCAACACATAAAGTAACATAAAAATATAAAATATTGAACATATTACAACGTTTATTTATGCATATGAATAAAAATCGTAATTATTGTATGGTTGGTTTCTTTCTTTTAATTAATAATTCTCTCAATTTCGTAAATACTAATATATGTATGTATGTACGTATAAGGATACAAAAATATGCAATACACGTATTGAATAAATTTTCCTTTGACTTATGTTGCTCAATACATACTCTTTGTAGATACATACGTACATTATGTTTATGAATGTCAAACATACAAAAAAATTGAGATAATTGAGCATCCAGTTTTTGTGTTCTTACTTTATAATTACAATTTCTTGGCCGTTTTCATCTTCAATAATTCTGAAAGTCACATATCTATAATATTTGATTTAATTTTTTTTTTTTTTTGTATAAATAATTTTGATTGCACAAAATCTGATTTATACCTATGTACACCATATGAGACTTATTATTGGACAAGTTATTTCATTTTTGGCATAATTTAATTAAACACCCTGTGTTATATAAGCAAAACACGCATTGAATACTACTGCATTCAATTATACTTGTTATTCATAATATATACCTATGTACATGCATTTTAGAAAAAGATTAATAATTCACTTAATCATAATTTTATTGCATTCATCTACCACTTGATTGGATTGTCATATCAATATAAATATGCAGATATTGATTGTGCATATACGTACAAGTGTATAAATTAAATAGCAATTTAATCTATTAAAAAGGTGTTCATTTGTAAACACCTTATATTTATGTTACATATCTGCATATTCTGCTGGTGCATGTTAAATTACAAAATAATATATTTATACGTACGTATGTACCTATATAATGTATGTACACATGTTTGTTACATGTTATACATGGAGTATTACATTTACAATTATAAAGTTATTTTTATCACATGCATATATACTTTTTTTACTCCTTTTTTATACGTTTTTTTTTTAAATTTTTCGTTTGTGTATGTACATATGTTTATTTGAGTTAGTTTTTTATTTTGAAAGAAATTCATTCTATAAGGTTAATTTCCGGTAATTTATGATTGCAATTTAAATTAGTTTTTGGTTTTGTATAATTTGCTCATTATTACGCTTACGTATACCTGTACGTGTATATACGTGTATTATATGTTTTGATTATGTGTCTCTTAAAGCCCAAAGGTTTTTCTATATTTATATATTGTAATGTCAATTAAGGTGAATTAAATTCATTAATATTTCACTTTATTCTTTCTTATTTTATATACCCATATAAATATTTAATTATGTACCTGTGCATAAATGTAAAGGTACTTATGTATACGTTCTTATACATACTACTAGATGCACAGTAATAATTCATGATTGATTTATTAAATTACTATGATTATGTATGACAATTAATAATTATTATTAAACTTTTTTTCAACGACCATATGAGTGAATTTTATATTGCTTATCACTTTTGTACCTTATTTTCTCTGATTTTTTTATATTTTTAATGAATATGTCTCTTTGGTCACTATGAAAAGAAAGAGTGTACATATACTTACGAATAACAAACTGATTTTTAATTTAATTTGTTTTTGAATTTTAATTATATTTAATTTTAATGTAAAATTTTTCAATTCCCAAGTCATTGTTGATAAAAATACAAAAAATGCGCAAAAGATTTCATATCTCAAAATATTAAAAAAATTTCAATTTTTTGATAATATTCAATTCAAACTATCTATCTTTTATTATTCTTATTTTACCTCAATCATTTAAAAATTTATTTTTTGTTGACCAAAATAATCTGAAGACAAAATAATGAAAGTGAAATTTCCTATCCAATATTTTACTACATATAGATACATATGTATGTATGTATGTATATACATTCACATATGGCAATATTATGCAAAAATCATTTTAAATAAACAGAAATTAACAAAAATTTGCTTATATATACTTTTTGAATATCTTGTATAAAAATATTTGACATAATACATGATTAATATTTTATATAATTAAATTTAGAACAAAAATATAACTTTAAAAATAATTTTAAATCTTGTGTTATACATGCATAGCACGTCGGGTCGATGTAAACATACGTTTGTATCAAAAAATGTTGTCTAGGTCCATATACAACATTTCAATTTGCATTTAACAGCAAATATAATAAAAAAAAAAAAAATCAAAATTTTTATCTTAAATTTTATTAAATGCCTGTTTAATATTTTGTTCAAATACTTTTGTTTATTTCTTGTTTTTTTTTCATAATCTATTTTTTTATTTTATTTTAAATTTTGCAACAATTTAATGTTATTTTGCAACAAGCAAATGTTGTGTTAAATAAGATAACACCTGTGTATTGAATAGTGTATTTAATCCAATATTGTGTACTAGAATGTTATGTATGGATGTATGCATTATTATTGATATACTTTTGTAGTACGTATGTATATATTATGTATAGTATGCATGTCTCACATACTCCGCAAAATTTTAAAACCCAACAAAAATAAAATAAAAGGAAAAATGCATTCACCACTAAAACTGAAGTAAACAAAATGAAATACTTAACATTCCAGGGTTTTAACTTGGTCAGTGTAATATGCCCAAATGCATACATACATACATATATAAATATACCTACATATGTATGTAAGTACACATATTTGATTGATTTACATCGCTTACACTTTTAAATTTACAATTTATTTAACATGCAAATTTGTATAACACTTGAAAAACGTCTTGTTCTTGTATACTTTGAAATTTATATATATGCATGTATGTATACATTTAAGCATGTAGTGGCGTCAAAAAATTTATTTTTCGCTCAATGTACAAGTATGTAACACATATATACGTATACACAAATATATGTGCGCTATCAAATACAGGTAAACATTATCATTAATATATTTGCTAAATTCTATATCGAATTTTATATCTATATCTATTTGCACCTTTACAAACATGTACATATTATGTACATACATATATAGAGTATACACATGCCTTTACAATATCATTTATCGCATGTATTTATACATACGAGTATTTTATTATATCTCATATTTCTCGTAGATTATATACATAAATATGCGTCCATATAAGCATTATTATTATTATTATTATTATTATTATTTATTTTTTATTTTTTATTTACATTATTATTATCGTTATTATTTATTTTATTATTTATACGTTTTAATACCACCAACATATTTGAAAAATCTAAAATCAACCATCGATGGAATTAATGTTAGTCGGTTGTGACATTCAGATTTATTGCCCACATTAAAGTTTAGCAACAATATTAAAACAACTTCCTTAACAAAAAAATAAATAAATAAATAAAAACAAGTCAAAAAAAAAAATCCACAGTTACAGTATGTACACGTGTATGTATTACAAATAAGATTTTATGTTTTTATTTCTCACCTGAGTGATATGATTGATGCTGGTTGTTTTGATTTGCAGATATAGATAGATACGCCCTATATTTTATAAACCTACAGTGTTAACAGATTTTAAATTTCATCTTTTTCATTTTATACGAATATAATGTACACAGATGTAGAAAAGTTGTCTACATACATACTTATGTTGTAGCATATGAGAAACATACCTATATACAAAATTTTTTAAATCTTTTTTAACGTCTTTTTCTTATTAGTTTTTAAACACAATACAATAATTCACTAATAGAGAAACATTCATGTTACAAGAAAAGGACAAATTTAAAGTACAAAAATGTAAAAAAAAAAAAATTAAAAAGTTTATACATAGGTTATATCAAATGTTCAATTTTTTAGATATAAAGTACAGGTAAACTTTTTAGAACGCGTAAAATGTTCTTTGAAAATACCACTTAGTGAGAAATAGCCGTTATACAATACACTAACTTAATACAAACCTCATTTCCGCGTTGTAAAGCTGCTGCTTTGTAGGAGATTTATTTGTATTTACATATTTCAAATTATTTTCACAACACACGATTATGAATTTTTATTTTTTTGCACTTAAACTTATTAACTTTATTTGTACATAAATCTGAACTTTATTTCATTGATCTGTAAACATACAACATTTCGTTTAGAACGTAAACTAGAAATTTTATATAAACAAAAATATTTTATTCTCCATGAATACTGACGATGCTTATTATGATATGTGCATACGAGTATATGATATGATTTCTGTGACCATCTTTCACTTTTTTTTGTAAATACAATTAACATGTTCAAAGTATTCATTAAAAGGGTAATCGGTCGAAGGTACTGCGATTATTCTTAATTTAAATTTTAATTCTAATTACAATCATTTTAATATTTAAGTTTTGATCCTTAAGCAACAGTTGTTCATATGAACATAAAATCTCTCATCATTAACACTATTAATAATTTTTATGTGGCAAATAATCTCTCTATATTAGTTAATTAATCGTCAATTAACTTGAATTATGATTTTTTGTTTTTATTTTAAATAATGCGAATTTATAACTTAATAATCGTACATAAGTACAAAAATAATTGCACATAAAATTACAAAATTTGTACACTAATGGTTGATTAATCTTATATAACATATAATTAAGTATTTAATAATTATCACAGAAATATTAATGAAATTCCTTAATTATTAGTTTCAGGTGATTATAGTTTACAATCAAATTATTGTGATCTTTAACATTAAATAAAACTCAATTTGTTATAATATATACTACATAACATCATGTACATACATACATATGTATGTATGTATATAAGAATTATGTGAAATAAAAATTTTCTTATTAGATTTTTTTAAATATGTACTCAAAATTTAAAATATTATTTTATCATTGCATAATTATGGTATATACATATAATTTTATAAAATGTATTATTTTATTTATACAAAATAAATGTGTACATACAAATACATAATTCACTTGAAATATTAATCTAGATTTGAAAAACAATGCATTTTTGATTATTGTCATAACAAAATGAAAATGTTCAAGCAGAGCAATGAATTGTTAAATTGAATGGCTTTTATACAAAATGGTTTTATACAAGAATGGTATATACATACGTATGAATGTGTATATGTGCACGTTATATTTTCAATAATATTACGACAAAAAGATTGTGATTGTTAATAAC
Organism: Anthrax anthrax; assembly: GCA_963971155.1. Classification (NCBI taxonomy): domain Eukaryota; kingdom Metazoa; phylum Arthropoda; class Insecta; order Diptera; family Bombyliidae; genus Anthrax; species Anthrax anthrax. Next base: position 22,675,812 of record OZ020120.1, read on the forward strand.
ACTAAATGTGAAAGAACAACAAGAAACTAAAAAGCCAATCTAACAATGATTTAAATTTTAAAAGAATTTTAAAAGTATATTAAATATAAATTGTTTCTTTTAAATAAGATACACAATGTAATAGTATAATGTTGAAAAAAAAAAAAATTTTTTTTTGGTTTTCTTTTTTGTTTTCAGAGAATTGTTTATGATTAAAATAAAGTAATGCAATTTTAAACAAAAATGATAAAAGTATATATAGGTATAGATATATGCAATAAAAAAACAAAAGGGAAATAATGTTAAATAAAAATTTATAGATGGACAAAACAATTTTAAACTTCGATTTCGTTGAATATAAATTTGCCAAGTGACATAAATTGATTCACAAAATGTTTTTAAATTAAATATATGATTTGCCAGATGTTATTTGTTATTGTATTTGCACAAAAAATTGTACTATAAGATTTTTTTTTTTTTTTTTTTTTTTTGAATTTGTGAATTGAAATTACGATATTCGATGATATAAAAATGAATTAAATCAAATGCATATATGTACATACGTAACAGTACAAATGTAAATGTGTACACACAATATTGTGTATTGTGTATAGAAAAAACAAGACATGTATGTACATATGTATGTATAAGTATTTTTGTTTAAAGCAATTTTGTATACCATACAACAACATATATGCATAAATATACAAATATCTACATACATATAAGATATAGAAGCTATAAAAGATATGTATAAGGTGTTTGAAATAAATGATCATTTGTAGATAGCATAGAATGGCCTTGATATAATTGAATGTGTAATACTCGTATACTTGTATATATGCATATTATGTATTTGCAAAACCTTGTTTGTTGATTCAAGGCATGTTTTTATTCTATTTTTGTGGTAAAAATTTTATGTTGACAACAACAAAGTTAATAACAACAACGACAACAATGATGATAATGTTAACGATGGACACTTCTGCACAAAATGTTAAAATCATAGGTATTTTATTTGTATTTGAATTTGAATATGTATAAAAACAAAGTAATGATCCATATAGTGAATACACATGCATATATGTATGTATGTATTTATTAAATCGTATGTTTTGTATTCATCTATTATTATTTTGTAAAGATAAACTATAGCTAAATAACTAAACTGTAATATTTTATATTATTGCATTAAATTTTATACTAAACTATTTATTATACATGGTATGTACTTTAATATAATTACTGAACTGGAGGAAATAAGTGAATGAGAATAGGAAATAGTTGCATTTTCGTTATATCATGTATTGTAGTATGTTTATGTCTTATGTGTACCTATATTACTAAATACTAAAATTTTTTTTTTTTTCATTTTTATTTTTTATCTTTTTATTTATTTTTTTTTTAATTTCAATTTATGACCCAGTTTTATTTTTCAATCAAGCAAAAATCAGTTTAGAAAAATAAAAATAAAAAAAAAAAATTAAAAAATAAAATGAATTTTCGTTTGTTTGATCTTTGCTCATTATTATTACAACTCACATATACATATGAGAAAAACTTTATATAAATTTGAAAGTGAAACTAAAAATATTAGATTGTTAAAACTCCTTATGGTTTGTTGATTATGTCTTGAGGTGTTAGTATATTTGATTTGAGATTGATGTAAACCAGATCAAAAGTAAAATATTATTATCTACACATATGTATGTAATGTGTACATATGCTCTTATGTTATGTAAGCACATAAAATATGAATGTGGATTACATATGTATGTACAATTTTATATGCACAGGTTTATATAGCTTAATGTTTACATTATATAGGATTGGATTAAGAGGAATAAACAATCTCGTTAGTTTTTGTTTTTCTGATTTCGTAATAATCTTATAATACACTTAGTTAGTAAACATGCCATGAATTTTGTTTAATTTATAAAATAACTAAAAGACTATACAAATACTGTATATTGTGTATTATGTATATATGGAATTAAACCAAATATGTAAATTGTGTCATATTATATGAAAAACATTAATTTTATAAGTAAAACTATCATTTTAAAAATTTTAACAAAATTAAAATTTGTCCTTCAAAAAAATAAAATACGTATATACATACATACTAGCATGTCATGTATCATAAATATTTAAAAATATAAATATATTTTGCATCACACATTCATGTATACGTATTTGGATATCGGATTTGTTTTTGTGAAAGAAATAAAATTATATATGGGTCAGAAAGTATTCAAATATTTCAGTGCATTTTTCTTTGTGTAGATTTGTCTTAGTGTATTTAACAGATTCAAGTAACTGGACAATGTAGTTCATATGCAAAAAGCATTAACATTTATAAGCCGAAAAATGTACGGAGAGGTGGGTGGTGAAGATCATGTGAGCTCATATAAGGAGCTGCTCACTGCAGAACTAAAAAGAAAAAGTAGATTTAATTATACTTAAAATGATACAAAAAAAATTCGTTAGGTATTTCTTTTCAAAAAAAAATAAAACGTTTTCCCATATAACCTATTAATATTATTCACATGACTGTACTACAAATGTTGCGAAAATGATTTGAAATAATTTTTTTTTTTTTGATTTTATGGATTTATTACTTTTTTTATCGAATTTTAATATTTAATTTCCGTTTTTCATTTAATGCAACAAAATTACAATTTTATTTAATTTTTAAATAACTGATCAGACTTGTTTGATAAATATTTGTTAAAAATAATTCAACATCAAAACAATTGTACACAGTGTTTTTGATATATTTTAATTTGCAAAAAAAAAAAGTGTTCTTAAATTTTTTATTTTGTTTTTCTATATAGGTATAACATTATCATAAATTACGGTTCATTTGTTAATTTATTGTTTTCTTTATTTTTAATTTCAACTCAATTTAAATTTAAACATAAATCAATATCAAATAAAAGAACCAGATTTATTCCACCCATTAACGTTTCATTTATATATTTAATTTTAAAAATATAATATAACGTAGGTACCTATATGTATGTATATGTATTATATGTATAAAACGGAGGCTTGCAATAGTACGAGAATTATCTTCCCACACATTGTTATAAAAATTTATTTTAATATTATACGAAAAAATAAAAATAAATAAAAAACATCAATTGAAATAGTACATACATATGTAATGCATATACACCAGTTAAAAGAAAATTTTCCTTAAATTCTCTACAAATGATCTCCTTAATAAATTGACCAATCTATGGTTAAATGTTTACAACATTTTATAAAAGGCAAAATTATTTAATTTATTTTTTAGCGTCGTTTTAATGTGTATATTTAGTATTATATACACGTTATATGTGTACATGCTTGCATATACAGTGCACATGCATTTTAAATTTACAATTTACTAATATTAACATATATCTGTAGATATGTATACACATACATATATAAGTATACTCGTAATATGTACAATACTAACATGATGATAAGATCATCTGTGCGCATATATAGCCTACTCGTAAAAATAGTACCTGATATACGTGCATATACATATTACATTCCAAAATAAGATTTTATAGTTAAAAATTTACAAAATTACAAAGTACATATGTATGCACAATATAATAGATATTGTATTGTATTTCAAAAAAAAAAAAAAAATTAACAACAGCATTTTACTAAATAAGGATGAGTGGGTGGTAAAAATATTAACAAAATCTTACTTCAATCGAATAATAATTGCTATATGGTGAGAATTACAAAGTCTCAATACAATTTTAAAATTTACATCGTCTATATTAACAAACATTTAAATTGTTTAGTTATTACACGTTTTTATAATAAAACGTAACAGGTATACAAACATACACAATGTACAACAATCTTGTATTTAGATATATTGCACATACGTGTATGCATATACATATGTATGTAGTATGTACAATAATCAAAAATATGTAATCATAATAATTTTTGTATTCATTTTTCAATTATACGATTTCCTCTCAAATTCATGAAAATTACATAAGATTTAAATCATTTTAAGATTTTAAATAAAGATTACAAAATATCAAAAAAATTTTTATAGGTACATTGTGATTAATTTAATAAAATAAAATGCATGAATGTGTGTGAGTGTATGAATGAGAAAAACACTTGATTATATGTACATATTATTATAATATGACTTTTTTTTTTGTTTTTTTTTTTATCCCGTTGATGAATTTATTGTTAAGATTTTATCGTTATTATTACCTAATTTATTTTAATGAAATTAAATTAATGAGAAATTATGTATGTTGACATTATAATTTTTAATGAAGTTAAATATAATTATATGAAAATTTTGTGGAAAATACAAAAAAAAAAATGAAGTCAAAATAATATAAGTATGGCAAAAAGAAAAATAACGCATTCAATTACACAATATTAATAATAATGGATATAATTTATAACGATTATTTCATTCATTTATAAGTTATAGTTATTGCATCTAATCGATATGAAAATTGTGTAGTCTTATTTATTTATAGATTATTTATGGATTAGATAGATCTAGTTTTTGAGACTCTTTATACAACTCAAATAAATGTTGGTTCTAAGTTTTTATTCAAGTTAAAGTGATAATAAAGGTCAATGCAATGAATTTTGAATTTTCATTTTTCACAAAGTGTATCTTCAAAATTTATAGCTTATGTAGGTACATACTGGCCATACTTTGTATGGTTATAATTTGTTATAATTCAAGTGGAAAATTAGTCAAAAAAAAAAAAATTGAATTTTCACTAAGAAAAAATTTTTATGGATATTTGATATTTTTTCAATGAAAAGTGACAAAAAATATTTGATATCTCAAGATGATATCTTTCGATTTTCATGGAGTTTTCAAGAATTGAAGGTACTTAAAGGCGACGACGCTTTTTACAATCGATATACAATTTTCAATACAAAAGTTTTATAGAGTGACCCAAAACTACTATTTTTTTTTTCATAAAAAATGATTTTCAAACTTTAAACGCTAAAAATTCTGGACTGTTTTAGACATGTTGAAAGGGCCAAACTTCTAGCTTTTATCTGTAGTAAAGATCAACCAAGTACATAAGGTGCATCAAAAAATATGGCCAATTATATGATATCACGTGACTGTACGTGTCCGAAAATTTTCAGTCCCACGTATTTCAGAATGGGTGATTTTTATGGAGGTGGTTTCAACGACTTTTCGCGAAAAACACTTTGAACTACAAGATATGTAGACCCGTTTTATGACTTTAATCCTGGGACACCCTGTATAAGTATATTGTATTCAAATCGTACACTTACAAAAAGAATAATTACACAAGTATTCGTATAAATATAGATGTACATATGTATGTATTTACAATTTTTCTTTAATGTTAAATAAATTGTAAATAAAATTTTATTGAACATTTTTTATTCAAGAAATATAGTAAATGTTTATTTTATTTCTCTGTATCCAAAACAAAAATGACATTAATAAGTAAAGTCTTTTTGTAGTATCTAATTTCTGTGTTTTTATAGATTCGGTTGCAATTGTACATTTCCATATACGTATGTATGTATGTACAGTCATATTCTGAAATATAAAAAAAAAATACAACAAAGTAGAAAAGATGAACAGTTCGTATAGTTAATGATGTCATTAATTTTGAAATAAATAAAAACGTACAAATTTTTATATTGTACTAAAGATTTTTATTTTGTTAATTTCTCAAATTTTAATGAAGTATCTTATAATCTTGTATGGAGGTATTTTACATTGTATTTGTACGATTCTATACATGTGTCTATGTATAAATTGATTAATTTTTGATTGCATTTAATACAATCAAAATACATTTATGACATTATAGTTAATGAGTATTGTTGCCATTTAGCTGTCACATTTTCCTATTTAGTATAATGTTTATCAATTAATTAATAAAATGAGTGAATGGATAAATTGACGATGAAAAATATCACAATTTAAGTTGAATAACAAAGTTCTCTTTTACATAAATACTAGCTTTTTTTTTATTTATCTGTACATTGAAAATAGACAATTGAAAAAAACAACTTTAGGATACAGACTGTATGTATGTATCATAATCGCTCTCGAGCATACATACATCAATATCACTCCATCATCTGTTTCCGTGAAATACGAATAAAACTATTCATTGGAAAAGGTAAATAAACACCTGCATATTTAAACAAGAAAAGAATAAAAAATTGAAAGGAAGCCGTTAAGGTAACCTGTACACACGTTCATATAAATGGATATAATATTATAATGTATCTATGTATGTGGATATAAAAACTGTAAAAGTCATTGCATTATAACTTTACTACTTATTCTTATATATGATTATACCTACATAAATATACTTAAAAAGAAAAACAATTTTTGCAAAAGCATAGAAAAAAAAAGACGGCCTTTCTCTTATCTTGAAAAACATACCATTCTACGATACATTTACATTTGGATAGATAGAGGATAGATCAAGTAAGTTGAGGATGCCATTCGCAGTCGGAATGATTGTATAATGTAGTAATTGTAATCTTTTATTTAGTTCGATTTAAAATTATACTACATCTCATACTTCTTATGTTATTTGCTACATTGTTCAATTCCAATGCTTTTATATTAGATTAAGCACCAGCTTTGGGTTATAATGTTTGATTGTCAAGAATAAACTTCATAAATTGACAGTTTCACATTTTATACCTCTTTTTATTTATTTTGTACCAATTTTTATCTTTTGTTTCTTTGCTATTGCTGCTGATTGCACATTGAAGCAATATAGCCTGGTTGGTTGGATGATATACATACATATTTGAATTTCTTTATATGATAACTTAAAAAATGTGAATGAGCTAAAATATTGTTTTCCTTTTATCATGAGCGGCAATTGTCAATCTAATCCCGGTAATGTCAGTCAACAAAATGCTCTAAGAAGTGTTGAAAATGTGCACAAAAAATGTCAATTCATCTGATTAATAACTTTCCTAATCATAGATACCGAAATAAAAGCAAAACATAATATGCATTGTTCAGTTACATATACATACACATATGTATGTAGAATAACAATAGTTATGTAGATATGTCCTATGTACAAATTTATAATTTATACCTATGTATGCAGGTACATACATATATCGATTTAATACAATAGTACAATGATGCTAACAATATAGCAATAAAATGCATCGGTACTGAATTATACTTGCAGGAGATAGATATATTACATATATGTATGTACATATGCATATGTATGTAGGTACCTATGATGTAGTTATGTAAGGTGTAGTTAAATTCCCAAGTTTTTTTTTTATTTATTCTGTAAATTAGTTTAAAAAAAAAACAAAGACATTCGAAACATACATATAATTGACAAACTTTGTTATTAATACGTTAATCAACATTTTTAAACTGTACTTGAATGCATGTACCTACATAATTACATTTGTGCTATAAGTGCAATACCTATATGATTTTGTACAGATACGAGTATAATGTATATCTATTTGTGCAAAATAAACCATTTCACTTTACAACAATTAAATATAAATTGGATTTGTTACTTTTCTAATTTTATGAAATTCATTATAGTAAAGTTCGTTTGGAACATTGCACATTTATATATGTATTTATGTATCTATACAGGTACATACAGTATGTAGACATCATTGTCTTTTAATTTAAAAAAAAATTTATCATTTGATTGCATTTTACAAAGAACAATAACATAATGCACATGTGTAAATACCTTAAAATGTTAATACACATACATATGTATGTATGTATGTACGTACATTCAATTTGGTGTATTCAATAATGTAGACCTTAGAAATTTATTAACTTTTGTAATTGAAAATTTTCTTTAAAATACAATTGTTAAATTCTTTGAAAATTTTCCTGAATATTTTAACATTTTTAAAGTATGCTATTAATACTTGATAAAAATAATAATTTATATTATTTTGAAATGTAACGTTTTAAAAAAGCTGAAAATAATCACGTGTGCAGTATCATAAATCACATTTAATATTGTATAAAATGATAGTAAAAATAATAGTAAACAGGTAACAATAAAATAAAAAATTTATGAAATTTTTTTGTTTATTGGTATAATTGATTATATGAGATAAATACCAAAGAATTTCCTCAATATATAGACTACATGGCTGAGAAAAATAAATAAATAAGTACGATAAATGAAATAATGAAAGGTGATTGCAAAGAATGTTTTTTGTTTTGTTGTTAAAAATTTTTAAAATAAATTTATTCAATTTATCAATTCAGCTTTAGATGAAAATTATAAATCAATGTAATTTTATAAATAAAAAAAAAAAAGAATTGTAAAGAATGTTAGAGAATGAGTGTCACAGAACTTATTTTTCTTGAAAGTTAAGAAATGGTTAAGTAAAATACCATTTTGAATCTTTTACTTACTATTTAAAGCACATCCTTTTTGAAACATTGTGAATTCAAGATCCTTCAAACTACCGTGTATTCAATTCATTTTTCGCAAGATTAGGATGGAAATTTTGAACTTTCAAAAAAGTGAGTTTTATAATACTTATTCCTGGACATCAGAAATAACAGAATTTACTACTGATTTCAAGGATACCCTGTGTGGAAAGTAAAAGATAATAATTGATGGCCATGTTAAAATTTTCATTTAATATATCAAAATTAATAATCATTTTTCTTTTTAAAATAAAGTAAGTTGTATACAAAAATGTTATTTAAAAATAAATTTAAAAATCAAAAATAACTTTAGAAAAATCAATAATATATGATCATATAATTTACACAACATGGTAAATATGTAGATTTAATCATATTCAAAATGTATTTGTTGTGAATATGTCATCAAATTTACATTAGATGACTACATACCACGTACATAATATTTTCTATCTATAGGTAGTCTATTTTTTTAGAAGAATCACCTCTGTAATTTGAATGAACATTTTTTATCTGTCTTTTCAAATTATAATAGTGTAAATAAACCTAAAAGTTAAAAGGTTAAAAGTTTTCAGGTTTCAGTATTTGTGCTTTATTACTTTTATGGTGTGGTATCTTTTGGCCTCTCTGAACCACTTTGGATGCCGCGAGTTACTGATTAAACATCCGTAGTATAAACTGCCTATATAGAAAAAAAAAACTTTTCTAGTATAGTACCTTTTAGCTTCCCTAAACCACATTATAGGCCGCAAGTTACTTTTTTGGACATCCATAGTACCTACAGAATCAATATCTTTTCCTTTATTTTTTCCCTTAAATTTTGTGGATTTTTTATGTCTAAGCCTTGATCATATGATAACAATGCAAAACACTTATACTCCATTTATATGAGGTGTAAATGCAGATGACCATTTTCAAAAAATCAAACTATAGCTACTCCCTTTTGTACACAAATTTACATAAGAGTATGTGTACAGTTAACAGTGTAATGTGAATGTGATAAATAAATAACAGAATACTACACTCATTTAAATGTAACTAACCAACTAGTTAATTTTGTATTTTGTATGTTTGTTACTTGAATTACACCTACTCGAAAATAATTTTTCATTGATTATTTCGTGTATCATCCAACTGATACAACGTTATGTTTCAAGATATTGGTTTTTTTTTTTAAAAATATTTTTTAACCATTTTGTTTTATGCATTACATTTAAATACACGATTTTCTAATAAATAATAAATCATTTATCTATATATTTTATTTTTTATTTAAAGGTAGATAGGTGTCATTTCTCTCACGTTTTTAATATAAATATTGTAAAATATTTATGTACATACATACATATAAACGTCGTTTTATTATATTATGATCATCGAACTTAATATGCTCATACACATGTATGAAAATATATATTTATTGTCAATGTTAATAATGATAACATAAACTAAATGAAAAATAAACATTTTATTAAAATAAAAAAAAAAAATAAAATTTTTTATGTTATAATTTACATTTTTATGTTGAATGAATTGAATTCGAAATTTGTTTAAAAAATAATGTACACTGCAGTCTGGATAAGAACATTTAAATTCTATCAAGTATCCCTTTTTGTTCAGTTGATTTTGAAAAATTTTATCTTAAAAGTGAGGTAATTTATACCTTTCATATACGTGTTTCAAATTTTACACTTTTTAATTTTTAGTAAAATCAGAATGAAAAACTTTAACTCTTATCACGTTTATGTTTTTTACAAATTTTTTAAAGAAAACGTAGTCTTTATATGTACTTACATTATTAGGAATGAAAGCAACTTACCTCTACATGGCGCTTTCTTGGTAATGTTAAGAGTTGCAGGTCAAGGGCTCGGTGACCAATAAAGTTCGTAAATGAAAAAGCGTATATTATATGTTAAGATATGGTGATTCATCATTTTTAATTTTATAGGTGTAAAAAGAATAATTTTTAAAAATTCTCTACTTCAAAGTCATTTGTCCCCGTAATAGGTACCTTGCCAATGATAATACGGATTTTGTAAAAACTGAAATTTTTATTCAAATAAATTCAAAATTCAAAATTTTAATGAAAAAACAAAAAAAATGTATTTCTATTTTCTAGTAATTTTTTAATGCATTATACAGCCAGTCTTATCGGGAACGGAATTTAAATGATTAATTATGCGTACATATTTTTAGACATCATTTTTGTTTTGTATTGTTCTATTTTTAATTTAAAATTATTTTATTTAATGTAAATTTTAGATTTTATGTGCATTTTTTCGAACATATGTTGTAAAATTAGCATAATCTCTAATTTGTGTTAATTGATTCCAATAAATATTAGTCCAAAGTGAATGCGCTTGATGATAACGATAATTTAATTCATTTGAATTAGATGTTTCAACAACTTGAGATAATGGAATATCATTCTTGGATGAATTCAATAGTTTTATATCTTCATTATCTGATTGATTAATTGAATATTGATTCATTACATTAGAGCTGGTATCTTCTTCTCCTTCACTAGTTGTATCATATTCGTCATTATCATCGTCATCTTCATCAGAGGTCACGTATGAACTTCCAGTTTCTGAATATTCAGTACTTGTTACTATTCCAGATGAATTTAAACTAGTAGTTCTCTCATCAAAACCACTACTTCTTGTATTTGCCCCAGAAGTGGATGATGTTGAGGTGTAATCATCTTCATCACTTGTCTCTAATTCTGGATGATTATCGCGTGGTGGTAAATTGAAGGATGGTAAATTTTGTACTTGTAAATTATTAAATTGTTGATTATTTTCACAATCAGATGTTTGAAATTTTAAAGCAGGTTCAGATTTTAAATCTTTAGGTGATGGATGTGGTGCTTTTGGTAAATTTTGTGAATTAATTGATTTATCGTTTTCTACAATTATTGGCTCATATTGAATGGAAGAAGACGGGGATGCAATTGAAATTTGATGATTACTATCTATTTCGGATTTTTTTTCTTTTTCTAGTTCATCATTATCAAAATCACAGGAATTATCAACACCATCCATTTTCTTGAATGTTTCATAATCATTGAAAATATCATTTGAAACTGGTTTGATTTTTATTTTATTCTTATCAACAACTAGTGATTTGAAATCGATAATTGTTCTTGTGTCACCTCCACTAGAATTTCCACTTTGACCTTCATTACTGTCATCTTTTAGATGCCCAAAATTTTCGTCTATTTCTACAACGACTTCATTTTCTTTAGTCAAAATATGACGCTTTGATTTTCCAGTCGTTTGATTGATCTTTATTGTCTTATCTTGTTGCTGTTCTTGATTAAGTACTTCACAACAGTGTTCATTTAATTTCTTTTTTCGTTCTTTAGATTTTCCAGATTTCTGTTTAGTTGATTTTTTTGTAGATCGGTTTGTTGCAACATTTGACATATCCAAATGTACATCACTATCAACTGCCAAACTGCTAGCATCATCTAAAGTTGTTGCATTTATTGATAACTGTTTGTGCGAGGAACTTGAAAAGGAATCTGTTTTGACTTTCAAATTCTCACAATTTACACCATTTGTTTCGATATTATTGTTATCTAGATTTTCTTTGTTTTCTACAAAAACTTTTTCAAATAATCCAAATTCTTCTTGTTCTCCATTTAAATTAGAAAAATTCCATAAATCAGGAATATCATCTTGTGGGAATTTCAAAACAGCCATGTTATCACCTATGCTATTTAATAATTGCGAAAACTTCCGTTTATCCTTAGCCGAACATAAGAATGTTATAGCAATACCATGTGATCCGAAACGTCCAGCACGCCCAATACGATGTAAATAAGTTGAACCACTTTCAGGAATTTCCAAATTTATAACTAAATTTACGTTTTCCGAATCAATTCCGCGTGACATTAAATCCGTTGAAATTAAAATACGTGTTTTAAATTCACGAAATTTTTTGAAAATTTCTAAACGAACTTTTTGATCTTGACCACCAGATATCATTTCACAAGGCCATTCATTTTTCCGAAGCATGTTTCGATATGACTCCACTCTAGACTGTGAACATGCAAATGCTAGACATTGTTTAAATGAAATTTTTGAAAATATTTTATTTAAGGCTGTTATTTTTGCGGTCATTTCAGCAACGCTATTTGCCTCTTCAGGAAGTTCATATACAAATTGTTTAATACCAATTAAAAGTGTTGCTCTTTTTTCTGTTGAAATTAAAAGTGGATTACGCATGTATTTTGCAAGTTCTTTATCTAAATCATCACAAAATGTTGCGCTACATGCTACCACTTGCCTTTTTAATGGAAGAAATTTGACAATTTTTTCAAAATCTTGACGAAATGTTTGATTCATTAATTTATCAGCTTCATCAAGAATTAATAATCGAATCCGTGAAGTATTTAGAACATCATTATTAATTAGATGAAGAACTCGTCCTGGTGTACCAACTATTGCTTTAGCTCCCTGTATTTTTTTACGATCTTCAGTTACATCCAGACCACCAATAATACTGATAACTTTAAAACCTATATTTTAAAAATTTTTAAGAACCCGTTACACAACTCAATATGTTTACATATCCAGATTTTTATACCTTGACAGTATTTTCCAATTTGATTTAAAATTGATTCTGTTTGCACTGCAATTTCTCTAGTCGGAGATAAAATCAATGATTGCGGTTCTCGAATATCACTTTTATATGCTTCTAATAAAATAACTGAAAATATCAATGTTTTCCCAGTTCCTGATTTGGATTGAATTAGAAGATCTGAAATATGTGTAAGAATTATGATAAAATTTAAACATAAAAATTTGAACTTAAATAATCCTACCTATTCCGGCTTTTCCAAGTGGTATCGAATTTGCTTGAATGTTTGTCGGATAAATGAATCCAGCCTGACTTAACCCCTTACGAGTATAATCAGAAATATGCATTTTTGAGAACGGAATATTTTCTTTTAAATTAATATCACTTGTCCTTTCTTTTTCTTCGATTTTATGCGCAATTTTTTCCATTTTTATTTTAATTATTGTATTTTCAACTTTGTAAACAAAACGTTTAAAAAAGAATTTTTCACTACACCGCAATTTAATATAATGTTATTATTTTGTTCTTTTTCTAAATCAAATCAATAACAAAACAGGGAACAATCAACATTTGGATTTGACGTTTCTCTTGGTTTTTGCTGATGTCTTGTTCTTATTTTTCACCGTTACATAGAAATTACTTCATAATGTATTTTTGTTTAATACTAACAGTGTGACCGTTTACAACAGAGTACTATAATAAAGTTCAAAGTTCAATGATAACTGCAACGACAAAATTAAGACAAAGACAACCACTGGCCAAATTTAAACGATAAGATTTTTTTCCTTTTCTTTAAATTTATTTATTTATTTTTTTATTTAATTTTAATATTTTTTCGTGTATTTTTATTTTAAATTTTCAAATTTCAATTGAATTTGAAATTTATATACATGCGTACATTATTCCATAAAAATAGAATAGGTAAAGTAAGGAGAGATATAACTTCGACAACAAAATTAAAAATAAAGTTTTTTAAACGACAAGTACAAAGTTATGATGCCGTTGGGCTAAAACAACAGTCGTCGCCCGATTGAATCTAATTTTGGTTGTTAGTTGTCGTTGTCGCTGTCACTGAGTGATGGGTTTAATTTTGACGATTCAATTCGTTATATTATTAGGTGTTTTTGTAAGATTTGAATTTGTAACGGATTTTTAAGGAAATGATCTGATTATAAGTACATACCATATATTAAATCATCTTAATTATTATAAGTGGTACTGGTTACAGTACCATGAGTAAATTCTAATGTATTGTTAAATCTAAAATTAACAACTTCTTATTTAAATCGTTTCCAGAATTACAAGGCTCAAAACTCAGGACCTTAAATGCCGTAATTATGTGAACAACTAGAAAACAAAGTGTAAAATATAAAAACATTTTTTAAAATATTCCATTAAATAATTTTCATTTATTGATTTTTAATTTTAGATATGGTGTTTATTACAGTTTCAAAGTGATACGCAATTTAAAAATTTTACAAAATAATTATGCGTATCATTACAAAGCTCAACATCATTATGAATTTATTTTTTATTTTTTTAAATAAAATTTATAGATATTTACTTTTTCTGTAGCGTTATACTATATAAATATTTTTGATGTTAAATCCAAAAATAATTACATTTCTTTATTATTGAATTTTTATTATTATTTTATTTATTTATTTTTTTTTTATATTATATTCCTTTTTTATTTAGTTTAATAGGATCAAGGATTATAAAATTCATTTATAAATATTGTAGATTATTATGATATGAATATTTTTAAAAATTATAAAACATAAAATTACTGATTGTATTTGAACTATTTTGAAATGAATAAATGTTATACATGTTGTTATGCGTAAAGTAAAAAGCTTAGAAACTGCTTAAAAAAGGACAAATACATAAAAATAACGATTTTTTAAAAGTTATTTCTAACTTAAGATTGAATAATGATTAAATATTTTTAACAATTAATTTTACATAAATTTGGTTTCTTATTATATTCTTTCAAAAAACTATTAATTTATTTTTTAATAAATTGTTAATTTGAATATTTAAAAAAACAGAAAAAATAACATTTAAATTTGAATCAGTTATTTTTTCATTCTAAAAGCAAATTAACATTATGAGAAATAGTTTAATACCTTGGTTATATATTCTTTGATTATATGATCATTAATGAAAAGCTTGCAAATGGTTTTAGTTATTTCAATTTTTTATTTTTATTTTATTATTATTCAGGGCTATTCTGGTTGTAGTTAGCAGAATTTGCTTATTTGATATTCTGTTAACTTTCATACAAAATTTTGACAATTCGTAATTTTTTATAAGAGTTTGCAAAATTTCAAATTAGCTAAATCTGTTAAATATGACTAGAATAACCCTGATTATTTGTTTACCAATGAAATTTAAATGGCATTACAAATGATAAAATATTTTGGAAAAAATCATTAGAGATAGAATTTCAAAGTCATGAATAAAAAAACAAATTTTTTATTAAGGAAGTCGAGATTTGCGTAACGTAACATTGAAATCGAATTATAATATAACAATATTAGTAGTTTGATTCAAAATTTTATAATCCTTGTGAATCCTTGTTTTTTTTTTATTAGATATATTTTTTTAAATATTATTTATATTTTGATATACATATAAGTCATTATTATTATTAATTATTATTTTCCATTTTCAACAGAATATATGTACATATCATGTTTCGACATTGTACTATATAGTATGCATATATGTATATGTATATAAGAAAACATTTTAACTAAAATATAATTAACATATAAAATGTTAACATATAAATGTTAAATATACATTTCAGAAAATAAAATTTATGATCAAATTTTCCTTTTGCTATTTATCATAATATGTATAAAGATCATTATTATTTTTGTAATAAATAGTTTTGTTTTTGTTTTTTTTTTTTTTTTTAAGTATAGCATAAAATTTATACTTTTAATTTATAAAATGCATTTTATTACAAGTATAGTATAGTATAGTATAGTATTAAGTATATTATATACGAGTATAAGTGTACAAGTTATTTATATAGTATAATATAATTTATATGAAGTATAAATAACAACACAACCATGAGTGCACATTCCAACAGTACATAATTATATTAATGATATTTAATTTTTTTATCAATTTTATATGTATATTTTGTTTTTTTTTTTAACTATTGTTATTTAATTGTTATTATACCTAATTTCTTTTTACTTTTTTTTTTTTTTGTTTATAATAACTTTCATAAAAACTACAAATTTTTTTGTTATGATTTAAAAAAAAATTAATTTGATTTTTTGTCATTTTTTTTTTTTTTTTGTTTAATTTTATAAATAACAATAAATTACAATAATATAAAGTGATTATACATTACATATATTTTCTTTTCTTCTACTCAAAATTATATCTCATTCATTTTCTTGTATATTACATATACGAGTATCTCATTACTTTGCATGATGTTTGTAACCGCTTTTTTTATTGTTTTTTTTTTTTTTCTTTATTTAAAGTAAAATTATTTCAATGATTTTATTTTTAATTTAATACAATAAACAACAAATGGTATAATTCATTTCCTACATTCTATGATATTTATCTGTTTTTTTTTTTTTTGTATATTTTTTATATTTAAAAAATAATTTTTTTATTTTATGCATTTTAAAATTAATCCAAAATATTTTTTAATTTTTCATGTGTATCTTTATAAAACTTAAAATTTTATTGATAAAATAAAAATGAAAATATATTTCGTTTTTTATTTTTTTATCTCACTTCATTTTCATAACAATTTATATATTCTTTTTTTCTTTGTTTCAAAATTTGAAAAATAACTTCTTTCTTGTTTTATTCATAAAAAATTTAAATTTCTCTTATTTTGATTAGTTAAATCTAAGAAATTTTATTATTTTTATTTTTATTTTTTTTAGTTTTAAGTGTTAATTGAATTATTATCATTTTTTCTTGAATATCATGTATGTCTATGGTTCGTTTTTTTAAGATAGGCACGTGTTGTTGTTAGTGGTGCTTCTTCGTATTCTCTTGCGTTCAATTTGTAAAAATTTGTCTTTTTCTATCTTTACGCCAGTTTTATCAGATTGCTAGTTTACTTCGTTTCATAAACGAAAACAACAATAACCACACGGAAGCTACATAAATCATAAACACTAATGATGTAATTTTCTTATTTTGTATGATTTAACACGTGCATATCTTAAAAAAACACACATTATACATAAATTAGATATTTTTTAATTTTTTTCTTATTTAATTTTAATTTTTAATGTTTAATTATATTGTATTTATTTTATTTTATTTTTTTGTTATTTATTAATAAAATTTCATTCTTTATTATTTTGTTGAATGAACAAAATTAGATTGTCATAATATTCTCTGTATTGTATTTTAAATATACTTTTCTTATACATTACATTTTATTTTTAACGTATTTATATTCATTTTACATGTTTTTGTTTTTATTTTGAAAAAAAAAAAAAAAAAAATCTACTTTTATAATATTCTCTACCAATGGATACGTATCTATTATTTTTATATCATAATTTTAATTAAATACCAATTTTGTATGTATTTATTATAGACATAATAATGTAAGTATTTTTATACGTTCATTTTTTAAATCTTATTTATATCAATATATTACTAAAATATGTCTTGTTTTTCCTAATATTTCTTTTGCTTAATTCCCTTTTTTAAGTCATTTCATTTAATATAAGATATACAATTTACGTTTTTTTTTTTTTAAATTTAATTTTTTATTGAAAATATAATTTTATTTTAATTTTTATAGAATTTAGTTAAATATATGAAAATTAGCCTGTAGCAATTAAAGTATTTCTGTCACTACTTAATTTTGTGCTTTTGTAAAATTTTAGAGTTGCTTCAAAATTATACGAGTACATGGATATTGTATAGTAGTGCATTTTCTATGGATAAATTTTTTCGTCTCAAAATCTCTTTTTTATAATATAGTGATTAATGAGTACAGAGCGTTACATAATTACAATATTTGTTTTTTTTTTTTTAACATGTTCATTATTATTTTACACACTATGTGTATAATTCAATTATCATTTTATTAGCAAAGTATGTATGTAATTCGTAGCTTAAATTGAAACCCTGCTATTTATTTTGTATTAATTTTTTATCAACAAATTTCTCAATATTAAATACTAAAAAATTAATAGGAAATAATAAAATTTTCAAAATCTTCTTAATTAAATAAATTCAAATAGAAAATATTATTTTAAATAATTATTAAAATAAAAAATGAATTCCTCAAAGCTCCTTTGATTTGAAATTGTAAAATTAAACATGATATAAAATAGTAAAAAAAAAAAAAATTTGAATTAACATAATTAGCAATGTAAAATGAAAGTACATAAATTTTTATTTTAATTTTAATCGTATTCATTTTGATTCAAGATCATAGTACTGTCAAAAATTGTAATCGATTGTCATATTTTTTTGTATTTACATAAATGAAATTTATGTTTTTAACATTTTTTTTATTGATTTAGAAGAATTATTATTTTTTTTTTTTAAAAAAGTTTTACATATGTACAACGATTTTTGTTAGAACAGATTTAAACCGTTATTTACTCAAATGTTAAGAATAAATTATGCACTTAATAAATAAATAATTTTTAAAATTTATTTTACTTGTAAATTATAATTTTATAGAACCGTTTAATTTAATGAAAAAAGATTTACTCTATAGTCTGTCTACTAATTCGATGCAGTTAAGATCTTATGGAAACATACATGTCTTTTTTCTTCTCTCATAATTTCTACTAATAAGATCACCTCCGACTAGTGTTACCACAATCTGTAAAGTTATCGTATAATATGAGATGAACATATCTGATATCAATATACAGCGACGTAAAGTGGTACTACTTTATGTCATTTCCATAAGACCTTAACTTCATCGAATTAGTAGACAAACTATAGAAGGACGAAAATTAAGAACTACAAAGTGTAAAAATGAAATAACTATAAATAATTTGCTCTTTTTTTAAAGTTTTCACTTTAAGTTGTTTTTAAATTAAGAATTTTTTTTTTCTTCACAAGATCTACAACCTATCTACACTAAATTTATGTTTTTTTTTTTTTTAAACAAATTTTAATTTACAATGTAAGTCTTGTTATTTGTCGATTTGATATATATATTTTTTTTGTTTTTGATTTTATTTTTGCCAAAATTTTAAATTTATAACATGTAGAAAAACATCTTTTTTTTTATTTTATTTTTTTTTTTTTTTAAAAGTTTATAAATAACAAAAATTAGGCCTAAATTTTTTGAAAATTTCCAGAATTTGTTTTTTAGTATAGGCTTTGTTATAAATTTATAATATGTTTTTGTAGTTTTGCAGTTAAAAATAAAAATATAAAAATTAGACTTATGCACAATTTGTAAACTCATGAAATTTAAAAACCATATATGGGGAATATCTAGTAATAGTAGTAATAAATCATTTTCAGAAAGAAATTTTATGTTTTTACAAACTTAAAAAAAAAAAACAATGTACTACGTAATTTCAAGTACTTTTTTCATATAAAAAAGCATTTCAAGTGTATTATTAATTTTGTCTTTTTTATTTTAATTTTTATTTTTTGTTTTATTTTAAAAAACATTAAGAGGTATCTATACAAGTAGAAATTGAATCTGAACAATTTATCAAATTTCAAATTAATTAATTTCTATTTTATAGAGAAAATGTAAAATGTTTTAGAATATATGTATGTGTAGATTTAGAAAGAACTATAAACGTTTTATAAAAAATTCTAGAGACTATATATGAGATTTTTTCTTTTTTTTTTACATCACACTAAATGTTCTATAGTAGTAACAGTAGTTATAAAGTAGCTGTAATAATAAATTAAATATTTCAAAAGTTATCAGATTTTTATTTAGATAAATCTAATTTATAATCTATTTGAAGACGTTAATTTAATCTTTTAGTTTTTCTTCATTTTTTTTTTTTTGTCGTAGTATTTATACATCAATAGTTTTGTTTTAAAAACGTTGAACGTACATATTCAAAGCAAATATAATTCTTTTTACAATTTTTTTTTTTTTTTTTTGTATTTTGGTTTAATGTAATTTTAAACTTACCGATTTTAATATTAACGATAATTTTGTAATAATATTCAAATTATTAATGTACATACAGTAACTGATGTATACATACGTTATATATGAGTATATACATAATACAAGATACACTTATACGATTATATTAGAATTTTTATTTTTTAAATAAAAACGAAATTTAAATTAAATTTATTTATATACAATTTAACATTTTAATATATATATTTTTCTACTTATTTATTGTTTTTTTTTTTAAATTTCTTTTAAAGATTCTTTTTGTATGTATTTGTTTTTTTCTATAAACGCATTATTTTCCCTCTATATTTGATATAAACGTAATGTACTAATTTGTTTTTTTTTTTTTTGATTATTTTTATTTTTTTTTTAAATTTATGTATTTTGCATTTTAAATTTATTTTATTTTTGCATGTGTTATTTTCCACATTTATGTTTTAACGGATAATAATTATAAAATAAAATTAAATACAAAATCATGAAAAATAGATTCGTTATACTCAATACGTTGTTAATTTTCTTTTTTCTATTATTTTTCATTTTTCCTTTTTATATAGGTAGATAAGCAATTCAGATTTTCTGTTTTATTTGTATATACATATTTCAAATTTTGAATAATTAAATTATTACCAAATAATAGAAAATTTTTGGTATTAATAAAAAATTCAAAAAAAAAAAAATTAATTTATTTTAAAATTTAAATAAATTTGATAAATTATTATATTTAAAAAAATAATAAAAAATATATATAGGTACGTATAAAATAATAAAAGCATTCAATTTGTTTATTTGTTTTACTTTCTTTTTAAAAATTATTTTTGGTTTTTTAAATAACTTTATAATTACACATAATTATCACCTGTAAATCTTATCCTAAATTTTATTAATGAATTATTTTTTTTTTATTGAAATTTTTATGCATTCGTACATATGTATGTATGTGAGTATTGAATATTTACATATGTATTTTATTTTATTTTATTTATTTTTATTTTTTGTTACATTCAGTTTTCTACAAACATTAAAATATTCGTTTATTATTTAAATTTCATGTTTTTTGCTTTCCTTTTCCTTCTCTTTTTTTTTTGTTTTGTAATATGTATCATTATTTGGTGGTATGTATAATTTATTGTAGTTACATAGAATCACAACATTTATTTAAAATACGTTTGCGCATATTTTATTTTAAACATCAAGCATTTAAAATTAAAAATAAATAATAAATTAAATGGTTGTTGTTAAATTAAAAATAAAATTTTAAATTATAATATCTTCATTTTCTAGCGAAAAATAGAAAAATTCGTTAAACTGATGTTTCATGAAATTTCATGTATAAAATTGTTCAAATAATTTGAATTATTGAAAAGTTTTCAAATGTTTGCGCACATACGCACAAACGTATGTATGTACGTTAATTAATCAATTGAAATGAATGATGCTTCTGATTATAATATGTACTACGTCATATTATACAGTACACATTTAACGTACATGTGAATACATTTACATGGTAATTTGCATATTTACGCAAATGACAACATCTCTATCATATAATTATGTATATGATTTTTTTTAGTTTGAAATAAAATAAAGTAGGAGTACATACTTATGAGTTCAATAACGTTACCATAACAATATTATTATTTGATTGAGTATTCTTTGTGATAATTTATTCATTCTAATAACGTAATTAGAATCACTAGGCAATAGGCATTTATTATCTATTTATATCTTGATAAAACTAATAGTCAACAAAGTTAAACAAATAGAAAATTATTAAGAAATACATTTTTCTTAACAATTTTACACAGGTTTCTAATAATAATTAAACGTATGTATGTAATACCAAAGAAAGTATATCTAATTAGATCTCAAATATATACTAATCTATCTATACTAGGATATCTAATTAGATATACTTTCTTTGGTATTACGTATGTGCAAGAAATATGTTGGAACTGTGTAGTATAAGTAATTTTCTTTCTTGTAATTAAAATATTTTACCTTTGAATGTTTCTCTATTGAAAAATATTAAATTTTTCAAAACCAAAATTTTTAATTAAAAAATAATTTGAAAAAAAAAACTAAAAAAAAAATAAATTTTCATGAAAATTCGTAAAGAATTTAGTTTTTAAATTGAATATTTCTTCATTATGAAAATATTTGTTTTCATTACAAATTTGTATAATATTATTATAACATGCTTGATATAAATATTTATTATATGTTGAGATAGTAATTGGTCAAGGAGAATCATTTGAATCTGAACCACCAAATGAATGCATTGGAAATAATGGATACCATCCACCTACATGTTCATTTAAATTTAATTTATCTACTGATAATTCAGCACCGCCTAATCCTTGATTATGTTCAAATCCAACACATCTTTGCCATACCATTATAACTAAATTACGTCCAAATACATCAGCACCCTAAATAATTTTAAAAAAGAGGCAGAAATAAATTAAATTAAACTTAATAACATCGTTTATTTATATTAATTTCAATTTTCTTTTTCCTATTTAAAAAGGAAAAAATAAAATATAAAAAAAATTTTACGGTACATAATCAAAAATTTTATTTAAAATTTTAAATATAATTTTTTGTATAAAATTGCAAAAAAAATTGAAAAAAAAAAAAAAGAAAACAAATCAATAATTTTAATTCTATGGAGTATAGATTATCATCAAATTTAGATATGTCCCTTGAAAAATGTATTTTCAACGAATAAATGAAGTGATAAATTATGAGAAATGAACCCTAAAACTTTTATTTTTTTTTTTTTTTTACAAAATGAAAAAAAAAAAGGTAGGACTATTTTGTAATTTTCAACATTTCCTTTTTTTATGTATACATATTTTTTTTTCTTACTTTTCTTTTTGATACTATAAAAAAGGTTATGTAATAATTTATTATTTTATTTTGAATATTTAATTAAGCCTACCTGATATTTAAGAGTTTGTTTATAAATGGGTTCAGCTGAATGTCGAATAACTCTTGTTTTCTTTTTGTGCCTTAAACGATCACCATCCTTAAGATAACATTTAACATAAGTATCCGGTGGGGTTTCACAATCCACAGGTACAATATTTCTAGCACTAATTACCTAGAAAATCATCATAAATAATTCAAAAAAATAAAAATAAATAAATAAAGAAAAAAAGGAAAGAAATGAAAATCTTAAAAAAATTTTCATTTTTTTTTCAATTTGATTTTTATTATGGAATTCATTAAAAAATTTCTGTTTGTTCGGTGGGTGTTATACATTCATAATGGAAATGTTAATCATGAACACGTGCATTTAACAAAGTGAATTTTTTTTTTTTTTATCAGTTATCCTCTTATTTTCTTCTTAAATTAATAATAGTTTCCATAACTTTAAATGGATTACTGTATCAAATGTATATTTTTACTTTTTGACGATTGCACGTACCATAAATTTTTTTTCTGTCTTTTACCAAAAATTAAATACTAAAGAATGATAATAATGACAAATGTAAAGATTGTGTTACTGTACAAAAAACACTTGTTGGTATTAAAAATATTTTATCCAAAACATTATATGCTTAGATTTGTGTGTGTACATAATATTATATATAAATACTTGTTGTATAGATTCTTCTGTGTATGCATACACCCAGTATCACATATCCGTATAATACATTACATACAGACTGATTTATATTCCACTAAAGTACAAAGCACATCTTATTTAATATACTTTTCAGCTTGGTTAAAAGACATTTTTATGGAACTTAGAGATGTTCAAGTATGTGTGCACATGTATTCGTCTCTTATCATCATAATAAATAAGTAAATAAACAAAATAAAAGTTTTTTTTTTGTAGAAAGAGAGCAAAGAAAGGTTGTAGGTTGCAGGAAATGTTTAATTTTTTTTTGTTTATTTTTTCCTATTTTTATAATAATATTGCGACATTTTAATTTGTTGCTTTAATTCACCCAGATATGTATGTATGTATATGTAAATGTTTGTTTATAATATATGTTTGAAATTTTTTTCAAAAAAAAATATTTTTTGAATAAAAAAAAATATTTCAACCGTGTGTATCTTATTTTTCATTTTTTGTTGTTGTTGTTTTAGAGAGAAAAACTGTAAATTACAGTCAATGAGCAGATTGTTAAGATAAACATGGTGCACTTATATTAAAGCACCGTCATTAAAGATTAGATTGAAAATAAATGTTTTAGAAATGATTTTGTTAAAAATACAAATGTCATGTAATGAATTAATGTCTCATTTTAATTTTTAAATAGGATTTTACTGATGAGAACATGATATTCAAAGTTACAGAATAGTCCTATAACAGTTAGATGAAATTGTTCCTTTTTATCGCTTAATTTATTTACCTAAAAATTATAATTTTAATTTTGTAATCATTTTTATTTGATCATCCTGTTTAATAGAAATAACAAAAAAAAGGATACTGATTTAAAAAAAAAAAAAGAGAAAATTACAGCAATAAATAAAATCCTTATTAAGTACATCCATATGTATATATGTATTTTAAAAATTAGCTTTATAAATATTTTTATAAAAATTTACCGCATAGTTTAAAATGATGAATTTATTTCAAGATTTAATTTATTATTTTCATTTTATATTATTGTTATTTTCTCATTAATTTATGTTTTCTTTTTTTTTTCATTATTTCCATTTATTTTCTTATGGTTGGAGAATTTTAAATGAATAAAATTTTCTTATATGAAAATTTACAATTGCCTTATAAAAGATACATATACAATTTTTCACTAAAAAGGACATAAACAAAATACAAAATAAATTGACCTAAATTTTTATATACTTGTATATAGATACAAATTTTGACATTTTTCTTTTAGCACGTATATCTAGTACTTATACATATATGTGTATGTACATACATGTGCTGGTCGAATTTTTCATTAAATTATTTTGTTACTATGTCTACTGTTTGTGTATGCATACCTTTGTTGTTTTAGGATAATTTTTCTTTTCGAACAATTTTTTTTTTTTTTTTTTTTTTTTTTTTGAAATTTTGACTGTAATGTAATTATTGTATGATGGTATTGAAATAAATTTAGACCATTATTCTGTTATTATTTTTTGTTGAAATATCTGAATTTTACAGTAAATAAGCACGTATTTTTGTTTTAGTTTTATTTTTCTCTTTATTGATTTTCTTAAATTAATAAATTACCAGTCAGATAACACAACAACAGTAACGATTGTGATAAATAACAATAACGATAATTTTAAAAGTATTTTTTGTTTTTTTTTTAAATATATTAAAATTTCTTAAAGCAAAATGATACCATCAAATTAAAAAATTTAATACAGTATAGGCGACTTACCTCAAGCTCAAGCGTTCCTTTAATTTTTAATAATCCTAATTTTAATTCACCATATCGACCAGATGTTAAACGATAACCTTTTGGATGGATTTGTCCGGGACCAAGTTTTACATATGAATCTAATAATGGTTGTACAAATGCTGATGTTGTTGATGGTTTAATTTTATTAACATTTGTAACTGATGATGATGTTCGAATACTATTTAATAATGATGATTTCGTTGCTGCTATTGATGATGATGATGTTATTGTTATACTACCAGAACCTTTCCAACGTGGTAATAGTCTTTTATTCTCTTCATCAGATGGTGGACTTGTTGCAATTTGCCCAATACCAATTGGTAAAAATTCTGGAACTTCCATAACACTGTCTTTACGAGCACGGCTTGATCCTAATTACAGTGTATCATTATCCATTTTTTTTTTTTTTTGTTTTTTTTAATTATAATTATTATTATTATTGTTATTATCGCACATCATGTAATTGAAAATGTTCATTAGAGGTGCACATGTGTATATTATATGTATATGTATAGGCAATCGCAATAATATTTAATTATGCCGTAATTATACATGTAAATACATATTTTGCATGATTATGGTAAAATGTAATTAACCATTAAAAATTGTATACGAGAACAAATATGATTATTTATGAATTTAATCGTTTTCAATTTATTTTTATTATTCGTTTTTTATATACATTTTCAATGTAAATGTATGTTACCAAATGACATATTTATGTTGTTTTGAAGGCATGAAATGAAAATTAATTCAGAAATTATCAATAAAATTTTTTGTAAATATACATATCAATAACAACATTTTATTTCAATAATTATCGATTACAATATTATTTAAATGTTTTACATTTAACGTTTTTTTTTTCTTTGTTTTTAAAAACCGAAAAATACACAAACATTTACAGAAAATATCATTTCAACTCAAATATACACAAACGAATATAATTTTAATATCATTTTTGTGTGTGTGTGTGTGTGTGTGTGTTCAATGAATGAATGCAATGTTAATTATAATATTTGTTACAAGGATGTAATTGTACTTACTTGAATATAAAATGAAACAGAAAATTATAGCAACAGGACATTATATGATAAGTATATAAAATTTTAATTTATATAAAATTCAAATGAGCCTGAATAATAATATTATTTAAAATGATGATTTTTAGATAATAATTAATGCAACAGATATAAGAATTTCATTTTGTAAATATTGTAAATAGCATTAATTATTTATTTAAATTTAAAAATATTTTTATACACTTCAAAAATTTGTAGTACTATTATCTAGGTAATATAATACAAACAATTATTTTCATTGAAGTACACATTTCAAATAAATTTGCACATTTTATGTTGATTTTTTATTTTTTAATTTAAATTTTAATTACTGATAAAATATCTAAACTACATATTATGTAAATGAGATGCATTTTTTTCTTTTGCTGAATTTCCTTTTAAATTAAAATATCCGTTTAGTAATAAATTCACAAATTTTTTTTTTTTTTTTTGGCTTTTGTTTTTCAGTTTATTTTTTCATATAAATTTATTTTACTACATTAAGGATATCTAGGATGTGCAATTTCAGTTTTTTATATTTTTAAATAAAATTTAAATAATAAAAACTGCATAAAAAATTTGCGTACTTTTTTGTTTCCTATTCTCTTTATTAGATAGAAAGAAAAACAAAAGCTGTGAAAAAATTAAAATAAAATGAATAAATTCTAAATATCAAAGTTGATGAAGGTGTTTAAAAACGTGATAAAATTTTCTTATAATAGATTATACGATTATTCTTTCATATTTTTTCCTATTTACATCAGAAAGCTGAATACATAGAGATAATAAGTAGATAAAATCGTTCATGGAATTTTTATGAACGTTTTAAGATTGATTTTTATTTTGGTTTGTTTTAGTTTTCTGAACTGAGTGATCCTAGAAACAATGCATATCTACATTCTGAACATATAATTTCCTTTACTCAAATCTCATTCTTATGTGAAAATTCGACTTTTTGCTATACTTTTACCTTTAACTTTTAGGCAGTACTTTACTATCGAAAGGATTTTTTTTTTTATATCATTAAACCATCTTGAAAATTTCCAACGTATGCCATTTTTAGAACCACCCTCTATAATTTTTCCAACTTATTTAAAATACAAAATTTGAAAGTCTATATTTTCGATGCAGATATTATCAATTGGATTTAGTTAAAAAGTCGTTTAAGTTTTTAAAGTTTATTCGGCAAAAAGGCAAATTTATGCGATCCCACTACAGTTGCTTTTAATTCATGTAATGTTTGGTGGAACATAATAATTAATTGCTTTTAAATTGTAATAATAAGACACTAATCTCATTTTGGTGTAATTTTTATTTGATATCGTGTTAATTCGATACAACAAACTGCATTGCATGTATCCAAATGCGTGTTTGTATTGAATAAAATTTTCTTCGAATTTTACATTTTTATTTTAATGTTCCATTACTTAATTTATACTTATTTATTAGTAGTTGTAAAGTTCAAATTTCTCTTATTTTTTTTATAGTTAGTGTGTAAATGGGTTTTAAAAGGACATATTTAATGTTTAAATACGGGAAAATTAAGATCATAGATATAAAATACCACACAAGTGTACTCGAGTATGTATATTGGTGAAAAACGATGGAAAACTGTTTTATACTTTTTTCTCTATTCTTTTTTTTAATGTTATATTTCGCTTTAATATTGTAAAACGTTTCCGTGCATGGAATTTATGTTCTTAATAAGAAGCAACATAGTGTGATGATTTTATCATGATTACATATTGTTCATAAAATAATGAAAGAGCAAATATAAAAAATAAAATTAAAATACAGAAAATTTAAAACTTAATATGCAAACTTATATGTTGTAGTTTAATGTATACACTATACTTATGTACAAGTATGGATATACATATGTACATATGTATGTATGGTATATACAAGAAACAACGTTATTAAAGCAATGAGAAAAAGTTTATCATTAAAAACCAAAATAAAAACAAAAAAAAAAAACAGTTAATTTATGTGATACAGCTGTTGAACGCTGTTTTACGATAAAAAATTATAGAAATAAATTTTGGGTTGACCTAGAATAAAATTACCAGTGAATTTACTTAGGCAAAATACACAGTAAATGTATTTAAGAATTTTTATGTTAGGCTGTGTGTTAATAAACGACGTATAGTATTACGTCCATATACATAAAATAAGCTAGTATCTGCCTTTTTTATGTTTATCGTTATATTCTTTTTTATAACTTTAATTATTATGTTAGTATTGCATATTAAATCTTTGTATTTATTATTAATGGCAATAATATAATTTTTTTTACTGTGCTACTGCATTAAAAATAAACCAACGGGAGGGGGTAGAAGATTAATTAATTTAATTACTTGCAATTTAAATATGTAATATGCATCGTAATGGCTTATTGTATTTTAATTTAAATGTAAAGTAAATTTTTGTTTTTTTAATAAATCATAAATGTCTGTTGCATACAAGAAAATTAAAAATTGTCAACAAAATTAATTTTTTTTTTTGTTAATGACATAAATAATGTGTCTAGTTTAGAAGGTAAAATACGGATACGTCGTAAAAATTCCAAGACTTAATTAGTTGTAAACACAAAAATCAAGACAATATTGAAAAATTATATACAAAAAATATAAATTTTGTAATTTTATTAGGCTTCTCTGCCACCTCTGTGATGTTGTGATATTGCGTTATTTTTTGTCGTATGATTATATCACGAGCACATACAATTAAATGCATGAAGTCACGTCAATCGGTGTATCCAATCTTATGATACTACATGTTGGCCATTATCACTTGATATTTTGCAGCACTATGTTTCACATTTTGTGTAATAAATGGATGAATCCAAAATTTACGTTTTTCCTTTTTTTTAAATCGATTTCTTAACAAAAATGTTAAAATCAAATTCTCTTCATCATCAAAATCTATTGCAATATCACGTCTCGGTGTAGCATGTACTATCATGCGATATTCACTTGATTTAATATTTGCGGAAATTGAATGATAATCACATGACAAGAAAATTGCAATATCGCAACATCACATTTCGTTGTGGCAGATGCCTTAAAGAGTTCCGACTCATCAATTTCATATTTATGACTGTGTACACAACTAATTAAGTTAGACATAAATTTTAAAATTTTGCGAAACCTAAATATAAAAAAATAAATAATAGAAAAAACGGACAATATCCGGCTTTTGTAACTTGTAAATATTACAATTTGGTCTCTATTTTGCCCATTAAATGTTCATTTTTCAATATTTTTATTTATTTATTTATTTTTGTTTTATTCAACACTGTTAAAAAATCAAATGAACCAAGTGTATTTAAATATTTCAACATTTAAAATAAAATTATTTACAATTCAATTCAAATTGTGTTCAATTTTCAACATTAAAAAAATTAACTTGATAACAAAATACAAAATTTACAATAAAAATTTATCAAAAAAAAAAAAAAAAAGGATTTTAACTTCCATGTAATGAATTATTATGAATGAACTTTCAAACTTTATCAAAAAACGAATCAAATTTGTTTTGAAACAATTTTTCATTTCAAAAAAATTGTAAATCAAACAATACATGTACTAATAAATTAATAACATCAAAATAACTGAATAAATAATTCAAAAATTCATTTAACAACATGCATAACCTCTCTTGGCAAACCAATCAAATAAATAAATAAATTCAATAAAACAAACTAAATTTTTAAATATATGAACTTCAATATATAAGTACATAAATGTATTTGAACTGTAAATTGAACAAAAACAAAAAAAGAAATATGGAGAAACGAAACGAAAACTCGCACAATTCATAACTCTATCTTACCACAGGTGATAATTAGTTTTAGATTTATTTATTTTATGTAAAAAATTTCAATATTTTGCTCTACTTTGATTTTATAAATTTTCTATAATAAATTATAGGTTTTGTTTTAATAATTTGTGCATCAAATTTTATTTTGAGGTCCAAGAATGATCAAGACTCTGATTTTGATTTATGCAAATGAGTGCTTTTCATATTACCAAAAAATTTAAGTATTTGAAAAAAAAATTAAGAAAAAAAAAAAAAATAAAAAGAAAAATATTATTTTCAATAAAATAGAAATTTTGTAAATTTTATAAAATTATAGATCTATGCAATTTAATATAGTAATTGAAGAAGAATATTTTTAAAAAAATTTGAATTAAAAGGAGAGAAAATGCAAAGTTTGTAAAATCACAAAAATTAAAATACTTACGTCTTGATGGTGTACGTTGCTTCTCACCACCTAAACTCATTGCTCGTCCAAGTTCACCGCGGACTGCTTTTAATGATTTCAAAATTTCATCAGGATCACGACGTGCAACTGATGATCTTCTTCTATCACGTAAATATATTGGTGGTGGTGTTGATTCACCACCTTCTTTATTTTCATCACGATCTTGAAATGATGATCTCCTAGAGCCAGGTAACGAACGTGAAAAATCTTTGCCTAATTGATATACTTCAACTTCAAGTTGTTCAGATTGTGATGAACCACGACGTGAACCAGCTATCCAAGCATGATCTGGATGTAGTAATGATGTACCATCTCCAATCGAATCAACATCATCAGAAATTGAACGTTGCATAGTATAATCATGTCTTCTTATAAGTCGACTAACATCTCCACCAGCAATTGATCCTCTCGGTGATACACTAGGTGATTTACTAATACTAAATGCTCTCAAACCTTTAGGATCTTCGAGACGAAACCATAATGCACGATCCTCGAGAAATGCTTTCTGTAATTCAACATTACATTCACCTAAAAATATTGATTCTGTATGCGGAACTAAATCCCATAATTGTATTTCAATGAAACGATCCATTAGATTATCAGCCGTGATATGACCAAAAGTCAATGTTGCATTCCAAATTGGATTTTGTGTTGGTGGGCTAACTTCAGTCTGAGCGACACTACCATCACCACTATAAAAAAAAGTAGAAAAACAGTAATAATTAATACAAGGTGATTATTATTTGTACATATGTATGTTTAAGACAACACTAAGTTATGTTTTGCAACTTGTAATTAACGACTATTCAAGATAGTGTAAATTAAATCATAACAATGGTCATTTAACATTAAACAAGAATGGCTATTACAAAAATTTATTATTTTCATTTAAATAAAACAACTTTAAAAGTGTAAATTTGAATTTAAACTTTTACAATTTAATAATTAAATTCCATGTGATACATACGTAAATGCATGAATAGGAATATGTATAATTGGTTACATGTGCATTGAAATTTTAATTAGAACATAATGTTCTTTGTATTCAATAAAATGTGGAACTATAAATTTTACACAATTCCATAAGTTTAAAGTACATTTATATTTATAGTGTATTTATTTTAATATATTGCCTATACGTAAAATTAATAATTTACATTTATATAAACAATAAAATAGCTTTTAACAATATTATGTGGTATCTACAAGAAATTATTATTATATACACATACACATGTATGTATGTTTATATTGTTATTAATAAAATTTTCCATAATATTCAAACAACATATGTGCGTTGTTTTCTATAATATTCAGTCCATTCAATTTATTCAATTAAATTTCTTAAAATATATGCAGTAGAAATAAATTAATTTATTTCTGATATGTAAATGTAATTAAAACAAATTAATTAACAAAAATGAAAGAACTTATTTATTTCATACTTTGCAATTGGAAAACTTCTTAAGTTAAGTTTGATTAATAAATGCATTTGCAAGAAACCATGGTTAAAGATTCATATCTGAAATCAGATATCATCATCTAAAATCAGATGTGAATTTTTTAGTTCGTTTGCAAGCACTCTAATTTAAAATACAAAACAAAAACCATAGAAAAACGAATATTTTGTTTAATCTTACGTTTTTGGTAGTATTCGAACTTTTGCATACGCCTCTGGTAAGGAACCATGTCCATAAGCTTCATCTCTTGGAGCTAAATCATCGCCTGCCATTAATGATACAACTAATTCATTACGTTCACCATGATACCATACTTGAAGTTGAACACGTCCAGAAACTTGTTTTTCACGAGCTATTTGTTCCTTTAAAGTAAATTTGATTTTTTCAATTAATATATATGATAATGATTTATTTAATTTTTTCATAATTTTCATTGCAAATTAAAATTTTAATCAAATTTGTGTTGTTGTTATTATTAATTTTTTTTTTGGTTTATGGTTTTCTTTGTCTGTGTGTTAAATTAAAAATTTAATTAAAAAACGAACAATTTTTATTCTCTGTATGTATGTATGTACATGAATTTATGTTTGAATGCTTGAAATGTTCAATACAATGTCCCATTTAATTACATTTTATTAAACTGAAATTTAAAAAAAAAAAAAAGAAATGTTACTGAAAATTGTTAAAACGAGCGTAAAAAACTTGAATAAGTAATAATGTAAATTTGAAATATTTACATTTGTTTGTATGTGATTAAAATCTTTTTCAGTTAGTAATACAATAAACATGGGAAAATGTACAAAAAAGGCAACTAAAATAAAAATAAAAAATTTTTTGTTTTGTTTTGTTTTTAGTGCAAAAAGGACATGGTCAGCATAAAAATAAAAATTTTTAATTAATTTATTTTAATTTTTCATTATTGTATTCACTTTTGTTTACATAAATATGTACATAAAAATATTTTCCACTATAGAATAAAATAAAAAAAAAAAAATTTATCAAAAAAAAGTAATTTTGGATATTTTCATAATATGACAATATAATATTTCAGTAAAATTTGAAAAATTTAATAATTTTCCTTTTTTTTTTGTTTTTGTTTGTTTTCTTTTCGTTTTTTTTTTCAGTTATTTTGTTCTGCATACACGTACAATGAAAATAATTTAGCGAAAGAATTTTCTAAAGCCATTCATATAAAATATCATGCATATATTATGTACATATAGAAAAATGTATAAATATAAGTTTACCTAAATATATACATATTTTGATGTCCTGACAATGCTATGTAACATACATAAATATTGTTGTATATTTACATCCATTAATTTTATAGTATTATGCAAATTTTTATACTGATAAATGTTTGTATTTACATACGTACATACATATGTATGGCTCTGTTATATACATATGTAGTTTTGATTCGTGCACAGGTGAATATAGTATTTCATGTTATAAGTAGAGTACTTATAAGAGTTTTAAATTTTCACAAAATTATAACATAAAGATGGATTTTAAAAAATAAATACATATTTGAAATTTTGAGAAAAAAGGATTATAAAAAGGAATTTTTCTTTCTTTTTCGTATTTTATTTATTTATTTAATTTATTTTTTATTTTTTTCAAATAATATTACTCATGTGATTCATGTGTACCTTTCTATGTGTACATGGTATACTTGGCATACGACCGTTTTCACATAAATTTCATTTTTGTAAGTTTCTAAATATATTATTTATATTTATATGAACATACATATATCTGTATATGTACACATTACAACATATGTACGTGTTTTGATATACAAATATATGATTATATTCGAACTTTGAATAAACATACTGTGCATTGTAATATAAAATGATAAAAAAAAAAAAAATTATATGCAAGTAACGTACATGCATGTTTTTATATTTATGCATATTTTATGTGCATTATTCAAACTTTAAAATTTTTCATCTTTACAGTATTTGCTTTTTTTGTGCATTTTTTTCAAAAAATTCTTTTTTTTTTTTTTTTTCATTTTCTGAACTAAAAATTGTAATAATGGTTTTTTGTTGAAATTTCCCAAATGTACGTTTTATCGAACGAATATCGAAATTATGACGTATTTTTACAAAATAGAAAAAATCTGTATAAAACTTGTTCTTTAATTAAATCAGATACCAATAAAGATATGCACTAATAAAAATATAACAAAAAAAAAAAAAAAAAACATTCAAACAGAAGAATGCGTTTATTTTGAAATTATTATCGATTCATGAAACTCTATAATTTGTAAAAGAAATTTATTTTATTTTTACCACAAATATTTTATTTTATCCATGTACGTATGTACATACAGAATGCATGTTTTATATTGCAAATAATTTATGTTACCATAGATAAATGTTATTTCACTTTAATCAATGTAGATAGATATCATACCATAAACAAATAAGTTTTGAGAAATATTCAAAATCGGTCATTTTTTGTATAGAATAACAATAACAAAAATTATGAAAATTTTATTCAAATTAATAATGGTTTATGTAATTGAAAATCTAACGTTTGAAAATTTGAATTTAGTTTTAATTTAATTTTTTTTTTACAATTGAAATTGAAATTGCAATTTTTAAAAGTTGTTCTCTTCTAATGGCGTACGTACATTCAATAAAGAAATAAATTCACCAAAAACCAATAATTCATTGAATTGAAATGTTGTGTATGCAAGAATTGATTTAAAATTTTTTTTCGAAATTAATTTTTTCAATTTTTTATGAAAATAAATTTATATCGAATGTAATAACAGAAGATAACAATATCTTTACAACAGCATGTTAGGTTTTATGTTCGTTTGTTAAAATACAATTTTTTTATAAGATGATTTTTTTTTTTTTAAATCAAAAAATGTAATTGCAATTACCTTTAATGTGAGTTTAGTTTTGATTTTAAAATAAGATATCAAATATATCTATTTAGTTTTTATAACAAAGAATCTAAAATATTGTGTGTGTTATCTATTTAAGACTCATAAATTGAGTATATGAAGTTGTGTATATTGAACAGGTAAATATTTTCATGTGCACAGAATATGTAACATTATACTTATCATTAAAGTGCAGAAAATCATGAAAAATTTTCCTTTTTTATATTTTATACATAATCTTAAAAAAATGTATACTTTTTCTATAACATTGTATATAAAAATGGTGTTTATTGTAGGTGGTAAGTATTATTAAAAAAGAAAAATCAAGAGAACTTCATCAAAACCGTTACGTTAAAAGAAAACTTTTGTTACAGTTCTTTTATGTAAGTTATTTTCTTTATGTACTTTATTTACTATTTTCTGTTTATTTTTCTATTTTGTTTTACGTTTATATATTTGTAATATAATATCATGATGATAATAATATTACGTTGTTTCATTGTTTTTCTTAGAAATTTTAACTGAAAACTTTAGTTTCTTTTATATTTCTCCATTCAACGTGTAATAAACACATGTATATTTACTTTTATGCTTACGTGGTTTTACACAAATATACAGGATGCCTCAGAGTCAGTGTCACGAAGCGGGTCTATCATGTAGGTCAGAGTGTTTCTAGCAACAAATAGTTCACCCCTTCTGAGATACAGGGGTACACGATAGACTCGCTTTGTGACATTGACTCTTAGACACCCTGTATATAATATACTCGTATATTTTATGATGTAATTTAATTTTTCAACAAATTCAGTTTTAAATGCATTAACAATGAATACATACATATGTATGTGTGTATAATAATATTTTATAGTTTCATTTTATTTTTGATAATTTTTTTAGTTATGACATAATTTTATTTTTAATATCGTCAAAAATTATAACTTTCATTTTGTAAAATGAAATAAATAAATGAAGTATAAATTTCAAAGTAAAAACAATACAACTATTTAAAATTGTTTTTATATTTAAATAGTTCTTATTGTTTTAAGTATTTGAATTATTAATAAAAATTAAAAGGTATTTTTCCCTTAGAAAATTTTCATTTAATTATGTTATGCTAAAAGTATTGTATTTATTTTGTTTATTTAAGTTTTGTTATAATAATAAAGTTTTTAATTTAAAGTACAAATAATTGAAAATTTCAATAAAACAGAAAATAATTTTATTTAAATTTTCTTTTTCTTTTTAATTTTCGTTTACTGAAAATTTTTTAGTTTTTCATTTTAAGAAAAAATAAGTTGAAATATCTGAACCATGGTAAGAAGAGAAAATAACAAACAAGTTGACATAGTAAACAGGTAGCAAACTGAGATGAACAAAGTGATGAACAAAGTATTGGCATGCAATCCAAATAATGGAAAGAGGTCAGTGGGTAAATCAAGATTAGAATGAGAAGATGCTACTGAAGCAAATGCTAGAACGTTGTTAGCATGCTACAAATTGAAAGGCGCTATCAGAAAAAGAAGAAATTTTAAGAAAAGCATCTTTATTCAAATAATTGTTTGAATTATTTTTATACTTGAATTTTGAAAATTCAGAATTATAATTTTATAATTTTTAAGTTCAAATACCAAAACAATGTACCTTTTAAAATAAAGTACTTTAAAATGTTTGCTACGTTAAACATTTCTTTGTATAAATTTAATAAATTTCAATAATATGATTTCAAAAAATAACAGATTTGTAATTGATGAATTTTATAGAGAAGCTGTTCACGCTCATTTAAAGATGAATCTTGAGTTTTGTAATGTATTAATCCAATATGATTATAATACCTTAAACGGATGTATTAATACATTATCATAATTGTATCAGAAAAGTAATATAACCATATTGTTACATTTTTTTGAAATTTCAAAACTCAAAGTTTACTTTGTAAACTGATCTCGCATGTGATTAAAAATGTTTATACACAAAATGTAAATATTCTTTGATTGATGACATAATATTGTTTCTTTTTTATATTTAAAGCAAAAATGCATAAAATATTTTTATTAAAATAAATTAAACATTTCAAGCACATATTCATGATGTTTTTGTGTTTGCAATAAAAAAAAAAAAAAACAATAAATAAATTCCATTTTTGCATGCATTCAAAAGTATTTGTTATTATCGAGTATATGAAAATATTTTATGTATGTACTTATATTTAAACGTATTAATTTTTTTTGCATTCTTTACATGCGCAAATAAAATGTAATTTAAAAAATTTTTGATTAAAATAAAAATATTCATACAATTGAAAATTATCAAAATTAAAATGAAAAAAAAAAAAAAAAAAACATTACTAAAATGAAAGAAAATTCATAGTTCTAACATACTGGTTCTTATATTTTAATTTAAATTTTTGAAATTTTCGTTGTCATTCATTTTATATGAAAATAAATAACGATAAAAAATTTAAAAATTAAAAAAAAATAAAAATAAAACACTGATTTTGGATTTATATTAAAATTAAATAAAATTTTCTTAAATCTAAAGAATAGTTAGTTATGATTACTTAATATAACATTTAAAACAGGCACATTGCAATTTTAAAAATTTTAGATTTTTTTTTTTTTATTATTAAAATGATAAAAATGAATTTACTTTCTCATATAATACAAGCATTTATTAATTATGTTCCTTTAATTATGATTATTAAATTTATATGTACATATTTACACAGTTTTCCTTAATATTGTTGAGAATTGTTAAATGCATTTTATTAAATATAATACATACTTATGTACAGGATATTGAACATAATATGTAGTTATGTAAATTTATTACATCATTACGCCTATGAACATGTTATGTAAATTTATTACATCATTTAACATTAAAAAAAATATGGTAAAAATTAAAATAATATAAATAATAACATACAAAAAAAAAAAAAAAACAAATTTTAGACAAGAAATTTTCGTACAAAAATTTATATCCTTAATGATTTTCGTAATAAGTACATGTAAGTATGGATATGAAGTGTTTTCACTTGTACTTTTTTTTTAAATGTAAAATACAAATATGTAATAATAAATAAAAATAAATTTGAACATTCATTTTTATTTTAATTTTTATAAAAATATAACATGCCAAAAAAAAAAAAATGAATTAAAGAAAAAAAAAACGAAATAAGTAAAAAAAAATTTAATTTTAGAAAAAATATTTTTTTTTTAAATGAAATAAAATTTTTTAACGAATTTAAACTGTATATTTTATTCGTGAACATAAAAAATACCGAGTAACATTATTTATTGGGGCATTTTTTTCAAAGGATTTTTCAATAAAATCTGTCAGTTAAGTGATCAATTTTTCAACAAAACAGGTACATTCAAAATAGTGTCGGCTGATATTTGGTAGACTACATTATGAACACATTTAAAAATTATATTAAATTTATTAGACAAAGTATATTAGATAATCCTAAAATAAAACAGATACTTTAAATATGTACATTTTCGTTTATCCAAAAATTGAATTTGTAAAATAAGTAACAAAAAATTGTAACTAACAAAAAAAAAAAAATTATGACATAATACAAAACATTTCATTAGCAAATAGACATAACATATTATGTACATATTTATATGTTAGAAAAAGATACAATTATCAAAAAAAAAAAAAAAAAAAACTGTACCAAATTTCATAATTTCTGTTGTAATTATAGTACATAATCCTTGCTATACAACAGATTTATATTATGTATAAAATAAAATATATATGTACATATGTTCAATACGACTTTATACAGAATTATTATATATATTTACTTTAATTTTTTTTTTTCTAATATTTCTATTTATATATTTTCCTAACTTTTTGTTATTGTTGTCTTTAATATCTGATGCTTATACAATAACATAATATGATTATGTATATGTATATACAAATAAAATATATAATATCAAATATATATAATACTACAAAATGTTTTTAGCATAACTCGTGCCAGCTGGGAGTACAATTTAATAATAAAAAAAGAAGGAAAAAAAAAATAATTAAAATTTAATAAATAAATAGAAATATCATAATTATATTTGTATACAAATTAAAAAAAAAAAATATGTAATATACAATACAATCATATACAATCGACGTGCTTTAGATTATATGTACGTATTTTTTTTTTTTAAATTTAATTTTTGTTTTTTTTTTCTGGTTTTTTTTTTTTTTTAGAAACAATACAATTAGTATACAGTAAAAAGATATGTAATATAATGCATAATCACACATTTGCTATTATAACATTGCATATGTTTACTATCAAACGTATATATATATGTAACGTATATATTATTATTAATATTAATAATGCTATATTATTTTATACATTTATTTTAGTATATAAATAATTATATTAAATAAATAAATTTAAAAAAAAAACAAAAATTTAATTAACAACACATATGATTAAATTAATATACAAAAAATAAATTAAAAAACGGAAAAATAATAAAAATTAAATAACGTTTATACAAAAATTAGTGCTAAATATAAAAATGCATTTATTTTAAAATTGAACAAAATAAAAAAAAAAAAAAAATTTATGAAAATATGAGAAAATGAGATAGAGCGAAAATTAATTTGAAAAAAAAAAAGTATTTATATGCGTTTAGATGCATTTAGATGCTTTCAGATAATATATGCAGCAATTCATAATCGATAACATTAGGCTACATTGTCTTAAAATGGAGCTTCATTATTTGTAAAATAATATAATTCATCAACTACTAGAAGACTATAATTTACGAGAAATTTACATAAAAAACAAATATAGTTTTTGATATAATTTTGTATGTGTATGCATGACAGAAATTTTTTTTTTTTTTTGGTTTTTAAGAAGAAAAGTTAAGGATTGATTGATTTAAATGTGTTGATTAATATTATTTCTATACGATTAATTTGCTACAAAAATTTTACAAGAGATTTTCCGAGAAATTGCTCGAATTTACTTTAATAATTTTTATTTTTATATTTTCACTTTTCAACACACCTAAATCATTCAAAATTACAAAATTGAAAGATTTTTGATTTTCATCTAAAATAATTTTTATATCGCATGGTAAATATGTACAAATAATATAAATTTTAGAATTTTCCTATTATGAAATTTTTTTTTTTTTTTTTAACTAAAATTTTGAACTACATAAAAAAATATAAAAATTAATTTATTACCATTTGATTGTGTTTTGTTTTTTTGTATTGTCATAATTTTGCACCTTTTTACACATTATTCAATACAGAACTAAAAGAAAATAAAAATGTAAAGTTATTGAAAAAAAAAAAAAACGGAATGTTTAACCATTTCGATTCATCCGGTTGAGTTGATTCATCCATATGTTTAAATATCCATGATTGCTTGTATTTTTATAATTCGTTGTAAAAAAAAACAAAGAATTAAATATCAAATTCGAAAATATGAAAACAAAATGTAATGTAAAATAAGTGAATGATTTAATTTAAAAAAAAAAACAAAAATTTAAAATTCAAAAAAACCCAACGGAAAAAAAAAATTCGAAATTATTTAAAAATTATATAAAAAACACATTAGTGGATTTAACATAATTTATATTTATTTTTTATTTCATGTATATATCTTTATATATAGTATATATATATCTATAAGTTATATATTTTATTTATATGCAATGTATATAGTTTACACATACATATATGAAATATAATAGTATTCATATTGTATTTATATTATTTCGTATATATCACACATAATCTTATTATTTTCGTTATTATAATATATGATTTCTAACAATAAAACGTACAGATTTATTATTTTTATTATTAGATACATAGGTATTTCCTCTTTTATGTGCATATTTAATGTACACATATTTATTATATAATTTTTTTTTTGCAAATAATTTTGTTTCATTTTTTTTATTCATTTTTTTGATAGTACATATTTAATTAATAAATTTTAGTTTTATCAAATAGTAATCCTTACGTTATTATTGTTATTATTATAACAATAATTCTTTTTATTTTTTACAAATATCCATTCTAACAAAAATATTTCCAAGTACACACACGCAATGTAATGTACATTTATACGTATATCTGCGTATGATTTCTTTCATTATAGTTATTGATATTGTAAATAGTAAAAAACTTTTTGTTCATTTTATCATAAATTATAGTAAAATTTATACAACTGATTTATTAAAAAAAAAAAAAACAACTTAAAAATGCAATAATTAATTATGAAATTTTCTTCA
The DNA here is from genome assembly GCA_963971155.1 of Anthrax anthrax. NCBI lineage: Eukaryota > Metazoa > Arthropoda > Insecta > Diptera > Bombyliidae > Anthrax > Anthrax anthrax. The sequence goes on from OZ020120.1 coordinate 22,717,317, forward strand.
TTATACTTATTTAGTTCATATGAATATGTATGCGCTTAAAGACGCATACGTAATTGTATTATTTAATTTAAACAAATTTTTCCCATCTGACAAGAGTTATGGAATTTTTATAAAAAAAAGTCAAAATCACCTCTAAAAAATAAGAATAATAACAAAAGAAAAACAAAATAAGAAAACGAAATTATAAATTTTATTAATTAAAATTTGTTCACGTATGTATATGTCATTTTCATCTATAAAAAAAAAAATCTAATTTTTAGAATTTAATTTTAGAAAAAAAAAATCTAATTTTTCTAGAAACTTTTTTCTATATTTGGTTTTTTTTTTTTTTTTTGATTGGAAACTTTGTAATTGGAAAATTTTGCAGTAGAATAGAATATAATTTTTAATATTAATATATGTATTATTCATCTAATTTTTATTAATTAATTATACATACATATACATATACTTTGGATATGTTGCACATAAATTCATTAAAGTTTTAGAAAATTAACAAATAAATTTTTGTCATAAAATATATTTTATAAAATTATGAAAATTTTCTATTTATTTTCGAAGAAAAATATTTTGAAAATTTTCAATTAAAAAAATCTTTTTATTATGAAAATATTTGAAACCTTTTTGGACATAAAATTTATGTAAAATTAAAAATATTTAATTAAAATATTTGATTATTTGGATACTTGTTACATGGATAAGATAGGATATTACATGTGATTAATATAGAGATGAAAATAATGCTTTTGGTGTATAAAATAACTTAAATATTTTGATTTATCTTAATTTTAAGAATTTTCGAAGGTATACGATGTAATTAAATTTTATAATTTAAATTTTTTGGAAAAAAAATTTATAAAACAAGAAATATTCAAAAACAAAAATATCCTTTTATTTTTGCCTGTGGAAATTTGGCTTCAATTTTTTTTTCCTTATTTTAATTATAAATTCATTAAAAATGAGATTTAATCTTATTATATGTATCAAATTTAAAATCTTAATTTTCGTTTCAATTATTATAATAATTTTTTCACAGTACGGAAGATAGTCATGTCAAAACTATAATAAGCTCAGATTATAATGGAAAAATTAGATTTTCAAATATTCGATAGGAAAAGTTATATTTTTATTTTATTTATTATACTTCTAAAATAGGTGTGTATATATTTCTTAAATCTAAATAATTCACTTAACCTGACCTAGTACTACACAAATCTATAAATATAGAATTCATAATAGATTACTACATTATACTAAAATTCAATTTCCATTTTTCTTTTATTTTGGAATATATGTATGTATAAGTAATATTAATTACTACAGCTCTCATGATGAATTTTTTTTTTTTTACATTTCTATAATTATTAATTCATTAAAAATTAATTTATAAAATTTTTTTCATTTTTCCAATATATTGATCTAAAATTTTTGTTTTCAAAAATACATACGTATGAATGTGTTGGTAATTTTAATATTATAATAAAATTTTAACAATTTGTCTTTGTTTTAAATGATGGCTTCAAAACCGTTTTCTATAAACTTGCAAGTATTATATAAAATACAAAAAAAAAAAAAAAGATTGTAGATCATTTTATTTTAAATATTGACATAATAAAAATAAATGCAATTTTTTTCAATAATAATCAGTCAAATAACAAAATTTTGGCATAGTTAAATGGCGGCTATTCATTTTAATTAACTAATTAATGAAAATTTGAAAATTTAAAGTAAATAATTATAGTGTAGTAATGTGTTAGGATTCATAAGTTCTTGACGTGATGTACTTCTAGAAAAATTCGATTAATTTAAATGCCTTTAAAATATCCTTTACTGTATATCAGAAATAGAACTTACGGATCTTCTAAATAAAAAACAATTAAAAAATAAAAAAAAATGAAAGATAAAAGAAAAACCGGAAAAAAAAATATTTTGTATATTTTTGTTTTTCATTGTTATTCGAAAAATTTTCATTTATTTTCCTCAGAAAACATTGATTGTCATATAATCAGACATTATTTATTCAAAATTTTTCTACGATTTCATTTTACGGTGGTTAATTTTAATATGGAAATTTTTATGAAATAAATTTTTTTATTAGTATTTTCTTAATGCAAAAAATTATATTATTATTTTTATTATGTATACCAAAATGGTTTTTATTAATTAATATTTTATTTCTAGTCAATGCGTATTTTAATATACGTAAATATCATGCATTAATTAACAATTTTCATTTATTTTTACTCTTATTATTTGTGTTATATTAACATTATATTACGACAATTATTAAAGTATTAACTATGTAAACATTAATTTAATGGATTTTTATCATGTACCTCTTTTATTATTATTATTATGTGTGTTGTTGTATTTAAAAAAAAAAAGGATGTTTTGGTTTTAACATATTATAACCAAATTATTTAAATAACTAATTTAAAAAAAAAATTCTCGGCCTTTTCATGAGATTGAAATGATTGATTCATAATATGTTTCGGTCTTCATTCAAATAAAAGTAATATCAGTGAGTTTCAAAATGCCATCGATCAAAACCAATAACGTCATTTTGAGTTTCAATAGGTATTGTGAACGCATATGAAATGCAGTTAGCGCATTATGAATTTTTCTGTTGAAATACATTAGTGACATTTTATAATTTTTTATCAAAACTGGAGTATTACGGCCTAACAACAAATTTTTAACATTTTAAAACTCATCCTACTGATTAACCGCAATTACATAAAATTTCAAAATAAATAAGAAGCTTTTACGAAAAAAAAAAAAAAACATGAAATAAAACAAAAAAAATCTAAAAATTGTAAAGAATTTCAAAATTATTATAACAAAACACAATAATAATAATAACAAAAGAGCGTACAAAATCCATAACATATCCTTAACTAATTTAGTTTATGAACGCCTTTTTAATATAATTCAAATTCATGAAATAATATTTATTTATTTTATTTTAATATTTTATAGTGTATTATCATTATCACATTCTAATAACTATGTACATTCATATCATTTAAGTAACTCTATATATAATTAAATATTTCATATGCAATTTGTAATTTAAAATTTATTAGGCTCTTTATAACGAAAGCAATAAATAATTATTATCTTTCTAATATGCTAATTGTAAATAAATTATGCTGCAATACAATTAATTAATAAATCTTATGCCTTAAAGTTAAATATTTTTTACAGCATATTTTCTAGTATATATGTAGGTGTAACACAAAAGCAATTTAACATTCATATATTAGTTCTGATTCTTCTATCTACATAATGTACATACATATGTACCTAAATATGTATGTAGGTACACCAGTAAGTATGTACGTATTCATATTTAGTCAGTTACTTTATGAATAAACAACAGTTTAAAATAATCTTTTAGTAGATGATGTACGTTTTTTCTAAAATTTTCTTGTATGTGCCATTCTCAAACAATGTCACAATTATTAAAATTTATTTTTAAAATTTTGTCCTTTCAGTTTTTTTTTTATTTTGTTTATTTTTCATTTAAAAAAAGGATAAACTCTTTTGTTGTATATATTTCCTCGTTTCTAGTTATATTTTTGATCATCCTAATTCAGTATATATTTCCTTGAATATTTTTCAATAAAATTTCTTATTTTTAGTTTTTCATCTTTTTTAAATTCTTTATCACAGAGAATATTTCTTTTCAAATGTTTACCAAAGAATTAAAGAAATAAAAAATAAATGTTAGAGTTGAGTTTATATTGAAAAATAATTTATATTTTTCAAGAAAAATTTAAATCAGTTGAATCAAATGATAACGTTACCGACAACTAAAAATTATATGTATTGTGAGTAAAGTGGGTAGGGCCCAAGGACATTGAAAATTAATTACTGTAGATAACAAATTATATTTTGTAATTGTTTATAACATCGAATTCACTGTGATTTTCGCTGATTTTAAATCAATCAATAAATTTCAGTCGTGATTTTCGATAAATTGGGTCTACTATCAGCGATATCTTACTCACAATTTTGTTGGCGTCAACGTTATCACTACGTTTAATATTTAAATTAAATTAAAAAAAGATTGAACAAAAAACCGAGTAATTCATAGATTCTAGGAAATGAAAATTATTGATAAAATGATCAAATATAAAATTTCAATGTTTGTAATCAATATGAATATACATAGATAAAATTATTATTTATATTTGTTTGTATACAATGGAGTACATAAATTGAATTAAAGTAAATAAAGTGTTATATAATAACTTTGCAACTCATTTCAAATCCTATTTGATCGAAATAAGAATACGTTTCTTTTTTTTTCGTTGAAAGGAAGAAGAAATTTATAACTATACACATATCAGAATAAATTTGTTTGTGTTTATAATTTTCTTTTAAAATTCAGAATCTATCTAAGAATTTGGTTTAGATAAAAATACTTGATTTTGTCCTTTAATACATATAACAATACATATATTGTGCCCAATTATAAAAAGGTTTGGTATTTTTTTTTTTTTTTTCATATAGTGAAAATATTTCATTCATGAAAATGATATATGTATGTACATATCTATAAGGTAACGTACATTGTATACAAATTTCATATGTGTGTACGTACGGTTGTGTACATACACATATATGTATATATATATTTTTTTTTGATACAATTTATGTACAGAATTAAATATCTACCTACAATACCCTTTTTCCTAAATTTATTAGAACTTTTTTCTCTCATTTTCAATTCGAAATAAAAACTTTGTTACAAGTAAAATAAAAAAGGAAAAAAAAAATAAAATACAGGAAAGAATACAATGGGAAATATGAAAAGGATTTCATTACTATATACCACTTTGAATTTATTTAAAAATCTTCTTTTTAAGTTAATAAAAAAAAAAAAAAAATCTTGCACAAACGATAGATAAGAAAATCTTTATATACAATAAAAAATTGCAAATACGGGAATTGTATACGAAATCAGTATTTTGATTATAAAAATAGGAAAATAAAAAAATGTTAGAAAAATCTTAGTACTTTTTTTATTCATTCTTTTGAAAGTTTATTTTCTTCATTTTTTTCTTTTTCTAACTCATGCTAGATTTTCTTATCATATACTTTGCTCATTTTAAAATCTATTCATTTATATACGCTTGCCTGCACAATAGATTATACATTTCTTTTGAATAACCAACTAGATACTCTTTCACAATTTTTAAAATACTCACAGTTGATTTCTAAAACTTAATTTTAAAATTTGAAAGTATAGAATCAAAGATATGTATTTAACTTTATCCACCTGTCTTTTTGTTTGCAACTATGTATTGTAAAAAAAAAAAAAAAAAAAAAAATACATACAAACACATTTATCTTGATTCATATAAATTAACTCATTTTCATTTCGTATTTTTAAATTTCATATATACGTATACATTCACATATTTGAAAAATGATTACACAGAGAAATGTACATGATCATTCATATACATACGTACATATGTAATATAAGAGTACGTTACATACTTTTATGTTTGATTATTAGAAATTATGTGGTTGTGGTATTGTGGTTAAAGTAAAAGTTGGCTTTACGTTATTTTCTAAAAGATTTATACGTTTTTAGAATACTGTTTTGGTTAAATGTTAACACTAGAAAAATGTATAATATACGTACATACGTGTATGTATCTATACACAAATTCACATCTTTATGTATAGTCGTACCTTACCAATTCTAAAAAAAAAAAAAAAAAAAAACCAAATTTAAAGATAAAAAATTTATCGATTACATAAGTATATGTACATATGAGTGAGTATGAATATTTGTAGATAAAGATAATACTTTTTTAGTTAAAAACTCTTCATATTTTATACGAAAAAGTAATTCTAAAGTTTAGATTACAAAGTTAAATGAATTTTCCTTTAATAAAGTGTACTATCAGTACTATGTTGTAAGTTGGATTATGTAATCGTGATATGCTTATTAAAGTTTCAATGAGTAAAAATATGAAGAAGAAAAAAAATTTAAAAAGTTAGTCAAGTCATTGGAAATTAAATTATATATTTCTTTTTTCATTCACTTGTTATTCATTCCTGTAATAATTTTGAATATCGATTTAATTTACTTAATAAAGTCAAGTATGAATTATTTTTGATTTAAATATTAGGAATGGAAAATTTTAACTTTTTAATACATTTTTTTTTAATAAATTCATTAACTCGGTGGTTCTTTTTACTTTTGGTCTACTCTTTTCATTTGAAAATAATTTATGAAATTCACATTAAAATATACTCATTCATCGATCATTCAAAATTTCATTTAAAAAAAAAAAAAAAATCAATCACATGAACATCTGAAAACAGATGTTTATCTCAAACCTTATACCATCTCATAGCATCTTATTACGTACACAATTGTTAATTAAAACTTTCAAAGAAAAAAAAACATTTTTTTTTCTGAACAAAATTTGTTATTTAAATTTAAAACGTTAAATTCGTTGATTTCAAATATATTAGTTAAATTATTAAAATTTTTACAACATTTACAAGGACGTGTATGTAATTTGCATGGTGTAGTAAGATTTCTTATGAAATTTTATTAAATACAAAAAAAAAAGGACAATGTAAATTACACAAAAAAATTAATATATAAAATTAATAATTAAAAAAATTCGTTAATTATTATTAGTGTCTGTTTTCTTTTTTAAATTTTTATATTTACGCATGTAATTTAAGTATAATAAAATTAATTTTACTGCTATCATATACTAACTTTATTGAAGGTATTTTAAATATCTTCTCCTTTTATTTTGTTTATTAAATTTTGCTTAAATATAAATAATATAATAAAATTAAAGTTTGATATTTAGCAAAATTAAATTTCCTACATAATACAGAAAAAGCAATAAAAGTTAAATAAAAAGTGAAATAATGAAAATTTTAATTAAAAAAAAAAAAACAAAAAACAAAGCAAAAATTGAAATAAAAAAAAAGTATTTGATAAAATTTATTATCAGATTAAATAAGAAAGTTCTAATTTTGTTGTTACAATACATATAATATGAATAATTATAATTTAAAAAAAAAAACAAATCTTCAATAACAATTTATACCGGAGTTTTGGGTAATTTCCGTCTTGTTGGTGAGGATGGTGATTTGTCCGTTATATCTGGATCTAAAGAAATAAAACCAACATCAGTTTGACTTTTAACATAATCAGAATTTAGATTTTAATGAGAATATCTAAGCCTAAGGTATTTTTTCCTTTTATAAAAAAAAAAAAAAAAAAAAATTAATTCTCAAAATTTAATCATGATGCAAGGAAATTTCATACAAAAGCATACAAAATTACATTTTGTATGTTTACAAATACAAGAGTAATTATTTGTTCCGTAAATATAAATTATTTTATTTCCACAGAATATATTATTTAAATTCTATTTTCATACAGATTTCATTTTATTTAACATTTATTGAAATCGATTTTCAAATGGAATTTAAATTAACTGCATTATGCTGGCGTTGAAATCATATGCATGTAGTATATTCAAACAATACTTAATTTTGTACAATTATTTTGGCTAATAAATCATTTGTATACAATTTTCACAAAACGAATATATGGACATATGAATATACGTATTGTAATGGAAAATTATTGACTTACCTGCTACAAGTCCTAAACCAATTGGTCCATCACCAGATTTTCTAGGTCCACCTTGATTACTACCACCTTGTCCACCTGTACCTGTACCACCACCAGTTGGTGGTATACCATCTTCTAATAGATCACACATACGAAAATCTGTTGCATGTTCAACAAGTAATTCAACCACATCTCCAGTTCGATCCATTATTGAACAAACTTCCTCAAAACTTCTGTCAATTAATGACATACTATTCCATTCAAGTATCTGCATATATTCAAAGCACAAAAAAGAAAAATTTCATTTTCAACAGGAGATAAAGATAAAAAAAAATGTTTTTGAATAATAAAATCAAAATATTGAATTTTATAAAATTAACTTGCATGGGAAAAAAGGTTTGATATGCAAACAAAAAGTATTTTAATATTACGGATTTTCACTATGAATAAACAAACGATCTATTATTTTATCAAAATAGATTTTGTTTGTATTTCATTTTTGTTATACATAAAAACCAGTGAAACAATTTAATAATACGTACGTACATACATACATATATGTATACTGAATATTAAGTATGGATTTATATTTGATATGTTTCATGAATGCAGTAAATGCTCGCTAATAATTTTCTTTCTTTTTACGAGTGAATGAAAGATGATAAATTTCCGTTAGAAAATACTATATTTATGCAATATTAAATTATGAGTGATAATAGTATAGAAAAACAACCAAATATCCATTCACAATGTGAAGAATATTATTCAATTTTTTTTTTTTCAAATCGTGTTTGAGTACTCAGTTTATAATATTTAAAAAAGGGAAAAAATGATATTTGTTTTAACATTTGATATTACAATCTAGAGAGAAGTAGAGAAAGTAAAAAGCTAAGTTCTGTGAAAAATATTTAAATTATTGTTTACATAGAATTACGTATGTCGTATCTTCAAAGTATCTTTAAAATGCACAAGCGAATGTTTTTCCATTACAGAGAATAAATAATCAAACACCATAAGATGGATACTTCATATTATTGATTTGTATGTTCAAATACAAAATTTATCACTTTAAAAGAAATGAAACTAGATCAAATAGTGAAAACCAGGAAATATTCATTCATGTCTATCTATTGTGTTAACGAACGCAATAAGAACTCTTGTAGTAATCATAGTTTATTGTATTTCGCAATACAAGTACATACATACATAAATTGTATCTCAAGTCAACAAATATAATTGAATGTCTTTCAAATATTTTTCTTTTATTTATATTTTTCTTCTGGTTGATTTTTTTCTTCTATCTTGAAATAAGAAATAAATGTGAAAAAGGAAAATGAAAAAAAAAAAAAAAATGAGTACGTCAATAGTGTTGCGAAGTAACAGATATAAAACAAAAATGGCAAAATAAGGAATCATCTTGTATAAAATAAAGGTATATAAAATTGTGTCATTTTCACTTTCAGAGGCATTAAATGTTGATTTTACCTTATCGCCTTGCTGTAATCCACCTTTTTCTGCTGGTCCTCCAGGCACTGTCCATACTATATAAGCAAATAATCTACCATCAGCACCAGTTTTTCCCCCAACAACTCTCATTCCAAAGCCACGCGCTGAAAAAAAAATACAGAAATAAAAAAGTCAAGGTAAGATAAAATAAAGAAAAGAAAAAATTAAAAACTTTTTTTTTATTCCTTGTCTATGTAGATTAAATGTAGATATTTGTTGGTGTATCAAGAAAAAATTTATATGTACTCGTATAAACATATACGATAAAGAAAAATCGCAAAAAAAACTGACTTCATTATCTTTGCAAAAAACTTTAGAACTACAAAAAAAAAATTTTTTTTCTATCTTACATGATACGAAAAAAGAAATTCAGGAAAAATTTAAAAAAAAATAAAAGGTTGAAGAATGACACTCAAATTTAAGAAAATCTTATTGGCGGTTTTTATTATACTTTAACTATTAAGAATTTTATTTTCATTGTTTGTAGGCTTTCATTAAATACGGGCTTGGAAGTTTGAAAAAAATAAAAGGATATACACAGATATTTGATTACAATCATTTGAAATTGTATTGATAAAATTTTTTGCTTACCTTTATAATAATAATAATAATAAAAAAATGGACGACTTTGTTTTTTACTTAATGCCGGAATAACCTTATTAAGGATAAGGTAGGCATTTACAAGAAAGAACAATATGTTTAATATACGTACTATATATATTCATATATGTATGTCTGTATGTTATGTATGAAAATAATACGTAAAAAGGATATAAAATTTGATGATTATATGTGAATAACAAAAGATACAAACCCAAGGGATTTACTTTTTTTTTTTTTATTTTTAATAATATTTTATTATTATTTATATACAAAACAAGAAAGAAAACAAAAAAAGGAAAATTTTAAATTGAAACCCGTTTTCATATTCATCATTATGTATAGAATATACGTATATGTATAGAATATAAAGACATGATTTCCAAATAATAAATTTGTATACATATGTATATACATATGTACCCGTATAATAACAAGAATTATGAATTAGAATTATGATAAAAATATTTCCGGCATTCATGACAATCATAATTTGGGGTTTTCAATTCTATTATAAAGTTTTACAGTATCGTCCCTTTATTAAGGACAATATTAAGGTTAATTAAATACAAGGAAATCATATACATATGTATGTATGTAGGATACTAAAAACAAAATAAAATATATTCATTAACATAAAGGCCAAAAAGTTGTACAATTTATAAGTAGAATTTATTTCAATTTGTATGTATGCATGCCTTGATTCCTACTATGTATCAGCACTGCAATGGCACGTTTGATACTTCTGAATTATCGAGAATTATTGAATGTTTATAAAATAACTCAAGAAATCTCGAAACTGAATTTTCTTATTTAAAATTTATCTATCTAAGTTCAACGTAAATAAGAACGATGACCAATGTTGTATGGTTATATTTAAACTATAAATTTAAAACAAAAAAAGTTTTAAATTTCAAATCAGTATTAACGTTTTTCTACCGATTTCTTATGATATTTACTAGATCTTAGATGCATTATGTATAGCTGTGTAATTTATTCACTAAATATACCTTTGAATACATCTGATGTCAAACGAAATATTTATGTATACATTTTATTAGATTTTAATAATATCTCCAAATAAATTTTACTTTTAGGTTTTTTTGTACCAATAATGACGTATACCACAAAGGGTAAAAACATACATATTTTATAATTGAAATTAACAAACAAAAATTAAATTGAATATGTATACCATTTTAAAAAATATTTAAATTAAACACACGAATTTTTGTAATGGTTTTTTAATCAAGTAATAGCTATCAACACATCATTATGTAAAACATTGTATAAATGTATTTGATATTTTATGTGTACAAATCTATTAGAAAATCTTTACATAATTTACTTTTTCAAATATTATTATAATTGTAAATCTGTTCAAAATTTCTAATTTAAACAACTGCCAAAAACCTATTTTATTGTACAAGTTAACATCTTAATGCATTGAAATCTGTTCAATAATGATGCTACAAGTGTTTAAATTTAGTACATTTAATATACATACACATATGCATACATTTATATATTTGTATACATATATTAAAACTTATATATTTGGAATAGAAATAGAATAATGAAATGAAAGTACACCAATGTTCAACTCATACCATATATCAATTTATTCATATGGATATCTGAAAAATCAATATACTTATTTGCACACAGCATACAAATGGATATAATGTGAATATACATACATATATATAATGTGATGTACACACTCCAAAACAAAAAAAAAAAAAAAAAGAATGTTAAATTCATATAGTGTTCTGGAATTTTGTAATGTCGTCCTTGAGGGAAAAACTAGAATTTTTTCCTATTTATTGCATTCCACATATGTATATATGTATGTAGGTATGTATGTATTTACATGTAATAAAACACACATATCTATGAAAAAGTCATCCTTGTTTTCGTTTTCCTTTTTTCTTGTTTGGTTTTATATCCGCAAAGCTTGAAGTGAAAAAGCTCACCCGATGTGTTCCAATATTATATGAAAATCAACAGGTTTATTCGACTATAAATCATTTTGTACATATGCATGTATGTATATACATATGTATGTACATGCTACTAACACGAACATTTTATAAATATAATATTTTTCCTTATACAAACTACACATACTCATACTCACACAATATTTATACATATAAAAATATCCTTGTAACACATGTTTACAGAGAGTAAGCAGTAAGCAAAACGTTAAAAGTTAGAAATGAGTGGGTGAATGTAGGTAAGTGAAATTTAATAAATGAACGAATGCTAATATTCAAGATAAATTTATGTAGAATGTACGTACATGCATATGTACGATATTATTATTTTATTATATGCTTGCTTGATTTTGTTTTTTTGTTTTTTTTTTAATCATATACAGGTTATACAGTGGATTACAAAATCAATAATTCAGGAATATTAAAGATCTTAAAAAAACATTAAAAACTTCATCAAAATTTAATGGATGATAATTAAATTACTGAAATCGTATTTTCTTTGAATTTATTAACCATTGCTTGTTTCCATAAGAAATGAAAATGAAGCATCTGTTTTTTGTTAAAACAAAATATCTCATTTTTCTTTACTAAACCGAAACTGAAAAAAGTAAAGTAAACCAAATGATAATAAATAAGAATTTTTATAAGACTTTAAATCACATTATTTATTTTTTTCAAATTTAAGTGTCTCATTTACATACAAACACAAGTACAATTAAATGCGTACCTAAAAAAAAACATTTTCTGTACGAATATGTGTATAAAGAACACTACAGAATAGAAACTACTAATAAATTAAAATTTTGGTTAAATTTTGTACAGTTTCTAGCAGGTACAAAATTCTTTTTTTCCATCTGAAGAACTTAATTTTAATAGGAGTTTAAAAAAAAAAAACTTATTTTTCATTTTTGAAATCCTCAAACCTGAAAATAAATTATTTACATCAGGATGAAGATAAAAAGTAAAAAAATTTTCCCATCGAATATTTAAATAGATTGAGTTTATCATTTTTGTAAATGTAAAGAGAATTTATTCCAAATAAAAAAATCTCATTTAAATTTCCACAATCTTCAACTACTAAGGTTTAAATATACTCATATCGTATCATGTTGAAATTTAACAGAGAACAAAACTTACTTCTATGCGCCTTATCGGTTGGATCTCGACGCAGTACTACACGTCGCTTTGAAGCACAAATTGGACCCGAATCTACATCATGAATAACAATTTTTATAGCTTCTCCATCCATTGAAGTTTGGCGTCTTGGAGCTTCTAAGTCTTCTAATGCTGGACCCGTAAATGCTGCTATTGGTGGAGGAACGGGATTCAATTGTGTAGGTGGAATTGCTCCTCGATCCCGAAGTGCTTCTATATTTGGCCTAAAGCAATAAATCAAAATAAATCAAATTCTAGAAAAATTTTAATCACTAAATAAAATTACAATTGTGATCCTCTTCTTCTCATTCTAGTAGGCATTTCATCAACTGTTAAAACTGGACTGCTTTTATCTGGGCTAGGTGAATCATCCTTTTGCAAAGGTATGTCCTCTGCTGCATGAGGAATCCTAAACGAAGGACGTCTTGATGTAGGTGGTTGTACGTGTGGGAGTACATCTATTGGAGACCTTGTAGCAATTTGTACAGCAGCTGCTTGTAATACTCCTGGTGCAAAAACATCATAAGCAGATTTTCTATTTAAAAAAAATAAAAAAAAATAAAAATAAGATAAAAATGCGAAAGACATAAAAATTGAGTATCGTGTCATTATTAATAAGGTTATTAAGATATTAATAATTTATTAACCTCCTTGGCATTGTTGGTATTCCCAATCCCATTTCATTTGGCCCTCCACCACCAGCTGGTGCCAATGCAGCACTTTTTATGTCATCGTCATAGCTACGTTGCCTAGCTACTCTAGAGCCTCGTCTTGAAGCTATTCGAGTTGCAGATGGTGGCACGTCAAATTCAGCCTGTCGTGGGGGACTAGATGATCTACTTGGTGCTGTACTACGTCCACCTTTACGCCAATCAATGTCGTTACCAGGAGTTTTGGCACCTTTAAGCTAGACAACAAACATAAAATAACAAATAAAAAATTTTATATTAAACATACAAAAGAAAATAAAGGTGACAACGGCATTAACACAAAAATGTGACACGATTAATAGAATACGTTTAAAATGAAAGTTAAATAATTTTTTATGATTTGAAATGTCGTAAAACGTAAAGTTTATGTTTTGTAATTAATGTATTTTCTTTTTTTCTTTTTTTTTCTTTTTTTATTTACTTTTCGTTTTGATAATGTTAGCATATTTTGTTTTATGATACATGTATAAAGGACAGCATTTATTTATGATTCAGCAAATTTTATATTTTATTACCTTTTCTAATTCCTTTAGGGAGGCAGGTGATACATCTGAATGCCTTCGTAATTCTGGACTACGTGGTGGTGCTAAACCTGAACCATTATCAGGTGCTAAAGTTGTGCTAGATCCTAATTTAACATCGGAATGACGACGTTGTAATGCCTCTAATACGGGTACGTCTAACATGGAATCAGTTGAATCTTGTGGTATACAGACTCGTGAAGCCATTTTTCTTCTACAAACACTACATCTCCACATATTCTATAAATTTGAATATATAAACATACAATCATTATGTAGTATAAAATGTAAATAACCATAATATTTGTATTTTACATGGTCTCTTTGATTATAATGAAAACTAATTTTCCAGAAATTTTAATTAAAATTTTAATTTAATAAAATTGTTAAATTAATAATGAATAGAAATATGAGAAAAGCAAAAGAAATTTAGAACAAAGAAAAATAGTTTAAAAAAAAAAAAAGATTTCTTCCTTTTTTTTTCGGTTTTTTAATTTTTATATACGGACAAGTGAACATATCGTTTAAAAGTAAATGAGATGATGATAGCATGGTATATGTAAATATATTGTGGTAAGTGTTATTGTTTTTTTAATTAAATTGTTGCTTATAAAATATTTACCGCATCCTCGTTTTCATCTAATTTACTATAGCTAGCACAATCTTCACATACTCTTTGATGGCATTCAAAACATGTTTTACTATAATCATCTGGTTTAAAGGACTTAAGGCATACACGACATGCCCCAGCTCGGCTAGGTGGTTTTCCTGGTTCTGATGTTGTTCCACCTTTTGTACCCGATACATTATTATTATTTTGAATATTCTGTTGTTGTTGTGAAATTTGTTGTTGACTACCACTTAATTGTCCACTAGATGAATCACTACCACTATACAATGACAAATTATCTGTATCTGGTACTAATGATGGTCGTGGTGACATTTTGGTTACTGTGAAATTTAATAAAGAAAATAAATAAGATTTCAAATTACAATTTAACAAAAATTTTTCATTTTAAAAAGTTATCACAAATTCTTTTTTAATACTTAAGTAGTTGAAAAAATACAAATAAAATCAAAACATAATCACGATAAAATTAAAATTGAATTAAAAATAAATTCATCATTACCATCAGTTTTTCAACCTGGTAACCAATGTAAAATTAAATCCCTGTATGAAAAAATTTATAAGGATAAGAAGCTATGAAGTTGATCATCATATTGCAATTGAATTTATATATTTGGAGAAAATAGGCTCATTTCAGATCAATAAACTTTAAACTTTGAAAATTTTCTACCTAAAAATTATATTTTTATATCTATGCTATATTATGTATATGTACATAACTTGAAAGTGAGTACGTTCAATGTATCAATAATTTTGCGGATTAAAATTGATGTAATTTAAACACAAAAAAATTATGGATACAAAAATATTTTATAATTTTAAGCAGAATTATGGTACACAAATCCGTACATGGCTACGTACCTACACACAATACATTCAGTACTTTGTTTTTTTTTTTAAAGTGAAAAACAATAACAAAACTGAAGATTGTAAAGAAAATACGGGATTTTCATGCTTATTACACTAAAGATTTTTCCATAATTAATAAATTTCTTTTTTTTTTGTTGTTGTTGTTTTTTTTAGAAAAAAAGGTATTGTTATTATTATTATATTCATGCCAAAGAACCAAGTATCTTTTCCATTTTTTGATTGACGACAAAATCTATTTAATGATGTGTGGGAGTAAAAAAAGTAAAATTTGAAGAATTTTTTTTTTCTATGATTCAATACTCATCTTTTAATCTATAAAATTTCCTTGAACTCAAGTATCTAACGTATATATAATACATTTATGTGGGTACGTAAGAAATGTGTTCGTATAAAATGTGAACGAATATAATTATGTGAAAAAATTCTTTAAACCTTATTTCATGGTACAAAAAATGCTCTAATTATAAATTTTTTTTCTATCTATTTTTAAGAAGAGAAAAAAAAAGGATTTTTTTTTTCATTTTAAATAAATTTTTTGTTGTTGTTTTTGTTACAGGTATGTATTACATGTATGTAGGTAACTCATAATGAATTAAATGTTAAGCAAAAATTTATAGTAAAAAAAAAAAATGAATATGCTTGTACAATAATGAACACACATATAATTACAAGCATGATATCATATTTGTAATTAAGAAATTTATAAAAATTTAAAATACTATATACATATTCCCTTAGTATTCTGAGATTAATTTTGTATTTACAATTAGTGTTGAAATAGTAATTAAAAAATGGTAATTACATATACAAAATGAGAAAAATAATAAGAATGCATGTACAGAATTTAATTTTTTATTTAAGTGTATTTAATAGGATTACATATAAAATTTAAAAAAAAAAAAAAAAATGAGTTATTTTTAAATGTTATTACATTTTGTAAAAATTTAATTTAAATGAATGTAATGCCATTACTTTACATGACATATTTACGTGGTTTGAGTAATGGAAAATAAAAGAGTTTTTATTTACATTTTTTTTTTTCTGTTTATTTATTGCCTGATTATTTGATATGTCTAAAAGGTTGGTTGAAAATGTGGTTATTTCAAATATTTCAATTGGTAACAAAGTATTTTTTGTTATGTTGTAATACATATTATTTATTGGGTATGATTCTTATTTGAACAGTACTGTATTCTATAATTGAAATACTTTTGCTTTTTTTTTTTAACTTCGCATTATTTATAAATGTGTAATTTATTTTCTAATACCCAGCATTAATTTTTCAAATTATAAACTTTAAAAAGAATTTTTTTTTTATAAATTTATTTATTTGACATTTTAAATATGTTTTTCTTTGTACTAAAATAAACTAAATAAAATTTTGTTATTAATTTGAATTCTCTTAAAATTCAATTAAATATGACAAAAACATTTTATTTACGCAATTAATAAATTTTCAGTTTCGTATATAATATGATAATTAAATATAGTATCTACTACTGTGTATTTTCTTTTGCTTTTTGGTTTTTCATGTAAACAATTTCCACAACGTAATACATGTGTCAATGCATGCATATAGATCACAAGAGTTTTTTGTTTATACAATTTTCTTTCATTTTGATGAAATTTTTTTCATTCTAACATGTTTAGATTAGTGTTAAATAAAAGAAAAGGTAAAAATTTCGAAAATGGAGCAACAGAAGAAAATTATATAAAAATTGTTTGACACCTTTTCTATTTTTCTAATTAAAATAAAAATAATAATAGTAAGACAAATAATGACAATAAATAACTACAACCAGTTACAACTACTCAATAATGGTTAGTTAAAATGATTTCATGTGTGATATTATTTTAACAGAAAAGAGGAAAATGAAAATAAGTTTTTATTTATTTATTTATTTTTTTTTTAATTTTTGTTTTTTTACTTAATGTTTATTTAGTAATATGATTTTATATAAAGTGATTTGAACACGTTTAATTTCATGTTTATTTTGTTTTATTTATTTATATTTAATAGTTTTTGTTTATGAAGAAAAATGACATACATGTATATATGGATAATATAAGATTTTCCAATGAAATGGTTGTCAACAAAATTAATTGACATTCAAAAATATGAACAGAGTAATATACGTACGTGATAAATATATTGTACAATTTTATAAATTTATAACTACAACTACATACACATCTAAATGAATGATACATGTACGTTGTATGTGCACATAATATGTGCAATATATTTTTTAATTGACATACAGATACGTACGTATATGTTCTTACATATGTTCTTACATGTTATTTTCCTTCTGATACCTATTTACTTTATTTGTTCATTTTGCATTAAATTCATTTTGACATATCGTATGTACCTACATTTAAAAAAAAAAAAAAATTGGAATTAAATTCATGTATTTTTGTGTGCATAACTATCGCATATAATGGTTTTCATACGTACATATGTAGGTACCCAAGTTATTAATTTTTATATGAATTGACAGTTTTGTTTATATACATATACATACATAGTTTATGAATCAAATCGATTATTTTATTGATTTGTTAATAGACTTGTAAATGTTATTATTTTCTAAGACATGTTAATTAATAAATATTTTCAAATATTTGATTTCCTTTTAATTATTATTTTTGTTTAATTGCTTTTTACCAATTTATTTGAACGTAATAAAACGTAGAAACATTCAAAATTGTAATTGACAAAATATTTTTACTAAATTTTTGAATAATTTATTTAACACAAAATCAACAAAGTACCTACATTATGACAAAGTTTATGACAAATAATAATGTAAATGTAAGGTACAAATGTGTGTTAAATTTTATATTTACAAAATAAGTTATTTTTTGTTTATGGCTTTTACTATGTTTTTACTATGGTTCTTACTACGATTTTTCTCTTTTCTTATTTTTCATAACATAAATTTAAATTTTTTTAAAATAAATGTCATAACTATGTATGCCCATCAGTGATGACATTTATTTACATATTTAAGCGACAGGAAAAAATTTCTTCCATTACCTACACATACAATGTAACTAAATGATAAGTGAATACTGAAGAGGAATATTTACACTGTTCTGCGTCTGCTATATGTGCTAAAAGTTTTATCATACCTTCATGAGACACTGACACACTGTTGCATACAACTATGTATATGAACATATTAAAACTTAATTTTGCTCTTATGTTGCTTTCATATTTCATTACAATTTTTTATTTTTTTCAATTCAAAATTTCAAGTTCATTTAAAGCTTTATGTCACCTTTATCACTTTTTTACATATAAATAAAACAATTTTTTTTTATTATTCTAGTTTTCTTTCTCTTTTTATTTTTATTTTGTTTAGTTTTCCTTGAAGAATTTTCCAAAAAAAAAAAAAAAAAAAAATGAGACAATTGCTTGACAACAACAAAGATGAAAATCACACATGAATGACAAAATCATAAAAAAGCAAAAAAAGGTGTAATATATGTTTTGTAACTTTTTCATGTGTATATACAGATATGAGACTTATGTATTTTTTGTTATCTAATATGCACGAAAACAAACATTGTTATATTATGTGCTGTACAAGAAAATCGCATTATAAAAAGCTAAATTATGCTAGTGAAATTTTATCGTTTGTATACGTGTTATAAACATATATGTTATGCTCTTATGCATGCATGCACAATAAAACAATAATAATGCATAGGGAGAAAAATGCGATTTTTCAAAGTACAATAAAAATGTACACACACACACACACACACACACACACACACACAAACATATGATGTTAGCATGCATTGAAATATGTATGTGTACAGCCTTGAATTATGCTTTTAATGTTTTTTGATATTTATGTTAGAGAATTTACATTTTCATGCATATTAATATTTTATATTTTTATATAAATAACAAAAAAAAAAAAATTTATAAAAAATGAATCTCAAGATGAAAAGAACATCTGGAAAATATTTCATATCCAATTTAAAAATATTTAATTATCTAATCCATTTTATTTTATTTTATTTTATTCAATTGATTTATTATGATCAATTAATTAATCTTATAAAATAAGGAAATGTAAGTATAACGAATGTGTGCGAATTGCATGTTTTGCAAAAGTGATAAATAGTTAAATGATTGGAAATGACGGTAAAAAGGTTTCAACATAATCGTCGGGTACACTAAATGCATATAAGTAAATTCTATTGTTGAAATAAACAAAATAAAAAGCTATAAAATTCAATTTAGAATTGTACCAGAATATACAAATATTTACTTTACATTTGAACAAAAGATATGTTATTACCACATACAAAATTTTAAATAAAAATGCATACAATACATGGTTACTATCAATGACTTGGCTATTCACACAGCAAAAAGCTGCCAAATTTGTTATTAAAGTGATTTAAGCATTTTCTACTCACTCAAAGATGCTTTGTTTAATTTATAATGAAAAGTAATGTAATTATCAGAATCAGGATATGTATTGGAAGCTGTGTGTCCTAATTTACAAATAGATAATACCAGATATGTGCCTGCTCATATGCATTAAATGAATTAAATTAAACCCACCCCTAATAACATCTCATTTTAAATTACATATTTATTTTTCTACTGTAGCTAAAATTACTTTATTTTATTTTGTTAATTTTTTGTGTTATTTATTAAAAAATTATTTGCTATTAAAATTTTAATTTTATTTTGTCATGTTATATAAACATGCAATAATGAAAATGTGAAAAATATATTTTTTGCACAAACACGATCATACCATACTTAAATATGTTTTATTTCTACAATATAATATTAATACACGTGTACATGTACGTATTTTCAACAATCACATATAATATAACCTGGCATCTAATGTAAGTGTATAATACAAATTAGATGTAACTTTGTATAGTATTTAAGTAATAAATATAGCTATATATTGAGAGAGTAGAAAAATACAAGAAAATAGTTTCCGGTTGCCTGGGTAACGTGAATTATCACAGACATTTTTCTAAAGAGAAAAAACCAAGCAAATAAATAAAATAATATAGAAAAAAAAATAGATAGAAATGGAGAAACGAACGACCACAATTATGTATGGATTTTCAAACTTTTTGATATAATTTATGAGGCAATAATATTGAATTATTCTACTAAAATTGCAAAGACTCTTCTTATTACAATTTTTTGTTTTATATCTAATATTTTGTTTTTGCAGTGCTTCTTCTAAAGTTAATTCTAAGAAAAGTCAGAAAATGGAAAATCCGAAATTTTTTTTATAAACGTAATATAGTATTTTATATGTAAGTGAATGTGGATACGAAAAGAAGGCATTTTTCTATTTTTGTAAAATTGATGTATCTGTAAGAGCATAAAATAAATATTGTACCAAATAAAATAATATTACATGCTTATGTGCACGCATATGTTCCATTTTACAGGAAAGTAAAGAAAATGCACAAAAAAAGTAATAAATTCAAAAAGTTTCAAATCATTAAATTTATTTATTTTATTACACGTACATTTAACTTAGTAAAAGCCGTACTCGTTCTTATTTTTATTATAATATAGCCCATTTTACAAGCCATTAAAATATATACTATTTTGAATTATTAAAAATGAATTTTGGATCTCTTTATTTTATATTATTACGTACCCGGTAATATTTCATTTTTCATTTTCTCTCAATATTTTTTTAAATTTTGTTTACTTTTATAAGTTTATGCTATAAGGAAGTTTTTAACAAGATTAAAATTTATCCTTGTACATATACAGGGTGTCCAACAGTAAAGGGCACAAAACATGTTTTTCTTATAATTCAGATCTGTTTCTAGCAAAAATATTATTGTAAAAATTCTACCGTTCCCTTCTGACTCACTGAAAATTGAAAATTTCCGGAGAATTTTAGGTGCGAGGATATGGAGCGATCATACTTTTACTTTGGAACACCTACACATGAATGCGATTGTACGTGTAAGTATAAATTTAACAAAATTAAGTTATTTATTTCGAAATAAATTTAAAAATCAGTTTAACAGAAATGGAGCTCTATTTTATTTTTGAATTATTAATACATACATTTTCATATACATATACAATTTATTTACGTAGAATTTACTTATAATCTGAAGTTTTTAAATACATATATATACATGTATATTATATGTATAAAAACAATTTGCCTAAGCAGCAGGAAATCTTTTGCCACAAAATATAAAACAATCAATTTTATAAAGCATCTCAAGAGTTTTCATTTTCAATTTTAAAGGAAAAAGAAACTTGAAACCAAAATCAATTTTCATTTTAAATTTTAATTATGTACATACAATCAACTTTGACCATTTTAATATATACATAAGTATATACGCAAGTATTAATATAGAAATGTAAAATGCTTCTAAAATAACATTTTGTTTTTCTCTTTCTCCTTCTTCAGAAAACTATATTTATTTACTTAAATTAATATATTTATTTATTTTTGTATATTATTCGAAATTTTGAAGTATTTGAAAAATATTTGATTAAAATTCAAGAGAAATTAAATTAAAAAAATAAATTAAATATAATACCATTAAAAATTCATTATCAAGTATAATCATTAAGCTTTTAATAACAATAAACAAAAAAATGAAAAGAAAAAAAAAAAAGAAAAACAGAACCATACAAATGATTGAATTCGATTTTTCATTTACGTATGTACATATACATACTTATATCCATTAATTTTAAAATAAAATTTCAATCAAAAAATTTAAATTAAATTTATTCATTTTGTAAACATTATTTATAAATAAAATAAAATTGAATATTTGAAGGTAAACATAAAATATATTTATGTTTTATTTTAGCTTTTATTTTTTATAATTTACTTTCTTTTGTTCTGTTTTATTGAATTCATATACAATATGTGTTTACATGCATATATGACATACAAATAAATACATATGTATGTATATATGAAACACTTTTGAATACCCACATACAGGCTATACACACACTTATAAGAATATTTTTATTAAAAACAAATCAGCATGACTGTAAACTAATTTTTTGTTATTCAAAATAAAAATGTCAACAAATGAAAACATTCAATATTTAACCTTGTATATTACGTAAACAGATTTTAACTTAAAAGACTTTTCTTTAAAAAAAAAAAAACAAAAATAAAAAATATTTTCGTGAAAATTTCATTATTTTTAATTTTTTTTTTTAATATTCTGTGTTTGATATACGTCAAACATTATTTTGACAACATTTTGTTGTTATTATTCAAAAAATAAAAAATAAAATAAAAAAATGAATGCATAACTGAAGATATAATAAAAGTGTAATTTCTTATCACGAATATACAGAAATTTTGTAGAAAATTAAAAATTGATAAAATTTAAAATAAAAAAAATTACATTCAATTGTTACAAACAATTGATGATAATGCAGTCAGCAGTACAAAATAATCCAAAAAAAAAAAATTAGTTAAAATCATGTTTAATATTGAAAATTTTTCTATAATATTTACCTTTATCCTGGGCAGTCAAGAGTGATGATGATAAGGTTTGTTTTAATTTTCCAAATGTACCACCAGTTGTTTCAGGTGTATTTTGAGTTGGAGCTTCATCTGTTGCAACCATCTATGAATTCCATGAAAAAAAAAAAAATAGAAAAAAATAAATGTTGAGATAAAATTCAAAACAAAAAAAAAAAGTAGAAAAAATAAACACTGAAATTTTAAAAAGAGATTTACATTTAAAACGTAAAAATTTTGGGTAAAGTAACATGGTAAACGGATTTCATTGTATATAATGACGTAAATTGTATATACACACATATCATGTATATGTATGACTGAAAAATATACTGCAAAATAGATGAACATACAGAGTACATTTTTAAAAAATTTGTAGTACATATATTCACTATTGAATAACAACCGAAGTAGATTACTACAATGAATGAATATACATATGTATAATGCTCTGGTGTGTGTACACATAGTTTACATTTTGTTTTACACAAGTAGTAAAGTAAAACAAGCAAACACAGAATTTTATTAAATTATGAACGCAAATTTAAATATGGATGAAGATTTTTTTTTAACTTTTTTTGCATTGTAATGTTGTAAAATTATTTTACGGTTTTTATTTTCATTTATCCTATGTTTTTTTTTTTTATGTAGTTGACTAAATTTGCAAATTTATCTACGTGTGTTTACATATACACAGTAATAAAAATGCAAACACTGCATTTTTGCATACGTTAAAGTTTCATATCATATTTGTAAAAAAAAGAAGAAAAAAAAAATATTACAAACAAATGAAATTGCAGTTTTTATGATTTTATTCAAATGGATCATATTTCTTGTTAGTAAAATAAAATATTTTTAGTATATTTTTCTTTAAAAAATATTTACTGATATTATTTACTAATTAAGTGTTTTTTTTTTTAGAAAGGAAAAATAATGTAAATAAATTAAAAAGAAAATAAATAAAAATTTGTAATTAATTAGAAAATGAAAATGTGAAAGTTAGTCTTATTTCTTTATCTGAGATAGAAAGTTTAAACCAACGAAAACTCTATACATATGTACATTCATAGAAACATACATACAAGTTCATACATACGTATTCTGTAATTAACTCTAAATTCGTTTATATATTTTTTTACACGATGTTACACATAGTACATGTAAAATGTAAAATAAAACTTTTAATTAAATTTCATAAAGTTCGAAAAATATTCCTATATTTTATACAATATAAAATAATAATACTGACGAAAATATTTCACTTTAATTTTTATAATTATATAATAAAAATGAAAATAAGAGAAAATTTGATCATATCATAAAAAAAAAACAAAACTTTTTACAATTTAAAATATGAAAATAATTTTAAATTGTTATGACAACCGCAAAAATGTACAAAAACCAGATGCAATTACAATTATTCAAATTTAAATTAGTTTTTGTTAATTATAAAATGAAATCATATACTCGTACGTTTATGTACATATTATAAAATATGAAAATAATTTATGAAATATTTTATGAAATTCAGTGACAAATGACAATACATGTTATTTATTCATATTGAAAATGTATGTTAATTGACACTATGCTAAAATCAAAATAAATATGTTACTATATTAGAATTGTTCAAAATTGAAGCTAAAAGAGGTTTTAATGAAGGTATTTGTAATAATAAATAATAAATCAAATCATATGCTCGTGCAAAAATATCTTCTTCTTTTTCCTTTAGCGTAACAGCTTAATGTGAGCCTGGGCCTAATTATCATTACGATGATTTTTCGGGACGATTAAAAATATACTCAATCAAATACCAGGTACAATTTAAATTAATTGTATACTTCTAAAATATAAAACGTGATTTTTGAATATTTATTTAAATAAAAATAAAAAAGGAAATTAAAAATATTCACCTATTAAATTCCTGTTTAATTTAATCGAATTTATACCAAGAAATTTATCTAAGCATGTAATTAGAAGCGATTATAATTTATTACATCATCGCTTTTAGTGAAGATTATATTATTTAAATTTTCTATTTTCAAGCCCATTTACACCAAAAGTACGTTAAAAGTATAAACAAAAACTACATAAAGAAATATCTTACTAGATTTTTCTTTCAGGTATACCATAGACCACAATGTTATAGTAAAACGCTAAAATGTGATCCTATTTAACATACATAACTTATTTATACATACATACATGAAAAACAAAAAGAAAATAAACAAATGACAAAACCAGCAATTACATAGTTATCGAATTAAATTATCGATAAAAGTTATTTTCTAAAAATCTTCAAACCAAAAATGAAATTAACTTTGCATGAAAATGTAGATAAGTTTCTTTATTTATTATAGAAGCTAGAAGGAAAAGGAAGTATTATAACTTTATTGTACCAAAAATTATATATGCATGTATAGTAGTGTATTATACATAATATTGTACAGGGAACCAAGCTATTCAAGTTTATATAATAGTGAAAAAAATGTCTGTGCTTTTATGTCTAAATACAATGGCTGTTGGTGTGAACCAATAAATATTTTTCCTATTTTATTTATTTTTGTATGTATGTATGTATATAAGAAATTCAATTTAGAATTTCCTGTTCTTACTAACACACATAAAGTAGATATAATATGTAAACAAAATTTTACATGTTTATTGTATAGACATCTAGAAACTAGACTAAAGAATAATATATGTTCATAACATATTCGTACATAATATCCTTATCCTGATAGTGTAGTTTTCATTTTTAAGATAGTTATTTTCTCTAAATTGTATACAAGTTTATACATCTACATATGAATGTAATACTTTTATTTTATTCACCCTACATATAGTACATGAGCCTGTATATTAGAGACCATATGTATACAATATATAGTACATATGTATATGAGAGTTACTATTATTGAATGTATTATAAAATTTATCCTTTATGATGATTTTTTATAAGTGTAGACACATGTATTGAAGTTATTTTACTCTGTTTTAAGCTTCAGGTTATTTAAAACCACAGAAACAAATCCAGATAATATACATGTATTTGTACGTGTATGCATCGTAAATGTACCAAATAATGGCAGACATGTACATAGTACGTATATGGTAAAAATTTTAATTTCATATATATTATTTAACTTATAACACAGAATGTCCTGTAAACATAAATTTACGAGCACTTCATTAAAAATACATCTAAGATAGATGTTATTAGTGATATTGTATACTCTTAAAGTTTCCAAACTTTTCATCTACATTTAATGTATACATATATGTGTACGTATGTACATACTACATTATCACACAAAATTTAATGCCACACATGTTAATTGTAACTGAAAAGTATGTTCATACATTATATACACATGTTTGTGCATGTGTGCATTTGTATTATTAAATGTACATACATATAAACAATTTTTATTCTCATGTTTTTATCATATGAATTTTATCCATATGTACTTATTTCAAAAAAGGAGCACTTTATATTTGATAAATTTAATTTAACATTTCGGTATTAATGTGAAAAGTTAAAGAATAATTTGAAATGTAAAACATAATATTATGTTAATCATATGCATATTTTTGAGTAAAATTAAAATTTTAAATATTTTAAGCACAGAACATTTTTTTGTTTTTAAAGTATAAAAAGGAAAACAATTTTTACAATAGTTTCATTTTTTTGTTCTGTTCGTAAAAATATAATAATAAAATGACAAATCAGATTGTATTTTGCAATGATGTGAAACGTAAACGTGTGTGTACAATTTCAATTGAATTAATTATAAAAGTTTTAATTAAACGCCTAAAGATACAAATGTAAAAGTGAAAAATTTTTGCGTAGTGAGATAAATAATACTTAACGAAAGCACAGACTAAAATAATATTTAAAAAACAAAAAAAAAAAAAAAAAACGTTGAAGTTAATGGGTTTAACTACTGTTGAAAAGTAAATAAAAATACTTTTTCGTTTGTATGTTAATTTCAAAAAAAGCAAATTGAGAATTTTGTCATAATTAGATCTCGAAAATTGAGATATTCATACAGTCATACAAATTTAACAGTAAAAATGAAAGAGTCGTGAAATTGTCATTAAAATATTAAATGAAACTCTTTATTATCATGTACGTTTATTTAAAAGCATGATATTAAATTTTGGATAAAAATTGCATGACGAAATATTGCAGTATTTAAATAAATTTCTCTGATTTTGTATGAAGACCAAATGTAATTTAATTTGAAATACTCAATTCGAATAAAACAGAAAAGAAACAAAATACATTTTAACGTTAACGTAAACATTTTTTTTTTTGCGAATAAATGTACTATTTGATATTATTTTGTAAAAGCGAAATTTTACGTAGGATTAAAAATTTTTTATTTTTGAATTAGGTTAAACTTGAACTTTTCTCTCTAAATACGAAACAAAGTGAATAAATGATATTAAAAAATATTTCGAAATTTTTCCACTTTTTACATGAAAAAAATAAAAATAAAATCCAAATCTGTCTGAATACATTTCATTGGAATACCAATTGAAAATTGAAAGAAAACAATTTTAAAATTGATTGTAATATTATTCATAGACTTTCAATTTTTTGAAAATATTTTCATTTTTATTTAAGTTTTTTTTTATCATTCGTTTTCCATGAAATTTGAAAATTCAATGAAATCATTTCAATTTTGTATCATCATGATGCATTCATGTGTGTATACGAAATACTTTATGTTCTAGATAACGTTTTTGAAACATGTATTTTAATTTTCTTTTTTATTTTTTGTTTTTTTTGTGTTTTTAGAAAACCTGTTAATTTTTGAAATACCAAGTTGATATGAGAACAGATCAAATAAAATGTGAAAAATCAAAATAAAAAGGAAAGAAAAATTTTTCACACATTCTAAAACTTTAAACACACACAGGAAATAGATAAATTCAACATTCTAAATAAAAGACATTTCAAATGCCTGAGGGAAATTTTTGTTTTTCTATTTTGACTTTTTGTTTGTTGAAATGTTGTATATCAACATAACTATATTTTATATTCAAGTGTTTTTCCTTTTCACAATGATTATGTCCGGTGTCAATATTTTAAATTTCTTTTGTCATATTAAAGCTCCAATTGTAGTTTTATATGGTTATTAGAAGTTTTCTAAAATGAATCTATTGTATACAATAGTTATCCTTTTTTTTTTTTTTTTGTATGAATATATATTTCGTATTTAACCTCAATTTAAAAAAAAATATTGAAAAATAAAAGTAAATTCGAAAATAATATTGAATATCTTAAAATCAATATTCTTTTATGATACTGTTGTTAGGCGATTTTTATGATTATTTGATACTTAAAATTGATATTATGCCTTTAACTCTCAGGTTGTAAATAGCTTTTTCTTCCGGTTATTAAATTTTGTTATTTTTGATTTTTCTTCTTTTTTTTTTTTTTTATAAACATATTGAAACATTTTTGTACAAATTCATTTAATGTTTGGACGTGTCTTGATTTTCTAATAAAAAACAAAAAAAAAAAAAAAAAAAATGTAAAATGAAAGAAACAAAATAAAAAGAAAGGAAAAATTAATAAATATTTAAACTTATTTTTTATTTTAATTCGATGGAGAATGATAGGGAGTTTATTGTCCTTTCCAAATGAAAATGTGAAAATAAATTAATAAATAAATTTTTTGGAAGATTGTTCTATACAATAAATTTTATTTTTAATTAATAACGCTCTGCTTTAACTTTTGAAAATTATGGAAAATGTGACATGTTTAAAGATTTTGAATGACATTTTTATGAATAGAATGGAATAACAAAGGTTAAATAAGTTTTCGTATTTTGTATGTTTGATACTTAAATATTTAAAATTAGATTTAAATGCTTTACAATAAAAAAAAAGTATACATATAAAAATTGGATATATTCCAACAGAAGACCTAATTGAAAACAAAAAATAAGAAAATAAATCAATTTGTCGTATTATCCTCAGTTTAAAAGTGTATAAAATGAAAAAAAAAAAAAAACAAACATTTTGACATTTCATTTAAATCTGAGGTAAGATGTTTTAAAAATAAATTTAATAAGAATTTTAAAATACCACGGATATTTAACCTTTTTACGTATTTACGTATGTACACATGTACAAAAAAATTTTCATCTTTCTCAAATTTTGTGACAAAACATAAAACACAAAAAAAAAAATCTCAAGGATTTATTTGACAATTTAATGTTATTATTAATTTTATATTTAAGAGATAATGACATGTTAAAAAGAAAAAAGGAAATATTAAAGTTCAATCTGAATTATTTTAAGATTATTTGAAATGATAAAAATTGTAATTAAAAATTAGATCAAAATGTATACTAAAAAGCATCATACATAGTATTTAAAATATTTATGGTAAAGACTAATCCTTTTATTGTTTTTTGCTCAGAATTTTTTTGATAATGTTTTTATTTATTTTTTTATTTTTTCTTCTTTTTGCCATCTTATTGCAGACTTAATAATATAAGCTTATATTTTACTTTTTCATCCTTTACAATTAAAAGAAATTTAAAAACTAGAATATGATTTTCGTAGTCGATTAGACGAAAATAAGATTTAACCTTATCCATTTTTTATTTGAAATTTAAATTTGAAAAACACGTGAACGAATAATTTACAGAAACGTATTTATATGTACATACATATGTATGTGTATATGAGATAACTACGTTTTTAAATTTTTTTGTTTTCATATATCCAAACGTAATTTAGAAAAGGATAATAAAGTTTTTTTTTTTTTTTTGTTTTTGAGTCTGGATCGTAATTTACACGTTTCACTTTGGAAAATTAATGCGTACAGTATTGATTATTATAAATGGTCGAATGATTTTATTCAAATCCTTTTCAATTTTTAAGAAAATTATTCAAAATTACTTTTTTTTATAGATACATATGTATATAAAAATATACATAATAGATTTCCAACAGATATACATAAACGCATATGATAAAATATTAGAAAAAAAAAATCGGAAAATACGGAATTTCACATGATTTCAACATAAATTCATATTATAAATATCTTTCTTGTTATATAATTCGATTATAATCAAAATAAAATTTTAACAAAATAAATTTTTCTTGTTTATTCTACAGTTAAAAAAAAAAAAAACAACACGCAAAATTTTCCAAGTACATATAATATATATTCTTTTTTTTTTTTATACCAATACATAAAAGTTGATAAAAATATGGATATAACAAGTAAAAATAATAATTACTCTCAGGGTATTAATTTTATGAAGTTTTTATATGAAAACTTTAGTAAAGAGTTATTTAATGGATTCATGTAAAATTCTTTAGGGAAAAACAAATAAAAATTTTAAAAATGGTACATATAAATTGTATTGTACTTATATTGGTTGATATAAAATAAATACATATTTTTAAATTGATATTCTAAAAATATTAACATTTTGTTCTTTTTTGTTTTCAATATGTAAAAAAAGTACATAAATAGAGGTAAATTTTTATCGAAATTTTAAATTTTAAATTCAATCCCATAAATATAAATTGATTTTAAATTTTATAAATTTTTATTAATTTTTTCGTTTTTTCCTGTGAAAATTGTTTAATACTAATTCCATTTATTCATTGCATATTATACGTTAAATTGTGTATTCTAAATTCACACGTAGTAATATTTACACACACATAAAAAAACATTTATTTTTATTATTCTTTTATACAATCAAAGTGAAAATAACAACAAAATAAATAAATAAATAAATTGAAAATTGGAAAAAAAAAAAAAAACAAAAGTATAAAATAAGTGAATAAAAAATAACAAAAGATGTTCATGATTCGAATAAAATTTTCTATTTTATATTTTTGTTTTTAAAGAAATAAAATAAATTGAAAATATAGTACAGGTTGAATAATATAGTTTATATGTTTAGTTAAATGTAATTTTTTGTGGTCTCTTATATGTACACAAATGTATCTATGTATAGTATATACTTGCAAATACTTTTAGATGTAGAGTATAATCGGATTAAAAGAAAATGTTATAGAGAAATACAATATGAGTATGAATAATTAAGAATTACCATTTATATAAAAACATATTTTGGACAAAGGACTTAAAGGATATATATTATATGTAGTCCTAACATATAATACCATTACATAAATGTAAATTTATATACACAAGAGAAATTAATACTCATTAGTTATTACAAAATGTTTTTAACCAAAATTAATTTTAAATTCAATATTACTATATACCACATAATATTTTATATGAATGTATAAAAGTTTAAATTATACAAATTAATTCAAGAATGAAAATAAATAAATGAATAAATTTAGCAATTTCATTAAGTTAAAGTACTTACCTTTTTCATAAATGACATAACATTTGTTGGCAACATGTTGAATGTTATTTATTTGTTTTTCTTTTTCTTTTTTTTTTTTTTGTTTTTAATTACAATTTTTGTTCCTTTTTCGTTTCTTCAAAAATACTAAAATATTTTCTTAAATTTTTAGTAGTCGTTTTATTGTTATGGAAAAACCTCAAATCAGTTTAGTTTTTACTGTAATACAATCGTATAAAAAATAACCATCCCTTTAGTAGTCGTATTTATTATTAAACTAATTTTCCGTTTGTTTTCATTTTTTTTCCAAGCATTTTCTTTTTTTTCATATTTGAAAAAATGTTTATTCTTTTTATTATATATTATTTGATGTTTTTTTTCTCTGTTTCAATTATATTAGTGACATGTAAACATTGTTATTTAAAATTTTTTATGTACATATATCGTTTCTTTCGGCCTTTTTTTTTAAATCAATTGCATGCAATTATTGCATAAATAATGAACAATATTCATTTACCTTATCATATCGTGCATAACAATAAATTCATGACGCTGTTTATATATTATTCTATTCATCATAATTGTATTTTGAGTGGTAGAGCGTGTTATTTATGAATAGATAATATTATTCCAATTGAATATAAATATTTCATTCATAGAATTCTTTATTTTGTGTATACATTTCACTCATGGATTTTTTATTTTGTTTGTTTGGTTTTATTATTCTTCTTTTATAAAATTTGTAAATTTCATATTCATGTTAAAAAATCAAATGTATTTATTTTTTATTTTTTTTTGTTGATGATATTTAATCATATTATTGCAAAATAAAATGTAATCAACATTTTCAATTTTTATTTTTACATTGATTTCATTGTACAAAACATTGGTAATATATGTATGTGATGTTTATTTAAATTCTATATTAAAAGAAAATAAAAATAAAAACAAACAAGTTAATTATAGAATATTAAAAAGTTTAAATAAAATTTTTATTATTTTTAATTAAATAGGTATATATATATTTTTTTATTATAATTTTTTAGCACATATTTTAAATAACAAACGTTACAGGCAATTAAAAATTGAAAAAAAAAAATTTTTTTAAAAAGTTATTAAATACTTATGTTAACTAAAAATACAATTAGTACCTAGCAACTCTCATTGTAATGATGTAGGTATGTAAATATGTGTATAAATAATTTGTTTTTGTTCAACACAAATGTAAAATAAGAAATAAAAATTTATTCATTTGAATTTGAATCATTTCCTTATTTTTAATTTTTTTTTTTTCATAAAACTTTTTTTTTATATTTTTTCCTCATTATTTTTTGTATGGAAATAAAATTAAAATGTAATAAAAAAAAAGTTGACCTAATTATCAATTAACATGGGTAATTGGTACGTATTTATTGTTAATTTGGTCAGTAGAAATAAAATTTAAATTGAAAGTATTTAAAATAAATAACAAAATAGAACAAAGAAAATAGTTGTGTTAAGGTCAACAAACAACAATACGTACATATACGTAAAAGCAATATCAAACTGAAATATTATTCACGAAATTTTTTTTTTGACTATTTTTAATCAATATTTTTTTAATTTCAATTTACGTTTAAAATTTTATAAGAAATTTTATTTTTTCATTCAATTATAATCACATGAGAAATTCATAAATTGATCAATGTTTTGAGTTTTTCAAAAAGCTCTCAAGTATAAAAAAAAAGAAGGAAAACATATTGAAGGAAATTTCTTTTTCCACCACTTTAGCGTTTTTCTAGATCAATTATTTCATTAAATTATGAAAAAATTTTTTATTTGTTTTGAACTTTTATTCATTTAATTTAAGATAAAAACACTTAAATTTCAAGCACACTTCATTCTGTTTAAAAATAAACCCAATTCATGAACTCGTTTTTTATTAGTAGTCGCTCATACATACGCATAAATACATTTCTACTGAGGTAATACATATATTGATTAATAATCAAATTATTGAAATTTTTGATTTCAGATAGTTTACACAAGTTTAAATGAATGGTGTACAGGGACATTATACCTAACCATCAATACATTTTGTTCATGTACGTAGACGTAGTACGTATGTTTATTATCAAAGTCTGTACATTTCAGTTATTTTTAGGTTTTCTTCGTCTTCAACAAAGAACAATTTTTAAATTATATTTTATGATCTGTACATGTGATATGAATAATTTTACTTTATTTATTTCCTTTCATGTAAAATCACCGTCATTCACTCAATCGAAAAAAAAAAATAATTTTTTCCTTTTAACAATTCTTCCTCAATTATCATTAAGAAAATTTTCTACTTCGTATGTTTTTCTTTATGTTCTTCGTCATTTTTTTATTTTAAAATTACATGACAAAAACATTTTTTTTAATTATTCCTTCTATATTATTCGTTTCTTCATTTCTAATATTTTCCATTTGTTAAATCTTTTACAATTTCATGGTAAAAAAATTTTAATTGAAATTCAATTTAAATAAAAAAAAAGTTTTTAATAGGGCTTTAAAAAAAAATTAGGAAAAAAATTGTTGCTGATTAAATTGATTTCATTTTCTATGCGAATCTAATTTGATTTTAACTCTTTTATCGTAACGATTATTCAA
This sequence comes from Anthrax anthrax, assembly GCA_963971155.1. Lineage (NCBI taxonomy): Eukaryota > Metazoa > Arthropoda > Insecta > Diptera > Bombyliidae > Anthrax > Anthrax anthrax. Next base: position 22,751,470 of record OZ020120.1, read on the forward strand.
TGTGCGCATTGAATAAATAAAAAGATAAATGATATTTGAGATTGACATGAGAAGAAAAAAAGTATTCAAACAGAATATTTATTTCAATTCGTTTCAGTGTATGGTACACGTACATGCAAACATATATTTTAAAATTTCATATAAAAGGAAAATATTTGAAAAATGCAAAAACGATTCTATTTGACATTGAGTACAAATTATAAATTTGATTTATAGTTTAAAACTGTTTTTAAAATTACAATAGAACTAAAAAGTATTCATTAACTTTAATAAAAATTAGACTGTATTTAAAAGAAAATTTAATAAATATTACTTAATGGAAAACATTAACAAAAAATTTCTAAATAATGATTAATTTGATTAGATTTTCAAATTAATATGAAAAATTTGATAAAAATCAGATTTAACTAGAAGCTCGTTATACATGAATTACAAAAAATGTCTCTAACAGGTGATTCGTAATCTAACATCATGTTAAGTTGTAGGTCCAGACGTCCAGATATGGTAGAATTTTCATGAAAAATCAAATCACTATGATTATTCTCTATTCTACGTTGAGCCATTATTAAACTATAAATTTCACTTTTGATAGTTTTAAAGTTAAAATTTTTGTAGTTTTATTTAAAAATATTGTAAATTTAAATAAAAATGTGTAAAACTTTAAAATTTTTTAAATGTTCACTGCATATATTGAATACAAACAATACAATGAATTAATTTATTAAACAATAAAATATAAAAAAAAAAAATTCTTGAACATTTTATTCAAATTTATTGTTTTCTTTCACACGCATATTTACTAATTGTTAAACAAGTAAACAATGAAATATCAACGTGTATAATTAATAACTTTTATTATAAAATTTTTCATATGACATATAAAACATTTAAACTTTTCACTTGTTTCTTAAAAACTTTTTGAATTTTGTTTTTTATTTATTTATTTATTTTTCTAAATATATAACATCAGTTTATGTACATAGTTCAGATAGAAAATTGTTTAATTAAAAATACATTTAAATTTTGCTCAACAAAGTATATACTGTGTACAAGTTCGTATCTCATCATCATCATTATTATTATCATCAACATGTCTTCTAGAAACTTATTTGCATATATATGAGTTGTGCGCATATACATACGTATACACAAACTTATCATATATGTAAACACACAAAGTGTACATTTTTGTTATCAATGTATATATTTGTGATGCATATATATATAATGTGTAATCATATACAAATAATAATATGTACATATAATTTCAACTTTATAGAGTACATGTAATTTTCTCTGTACACATGCTTCAAAGATTTAGGAATAAAATTTATGAAAATAAAAAATTTAATAAAAAAAAACATTCTAACTTTGTATTTTGTGTCCCAACCAAGTATCATTAAAGTATTTTGTTTTTGTATTTTTATCTTGCATAAAAGTTAAAAACGAAGTTCAAGAAGTAATAATTTCTTCTAACACATGAACTTTCAATACCATACAAACGACAAACGTACTACATATTATTGTATCTATACATAAAAAGTATTTATAATCCTAGTGTACTTGTGCATGTTTCATGTAAAAATTTATTGTATACTAGTTTCAAACTGTTAACGACAAAGAGTTGATTTTAAATATAAAAATCCTTAAAGAACTTTTAAATTTATATGCAAACTTAAAAAGAAAAGTGGTCGTCAATGGTTTTAAACTTTTATCAACTTATTTATATATGTGTGTAAATAGGTAGGTACATTATACACTTAAATGCAAAATAATATATAAATATACGGTACATAAGTTTTATTTCCAGAAATTTATGCAATAAAATATTTTTTCTTATTTTTATAGTTTCGAATTTTTCTTTTTGTAATAATAAAAATTTTTTAAATATTTTCAGTTAAATAAAAATCGATTTTATAGTGTACATATGGATACATAAAAATGAAATATTACAAATTAATTAAAATTTATTTATTTTTTTCTTAAATTTGTTAAAAGTAGAATTTGTGACATACATACATCTCAATTACTTTTCAAAATTTTTTAATTAGATGCAGTAAATGGAAGTATTTTAAAAAAACTGGAATATAGGCATATTAAACATTTTTTTCGTCGTTAAATGAACAAGGACATTGCAATTCTTTTAAACGTAATATACGAAAAGCTATCACCAAAATTCATGTCATGGTATGCGATTCTAGAAAATCCCGCAAAAAAATTTTTGTACAGGATGTCCAAGAGTAAAGGTCACAAATTTCATATTGAAAGGTTTAAACGGTTTGTTTTATATAATTTATTGTCCAATACATAATCGAAGACTATATATTAAAATACGACGACGATATATGTATCTCAATCTAAACGCCTATATACACGAAAAATATCATCTATTACCTTTACTTTTTTATCTTTATATTCTAAATTGTAATCTAAATTTTTATCAATAATTCGAAACTTTTATATGAATATTTAATTAACTTTGTGTACTTTACATTACTTGAATAAGTAATGAAAAAAATATGAAACACTATCGTAGACCTTTTACTGTTCATTGACACGTAATAGTAATGATATTAATAAATCAATGCAATTTCGATAAATTACCATGTATTTGCGTGTAAAAAAGCGGTTATATCGGTTTTTATTCGATTAATAATGTTAAACAAAAATTATATGTTAATTTTATTTATTTTTAATTTTATATAAAATTTTGGTTACCCAAAACATTATAAATAAATTTCACATTGAAAACAACAACTGAAAATTTTATCATTTCACAAATTTTCTAATTTTATGTCCTTTATTATTGTATTAATAACCAAAATCACATTTGAAATTTTAACCAAAAATTTTTAATTTCGTGCATATATTATAAACTAGTGGTATTTTAATAATTTAGTTTGATAAATGATTATTTTTTAAAGGCTTAAAGGCTGTTTAATTTAAACAGTTATCTGTTTATTATTATTTATTTTTGATTTAACTGGAAAAACTATTGTTAAAATCGAAATACTGAAATTCAATACAGTATTAAGAGTTTAATTAATTTATTACATAATTCTTGTTTTACATAATTTTCTTGTGTTTGGATTTAGTTTATTTAGTTATAGATCTCTTGTATTACACACGACAAATTTATCTTATATAATCTCTTACCATTAATTTAACAAATACTCTTCTATATTTGAAAATTTGCAAAGATTATTTCTATGTAATTTATAAGCCTGTGTGTATATATATTTTCAGAATATATTTTATTGCAAACATTAAAAAAAGCTTTAAGAAAATAACAATAAATTTTACAAAAATAACGTAATAAATGTACATTTTATATTCGGTTTTTATTCTATGTCATTTGAAATCCTTATTGTTAAATTTTACAATTATCATGTATTTTACATATAAACGTTATTTTAAAGTTATACAAAATAACCCAAAGGCTATTTCATAAAACCTTTGTATATATTTTATTATAATAACATTCTAGACAATTTACAATTGAATTTAACGTATTCGTAAATGTTACATTATTTTTGTATAATATTATTACAAAAATTTTCTCTATTTTTCTATATGCAAATACATTTCTATGACATTAACAAGAATATTTAAGTCTTTTTTAGAACATTACATAGACTGCAGTCTTCAAATAAAATTTTGTGTTTTTATTTTTTAAATACTCAAAGTTACACATACGATATCACAAAAAATAAAACAAAAATTCTTATCAAATTCATTTCTGAATAAGAACTTTATATTTTATGTAAATTTTTAGGACAATTTTATCCTGATGCTAAAAAAACAAGTTTAATCTGTTTTGTTTTTTTTTTTTTTTTTTTTTTTTTTTTTTTTTTGTAAAATAAAATAGAAGAGAGGAAAATTAAATAAAGATAAAAATAACTCGATTGTATAAAATTTTCAATCCCTTAAAAATTCTTTGTAAAATAAAGGTATGTATTTAAATTTTATAATTTTACATTTCATTTTGTATTAAAAAATTCTTTAATCTAGATGATTTTCAAAAAATTTTCATTAAAATACTAAAAACTTATTTTTTCTTGAAATAAATTCGTTCATAGAATATAAATTATTTTGCCGTAATATAATAATTATTATACAATTTTATTGATCTTTTCTTTATTGAAAAACTGAATCGATTATTTGTAATAATTATAAAATTTAATACACTCAATAAATTGATTATAGCTTAATTACTAACCATTTTCGTAATATCTAAGTAATTAATTTATAAATAAATAACATGAAAATTTACATCAAAAATATATGTTTGATTTTTCAGTGTTCAAAATTCCATTTGATCTTTTTACTTTAATATTCAACATTTTATAGTTTTAATATTCCAAAAAAAAAAAAAAAAAAAAAAAAAAAAAAAAAAAAAAAAACAAATTAAAATAATAAAATCAATAGTACGATAGTACTTACAAAAAAGTCCAAAAATGAACTTCTAATTTAATAAAAGAGAAGATACTCTCAATTTTCACTTTCATGTGCAACAATTCTAGTACGTAAACGACAGTGTATACTTTACTTCTGTTTGTAATTATAAAATATGTGTAAATCTTAACGAACTGAAAGTAATTTCTGATGTTAAAGTTATTCATTTTAAAAACGTTAAAAAAAAAAGCATGAACTCGGCCAAATAAATAGATTGACAGAAAAGAAAAAAAGAAAACATTGAAATTACATTTTCACGTAATTACTATATGGAAAATCAACAACAGGAGATAAGAGAATTTGTGTGACATAAAAAATCAGAAACTTTATGTATTTTATCTACGTACAACTAAAAGAAAAATATATAATTACATAAATATGAAATATATGTCAAAGAAATTGGATGAACATAACAAGTAGATTGCTTTTTTTTGCGTTCTTTACATCTTTGTAATGTAAAAGAAATAATTGCAAAAAAAAGTAATTTAAAAAAAAAAAAAAAGAAAACATGAAAAGAAAATTTTCCGAATATATAATTTATTTTACTTATCTGTTTTAGAAAATACTGACTTTTTACGTAGAATTTTGATTAAGATAAGAAAATTCAAATTCGCAAAAAACAAAAACAATGATATTTGCTGAAAACACATCATTCCAACATAAATATGCATATCTCGTTTGATTTTTGTGTATATGAAAGCCCTCAGGCGAAAAACATCTCACTTATTTAATTCTTATTTTTATTATTTTTTTTTTTTTGTAACTTCTCTGCTCTACATTAATTTCATTTATTTATTTTTCTACAAAAACATATTAATACTTTGTACGAAATGTTTGTGGATTTCAACTTACACAAATAAAATATGTATATCAAAAAAACAAGTCGATCATTACAATATTCTAAAAAAAAAAAAAAATATGTATTTCCTTTTTATGTGTATACATAATATATTTTCATTCGCATTTAATAAAATTCAGTTAGAAAATAATTTTCCAATGAACAAAAAAAAGTTTCGTTTTTCATTACAAGACTGAATTTTACTTTTAATTTTCTCAATTTTTCTTGTAGTATGTGACTGTGATATAAAATTACAAACATCATTATATGTACTAAAGTCGAAGTCAAACTATGCAAGAAAAAAAATATATAAGTAAACAAAGAAATCCTATTTTTGTGGTAAATTTTATTCGTATTACATATTATATATGCAGCAAAGCACATGTACACGTACACATATGTAAATATGAATTTGTTTGTATATGCGTGTATTTTTATTGTAAATAATCTGCTCTTGGTTTATACATACATATATACATTCTAGAAAATGATAACATACGAATCATGTATGCATACGTGGGACGATTTTAATGAAGATGAATTGGTAATTTGATAAGAACCACAAAGAAAGTATATAATGATTATTCTGTATTCGTATATATACTTATGTATGTATGTACATATATGCATGTTTGTTATATTTATTAAAAGACAGATATTTATCTTTTTTATAACACACACACTCATATGTGCAAATGTAGAATGTATTAATCCAGGGACATATTCATGTACAAATTGACACGAATTATATGAATATTCGTTATCTTTAAGGATAAAATTACATGTATTCATTTATGCTCGAACTTAACTTTTATATAAACATGAATAGCATGGACAGATGTTGAAACAGTTCCAAAAGCATAAGTATTAAGAATTACATACATAATTTACATAATGTGTATGCTTTGCTTTTCGTAATAAAATTTAGTTATTAATTCAAAATGAAAAATCACAAATAAGAAAATTTGAGTAATGGATCAAAAATCATATGATATTGTAATTATTTGAATTATAAAAAGGAAAATTTTCGTTTCATTCTATTAAAAATTTGTTCTTTACATATACGAGTACATATGTACATACATATGTATGTATGTATATATGTACGTACTGCAACGAAAATTCATAATCTAGCTAGACGAATACAGCAATTATTATGCAGTAACAAATTACATACCATGAAGAGCTATTAACATTTGATTCGTTCATTAATTTTAGTCTAATACACATACGTACATACATATATGGTATTTGTACGTGTTTTGAAACAAACTTTTGAGCTAATACTAAACACACACACATCTAATTTATAAATTAAAAATTTTCGAAATTATGCATATGTATATTTTTAATATGTCATTTAATCTTGCTTGAATACCAGGAAAAAAGTGCAGATTTCAGAACAACATTTTTCTAGTACAAATAATATCGACATGATACATCTACGTATTTTTTTAAAACGTTTCAAAATCTGAAAAATTCGACAAACATTTGAAAACATGAAAATAGCTTAATCCATTCTACATTACGAATTTATATATAAGCTGGTATCAATACTGGCCGTATTTCTAATTCTAAAACTAGATATGTGCCTAAAACTATTCTAAACCTAGATATGATTGGTAAAAAATTTGAAATAAATTTGAATAAGACTTGAATTCAATAATCCACATCATAACCAATTTTCATTATGAATTCATACATATGATGTACACATAGACATTAAAATATTGTTTTTTTTTTCTTATATTTGTTTTTTATATTTTTTTACGAAAAAGAAACCCCAAGGTTGGAAAAAGAAAGTCAATTCTTTTCAATATAAAAATATATGGATACATATTTTTACATAAAAATTTCATATACATGCATTGAATTTACGTATTTGAATTTATGAAAAATTTTTCATAAGATTGTTTTTTGTCTTTTATTTTTATTTTATTTGACATTCACACACCCATATACAAATAAATGTTCATGAAATGAAGAAAAAAATAATAATAATAATATTATGCATACGTATGTATGTACATACATATGTATATTTATACAAAATTTATATCAAATTTTTACCCTCTTACGATATCCTTTTTATCGTTATTTGCGATATGGTGCTTTATTATTATTATTATTATTATTATTTCTCAAAATTCTAAGTTACACATAATATTTTATATATACATAGGTTATATGTATGTGTATCATATATTTATTTGTCAGTTAACTCTCAGTTGTTTCATATATGTCCATACATACATACATATGTGTATGAATATGTTGTATGTGATAGCATGTAAACGACAGAAAATCAATAATATTTCCCCAATCTCAAATCTACAAACACCTAAATTCTTACATAAAAAATATATAGTACATATGTACATATGTATATTTAGGATAAGTTTTACAGATAGTATGTACATATGTCTATGCATTTATATTCGTATATGTTTAAATATTTTCAAAAATTTCATATTTAATATGATGGAACATGTAATAATAATTTTAGTCCGGAAAATCATTTCAGCACATTGTTGTTAGGAGGACCAAAAGTAAATGCCGTTATGAATAACAAAATGTATCATTTCATATATGATAAATATCAAGTATATATGTACATATATGTACATTGTATATACGAACTTTTATATATATACATGAATACAAAAATAATATTATATAGTATATACACTGTACGCGTGTACTCAGGCGATATTCTAAAATACATTTATGTATTAGTGAAAATCCTTTCATGAAGAATCATGTGCTTTTTTTGTTATCCTTATTACTAAATACTGTATGTACATATACTATAAGATAATAATAACAACATACATATTTCGTATCATTTTCTAACATACATAGAATATTAAAACATATTCTGTTTTAAGTACATCATCTACAAACACGAATATTATATAACAAAGCCGTATTACTAATGAACGTTTATGAATATAGCCTTAAGGTTTCAGAGATTATTATCAATATACATATTAAATTACAGTATTAATGCTATTTATAATGAAAGAATTTTGTTGTTTTTTTATGTGCATTGCTTAACGTTATAAAATCACATACCTTCTAAATTTTTACAATATCTGGGTAGCTCTGATCCACTCATAACACAAACAACTTTAATTTAAATATCACACAATAAATGCAAATTATTATTTAAATAAAACTTAAAAAAACCAAAAAATTAAATGAAAATATAAATGGAGATATAAAGTATTTTGAATAGAATCACTGTATCCACGACTTTATTTCTACTTTCCTGTTGCTCATTGGAAATTAATTTTTTATTTTGAATTTCAAATTTTTGAAATGTTTGTCGTTATAAGGTCGATGGCTAGGTTGATAATAGTGGGTGGGTGCCCACTCTCCTCTGAACGAGCATACTTAGGCCTAAATAGGCCGACTGTGATGCTACAAAATAAGGACCTTAGTAGATCGAATCAATTCGATTACCTTAAAAGATCAAGTTTTTATTTTTCCTCTCAGTTAAGAAAGAACGCGGAAAGAGACAGAACTCCGAAGAATTTTGCCCTAGTTCTTCAAAATGTCTCATAATTACAGAAAAAGTGTTTACCTCCTCTTCCTTCTGAAGAGCTCATTATAAGGATCATTAAGTCTTCTGGAATTTCGTCGTTATAAACAAATTAGATATTTTAAAATAGAAAACTACTTTTTCATAATTTTAAGTCGTAAGCAACAATTGTAATAAATTTTTAAACTCTAATAAATACTTTTTGTAACTTATTTTAAAACAAAAATTCATTATACACATAAATAGTATTTCTTTAATTGCAAGTAATAAAATTTTATCTAAAAAAATTTCATTGTACTCAAAAGTTATATTTAAATCAGATTAAAACACAAGAAAAAAGGAAAAATCTGGGTAGATCATAACACGTGTTTCACTTTTAAAAATCATAAATTTATGTAAAATATTTTGTTGAATAAATAATAAGTTTTTCATTTTTGGTTCAACACTGGTAGGTATATTCTCTAGTATTAATTACCTATGATTATTTACTTAAACAAGATTTATCACAAAATAATTATTAAATAATAAAAGCGGATTATTTATTGAAATAAATTATTCATGTAGAACGGATTTATAAACAGACATACATTAAATCTTCATTAAATTAATGTATTATAAAAAAAAAAGTAGTTCACGCGCATAATGTTAGTCATTAAAGTGAAGTAACAAATACCTAAACATAAGTACATTCATATGTATGTATGTATGTACATAAAAGATATTGTTCATCAAAAATAAATTAGAAAAATTATAATAAGTTAAAATTAAAAAATTTGATTTTTTTGTAGTATGTATACATACTCGTATATTACTTTAAATACAAAAAAAAACAAAAAATGAAACATTTTTTGGTAAAGAATTTTATTCTAAGTTATAAAGATTGCAAGTTATATAGGTATATATGCTTGTACCCATGTAGCTACAGAACGTATGTACATTAGTACATCCATGACCATGAGTACATACATATATACGTACAAAATATGATTTTAATCTTTTATGTGTGAATACCACCTGAATATATAATTAAAAAATTTTAAATTAAAAAGCTGGACTATATATGAATGAAAAATATCTAAAAGCATGTCTAAATACATATATGTATATATACGTATGTATTGTACATACATATGTACATATGTATAAAATATGAAACGAAAAATGATATTTACATAAGTAGCAAGATTTACTTCTACTTCAAATTTTTAATGGATATTAACCAAAAATAGACTCATTTATTAAAAAAAAAAATAATTATAAAAAGGTAGACTAGGCAAAATTTCTATTTCTTTAATATTACAAGTATAAAATATTGAATATGCATGTGTACGTACATTATGCCCGCTCTATATCCGTTTTTAATTTTGATATTCACATAATATTTTTTCCTTTTCATATATGTATACATATGCACACGATGCATACAGTTATGCACGTATATATATATACATACATTATACGTACATATTTAAATATACATATATACGTGTATTTTTGTGTAATAAAGTTCGCAAGGCTAAATTATGTACATACACAGTATAATTGTAAATTTTGAATCAGCATTTACAATTTTCAAGTTTTCCCTAGTATCACACAGGAAGCAATTTGAAATACTCATTTCCGTTTGAACATAATGAAATAAAAAAAAAAAGAAAATAAAACGTAAAATAAAATTACATTTAAACACATAATATCATAATAATGTACGTTCAAAGCTTTTTTCTCAATTCTCTTTATTTATTCCTTTTTCTAATTTTTTCGTCGGAATTATTTATGTACTTCAAATTAATTTTTATTATTTTTTTTGAAATGATGGAAAAGATTTTTTTTTTATACTTTTAATTATTCTTTTTTATATTGAAATAAAAAAAAAAAAAAAACAAAAATTATCGTTAATTACGTACGTGATAAATTAATAATTGTAATATAACAAAAAGAAAAAATTAGATAAAAATGCAAATATGTATAATAAAAAAAAATATGTACACATTCCTATACGTGTATACACATTCAAAGACATTATTTTTATATATTTATTATTACATATGTAGATGTACAATGGCAGCATTTTTTTTTCTTTTATTTGATTATCTCTGTTAATACGAAATGATAATGCGCAAATAAATTGGAAAATGCTTTACAAAAAAATTAGAAAATGCTTTACAAAAAAATTAGAAAATTTTTTACAAAGAAAAAAAAAAAAAAAAAAAAAACACACCTATGCGGGCATGATACATACATATGTATGTATGTATGCACAATGCAAAATAAAAAGTAAGAGATAAGAAGTGGAAAAATCTGTGTATATACATGTGTACCATGTATGTACATATTGAGATAAAAATTATTTTATTTGGCCTGTAATTTATTTGAAAGATTTTTTTGAAGATATTTTAAGTAAATTTAATCTACAGAAAAATTGACAATTAAAGTATATTTCAATATGCTCGTACACGTATACCCAATAAATAATTAAAATGTTTTACTTTAAAAATTTATATTTAGGTATTAAATTTTATTAATTACGAATTGTAATTCTGTTTTTTTGGCAGTAAAATAAATTTCTTTCAATTTTGTCTTTTTTTTTTTTTTTCTTAATGAATTTGCTTCAAAAGAAAATGTAAATAATTTGAATAATACAATTTCTATTTAAATTTCATTTAATTTATTATTCGAATTTAATTTTGTCTTTAATCCTTTTTTAAATTGTAATTAAAATAATTGTATAAAAAATGAAATTAAAAAAAAAAAAAAAAAGAACAGATAATTTTTAGACAAGATTTTGGTGTGAATAATATTTTCACATTACTTTACTATGTGTTAATTACCTGAATGAAAGTTTTCAAAATGATTTTATTCTTTTATATACTTTCGAAATACTTTTAACTAAACTTTTTTGTTAAAATCATTTCTACACATTCAAAATTTCTTGAATGTATTTTATTTTACAGCTATTACATTTTTATTTTTCTTTATTTTGCAACGGACGTGTTATTGTTTTTATTTAAATAAAAATGTTTTTCATATAAAACTTTTAACCCATACTTTATATTTAAATGAAAAAATTTTGAATTTATATAAAATCTTCTAATTAATTTTGTTAACTAAGAAAGGGATAAATACAACAGAAGTAGAAAATAACGTATTTATATAATCAACATATTCTGTTTAGATAATTCTGAACATTTTTAAATTTGCACTTTCAAATTTGTTTTTTTTTTCTTCTTCTTAACAACTATGGAATTTCTCGAAATTCAGTTCTTTAATCTTTTTAAATTTACAATATTGATTATTTCTAATTTTAAATTTTAAAGTCTTTTTAAAACTTGTGTATTGCATAGAACAACATTTCTAATTTTGTACATATGTATATACGTAAGTATTTATTTTACTGCATTTTTTTATTACTCTCATTATTTTTTTTTTATGTGAAAATTTCTAATAACTTTCTGACTAACTAATAGTTTTTCATTTACCATCTTAACAAGTTTTTATCAAATCAGCATTTTATAACGCATGATGATGTTGTCATCGTTTGTTCTTGTTACTATAAATTGAATACAAAATGATTATAAAACTGATATACATTATTATGTACAGTAGAAAACGGATGAATAAGTAATAGAAGTAAATGTAAGTAACGTATTGGGAATATTAAAAAAAAAATAAAAGAGTTATAACACTGTCTAACCCGATTCATACGTATGTATATACATGTCCATACAAATAATAGAAGCAATAGTGTCAATAGACTTGTGCTCTATAAAAGACTAAAATAGAATAAATTAAATGACACATCAACTATGATTTGAAATTATTTTATGTAGTACATGTAAAAAGTGTTCTATAACATGCAATGTATGCACTTTTACCTGCATATAAATACACTTATCAATAGTTAGAGCTATTAAATTACTTATTGACTTTAAAACAATGTGACATCCTTTTCATCTACGGATATGTTACATCAACATTAATCTACAAATATATTGCACATCAAACGTGTAAATTGCAGATTGAACGTATATATGTATATATGATATGTGTAATAGTTTGATAAAACTATTTTGTATGTGTTATGAAAGTTTTTATGCATTTTCCGAAAGTAGCTTATTTATAAGTAACATATACTACACATACCTGCATATAATGCCTGAATTTGACAAAGATCTAATTATATCTGTTTTTATTAAATATAAACATGTACGTACGTACACGTATGTATACAGAATGATATAGAAAAATTCCTTTTATATTCATAAAAGAACACATAAATACGTATTTTCATGAATGTACAAATCGATACCTTATTTGCTTTGTAATGTTTCCATAAAATAACGTCTAAATTTTAAAAAATAATTTAAAAATTAATAAAAAGTAAATACGTTAAAATAATTAAATTAAAATAATCAAAAGTAATTTTATTTTATCAGAAGTAAAAGTTACAAATTATTTACTTTAAGAAAAATGCACTTGATGAACTTTTCCATACATCGTACTTATTTAAATATAATAGAGGGTTGTACACTGTAATCAATGTACATAATTTAAACATATACAATGTATATTAAATTTATCAAATTTATTGTAATTTTAATTTCATTGTAGATATGTTTCAAGTACTCTAATACTTAAATTGAAATTTCTAAAATATAAATAAAATTCAGAACTTTTACGATAAAATATCTAAATTATATGTAAAAAAGTCTGAAATCTTATCTCCCTTTTGTTTATTCATTTATTTATTTATTTTTTTCTCAAATCTTAAAATTTTTATTTAATTACAACCAAAATTAAATAAACGTTTGGAAAGTTTGAAAAAGTTTCTCATTTATTTGTTATTTAAGTCTTTTTTAAGTACATATATCATATGTATACATACATATGTACATACGTTATGTACTACACGTACTAATATTATGTATGTATATACAATATGTGATACAATGCTCACAAATATAAAGTACATACATAAAATTCAGAAGATTTTACAAATATGAGAGAATTTTATTTTGCAAAAATTTAATTTAATTTCGTTTTACAATTTTGATTATACATACATAATAAAAGGAAAAAAAAAATTAAAAGAAAAATGCCAAAAAAAAAAAAAAAAACTAAATGAAAAGTATATAAATTACTTTCAGATCACGACTTCTCTTATTCACGATATTTTTAAAATATGTTTATTCGATCGAGTTTATACATGTAACTATGTGTTCGGAAATTTCTTGTGACAATGTCTTACATATTTATCTGTATCTAAAAATGACAACATATGCACGTATGTACATACATTAAAAATAAGTCAGAAATGTATACATGTATATCTACGTACGTACGTAATATATGCATGTTTTCATGAAAAATTATTTTTTTATTCAACAAATATTATGTGTTGAAATTTTCTATCATATTTATGCATGCATATGAACAAATGTTCTTCACGTATTTTATGATATTATTATTTTTTTATATTTTATACAAATATGTACATATTTATTATATGTGTACATACATTTGAGAAACAAATATGTACATATATACAATAAGGTGATCCGCATAAAAGTAAAAAGTAACTCGTACAAGTCTTAAATAAAAATTACCGATATGGATCGAAAATTTGAACTTTAAGGAAGTGCAGCTTAGAAAACTTAAAAGGATTAGTTAAAGTATAGTTTAAAAAATTCGAAGACATCTACAGAACTGGAGTTTCAATGTTGTTCGTGTTAAAATCTACAGATTTCCTTTTTAATTACAGATCTAGACGTCACTTAGAGAATAAACCATTCATTTTTATCTATTTTCACGGAAAATCTATTAAATTTGTTTGTTTTAGTAAAATTCATCATTTCTAGATTTATTTTGGATTTTCCACTTATGATTTTAATAAATCACCCTGTTATATTTCGTACACAAATGAATGAATGTTTAATAAAGTATATATACACACATACATATATGTATGTATGAATTTATTTACTAACATGTGTATGTTCTATTCGTACAATAATCATAATGTATTTTTTAGTACGTGCTGACAAAACCAATTCAATGTGTGATATGAATAATAGGATATATTCCATGTTTATAAGCACATATGTATTGTATGTTTATCTTATTTTAGAACTGTAACAGTGAAGAGAACTTCTGATTATTTCCTTAAAGCAATTTTTATGTGCAAAATAAATTAATATTATTGCAAATATACAGAAGGATATACATATATGATGTACTATGTACATAAAAGCAAAATTTTGTACTAATAAAGATATGTCTACAGATATGTTACAAATGTTTACATACACACTATGTATGTACATACGTATATTGTACACAAATATTTAGTAGTAGTATCTTCATAAACATCTTAAGTTCTAGATGATAGTAAGTGTATACTAAAATTTTAAATATAAATCCATTTTAATAAAGAAAATTAATTTTCCATATAATCTATCATTTAAAAAATCACCAAGAAAATTGATAAGCATTGTTTATTTTGATGTATCATATATCTACGTATATCTACGAGTAGATACATTTTCACAATTCGATAATATAAATTAAAATGTAAAAACAAAAAAGAAATAATTTCTACGCAATAACCAAGATTACATTTATACAAGAAAAATATAATTTTTAATAATATTCCAAAAGCTTTGAAAATCCATTGGATAAATACATTTTTATTTGTATATACATATGTATGTATGTATGTATATACATATATATACGTATGTATATATATATATATTTTTTTTTTTTTTGAATAATAATGACCGATTTAACAGATTTTCTTCATCGTATTTAATAATGTTTTCCAATCATTTATCTGTTTTTAGTTAATCCTTCGAAAAATAATTTTTATTTTTACTTCCAAGGTTTTCCATATACACACGTATTTTCATATATTACTGATGTGCATGTAATAATGAATGTAAAAAATGAATACAATTATATTATATTATGTACGTTACTCAGCTGCTAATAAATTTTGTTGGATTTTTTATTATTATTATTATTATTATTATTTTGTAGATTATTCGTTATTATTGGAATGTTCGTTTTTAAGGATTAAATAGCCATATTTTTATATGTTTACTTTTTCATGAGTTTTCTTTTCCTATTTTATTTTATTAAAACATTTTTTTTTTGCCTATGCTTTTTGTTATTCTTATTTAATTCATTATTAATGAATTTCTTAAAAGAAAATAATAACATAAAATTGAAGCAATTTTATGAAAAATAAATAAAAATGAATAAATAAAAAATTGAAGAAAAATAAAATTAGAAGTTTATTATTACTTCTGTTATTTTATACTACAGTCTACAGTGCAATTAGTTGTCCTCTAGTATTAGTATTTAATGTGCTTTACCAAAACTTCAAGATTCTAAGTGAAATGTTATTTATATCCTGCTTAAAAATAAAAAACAATATATTTACACTATAACTTAAAAATTAAATGTTAAAAATTAATTTGACCTATAAATTAAATATTAAATAGAAATTAAAAAATTAAAAAAGTAAAATTTAACTGATTTTAAAAACCACAAATTTTTCTACCACATGAACAAAATCCATTGTTTGTCTGAATGATCTTTGTGATTATATATAAAACACAATTGTTTTAAACTTGTGTTTTTCACAACAAAAATGAAAAGTATTTCATTTGTTATGGTTAAAAATTCTTGTAATTTTTGTCACCCACAAGTTAATCGTACACGTGTATATAAACGCATATGTACATATGTATGTAAGTCCCTGCAGAAAAGTTGAAAATTGTCTAGTAGAATATTTGTACATTTGTTGTTTCTATTCTTAAAAATGTATTTTGTTTTTAATTTTTTAAAAAACATTTTAAACACAAGAGAATTTCATGTATAAAATTTTTCTTATTCCTTTGAACACTGAATTGTATGTGAAATGGATATAACAGACTGTCTTTCATATTGAAGAAAAAGTAATCCAAACTGTATCTGTATATTGTATTGGTATGTGCACGAAATTTGCGATGAAAAATTTGATGCTATCGTTGATAATAAAATTATTAAATTTACTTAAAGAAATAAAATTGCACAAATTATAGCTAACTGTGAAAAAGGTTCATTTTTTCCAAGTGAATCAAGAAATTTTAATTAAAAAAAAAAAAAGATAAAGACTATGTACAAATTTGTACCTTATGAACAATTACAACCAGTAGAAATTTATAAATACAAAATGATAAACTAATAATAATAAGTGTAAATATTCAGGATTAAAAAATTTCTGGTTTAGTTCATCTATAGTTTCACTATATTCAAACTTTAAATGTTACTTTTCATTTATTTCTTTCACGCTGTTATTGTGTACAAAATAGGATTATTGATTTTCAAAGCGAAATTATAAAATTATAAAAATTTTGAAAATGTGAAATATTTTTGCATTATCTTCTATTAGAGAGTAAATGTATATTCCTTTAAATTTTCCCGTAATTATTATCAAGGAAATTTATTTTCAATTATTATTGTACAGTTTACAAACATGACATAAAGCAAATCACATTAATCATACCAAAATATAGGATCTTAAAATCACACTGTACATACATATGTATGTACATATGTATATACAATACCAACACATATGAGTATAAGTATTTTGTATGCATTTATAGAGCTTACAAAATTTTCATAAATCTCTCTTATTACAAGTTTCTAACTTTCCTTGAGTACTTTACGGTCGATCTAATATCTAATAAACCTTCTTTCAGATTATATACCATATATTATAAGTTGGTTATAAAATACATTTATTTGTATGTATGGTATGCGTCTGTGTTAAATTAATTTTGTAAATTTTTCATATCCAACAAACACATAATAAATATCCGGTACATTAACTCATTTAAAAGTTAATCTGAATTATGTTCATGTATTTGTTTATACTGATTTAACATTTTTATCCAATTATGCTTTATTATTATATGTATATACGTATTAAACATATATCGCTCTTATTTACTAATACATACTAATAAACATATGAAATATATTATAAGTGTCTTTAGTCAAAAGTTTCTGTCAAATTTTATTGAAATTATGTACAGCCAGTAATTTATCAAAGAATTACTTATGCTTTTAAGCAGAAAACTTTATCATTTCATTCTTTGTTAACAACATTTATTTATGTATATGACAGATACATATTTGCACATACAAATACAATTCGGTGTATTCATTTATATTTATATTTGAAAAAGAAATTCATTTCAATACATTTATACATTGTACAATATGATAATGTTATTAGTATATAGATTTGAATAAATCTCAAAATAACTTTCAAAGAAATTTTGAAATTTATGTTTTATTATGTATGTACATACTCGTATACTACATTCAATATTCAATTAAATTTACTAATTTTAATTCTCTTGTTATTTCAGATTATTTTAAACCAATTCAAACAATTCTATATTTATGTATTTCATTCAAAAACAACAATATTCATAATATTTATGTATGTATGTATCTTATTACATACATAAAATATTGTTTTCGTTATTATTTGAAAATTCTAAAATCTACAAATGAAAGCATCAAAATGAAATTAATAAAACGTAAAAAATAATACAAATATTTTTCATGTTTTCAAAATCAATAAGAGTATATTGTAAAATAATTCTATTTTAAAGATATCCTTTTGTTTTGTTTATTTTATGCATGTAGATACATATAGTATTTCAAATTTAATTTAAGGCTATATACAAATCTAACTTAATTTTTTCATTTTAAATTTTGAATATTTTCAAAATTAATAAAATGAATTGAATGAAATTTGAACAGTATAATAAAGTAGAGAAAATTTTCAGTTTATTTTGAAAATTAATTTTTTTACGTTTTAACACCTAAAAATTATAAAAAAATTTGAATTTTTCTTTATTCTATCATATGAGATGTGTATTTGCTATTTATCTGTAACGAGAGCTTCAAATAAAAATAAAAAAAGTTTGAACAAAAATCTGTTACATACCTTATATTTATTTCATGTATTATGTGCTCGTATTTTGTTATAGATTCTATAATTTTGTTATTTCACAATGTATACAATGCAATATAATAATGCAATATATAATGTTTGATTTTATGTTTGAAAATATAAATCTTTTCTACTTTTATCATGTAATATCCTTGTTTAAGGACATATCTAAATAACTTTAAAAAGTTTTATTCGTTATGGGATTTCATTTTGATAATGTATATTTCTTTATATTTTATTTTATTTTATTGTCATAATTTAATTGATTCAATATACACACAATATTACAATACAAAATATGATCCTGCGCAAAAGGATATTTATTTACATTTCATGATAAAATTGTTTATATATTTTTGTAAATACATACATTATTATGTCTATGTAAATACGTACATATGTATATATAAATGCAATTTAACTTACTTATGTATATACATACAGTATATTATATTGTATTAGATGAAGTATCCTGAATTTATATTTGATATTTAACACTGTCAGCACAAAGAATGTATTCGACATAAAAAGCAAAAAGTGAAAAAGAAAAAAATGTTCATTTCAAATGAATAAATTAAATATCATTTTGCATACACACAAAATTTTACTTTTTTGTCTTTTCAAAAGAAACTAATTATTTTAATTAATGTACACATACATACATATGTATATGAGAGTATGCATTTCTACGTACTTATACATATAACTATATACTTATACAATGATATATTGTAGCATTTATATGTACATTTATACTTACTTTATTTTTCCTTTTTTTTTTTCTATATCGTTAGCACGTAACATCAAACAGATGATATACTAACTATTATTTTAATCAAAAAAACGGAATTAAATTTTGAAAATCCTTCAACATTCAGAATAAATTTCAATTTTAATCCTTTTTAACCCTCTGAAAAAAGAAAAAAGAAAAAGTTGATTTTTAATTATTTTATTTTGTTTTTAGTATTCTTTTTTTTTTGTTCTTAAATTTATATTTTATTTTCAAAATTGTACATTAAATAGAGATTAAAAAAAAAGTAATGAACAATTTTTTTTTTTTTTGAAACTTTGCTTAACTTTTGAAATAAAAACGAGTTATTTTTTTTATATATATTTATTTTGTTTTCTTCTAGTTTTTAAAATGAAGGACATCATGTGCATAAGTGATATAATAATTTAGTTAATATAAATAAAATTTTAGATTGTATGCAAAGTTACATTACTAAATGACTAAATGAATACAACTGCATAAAATATTTTTTAATGTTTTAACTAAGTAATTTTAAATAAAAACAAACAATAAAATTAAAAATTTAAATTTGAAAAAATGTTTATAATCCGGTAAATAAAATGAAATATATTTTAATTCTAATCTGATAGAAGGAATTAATGGAATTATGATTATCATTTTTAATATGATTGTCTTATATTATTCGTAGATGAACAAATTGCTTAAAATGCACATTAAAATTCATTTTTAAAAACGTTTAAATTCACATACTCGTACAAATTCATTTTCAAGCACTCACATACATTACGTATATGTTAATACTACAATTTTCAGTTCATTGATTTACAATTATCTTTTGTTTTGCTTTTTTTCTTCTGACAATGTAAGTGAAGATGATAGATATCTGATTAAAATATTTTAATTTAAAGTTAGAAGAAAATTGCTTCAATATATAAGAATAAACTATGTAAGGTAAACTGATTTAATAAATTTTTAATATACGCATATGTACATATTTTTTGAACAAATAATAAAAATGTACATACGTATGTCTTCAGATTATTCTAAAGCCTAGTTTCTCCCACAAAGCGTATTTCTGGTAAAATTCAAATTGTTTTAACTAAAAACAACATTAATATAAGATTATAAATACGTGTACATAAAATATGTAAAATTTGGTAAAATCGATAAAATTAACATATTTTCGCTTGTTATAGATCAATAACATTTAGATTTTATTGATCATAAATTTTAACAAATTCTACTTCATCATGTTAAATTTCTTCACATGTCAGCATATAGTACATTGTACATATGTAAAAAATTTTTTATAATCATTTCGTAGTATTTTTCTTCTTTTTTTTTTCTTACATATTTCTTTGTCCTTTTTTCTTTTTATTTTATTTCCATAAAAATTGATTCGTAGTATCAATTTTACGTAAGTTATAATATTGATTTTGCGTAGGTATAATATAAGTATTTGTATCGGTTTTACACATAAAAATGAGCAAACAAGAAAACGATCGATAAATAATAATGATGGCAAATCAAAGTATATCTTATAATACCGCCCACATGTTGCTTACATAAAAAAAAAAAAAAAAAGAAATTGTTTATTTTTCTGTACCACCGTGACATGTTCAACATTGACATATACGTACGTTATGTACGTAGTTGGCTTTTTCTCTGCTAAATTTACGCAATAAATGTATGAATACATCAAAGGATAAATAGTGAAAACACATATAATAATAGGAAAAATACCATACACATATTGAAGACCAATTTTTTTAAACAGAAATATTAAAAAACAAAACAATTGTGAATTTTTATGTTTGTATTGATTTGAAATGAATTATACATAAAATCGAACAAAAAAAAAATTTTTTTTTTTTTGCTTCATTTTAAATACGTTAAAATGGTGGATTTGTATTGCAAATAAAAGCACATCAATCTGAAATCAGCAAATTTCAATAGCACAGCAAATATTATCCTTATACACACATTCAGATATGTATATATGCTTATATGTTGTGTACATATGTGTATGTACAATGTATGGCGTGTATGTACGAGTATAGTGTTCATGATTTTGGAGTGATTCAGAGTATTATGAAGTGCTTTTATTTTTCTTTTGTTTTTTTGTTGTTTTGTCTGAATATAATATGAATTTTCATTTGTATTCGCAACAATTTCCTATATAGAAATTGATCGAATTTCAATACATCAACATAAATGTACACAAATCGATTGTTCTCATATCGGAAAAATTGGCAAAAAAAAAACAACACTTTTGCTGACTAACACAGAATATATTATATTTTCCTATATAACGAGTCCTATACTATGAAGAGTACAATTTCAATGTAAATCAAGGCTATCATTTGTTTACAAACTTTTAAATGAGTAGGAAATTTATTGTATATTTCATATTGCTTGTTTATTTTTGTATTTTTCTATTTCTCATGAATGAAATAAAATTCATTTAATTTTTGAAAAAATGAGTAAATATTTACCATATTTCTTTTTTTGTTGTACATGTACAAAACCACACGTTACAATTTAAGCTCATTAAAATATTCTCTGAAAAAAATTATTCAATGAAAAAAAAAAAACGAAAATCATAAAAATAGATAAAGAATTTAAAAAAAATGCAAAGATAAAATACTGAACAACAGGATAAAATTTCGTTTGAATATTAAAAGAGGAAATAATTTATGAAAATGGAGGCAAAAAAATTAAAAGCAACAGAAACTTTTGGTACTGCCCTCAGTATAGAGTAAGACTAATTTTACGTCGCTATTACACTTAATCTCTTGTTTGTATTTTAAATCCTAATGAACGTTATTTTTAAAGCATGTTCTCCCAGTGGATAAATCTACATACATACATATATACATTCTATTCCAGATTCTAATTTTAAATTATAGTCTTATTATTATTATTGTTAGATTTACAGTGATTACTTTTTTATATTTTATTTTCTTTAAAAATCACATAAAAAATTTTTTTTTAATTTCATAAATAGCAAATTACTATGTAAATGCTTTAAGTGTACACATTTGCACTTACACAAACACACGCCCAAAAAAAATATATAAAAAATGTCCTGTCTTCATTTTTACAGTGAATAGTATTATTGTTATGATTGACTATAAAAAAAAAAAAAAAAAAACAAAATGAGTAAAAAGAAAGTCCTCAGTAATTTAATATGAACTTAATTTCAAGAAGACCTGTTGAAAATGAATGAATAGTATAAAATACGAAAATATAAGAATAATAATAATAAAAATACAAACATACTGTTAACAATATAGATATTTAAAAGTTCTTAAGTGACTAAAATCTGTTTATTAACTTTTCAAATTAGGTCATTCATTTTAGTCATAATTTAACAATGTTACCATGTAACTACACATAAAAAAAAAGATTCTGTGCGTAAATAGAATTTGAATTCTCTTTTTTTTTTTTTTAAATTTTTCATGATTGTGTAATTTTACGTTTTTCTATACTTTGAAATTTTTTTATTTGTTCATGTGAAATTGAAAATATTTACTTATGTAATAAGCCAAGATATAATTAAAATTAGCATAATACTTATGTAGTCGTTTGAAATTTTATGTAAAATTTTCTATGAAAATAAAATGGATTATGAAAATTAAAATAAAATTTGTATAAAAGAATAAATAAAATTGAATTAAAATATTATAAATTATTTTAATATGTATTATAAAAAAGGGATTTTATTTACATAAACTAATTTAGATTTGTACTTTAACAGTTAAATATTTGTATATTTTTGTTTATAGTTTATTTAGTTTTTATATGAGAAAGTTTTTTAAGAGATTTTCTAATGAAGTACAAAGATTTATGAGATGACAATGACGACGGTAAGAAAAATAATTTAATCTTATGTAAATGTCAAGATACCATTATTTTACAAAATTATACTTTTAGAACTTATTTCATACAAAATTTGTTAATACTATTATTTCATTAAATTAACATTTTTTGAATTGAATTTAACTGTAATCATACTATTGTGTTTTCATTTACCACTTCATTCATATTAATTCACTACTCATAACATTAATTTTGCTTATGTGTATGTACATAATACAAAACCAAGTAATAAAAATTCTCTTAGTTTGAAACAAATAATATAATAAATTTAATTACCATAAATTTAATAGTAGAGTGAATATAACAATAGATGGGATGTTCATTGAAATTATTTAACAAAGGACTAACCATTATAATACAATATATCAAGGTCGTATTAATATTCTCTTGATCTCTATGTCTCTATGCCCATATGTATACATATCCTGTGAATTGTAACTATTCATGGGTATTAAATACACACGTATGACATACATATGTATATGCATGTATAACATATATATGTATATGGCCATTTTACGTATGTTGATGGTGTAATTATAATAATTAAACCCTCTATTGTATGTCATACAACAAAGTATCTATTTTCATGATTACATAAGGCACATGCATACATATGTGTACATATGTACATATGTATGTACATATTTTATGTATCCCTATTTTATGTATTCCATGTGGCTAATAGAAAATCCTATTTGATCCTTCCATATTTCAAAATTTTGACTTTTAAAGTATTTATTTTAATTAAATTTTATATAATGAGTACTTATAATTGCTGGAAAAAATCGATCTGTACTATATACTAGTATATATATTGTACAATGTTAATTTTCATCTAAAATAGCATGAGTGGATATTATTCTACATTATGTATGACATGTGTATTTAAATTTTATGGTAGTCATGTAAGTATTAAATGAACTCATTATACAATGTATTGGCATTGAATTGGTGTATGCATGTGTTTAAAATACAAATGTGATACACATACATATATGTACATATACGTATACTTTGCTCGTGAAATTCATTTTATTATGGCTGACCGTTTAAACATGTTTATCAATTTTAAAATCATTTGTTTATTTCCACGCCTTTAATAATGATGCGATATTAAATATTTTTGTATCAACATATTATACAAAAATCGTTGGTTGATTTTATAATAATAACAATTAAAAAAAAAAAAAAGAAAAGAATATACCATATACTGTGAATATCTCACGGAAAAAGATAACTTTTTCTGATATATGTTTTCTGGTTTAGAATAGAATTAGTTTGCTTTTAGGACGATATATTGACAAATAATCATTTAATTACATAATAAATTATACTAATCCATTAATAATTGCCAGAGATTATTGAAAAAATTGAGTGAAATTTAATTTTATTGTTTTATACAAAATGTATTATATTATAATACTCATACCTTTCTTAACCAAATATAACCAATCCATCAACAACCTTCATTTCAAAATTTTTAAAATTAATAAGAAGGTATCATATATGTAGTACACACAATTTTTTGCTTTTAAGTACAAAATTAATTATTATTTTGTAACATTTTTCATTTTTCAAAATTATTTATCCTTTTTTTTTTTTTTTTTTTGTAATACATGTATAAGAAGGATATTTTAAAACATTACATTATGTACAAAATTCCCGTTTTAATCAAATAATAGCATCATAATTATGCATAATTGAATAAATAATGTTAAAAAAAGGAGCTTGTTTTTTTGATATAGAATTAAAATAAAACACATTATGTATTACCTTAATATTCATAATGTGTCTATGAAATATTTGCACATAATTTTTCCGAATTTTTAATAAAATACATAATATACTAATGGAAAATTAAATTTTAATGTTCGTATATATGTATGTATATTATGAGTTGTAATGCAAAAGGCTTTTTATATTCAGATTACATAGATACATACGTATATGTATGTATATACATTCTTGGAAAAACTTATTACTTTCCCGCATACACAAGACTACATACACTAAATAAAGGGGAAAAAAAAAAAATTTTTTTTTTTTTTTTCAATATACATACGTCATTCAAAATAAATTATACGTATACGTTGGTATTCATGTATCAAAGGTATAACTCTATATATACATAATTTCAAATAAATTCCAATCAAAAATTCTATCCAAAAAATTGATCACGTCTTCAATAATCTTCTTTTTTTTTCATGATGAAATGAAAAAAATCTATCTATAATGATGATAATGAGGATGAGGATAAGAATATATTTACAGCCTAAATATTTAGGCATATGTACATACATATGTATTATTATTTGGTTATTTTGAAATATATATAATTTATTTTTATTTAATGTACGTATACATATGTATGTATGAATATATAAAATACCAGCACATACATGTACGTTTATATATGCATTTCTATTTTTTTTTTTCTATTTATCTTTGATCCAACAAATATTGCCTATTATTTTTGATCAGATGGTTTATAATAAAAATATGTGTACAAGAGAAAAATTCGATTTTGTATTTAGATATACATATGTACGTATAAATGTATATGAAAATGTGAAAATAAATTCATACCATGTTTGTCCGTGACCCTACTCAAAATATCTTGTAATAGGATATTTATGTACTAAAATATTCAATATATACATACATATATACATACTTTCATAAAATAGATATAAATGATTACAATGCTAAAAATATAATAAAACATAATCTAACAAAAATAAGGGTTGGTGTATAATAAAATCAAATATTTGTTTTAATATCATATTATATTCTTTTTATTTTTCTTCATTGTTTTTTTTTTGTGTTGTAGTTTTTCAATTATATTATCATGTTTGGATACATAAAATGCTAAAATGTAATTTACAAAAAAAAAAAAAAAACAAGATTTAAATAAAATAAAATGAAAATGAAATGAACAAAAAGAAGTTTTAAAACTTTCAAGGTGAACATTATAAATCAATTATCAAAGATTGAAGGATAACCAAGAACAAAAGAGCAACGAAATAAATATGTGAATTATATCTGAGTTTTAATATTGACATATGGCTAAACATTTTTTTTTTCTTTTTTAATTAAGGTGGAAATATAAGTTTTTTGTTTAAGAAAACAAGGAATAAAACCCGTTTATGTTTTATATATTTGATGAAAGTACTTGATATTTTAACGGATCAGAAAAATTTAGTTTTTCTTTTATCTCTATAACTTATCCTTTGTGCGTCTTGTTAAATGTGATGTTTACTTTATTTCATTTAATTACAAATTACAAAGTATGAGGCAAAAAGTGTACAAATATACGACAATACATGTACAATATTAAAGTAAAGTTACTTTGGAGGTTGAATTATATACAAATGTATGTATAAATTACCCTCATAAATGATGGTAAAATTTTATGCTTTTAACATAATATTATATAAAATTACTTATCTATTGTGTATGTGTGTTTATGTAAAATGTTTGTATCATAATACTGAAAATATCCCAGTATCTAAAATGCTTTGTTCAGTAACCAAATGTAGGTCGACATTACATACAGGGTGTTCTGTTATAAAATACTAACTGTCATTTAGAAAAGGAATTATTTTTAAAAATAAAATTTCATTTTTATTTTTCTACATACATATTTGTTCAATTCATTATTTATTTTATTTTTTTGTTGTCGAACATTTTAAATGTTGAAAATCACTTTGGAAATTGACACTAAATGCACACGAAGCCTAGACATAAAACTCCCAAAAATACCTGTAAATGTAAACAAAAAACTTTTTTTGACATTAGACTTCTTCTTTCGTAAAATAAACTCACAATTTGATCATGAATGTTGAAAACAATAGATAAACTGTAAGAAAAGGAATTTGATATGCAAAAGTTTTTTTGTAACCCTTCTTCTCGAATTTTTTTCTTCCTTTCACGTTTTTTATAATCTTCTCTGCACTAAGCACATTTTAACGCAACACTCTGTATATCTAAAGATAAATGAATATTAGTTTATCGATATTTTGTACGTCAATTATTGTACATTTGGTACATTTGTTGTTTACTTATATATATATATACACTAATTAGTACATATGTACACATTAGTACAACATATTTCTTTTATATTATGTACAATATTACTACCACTCTTTCACCTCTTCATTCTAAATATGTACTATATGATATTTAACTGTATGTTTTGAGCTTTAATAAATACCATTCCTAATTATTGTTTACCACTCTACCAACTACCGTAACTACTAATATTATTTCACATTTAAGCAAAAGACATTCTAGCATGTATGTAAACACCAATTATTTGGTCTTATATGTATATACAATATTTTGAAGGTTTTTAGTAATTAGCAAAAATGATATTCACATTATTATCATTGTTTGAAATGTATAAGTAAATTTTATCCATATTATTAATGATGTACATACAAAATGAACAGATTAGCTTTCCATTAATTAAAAAAAAAAATCAATATGGTGATAAATGATTTTCCCATTCAAATTGATTAAAATCAACTACATGAAAAGTTTCATTGTCTTACAATAAAATGAAAATAAAGAAATTTTAGTTTTTCAAAATTTGATTAAATTAATTGTACATTAATCGAATTATCTTGTTTTTACTGTGTTGGTTGGATATAAAATATTATAAACATGTACATAATCAATGCTAATGCATTTAAATCAAACATTATTCTGAAAAATAAACACCGGATAAAAAATACGAACTTGTAGCTCAAGAATATATGTATGTATAATTGATTATTAATTTAGAAATTGTATTTATTCGAACATGTAATATCTACCTTTCGAATTTTTTATTAATTTTATTACAGTAAGTTGGAGTTGAATTTAAGAAGAAATAATTATATTATCTTATTACATAAAAATACCCATTAAATTAGATTCATTTATTATTTCATTTTTATAACAGTTTTTTTTGTTTTTCATTTATTTTCAAGAAAACATCTTTCTTTTTTTTTATACATACATATACATGTATTCATATGACTCTTACCAAAAAATCTGCTCTTACTTATAGATTTAAGAATATTTATTATGTAATAATAAAATTACAAATCATCAATATTAGTAATTGCTTTATTTTATTACATATTTTATGTTATATCCGATATTTCTTATGGCAAATATTAAAATAAATTTTTATATGTATACGAAATGTATGATGAAGAAAAGAAAACAAATTAGTGAACATATATTAGGGTGTCTCATTTCATTGTAATTTTTACTACATCAGTTTTTTTTACTGTGTATTGTAACAGAAAGTTTTCTACCCATAAAAATTACGCATAAAACATTAATTTGCCAAAATTGATGTAAGTAGTCCACAAGATTAAAACGTAAAGTACCCAAAAACATTACGTTTAAGTTTATCAAATTTCGTGACTTTGAAAGATATTCAATTATACCTTGAAATATTAAAATACTTATTCATGTTCTTAAAAATAAAAAACCATACACATGTATACTATATATACACACACACATTTAATTGAAACTCGCTACAGTACGTATATGATACAACATATGCAGAAATTTTCTTTTTTAGTGGCAGCTTAATAAATTTTGTACAACTTTTTATATGGCATTTTTATATTCCTGTCATTCAAATATAATATAAAAATCAAAATATGTATGTTCACTTGATAAACAAATATTTTCGATTTTTTTTATTTAAATTATTTTTTCCATACATTTTCTAAATTTTCATTTATCATTTTGAAAATTTTGTACTGAACATTATCTACATACATGTGTAAAACACAGTATGTTCTATTTTGTCATATACACTGTTTCTACTGTATGCGAAGATAATTTAGGACATTTGGACATTTTTCATAATACATTTCATATCATAATAAAGTAATGTGTACATTTATTTTTCATGTTCTTTTTTTTCCAATTTTAATGTAAATATGTAATCAAATTTTCCTTTTCCTAGGCTACATATACAATGTATAATAAATAACGTTTTTTTTTTCACATAGGTATAATTCACTGCTGTATCGTAAATGACATATGTATGTATGTATCTAAAAGAAAAATCATCAGATCTTTCATATATTTTATCTTCAGTTTTTCATTACATGTATGTACGAGTAATACATTACATATTATACTGTAATATGTAATATATTTTTTATCATTATTTAGCTTACCCTTTGACAGATCAATTTTATACTTTTCTTAACATTTTCATTTTATATCTGATATACTCGTATAAATTTCAATACACGTAATGTATACAATAAAATAATAAAGAAATATAATTAAAGCTGAATAACTATTATGAAAATAAATATTTTTTATTATTTTTCCCATATGACGAAATTTGTGTATATGTAAGAAGCGTAGAGCTGAATTTTTTCAATTTGAATGAAATATTTTGTATTTTATGTAACATTTCTCAATTCATATATATTTAGCTTTTTATTTTAATTCATTTTTTCTGTGAACTATTTTTCATTTTGGAGAAATAATAAATTACTGTATATCATTCTTTAAATAAGCTAGCCCAAGAGAAAAAAAAATGGCATTTGGCATTGATGTACAAAAAACCTAGTCTTATATTAAAAAAAAAAAAAAAAGTAATAATAATAAATAAGTAATTAAATATGTACATATGTATGTAAAAAACAAACTCAGATAAAATAAAAATATGCATATGGGAGAAAAAATGAAACAAAATAAGCTGATTGACCGAATGATACAAACAATTGACTTACAAATACAATCAGCTCGTTTGATTATTATACTTTTAATTAAGTCGGGAACTAGACTTTCCGAACATATTCTGTTTTAATTTTGATAAAGTCCCTGATGTACTATGACCAATGATTGTGGGTTTTAGTGAAATCTTTTTCCCTAGTCATGTGGTTTTTGCTTGTGTCATCAAGACCTTTCATCAACCTATGGTTGATGTGCAAGGCACACAATTTACGCATTTTGTAAATGGATGTCCTTTTTACGTATATCAAGAAAAACATATTATTAATCTTGTCTACAATTTGAAATATTTACTTATTCAACAAGTGAAACCACCCATGTCATCAGTATTTATTAATATTCTTCATCATACTAAAATATATTTTTTTTTTATATTCATATTTGTATGTTTATGCATTTTAATAAAAATGATTTTTAGGGCTTTAATATTACACATAAATTGTGCACATCATGTGAAGAGCAGAACACCATATCCCAAGTGTTCTATATTATATGTACGATACATACATATGTATATGACGTATACATATTAGATTTTTTCTTTTTTTTTGAATCTGGACAAGTCAGCAAAATATTTTGATTATAGAATGTATATATGTAGTTACAATAATGTCAAATATGTTACTAGAAGATCCCTTGACATTAATAGCATTATTCAAATTTGTTTGTAGCTACAGAAGAATATGTATATTTATGTATAAAATAAATGTTATTACTATAACAAGTTCTTATTTTATATCATTTTTAATTATATTGTTCATGAATTCACAATTCGCGAAATAAATTTCTAAAATATTCGAAAATAAAGTAGACCAGTAAAGAAAGTTCCATCTACGTATGTACTTTATATGAAGTAAAATATATTTCATTAAAAAGGATTTAAGAATTTTTATAGAATTATCTTTCACAATGAAGTCCTGTGACATCTTGAAAATAAAATATATGTATAATAGCATATATCGATTGTGTATGTATAAAGTATGTACAAATGTATGTCAAAAAAGGACAAAAACGAAATGGTTTTTGTCAACATGAAGTATACATGTGTATATGTATGTATGTACATACATATATATATGAAAACACAAATGTACACTATTTTCATTAAATTACATAGAAATAAAGTAATTTTACTTATTCGAACAAATTAGTTCCAAAGACTATTGACGAACTGAATCGTTCACGAATAATACAAAAACTGTTCTTATTAATTTACTCAGTAGAACATAAACATTGGGTTTTCGACTCAGCAATAAAATCAGATTGAATAAACTTTTAGAACATTAGTAAAATTGATATTTGCACAGGTAAAGTGAAACATAAAAATAAGTTAAAATAATCGATTTCTTAATTTGTCATGTATTGTAACTTTGTTATAATCTTGGTTATAATCAATAACAACAAAATTCAAAATAAAAAATTTTCAATACGAGTAAAAAAATATGTTTACTTTGAATGCATTCATTTTCTTAAATTTTATCGCATTACTGAAAATTCTTTAAGATTATACACAAAAGATTTCAAAATATAAAATTGTTTGTAAAACTAATAAATATGTATGTTTGATATTACATATATTGTATTTTAATTGAAAAAATTAAAATGAAATAAAAACGAATAAAATAAATTTTCTAGATCAATTAAAATGATTAAATGTGAAATTTTTGACGAAAATTTTTAATTTGAAATTTTCAAATTAATAATAGCTTTTCTTTTGTTAATTTTTCTCTTTGTTATCAATGGATTTTAATATACATATGTATATGTATATTTTTTTAAGTTTATTTCATTTCAAATTTCTAAAATGGAAAAAAAAGTTTTATATTCAAATGTGTTTTCCAATTTATTTATTTATTTTTTTAATGTCTTTTTGTCGTATTTTTTATTTTCCTGTCATATGTTTGAAATTTTTAATTAAAAACAAAAAAAAATATATATATATTTTCATATCCTTTTTAAAGTATAATAGTCATTTGAATTTTTTTGAATTTTTTTTTTTTTTTTTTTTGTTTAATTTATGTACACCACTAATTATGAATATAAAAAAAGAATTTTTATTTTTTCTTTGAAATGAATGAAATTTATATGTGCTTTTATATACAATACAATGTAAGTAATATAAATTAACATAAATACAAAATTTATAGTACTTCATGTAATTTTCAATGGTATTGTATATGCCTAAAATATATGATTGTATGCTTACATACACGTATTCAAAAAAAGTATGCATATATATACAAATATTTTTCATAAACGATTTTACATATTTTACATAAACAAAAATTAATGAAAATGCTATTTAACTTTTCATCTATCTACTTCAACTTCTATGTTTTTCATTTTTTATTTTCATTTAAATTACACATTTTATTTTTTAATATAATCCTTTGTATGTACTTATGTATGTATATTCATGTGTGTATATGTATCAGTCAAGGATTTTTATTTCATAACAATATATCCTTTATATTATTGTTTACTCTGCACAACTTGATTTAATAGACATAGTAAAATCTAAAATGAAAAATTGTATACGTACATATGTAGGTACAATTGTATGTGTAAGTATATACATATACGGGGTGTATTATATGTATGTTTATAACTGTGCTAAATAATACCAGTATAATCTAAAAAAAAGGTAAAAGAAATAGTCTTGAATTTCGTCCTGTATATTTTATCATATAACACAAAAATACGTAAAGAAATGCTTATACGTAAAATATTTATGTGATACAACATACATACATACTTGTGTACGAAATTCATTTATTTTTACAAAAATTCATCCACAATACAAAAAATATCTAACTGTTGTTTCTTATACTTATGTATGTATAGTACCTATTTTTCTTTTATTTTAACTCAGCAATTTATTCAGTCTTTAATAATATTTTACCATAAAAATACTCCCTTACATTAAATACAGGTGCTTACGTTTCACTTTTATGATTTTCTAAACGACTTTTATGTTTTTACTTGTTCATGTGAATTTAGGCAAATTTTGTACGCACATGCTATGAACATATATGTAAATAATAATATTATGTATATGTTATTTTGTAATAAGAGACGAGATTACTCCAATATTTAAAGGCATCATCATATCATCAAAATAATTTTCTTATACATCCATAAGGATGTAAGTATATTCATAAGTAAATACATATGTATGTATGTGTGTTTATGACTAACCATGTGACATTGAAAAAATTGCCATACATTATAAATCTTGCCTACCGTGAAATTTACACAAAAAAAAAGACTTTCGATTTTTCTCATTTCCATTTTCTGTTTTTCATCTCCGTTAAAAGTAATTATTTGTATTTATAATAATTTATGAAATTTATTATAATTGAATTTATATTATATGTAAATATTTTATCATGTTAACACCACGGTTACAATCAAATCAAAACAAACTCTGATTATAGTATATACTCTATCCATTAATTCTATGCAATTAGCGTCTTATGGAAACTATGTAAAGTAGTACCACTTTATATTACCAGATATTTATATTTAAGAAATTCATTTCATATTGTATGAAAAGTTTTAATATTGTGGTAATACTGCCCATGAAACAGTCTATTTAAAAATGGAAATTGTTAGACAAGAAAAACGACATATGTACTCTCATATGATCTCAAATGCATGTAATTAATGGATAGAGTATGGAAACGTTAAATCGAAAAAATCGTAGAAAATACGAACATGTTACTAAGAAAATTTTTAACTTTGATTTGTAAATAAGTAACAGGTAATGTTAATTAGAGTTTTGTATTTCTTAAATAATAAATCATTTTAAAAAAAGAATTCAAATTGATTTGAAATCAAATTAATGGTTAAAACATCATTTTTTAAAAATAATAATTTAGAAATCTCAGGTGGAAAAAAAAAATTATCTTCATTTCCTTTTTTATATAATTAACTTGAATATTCCACGCACATAGAAAGACTTTTTTTTAAAGAAAAGAATTATTATTATTTCTTCGCATACAAATTTTAAGTTTTAAATAGCACGCACAATATAATGTAGATGAATATTTTTTTTTGTTTGTTTTTTTTTTTTTTTTTTTTTTTGTTTTTTTTATAAAAATGGTTTCGAAATTTTTATTATAAAATAATTTTCATATACTTTGAATCAAATCTTTTTTCATAATTCCTTAGTGAAATAAAATGTAAACATATGCATATAAAAAAAAAGTAAATATATACAAGTAGGAAAATAATAAGAACATCCATATACCACATTCATGAACACATATATACGTGTGAATATGTGTATACCGTGTACATTAGAATTCATTTTTAAATCTAAAAGTATTCTTTTTAGTAGCATTTAAAATAGAAAATTAAAAAGTAATTTATTTTCATTATATACTATGTACATACGTATACATATTAAATTCTCACGATAACTGTACGTATACATGAACATTTTGTGAATATATGTACCTTATACCGATATAATATATACATATATACTTATGTACCTTATACCGATGTCCTTACATACCATCATGTACGTGTGATATAAATTCTTTGCACAGATACACATACATACTATACACTCCTAAAAGCACACACATGTACAATTGAATGTGCTTTATAGTAATGTACATGCATTACATATTAATTTTCATAAATTTCTTTTTATTGTTAAATATTACGTGCTATACACAATATTATGACAGTAAATAAGGGAAAACAAATTGAAAGAAAAACCTGAAATGAAAAATCTACAATACATATTTCTTATTTTATTTTATCTTTTTGTTTTGTTTTTTCTTTTGTTTTTTTTTTTTTATTTTTTTATTTTCTTTGTTTCCTTTTTCGTTATTGTGGTTATAGTAGCTGGTATAATTTTAGTTTATTTTCCTTTTGTTAACTCATAAAAATAAAAATATTTTTATATAAAAAGGTATTTTATATGCTCAGGTGTTGTAAAAATTGAAAGCTTTTTATTGAAAAAGCTTACACATTATTTGTATTTTTTATTTTATGTTTCTTTTACTTGTACATAAAAAAAAATATTATAAGGACTATATATTCTCATTGTTGTACGAAAAACTACTAATGTATACATTTATAGGTATTAGGTATTAGGTACATACATATATTTATACACACAAAGTACGTATATACATGTATACCTTCATACGAGTACATACATGTATTGCATGTACTTATGTACATACATATGTATGTATACGTATGTCCTAGTCATGTAAAATATACAGGATATACTTTAGTGTATAAAACATTTTTATAACAACAGCTCTTTTCTGTATTTAAAACCACAGAGCTGTTCATAAAACATTGAAGTTTTAAATTTATAGTCTTATTAACAAATATACCTACATACAGAACAATACATGGTAACATACATATATCTTTGTAACAATCGTTAAATTTATCTGTGCAATTTATATGTGTCTAGATGTCTGTACGTAGGTATGTACTTATTTACCGAATTCATTTTTTCCTCAAGCAATGATAATACAAAGAAAAAGATTTGTATATATTCATCTTTATTTTTAGTACACGAGTACATTTTTGCACAATAATATACTTAGTACCAGTCAACATTTTAACTTTCAAATATCAAAAATTATCGTTATTCGGTATTCAAGAGTTTCCCACTTTAAATTAAATTACATCAATCATGGACACCTTTGAATTTATCTTTTACAATTCAAAAAAATAACATTGTACTTTATATGTATATGTAGATAAGGTAAACTATGTATCTTCTAAAAATACACATTTTTCACTTTCAAAAAGTAAATAAAAATAAATTGTTCTTAAGCTATAAGCTATATACTTATGTATGTACATATGTACATAAAAACGTACATACTCGTATATTGTTCAATTGTATTTTTGTTACAGATTTTTAAAGTCAAACGATTTTGAATATTTGCAATAAAAAATGAACATTTTAAAAACAAGTCTTAAATATACTATAAAACTGAAATAAAGTATTTTCGATCTTTTATTTAAAGCTTTAACTTGAACAATGAAATAATTTTAAATACTGTAAAATTCTAATGTAAACCTATTATATAGTATAGGTACCTGTTATTTCGAATATAATTAAATCGAGTCAATCTTAAAATAAAATTATTCGTCATATTTCAATTTGACTATTATTAAAATAATTATTTTAAAAATAGACCAAATCATTTCATTTCTTGGTAATAGAAATTTTTTGTTATTTTTTTTTTATACATATTTCTAAATT
Source organism: Anthrax anthrax (assembly GCA_963971155.1). Classification (NCBI taxonomy): domain Eukaryota; kingdom Metazoa; phylum Arthropoda; class Insecta; order Diptera; family Bombyliidae; genus Anthrax; species Anthrax anthrax. The sequence continues at coordinate 22,787,970 of OZ020120.1, forward strand.
TATTAAAATTGAAAAATGTATCGCCCGTACTAAATTAAAATATTTTATCAATGGTAATCGCTTTATTTTTGTTCATTTTATTTATTTATTTATTTTTTTTCATTATTACTTTTTCACAAATAAACACGTGCCTTTTAATTTTGTAACGCAGAATTTTGATTATATTTGTTTAATTTACACATGTATCTCTGTATTTTGGTGTGAATTAACTGGTTTATGTAAAATATTGAACACATCAAATTTTGTGTGTATATGTAATTGTGTTATGAGATTGTTCATATGTACAATGATAAAAAGGAAAATCGATTTTAGTAGGAAGAAGAAAAATTAAAGTGAAAACGCAAAAACACTTATAACAATTTCAAAGTGTCAAATTTAAAAATAAATAAGAATTTAACATATGTACCAATAATATATAAATTTATTGTAATTTCATTTGGAAAATTTTTTATAAAACTCTTTTTGTGTTCAATACACACGCATTGCGTATCCTTATTATTGTAATATAACGTATACGTGCTTATGTACAATTTTGTACATAAATATTGCAATAAAAAATATTGAAATGAAAAACTAATATACCCAATATATCAATGGTTCATTTTCTTAATAGGGTAATCCATAAGTCATTGAAAGCAGATAATTAATATGTCCATTAAAATTACAGCACATTTTCAGATCTTTCGAGGTTTTGAAAGCTACTTAAATGTAGATATCAAAAGTCACATTTTCCACCTTTTTTGGCCAAACAAATAGCGTATAATTCCATAAGATTTTCTCACAATTTTCATACGATTTTCATGCAATTCTGTTGGTAGCAAGGGTAGAGTATCTGGAGTGTCGTATGGATTTTAATTAGATCGTGTCGCATATGGAAATCGTGTAAAAGTCTTATGATCTTATGGGAATGTACATGTCCAAAAGTCTTAGAAGCAAGAATCTGACATTTATGTAGTTTTTCTTTACAAAATGGCGTAAATATGTACTTTGAGTGAGTTTTACGAAACAAACTCTTTCACAATCTATGCGTACTGTTTATTGCATATACAGGTAGTATGTGTATGAAAATTAGTCTAAAAATTTGTTTTCAAAAAAAAAAAAAAACAGTCACAAGTAATTTCAAATTTCTTATAATACCAAACAAGAAATGAAATAGATTTTATTATTTGTTAAAAGTACAAAGAAAACTCGAATGCATATTTAAAGAGGTATATAAGTAAGATAAAATAAATGAAAGCTTTTAAAGCGAAATAGCAAAATTTACGCATTTGTATGTACATATGTATGTACATAATAAATCAGTAAATTGCTTATAAAATTCCAATACTCAGAATTTCTTTTGTTTTTCTTTTATTTCAGCTTAAAAACAAAAACACTGACACTTTTTTAAAGGCACGTGTAGAATTTATTGTAAAAATGTAAAGTACAATTTCATATTATTATAGAAAATGAAAGCCTTTCTTATCAAACAAATGTATAATTTTTTTTTTATTTAGTCTTTTGAATAGTCGGTATTATTATCTCGAGGATATTCGGAAAATTGTATTTTACATGTTTTTTTTTTTTCAGTTTTATTTATTTTTTATCATTATTAAAATAAAAAAAAAATAAGAAAAAAAATACGAAAAAATAACAGCTACCTATCTTTTACTTGATTATTAAATTGTCTTTACGAGTGTAAAACACGATATGGTTTGTTCAGTCATTCTGTATATTTTTTCCTTTTTCCTTTTTTTTTTGTGCTTTATTTTTTCATTTACATCTCACAAAATGAATTCATCGTGAGATAGCAATCTAACAAAACAACTGTTTCCCTGCATGATGTCAGTATATATGTATATATGTATATTTATTTAACAACAAACTATGTATTTTGTACTTATTTGTAATATATGTATATTATACGTGTTGGTAGCTTAACAGTATTTATACATACACCTGTTGTAAGTATTATATGTGCTTATAAAAAGAAAAATTAATCTAGCTTAATACATATATGTATGTATTTGGTATTTTTTTATTTGTGAATATACAACATTGTAATGGTAATCGTAGTTTTTATTCGCATGACAATGTCAACTTTTATCCCTTAAGCCTTTTTTTTCAGGTTAACATGAAATAACAAAAATTAATGAATTCAAAGTTATAGATAAAAGCACACACACTTGTAAATTGTTTATTTCTTAAATATATCAGACATCATCATAATAATATAAGAAAATATGTATAATATGAAATAGTATAAAACACAATGCTCCAAGGATCGTTACATTGTAAATTTATGTAAAATGTACATAATATATAGTATGTGCAATATCCATAACAGACTGAAACAATTCTCATTAAAATACTTTTTGAAATACACAGAGATAAAAAAACAAAACGCAAAATAAAATAAATAAAATAAAAAATTCAATATATGTCAACTATGCAAAAAAATTAAATTAAATTTCGTGTAAGTTGCTTTGTTTCTCTTTTGTTTTTTTGTTTTTGCTTATTAAATAGAAATTTTATCTTCAATGATCCCATACATTTACGTGTACTTATTTGATAATAAAATAAATTTTTTTTTTTTTTTTTTTTTTTTTTTGTAAACGAAAAATTCATAACAGCATTTTTTGTCCTTGTTGTAGCTAAATGTTTATAAACAGAAATATTTCCTCGTAGATATTTACAAAACAAATTTTTGGTCTATTAAGGAAATTGTAAATTTTCAAAAATTATTGATTTAAAAATTTTAACATAGAATTGGTTGTTTCTAAAAAATTTTTTTGTTTATTTGTGGTGATTTTTGTAACTGATATTAAATTCCAAACGACATTGCAATGGAATTTAAACAATGTAAAAATTTAATTAAATTTATCTTGAATTATAAATATTTGAATATTTTTTTTTTTTTTTTTCATTAAATGAAAGTAATAAATTAAGCTAAGGGAAAAGGTGAGGAAAAAGAATCATTATTTAATGAAACTAAGTAGGTACTGTACAAGTCTTAATATTTTCAGAATTTTTTAATCTTTGATAAATATGACATTATATGACATTCATTCTAGAACATTATTTATTATAAAAAGTTTTCAAAAGAAATGTTTTTGTACGTAAGAATTATTAATTTATAAAATATTTCTTTGTCCTTACGTATGAATACGACATATGCAGAATTATGTAATGAATTAATTACTAAATGCATTATCATTACAAGTTTATTGTTATCATGTAGGTACATAGAATAATTCTAGAATATTGTTATTATACCTACTCGTAATATTTAATTTTATACAATTGTGAACATTTAAAAAGAACATTCATTTTCAATTTTCAACTTTTTTACAAATCTTTAAAAATTAATAATACTTTATGAGTTGTGACTTAATGTTGTATTAAAAAGGAATAAAAAAAAGAAAAAGGGAAAAGAAAATTATTTCTTAATTCTTTTAATGGCTTTTGTTATCAGTTATGTATATATACATTTATAATTTATTTCTTGAAGTGAAAACTGATGATAACTGAAGACAAAAGTAAAATTTAATAACATTAAAATGATTTCTACTTGTTAAAAAGCATACTAACATATAAAAATATGAAATATGTATGTTTATGATTTTAATAACTACTACTATGGTAAATGAAGTTTATAAAAGTTTTTAATTGAAATTTTATTCGAATATCTATTAAATTTTATTGTATGTATGTATGTATATAATTTTTTTTTGGTTTATATGTGCATAATTTTATATAAAATAATACAAAAGATTATTAATTTCAGTGAATATTTCACAGGAAATTGTAGAAAAAACAAGCAAAAATTGAAATTTAAAAGTTTTATCCCTCATAATCTAAGGAATTAAATTTGAAAATATTCTAATTACTTAGAATATCATTATTTTGCCTGAAATATAAAATTCAAATTTAACGTTAAAAATTAAAGAAAAATGTATGAAGGTATATGTAACATTAATAAACAAAATTAAAATTGTTTCTTAAAAAAATCATAATACCTATAAAAATAAAAGTCCTTTTTTGAATTTACGCAGATAGGTATCTACTTTCATTTTAATTATAATTTTGTGATATTTTTCATTATTTTAAATTTTAGTAATAATAATAATTATTATATGATTACAAATACATGCAGAATGTCTGTGTGTTGTATTCTATACTTATGTATATGTGTTTTCAATTAATCAACAAGAAATAAACAAATTTAAGGTATCCCATTTCTAAGTTTATGTGAATAATTTTCTTTTTCAGTTAAATAATTTTTTTAAAATAAATGAAACTAGAACTTTAGACGAACTACGTAAGCAATGTTCAACAAATTTCAAGATTTTGTCAGGAAATAAAGTAATATTTTTTTACCTATTAAATATTAAAAAGTAGGTCTTTTGTAATGAGACACCCCACATGTGCATATTACTTACGGTGTAGTGTGTCAAATTTATTTCTGAATCTGTTAGATTTTGAGCTTTTTTTTCCAAAATAAATTATATACGGTTTACAGATAGATAAACTACACGCGAAAATATGTAACTCATATATTACACATAATCAAAAGTATATCATATAATCAAATTTACATGTATACATTTATGTATGTTCTCATACTTATGAGCTCACTCTTTTGATTTTCACGCCTTTTTGGTTTAAAGCATGCAATTATACGAGTAAACTTTAATAACTTACTATCAACTGTACATATGAATATATAGGTACATATATAAATGTTCACGGTAACCTTGAAAAACGGAAGAAATACAAAAACAAAACGTGAGGTTCAACATTTTATTATGTAGATGTAAGCCTGTTTAAATGAGATACATACGAGTATATACAAATTCAAATATATGTTCATACATAATACATTACATATTAATATAAAACTTATTATTACATATACAGGGTAATTCAATGAAATATGCCATAAATTTGAAATGATAAGCCTTGACCAGACAGGTCCAAAAATTTAAAATCGGCGAGGTAAACATTTTCCGTTTAGAATGTGCTGAAAAAATTGGTAGCTCTTTTTTTATAAAGCACTCCATAACTAACGAACCACTAGTCCATAGACGTCATTCGTCATTGAAGTCTTCAGAATTATAGCAAATATTTTATTCTTTTCTATTTGATGTTTGTCAAGATCCTACGTTTAATGGTACAAGAGTTGTTTAAACTCAAAGTTAAAAATTAGTAAAATTTAACAAGTTTTTCAGATATTTTAGTGATTCTTGATGCGAAGTGATCGCACGAAAACAAAAACAAAATCTGTGTAACCTTCTCTAAAAGTCAAGATACTTTTTTTCAAGTTTTTATCTACACAAGGTTTCTCTTTTTGTTATTTACTTTCAAAAGAGCCAATTTCACGATGAAACTAATATACGTGTATTGTAGGTGGGTAATACATCTGCTTGACAACGATTTTCTACTTGCCTCGTCAAAACCCATCATCTCCCTGATTTATCACAAATTAAACTGAATCACCATGTGTAAGGAACAAAGTTGTTATGTATGTATATTTGTGATATAAAAGTCTGCGCACATTTTGATATGATACACACGGCAGCACAAAGATGTTGATAAGGTGACATTAATTATAACATTATGAAAATGACATGACTTTTTTTTAAAAAAAAAAAAAGAAAGATGTGATAAATACATAAATTGGATTAAAAAAAAATTTATTAAAATTTATTCTAAAAGAAAATTTATAAGAATGTTAAAAACACCTTTATCTTAAAACGACTCATACGAGTAATATAATGTATAGGTTTACAAATATATACGTAAATACTTATCGGTAAATCAATGAAACAGTGCATACCTACGTTTTTAACTTTTAAAAAAATTTCAAAAATATTGTATGTATAAGTTAAAGAAGGCTTAAAAAGTTACAAAGGAAATTAAATTTATTTAATTTGAAAATAACAAAGAAAATTTGTTTTTACAAGAAGAACTGGAATTTTTAACATTACGAAAAATGAGATACGAACATAAAATTCTTGAATTTTATTACAAACTCAAAATTTAATTTTTTAAAGTATTATCCCTTGACTTTGTACAAAGCTTATTAATTACAGAGAAAGTCTGGAATATTCCAAAAACATAAAAAAAAAATTAATAGGTACTTATGTAAGAAATATTATGAATTTTGAGGCACATTTTATAGAACTTAATTTGCTTTGTACACGCATATGTACATAGTTTTTGTTAAAATAATTTTTACCATAAATTTTTTTAAACTATCGCATAAACTTTGTAATTATTTTCAAATGTAATTAATTTTTTTGTTCTTTCTTCTTGAAAAAATTATATACATACATACATATGTACATATGTAAAATACAATGTTTTGTTCAGAATTCAAACATATTCACCTATGATTTTATTTTTGTATATAAAAATTTTTTCATTACATAATCATCTATATTTACTTTCAATGGTTTTTTAAAAATATTTTTTATTCATCTTTTGTTGCATCCTTGTTATTATGAAATTTATACGAATACGATAAAATTTATATTCATCCATAAATTAACTTCATTATTTTATTAACATTTTAAAAATTACATATGAGGATCGTAAAAAATTTAAAACATAAAAAAACCAAAAAAAACAAAAAAAAATGTCTGTTTACCATATTTCCTTTTTATCAATTGTATTTATGTAAGTACACATACATATGTATGTAGTTTGAGTAATACAACATTGTATATTATCTACATATATGTATATGTATATATAAAATATATAATACGTAAATTTATGTAAACGTAAATTGTATATGGGCGTATTATTAATATCAACGGTGCTGTACTTATTATACATAACATAAATGAGATTTATGATAGTACATAAGCTTTTATTTCAGATTTATTTTTCATACACGTATAAGTAAAATACGTATATATTTTTATTACAATGTATATCAACCACACATATACAAACATGCAACAGTTCATGGTTGTTGAAAATATTATGATCCTTATATAATCAATTAATTGCGCAAACATTCAAAACCTATACAAAAACCGCGAATTAATTAAAAATTTTCACAAAATTATTTTGACTTTATTTACTTGAATTCTTATTTAAAATTAATTTAATGATTTTACATGTATTTAATGTGAAAATGTGTAGGATTATGAAATTTAAATACCAAAACATGTACGTAGTTTCCATAGATCCTCATGATGAACAATACCCAATATCTATGTACGTATGTATATCTATGTACGTACAACAACATGTGTTTGTATGTATTCATGTACATTGTACACATTTAATTTAAATTTATTTTTTCTATTTCTACAGATTTTATTTAAATTTTTTATATAAAGAAAAAATTGAGTGTTATGGAAAAATCTACATAGACACATAAATGTGTACGTAAATATGTATAATAATTGATACACCACGCATATGATCATGTATACATATAACTTGGTATAAAATACAAAAAAAAAAAACATTTTTTTAAAGGATCAGGATATAGGTTTAAATTTGCTCTAATCTGATAAGAATTTTATCATTTCTCCCACGTTACCTCTTTTTCACATTATTCTTTTAATTTTTTTTTTTACCATTTTTATTAAATCCAATTCCCAGTCCATATATAAACGGTTTTTTTACCACTACCAAAAACCACATATCATTTAAATACGTACAGAAAAAAAAGGAAGAATGAATAGTTTTGGTAATCATTTTCACATACGTTTTTTTTCTCATTACTTTCTAAAAAAAATAAGCAATAAAAACTTTGTGGAAATAAATTACCAGAAATATTTTAGGAAAAAATGAGTTTTTAAAAAAAATAAAATAAATTACATAAAAATTTTTTCCAGCATCCTGTAAGGAAAAACTTTGAAAACATTCTCTTTTTTTTTAAAAAAAATAAGCTTGTATTATATTATGTGGTATATTCGTAATAGTCACGAATTTATGGAAGATATCACGAATGGCCATTTTTTAAAGATTTCTAAGTTCTAAGGTTTTACAAGTTTTATAAATTTTTTTGAAAAAAAAAAATGATAAATTGCTTTTAAAAACAATACAGACATTATCGTTTATCGATCTTTCTTATAAAACAAGGAAAAACACACTGAAATTTCATTTCATATATGTATCTTTGAAAATTAGTTTAAAATTAGTTTTGCACGCATTTACATAGAATGTATACGCGAACGTATAAAAATTTATTTAAATATAAATAAACTACAAATAAAAAAATAAAAATAAAGAATAAAAAATGTGCATATTTTTTTTTACTACAATTTTTAATTTTTAATAACCCCGAATTATATTGCACTTATTCCGACCACAAAATAACCAATAATATCATTTAATTGTATTTAATTTAAAAATAGATGAAAATCTGTATTTAAACATTGGTTTTGTCTCATCATCATAAAAACCAATTACATACCATTTAAATTTTTATGTATAAATGGTATAATACAATAATACATATAAAGTTAAAAGTCATAGATAAGTAATCAAAGTAAAATTAAATTCAACAATCATGTTCTTCTTTCACATCATTTACAATCAATTTAATCTTTTCAATTGTTTCTTAATATCATTACATATACATATGTATATATATATATTTTTTTTTTTATTTTACATATAGCTTATTTTTACCCTCGAAATAGTCAAATAAAAAATTATCTTTTATTTCTTTTATTTTATTTCTTTTTTTTTTGATTTTGAAAAGATATTTTCTTTTAAGAAATTAAGAAATGAGTGAATAATACCAGCTGTATTAATCAAATGATTAATGAAAAAAAATTATATTCATGCATTTTACTTAATATTATTTATATATTATTCATGTATTATTTAATAAAATTTTTCTTATACTTAAAATAAATAAATTAAAAATAAATAAAAATTAGAAGACAAATGTTATATTATAAAATGATGTCGTTGTTTCCATCAGACAAAGAAATTTAATACAGGTGAAGTAACAATGATATTTAAGTATCAAAAAAAAAATAAATAAGTAAATAAATAAATAAAAAATAAATAAATAATTCAACATTTAATGAAATAATAAAAAAAAGTATATAAAATAAAAGAAAATCAAACTATGAAAAAGTTACATAAAATTTATCTATAGTTTGATTGTAATAAATATTCGCATAGACAGTTTTTCTGATGAAGATGAATTGCAGAAATAACAAATATTCGTTATATAATAAAGAATGACAAATTTCTCAAATGTATATAATACAAATATATTGGAAGGAAAAATGAAAAATGAAATAAAAATAAAATAGAAAATAAAAATGCTCTTTATATCAAAATTTTTATAGATGGAAAACATCCTTAAGCTTTAGGCTCGTGTATTTTTTATATATATGTTTTTTTATTATTAAACATGGTATTAAACGTATCGTGGTTGTAATACGAAGAATTAAGAAAATTGACTTATTTTAAAATAAAAATAAAAAAACTAAAAAAAAAAAAAAGGAAAAATATAACCACGTATAAGATAACAAATGTGGGAAGAAAAATTATTTGTGGTTTTTTATAACAATAAATTGTCGAAAACGATAGACAGACATACACATGATCTAAATTGTTTATTTGAGTTTTCACTTATCCTGAAAAAATATAATGACTTGAAAAATTTTTGAGTATGTGTACATATGTATATCTTTAAAAAATAAAATAAATTTTCTACGAATAAATATGTACTGTTCAAATACAAATATCACAGTATTTTCACATATATGTACATATGTGTGTACATATATATAGTAGGAGTAATTTTTTTTTCACGTACTTAGATTCTTTGCTATAGCTTTGACTTACATTCTTCACATAATATTTTTTCCACAATATTTACGCATTCAAAAATTTGGTTTGCGGTAACAGAAAAAAAAAAATGTTTATCCTTTTTTTCTATATTTAACACTTAAAAACAACACAAGAAAGTGAAAAACATAAATCCATTTAAATATTTCAAGTGAATACATGATATATGTATGAAACCAAAATAAAACCAAATTTAAAAAGAAATTGTTGTAAATAAGAATAAAATAAGAAAATGTAATACAGGAATAATTATTTTTTTTTTTTTTGTTTGCATTTTATTATTCTGGCATTATATATTTTTATGTTCATATTTAGATACAAAAATATACATATCTTGATAAACACACGGGAATACTGCATCGGAAGAATACATAAATTGTATGTGTATGTGGGTGGGTGTGCATGATATGGTGAAAAAATCAAATTCAAAATTATTTACATAAAATGTCAGCCTGAAGGATATACGCATGTAAAAAGGTTTTTTTTTTATATTTTTCAAATAATATTTACATATGTATATCTGTGTACAAATGTATAATATACGTACATACATTTTAAAAGTTAGAAGATTAAAAAACGATTCTTTTATAAATTTTTGTAAATATACATACAGTTAAGCATATACTCGTCTCGTGTATACGGGTAAATATTACTTTACTTATGTACTTACAAGCACTTTAAATGCTTTCGTTATGTAATGTACATACATATGTATGTACATATGTTATAAATCTTAGTCTACATATACGAAAAATAAAAATATCTGTATACATTATAAAAAAAAAGGAACAAAAAATGAAAATCCTTCAAAATTCTTTAAGAACATAAGGATATTTAAATTAAAAAATAAAATAAAATAACAAAACAAATAAAAGCACAAAACAGCCACAAAATGTTAACGTAAGTATATATATTATAAGAAAATTTCTTGTATTATAGACACGTCCATTCAAATTTATGTCAAGTTTTAAAAACAAAGAAAACAACATTTTGTTTTACACATGTCAATAATATTACTTTATTCTATCTTATTTTTATTTTTTTTGTGCTTTTTTCTCGAATATAAAAACATTTTATATGCATACACATAAATGTAAATAAAAACGAAAACCGGAACAGAAAAACTATTAAAATTTCAAAAGATAAAAAAAATATACCAAAAATGTTTTCAAGGAAAATAAGTAAGTTAAAATATAACATACTTAAAATAAATACAAAAAGAAAGAAAAAATATGTATATTCACATATGTACATATATCTGTATGTATGTGAATATGCGTATACACAAGCGACCAAGCTTATTACAAAAATTTTACATTATTATTTGTCTATTTAAAACAAATTTCCTTGAGCGTTAAATAAATGCTTATATGTTTTGCAAAAGAAACTACAAAACATAACATATGCATATGAGTATACATACACACTCAACATACATAAACACATATATATTTATAGTACATAGAAATTACATATTGTCTGTTATCGTACTATATACAGCTTTTGCTTAACATTTTCTCAACTCCCTGTAACATTTGTTTAAATCAGATAAAACATAAAGATGTAAGTAACAACCTTCTTTTATATTCTAAAAAGAAAAACAAGATATTTTAAAGAATTTTGTTCTTTTAAATCTTTTGCTTCGGAGAACACAAAAAAATTTTCTCTTAAATGTTCGGGTATAAAGATGTTTTTTATGTACTGTACATATATCTTACTAACGATTTTAAAAAAATACATTTAATCGTCAAAAAAAAAAAAAAAAAAATGAAAAACTTTAAAAACTATTTTATTTTGAATAAAAGTGTCACGATGAAAAAGTAATCATGTGATACCCATTTTATCTACACATACGCATACGTATTAAAAACTACAAGTTTTACTTTGTTTATTTTCAAATAATACGTTATGTGTGTGAATATGTGAATAATTATTACGCTGTTTTCCGTTAAGCTTAGAACAAAAATTACAGAAAATGCATACTTTACGAGAACAGAAAAAGAAAATTTATTTCATTGAGATTTTACTAAGCTTTTCCATACTTTGAAAGTATTATTTTCTAACAATTGTTGGTATTAAAAAGATTTTGAATTCTTTTGTTTTCCTACTGTAACAAGAATGGCCTTTATTTTTCCTTAGGTTTGTTTTTATAACATTTTCGCCCCCAATCATTTTCGTTTTCTCTTAGTATTAGTTTTGCATAAGTTAAGAATTTAGGTTCCATTTTAGACTGGTTTTTTAATTTTTCATGCGCGTTATTCTAATATATTTTTTTTTATTTTTTTTTTTTTTCAAAATGAATTTTCAAACTAAGTTTTCAAACGGATATCGTTAAAAATTTTATCATCAATGTTTTTATTTATAATTATTACTTAATAAAATTGTTATCACAGGTCATGGATAATCATAAAATTGAACAAAAGTTTAAACATTTATTGACTCATATTTTTATGTTTATTAGTCATGTATGTACATACGGTATTCCAATAAAAAACCTCAAAATGGTATTAAAATCATGCTGATGTTTATATGATTTATATCTACAATATATGTATATTGAAATTACATGCTGAATAAAACCTAAATTCATTAAATTTTATGATACAATTACTTATGTAGTATATAATATCATCAATTTCAATTTATGTGAAAATATTTTATACGTGAGCAATATCAGATAATGTAATTCCCTACTTTTAATATGTATGTTTCTATTTTGATGTCATTTTTGTCAAAAGGATCAAATTAATTATTGGAAAATGTATTTGTAATAAAGATAGTACAAAATGAATAGACGGGTATACGCTATGCTATGTACGATTATAATATTACATAGATGTACGTACCCATGTACGTACTTAACTGTATATCCTTTATTACGTATGTGAATAACTTTGTTCTTTCAAACTTTATTGTAGTATGCATATGTGATAATTATGACATCATTATTGTATACATTTTCTTACATTTACAAGCATTAATTAAAAAAAAAAAAAAACGATTTATTAAATTTACTTACAAAAATGGAAAGATGAAAAAAAGAGAAAGTACATCATAGAATTACAATTTATAGTATATTGCTTTAAATCATGTAAAGATTTGCACAAAATAATTTGTATTACAAATGTACATATATGTATTAGGTTATTTCTATTTTATTAAAAGTTTTTTTTTTTTTTTTGGAAAAAAATCCATATAACTCACATTACTTAAACGGATGAAAATTGCTTAACGATTACTATCCTATTAAAGGAGAATTCTAATCAATTAAGAACAATTAAGATGATTTGTGATTTCCATCATCATCATTAACAAAGACAAAAAAAAAAAATAAATAAATAGAAAACACAAGAATAAAATAAAAATTCCGAAAAAAAAGGAAAATGTGAAATTAACAACGTGAATGATTTATTAACATTTAAAAGGCGGTTTACAAAAAAATCCTTGTCGTTTTTGTTCCCTTTAAAATTCGTAAAAGTTTTGCAGAAAATATAAATAGAAAATAGAAATTCCAAAATTATGAGTATTAAATTATGTAACTTTATATTCAAATTTTTCTGAAAAATTTATTCTCAGAAATTTTTAAACTGACTATTTTATATTTTAGTTATTTTTTTTTTCTTTTGTTATTTTTTAAAATAGAATTTTCTATTAAATTGTATTTATTTGAATAATATCCTATTTCAAAATCCATATTCAATATAGTTTCGGATTATAAGAATTCTATGAAAAATTTATTTGCGTATGTGTTCCTACATATATATAACGATTTTATAAAACTTTAAAAGTTATTAAAGATAAAAGAAAAATTCAAAAAAAAAAAATAATAATAATAATATGGTTTTGATTTCTAAAAATAATTTTTTTAATAAATATTTCTATTTAATTCCAAGAAATTCATAATATTTTTCATTCATTATTTTTTACTAATTTTACTCAATAAAGTAAAATAAACTAAAAACAAATTTTATGAAATCTTTATCAAATGAATATTAAAATATATAAATGTATGTAGTAAACTATAAATATTAATAAATGTGAAAATGAAATGTAAATATAAATTTTGAAATTCATATAATTTTAAAATACATTTATAATTATATACGTCATTGTACATACACGTATGCTATGCATGTACACATTGTATGTATATGTAATATTAGCACAGTTTATTGGGAAAGAGCTCTGTTGTTGAAATATAGTGGTTATGAATTTTACATTGAAAAGTTGAAATAATATTTATTTAATATTTATTTAAATACATATAATATCATTTAATTAAAATTAAAATTTACTTTAACGAACCAGCATATACATACGTATATATATATATGTATATAATGCTTTATGTACTTATGTATTTCAAAATATATAATTTAAAATATTTTATTTCATTTTTTTTCTACAAATTAAATCAGCAATATTTCAATGAATAAATTAATTATATTCATCACTAAAATGTTGTTTTTTAAATCAATCTCAAATATTTCATTATCATTTTCAAGTTAATTAATTTTTTTATAGGATTAAATCATTACTATTTTACCCAATAATTTGTACATTTAAAATATGAACATATGTGCATCAATGAAATTTTTTTGAACATTGGAATAAATGAATGAATATGTTAATTCATTTTGATTTTTGATTTTTGAATTCAGTTTTTCCTTTATTAATTTTATAAAATTTACAAAAATTTTCTTTTTTATTTTATGACGAATATTTATGTATCAGCTTATGTGAATACCCCTTTTTTGCTATTACACATGCATATGTATGTACGTGTATTCGTTTATTTATAGTATATGCAAATGTATATTACATACATATAAACATACTATATACAATACTTTTTCAAATTGACACTCCATTTTCTCTTTTTATTATTTTCCTTTATTTTTCCTTTATTTTAAATATGTATATTAAAACTTTTTTTTTTTATGTATGTCAAATTAAAATAAATTCAAATTTTCTATTTTGTTTTCCCTTTTTTTATATTTTAATCTGGGAAAATTGTCAACGAGTAGAAATCTTACATGAAACATACCTTCATAGAAATTTTTGTGGCTTTTTTTTATACATTTGTATTTTATTTCTGAAATAAAGTGGTAATATACATACATATAGTGAAAGTCACAAATAACAATAAGAGGATTTCGGTTTTACTTCCCTGTTACAAAAAAAAAAAATAAATAAAAAATAAACTAAAAAAATCAAACTTACATCGTATCAGATCGTATACACAATTACATTTACAAGTCAAATATAAAAACTTGTATGAAAAACGGATGAAAACCATGAACTATATATGCATATAGGTGAACATCAATTTTTGTTATTATGTGTAATATGTATGTACATATATGTGTACGATATATGTTGTACATGTACATGTAAAAGTTTAAAAAGCCTTGAATACGTAAAAACAAATTCAAATAAGGTGTACTTATATGTAAAAAACTTTTATATCGAATGATACAAAATCTAATATAACCACATCAGTCAAGGTCATTGATAACAATCGTATGTATAAATTATAAATATTTCTCCCTTTTATTTCTGTTTTTTTTTCTTTCGCCTTCTATCACAATATACGTACAAATATAGATGTGTTTGTTATATTTTCTATACCACCTTAATACATTTTTATCGTTTCTTTTCTTTTATTTTGTTTTCTACTTTCTTCAACTTTTTGTTTTTTTCTTTCATGTTAAAAGTTCAGCTTATTAACATTTTATTGTTTATTATATTGTCTTCATAAAAACGTAAAAGACTTTTGTACTTCATCTTATTTTAATAAAATAATTTTCACACATATCTAACACATGATATGTACGTGTGCAAATAAAACATATACATATATATTAGTCTGTATATATACACATATAACTGGAAAAATGTGATTTATGAACAAATACATTCAATGTACATTTTTGACTTTTTTTTCCTCTTGAAATCAGAATATGAACAAGCTTATACATATGAATGTATAATGCCATTGACAACGTGCATACATATATATATATAGTTCCATATAGCGCATATCTCTACATATAAGTTTAGTTTTATATATTTCTATATATCGTTTTTATATCACATGTGTATGTATCCTTTGTCGTTTACACTGTTGCATCAAACATAAAAGTAAAATTATATTGCCAATTTACAAAAATAATAATATGTGATATCACATATTGTAATATGTGTGTAATATATTATATTTATACACAATATTGTGTATAAGTGTTAGTTATGTATTTATATGTGTGTAATATATACACATATAAAAATAATAATCATAAAACTAGAATTTTATAGCTTTGTAGAAAATAACCTGTTGGGCTGATTGTCTTCATAGAAATGAATTTGAAAAAGGAAAAAAAAGGATAAAAAAAAAATATTATTGAGAAAATGGCAATAAACGTGATATGTAAGGATATTATATTGCCATTCAATTCGAATTCATTTAAAATTAAAACAGATATATGAAATTTAAAATAATAAAACGTATAAAAGTATTAGATATGAAGCTAATAAAATTTTAATTCATAGTAGAAGTTATAATTTTGCACTAAAATTTTGATTCATGTGGGCACCTTAAATCTGTATTTATTAATTTTTCTTAACGAAAATCATCGATTGTTAGACATTTTTATAATTATGTTTAATGCTATTTCACAGCAGGTACATTTTGTAGGCACTGTAGTGCGATAACTTGTTATAATAATTGTTACATGACTAAATAATAAAATAGAAAAATGAATAAAATTAATAGTCAAGATGTAATAGCATTCCCAAGTTATAAAATTGTAAAGACAAATTTGAAACCTTTTTCTTAATACAGCTTTTTAAGTATTAACATCGTTCGTTTCAATTTGAGTGAGACTACAATTTTTTACTTGTATTGTTTATTTAATGAATTTCCCTATTTTCCTTATTTTAAAGTAAACGTAATACATACATATGTCAATTCCACACAAGCTAAATTAAATTTCAAATAAATTAAATGTAAAAAAAAAACGTACTCGTAAAAAATGAATAAATTGTTTAAAATTAGAAAAATAAATATGTACACACACACACATAGATAATAACTATAAATAAAAGTGAATACATCTACTCTGTCATTCTTAAACTGTGTTGCATTTGCATCAACATTACATGTTTGTACAAAAAACTAAAATGCATATTATAAATATTATATTGTGTAAATAACAAAATTTACAACTGTAATCTGATGTTCTACATATTATTTATATTTATTCAATGGCTGTAATTATTTACAAAAGCTTATTAGAATGTCAACTTTAAATGTTTGAAATATAAAAAAAAAAAAAAAAAAAAAAACTTAATTTTGTGTAAATTTGTAAATTGAAATACATGAATACTAAATTATGCGTATTAAATAGTAATTCGAAGAAATTATTACGTACACGTTTCCATGCATTACTTAAGAGAATGAATATTTTATATCATTAACACTTACAGGCTCATTATACATATTCAAATGTTTATTGCATGTATACAGAATTTCATGAGATTGAAGAATGAGAAAACAAATTCGAAATTTTTATTTTTAAAGTCTTTTAAGTTATTTACATATTTGTAAAATGATTCTAAAAAGGAGGAAAAACTGTTTTCATGAATGATGAAAATTAGCCTGCATTTTTTTTATGTCCCCTATTATGAAAATCTATTCGATAATATTTGATAGACTCGATTTTTCAAAGTTTATCGAACAAATGTTTTGTACTATGGACCTCAATCCACTTTCAATCATTTACAATACGAGTTATCACTGTTGTAAATTTTTTACAATAACATTCAAGTGTTCCAAATTTATAAAAATTTCTATTACAACATAATTAAACGTTAGGATCAATTTGATTGTTTATTTTTATAAAAAAAAATTTTAAATTTATACCGCAAATTTTTTCTAAAATAATTTATTTTAAGAACTAAAATTTTAAATAAATTTCAATAAAATTAAAATTTTATTAATTATATTACTCTTAACGTTATTATTTGATATAAAAATTGTTTATTTTAGTCCTAGTTTTTCAAAGTCCCACACAAAAATATGATCGATTTTTTAAGTCTATAGAATAGTAAAATTTCTACTTGCGTAGGCTTTGATAATGCCAAAAGTCTATTTCAACCTTACGTATAATTAGCTAAAGCCTTTCACAATATGGGCTTATATTTTACTTGAACGGCACTTTGTACATATATATTCATAATTTTTTATGCAATTTTAATTTTCTTAATAATGGCAAAAATACACGAATAAACAGAGTGATAGACACGATTTTCATTCTTTTATATTAGGTAGTAGCACGTATTAGAATTAATTTATTTATTATAAATGTAAAAATTTAAATTTTAAATACGATGAACGTTATATGCACATACAAGTACAAATATTTTAATAAAATTTATTTATATGTATAACATTACATATAGTACATCAGAATTCAAATTTGTTCTCATACATACGCATATACACAAATACATGTGATATGATTGCGTATATAGTATATGTATTGAATTTATTTTACGATCTATGAAGACGAGTTACATTGTACATATAATATTATGATTTCCTTGAAGTATTCATTAAGGAAAATTCCATACTGTATATTCCTTTGTGACTTATTCCATATTCATATATATGTACTCTCATTTTATATTATTATATACATTTCTACGTACATATAAGACATATAAAAGTCTTGTATAAATATCCTCTTTAGAGTTGGTTTTCATTCATAATAAAATAGTAATAATAATAATAATAAATGTATGAATGATATTTAGAAAATAATGATATCATTTTTTGAGTGCATACACAATATGTTGAATATTTAAATTTACATACATAATATAGTAATGATAAGCAAAATTAATTCATAAAAATCTAATAAAATGATAATAAATTATATTCGTTGATTTAAAAAGAATATTATACATGTGAAAAATTTGTATAAAGGAAATTATTGTTTTATATAATAACCGATTATCATATAAACGTAATAATGATTAAATTTACCTATCGAAATAAAATAAAACTTTTATATAGCTTTAATTTTAGTAATAAAATGAAAATAAATAAAACATATAATTTTATAGAAAATAAAATAAATATTTTTAACTTACCTTAAAAATAATTTGTATATTTTTATTTTTATACAGTTGAAATGAAAATAAAAAAAAAAAACAAATCATGGAAAAAATATTTTATTACTTCTAATTACATGTAGTAGGTAATAATTTGTATTATTTTGAAAGGAAATAACTCAATTAGAATGAATCACTATAGAATTATTGTATATTAAATAAAAATTTTAAACACTGTTTTGTCATGTAAATCTCAGTAAATAAATGACGAAAAAAAAAATAGTTAATATTTCTGTTTTGAGCTAATATGCCAAAAAAAAAAAAAAAAATAATAAAACAATTTTTATTCGAATTTACACAAAATTAAATATTTTTTGTCTTTTTTTTTTCTATATGGCCCTAATAAAAAATTTTCAATGTAATTGATGACAAATTTTCACGTGCTATACATATAAAATTCACATTAAATAATGAATAAATGATCACAATATTTTAACAAAAAAAAATGCCATTCGAGAGAACACAAAATATGCCATCAAACACAATAAACAAAGTTCAAAAAAAAAAAAAAAAAAAAAAAACGATTAAATTAAATAAATAAATAAATAAGTTCAAATGTGCATTAAAATTGAAAATTTCATGGCCTTGGCCTGGTATTCTGTTATTTGTTTTTTTTTTTATTTTTTTATTTATTTTGTTCAATGAGAAAAATTTACATCAAAAATTTTTCAAGGAAACTAACATCCCTTTTTAAAATTAAAAAAATTTCCCTTTTATTTTATTTATTTTTATATTTTCTTTAAGCTTTTCTTTTTTTTTTTTTGTTTTCTTCAAATCATTTTTATTTTCTTTACTAGAAATCAAATACAAAATTTTTTATAGAAATTTTCCACTACGTTTTATATTTGATCCGTTAATATGATATTTTATTTGATCAATTATTAAACAAACAGACAATACGAGAAGAAAAAAAAAACGTAAAAATTCTCTAAATTTTCTAATTTTACTTAAACAAAAAAAAATAAATGAAAAATAAGTGTTTATTTCGTATTTATTGCGAAGTTAAATAAAAACACTGGTTGCGCATTCAATTTTAACCGTTATGAAACATAAATTTCACATTACACATTCTGTTATTTAAATTTTTATTTTTATGCGTGTGTTTTTATTTTTGTTATCGTTCTTTATTTTATTTAATCATTAATTAACTTTATGTATTTTATTTAAGTAAAAAATTTATTTAACACATACAACAACATTTTTGTATATACCATAAACAAGAGTTCTACAATTATTTTAACAAAATATTTATGTTCAACAACAATAAATTATACGACTCTCAACATTATTTCAAATTAAAAAAGAAAATATATTTTCTAACTAAATGTTATTAGATTCCTTTTTTTTTCAATTTTACATAAACTTTAATTTAACATTAATAAAAAATAAAAATATGTAAATTATTAATTAAATATTTTAAATATTTGAATTATAATAACGATATTATTCATATCATTGTTTTAACTGTCGCTTAAATATATCAAATGTATTAAACAAATATAAAAAACAAGAGAAAATCTTTCTTTGTGGTAAGATTCATAAATGAATGATTTATTTTTTTTTTTGTCCAAAAATTTTCATTTAAATTTTTTTACTCACTCTTTTATTTTATTTAAATATAGGAAAATTTTTTTGTACGTTCTAAGGAAATTTAATTTTTTTTTTTTTTCATAAATGCGTTTTGTTGCAGAAACAATTATTATTAAAATGAAATAAAAGAAAAAAAAATGTTTTATTGTCTTTAAGTTTTTATTTAGTTTTTTTTTTTTTTTTAAATAATTTGAAAAAAAAATTTTTTTTAATTATATTTATTTTTTTTAAATTGTATGTTGTACTTGATGTGTATTACAATATTACACTGACGGTCCTGGAACTATTCTGTTAAATTTTATATTACAAGAAAAATATTAAACCACCCAGTGAAAAGCTCATCTCGGACTGGGTCCTTTAAACAATTTTAACCCTGGGAAGACTTTCGGTTGTTATTAATATAGCATTGAACGTACCATATACATATGTTACGCACATACCTTTATGTACGTATGTATGAATATAAAATGTAAATCGTTGTATATATTATATACAAAAGCATATATTTGTATGTATTAGAGGGGAAATTCAAATGAAAATTGTTTTGTTTTTTCATTTTATGTATTTTTGTTTTTATTACATATGTTTTACTTTTGACTTAATACCCTAGTCCTATCGTAAGAAATATTGCAAGAATGTTCAACTAAAAATGCTATCTTGTAAATTGTTTGAGAAGCAAACAGGTGAAATTAACAAAAAATTTGTAACTATGAAATTTTAATCAATGGTTTTTTTTTTCTTTTAAATTTCTAAGTTTATTATTGAAAATTGAATTGTTTGAAATGATTTGCTTGTTATAAGGTGATTTTTTAGAAAGGAAAATAAAATTTTCAAAAAACTTTTAGGGTTTAAGCCAAGCGTCCAGTGATCTCTTTTTTCCCAATTTTTTTATCTACCTTACTAAGCTTCAATAACTTTGTTGTTTAATACATGCATATGTATGTGTGTACAAATACAAAAAACGCTGCATTGATACTTCTGTAAAATTAATTTACGACTCTTGTGCTAAATTCGTTTTTATTTTTGTGCTAGATGTGCTATGTATTCTATAAAAGAATAAACATATAATAATTAAATAAAATATGTACATACATATGTACATGTATGTATATACGAGTGTAAATTTTTACATATACAAACAATTTTAAGTTATCATAACTATGTACATTGCAAAATTTCATAGTAAAACATTTTGTACGCATGCTCATAGTTTTCCTTTCTTTAAAATAATGTTGATATAAGAGCAACAGGACCTTATACACTAATACATTTATATTAAAGTTAATTCGTATTATTGGTTTTTACATTCGTATGCCGACATATCAACAATTTGAAACATCGAAAATATATGAAAAAAAAACATCGAATTCATTTGAATTTATATATAAATAAATTTCTTATATGTACATACTACGAAATATTGTATCACACAGCTTTAGACTCACACAGATTTATTTTAATGTTACTAATATTATTATTACATATGCGTACATGTAATGTAAATTTGAATTAATTCATATACTTCCACGGTGATTTACCTTTACAATCATTTATAAACATGCATGTATTAAAGCACATATGTACATATTTTGTACATGAACACGTACTTGTATGTATGTACATGAAAACCTTGATGTGTTATTATTATGATTACTCTGTTTCCTTTTAATTAAGAATATTATTTGAAAGTAATATTTTGATTCAAAAATTAATAAAAATATGTATTTTTCTAATAAAATATTAAATTAAATCAATTTATTTTTTATAAATGAACGCACACTTGATAATTAAAAAGTATGACAAATTAAACTAAATAAAAAAAAAAAAACTTAAATTAATTATCCTTATTTCATGTAAAATCAAATTTAATGTGACCAATATTAATTATAACGATTAAATTTTAATTTTTAATCGTGTTCAGACACAAACAATAATTATGTACATGCAAAAAAAAACAAAATGTTTATGATACTTTTTTATACAATTTGTACATTAACGAATATAATTTATACCTTCATTTAATTATCTCATACAGCGCTTATACACATAACAATATATTATATTCGTATGTATGTATTTGAATATATTTGTTACATAGAAACATTAAATGCCTGTAATATCCTAAAGGCGTATGTGTTATTGTAAAAATATAGTTCGCGTTTGTTAATTTTTGTTTTTGAAAAAAAGGCCAAATAAAGTTCAAGGTTATATGAAATAAAATACCTGATTGTATACAAATTGTTGTATTTTTCATATATTTTATATAAAATTATGTCATCAAAAATTTAACAAATGTACAAACATGATTAGAAAAATAAATACAGGGCCATTATAAAAATTTAAATATGAAAAATTAATTATATTCTATTTATGAAATTTTAACACCACATTAATTTATGAAAGATTATATACTTTCTCATTAACGTTAAACAGGATATGAAAAACACATTCTTATACACGAGTGTCTTGTTACTCAAGAAAAAGCGAAAGTCATATTGTTATGATAAATACGATGGTGTCAAGAATAACAAAAATACATCTAGAGATTTTTAAAATACAATTAAAATTTATCATAATATATTTTACTGAATAACAAAATTAAACAAAAATATTAAATGAAATTAAAAACCTTTTTTAAACTTTCTTCAATTAAAAGTGAAAATTTGTTGCACATAATTACTTTATTTTTTAATTTCTAATACAGCAAAAAAAAAAATTTTAATACAAAAAATCAAAAAATTAAAAGTGATGTAATTATGTACGTTGGAAAATTAAATTTTACATCAAAATTTTACCTAGTTGTTTCTAGATATAGCTTACATTCATTAATATTTTTTATAACTTATTTAAAAAGTTTTTCCTAAAAATTTCTATGAAAATTAAAACGGTAACCTTTTCAAAAAAAAAATTATTTTAATAATTTTACATTTATGCAAAATTTTGAATAATGAAATAAAATAAGTTGGAAATGATATTTTTAAAATCGAAATTTAGCTTTTCTTCTTCAAAATTTTCTTCATCATGAATTTTTTTTTTTTTAAAAAGAAGTGAAAATTCCCTTGATAAGATACATTAAGTATTTCATTCTGTCGTCAGTATTTGAAAAATAAAATGATTGATTTTCTTTTTGCATTAAAAATATAATTCTGTAAAAAATAATGAAAGAAAAAATCAATGGAAAAGTGTATAGCACTATACAAACACTTTTTATTATGAAAAACAGAAAAAAGAAATCGCGTAAAATGTATACTTAATTCATACATTTTTAATATTTATTAAGATTTTCTTTTCAAATGTTTTATGCTTTTTTTTTATTAATAATTTCTTTTTCTACTTTATTACGACAGAAAATCATAAAAATAATAAGAAATTATATTTTATAAAAAAGGATATACGTCTGTCTTACCTGTACGTGCCTGTACTGAAACTTTTTCTGTACAGTCTCAGTCAAATATCGACGTATCTCTAATATGAATTTTCATGATAATTTTATCATCCATATAAAAAAGAAAATTTCAATTTTTTTTGCCAAAAACTATACGTAATGTAGAATTTAATTTTATTTTATATATTATTTTTTGCTTATTGTATGTAATTTATTATATTATTTTAATATAATAACATAATTTACTTTTCTTATTTACCAGATTTTTTTTCTTTTAAGTGCATGTAAAATGATTTTTGAAGAAAATTTTCTTTTTTTTTTTTTTAAAGTAAAACAATAAATAATGTGAAAAGATAATCAAAATGCCTTTAACTTAATCTTCATCAATCATACCAGATGACGTTCTTTTAGTAAAGTTCAACCCTTAAAATAACGATGAAATGATGTTAGAAAAACAAAAAAAAAACAAAAAAAAACCAAAATAAAAAAAAAAATGTAACAGCAAAGAGATATTTGTACATATAGGTATCAAATGTAAGTACATACATATGTATGTAATAAAATGATAATATGTATGTATCCATGTGCTTTTAAAGTATGTATATATCTAAAATAACAAAGAATAAAAAAATAATATCGTTTCAATGAGTCCATCCAATTCATATGTTAAATGTATGTAAATGATGTAACGATACTTCTATTTATTCATTGCTTACCATTCAAATGAAATGACAAAAAATAAAGCTAAAAGAGAGCTATAAAGAATAAAGGATATTTATAAAGAAAAAAAATGTAGCATATACATATAAATCTAAATTGTGACTTTTTGAACACAATTCTCACATTTATTTCTTTTTTATATAAAAAATCTTTTTCTTTTATATTTGTAGTTTGACTCAAAGGAAAGGAAAAGAAAAACAAATTTCTGTTTTTTTTTTTTACTTTCATCTGTTTATTCTATTGAATAAAATTTTTAAAAATAATTTAATTTCATTTCATTTTTCCTTTTTTTTTTGTTGTTGTTTATGTAAAATGTAATTTCTTTTTATAAACAGGTGTTTATTTTAATATTTTTTTCATTTCTAAATTGTTCGTTACTCAATTTATTTATATTAAATTCAAATTTTCTGTTTATTCAACTTATTGCATTGAAATTATACGAATGTGTTTTTCACGTTGTTTTAAATTTTATTTATTTATTTTATTTAAAGAAAACATTCTACAAAAAATATATCATGTACAGGGTGTTTCAAAAATTAAAGCTAATTTAATCTTTTATCTTGATATTACATGTTTTTTATTTCGTTTCTTAACTATCCTATATCCTATAACTGATAATCATCAAATTTTGAGACACCCTACATAGATAAAAAGTAAATAATAATATTCATATTTTTCAGTTCAAAATTTAAGTAGTTCAAAATATTTCAAATTAAAAACAATTTCAAATGTAATAAAAAACAGCAATAAAAACTACTTTCAAACGTTTAACTGAAAATACATTTCAACATTTTACCTTTTATTTTAAATTAGCTTTTAGTTTAAAATTATTTATTTTAGTATTTTATATACGTATAAACATTAATACAAAAGGAACAAAAAATAAAAATAAATAAGAATAAGATTACTGTACAAACTGTACAATGCATCGTAGTTCTATTACCTTAAAAGGTGAAAAACATTTTTTGTATGCATATTTGGTAGAAAAACGAGAAAAATATGTCTTTAAAAAATTTTAACTAAAATGTAAAAACAAAACTTTAAAAATGTTCTTTCTAAAATCCAAATTTATATAATTTTATAACTTTTCAAAAACTGCAGAGAAATACGAGCTTATCTATTATTGACTATACTTCTATAATAGTACGAAGTGTTTGTAAAATACATTTAAAGATTACATAAAAAGGAAGCATTTTTATGTAATTACAAATAAAATTTTAAAATTCTAGCTAAATACATAAAAAACTTGAATTATAAAAAAAATAAATGTACATATATAACTCTATGTATAATATTCAATTTAAAAATGTAAATACACTTTTACATTTTAGATAAAAAGCATTTTTCTGTTTTCATAAAATAAAAATAAAATAAAAACATCATGCATTTATAAAATGCATCATTAATACACGTTATACAACAAACGTGTAAACAATTTTTTTTAATTTTATTAAATAGAAAAATGAAATGTAATTTTTCATTGGCATTAGTAATAAAAATTTTATTTTAAATTTTGTTTGTTTTGTTTTTTTTTTAAAACATTACTAAGAAATGGACTAAGAATTCACAAACAAAGCATTACAAATAAATGAACTCTGTATATAAAAAAAAACCCCGAAAAAAGTACAATAGCTTCTTCAACTCTATATCTAGCACTCTAGCGTTTTGTTGATATTTAATTAACAACACAATGCTATTTCAAGTTCATAATTTTCTTTTTATTGTTCTTAACTTGTAGTTAATGGTAATAAATTTGAAAATTTTTAGTAGAGTGAAAAATTATTCTTACCATGAACATTTCATGAAAATTTGTCGTAAATACAAAATTGCAAATTTTCTGAAAAATGGAAAAGATATTTTTCGTTTTTTGTTTGAATATCTGAAAGTGATTTGATTTTCTACAATTTTTTTTTATTTTTATTTTTATTTTTTTTTCTTTTAAGATTTTACAAATTTGTGAATTGCAAAGTTATAAAATTTTAAATGTAATCATAAAATTCGTTTCCTTTTCTATTAAAATCATAAAAATTCAAAAATTAAGAGAGAAGGTAATAAACTGAAAATGAAAAAAAAAAAAGGATATTAGATTTTACTCGTTTTTCACAATAAATTTGCATAAAATAATTTTAAGTATTTTAACCACGTACGAAAATATCCTTTTTTTTTTTACTTTTATTTCATTTAAAAATTACACAGAAAACGAGATAGCACTATAACGCAATAAAAAAGTAATTTAAAAAAAAATTTTTTTTTGTTTTATTTTTATGTAATGATATGAACAATTGGACATAAAAAAAAATATAATGATTCTCACACTTTATGTTATTCATTTTCGAATTATTTTTAATTCCTTACAATTTTTTATTTCGAAACGAAGAAGTTTGATAAATACAAAACGAAGAACATACGTTACAGAAACAGACTGAGTGTATTATGGGTAAAAATATGATGATAATTATATAAAAGCAATTTTCTCGATTTTACAAAAATTTTAGTATTCACGATACCTACTTATGTAGATCTACTCCAAAAAATTTCAAATAATTTTGGACATAATAAAAATTGAGTCACTAGTTACAACAAAAAAAATTTTAATATTTTTGGATTTTTATTGAATATTTTTTTTTTATTAAAATTAAAAAATATTTTTGTTGTCCCAATGAATCACCTTTAAAAATTTCCTCGAACTTTACATTTATCTGTATCCTTTTTCTGTTATATATGTACAATACCCTTTTATTGCTTTAAAACATTTTTTTTTTGTATTTTTTTTAATAGTGTATGCATATACGAGTACATACATAAAATTTCATTAAAAAATATCTTATGAAACTATGTAAATCTTTCGAAATGTTTAAAAATTAAGAAATTTTTATATCATTTATTTATTATGTTTTTCAATATAGCTATAAAAGCAACCAAAGAAGGTGAACTATAGAGCAAAAAGTAAAAAAGAAAAAAAAAGTAAAATTAAATTAAAAATAGAGAAAAAGGA
This sequence comes from Anthrax anthrax, assembly GCA_963971155.1. Taxonomy (NCBI): domain Eukaryota; kingdom Metazoa; phylum Arthropoda; class Insecta; order Diptera; family Bombyliidae; genus Anthrax; species Anthrax anthrax. The sequence continues at coordinate 22,815,653 of OZ020120.1, forward strand.
TAACAAAACAAATTTAGTTAAGCATAAATTAAAATTTAATTTTTAACATTTTCCCTTATAAAATGATTTTTTGTTCTTTTATTTTATAATATTATCATCATAATTATTTATATTCTTCATTTAATTTATTATACGTGTAGTAGATACATATTATAGACAACTCATTTAGGTCAGTAAATATTATATTATGTGTATATACATGAATTGAATTTGTAGTTGTTTATAAACACAATAAAATGTGTACACAATAGATAGCATAGTATTACATATAAAAAGCGTAATTACACTGATGTTTAATGACACTATGACATGAGGATGATGTTGATGTTTATGATGGCATAATGTGTAAATGAATGTATGTATATAATACAACAACAACTAATCAATTTTTTCCAGCAGAATTAATGTGATTTTTTTTTTTCATATCCTACAGAAAATATTTTAATGATGATCGACGGCCTTAAAATAAAAAAGGACATAAAAGAAAAGAACAGGAAACAAAAATAAAACATCATATAAAATTGTTGCTTTGAAATAAAGGCATACAACTTTGATATTTTTCCATGTGTACACATACTTATATGCACGAGTATGTGCGTGCCATGCTATATGTACACACGTCTTTTTTAAAAAAAAGTACAGGGAATTTTTATTTGAAAAAAAATTTATCAAAGAAATATATTAAAACATTTTGTTGAATAACATACCATGTAAAATTAAATAAAAAGAAAATAACGAAGAAGAAAAATATTTTTAAATTGCATCTATGATAATTTAAAATGGGCCAGGACAGTATTCTTAGCAGCCGCCATGAGTTTTTCTTTTTGAAAAAAAAAATTTTTTGTTGCGTTGTTTGTTGTTGCCTTGAAAATATAATTTCTCCCCCATTTTCTAATACGTAGCACCGAACAAGTTATGAGAAAATTTTAAATTCAAATATTTCGTATTATTTAAAACAAAAAAAAAAAAAAAACGAAAAATAAAATTATTCAGCTTAAAACTTTTTAATTTTGTTCTTTTTTAGAGGGCTAACGAATATGGATAATATTTTTTATTTTATTTTGTTTTTTGATCCTGTTTTCCAAGTTTTCTCCTTCTTCTGGTTTTTTTCGCTTTCTTCTGTATGTTAATATTCAGTGGCAAAAAATAAGTTAAGTTAGATATTCATAAAAAAATGTTTGTTCAAATAATATTAGGACCAAAAAAAAAAATCTCTTCCTTTATCCGGTTGAAGATATTTTATTAAAAACAAAAAAAAATTTTTTTTTATTTTTATTTTTAATAAAAGTTTTTGAGTATGGAAATATTTTGCGTCTTTTTTTGTTTTTGTTTTGTAAATGTTTTTCCAAACGACAACTTTTACTTTTTAATAAAATTCATTATTAACTAATATCCGCATGAATGGTTGAATCATATTACTTTGTAGAATATCTTAAAATCGAAAAAAAAAAAATCTTAAATTTAAATTCATTTTTCTTCTTATTTTAATTAATAAAATTTTTTCCATGGTCATTTTATATTTTTGCGATATTCTAAATTAAAAACAAAATAAAGGAGAATCAAAAAAACCAGCTATTCTGATTTCTGTGTAACAATGAACATTTTCATTTAGGGTTTCGTGATAAATTTAAATTTTTTGATTGAAAATTAGCATAAACGTGCTTGTATGTAAGAAAGAATCTACCAAAAAAATTGAAATTTTCAATCAATCATTATTAATGATTTTTTAATTTTAAACATTTTCACAGTTTTCGCACATTAAAATATGATAAAAACCGAAATTTTCACATAAAAAAAATATTTTTTTGAATTTTTTTTTTTTTAATTAGTAATGAATGACACGAAGGTTTACTTACCTAAATAAATTAATTCTATTGATCATCATTATTGTCATTTAATTATTGATTATCATTATAAACATAAAAATTCAATTAAAAATAAAATTTCAATTAAAAATAAAAATTAATTTAAAAAAGTTATATTTTCATTTAAAAATAAAAATTTATTTAAAATAAAAAATTAATTTCCTATAATTTTAAAATATTTATAATAATAAATTTTATTTTATATTATAAGAGGTATATTTTCAAAGGAAAAGAAAAAAATCTTATAAAAATTTGACAGTTTACTTAAAAGCAAAATGTAACTATACGTAAAAGCCATTTAGAAAAAAACACATTTCACTTACCTTCTTATCTAATGGACATTTGGACGTTCACATGGACAAAATAAATTCATTTTATTTCATTTCTTTAAGATACAACAAAAAATTAAACGTGATTGACATCCAATTACAAACGACTAAGTAAATATAAAAAATGTGTACTCAAAAGAAAAGAAATTAATGACTCAAAAACAAAATTTCTATTCCTTAACAAAAATATATATATATTTTTTTTTTTGTTATAATTCATGAATGAAGTAGCAAGCCTTTTATTCTCCCACATTTTTATTTTTACTTATCTTTTTTATTTTATTTTATTTTTTTTTTGTATTTTTTTATCAATTTTTAGAAATTTGTTACTACTAGGCACCACCTACTCAATAATTTCTTTATACACAAATGAATTTTTTTTTTTTTTTTTTTTTTTTTTTTTATATTCATCGTATAATAGTATGATGTGTATTGATAAAATTATCCAAGGCAATTAACAAATAATAATAAAAATATTTTGATGTTGTTTTTATGTTCATTTAATTGATTTGATTTTAAAATTTTCTTAGAGAAAATATGTATTTATTTAAAGTTTACATGTAAAAAGTCAAAGTTCAATACATTTAAAGTCATGAAAACAAGTATGTCCTTCACATTTACATGTCCTATACAGGCAAATACTTTAATTTGTTAAAAAAAAAAAAATGAAACTGAATATGTAAATGAAAATTTTAAAGAAAAATATGTACAATTTAAAAAAAATTTTGTTATTTTATTATAAAGTGTGAAAAATGTACTGAGGAAAATATGCTTAAGCCGGTACTTCTAAACTCATGCAAAAGAGAAAAATCACTTGTTTGCTTGAAAGTCTTAAAACCAAATTAATATAAAAATAAAGGAAACATCTCATTTCATTCATTATTACCATTATTATCATGTTCCTTTTATTGCTATTATTATTATTATTATTTATGCGCTTTAATTGTGGGTCAGTATAATTTTAAGTAAAAGATTCAAAGAATATTTTTATATTTGCCAGAGTTTTTATAAAAATTATTTATAAGGTTCGTATTGTTCTTGTTTGATTTTTTTTTTTTTTTTGTCTTACTTTTGTTTTTATATCTTCTCAACTATAGTAACTGGATTAAAAAGATTTTATTTCGAAATTGCTTTTTCGTTCTTTGTTTTCATTCTATTTTTTTTTTTTTTTCTTATAATATCTCCCAGCCATTTACTATGTTCAGTTTCAATTTATGTATGTATGTAAACTATTATGTGTACGTAAAATAGCAAGGATAAAAAATGAAAACATTTTTTTTTTTTTAATGTTAACTATTCCAAGGGGAGATATGCATTTAAATTAATTTCATTTTATGTCAACGATATTTTTATTGCTGTTAAGTACACTTATACACATTGTAAATTGGTATGTAGTATCTACCCTACTGTATCTTTAAGAATTATTTATTAACATGTTTTTATTTTAATATTTATAATAAGACGGTTCCATCATTTTAATTTAACAAAAAAAAAAAAAAAAAATTAAATTGATATTTAATTTATAAAATTATTATAAAATCTTTAAAATTTAGAATGTTCGAAAATTTGTATGAACTTTAATTTAAAAATAGAAAAAAAAGTGACTGAAACTTGAAAAAACCGGTAGTGAACTTTGAATACATTTTTTTCATAATTTAGTAATTTTTCGCTAGTTTTCATTTTCATTTGATAAATTCGACAATATTAAATATTTCAGGAAAACAAAAAAAAAATATGAACGCCTCAACGAATCTAAATAAAATACCTACGTAATTCACCGTTTGTGTATGTTGGTTAATAGAATTCAAAACATTAAAAAGAAAAATTAAAATTAAAAAAATATATTAAAAACCAAATATACAAATAGACCAAATTTTCTACTCTTTTCAAATCCAATTAACGGTGTTCATTTTAGCTTACATCAATTACAAAATGTCACTAAATTCATTATAATTGTTATTCCCGTTATATACATACTTTTTATGGCTACATAAATTACCCACATACATACGTATAAATACGTTTATATAAAATATCAAACACATTGTATATTTTATATACGAGTCCATGTTCATTTTTACAAGAAAAAAAAAACAATACAAAAAAAAAATTTACCTCTACGATTATTCTATGAGTATACTCATGTTATGTCCATCAAAGTATGGTAAAAAAAAAACAAAAAATAAATAAATATAAAAATAAAAATAAAAATGAAATCAAATCAAATGAAGATAAATTGAAAATGGTGTACTTTAGCACACATCCGATATTTGTGTAGTGTATGGTTAATCTACGTCAGGACTCAGGATGTACAAAATATGTTATATACAAATAAATTTCGTATTTTAGTTAGATTAAAAAAAAAAAAAAACAAAAAGTAAAAAATGTAGATTGAAAAAATACATATTTATAAAAAAAGGATTCGTAGAATTATAAATGGTATAAAAATAGAATAAATTCTCATACACACACATATGTACACTTCGTTTTATGTACTACAAATTACAATAAAAATACTTTTTTTTTTTTCTCATACCGAAATATATGAAAAATAAAAATAACGTTTAAGTCATGTGTAAGCAATACGTATTTTTTGTATGATTGCGGACGATAAATAGAAATAAAAAATAAAAAATAAAAAAACTAAACATTTAAAAGAAAAAATATTTTAAGGCTTTTTTTCAATTTGTGAATTGTATCAACATTTTTAAAAATACGTTTTTTTATTTTATTTATTTATTTTTTTTTGTGGTAATACATGTAAATATGTACGTATTACCGAACACATACATACAATTCCTTAGGGTATTCTTAAAAGCTTTTCATTTGAATAGGATAAGATGCCCAAAAGACACGTGTTCTTATTTATTTATTTATTTTTTTTTTTATTATTTTCCTTAAGGATGAATTAAAGTAATGTATACAATTTCACATGAAATGATTTTTAATAGAAAAATACAAAATTACGATTGATTTTAATTGACTTACAAATACAATTATAATAACATTAATAAAAATTTATTTTGTTACTTGAACTATGTGCTTATTTTGAGCTATTTTGACCTATTAAGTTTAATTTTCCATCTCTCTATGTTAGAAAAAAGGACAAAAAAAAAAGATTTTCATTTCAACTCCATGGAAACGCCCTTTTTAACTAATCCTAATAGCAAAAAAAAAAAAAAAAGAATAAAAATATAAAAAAATTCCGATTATCCCTTAAGCGAATTTTATTTTTATATTTCGCAAACGATATCATTTCATAAATAATAGAAAAAAAAATTTTTTCATTCGCTTGTTAATAGAAAGGATATGTAACATACATGTGATTTTTTTTTTCAGAACATGAATGAAATTAAATTTCTCTTTAAACATATAATCAAGTTAAGAAAACAAAAATTTGATTAAATAGAATCGTTTAAAACGTTTGAGCAATAACATCAAAATCAGCAATAAAATAAAAAACATAACATAAAACGAAAAAAAAAAAATTATCATTAAAATTGATAAATACATTCAAAATGCTGATTACAAAAACGAAATTATGAAATAAAAGACCGTTAAAAAAAATATTGAAAAAAAAATACATTTCTTATTCATATGGAAAAAACTGTGTACTCGTCAATAAAAACATTAAAAGAAATGCTTTCATGTTACTTTTAACGACTTGTTTCTTCCAAAATAATACTAATCTAAATCCTTGGATTTAAAAATTGTTAAATGTAAAAATAATAATAAATACTTTCAGTGATTTTAACATATTGTTGCGTGTAATTCAATTCATACATTTCCGTTCTGTCACAATTAATTCATCTATCCGTAACAGAGAATTTCAATATCATCGTCAACTCAACAATGTTTTTATGATGTTGATTGACGAAATTCGGTTAAATTTCAAACTTTTTGTAGTATGTTATGTTGTACAGTGAAAAAAACAAAAATATTAAAAGATTGAAACTGTGGTTGAACTAAAATGTGTGTTAATGCAAATGATAGAAACGTAACCGTAACGAAATTGCAGGATCAAAAACGTGACTGAGACGGATCAAAAATGTGAAAATTAACCTTTAAACTGAAACGTGTATAGAAAGTTAAAAAAATATATTCTAAATATAAAATAGAAAATTAAATAACAATAGCCAGAATTTCATATACAGAATATATATTCCATACTCCTAAATCTAATAAATTACTCATTTGGAATAATTCGAAAAAGTCTGTAAATTACATTCAGTATACATACAGGGTAAATCAGTTAATTATACCCATAACAAAGGTGATGATAGATAAATTGTCAATATCTTGTCAATCTCGTTAATATCTCGATGGAAAGGATTCGCTTTAGCTTTTCTTAAGACAAAAATGATTTGGGTTTAATCATTAATGGTTCATGAGTTAGGAAGTATTTTATAAGAAAAAGACAAAAATTTCTTAAACGCTTTCTAACGGCCAAATAATTTGTATGATACAATTATTTTTTGTTTGTCTCATCAAAACTTGTCACCATTTTCATTAAGTGTGTACTTAACTGAATCACCCTGTATACGTGTGTACATATGTATATACATATAAATACACATATCATTAAATGCATGTGTAATAAAATGAAATAAAATATAGATTGAATAATAATAATTAATTAGCTTTCACACTTAATATGTCAAAATAAGTGAAATAGAAATTGACATGGTAGTACCATTATATTTGATCTTTTATTATTATTTACGTATTACTTGGTATTAACCAAATGGTAGTACATATCTTCACACGAGCAACTGTACAATATATGTATTACGAAAAAATTTCCATCAATCAATATCCATACATATTGTATATGCTGTCAATTAATTAAAATCAATCATAAGCACTAACTGTAATGGTAATAAAAATACATATAGACATAATATGCTTTTATTAAATCTCACATTAAATGGAATAAAATGAAATAAAAATTGTTTTACATTATATTTATTTATATAGAAATATTTTATGTATTGTATACAAATAAAAGTTATAATAGGAACCGTAATTACGAAAAATATTACTACACACATATGTACATATGTATGTACATATGAATGTTGATATCTTAAAGGCTTATTATATTATCCTTTCCTAAGATAAATAAATTATAAAATTTTATTACTTTGAATTTACTTTACATATACATATGTATGTACAAAGGATCCTGAATCCTGATACACATACATATGTTCATGTGTACATATGTATATACATTGTATGTAGGTGTATACAATTACTGTTCATGACATTCGTTGCAATAAGCATTTTCTATGTATTTAATTTATTTGATCTACAAAGAGAAAACTTTGAATACTTATGTGGTCGATTGTACCATATAAAATAGACACATGTACGTATGGATGTGTATTTGTATATGTATGTAAGCCTACGTTAGTGTACTCATTCAAGTATAATTCGATCCTTTCATAACATTTTTGTTATACATATAATTATAACAGACACACAAACACTTTGTTTTATACATACTATACAATGTATAAACACATTATATGTTATACATATATCCTTTTTTTACATTATTTATATATTTTTGTATATTTTTACTTATAATAATTTTTCACTTTTCTAAGTCGAAGTTTTTCGTCATATGCTCAGTACATTTATTTGAAATTTAATATGGCATGTATCATTCGGTGTCTATATACTATATAGTCAATATAATACTTGTATATCGAACAAAAAAAAAAAAAAAAATTGGAAAATGGAAAAATGAAAAAGTCATTATTATTATTAATATCCTAACGACTCTAGTTGACTAACTCTATAACTAATATCGTACTAATATAAAGTTACATTTCATATTTGATATACATAGTGATATAATCATCATTTATGTATATGCTGTTATGTATGTACATATGAACAGATGGATATTATTTTTTTGTTTTTTTTTTTTAGGCTTTTTTTTTTTGTATACAAAAGTTATACAAAGTTATATACTCAACTCACTGCTATATTGCTATTGTATTGCAAAGCTATGAAAAGGAAAATTCATTTGTCTTCAATTTTATTTTTCATTTTTTTTTTTTATTTTTCGAAAATCCATTTATAATCGTTTATGTACAACAAACATAAAAATAACACTTTTGTTTTGTATACACATAAATATACCTACATCATGATAGTATGTGTGTATAGTGTGTCGATAAAAATTTTCCTCTATATGTACATACATGGAAATGAATCATTTGTATAGAATAGAAAAAAGAAAATTCGTTTTTGTTAATAATAATTTCTACATGTACATATTTCTATAATATATGTGTGCTAGAATGAGAGTATAAATTTTTTGTTTGGTTGTGTACATAAACGAGTACACAATGTTATGTGTGTGTGTGTGTGTGTGTGTATGTACATTTAACATCAGTTGTAAAAAAATAAAATAAAATAAACGTTTTCCTTCCTAATTGCAGCAACTTGTTGCTTTTTATACTCATGCGATTTCTCAAACCCGTTTTCTTTTAAGCTTTTTAGAACTTTGAATATCGTTATATATTGAATCATGTATGTACCATACATGTGTGTATATGTAAATATTTGTATATATTGCTTATATCCTTTTCGACTTCTAATATATTCCATCGAGTTTGACTTTTTCCTAATCAATTTTTGTTTTGTGTGTCATTCTTTTATGTTATGTGTAGATTGTTTAGTGTGAAAATTTTATACATACCATAAAGTTTAATGTTGCACATATAACACGAAATAAGTTTTGTTTTCCATTTAATATACATATGTATGTATGTATGTATGTATACGAATACCGATAGAACCATTGTATACTGTACTTGATTGTACATATTATTTTACCACAAATGTTCACATTTTATTTTTATTTCATTCTGTTCACACTTCTAATTTTTTTTTTATTTCAACAACCTAGATACAAGTATATATTTTCATTTTTCACAATTGTTGTGTTAAATAACAAATATATAAAAATATGCATATGTATGTACGTACATATATGTTTATGTGTAACATCACGTCTTATTGAAAAATATATAGAACAGTTGTTACACAGTGTAAAAAATTTGTATTTACAATACATCCACTTAAGTTGATTGCATCAGTTATTTTATATATCCACCTCCCACGTCTCCCCCTCCTTCCAATCAAAACATACAAAATTTTTCAAGATTAAAAAAGAGTGAAGTGTTAAGGGAAAGAATTAAAGGACTCACTTAATTATGATAAATCGAATGACAAATTTCAAATCACACCCTCAACTTATAACAAACATACAAAACACATCGATTATATTAAATCATCGTCACAATATTTTGAAGTGTTTTACACCAGTTAATAAGTTACGATAAAACAAAAATAAATAAATAATAAAAAAACAGCTTGAACACTTTAAAGGATTTTTATTACATTTTTTTCTTGTGTGATGATAATACATCGCGTGTAGACAGTTGATTTTATAAAATTAATTTTTTTTTGTTTACATTTTTTTCTATTTTTTTTTTTTTATTTGTTTTCAATAATTTGTTTTAAATTTTATAATCGACAGCGACAGTTCATTATTATTATGTGAAAAAAATAATGACTTAAATTGAAATTAATGTAATACGATATAGTTTTTAGATTGATTTATTTATTTTTTTTAGGAACATGTGGTATCAGTACCTCCTTCCACCTACAAATATCTTTCATCTTATAGATTATCTTTCATCTTTCAGATCTTCTTTGTTAATCCACCAACGACTTTTGTTGTTGAAATTTTTTTTAAAAAAACCTTAGATCAAGATCAACATTTAGAAAAGGAAAAAAAAATTGTATTTATTATATTTACGAATCTCCTTTCATTTTAATTTCATTTTATTTTATGTGAAATTAAAATACATTTTCTGAACAAATACTATATACAGTTTATGTAAATACAAAAATTAAATGAAATCAAATCGAATAATGATTTTGTTTATATTGAAAAATAGATCGTGAAGATAATAATAATGAAAGATTTTATTTACTTTTTACTTTATTTCAATTATTTTGCAAAACTTTGTATTTAAATTAAATTAAATTAAATGCAATGACCGGTAATTATACATTCATTGTAAAATAATACGAGAACGAGTATGTACTTTGTGAACGATTACAATATCAAATTGAAATCACTGGATTTTCCATCAAAAGTACTCATTAGTTACTTGTGCCTCGTGTGATTATGTACATGTGTACGTTTTATTCACAAAACATGCACTTTGTGTTTATTTACAATTCGATATCTACTTAACATGGTAATAATAAAATATTTAATGATTAAAAAAAAAAGTTCTTATTACAACGCCTATAAAATTTTATCCATTGGAAATTTGAGATTCACAAAAGAATTATCTGTAATTTTCATTTGCATGATTAAGAATTTCATTTGTGAAACTTATTAATCAGTATAAATCAAAATAAATCGTAATTATTTCTCATATGTATGTATGTACATACAATGTAAGTGCATGTATTTTGTTTAACTAAACTCAATAAACACAAACAACCATACAAATATTCCAATTTTAATTCAATGTACTTGAAAAGAATTTTTTATCAACTCTACAAAGACGTAGGCATAATGCATCGCATTAGAATATATAGATAAATAGTAATAATATATCTATTAAAATAAGTGCTGCTGTATATTTCAGAGGATACAGTTGCTTGATGATGTTGTAAATTATCTGGACACAGTACTATCGTTTTACTGCATTTGCAGTATTTTTACTGTTTTTTGATGTCTGATACTGCAATACTGTTGTCTCGTTGAAAAAACTGCTTTTTAGAATTAAACGTATTTAATTTGATATTTTTTAGTTTTATGTTCAAATGTGAACAAAAAAATTACTAATAAATTTAAAATCTACCTTGAAATCTTATTTTGAAAATAAAATCCAAGAGCCACTGTATAATACCACTCGTCTTCCCTTACATCCAAAAGGCAACTGAATTGAATAAGCATTATCAAGCACTCTCATCCCTCATTCATGCTAGACTAGACTAGACTGCTAGACTGGTTTGTTCATTTGTTGTTTGCTATTGCTATGTAACCAGTTACCAGACTAGACCAGTATAAATGAAATATGAAAGTGAACAAAAATACGAAAGCAAATGAAAACAAAATTCAAGAGCTAGTGTACAAGTACAATATCAACCATATTCTCTCATATTCAAAGAGCAACTAAATTAAATACTGATTTTCGACCCCATTTATGCTGCTGACTGATGTACTGATATCTGAGTACTGACCTTGAATACTGGCTAGACCACTATAGACTAAGCCTGCCACACACTGTGTTATTGCTATGTATACAGTATACCAGACCAGACCAATATTCACGAAACATGAAAGTTTGAAAGTACACAAATATGCAAAAGCGAACTGGTTGAAAAATGAAGATGAAGACACATGAAAGCAGCAAAATTCTAAATGTTAATCTAAGAATAAAAAAAAATTGATAGTTTTCATTTATTTTTTTTTAAAAATCACTGTTTATTAATATTAATAATTATAATAATAATAATTTTAACCATATTGTTTTTTATATCACTGTATTCCTTATCGATAATGTAATAAAACTATCAAATTATAAATAATTATGATAAACTTCTTTTTATTTTTATTGTTTATTTTTTTGCCTGTGTCGTTTTTTCTGTTTTTGTTTTAATTTTTTTTTTTTTTTTTTTTTTTAATGATATAGAAGATATTTTATGTTATTTGCACAATAGGAAATTATGTAATAATTTAATGTAAAATTATTTGGATAATAATATGATATTTTGAGTAAAAATGATATTATACTTATATGTATGTATATGTATATATATTTCATGGTTTTTTTTTATGTTACACAATCAATATTTTTTTTTTAAATTATTTATATACCTTTTTTTCTGTGTGCAAAAAAAAAAATTGACAAATAATATCTATCTATATAGTGAGAGAATATTTTCCTAATAACATTTTAGTTTGTTTAAAAATCCTCTGATAAACTAAATTGGAAAATGAGAATAATGGTTTGAAAAATAAAATAAAAAATAAATAAAAACACATTAATTCAATTTTATTATCATTTTTATATTATTTTCATTACAAAATAAATTACGAATGGAAATGACTTTATTCCTACATGAAAAATATTTTCAAAATAAAATTTTGATATACATTTATGCATTTTTGTTTTTGATAATTTTTTGTGTATAATTAATTTATATATTTTAAATATCTAATTTTTTGTTTTATTTTTATTTCTTATTAGTTTTTTTTTATATTTTTTTTACAATTAAAAAAATTTCTATAATGAATTTTTCTAAAATGGAAACAATGAAATTATGACAAAGGAAATTAAATTGTAACGTAATTTTTTTTTATAATTTTTATTAATTTCATTTTCATTTTATATTTTCTAAAATTTTAATTTATTACTTATAAAGTAATGAAATTAAATGTTAAAATTATTTTAAATTCTTAAATCTAAAAAAAAAAAAGAAAATACAACAAAAATAAAAAAAAAATAGAAAAACAGAAAAAGAAAGTAATCAAATCAAATTGAAAATTCAAACATAATTTTATTATAGTATTTCATTTATTTTATTTTAAGTACAATTAGAACTTTAATTAATTTATTCTAATATAATTTTAAATTATTCTTCTTCTCTCATATGAAGTATTTTTATTATTTTATTATTTTTTCTATTACACTATAATATAACTAATGTGTTTATACAATTTTTGTTTTCCAGGTTTTCTTTTTAATTTTTTTTTTTTCAGTTTATTTATTATTAAATTTTTATATAAAATCAAACACATACCTTTACAATTTTTTTTCAATCAAAATCAACAATCAAAAAATAAAAATTCTATAATTAAAATTAATTTTATTTTTAATATGAAATAAAAATTATTATAATTAAAAGCAAATAATTTTTTTTTTTAATTAATTTTTTTTTCACACAATTTAATTGTAATTTTCTTTTCTAATAAAATAAAATTCATCGGAATTCTTTTTTTTTAAAAAATTGTATGGTTTTTTTTTTAAATTGTTTCAAATAGTTTAAATGAAATGTATTAATTTTTTTATTTATCGGTTTCTAAGATGTTAAATTTAAATGGCTATTAATTTTTGTTTTTATTTTCTTCCTTATAAAAATGTTTTATTCTTACATATTAATTGTTTTATGTAAAAATTCTTGTTCAATTAGCATTTCACTACTATCGTTTAAGGCATTTATTTTTTGTTTGTTTCATTTATTCATTTATTATTTTTTTTATCTAATATTTTCTATACATTATAAATTGTATGTAATAATAATACATTCTCATTAACAAATGATTTAAATAATTAGATAATTAGCCATTACACTTTGAATTTAATTTATTCAAATTGATGTTATTATTTCAAAAAAAAAATTTTTTTTGTTTTGTTTTGTTATCTTGTTAAAAAATAAATAATTTAATTGAATGATTTTTAAATTATTACTTTAAATTAATAAAAAGGAATAACCGCCTGAATTTATTTATTCATTTATTTCTCCTTTTTTTACAAAAAAAAAAAAAGAAAAGTTTTGTGGAATGGTTTACAAATTATTTATTTTATTTAACTTATTCACTTTTTGTGTGTATTTATTTTTTTATTTTTCCAGTATTTTTATTATTTTTCCATTTACAATTATGCATGTGTGAGGAAATAAATTTTCATTTTTTTTATTTTCTCATTCTGTAATCATTATTTCATATTTTATGAATTGCTTTAACAAAAGTGCCATAATATAATTATAATAATATTCAATAACATTATTCAATTGGAAAATATTTTTAGAATACTTACGCTTACACACATTTTCTATTTGCATTTTTTTTTTTAAATTTATTTTACAATTTTTTCTCTCAACTCTTACATATTTATCAATACATACATATGTACACACATATGTATTTTCACATTATTACAGTTTGCCTTCAATTTTTATTTTCATTTTTTAAGACCTTTTTTTTCTTCGTTACTACTTTTTATTTTTTTTGTTCTTAAATTCAAAATATTTTTCTGAATTGAATAAAATCAAATATTTTTCATTCATATGAATTACAATAATAAAAAATTGTATTTCAAATATCATCACATGAAATTTTTCCCGTTTTATGAAAAAGAAAGATATTTTTGATCTTCTCTTCAATTTTCAACATTACATATGTACATATATCGTAATTTATACATCTGTTTATGAATATTACAAAAATTTTATAACTTTTTATTATTTGTTGTTCTTATTATATTTTTTGAGTTATATTTTTGAGCTAATGGAAGCACTTATTTTCATTTTTGTCACTTTTAGGAAAATTTCATATTTCATGTTGTTATGGTTTTACTGTAATATTTATCTGTCTCAATCAATGTTTTCAGGATAATTCGTCTTTTTTTGTTTTTATGTAGAATGATTGATAAGATTTTTAGTTTTTACATATTAAATCCTTTTTTTCTTTGGAAAATAAATTGGGAATTTTGTTTTTCTTAAAACTTTTCGGAAAAAGAAATAACTTCGGATTCAATTGGAACATGGAATATTGTAAAACAAAATTACAATCAAATAAATAAATTTTTCATAAAAAGAAAAAAAAAAAAGAATGAAAAATGCAGATGCATTATTGCTTGCTGAAATCATTTCAATCGTATTAAATTTCAGAAAGGAATTATCTCTCAAGATATATGAATTGTATGTAACACTGGTATTTATTTAGCTATAACTAATTAATCGCCAATATAACATTTTCCATTATTTTACAAGCGATTTTTTAATTTTTACAATAATTATGGAATTTTTTTTGTCACTTCTCTTTAATCATCTAAAATAAATTTTTTATAAAATTTTACAAAATCATTTTTTTTTTGTTTTGCTTTATTTTTCTACCTTCAGTTTTCTTTTATTATTATTTCATTTAAAAAAAACAAAAATCTGTTACGATATTCGCCAGTATTATTTTATAACTTTTCTTATAAAAAGTTCACCACAGTCATAGCTTAAGACACATAAAAAAAATTAAGGGAATACACATGCATAACTTTTGTATTCTCTATTTTTGATATAAATTAATTTTATTCTTTTTTTTTTTTTTGTTTTGTTTTTTGATATTTTATATCAATGTGTTGAATTTACACAGCAAAATCAACTTCACCCCATGTCATTTTATAATCATCAATATTAAATAAATCCAAAATATTATCTTGATTCATTGGTAAATGACTGCCAAAATTATCGCTATCTGAACTTGCACCATTATATAATTGTGCTCCATTACTAAGTGATGAACAAGATAAATTTTGTTGCCCAGACCCGCTAGACGTATCATTAATTGTTGATAGACTTGATGAAAATGGATGTGGCGGTGTATTAATATTTGAATCCTGTGTTAAGTTTGCGAATCCAAAATTCGATAATGGATTATCGAAATCATCGCATACATCCATTGGTGTTGAATGATAATTATTATTACTATTAGAAAGATCAAAATTATTGTGATCAATATCGAAACCATTTGTAAGTCCAGTACAGAAATTTGTGATATTACTATTATCATTTCGATTATTGTTATTACTGCTATTACAATTATTGTTGTTATTTTGTTGCCTTTGTTGTTGTTGCTGTTGAATTAATTCGCTAATAGATGGTTGTAGGCTTGGATTCATATCACGTCGTATACTTATACCCATTGATAATTTCTGTTGTTGCTGTTGTTGTGATTCTGATGAAGGAATATTGTGACATGTTTCATCACCAATGTCCATATCAAGTTGTTGACTCATTAGCTCTAATAATTCCAAATCATCGAAATGATTTATTTCGCTATTGTTCAATGGCCTTTCTTCTCGTTGAGGTTCTAAAAATATGTCAAGAGTTTTCGCTACATTTTCAGCATCAATATGGCAATCGGGTTGTATAGGTGAGGCCATATCAATATTTTCTATGGCCGTTGAAGCATCCAATAATATGGAAGTTTGGAAAATATTATTTACATTTGGCTGCATTGATTGAAGATGTACTTGCGAATTATTTTCAACATTTTTAATAGTAGAATTATTGTATATTAAACTCGGGGTCATTGTTGTATTATCAACAGTCGGTGTTGTTGGATCCAACGCACTTTCTGGTAATTCACCGTTCTTTATTAGTATGTCCAACACATCTGTTAAATTTTCTGATTTAATTTGTTTTTCAATTGATGGTTCTTCTTTTACTGTTACACTTGACAGTTGTTTAGTAGCCTCTTCATATAATGGTGGAGGTGGTTTGATATCCATTTGTATATGAGGCAGACTTTCACGGACAGTTGATGTTGACTGTAGTATAGGCTTTGTATCAATGATTTGTTCTACCGTTTGTGTTGTTGGGAATGGAAACACTATGCTTGGCATTGAAGCAGCTCTATGATGACCATTAATCAACTTTTTATCTGGTAAACCTACAAGGAATACAGTTTGATTTTCTCCACTCCACAATATTCCCACATTATTTGAAGGTTTAGCTGTAATTGGAATTTGTGTTGGCACTTGGTTTTGTGATATCTGGGGTTTTTCGTCTTTAGAAGCTGCTGCTAATGTTGCTGGTGTAGTAGTTAATGCTGGGGTTTTATTTTTTAAGGCTAACTGAGCTGCTCTATTTGCTTGCTGCTTTTGTATTTTTGCTTCAAGTTGCTGTTTAACAACTAGTTTTTGATTTATTGGGGGCGGTGGCGGAGGTGGAGCTTCGACAACTTTATGTTGATTTTGTCTGATTTGTTGTAATTCTTGTTGACTCTTTTGCAATTGCCTTTGAAGTTCATCAATTTTCCTTTGCTGTTCTCGTACAATATCATCATTAGTTAATGTAATCACCATTGGACTAGGTGCATCCATCGTCTGTTGAGTGTCCATATTCTCATGCTCAGATTCTGGCGACATTGAATGCCTTGGAGAATTCACAAGATCAATATCACACGTTTCTCCGGATATTGATTCTGGTATTGATGTTTCAACTGTTTCCAATGGTAAATATGGCTTCAAACGCTCAATCAATTGAGTTTTCGGTCCAGATATAGGCAAATTTCGTTTTTTAAGATGCATTTTCAAATCAGAAACTTTCATTTTCTCTAGTTTCATTATGTCCGATGATATTGATTCGGTATGGCTTGGTGCTGGACTGGGTGGTATAGATGATGAAACTGACAACGCTGGAGATGGTAACGGAGGAGGATGAGGAGTAGTACATTGTACAGAACTTTCACTAGCCGAACTACTTGTGCTTTTTGGATGCGTTGGTAAAATTGTTTGATTTTTATTTAGTTTTTCTAAAAATCGGAGCAAACAATTTTGCTGTTCCAACATAAGTTGATATGAAGTTTCTTCTGGTTGACTTGATTCTGAACTGGAATTCTTTTGAGCATTTGGAGGTCCTTTATATTCATGAAACTTTATTGTTCTAGCTTTTGACACTGGTTTAGATTTACTCTTTTTCCGATTTTTATCTTTTCCTGGTGCATCTGATTTTTGACTTTGCTGCAGTGGTGATTGAGATGGTCTTGGCGTTATCGATTGTGGTGGTGAAGCAACTGACGAAAGTGGACTTAAAGTTGACGTGCTGGAACCTAACGATGCTGGACTCGCAGCTAATGGCAAGAAATTAGGACTTTGATTTGGACCAGCCACTGACTGACACAATTCAGCAAAAAGATTGGATGTGTCGGACTTTACTTGCACCTGTTCGAAACATTTACTTCCAGGAGGAGGAGGTGGTGGTGGAGGTATGTATGGAGTGGAAATGATTGCAGGATGGAATTTAGTTTGTAAAACAGGTGCTGATGTTACAACAACTGCCCCTCCATTTGTCGGAATTGTTAAAGCCACGGTAACTATACCTGCTGATACAGCTGCAGCTTCAATAACATCTTGCCGAGGAGGTGTATTTCTTGTATCACTTTCGGAACTTTGTGAATCATCTTCAAATGTTACATAACTATTTGGCTGCTGAGGTCTATTTAAAAGACCTTCACTAGTTGCTTTAAATGTAACTAATCCTTCTTTGACAATACGTTCAATTGGCTTTTCAGTATGTAAAATATTCTTTTTAATTAATTCAAGTGGTCCCGGTCTATGTGATATTTGTGAATTTAATTGATCAGCTAAACGTGCTTTTTTAAGCATTCGTTGCTTTTCAGCTAAACTTGGATCTACATGGCATTCTTCATGT
The DNA here is from genome assembly GCA_963971155.1 of Anthrax anthrax. Taxonomy (NCBI): domain Eukaryota; kingdom Metazoa; phylum Arthropoda; class Insecta; order Diptera; family Bombyliidae; genus Anthrax; species Anthrax anthrax. The sequence goes on from OZ020120.1 coordinate 22,834,101, forward strand.
TCTAAAATATGTCGTCGTTCAAGTTCCTGACGATTTGGTCTTTGTTGTATTTTTGCTTTAAGTAAATCACCAGTTTTTGCCCTTTCTAATTGTTTACATTGTTCATGTATTGCTGGAGATGTTTTTAATGCTGAAAAAATAAATAGTAAAAATAACTTAAATAAAAATAAATTTATGGTAAATTCTAAATATAAGAGTAAATACATTCAAATTTATAAATTAATTGCGAAACATGAGACAACGTCATTTAAAACAATGAAAAAAAAATTTAATGTTTCCATTTATGCACGTTTTTTGTCATAAACAAAAAAAATAGACGCAGTCAAATTTTCCATGGTGTTTCTGATACGCAATCATATTAACATTTTTTCAATAATTTACTGTTTAATTATTATTATTTTTTTTTTTTTTCCAAATAGAATACGCGTGTGAGTATTTTAATTAATTTATTGGACAAATATATAATTCCAAGCATTATATGCACGCGTTCTGAAAAATTTAGAAATGGGAAAATTTTTACAATAGATAAAAAAAAAAAAACAAAAACAAAATACATTGCGTTATTTTTGCAAACAGATTTTCATTTTATTTAATTATAAATTTTCAATATCTGATGCTGCATTAATTATCCTTTATTTCTACTACGTACATACGTAATCTCTTTTCCTCTTTAACAACACAAAAAAAATAAAATAAAAAATAAAAAAAATAAAAATCCTTTATGCATTATTAAAAATGAATTTTACATTTTTATCATGTATTTTCCAACTAACATTTGAAAAGTAAAGGATTATTATGTAAATTAAAGAAAAATAATATGTAATCTATACTTAAAATAATAATAACAGAATGAAAAAACAAAAAACAAAAAAAAAAAAAAAAAATTGAAAATTCATGTTAACTAAATACGTATTATAAAATCTTTACTTTGAAGATGAAAATTCAAATAAAAGTACTTTGCTTTATAATGCTTGTTAGAGAATTATTATCAGAATGATGTTAAAGCAAAAAAGAAAATAACAATTACACTGATAAATACATATTTTTTCCGTACCATTAAAAGATTTTTTTTTTTAAAGATTTGAGTAGTTGTATTGCTTTTGAAATGAATGAATGAAAATCTTTTAATTCAGTTTAATTCCTTTTTTTTTTTTTCATTTTAAAGTTTTTAAAGGATATAAAAGAAATTGAACAAAATAAAAATTTAATCCATTTCATAAATCTTATTAAAATTATGGTTTGTTGAATGTTATACACACAATATACACATATAACAGTGTTTAAGAGCTAATTAATTGTGCAAATGGAAAATGCATGATATGTACATTAGTTCTTAATGAATGGATAATAACTACAGCAAAGTAAATAAATATCAAGTATTTACTTTGAAAAATCATTTTGTGCTGAATTATTATATTTTTATTATTATTTTTATTTTTATTTATTTTTTTTTATCAGATTAAGTGATAAACTGTTTACTTAAAATATTTATTTCTATCATTATTATTAATATAAATTTTTTGTTTTTTGTTGTATTTAAGTTGTTTATTTATAAGGATAATTCCAAGTTCAAGAATCTTTTCGAATAATTCAATTATGTATGTAGTGTAAAAATAAGTGGTTTTACCTGTAAGTTATATTCTTTGAATTCATTAATTAAATCGCACTCTACTTTAAAATGTTTAAACAAAAAAAAAATAAAAATAAAAATAAATCAAAAGATGAATGGAACAGAGAATATAAAGAAAATAATAAAATCAAAATGATGTGAAATGTTTGAAAGTTAAAAAGACGTTACAAATTATTTTTTTAAATTTTTAAATACAATTAATTTCTCCTGTAAAATGGCATTTTTTCATGCGATTTCCACGTATCATTATTCGAAAATATTCAATAAAAAAATAGGTGTTAATTTTTTTGTTCTTTTTTCTTTTCAATAAATCAATATCATCTATATGTTACAATAAATAGATAATAAGAGAAAAAAAAAATAGAAAGATAAAAAAAAAAACAAGTCTATTCAATAACAAAAAAATGTGTTCGTCATATTTATGAATAGATTTTCTTTATAACATAAAATTGATAAAATTCCATAGAAAATTTTCATGTAAAATTTCATTGATTTTATTGACTGACGTCATTAAATGCAAATTTATTAAAAATATTTATTTATAATTACATAATAAAAATTTTAATGTTTTTATTTAATTTTTATTTTATTATTTATTTATTTTTTTTCCTTTCTGCCTTTATTGTATTACGAAAATACTTTTAAAAAAAAGAAAAAGAAAAACGATTCCTTTTTAACATACACAAATGTACATCATGCTTTTATTATTATTTTTTTTTTTTATGTTTTGTTTTTATCATATTTTTGTCTTTTTAAAACAGAAATTTTTAATGTTATTCGTGGAAATATGCATAATAAAACTGAAAAATATTTAAATTTTATTACAAAATTTTGTTATTTGTTACAAAATTTATGTGTATATATACATTTTATATATTTTTGTGGTAAACATAATTGTTATGACGTTTTTTTTTTTTTTTTTTTTTTTTTTGTATGCTTATATACATAGTATGTATTTACAATAAACATGTGTACTGACAATGTAGGCTGACAAATGTATACATAAATATGTACAGTCATTGAACCAACGAATTAAATTCAATATGTATTATTGTCTGTTACATAGATTTAAACTTAAAATAAAAAAAACAAAAAAATAAATAAATAAAAAATTGAAAAAATTAAATGGAACTTTTCATCTTATTTTGTCATTTTATTTTTGCATATTATGCCTGAGGTAATTATATTATGATAAACAAAAATTTTTTATGTGATTGAGTTCAAAAGTATAAATCAATTTTAATTAAAGAAAATTTATTGTCAGTTTTTATTAAAAAATTGTATAAAATAAAATGTACTTTAATAATTATTTTATTTCTTTTGTAAAAGATTAAAGTAGCTTTTATTTTACCTAATGTGCTTTTTAGTAACATAAAATTCATTTAAATGTGTTTATGACTGAAAACGGAAATACCAAAATTTACGAATTCAGAACTTCAGACCATTTTATTTTTTTTTAAATTCTAGGATTTTGAGTTTTTATTACCAGAAGCTAGTGACCTATCATTTGAGTATTACTCTGTGATATTTGTATTATTTTTAAATTTTGTAAATTTTTTTTTTAGTTTTTATTTTATTTTTTTGAAATTTTCAGTGTTCTATATTTGTAATATCGACTGACACTTAAAAATTATGAAAAAAGACACTTAAAAATTATTTGAAAAATTACAAAAGAAATGGCAACTGGTATTTGTGATAAACAATTTTATCAACATTTAATACTTTCAAGCAACTTAGTCACTTTTGTTTTTATAAGGAATCACAATTCGTTTTGATCACTGATCTCATCCATACAAATGTATTAAATTTACATTTTATAATTAAACATTTTTTTTTTTTTTTAAATTCAAATTTTACAAAAGTACTCAATAAAAATATTTCAACAAAAGTAATTTTTTCACTGTTATAAATAAGCGTCGACATTTATATGCATTTTATATGTAACCGACAAAAAATTGTTCATGTTTTCATTAATTAGAGATCAAAAAATAAATTACACATTCAGCAAGAATATTTAAAAAAAAAACATTAAAAAAATAAGTCTTTTACACTTACGTGGTATTATTCCTTGTTCCACTAATTGTGTTATAGGCCGTCTCACCATTAATTTCACTTTAAGCGCTAATAATTTTTGATTTTTTTTTTTTTTTTAAAAAAGAAGAAAAAGATAATAGGATATTATATTAAAAATAAACGAAATTAAGGTTTTTGTTTTGTTTTCAATAAGTTTAAGAAAAAAAAAAATTCACATTTTTCAATTAGTACATTAATAATTCACAGTAAACACATTAAAATGCAATTAATAGCTCATTTCTTTTTCTCTACTTCTTCTGAAGATGAATTTTTGAAATTTTCTTTTTTTTTTACAAATTTTTTGATTCAGATACGTACAAAACAGACAAAATAAATAAAAAATACAAAAAATCTCTGCGCTTATATCATAAATATTGTTGTTTGGTTGACAGATTTGTACCGAACTTTTTTAATATAAACAACAAAACCAAATAAAAAACAGTAAAAACACAAAAAATTAACTTTAAAATAAAAATCAAATCAAAACAAAACAAAAAAAAAATAATTACACAAAAATATTTTTTATTTTACAAGTCGAAAATCAGGAAAGTAATTTTTTTGTTGTTCTTATTATTTTTCATTCGATTTTAATACTTTTCTTTGTAATATTGATGTAAATCCATAAGTAAGCCAATAAAATAATATCTGATGTTAAACTGATGGATTACATATAAAATCTATAAGCTAAATAAAATTTTAATTTACGCATAACCATAAAATTTAAAATATTAAATAGTCACAAGAATACGTAAAGAAAAAACAAGCAAAAAAAAAAAAAAATTCAACTAAAAATAAAATAAATAAATGAATAGAAAAATAATAATGAAACAATTAAAATTATTGCAAAAGGAAAGTACATGAAAAAAAAAATTAATGTTTTATACAATTAATTTCATTATTACGTACGTAAGTACACAATATCGGTGATGTCGATAGAATAAAATTATGAATAATAATAATTTATAAGAAAAAAAAAACTATTTACATATTTACTACTTTACACAGACACATGAAAACAGAGTATAGTCTGTCTACTAATTCGATGCAGTTAAGTTCTTATGGAAATGACATAAAGTGATACCACTTTACGTTGCTGTATATTGATATTAAAAATATTCATCTTGTGTTATATGATAACTTTACAGATTGTGGTAACACTGCTCGTGAGATAATCTTATTAGAAATTATGAGAGAAGAAAAAAAAACATGTATATTTCCATAAGACCTCAACTACATCGAATTAGCAAACAGACTATAGAGTATACATATTAAAATGATTTTAATTTATTCATATAATACTTTAATTAAGTTATGAATTGTAAATTGTAAAACAAACAAAAAACATAGACTCCACAAGACATTATGTATAATATGTAACTTGGGAGTTGACAAAATTAAAATCGAAAAAACAAAACAAGGCTGAGATGTTTTATATGTATTAAGTAACAAAACTAAGTGTATTTGAAAAAGAATGCGATTATAAAAAAAACAGAAAATAAAAAAATAAACATGAAAAGATGCAATAAAAAAATAAAAATGAATTAAAAACTTAAACCAAGTTAAAAAAAAATTCTTTATTATTCAGTATAGGTTGTTCTTTTTGAACATAAATAAATTCAAAAAAAAAAAAAAAAAAAATATTCAAAAGTATTTATGGAAGTCCGGTCTGGATCGAAACAAATCATTTACGTGGAACGTGTCTATTATAAATAATGATTTTCATATTACAAATTCATAATGAATATAAAATTGGTTTTTTTTTTCTGTTCATTTTATTATTATTTTATTAACTGAATAAACAGTACGGTAACGTCAGACCAGGTAATACAGAGTACTAGGTATATAAAAGTATATTTAATAAAAATGCAATTGTATATACTTATTATCGTTACAATGCGAAATCATCAGTTCAAGATGAATTGTTTTCTTTTTCTGATGATCACTTTTTTTTTGTTCTCTAGGACCTTTTCCATTTCAGTTTTAAATAACTTTATATTCTCATCACTATTTATTAAAAAATTTGAAAAAAAATAAATAAATAAATAAAAGTATACGCATAAGTACAAATTTTAAATTCCTTCTCATATTATTCAAAACACAGCAAACAAAAGTGAATTTTTATACTTTGAATACTTTGTGTAAAAATCTCATTTATTGTCTTTTTTTTTTTTTTAAATTTTGATAATTCTTCTCATCTTCTTTTAGCATTCATAGATATAAAAATTTTTTAGTTATCTTTCTATTTTACACGTTTCTTAAAATAATAGATGTTTTGTCTATGCTAAATTTTATCGTATATTTATTATTCAATTTGCAATATTCAACTTCGGAAATAATATCGACAATAGGTAAGTTGAATACGTGATAATAATAAATCATAATATATAGATAAATATTGTATATTTAATAAAACAAAATGTTTAACAAAAGTAAAATAAATATATATTCATGTTCAAGTACTTGAATAAATGAAGAACAAAACAAATTAAAGTATGTTTGAAGTAGATACCACTTATGCATACATATGTGTATGTGTGTGTATACAAATTTTTATGCATTTTTTACATGTAACAATCATGTATTTACATATGAATACAATGTGTGCATTTGTTAAAATATAAAATGTACACATATGTTTTCATATTTATAAATTAATTCATTATTAAATGTGCAATAAATTTTAATGTTATCATCAATTAAATAATTTTATTTGAAGTGTTATGCAAATTTTCTTATCATAATATCTAACGGTTTTATACTATATTTAATATAAATTTCTTATGAATTACATTTATATACACTTTATGTAATTACATGTATTTCATTTTATATATTGAAAACAATAACGGAAGAATTAAATAATAATTAATTAATGATTTGATTGTAATCAAAGAATATTGACTGAATAATATATTCAGTTTTGTTGTATTCATCATGTAAAAGTACATAATGATTACGTGTTTGAGTAGTGTTTTAACTTATTTACACCAGCATGTATGTAACTTTAGGCTAGCTGAACTGATTTAATGATTCTTAAGCAGTATGGTAATGATACAATTTTCATAAAACTTGAATTTTTTTTTAATTTCAAACTTTATGCAGTTAAAAAGACAGAGAAAATTAAATCTAACAAGTTTTTATTCTAAACCTCGCTTAATCCCCAAAAAAAGAGAAGAAAGTTAAAGTTAAATGTTATCACATTAAAAAATATTTTTCGTTAATAGTAAAACAAAATATCTTCCAAGCCCTCAAAAATCTTAAATTTTCCAAAACTTAACTCATACAATTATCAAATTATTTAGTACCAAACACCCAGGCATGATTTTGAGATATACTGGAATAAAACCGATTAAAAAAGTTAACTAAATTATTGATTTTGAAAGTGAAACCAATTCCAAAACTTTCAAAATCATGTTTTTGTGTTAATTCGCATTACAAGAATATTGAAAAAAAAAATGTTTGTATTAAAAGTCAAAAAATTACGGGCTTTACAGCAGTCAAAGTTTCCCTTCGGAATATGAACATAACACTTTCTAAAAATTTTAAATTATGGATTTGCTCAACTCTAATATTAAAATTACCGCGAAAACAACTAAAAATGCTTAAGTCTATCAAAGCTTGAATAATAAAGAAAATGAAAAAATGTTTCATTCTTTCAAAAATTAAAAATCGACAAAATCAAATACTGTGTGTTTTATTGTGGAAAAATGAAAAATCTTGCAATTGTTTACTTTAATAAAACAGGAAAAAAAAGATACATCATTTGTTCTTGTTTTTCGGTTACGAAAAATATTTTGAAAATTTTTTAAAAATAAAAAAATCAATAAACGCAATTTTTTGTAACCAAAAGAATAAAAAGAATTGAATATTTTTTAAATATTTTATTATAACAATGATTAATATTTGTTTTGATTCATTGAAAAATTTTGAATAATTTATCATCAAAATTGTAACACATATGCGTATAATATTTATAATTATAGATATGGATAAATTCAATACTCAATCATTAAAATGGAATTAAATTGAAATGATCAAATTGAAAATAAAATATTAATGAATTTCAAAATTAATTAAATTTTTAATACTGTTAGGAATTAGATACATACAAAATACCATATTATCATTGAAATATCGAACATTTATCAATTTATCGCAATAATTCTCACATTTATTAATCATGTATTACATTTTCGACATAACGTTCTTACATTAAATACTGTTCTTAACGTTTTATTATCATTAATATTTTTTTTTCAGTATTTTTCTTGTATTTTCTTGTCTTCTCTCCCTTTGTTTTTTTGTACTTCTTTTTTCAAAAGACACGAGTTTAGAATAAATTATTGTTACATTACCAAATGCAAGTTCCGTTTAAAAGAGAACAAAAAAAAAACGAAGATATATGGGTCAAATAAAATTTAATTCCTAATACACAAAATTTACATAGTTTGGTTGAACAATAACAAAAACACTTTCTGCATGCCATTAGATAATAATTTATTATGATCTAAGTTTTTAAGTAATTTAATGCGTAATTTAGGAAAATGGTAAAACCGAAAGAAAAAAAAATGTAATTGTTAACTTTAGAATTAAAAGGAAAAACCAACAAAAATTATAAAAGAAAACAAAGTTATTCTTATATGCGTTTATATACACACAATATACTTTGTGAGACGAACAAAACCAAAAAAAAAGAACGCGTCAAAATTTTCACTGACGCAAAACAAAAATAAAAAAAAAACAACTATAAAAGAAAAGCGAAAAATAAATTTCAAAAAATTACATGTACAATTCGTATGATTAATGACCTGTAAAAAATAAATATTTTCTTGTTCTTGTTTTCTGATTTTTGTTGTTATTTTGTTTTTATAAATATTTTCATTTATCTTTATGAAAAAATTAAGTCGAATTTGGATGTTATTTTTACATGTATTTACATTTTTACATATGAATGTTACATTTCTGGATAATTAAAATTTTTTAGACAAAATTTATATTAATGATGATCTATATTTTGTTTTTCAACGATACATGAAGTGAATAATTTTACTGTCTTGTTTTTTTTTTTTAATGTATATACTATACGGATAAATGAAATTATTTTTTTAAAAAATAAAAGAATTAAAAATTTTTAAAAATAATAAAATTAAAATTTTTAAAAGTAAATAAATAAATTAAATAAACAGAATAAAAAGGAGAGAATAAGTTAAATATGGATAATTATTTTCAGTTCATATACCTATGTATGTTTTTAGCACCAAAACAATTTTATTATGTCAAAAACGGGCAAAAAATTTATTTGTATGATGTTACCGACAAACGCGAGATATGATACATAAATTAGGCCAACGGCAAAGAAAGTACAAAAAATCTAAAAAGAAAATATACATATACGAGTACTCTCTGAAGAAAATCTTAAGTGAAATTTAAAATAGAATAAAGTCAAATTCAATCAAATGAAAATGATGAACTTAACGTACCCATTAAAATATTCAAATTCTATGTCTGTGCACTCATATGGATACAGAAATACTTTAAAAGTATGTATATGAATTAAATTTGAAATGTATGACGTGTTTATTAGCCCTATATTGTAAAATAAAATTGAATTGAGTAGAAATGCGATAAAACGTTAGTATGCATTACAATGGATTTAAAATTATATGGCTCTTAGAGTGAATTATGATTAAAATTATCGAAAGAAAATTTTTAAATTTAAATTGATAATAATCTAAAATAAAATTCTAAGAAAGATTTAAAAATTTCAATTTGTTACTATCACCTCACTAATGCTATCTAATGTGACACGTGTTATTACGATTATCTGTTAGATCCACCTTTTTTGGCACCTAAAATTTTGCTACCCAATTTATTTAAATTTTAAATGCATATACATGTATTCGTAAATGATGTTTAATTTGATAGATTTTTTTAGTTGAATAAAATAGATAAAAAAAAGTTGAAAGAATGAGATTTTTTATGTTTTATTTGAATAGTGTCCTTGTCATTTATCTAATAGCCTTCATAGCGTTCGATGTGTGTACGTATACACACTCACATAAGTACGTATAGAAACGCATCAGAATAGTTTAATTCATTTCAAAATAAATAAACAAGAAATGCTACTTCTATAGACTTTGTTTATACTCAATAAATTCTGATGTATGTACATCAATTTATAAAAATAATAATAATAATAAGGAAAATTACTAGAAATTTTAATGATGTATGATTGATACCTTTATTTTAATTTGAATTCAATTAAACAAGCAGAAATTCGATTTTTAAAAATATAACAGACTAAATATTGTTCTGCTTATAGAATAACAATAAAAGTTTGCTTGAATAAATGCGAACAATGTAAGTAGGTACTTAATAATACTTTTTACACAATACAACATACCTACATACATTTGTAAAACAAAAAATACACAAAACATTTCTAAAGTTATTGTATGCGTGTATTTGTAACAAATGCATTTAGCTATATAATAAACAAATAAGAAAATTTGCTACCCATGATAAATATGTATCTATGTACTTGTATGTACTGAATATGTTTAGTAAGAACTTTCGAAAAATCAAATCAATAATAATGTTTAAAACTGTTACTAAGAATTATTTTTGTACAAAAATACAATTTCAAAATTTATTATTTGTTTATTTGAAATGCATATAACATAATACTCCTACGTAATTTACGTACATAATATAAACACGTTGCATTAATAATGCTTTTTCATACACAATTAATGTATGTACATATGTATACATAATGCAAGGAAATAATATTGTTAATGAAATTATGTGTACATACAATATATTTTTTAAAAAAAATTCAATTATGAAACTTTTTATACAATGTAAAATAAAAATGAATTTATTCACATTTGTGATTGCAATCGGAAAATAAACATAAAATAAATGAGATTTTTATTTTTATTTATTATTTTTTTTTTTTTGTACTTTTCTCAATTCAAAAAGAATTCTATACAAATATTTTGTACATGTTGTGCATATTCAATTTTATTTACAATATGCTTTCATTATTGTATGTAATTTTTCTGTTCTTTCAAATTATATTTTTCTTTTATATAAATTATAAGCGAATTAATTTGTTCAATTAAAAAATGAATTGAAAATTGAGAAGTTTATTTTTTTATTTTTATATTTAAAAAATTTATAAATTTCTTTTTAATTATACATAATAAATTGGAAAATTTAACAAGAACTTTTGTAATTAAATAAAAGTGATTGAGAAAAAAAAAAAAAATTTTTTTTTTTCATCAAAATGCTAAAATTAAATTCAGATGTAATATAAAGATACTAAAAGATAGATTATTCATTCAAATTAAAAAGTTTAATTTGTATGGATTTTATTATATTTATTTAACTCTTAATAATCTTAAGCAATATGTATTTATAATACCTAATAAATACCCAATTTTATTTTATTAATGTAAACATCAAATAAATAAACAGAGTAGGGTTACCATCTCATCGTTGTAAAGAATATATATTTTCTTTGATACGTGAAGACAGAAAATTTGTTCTCTTACATTTTATTTTTTGTCTGCTTAGAAAGCAATATTTTCGCTGTGAAATCCAATTTTACTTTGAAAATTGCCATACAACTATTTTTGGAAAAACATAACACATTCTTCAATCTTCCATAGGTTACGAAATTTTAAATGATAAATTTTCGATCGAAATTACGAACATCCTTAAAATAATATTTAAAACACTAGTACTTTCTCGAAAGTTTTTATAAAGCGAAAAATTCTCTTTTCAATGATTAATCAAAATGTTAACCCCAAATTTTAATGTTATATAAAATTTAGTTGATGTAACATTTTTTTTTTTCAAATTTTATTTTTTATTCAAATTCTTTTACACCCACCGTATGGAAACGATTACTCAGCTAGAACATTAAAATATATTTACATATTTAAAAAAAAAAAAAAAATTAACTTAATTTTTTGAACCTAAATATCACAGTATCATCATACTGGACTCGTCATTTGTTTACATTTACATTTATACGTGTTACATATATAGGTGTATATACCATTATTGTACGTTACTCATAATTCATGATACATATGTGTATTTTAAAGAAAAACAAGAAAAATGAAAAAAAAATAAATAAATAATATCACGGCGACAGTATTAGCATAGAAAACAAAATGTATAATTATTGTTCACTCTCCCCTTTCGAGTTGCAAAAAAAAACAAAAATTTCATGTGTACCTATATGTATATGTATGTAGTTATATTATGATCTATTTTATTCATTTTTTGTTTTATTTACATCCAATAATGTGCTAAAATTGGCAAAATAGGCCATTAAATATTTTCATATTTTTTTGTTAATTTTGATCTCATTAAAATGAGTTGTTTTCGTGTTTTCCAAATAGTTGCATTATTTTTATATTTATATATACATACATACATATGTGCATAATAATAACCGCTAATCTATACCTATATGTATTCCATTACTGCAAAAATCATAAGAATTGATGAGCATCACCGTAATATTCATAAAAGAAAATATTTGCCGGAAATGCTTTTCACCAAAATGTCCCGTCACTTTAGATTACATTCACGTAATGTATATTTTGTATATTTGTATGTTTGATAGTTAAACAGGGCGGTACTAGCAATTATAATGTATTGTTGATGTTATAATTGAATATAGATGTAAAAATGTTTTGTTCACATTCAATGTAGATACATGTACATAAAGTGTGACAGTGATGTCGATATCAATAGAACACCATAGTATATAGTTATTGATAAAGAGCCAAAACATTAAATACATACATATGTATATATACATAATAAATATCGTATAAACATGTGTACAGATATAAGCATATTTAAAATCATTTACTTTGTTTCATTTTTATTTTGTTCTATACAAATATATATCTCGTGCAATATTTGTTGCTATTATTATTGCTGTCATTTTTGAGTATCCTTTTTAACATTTTGCATGAATTATTTTGCATTTACATTATGCTTATTTCATAATTTTAATATCTTTATTCATCGTTTTAACATCTTAATTTGCCGTCATTCAGACCATTAGAGCACATTTAAATGCTCCATTTATGTGGTCACTATTTGTAATACATACATATGCATATTTCTAGCATTATTTTTGGTTAATTTTTAAAATGAAATTTGTTTATTTTATTTTATTTTATTTTTTCTTGTTTCTCTTTTAATACTTTGTGCATGTCTGATTTATGAAAATTTTGCTCTAATTTTCACTTTAAAATTGTCCACAACAATATTGTATGCACATACATTATACATATATTGATGCACTATTTTAAATTACATATGGTAAAGTATATTCTACATGTGATGTGCCATATTATAAGATTTAAGAAATTCTTTTAAAATTCATGTTAGCATTACAAAATTATGTGAAAATTACAAATTTTTGGAATTTTTCCATGACTTAAATAAACAAAAACAAAAATAAATGCAATTTAAAAAAACAAAAAAATCATCATATACATTTTCATAGTAACAATTTCATATATGACCGGATGATATTAAAAAAATTTAATTTTAATGCATTCATGTATGCAAAAATCAGGATTGTGTAATAAGGTCATTGGAAATAAAAATTATATTACGTGCATAATACACAGAATAAAATTGTAAGAATTTTTTATCATAAACCACATGTAATATTTTACATGTTTGCCCTATATTTTAATAACATTATGAATACAAAATTTTTTTCGTAATTTCTAATTTAAATATCTCTTTTAAATACAAATTATTAAAATTATGACTGAATATAAGATTATGCATAAATGAAACTATGCGAAAAAGAAAAATAGCGAAAAAAAAAATTTTTTCAATCTACCCACGTTTAAAAAACGATCATAGTTTTTTTTTCAAGCGCGTGTAACATTGTTTTATTTTATTTTTTTTTCTGCTTTAATATTTCGAAGTGACAAAATTTCTCAAGATTAATATTTAATTTCGATAAATATTAAAATATCTGTCAACCATTATTATTTATATATTTATTCATTTAAAAATAGATAGAAAACAGCTAAAGATTGTTTTGATTTTTAAATATACGATTAAAAAAACAAAGTATAGTATATACTATCACATCTTGAAAAACTTAAAATATTATAAATGAGCTTTTTATTGCATTTTGAATGTGTTTTGTTTTTTTTTTTAATTAAAATTAACAAAATTTAATGTATAAAAAAAAATATAAAAAATTTTTAATAAACTTACATTCTTTATTTTTGTCCATTGCAGGTTGTAATGGGCTGGAATCTACAATCGCTTTTGGTGGTGAATTTCTGGAATCATATATATTATTTAATAATGTTGTTGATTCAATTGATGACGTTGTTGTTGATGTATTAGATTTATCATTTCCATCAGATCCTAATAATGATGGTGGTCCATTATTTGTAACCGAAGAATTACTTAATCGTTCACCTGAATTCAGAATTAATCAAAATAGAATAAAATTACATTTCATTTATTTTAAACATAGATAAATGTGAAAATTACATGATATACATTATATTTAAGAATAAATAAAAATAATATGTATAAACAAAAATATATTTACTATGCGTTAAAAATTTACGAATAAAAATAATAAAATTCACAATTTGTCTTCATTTACTAAATCCCTAAACACAATAAAAAGTAACAATAGGATCTCATATATTGATTAAAATAAAAAAATAAATGTATTTATTAGACCACATTGTATATACATTTGTATAACAATCCCTAGGATCAACTAGAAAAAATCATAGATTAAAGTTAAAAGTAAAACAAAACAAATAAAAACGAGATACAAAAAAAACTTTTAGATTTCTAAATACAAGGATCATGAAAATGCCGTAAGGAACACTGGAAACTCACGAATAACATAAATTAGAATGAATGAAAGCAAAACAAAAAAAAAAAACAAAAAAACAAAAAGGACGATTTTATCAACTGAACAAATAAATAAAATGGTGAGAAATAAAATAAAATGAAGTAGTAAAATTGATTTACTGTATGAATATAGAAGTAAAACTAACATTAACACAAAAATTTTGTGTGGTGAGCGTAACATAATCCGATTATTTAAGCATTCAACAATGGTATACATACATATTTTTTTGATATAAAACATTAAATAATATATAGTACAGGGTAAATACCAAAATGCCTAACAATCACCCGAAAAGTGATGAAGCGCTTGACGAAAGCATCTTCTACATTCTAACTGAATATGGATACATTTTTGTATATTTTATTTGATATGAAGTTGACATAATATAAATCGTATAAGATGTACATAGCATATTTTATTATGCTACAATTATAACGCAATAAAATTCAATATTATCTTGGCATTCTGAAATTCACCCATGCACCCATTACTTTTTCCACTAATTTTTATTATTTTTATGTTAAGTGAAATTAAAAAACTTTTTAAATAAAAGAATTTACAATTTATCTAAAACTTTATACAAGGATTATTTAGCAATTTGTGATTTTTGATTTAATTTTATTTTATACAATACAAACACAATTGAATTAAAAAATAAGGAAAAAAAAAGGTAATCGACTGTGAAATCACAACAAAATTATTTTTTTTTATTTTTGTTAGAAAATACATAAAGAATATCAAGTTCTTAACTTTAATGAAAATTTATTTTTTAAAAACAATTTAAGTGATTAAATTGTATAAACAAAACAAAAAAAAAGAATTAAATTAAAGAAAATTGAATCTTCAAATACTAATTTAATACGAAAAAAAAAAAAAAGAAAACGTGTATTATACAAGTAAGAATATTCCAATGTTATACAATAAAATTTTAATCTTATTCACTTTTTTTAAAAAAAAAAAAACTCTCATTCATTATTTTTCCGTTTTTTTTTTCCTAATACATAAATGCAAGAACAATTCTGCAATATTCTCGTGAGATAAAAATTTTCTTTTTTATTTTGATAAAATTTAATCAAAGCAGAAAAAAAAAAACGAAAAAAAGAAATATATAAAAATAAAATAGAAATTGTGTACATGATTGCAAAGCAACAGATATCCTGTACTTACAAGATGTCTACACCGGATGTTTAAATAAGTATACGTATACATACTTTAAGATGGAGTAAAACATAATGCACACATATTTCAAGATTGAATAAACATTAAATAACATATAACAGTTTTTACAGTTATGAATATGTGATTCAATGTACATTATTCCTCGATAAGATTAATACACGTAATTTATTATATATAGTACTATATTATACACATGTAAGTGAAATGTATCAACTACAATGTAAACTTACCCTCAGCCATTCCGTCAATTGTATCCTTTAATAAATTACTATTATTATTACTATTATTATTATTATTGTTGTTGTTGTTACTATTACTACTACCACTATTGCAGTTGTTTGAATGAGATTTATGTATTATAGATATTTGTGATGATGTTTTTATAGCACCGTTACAAGATAATTTTGTTGTTGAATTAATACGTGCTATTTGCTGTAATTGCTGTTGTTTTGTTATCGATGATGTTGTCGTTATTAATGGTGGAGGTGATGTTGATGAAGGTGAAGTTGTTATTGATGTTGATGTTGTTGTTGATATTGTATTATTTGAAAACCAACTAGGAAAACTTCCCTTCAGCGTGTCGATTAAATCCTGATCGAGCGTTAAACGCCACGATACAGGCTCGTCCACGCCGTGCGTAGACTCTGAAAATTAAAAAAAAAGAAAAAAAAAACAAAGTTAAATTTATGTTATTTAAATCCTTTTCATTTTTGTTTTAAATAACTTTAGATGACTTTAGGTTTGATTTCAAACCTTAAAAGTTTATTCACCTATGTACTCTCTGATAGAAAATAAATGATGAGAGAATTTAATATTTAAAAACGAGAACGAATTATCATTAAGAAAAAAAAATAAAATTTAATATTTTTATTTTTGTGTAATTTTGTTTTTGTGAATAAAAAATAATTATAATTAATATTACCATTACCCTTTGAAAATGAATAAATTTACATTTCCATATCATATAATTCAAATTAATTATTTAGAATTGAAAGAATCGAATTAATAATGAGCTAATTCTCTTATGCAATTTTTGTTTTTTACGAAATGAACACTACCATACACATGTACTTTAGATAAATAATTTAAGATAATAATTTAGATAAATACTAATAATAAAGAAATTTCAAATATGTAACGTAATCTTAAATAATACAATATAATTATATAATTTTCTATTTGAAAATTTTATAAATAAAATTAATCATGTAATTTTATTTTCAAAAATAAAAATTATACTTAATTAAAAATAAACATTTAATTTTTTTTTGTTCGTTTGCAAATTTATATATAGGTATCTATTTTATATTTAAAAGACTAATTATATGCACTCGTAAATTATATTTATTTTTTTCTAAATGTTACCTAATTGAAAAACCTTGTAAATATCTTTTCACATCGGATTACGTTTATTGTAATTTTTCATATATATGTACAATAACAATACTTTCAATTATTTCATTGTATATTGAACTTTTGTGTAAAAAAGAAAAGAAGAAGAAAAATGCATGATTGTGTGTTTGTATGTATATAGATATAAGCGTATACCTATGTATGTACAAATGTGTGTTTAAAAGAATTTCATCAGTACAAAATTAAAGCACATTTATATACACACGTGCTTTTTTCGTATAAAATTCATATTATGCACTATATACATATATTGGTATATGACGCACACATACATATGTACAAAAGTGTACATGCATACACATAAATCTAAATATTATGTATTTGCTTTTATAAAAGTGTAAAATATTTTTTTTTCTATTTTTAGTCTTTGTTAACAATGTTATATTCTTGTGCAAAATATAGAACTTGGTCACTAGTCAATAATGTCAATCATTTTGAATTTTTTTTTTTGTGTACATACAACACCCTACTATTAAATAATACAAGGATTGCATTTATTTGATGAATGATAAAATAGATAAAATTTGCACAAAAAAAGCTCTAAAACAGAAAATAATCACGAAACTGTCGCCACATTCTTTAGTACATATATGTATAAGTATATGTACATATAAATGCATTTTATATTAGAAAATTCACCCACTTATTGGCCAATTAATTGTTTAAAATCTTAATAAGCAGATGTCTATGCATTTTTCATGTGTACATAATGTACATAAGTACATATAAATTTATCTATAGTCTGTCTACTAATTCGGTGCAGTTAAAGTCTTAAGGAAATATACATGTCGTTTTTCTTCTCTCATAATTTCTAATAAGATTATCTCACGAGCAGTATTACCATAATCTGTAAAGTTATCATATAATACGAGATGAATATTTTTAATATCAATATACAGCGACGTAAAGTGATACTACTTTATGTCATTTCCATAAGAACTTAACTGCATCGAATTAGTAGACAGAGTATAATTGTAAACACTATAAAATTATGCACAAATTGAATTCATTTAAAAACACAATCTGAACTTTATATGTTATTTAATACTATTTGTGGTTTTAGAATTTTTATTTAATTGTCAGACAGAAGACGTCTTTAATAACAATTAAAAGGTCTTAACTATATAACTATTTATGAAACTATGCCAAAATAAATGCTCCTATTTTTCTGTTGTTTTTGTTTTTGGATCTTTGTTTTTTATTTTGTTTTTCTTCAATTTTCAAATGCCAATTGTTAAATTTACGTGAACGGTATTTAGTAGAAGTATGAACACATACTTTATGTTAAAAGATTTTCTGTTTTCTTTTTGTTTTTTGTTTTTTAATTGACGAATACAATTTTCTTTCAACACATCATTGTTTTTAATTTGTTATACGTTAATGTACGTATGTACATTAAAATAAAATATAAAATTTATATTGTAAATAAAATTTCATTAAAATTTTATTCCATTCTAAAATACATATATTTAAAATTAGTAATAACGTTTTATAAAAACGATAAACAAGATTAATTACAAATAAAACAAAATGAATAATTGAATTTAAATTTTTTAGTTCAAAATACATATACATATATTTTCTAAGAATTTGACGAGAAAAATATTGTTCTTAATTTAAGAAAAAATAAATAAATAAATACAATGAAAATTTATTTAAAAAAATGTATTTTTTTTCTCTAATCGTTGACAACAAGTAATTTGAAAAAAAAAAAAAAAAAAATTTAGAGCAATTTTAGCGCAGGTAATTATTGACAGTAGCACATGTCTTTTTCAAAAAATAAAAAACAAAACACCTATAAAATATCATAAAAAATTGAATTCTTGATCTGTTTTTAAATAATAAAAATAAAAATGAAAATAAATAAAAGTATTTACATTTTAGTGTTTTATATGTTTTCTTTCAATGAAAAGATTTATTAACATACGATTTGTATACATATCCATACAAACAAAAGTAAACTGAAAGCATTCTACAATACATTAAAAATTGAAATTGTCCATTTTGTTGTCCAAAAGAAAATAATAATGAAAAAAAAAAAAAAAATGTTATTTTGTTTTTGAACTTACATCTGGGATCTTTCCAAGAATATGTCAGAAATACTTCTTAAAAATTAGAAAAGTGCAAAAACATTTCTTTGACATTTGCTAAAGGTCTACAGTATAATATCACATAATTTTCTTTAAAAATATACTTACATATATGTACCTATGTATATAAAAATTTTCCTTTATACATTCATGTATGTCATACACATCCTACCTGTAGTACCAGATAATAGATGCTTGCATAAATGTTTACTTAAATTTATACTGAAGTGTATTTTATTGTTTTATTTATTTATTTTTTTTTTCAACAAATTTAAAATATAGAAGAAAAAACCGATCATGTTTGACCAAAATAAATGAAAAAAAAAATATATAGAAGGCGTCTTAGAACAAGAGTCACAGAGGACATTTTATTACAAAAACAGATTGTATTGATTACACTTTAATAATACGGACAAAAAATAAGAAAATTTATACAGAAATTGTTTTACTTGTTATTTAAAAACTGATTAACAACATTGAATATCTCAAGATGATATTCTGTGACTTTCATGAAATTTTCTGAGTTTGAAAATCGTATTTTTATATTATTAACTGCGAATAATTTCATCTGGATTGGGAAAATCTAATAAAAAAAAATCATTTCAAATCAAAATTTGGTATTCCTGTTGCTTTTACAGATTGTAAATAAATGTAAATTTGAAACATCTTTAATATACATGTTTGTAATTTATTATGAAAAAAATTCAAGAATTTTTTAAATATTTTACAATAAATTTTCAAACCTATTTTTGTTTTTTTTTTTTTTTTTTTTTTTTTGTACAAAATCATTATCCTTTGAAATATCCATATATAGGCATTTAACCAAAAACAGTATACATAAAAAGCAATGAAACAATGCTACTAAAATTAGAGATTTGTATTTTCTTTTTAATCTTACACGAAATTTTCTTATTGTTAAAGCATGTACATATATGTGATGATGTCAATCGATGACAACTTTAAGTGACATGCTGACGTAGATATTTTTCGAACGTAACGAGTTACGGATTAATCGTATTTTAGTGTATGTGTATGTATATTTTACATATTGCTATTTGAGTATCAACATTGGGATATACTTATGTGTTTGAAATCGTTTATACATACATACATATGTACGCAAGTATGATGTTTATAGTTGACCATTTATTAAATCTTTTTATTTGCTAAACAAATATTAATAGAAAATCCAAAAATAATTGAGAAATTAAATTTAACTTTGAAATAAACAAAAAAAAATTTTTTCATAAATTCCTTTTTCTTGTTAAAATATTTACAATAACATATTCGGATATAGAAATAAATAAAAATTTGAAAAAATGGAAACGAATAAAAAATTCTTTTGATTTTTTTTTCTCTTATTTTCTTTTTTTAATTAGAATTTTTTTTTTTGTGTCGTTTCTTAAGACATAAAATATGTTTGTATTTGATGTAAAATAAATTATCAACGATTATTCATTTTATTCAAAAACAAATTTGACAATTCAATGGTAGCAGACTTTTTTTTAACTCCCATTATCTTTAAAAAATATATGTACATACATACATATACATATGTAAACATGTTTAAAAGAAAATTACATTTGATTTTGGGTAAGAAACATTTTTTAGAATAAAATTATATTTTTATTAAAAATAAAATGAAATAATGATTCATGCGTCTATAAAATTAATTCTTTTTCAAAAACAAAAAAAAATGAAAAAATGAAAATTTATTTCTTTTGGTTTTTTTTCGTTATAATTAATTTCAATGTATACCAAATAATAGATATCAGAAAAAAAAAAAAAATATTTTTTATATGATTTTGCATTGCATTTTATCATTTTTCTTTTTTGAACTGACATTAACTGACAAAATAAATTGCGAATATTGTTTTTGTTTTTTTCTCTATGTCATTAAAAATTTTTCTATTCAAATTATTATTTTAAATTAAAAAAAAATAAAAATAAACGAATTTTTGAAATTTATTTGTTTACTTCTGATTTATGAATCTAAGCTTTTTATAAAGATTTAAATAAAATTTAATTTACAGGTCGATGCAAAAAAAAACAAAAAAAGATTTGTATACATACATATGTACATATTTAATTAAAGAAATATACAAAAGAACCGTATATAACGCAAAATTTGACGCTATTAAAATTTTATTTAAATTTAATAAGCAAGTAAAATTTCATTAAACACTTATCTATATGAAAATGCATGTTTAGTTCAACATTTAAAAAGTTCAATGATATGAGACAAAGTACCTACACATACATATGTAAGTACATTATGATAGTATGCTTAAAATATGAATTGAGGTACAAATGTACATTGGATATGGAATTTTAAATGTACATTTTAATGTATGAATTTTTAAAATTTTTAATTGACCATACGTTTTCATACGGGCAAGTGGGCTAAAAATTTAAGAAAAAATTAAATAACATCAAATTTGATCTAAAGCATATAATGTTACCAATATTATCACACATTTTCTAGATTGCTAAGAAAATAACATCAATATAAAATGAAAACGTACAAAGAAAACTCAAAAAATTGAAATAAATTTAAAATGCATCACTGCTTCTTTGATGCGATATCCAGCGTGTTATGATCTTATGCTGAATATCACACCAAATAGGCAGTGATGCATTTTTGAATTTAACCTATACTACACATTTTTTTAATTTTTATCAAAAAATTACAAAGTTTTCAATTTTTAATTGAAAAACTTGAAGTAAACCTTTTTGTTTCTAATATTTTTTTCCTAAATAACATATGTACATACATACATACATACATAAATAAAAAAGCAAATACATTTTAACTACATACATACTTACATATACTTAATTACAAATTTCATAATGTATAAGAATGAATTTTTTTTTTATTATTATGTGAAATAATTATTATGAATAAATTCACAATTTAATTTATATTTTTTTTTGTTTTGTTTTTCTTAGTGTAATTAGAGTTTAATTTTATTAGAATTTATGTATAGTACCTAAAAAGTTTTTAAATTCTCATTTATTTAACTTAAAAATTCTTTTAAAACAAATATCATGTAAAAAGTAAAAACTTTTATGGAAAATGAAAATTTAGAAATATTTTCTTTTGTTTTTTAATTTTTTTTTTCTAAATTTTTATGAGTAATGAATAATAAATTTAAAATAAAAAAAAAAAGTTTGTTTGTAAACATATTTATTCAAAAATTTAACGTCAAAAGTTTACGGAAGTGTGAATGAAAAGTTTCATTTTTGTTCTTATTTCTGTTTCTTCATCAAATTAATGTGTGAATTTTCAAATTATATGTTTTACACTGATGATGATTTCTTTTTTTTTTTTTTTGTTCCAATGTACACGCTTTCATATATTCTATGTACATTCATTAACAAATATGTACAGTATACAATAAAAGATACATAATTTAAAAATTCAGAGAAAGACAAATGTAATTCAATAACAATTATTTATTAAATGACAATTACAAAAACAAAAACAAAAAAAATGAGTCAATTTATCATTGAGCATGTAAAAATAAATCAACCTACGCATATACTCGTAATTTTATTTTCATTAAAATAAAAGTAATATTAATAGTAATTACAAATAATAAAAATAAATAAATAAAAAGTAAAAAAAAAAAAAAAATTGCTTTCTCTATGTACTTATATTATGAGTTCTATTAGAACATATCACATACGTACATGTACCTCGTATGTACGAGTATGCATAACTGATTTCTATTAGATGTAACAAATTTATGTGTGGGATGAAAATGATTTGTTTTGATCACAAATTGTTTCTTTTTTTTTACTTGTAATTATTGTTTAAACATTATAAGTAATATAAATAATTAAACATATTTATTTAAAAGTTATACTAAAAAGAAAAGAAAATAATTTGAGTACACATAAATGTCTTTAATTATGTTCATATTTTTGTATTTTAATGTCAATGAAAATTATGAAACTGAAAAAAAGAAAATTTTTTGAATTTTCATATTTTCTTGAGTTTAAAATTAAAATTTAATTTTTCACTTTCATTCTTGAATTTCCATCTAAGAATGAATAATTACAATTTTTAAAACTTAGAACATGAATTATATCAACAATAAAAAAAATATGTATACGAGTATATATCGTGACTACATTATAAATTAAAATAAAATGTTTAACAATGATCAGTAGCATGAAATACATAAAATAATTTTCTGGAATTACAATTTTATATAAAACAAAAATAAAGATATAATGGTAATAATTAAAGCATTAAAAACAAAAATTGTTTGGTAATTAGAACACAACTAAATTACCTATTCGAAATTATAAATTCTTATTTTCATTTTATTTTCTTGATTTTTTTTTTATTTCTTTATTCGTTTCTTTCATTTTTAGAAAAATAATTAAAAAATTGAAATTTATTATTAATTTTAGAAATAATAATTATTAACCAGAAGCAAAAACAAAAGTACGTAATAAAAATAAAAATACATAATTGAAAGAAAAGCGCAATGAGTAAAAATCATGAAGATGTTTGTAGGTATATAAAAAACTTAAAAATGAAACAATTATTATAAGGTCATATTTCTACACATCTACCTGTTCACTTATAATCTTCGTGCAAATTTGCAGGTGTACACTACATACAATAAGCAGATATCTATAAATCTTTTCTATATAAAAATCATGCTTACATGTATGTACCATGTATACACCTTTGTTTGATGCTTCAGCTAACTGCTACATAAATTGTGTATTTAATGCATTCGAAACATTAAAAATGATCATGATACTTAAAAAAAATTTCATTAATATTAAACAATGATTTAGATTCAGTAGATACATCTGAATAGCTTATAATAAATACAACAAAAACGTAAAATTATAACAAAGTAAAGAAAAAACAACAATTTAACAAGTTGGTTTTACAATTTATGCTCAAACTAAAGTTTTGAAAATGTAATAATACGAAAATTAAAAACATGAGGTAAAATGTAAAGAAAAGCAATAATGTGTCACATACAGTTTAAATTAAGATAAATTATTATCAATGCATTCGGACAAGTTTATCTGTATGTATTGCAAATATACGGGGTGATTCTATTTCTTGACAGTACTATATCTGAAACTTGTTTTGTATTATTGCACTGTGTACATACTTCTTTACTCTTAAATACAGAAGCTGCAATTCTTTGAGGCTCTCAGAAAATAAGTTCCATTTGAATCTTTTTTTTTCTATCCAGATTCTAATTTCTTTCTTATAAAAAATAAGAAAAAGATATTTAAAAAAAAAAAAACAGAAATATTTAAAATGATAAATGTGCAATGTTCTATTTTTAATGAGAACAATTATTTTTGAGATTTAAATTTTGGAATTTGTTTTTGCCACGTTAAAACAAATTTATTGTGTGATAGAGAGATTAGTATAACATTACTATATGAAAAATCTGGAAGAAGTCATTTATCGTCAATAATCTTCATTACGGTAGTACTTATCAATACTTGTATATGCATTACATTACCCTATATATCTAAAACAATATTCACGCATAAAATTTGATTTTAGAAGATAACACGATAATGAAATCATAAATTCTCAATTACAAAAATTGTGAAAAAATTGTGTTGTTAATCAACTCAACACACATAAATAAGTAATTTGGATCTATTTATGATTTTAATGATAAAATCACATAAAATACATATTCATAAATAAATCATTAATTTAACGACATAATAATATGTTTGTATATATACATACATATGTAAGTCATACATGTTTGTTTACTATGTAGGCTGTTGGGGCAGGGTAATTCAAATTTAAATATAAAAATGACATAAAATCAATTTTGTACATACACAATAAAAGTAAACAAAAACATAAAATTACCAAATAGATTACAACAATAATAATATCTTCTTTTTTTATGTATCATATTTTTAATTCAGTCATCTGTATAAATAGACCCTTTTGTATTTTGATCGATCAAAAATTAAATTTGAAATCAATTTCAACCTTGTATACATACATACTCCCACCTATATACACTTATGTGTGTGTATATAAGCGATGTAAATGTTTTATATATTTGTATGAAGCAAATTTGTATATAGAAAAATACTTACATAATACTATAATAATAAACATTAGTATTCACCTTAGTATTACGTTATGATGTCACTCTATTTCAAGAAAGTTTATTCTTATTTTGTATTATAGCTTTTGCTTATTAAACATAAGCAAGTGGTTTATATCAGCTTTAATAAAAACTTATTTATAATTTCATTTATATATAATGTACGTGTTTATTTGAATGCTATCAGCAAAACATTTTATGAATTTTTTTTATACAAATAAAATTAGCATGACTAGAACAAATGTGTTACACGAATTGTTTTGTGATTAGAAAATTTTAATTATTTTTTTCTTTTTCACAGATGCATAACGTAAAAAAGAGAATTATTAATATAACTGGTTAAAATATAGGTACATACAGTCACACAAAAGTAACAATTTTTTATTAATTATCACATGGATATTTATGAAATTGTAGAATAAATATAACACAGAGCACAACACACATAAAATATCTACCTATATAACAGCACGTATAGAGTATGCAAAAATATTTAAATATTCTTGTTATTACTCAATATTACATAAGAGCTTTTCAATTTTTCTTTTCCAATTTTTAAAGCAACTAACAAGTAGTTTTTGTACTTCACTGTCACAATATATTTTGTCAAATTATAATATTCAAATTAATGCAAGTGAATTCAGATTTGAGACTATTATTTATAATACATTTTTATATCACAACAGTATTAATAGTAAAACTTAATAGAATTTAAGCACATATGTTAAATACGCAATGTTTTTGTTTTCTTTATCAAAATAATATTAAGGCCTAAAATATGTTGTTATACAAATTTAATAATAATAATCACCAAAAAAAAAAAAAATAAATAAATAGAAAAAAAATTTTTTTTAATTCAGATAAATTAAATTCAAATTAAAATTAAACATTTTAATACTATTAAAATATTTGCACGATCTATAATCATATTATAATCACGAAACAGAACTAACATTTAAAGGTGATTATATGTACAATGTATGAGGTAAGAGAGTCTAATCAAACTTTTTGTATATTTTCATATAAACACACATATGCAGTTTTATGTATGTATATATACA
The DNA here is from genome assembly GCA_963971155.1 of Anthrax anthrax. Lineage (NCBI taxonomy): Eukaryota > Metazoa > Arthropoda > Insecta > Diptera > Bombyliidae > Anthrax > Anthrax anthrax. Next base: position 22,860,614 of record OZ020120.1, read on the forward strand.
TATCCATACATATGTATGTACATATACTTGAATCCCACACATATTTATGTGTGTATGCGACGATAGGAAAATCAAGATAATAATCAATTTTATCAGCTGTTTCCAATAAGTATCTTTGTTATTTTTTGTCTTGTAGTTTCATTGGCTATATAATTTCAAAAATAACGTGTAAAATTTTAAAGATAAAATTTTACGTATGTATAATGTAAACTACATTAATATTTACACATAACTAATTTTTCAAGATACCCACATTTGTATATAATAGAATTGTTATGTACCTATTTGTATATTTGTATTCGATTATGACGTTAATATCTCAAAGTTTTTCATAAGTTGTAATAACTTAATGATTGTTTATAATATGATTATAACGTTGTGTTTAAAACACGTTCCGATTAAAACTATTAAATTAAAACTCAATAGATGTTGAAAAGTATCTGGTTAAAAACTTAAATTAAAGTTAAGTGTATACAATGTACATACAAACAGAATTATAAAGTAGATACAAGCGTATAGGTAAAACGTCTAAAAAATATAAGAGTCCACTACACAGGTTCGTAGTGTTTGCAGATATTCGTACGTATGTATGTCTGTATGCATGTAAAAATGTACGTTCTATTACATTTTCACAGTACCTACCTATATTAAGTCCAGTTTTTCAATTTTTCCACATAATCGTATTTATACGATACATGTACATATGATTACTTATCTATGAATTGCCTTTTTATGCATTTTGCAAACATACCCATAAAATCAAGGTGGTGGGCAGATTTAGTAGAATAATGCCTCTGCCTGCAATATTCTAAAATTCACTGACACATTATAAAAGCATAAAAATGTAAATACATGAAATTTGCACATACATACATATCATTACCACCACGTGCATATGCAGAGCTTAACAAATATTATTGGTCTTTTTAAAATATTAAATATCATCAACCTGCTGTCTAAATTATTATAGCATACAGGGTAGATATAATCTAAAAATTTTCAAAAAATTGAATTGGTGAAAAGGTCGTGATAAAACAGTTCTTACAATTTATAAGAAAAGAAATTTTTCAGCTTCAACTTATCTTCATTTGTGTTAGCCTGACATAGTCCTGTTTTATTTATTTTGGAATCAACTGAATATTTTATTTTAGACTTTTCAGGACTTTCAGAAAACCTTGTATGTAACATATTTATTTACATACATTTGTACATTGCATATTTATTCAGGTACACTTAAGCACATCATTATTTTATAGTATGTTGAATAACAAATGAACCTGAATGATGCCTTTTCTCCGTCTAAAATATGGAGACTATATACAAACTTATTGTGAATTCAAGTTTGCATGAAAGAATTATTTTCTTATTTTATATTTTCTTTTATTTTCATTTTCTTATATTTTTATTTTCTTATTGTTATTATTATTTTTTCTTAACTTAAAATAAAATAGTTGATTTATAGCTTTCATTCTATGTATTTTAATGAGTATAAGTGTATGTACTTGCAATATGTATACACATACATATGGTCATATGTATGTATGTAAAGACTGTAAAGTAGCAATGACTTAAATCAGATTATTATTAAAGTATTAGGTTGAAGAACTCGTTTCTGTTGCTCAGTTTTATCACAAAACATACATATACATATGTGTATAGTATATTCATATAATTTATGTTTTATTTCTGTTTTATGCAGAATATTATAAAATTTTTGTAATTTTATAAAGCTATAAAATTTCAAATAAATAATGTAAAAAAAGAAAATTTGAATTATTAACCCAAACATTTTCCATTATTTACCTTCGAGATAAACAGTATTTTAATTTTTAATATTCATATTAAGGTTCTTGTTTATAGGCACACACATACATGTGCACTTACAAATATGCATATCGTAATTTAAAAAAATTTTTTTTTAAATGTAATCATCAAGAAGAATTTGAAGAGGTGTAAAACTTGAACATAGTCTTTATACAATATTTAAACTTTTAATTTCCTTTGTTCTTTAATAATTTGAGGGTCAAATATTAAAAAATTCAATTGAAAAAAATACCATTGATTTTTTAATTTTAAGTATCTTACGAAACAAATAAATTAAAATCTCATTTTATCAGTTATGTAATTCATTTATGTACATATTATATGAAATAAAAATTAATAAAAATTATTTTGAACTCATCATTATTATCTATATCTTCTCAGGAATTTTCTTCTGCAATAAGTATTTAAAAGATAAAAAGCAATTTTTCTTTATTTCACATTAAGTGTCCAACAATAATAATTTAATTACAATTATTTCAATTTAATAAAATATGTTTTTCTTAAATATAAAAGAAAAACATTTATATCTTTAATTTATGTTTTGATTTTTCTATTTTATTTTTTATTTCTTAAATGATTTGAACACAACATTGTATAGTGAATTTTCGAAACAAAAATTTTACATTAAATTTCCGCTTAATATGAAATCTAAACAAATTAAGTGAAATGAGAATGTACATAATATATATAGTATGTACGTATACATATGTACCATATACATATAAACATTTTGTTACATTTTACTAACATTTATACGTTTACTATATATGAATATGTACACACAATCCCGGTAATTTTCATTCAGGAAATGTCTTTCCAAATTGTCATTAAAATTTTGGGCATTTTATATTTTCTACAATCGTATATACCTATTTATCTATATTTACGTATATAAATGAACATTTGTGTACATAAAATAAATTTTGTATATAACTTATAATATAAAAGGTCATTATTGCTAATTATAAATGAAAAAAAAAATTATTTCTAAAAATACATTAATATTTTATTATAGAAAAAATAAAATGTCAAAATATCTATATTTATATTTTCCTTTTCATTAATTTTCTTCTTCATGTTTTTTTTTCTTTATATAAATTAAAAGTTTTTCAATCAAAATTGACTCATTACGTTCGAAATATACGGGAAATTTATACATATACGTATTTATTTATTAAAACTCAAGTCTAAAACACGAATATATATCGTACGTATGTTGAATTAAAATTATTATTTGGTTTATAAAATGAAAACTCAGTATATATGTATACACATGAAGTACCGTACATAAATTTTCCATACAGAAAGAAAAAACATACTATATTAATAAACGTTAATTAGATTTTAATAATGTTAACGATATTATGGACTCGATAATATTAAATGAGGGTCGATAAGATAATATCGTATACATCGTAATATTACATAAATTGTGGCGATGAAAAATTAAATATTCTATGTAAAATTGTCAATGTACATGATTACATATATATAAATACGTTTATATATTTCTTTATATCAACACATACCAAAAAAAAAAAAAAATTCTGTCCACCCACATAATTTGATCTGATAATTTTTTAATTATGGATCTTACCAATTTAATTTTCTTTTAATTAATTTTATTTAATTACAAGCAATAAAATTTTAAATTAAAATATATTCTATGGAAAATTTAATTAAGTGGTGGTGAAAAAAAAAAAATAACTAAAACAAAAGACAATTTTCCTTTAATAAATTTTTTTTAAATATAATTATAAATAATATGATTGTTTGCGGTTGTGGTTTCTGAATGAAAATCAAATTAATGCAGAAAAACCAAAAATCAGATTATAATTTACACAAATTTTATAATTTTCATACAATGCTTACACAAATGCACATAAATAATAAATATGCATTATAGAAAATTCATCTTGTCTTCGGATTGCTGTTGAAAAAAATGTTATCAGTTTTCCCCAAAACCCCACTTAATGAAGAGGTTCATAACAGTTTTTATTTGGTATAACAAAACATCACAAAGTATCATTCTTTCATTTTTGCAATCATGCATGGTTTAAGTAAAACCGGGTGGTATCTCCCCCAGAAACCCTCAATAGTATATTAATTACGAAAGTGCGTGCTTTTCATTTTTTATCAACTTTAATCTATGTACATAAATTTTCAATAACACAGTTTATTTTTTACGTACGGAGCTAATCTACAACGGCACGATTTTATAATGTCAATAACATTTTATTCTACAAAGTAATAATCTTAAAATAAAAATAAACTCAATTCACCTGCAAAAACTTAAAATTTATATTCAAAAAGTCCTAGAGAAATGATATACTTATGTACATGTATTCATTACATTAATTGTATACCACATTACGCACATGTAATACACCTGTGTGTTTATTCCAAATATGATTTAGTATTTATGTCTTTTTAAATTGCATTGTTGATCTATTTACATTTAATTGACATTTTACTAGAATTTTTGACATTGCCAACTTGTATACAAAATGCACAAGTCAAATTTATTAAAATTAAAACTATACATTAGAATACTTGTATACAAACAAACGAATGTAATTTTCAAATTTATTTATTCAAATTGTGAATGTATGATATACATGTATGTATGTACATATATTAAATGAATAAAGGGCTTTAAAAAAATTAATTATAAAGGGAATACAATATGAAATTTCGCAATTAAATTGTCATGTAAATTTTAAATTTCTACAAGGAAAAATTGCACATTTCCCTTTTTTTCGATTTACTAAATTCAATTGATATATTTTAATGTCTTTTTTTTTCGTTAAATCTTTTTTTGGTTAATTGTTATTGGACATGAGCAACGGAATAACACGTATAATATCTATATAACTATTGTTTAATTTATTTCTCATTGTACATAACATAAGACATGAAGCCAAATTATTTCATGCATGTTTTTAAATACATGTGAAATGACCATATGTAGACTGCATGAACTGTTACATTAATTACATATTCAAATTTTTGAATTATTTACAATAATTACATAATTACTCAGATAAGCAAAACATATTTGACAATGAAATTTAAATATTTTTCTTTTTGAAAATAGTATTCAATTACAATCAAAATATGTGCGCATAAAATATATTCTATACTAACAATGCAACGCCTGCACAACGACATGTACAATATATGACCGACAAACAAATAAAAGTTATGGATATAAAAATTTAATAGTCAAAAAAAAAAAAAAAAAAACGTAAATCAAATCAATTTCATACATATATATAATGTATAATAAATGACAGATTTTATAGGTAAAGAGCCAGCAATGTAGTCTTATCTGATTAATAGCCCTATTAAGATCACGATTTATAAATACTTACTCATACCACAAAAGAATAGTTAAATTAAAGCTATAAAAAAAATTACTTGTAAATATAATTTTTGAATTTAATTTCGATTTTTAATCAGACAAAATTATTTTTAAGAAAAGTAAAGTGCATAAAAGAAAATTATACGATTTTTATATGTCTAGCCGCCAAAAAATTGTAGTGCGGAAATGTTAATTATAATAAAGAATTTATCCTAAGATCATTTTTTTAATATACATACATACATAATTACGTACCATTTAGGATGCGATTAATTATTATAAGTTTAATTTTAATTTTATTTTTGCAAATATTTATTGAATGAAATAGGTAATAAAAGTAAAATCAAATGAATAAGAAATTTATTAATTAAATTTTTATTTTCATTCATGAATAAACGTTACAAAATTTATCAATAAACTTGAATGAAATTTATAAAAATCTACATACATATAGATTTTATTTAGATATGTAAAATTAAATGCAAAAAAAAAAAATTTTAAAATTACCTAAAGGCAGGAATTATTTTTAATAATTTTAAAATTTAATTTATGGTTTGTTTTTGTTGATCACCTGTAACTCGGTATTATTTAGGCTTACCGAATTTACATAATAAAATAAAAAACAAATAAAAAATTGGTAATAATATAAAATCAAATTGTTTGTAAATTTTTTATTTACCCGTTTACATAATTGAAATGATATAAGATTTTTATTTTAACATTCTTCTTATTTTTATATGCGTTCAATAAATTTCATAACATTTAACAAAAGACAAAACAATTGTTGATAATAATTCTTTAAAAAGGAGGAAATATGCAATATATCAAGTCAAAACAATCAAATATAATGCCAAATTTACACTAATACACTTTTAGCATTTTTGACACACCCCAATCATTTCACCATATCATTCTATGTACATAATAAGATGTTTAAAATAAATTGAACTTGAAATCGGACAATTCTACATAATTACTTTTCTTTCCTTTTCATTATTATTATTATTATTATTATAATTTTGATTGTTGTTTACGATAATTATATAATAAATTTTTTATGATTTTCTTTTCTGATAATAGCAATTATCGCCAACACAATCATTTTATCATTCATATTATGTGTATTTGCCAAAATAAATTAAAATTCTCTTAATTTTCTAACACATACATATGTGTATGTATATATTTTTAAACAAAACAAAAAAATAGTATAAAAATTTAAAAATAAAACTAAAATAAAAAAAAGATTTACTATCTTCTACCATTTTTAATCCTTTTAGATCCGGGGAATTATTTATGAATTTCTGTGTACACACAGAAAGAAGAGGTCATGTCCAATTCGACATTAATAATTTATAAAATATATGTGCGTGTTATGTGATTTTATGTGATAAAATCAAATAAAAACAAAAAAAAAAAAGATTTAACAAACATTTACAAAGGCCATTCCAAATGTCTTTTTCCTCATTTCATAATTTTTGGTCAAAAAGGCTTAATACACATACATATATTATTTTTCATTGTAAAACAATAAATTATTTATTTACAGAACGTGTATTAATAGATAAGTCTTAATTCGAAGTTTTAAAAATTCCCAACTTTTTTTTTAAGGGATAGTAAATAAATTATATTGAATTACACCGTCATGAATACTAAAAAAAAATAATGAGATCTATTACTAAACAAAAGCTAGTATGGGTTTATTATAAAACAATTGACAACAGGCAAAACCCAACTAATAACATAAAAATTGAATTAGAGCCACAAAATTTATTGTATACTCGTACATATTTTGTTTTGTGGATTTTTGAATAGCCCTCGTTAATTTACACAAAACAACAATATACATAAAACACATAATAAAATTACTAAACAGAAAGGAAAACAATTTTCACAATTAATATAAATATTTTATTTAATTTTTTTGTTTTTTAACTCATTTCTACTATATTTATTTGTTTATTATTTTTGTACAAAAATACCGGTTTCTTAGCACGTGTAACATTTGGATATTAATGTTTTATTTTATTTTATTTTATTTTTTTCAAATAGAAGAAAAACAAAAATTCTTCTTTTTTATTTTTAGTTTTTCATAATCTGTTGGTTAAATGTAATATAAAAAAAAAAAAAAACAAAAAAAAAAATTAGATATAATACTGTGCCTAAATATGAAAATAAATGTTCATTTTAAATCTTATAGCTTATATGTTTTTTTTTCTTCAAATTAAAATTTTGAATTGTTTCCTTTTTTTTTTTTGCTTTAAATTTGCAAGTATTTAGTAATAACATAAAATGTGTAGGAATCAAAATAAAATCTTAAATCAAGACAAAATATGTCAGCTCTAAGAAAAATTATTTACAAAATAGTTGGAAATGAAAAACTTTTATTTTAATTAATTTTTTTTTGTTTTTTGTCAAATGTTTTTTATTTTTATTTGGCTTATAAGAGGCAAAAAAAAAATTATTTTTTGTTATTTACAACATTTTTATCACTATTTTATTTATTTTCATTTTATCCCATAACGAAAGTGAAAATGTTACTAATTCCGAATGTGAATACATATAAAAATTTAAAAATTTCTCATTTTTAATCAAATTAATTATCTGTTATTTTATTTTTTATTTTTTTTTTTTTTGTATTGCAAAAATTTTGAATTTTTGTTTCCAAGTCATATCTGAATTTTCTTGCTTTTAATGTATAAAAAAAAAAAATTAAAATAGAAAATTTAATGACCAAAATAAAATGAGAATAAGAAAAATTTTATATGTATTTATAATATAAGTAAAAGCGGTGAAATGCTTAATTTGCCAACGGAAATCATAATTGTATTGTTTTTTTTTCTTCTCTTTTGTTTTTCGTTTCTTGAATAATAAAATAATTTTATTTTTGATTTTTATTTTATTTTATTATTAATATTATCTCGTCTATGTAACATAAATTTTCATGTATCACCATATAATATAATGAGACATATTAAATGCGTGTGCATATGCATTTTTATTCATTTTTAGATATTTTTTTTTTTTTTTGTTTTAAGCTTTTACCATTTTATCTATGTATATATATATGCATTAAAAGTATATTTTGTGAATTTTAATTTTGAAAAATTTTTACATTTTATGTAGGTGGTTTATTTCGCTTTCAGTTGATAAAATAAAAAGTTCTTCTTCTTTTTTTTTCAGATTTATGTTTAAATTGCATTTTTATTTTCAAATTGAGAATGTTATTCATCGTAAAATATTTGCGATGTGCACATATGTTACGTATCTTACTTTTTGCACATGCATAATTTGTGAGAAAAAAAAAAAACAAAAACAAAAGCTATAATTTATGATAGCAGTTGAAAAACATGTCAAAAATTCATAATTTTCTCTAGATAATTTGGTTATAAAATAAAATAATTTAAAATATTTCATTAGATATTTTTTCGAAACTTATGTTTTCTTTTTTAATGCATTTGATGAAATGATTGATTCAAAAATGAGAAAAAAAAAAGACGTTAATTTTCGAATTTCATAAACTCAAACAAGGGCAAATACATTATACAAGGGCGTCAAAGAATTAATATTAATGTACATTCATGTAGTTCTTATGTATATGAACTAATAGATAAATACTATGTGAATTTTTGTGTACCTATTCATTTTTCATTTATATTTCCACTGTTGTATAAGTATGTATATGTAATAATTACTCAAAAATATAAAGCAATACATTAAAGTACTTAGAAAACAACCGTGTTTTCAATGTAACAACAAAATTTAGTATTGAAACAAAAAAAAAAAAATCAGACGGGAAGTAAAATACATTCATGTACCTAATTAGCATGAATTTTTTCCTTTTATTATTTTTGGATATTTTTATGTTTTAAATGCGTACATTATTTCTGCCTTAAAATGAATAAATGTGAAAACAAAAAAAATGATTTTGTTTTGCGTAAGTTCTAATAGTCAAGTCATTAATTTTATTTCGAAATTTTAAAAAAAAAAAAAAAAAAAAACTAAATTTTTCCAATTGCCTAGAAGCAAATTTAGAAAAAAAATGTTCCAGTTGAAATTGATACCTAAGTATAGATTATTAAAAAAAAGAAAACCAAAAGAACATTTTAATTATTTTAAATATTTTTTTAAATCTACAATAATTATTAGGTAAAAAAAAAATGAAATGATGAAGATTATCTAATTTACATTTGAATAAACATAAAAAAATAATCTCGATATATTTAGTTATCTTTTTTTTTTATATAATTAATACACTGATTTATATTTAATATCATCTGGTATACCACATATTTATGATCACATATTTAATTAGTGATAAATAAAATAAAATTTTTAATAACGAATATAACATAAATTCAATAAATTTATAATTATTTTATTTAATTTATTTAAAATAAATATAATATGTAATCATCAGTTTTGGGAAAATTTTTTTTTTTATTTACATTTAGAAAAAAATTAACAAAAAAAAAATGTAAATTTATCTTCACATGAATGGAAATGATAAATACTAACTTAATAAAATATTTTAATTCATATCTCTACATTAAATACATGCATGTACATGTATCTATGTATGTATTGTGGATGAAAACTATTCAAGTGCAATGAAATATATTAATTATGAATGTATGTATATCTAATATTTATACATATAGCGAAAAGCCGAAAAGCCAATATAATTTATATTTTCAATATTTTTAAGTAAATAGAAATAAACAAAAATTTTCCCCATAATATAAAATCATCAATTTTACGTGAATACACAGTAAAAAAAAATTTTTTTAAAATAACTTTTCGTTAAGTAAAATTTTGGGTTCATTTTTTTTTTTTTTTTTTTTTTTTTTCAATTTTAAATGTACATACATATATTTCTGTGTATGTATAAAATTTGCCAATTTCCTTGATGGCTTTATGCATTTTAAAACGATTAACACGTCAATGTTTACACAAACATCTTATATTATTAATACATTATACAAATGAATACAATATCTACAAATATGAGTACAATATATAGGGTATAAAAATTTATTACAAATGTACTCAAATAATGAATAAAATTTAAAAAGAAAATTAAAAAGGTATCGAAAAAAAACTGTAAAACAAATAAAATTAAATTAAAAATTCAAAATGAAAATTAATTATTTAAAAATTAATGATAGAAAAAATCATTGTAAATAATTAATTTTTTTTTTAATTTTTTTTATTTTATTTTATTATTATTATTATTTGTTTTTTGTTTTGTTACATATTAAAACAAATATTTCATTTGAATATTAAATGTATATTATAAATTACAATATCTTATATGTATGATTAAAATATAGTTGATGAATACATGAACACACACACACACACATAATAATAATAATCATACAAAATTCATATCATGTTTTATTACATATTATGTTAATTTGTAATAATCATAAGAATTTCTATTTTAAATTATTTATATTTATATGTTATATGCCAGAGCCAAAGTAATAACTCATGAAACATTGAAAAATTCACTAAGAACATAATTAAAAACGATTAAATGAAATTAAGTTTTCAGTTCATTTATAAATTATGAGTTTTTATTAGTATAACATATGTTTACTTTATCATTATTATGTGCAATTATAAAACAAAACAACAAAAAAAAAACAAATAAATAAATAAACAAAAATACAATAAATGAAAATAATAAAAGATACATATGAAATATAAACAATTGTTTGAATATGAACAGGCATTGAAAAAATTAGTGAGACAAGAAGGTAAATTAAAAATAAAAAATCAAAAAAACAAAATCAGAAAAAAAAAAAACAGATTTCATACATACGTATGTATATGTACGTATTTGTGTTGTACACATCATATTTTTCAAGATGTGATTTTGTTTAATTTTTCGTTTCATTGATCAATACAAAAATAATTTCTTGATCTTTGTTACTTGTTAAATTTTTTTTTTTATTTTCTATTTTATTTGATTTCATTTTGTGTTTTTCCTCTATTGTGTCTATATATATACATATACATTATAACAGAAAGTCCTTGAATAAATTAAAACATTAATACACACGCGTTTGTATACTTAATCATTTGCAGAAATAAAAATTGTAGATGTTTTTTATTCAAGTTAAATATAAATTAGTTTCAGGTAAAATATGTACTTTTTTTTTTAATTTTACTAATGCAATAATATAATGTACTTTGTAAATACAGATGTTTTGTCAAACGTTTTATTTTCTTTTGAAATACCTAACACAATAGGAAAATAAGAGAAAATAGTTATAAAGGAAAAATTTTAAAAATGTAAATTGCAAAGCTTTAAAAAAAAAGACGAAATTAATCCTTTTTTTTATTTTGTTATAAATGCGATTATGCGATTTCTCTTCATGTTTTTTAACAGAAAGAAATTTTAATTGCTACACATGTACATTATACCATATACGTTAATATATAATACCTGAAAACATCATAAACACCCTACATAATTTGTGATGCAAAGTACAACATTGTATTGCATTATATACAAACACACACAAGACTTATACTATATGTACAATATCATCCATTATTTTCTTCTGTTTCTGTTCATATACTCTAAAAAGAATTAAAAAGAAAATGTGGGCCGAGAAAATATATTAATAGATGTCCCAAGCAAATGCATACACGAATAGTAATGTACATACATTCATACATATATTGTACATATGTATATGTATATGTATGTATTTATCATCGTGACCTATAAGGTGATGGATATTGTTATATGTTATATACAGGGTGTTCCACAAATTGATGCTAACCCCATGCAAAGAGATAAATCATGCTGAGTCATTACAATTTCACATCGCATTCAAAAGTTACAGCACATAACGTTCAATAATGTTATTTGAATTTGAGTTATATAAATAATTCAGCCGTCATAGCTGGGTGGTATGTGAAAATGTAAGCTACCTTTAAAAATCATTGATTTTCATTTCTTGGTATAACTTATCACCTGGCGTGGTGTTAGTATCAATTTGTGAAATACCCTATTTTGTACTAAATTGTGCTTTTTAAGAACAAAACGCAACAAATGCATTCATTTGGTATACATATAAAACGGTGTATTATACATATCTAGCTAAAAAAAAAAATTAAATTAAAAAAAATAATTAAAAGAGGAATTGTTTAGCTTGATTGCTTTATTCAAGTAATGTACAAATTTTCTCAAATGGCATATGTTTTTTAAAAGATTTTCCACCTAGGCACTAACAAATTTTTCAACACATTTATCCTACATATTACATTCGTTTTATACGTATTGTATACTAAATGAACATAAATATAGTAGATTTGAATTTCGACTATTTAAAGAACTTCAAAGATTTAAAATTTTAAATACACATCAAAAATGGTATTCTTTTAAATGCATTTCCCTTGTGCAATAGATCAATGGTTTCTGTGATTAGGTCAGATATAAATTGTATATAAACATTTAACGTTGATTACATATACTTACATAATATATGTACATATGTAAGAAGTGCTGCATGTATATGTACATACATACATATATGTGTATAGGTATTTTATATAAATACACAAACGTACATTATATATGGACGCACTTATATATTTATGCGGGTGAATGTGAACATTATTTGCGAGAATACAAAAAATTTTAAATCGTATCAGCAGGCAGTATAATACATTTACGTATATAATATTAAATGTGAAAAGGAAATTGAATGAAATCAAAATTAGAGCAAATTTTTAAAGAATTTTTGTCTTTTTTGTTTTTCTTTTAATTATAAAATAAATTCAAAATTAAATGTTTACAGTGTGGTATATTATAGCGTTTACGTTTTTATATTTGCATGTATAATCAAAATGCAACAAAAATACTAAGACACATGATATTAAAAATCTAACGTAATAAGCAGTTAAATAACTTACTTCATCTGATTTACTTTTATTCAATAAATTCAATGTAAAAAATTTAAAAATTTAAAATAAAAAACGTTACATAAGCAAATAGGGAATACTCTTGTACGCCCGCCCTGTAGGACTATTATAAATATAATACCATTAAAAAATCTTTTCTTATTTCAAATTGAAAAAAAAAATTTTTTTCTTTTTTTTTTTTTTGTTAAAAGGAAAAATCAATTCAGTATAAATTTATTTAAATTAATGATTATAAGATTTTTATTCAAAAACATTTTCATTTGAATTCAATTTTAAGGCATTTTATTCGTTTCTTTGTATTCTATTCTGACATATTTTCAATCAATTTTTAAAGAAAAAAAAATTTATGAATTTTTTTATATAAATGGAAAAAAATGCAGAATCATTTTTATGTGTTGATTTTCGTTGTCAAAACATGTCAATATGAATGACATCAACAACAAGTAAAAAAATATGTTAGAAAAAAACGTTATAAAACCAGAAAAGGATTTTTTTTTTTTCGTCTAGAACGTTTATTATTTTATTATACGGTTGAACTCCATTTTGACAAATGAGAACTGTGAAAAATATTCGCCTTATTAATATTTTTAACCAGTTCAATGATTTCAAAGAAAAAAACAAAAACAAAAATAATACTATATAAAAGAAATTAATTATTCATTATTATGTTCAGGTGAAAATAATTTATTTGAAAAAATAAGTTTTTTTTTTTAATTTTTCAATTTAAGAAAGAATTTTTCCACATGAACACTTACACAAACGTGTACATATGTACATACTGTATGAATGGCATAAACCACACATCAAATATTTAGTTTACAAAACAAACAACAAAAAAATTATTTAAAATGCAAATTAAATTAATCAAAATGAAAATCTTTTTTATTAAAAGAAATTAATAATAATGCAGTAAAAATTAGAAAGAAAATGAAAAGTAGAAAAAAAAAGGAAGAAAAAAAAATTGCATAATATTGCAATTGGCTTTCTATATGGTCTACTAAATTCTGACATATGTCTGTTGTATATATAAATATTTACCTAATTTATATGAATTAAGTGCCAAAAATATGAAAATTTTCGTGTGACTCATGCACAATTTAATAGTCCGTAAGAACTAAATTACAACATGTATAGTCAGAAAAATACTGTCTCACGTAAATTTTCATCATAAAATTTAATGGTCACACAAGAAAAAAAAACAAAACAAAAAAAAAAAATAGCTAATAAAAAGAAAAGATAATTCATGCAACCTAAATATCTCATCAAAAATTATCATCATGAATTTCTTTAAGATGATACACCAATTGCACATAATATTAAAATGTATCTATGTATATATGCATGAACATATCTGTCTACGTGAATAAATATAATATAAAACCAAAATAAGAATAAAAAATTCTTTCAAATAAGTACAGTTATTTTTTTAATCATTTTCTTATTAAGGCAAAGTGAGAAAAAAAAAGTATTTTTTGTTTTTTTTTTTTTTTTACTTTTCAAAATTATATGAAAAATATTTTGAAAATAATTCAAAAAATAATGAAGTAAAGAAAAAAAAAACACATTTTATCTATATACAAACATACAAACGTAAAAAATGAATTTTAATTTTTGCCTACTTTCCAAAATGATTTATGGAATATTTTTCTTTCTATTTTATTTTATCTTCTCTTATATACACATTTCTATAGAGCTCATCTAAAACAGTGCAAAATAAATAAAATTAAATTAATAAAAAAAAAAAAAAAAACAAAAAATACATACAAACAAAAATAAAGAAAAATAGCATGCAATTTAAAATAAAAACAAAACAAAACAGAAATAAGAACAGAAATTTATTTTAAAATATCTTAAAAAATCATATTTAATTGTTGTTGAAAAATAAAATTTATATATATGAGTTGCTAAGCACGCACAAAAATCATTTTGACAAAAATTATATTAACAAAAAAAAAAAAAAATCGTTTTTGTAATAAAGTATATTTAAGCTTTTCCTAAAAATGTTAAGATTAACTCAAATGTATAATTCTATTAGATATAAACATAAAAACTGAGCTAAAACCCAAAGTATAAAAATGAAATAACAATTCTGAAATTAAAATCTTTTGCAAAATATTTAATACTGTACGTAAATATGGCCATGTAGATTGCGTGGAAATTGCTATATTTTGAATATATAATATAATCAATAAATCATTTAACAACATTAAATATACAATGTTGTTACGGCAAATTTTTTTGTTTATAAACAGTTTTTCTTTTTTCTTTTTTTTTTTTTTTTGTTTGCTGTTTTAATATTGAATTTTTGTCTGATTATTTTAAACAAGAGCAATGAACTATTAACGTATCAGCATCATTTCTATATTTTTCTTTTGTATTGTAATTATTTTATATTTTAAATGAAATTATTTGAAAATTTCATGAAAATCAATACAACTGATGTGTGTAAACTTTTAGACTAAAAGCAAATAAGAAATAAAAAAATCAAGTAAATAAAAGCACAGTGAACTTAAACATAATAACAGCATAAAGTAAATAACAAAAAAGAAAAAAATATATATATTAAACTGTAAATGGTATTATAAAAATTACCCCAAAAATAATTCAAAGTTCAACTGATTTTCTTTTTTCCCAAATGTCTAGAGAAAACAAATGTGTTATAACAACGTAACTTTTCTCTTATTTTTTGTTTGGAAATAAAATCAGAGAAATATACCAAATGTTCGACTAGTGCATATTTAAGCTGAAACCATCAATCAAGTGTTAAATCATGCCTTGTAAATATATAAAAAGAAAAAGAAAGTCATAAGTTTAAATGGTTTTAGCAAAATTAAATTGTAGAAATTCTAAAAGAATTGTAGAAAAAAAAAAAAATCAAAAATATTTAGAGCCATTAATAAAGCCATATATAATTCAATCCACACATATGAGCCATTTATTTTGATAGTGGTATAAGTCACAAATTTTTCAAAAATTAGTTTTTCTGATATTCGAAATAGTTTGAGGAAATATTTTAAAAAATATAAATTTCATAGAATTCAACAACATAAATCATTAAATCTCAAAATATCTGAAAATGTGCAAAAATCACTTATGCCACGTTCAAAGTAAAACTCACATATGCATATATACATACATACGATTGATTTTGAAGTTTTTTTTTCTGCTTTTTTGACACATTTTTGTTTTTTTTTTTTTTTTTTTTTGCTTATACACTAATGAACATTCTGATAAAATTTCTTATGAAAAGATTTTCAACATTTAATCTAATCATTAATCATAGGATTTCAAAGTTTTTCATGTACTAATGTTAATATTTGTTGATGTACATAGATATATCTATTCTTAAATTTTGACATATTTCATTTTGGACGCCTTATTATAACAACAAATATATGTATGTACATGTACATGTGTATATTGAGATTGATTTAGTATTGTAATTATTTGTGACCTAAATTAAATTTGTAAATAACTTTTACTTTTCATTCTGATAAATGCTTATAAATATTTGACAGTCATTACAAAAAACCTAAATAGAAATTTGTCTAGACCGCCTTTTTAATTTTTTTAGTCAATAACTACAAAATTAATTTAAATCATGTGCAAAATAATAATTAAATAACAATTTTAATGAAAAATAAAATTTTCATAATTAGTTTTTAGGATTTTTGTATAAATTAAAAAAGAGTAATCATTTAATTATGAAAACATTAAAAAGGAATATTTCAATAACATAAAGGTCAATTTTAAATTCTGTTTACATTTTTCATTATCAAACTTTTAAATACGTTAATTCCCTTTATTACAAGCTTTTATAACAGCATCATTTTAAAAATACAATAGATAAAATCTTATTTAAAAAAGATTAAGCAATTTTTATTTAACAAAAATCAAAAGTAACAATTTTTTTTTTTGGTTTAAATATTTTCCAAAAATGAAAATCTGAAATTTGTTTTATTAATGACTCAGTAGAGAAATATGAGCAATTAAAGAATAAATTGATGAACTATTCTCTGATAATTTTATTTTAATTTCCTATCTATTGTCTATATGAATAAAAAATCAAAAAAGAAAATTAATATGCACATGAGACAGTCTATTTTGTAAATAACGATAAAATTTTTCATTTCACTTTTTTTTTTGTTTTTGTTTTTTTTTTTTGAGAATTTTATGAATTAAATTCACGTTCAACAATCAAATTTACGTCAATCACTATACTTTAAAATAAAAGTAATAATAACAATGACGGTTATGTTATTGTATTCAAATAGCAAATTTAAGAGTTCATTAAGCATATTATTTATTTTATTCTCATGAATACATTTTGTAGGTATTGATTAAAATGGAATTTCTTCCTTTTATCTTTTGTTTCTATTTTTGTTTTTAATACAAAATTACGTGTTAGCATTTTATCAATCGTTTTGTTTATAATTTTAGTTATGTTAATTTTTTTTAAAAAAAAAAATTTTTTACAAAAAATTAAATAAATATTCATTCATAAATTTACAGAGAAAAATATTGTTTATAATTTTGATAACTTTTTAACATTAAAAAAAAGCGAAAAAAAAAACAAAGTTTTGATGTATGAATTATTGGTCAAAAAAATTCCACTTTTATTTTTATTATTATTGTGTTTATATACACTTTATTATTAAAACCTTGGAATAATTTTCATATACTATACATATGTATGTACACTTTCATTTTATTTTAAATCATTTTGTTTGCAACATTTTTAAAGTTTATACAATTTGTTTTTTTTTTTTAATAATAATAATTTGCAAGAAAAGAAAAAACAAATGATGGAAAATTTATTTGAATTCCAGCAGCTGCAAACAGTTTTTGTGTTCATTTTTCTAATATAACATAAAAATAGAAAAGTTTTTTTTTTTTTTTGTAAAATAATTAAATGATGATTTCGCTATACAAAACAAATAATTTATCATATATACATATTTGTACGTATACGTATGTGTGCAAGTTATATATACATACAAGAACATATGATTGTATATTTATTTGTATACGCAACGCATAAATTATATGAATAGAAACACATTTTTATATTTATTTGTACCTACATATATACATAGATATATACTTGTATATGTATTAATTTTGTATATGCGTAATATTTACAGAAATTCTCTCAACAATGATTACAAACTAAAAAATTTCTGTTAAATAGTTTAAACCAAAAAAGAAAAAAGGCTAAAATATAATAATAACAATAATAATAAAAGTCGAACATAAACAAAATCGTTCTAAATTTTTTATCAATTGACGCATAAAATCCATTTAATAGATAATTTTTATTTTATACACGCAATCATTTTTTTTTTATTTGTGCGTGTAAATGCGAATAAAGATGAATTTATCAAAATGCAAACCAATAAATAAATATGAGCAACAAAAACCGAATAAATAAATAAAAAAGGAATAATAAATGTTATAAAAATAGTATAAAAATTGTATGCGTATAGATTCGTAAGATTTCCCGTAAATTGCATGATATATCCATAATTGTTCTCATAAATTTACATATGTATGTATGTACATACAGCATAATTTCTAGACAAAAATTAAATCTTATTTTTCCATCCAATTTGAATGTTACATAGCTTCATCCCTTAACATTACATACACTACACAATTATTCAATTATAATTTATTTATAATTTGTACATATAAATGAAATTTAATTTTGTGCATAAATAAAATGCTACATACTCGTAGATACATACACACAAAATAATGTTATTCTTAATGTACAATACGAGTACATGTGTTAATCTACTAAATTACAAACAAATAAATTTTGCAATATTCAAAATGCAACTGAATGTATTCGAATTTCTTTTTTCATTTGATATACTATATTTGGAAAATTAAATAAAACAGAAAATTTTTAAATACTACATATTTGTAAGATGTACAAAAAAATGTTAATAAAACAGCATAAAATTCAACTAAGTCGTTTTTTTTTTTTTCTTTTTATTTTGTCAAATTCTATTCTAAATTTATGTAATAATGTTTTTAAATTTAATTCCAAATTGAAATTCATATAAAACAAAAAAAAAATTAAATGAAAATAAATAAATTAAATGAACAAACAAATAAAAAAAGGTTAAAAATTTCGACAATTTAAGTAACTTGAAAATTTTTTCAAAATCGACATTAGCGTCTCAATGCTTCTAATTACTTCTGTTTTTAGATTTAATGTTTACATAGATTTATATGTATATTATTTTAATTGTATCTACATGAATACACAAACGATTGATAGATGTACATTTTCCTTATGTTATAATAGATGAATATATAATGTATGTAATGGTAAATGCATTTATACTAAACAAAGTGTAAGTAAACTGCTGGAAATTGTTTTGTTAAGATGTACATACATACATATGTATATATTGCTTATTGCACACTTTATTATATTATAGTGTAAGTACACGTAAATGTAATTCTGATTTTAGATTAGTCAATTTTACTTTTCTTGTAATACACGTTTCTACGTAAAATATATGTACACACGAAATATACTGTACTGTGCATAAAGTACACTTAATATTATATACAAGCATATTTATGTTTATATAAAATAGTATATTTATGTATACTCAGACTAATTTAAAATTAAAATTTTGTCATGGATGAAATACGATGTTGATGTATAGAAGCATGTTTTAAATGCATTCTAAAAAAACATAATTGTAAAATAGTTTGTTATTATTTTTTAAATACTTTTTATTCGTTTTTCCTTTTTTTTTCAATTATTTTTTATTTTTATTCTAATGTACATTATGTTCGATGAATACTGAATTTATACTCTTAAATATATATAAAAAAAAAAAAAAACAACAATTTATTTTCAATTTTATTTATAAGGACAATAAATAAATTGTATACAAATCGAATTAATGTTATTGAACTTTACATTTTCCAATAGTATATAAACGGTTATTTAAAATTAGAATGATCATACTTATTTCTTTATTTCTTAATTATTTATTTTTTACATTACCATAAATGTTTGTGTATACGTATGTTTCAAGAACGCATCATTTTTTTTGTCTGTATTTTAGCCAATAAATACTCAACATAATTAGATGATTATAACGATTTTGCAACTTACCTAGAAAGAAAATTAAAAATAAAATGTAATTTTTTGTATATTTTTAATAATTTAATAATTTTTTAATAATTGATTTTGTTTTTCAAAATATGGATATTAAAATTATAAAAATTATTGTTAATAGAATTACATATTTTTAATAAACCAAAAATTAATTTTTAATATTGAACTGATTGAACTGTGAAAATGTAAAGCTGAGGCATTACACGTTAGTACACTTATGAAGAAAGCTAAACTCAATGGGATTTTTTCTAAGACCTTTAGTGTAGTAAAAATCATATCTGAAGTATTGTAGTCTCAATTCCAATTAAAAGACGATGTTAATAGTCCGAGAACTTTATCAAGAAAGAAAGTCGTTTCATATATTCATATTTTACGATCTTATAGCTTAAGAATGCTAGCACAATTTAATTATTAATCCATTCATTTTACTATTTTAAAGAATAGTAATATAGCTTGTAATATAATTGTTTCTTTTAGTAATTTGATTTTATTCTAATTTCTTAATTTTAGTTTTTCTTGTATATTAGAAAAAAATTCTTTTTTTTTTTTAAGCAAGAAAAATTTGTACTTTTTCCATTATACTGTATTAGAAAATAAACTCATGATTTATTAAAATAAAAGTTCTTTTTTCATTAATACATATTTTAGCATGAATTATTTATGTAATAAAGAAAAAAAAAGCGAATGAGAAAAAAATTAAATAAAAATATTTTACTTAATATTTATGTGTAGGTTGTTACTATTTGACTCAGACACATTTTTTTCAAGGGATTAAATTGTTATACAAAAGAAAAAAAAAGAGAATATAATAAATAAATGAATATATACAACACAAATAGAAATAATATAAATGTGACACTAATTGTCTTATTTAACACACGAGTTGTACATATGTAATATTTTATTTTCTCTTTAATAGTTTCGGATGTGATTTCATTTTTTTTTTTTTTTTCTTTGAATATAATATATAATAAACTTTTTGATTTAACTCTATTTACTTTATATAGTACAGTACAAAAATTATCCTTGTTAAAACTGATTAATGATATTACATAAAAACTTTTTGTTCATAATATATTTATGTATGTATTACACAAATAGATTTGAACATATTTTTTGGTTTTTAAATCTTTTTTCCAAGTTTTAACTTTTATGAATTTTAACTCAAAATGAACAGATATATACATATGAATACGATTTTTTAATATAAAAGAAAAATTATGTGTTCATACATTCATCTATACGTACATATGTATGTATGTATAATATCGGCGTGTACTATTCGTTTATTACAATATGTATAATAATTTATTTTATTTTTTCACGGTTTTTTCCAATTTTTTCATGTAATTTTGTAATTTTTGTTTTTTTTTTTTTTTTATATTACAGACTACCCTTAATCATAAATTACTATGTTTTCACATATTGTAATATATACAGTATATGTGTATGTTCATAACTTATAACACTATATAGTATGTAGTGCATATACATAGGTACATGTGTATGCATTATAAAATATAAAAATCAAGACAATAAAAAAAAAAAAAAGAAAAAATATTTTGGCAATTTTCCAATACTTTTTCAACAATAATATTTTCATTTTGTATATATGTATGCATGTATCAGTACAATTCTACGGAAGTGACTTTGTTCATTTGAATTTGTTGATTTCTATTTTTTTTTTTTTTTCAAAAAAATTTTTTTTCTCCTTTTCAATAATGTTTTTATTCGATTAAATTAATTTTGATATTCTTTTATTTCTTCTTCTTTTTGATTTCTATTAAATATTGTTATTGTATTATTTACAATACGTTTAAATTAATTTCATTTACAGGAAATTTTATTTAATTTTTCATTTTTCAAATGTAAAATTACACATAGTAAATGTACATAACACATAATTTACATTATGTGATGATTAGATGTATGTAAATGTACGAATATTATTCATACAAAAATGTGTATATACAAAATCATTTTATAATTTGTAATAAATTTAATAAAATTGTTATATGTATTTTTATTTTCCTTTATAAACACTTTTTTTCCATTTAGTCTATAAACCAATATATACATAATATTATTTTCATTTTAGTTTTTCCTTATTTCTGTTTCGTTTTTTTTATTTTTTTATTTTACGAAGTAAACGTGATGTAATGCAAATAAGAAAATTTTTTATTTTGTTTTATTTTTATTTTTTTTTTTCATTTTCATATAAAACGCGTGTAAGTTGCTGATTAATCCATATATTACTAGTTTAATTTGTTTAAACATTTTTTTTCTAAGTTATACATATGTATATATGTATATTTTTTTTTCTATATTATTTGTTAACACAAATAATTACAATAAATTGTACAAGAAAAAAAAAAGTTTTATATGAAAAACTTTTAGAAAAAATTTATCATAAATTTTTTATTTAATTTTTTTTTTTTACATATAGCATTTTTTAATTTTATAAGTAGCTGGTAGCATCTATTAAACAGAGGATATTCGTGAATATACAATACGAATCATCATACACGAGGATTTAAAAAAAAAAAAAAATCTTTAAAAAAAAAGAGATCTATTTTCTATACTCTTCATAGCAAGAGGAAGTAAAATTTTATCATAGAAACAAGGCGAAAAAAAGAATCTCAAGCGTACATATACATACATATGTATATCTTTAATATAAGTATTATAATTAAATTGTGCCAAATAAATGTATATAGGCGTACTTAGTTTTTTATATAATTACTTACGGTTGGTTTCAAATAGTTTAAATATTCGAAATGACCTTGAATTTTTTTTTACTCTCTTATTAGTGCGTATTTTAGAAAAACTAGAAGGAAAGCCCAAGTATAAAAAAAGTGAAATTTTTTTGTAAAAGGAAAAAAAAAACAATTCTCATTAATTAGATTAAGTATACGCATCTTAAAGCAAAATAAAAACAAATAAAATTAAATTAAAATAAATTACACAAACCCGGTACATTTTTTTTTTTTTTTTTTAATTAAAAGATTTTATTTTTATCTAAAAAATTGTCATTTAAAAAATATAAAAAAAAAATTTCAAATAATATTTTATGACTTATTTCTTTGTTCCAATATTAAAGGACAAAAAGTGTAGGAATATAACACGCGTGATACACCCAATTGAATTAATCTACAATAATTTAATAATGATGCTTGTACATGTGTAATTTTAAAATTATTTCATGAATTGCTTATCTCACTTTTAAAACTTTAGTTTCTAAGCATTAATTTAATAATGTATAGTTTTTTTTTTTTCATTTTCTTTCCTTTTTATTATTTCATTAATTACAGTTTTAATTTAAAAACACAAAATAGTATGTGTAAGCATTTATTAAAAACTGAGAAAATTTCATATCAATTAGTATATCATCTTCAAAAGCCCTTTAAAGTGTTTCTCCTTTTGAATTCTTTTTAAAATGATATTTTCTAAAATTCAAGAATATTTAATTTATTTGAAATTTAATGAAAATGAATGTCCTTGAAGAATTAAACACAAAGAAAAGTGGTTTGACACATAATTTTACAAATTCTTTAGTTTAGTCTTGAAGGGAAAATTTTCCAATACGAAACTGACATGTTAGGCTGAAACTATGTAAAGCATCTGTTTTTTGTTTTAAGTTTTATGCTTGAAACATCAGAAAAATGGAAAAAATTTTCATTCATTTTTTTATAGTGGACGCAAACACCTGTTCAAAATTATTTCAAATTAATATTAATCATTATTAGTCATTATAAATTTTAAAATTAATGCAATCATATCAATAGACTTAAACAATTAAAAATAATAAAATAAAAAAATTAATTATAAATGACAGTACAATGACTATACAAAAATTCATTTCTTTTCAAATATTTCAGACTTATGATTTATTTATTTTTTATCCCTTTCTCTTTGAAAAACACGTTATATACATACCTATGTATGTGTTTCGTTTGAAAATATTTTTATGTTTTTAATTCTATTTTCTTTTTATAATTTATTTTAGTAAATTTTATGTTTAGTTTCTAATTATATAAATTTGACACTCATTTAATAAATTTTTTTGTTTTCCAGACGAATAGACATAATTTAGTCATATATTGTATGTAATGCATATAGTTTAGTTTTTAATATCGATGTCAACATAAAAAGTGTGCCAAAAAAATAAAAAATAAAAATGTGTTACAGGGACACTATTCGAGTTCTTCTTAAAAAAAAAAAAAAAAGAAAAAAAAAAGAAACATGAAAAAAACATTTTTAGTTTAGAAAACAAAAAATTATAATAAAAAAAAAAATGTTTATTTTAAATTCAAAATAATTTTTAAGGTCAAATGATTTAATTTCGAAATAATACATAATTGTAATACGAAAAAGAAAAAAAAAACATGAAATAAAAATCATATATACTCGTAGCATCATTGTAGAACATTCGAATTAAAATACTCATTTTTTTCTTTTCAATACATTTTGACAACGATCTTTCACTATACATATTTTTTTTTTTTTATTAAATTTTGTATTAAATAATATTACATTGTAATTAATATAAAATATTTGAATTTAAATTTGTCATTTCGTTTTTTAAATATTTTAATTTTCCTTTTACTTTGTCAAATGCATATATAGATGCGTGTATATTGTACACATAGATATGTATGTACATATGTATATGTATACTCTGTTTACAATTTAAAAGAAATGACAAAAAATTATTTATGCATATTATGATTACAATTATCAAAGGAAAAATCATTTATAAATATTTCAAAATTGTAAAAATTTTTAAATCATATTCTGTTGATAAAATTTACATAACATACGTGTATATATGAACATGTGTCTACATACGCTATGCATATATGTGTTTACGTGCACTGCATCACATATGAACATGTATTATGAAATTTATAAAAGGCGAACATTCTTGAAAATATGCGGATGAAATTTTATAATATTATTTTATGGAAAATTTATCATGTACATGTATGTTATATAACTAAAATATACACACAAAAACCGCGTTCATTTAAAAAATCTTACAAGATTTTACATATGGGACTTTTCTTGTCCTCAACCAATTTGTATAACTTTAAATTTGTATTTTTACCATATTTTATAAATTATTCATATATTAATGTGATTTTGTGTACATGTATGTACATATGTAACACATATTCCAAAATTATTCGTATAACATTTATGTATTGTTATTGTTATATTATTACTGCCATCAAAGGCAAAAAGACAAAAACAAAAAATAATATAAAAAAAAATAAAAATAAAAATTTAAGAAAAAACAGACCCAGCTGTTATGGAAAATCTTCACAAAATTATAATAAACTGTAGACCATAAAATGTTCAGACTAGACATTAGACTAAATTAGGTGCATATAATGCACATTTTCAAATATGTATTTATAAAAACATTTGCATAATGTACACGTATACATGTATGTATGTAAAACGTATATTTATTTGTATATACATATGTATGTATATATGCATGTACAACCAATTTCATAATACAAACGTATTAAATAGTGGCGCTTTAATGATAAAAATTCATATTTAAGTTTATATAATGAATTTTCATGGAATTGGAATTAATCCAAATTCATTTTTATTATCTGTTTTAGGAATAAAACCGAAAATAACATAAAACTCAAAAATAAAAAGATTTAAAAAAATGAAAAATAAAAAACAAAAGAAAACAAAACGTTAAATGTGACAAATGTTCTTCCGTGTTATGTACAATTGTACTACATAAAACATGGAAAATGATTTAAATCTCTACTCCATAATGAATTTTCATTTTGTAAAATTAATGATAATAATAAAAATAAAAAAAATAAATACCAGAAAATTTCCACATAAATTACTTGGTTTTTGTCATATTCAGTAAATTTATGCAATTTAATATTCTTAAAATTGAGAAACAAAAGAAAAAAATAATAATAATAAGAAATATTGGTTGACGTGATGTTGACAATTCGCTGTCAGTTAGGTTTAACTTCATGATTAAGAAAGTCTGTTAAATGTTAATTTAGAAAATATAAATATGTATATTTTTTTATACAATATTATTTAGTTTAACTGAATAATGTGACTATAAGTTTTGTCCTGTGTGTGTCCTACACAACAATCTACATGGTGATATATGCAAAAATCCTTTGTTTTGGTGATTTAAAAGATCATGAAAAAACATCTACGATAAAACTGGGAAAATAATTTTAATTGTAATTATTCTTGGATATACTATATAGTACATTCAAACATTTTCCTAAACAAATAATTTTCTATTTTCAGTTTAACCTAATTTCCTTGGCGTTTTTTTTTTTAAATAGATTCCTTTCATTGTTAAAATGTTGCATAAAAGAATTTTATCATTTAATTTAAACATTATCCGGATTTTTTTTTTTTTTTTTTTTTTTTCAAATACTTTATAAACAATGACTAAAATAAATATGTAATTTGTAAATAAATTTAGTCTATAATTTGTGTGCGTTATATTATACAAATTGTAAATAAATTCAAGAATTTTGTACACCCGGTAGATAATTACTCATCATCAAAAATTCATCCTTTGGAAGAAATAATTAAGTCAAGCATTTTTGGTATTTTTATTTTATAAATTTGTATACATACATATAATGTATAATGTATACAACAGATCATCATCAAAAGAAGTTAAACAGATATAAAGGCCTTATGTTAAAATGTTTGCCAGATTCCTTCAAACATACATGTACATACGTACACATACATATAATGTCAATATATGTACATATGTATATTTATGTAAATATTTTTTATATTGCACATTCATATACAATTTATGCAATATCAATACTTGCATCGAAGTTTTGTTGTTCATTTTAAATATCAACAGTAACAACAACAAAAATTTTATTTTATTCCTATACATCTACATACATATGTGAATTTTGTTTTTTGTTTTTCTTAATTTTCTTAAGAATTAACGTAATCACCCGCACAATTTTACTGTACCAAATATAAACTATTGAATTCTATATTATTTGTATATATTTGATTTTATTTTGTGTAGAAAATTCCTTTTCAATATTTTTGTTTATTTAAATTCAGTTGAAAAAGGCCTATCATTTGACATTATTGTAAATAATTTCGTAATACAATGTATGTATGTATAAAAAAGATATTTACATATGTAAGTATAAAGTATAAGCTTTATGTACATCAGTTGCAAGTTGACATTTAATTAACGCTCATCGATTAAATAAAATAAATGAAATTTGGCTTCAAAATGAATAGACCCAATTAAGAAAAATGTGAATATAAATTTAAATAGGCATCATTACATAAGGTCAGTAGTTTTTTATATGTACTTTTATTTTATTTTTATTTTTTTCGAAATAAAAAAAAAAAAAACAAATGTGTCTCATATGATTAAAATCAGGGAATTTACACATGTACATGTGCATTTCTTGTATATTGTATCTGTCAAAAAAAATTAAAATTTTTATAAAAATTTTTCGTATATGGTCTTATTCACATAATGATGAGTACATATACTACTCATATTCATTCATCTTATATAAACTCATATGTACATACATAGATAAATTCTCAATTATATACGATCGACCTTAACTCGAACATTATTATGCTACTGAACTGTACCCATAATGCAAACCATATGTTTAAAATTATAAATTATAAATTTAAACAAAAATTTAAATGATATAATTATATACACAACAAATGATTGTGATGTATTTTATATACCTGGTAGAACAAATTAAAATTTATATAAAAATCATTTATACAAACATATCACTCATATAAAATGATTTTATTATATAGTTGCTGTTAAATTTTTAGGTCGTTTTAATTTTTATTTTGTTTATACTAACAAAATTTCAAAATTTGTCTTCACTATTTGATAGTTAAATAAAAAATTTTTAAGAGATAAATATAATAAAGAAATTATTTTCTATATAATCTGTATATTGGCCTCTATGTATTGTCTGCATTATATTAAACATTTTTTTTATATACAAATATATATATGTATATGCATATATGTAAATACATTATTAATGCAAAACCAAATCAATATTAAGCAAATACTGGTGTTTTGTATACACAAGTAATTATTTTCATTTAATTTTATTTTTAAAATCAAAACAAAAAAAAAATAAATAAATAAATACAAAAAACAACTTTTCATTTTTAATACAACAACATGTGAATATACGCATACGAATAGTAGCATTTTTAGTATGCAATCCTATGTAATTGTATGAAAATATTTTAGTATGTAAGTAACATTTATTAAAAGAAGAAAATTTCGATCCAAATAGGCCCCAAAAGTGCAATGAAATATTTTGGCACAAGTAAAAATCTTCTAATGCGTTTTCATTTTTATTTTTTATTTTTTCTTAATTTGTTTTTATTTTGCTATTTGACGAGTACGCAGCATTCTAAATAACGAAAATTTTTTAATCTGCCTATATGTACATACATACATATGTATTTATTATGTATAGATCACAATGCAAATATGTATATAAAACAATTCCTAAGATCCCATGATCCCCAGAAGATTTTTGTAAAAAAAACAAATGATAAACAAATTAAAACAAAAACATTATTCAATTCAATTTAACTTTGTTGTTATTTGTATTATATAAAATTTTAGTTTGCGTTAAAGTCGTATAATAGCTTTTTTTTTTTCTTCTGTATTTGATTAAATAATGCATACAATTCATACTTACATACATACATATGTATATATGCATTTTTCATTTTTCTTTTTTGTGCTATCGCTTCTGTTTTTGTTGTTTATTGTCACAGAAAATAAATATAAAAAGGAAATAATGATTTTCTTTTATATTGTAATTATTTATATAAAATAAACAAATACAATTAAAATTAAGCAATATAACATCAAACTATTTAAATATTCAAGGTGCCTAGTTCAATGATAGATGATTTTCAGCTGAAATTTTGATATATGTATGCAGTATATATTTTAAATCATACGATTGTTTTATATTACTTTTTATTTTATTTTTGCAACAAAAAATTGATTTAAAAAAAAAATATAAAAATTTTGAAAATATAAAAAAAAAATTCATACTAAAATTAAAAAGTAATATGAATATTATGCGTATATAAAATGCTTCATAAAATGAATAAAGATGTTCGCAAAAAAAAAAATGTACAACATAAAATCTAAGTCACTTTTTTGATTTTTTGATTGAAAGCCAACATTATAGATATATTTTCATACATGTGTGTATGTATGTGTACACATTTTTTTTATCTTTATTTAAATACTTTAAAATTTACATTTTTTTCTTTGCTTTTTTTGACAAGTTTAGAAATAATTTTTAGAGAACTTAAAATAAAAATAATATGTAATAGAAATTAAGTTAAAACACATTATACCCATATATCATGAGCATAAGCCTCTTAAAAAATTAGTTGAGCAAAAAAAAAAAACTAAAAAAAAAAAAAACTTGTCGACTTTAAGCCAACAGGAAAAAAAATTAATTGAAACATAAAACATTAAAAAAATTTACTTTATATATTTAATATTATTTTAAAAGCATGATAGCCAGATTCACGTGTACGCATTCAAAAACAAAAAATCTAAAATTTTTTAGCATATTGGCAATGATGCCAATTGTAATAAATTTCATTTGAATTTTTAATTTTATAAGTTCTATTCTGATTTTCATTCATTTTTGTATGTGTATAATTGTATGTACATTAAACGTATATGTGGTTTAGTAATCATGTATACAGATAAACAAACGTATGATCAGTTAATTCTGGACCATTAAAGAAAGCGAAATTATTTATGTCAAAATTTATTAATTACTAACATTTTAAGTAATTAATAAAAAAGAGCAAAAAAAAAAATAAAAAGAATGCAACACTTGCACCATTGTATAAATTTATTAATGAAAAGAAAATGAAAATATTGGCTGTGCTAGTTATGTAAAAACGGAAATATTATTTAAAATATATCAGAGATTTTAATTGTAAAAATATAAATGTAAAACAATAAATAATTTTTAAACATTATACAGGATATATATTTTATTAATTTGTTGGTTTTATATACAAAAATGGTAAAAAGGAGTATACAATAAATTTGGCAAATATGTAACAAAGTCATGATTTAATAAATGTTTACTTTTAATTCTCATGACAACTAGCAAATAATAATGTTTTTCTTTTCTTGGCAATTATGCGTTTTAAAAATTATTTAAAAGAAAAACAAAAAAAAAAAAACAAAAACTACTTTCTGACATAACGTAAAAGTACATGTTGTAACGTATAGCAACAACATCATGTTTAATATTGTTGGAATATTTACATTTTAAAAATATGCCAAAGGTAATAAATCAAATTTTTTTTACCTATATAGCTCTATTCATATTGTATACATAACATATTATTCGTGAAAATTTTCCAATTTTCAAGGCTAAATATTTTCTAGAGAGAAATTATAACAAAATGATGAAATATATTAGATGGTTAAAAACGCAACATTCATATAATATCATATAATGTAAACTTTTATATGCATGTATAAAGTATACATTGTACAAAATAACAAAATGAAAATTATTTTTGCCACCCATCAATGCACTATTCATTCATTATAGATACCATGTAGACGTGTTATTAGGTCATGAAAATCATATATTTTTGTTTTCATTTTATTTTATTTTATTTTTTCTTTGGTTTTCATTCTTGAATAATGGTTTTCTGTATTTTCATTTTGATTTTTCATCTTCATATCTGATTAGACCTCCGACTATTCATTCTAATTTATACACAAATGTTCTATAAGCGATACATGATTGTATTGCACGTATACATTAATAATACCTGCGATATGATGTCTGTGCGTACGTACATTAAACAAACAATTATTCACATTTTGTAAACATTATGGTTCATTTTTTTCTATTTCGAGGGAGTTTTCATATAACAAATAAACAAAATGCAAGCACACATGTTCGCAGTCATATACATACATATGTATGTAAAAATATATGCATATGTGTTGATCTATTATATATATTGTAAATTGAAAATTTTGTTTTTCTCCATACATTTTCAAATTGTCTGTACCTCTAGCTACCTACATTCATCGCTACATCATTCTCCCTAATTAAATGTATTTATACGTACGTGTACATTTTAAAACGTTTTTTTTTTTCCTTGTTTTCCAAAATAATTAGGTAAATTACGTAAAACAACGAAAAACACAATTTTTTTTATTTTATTTTGAATTAAATTATTCGGATTACTCATAACGTTATGGTATTCCTCAAATGATTATTGCATGCTGATTTTATTTTTATTACTTTTGTTTATTACCAAAAAAAAAAAAAGTTTTTTAAAAATGAGCAAAAATAAAATAAAACCAAAATTTCACTTCTTTTTTTGAGACGCGTACCAAATGTATTACACATCAAATAAAATTAATGAAAAATTAGGTTCTTTTTATAATTTTGTTTAATTTGTTCATATATATATACAAGAAGTAAAAGAAAAATCCAAAAATGGAATTTTAGAAATTTAATTTATTATTATTTTTATTAAGCTGTGAAATTAAATTTTCATCAATTGAGTAATGGAAAAATACAAAATAATTTTTATGTTATTTTACTTTTATTTAAAACACACACAAAACAAAAAAACGCATAAAAAAGTTCTTTTATGTTTAACACACCTCTATAGCATATGTTATGTTAGTACAAATATATTATTTACACATGTTACGTGCTCAATTTTTTTTTTAAAGCATATTTTTGAAACATAATTTTGAGTTTTTATGATTTTATGAATTTCTTATATAGAAAAAGCATTAATTTCTTTAAAACATTCTTGTAATTTTTATTTTTTCAATTATTTCTACTCTATAAAATTTAATTAATTCAAAAGGGAACATAGAATGCACGCTTATTTTATTGTAAACAAACAAAAAAAAAAAACAAATTGCATTAAAATTTTTCCTGTACATATTTAATTTTGTAGAAATTTTATTGACTTTTAATAATTCTTGAAGCAGGTATTAGAACAAAAGAAAATTTCAAAAAAATATTTCAAAATAAAGAAACCGCAAAATATACAAGTGTATTTTATATATTAATATCGTTTGAGGTAAAACCTTTGTATGGAAAAGAAAAAATAAAAACACATAAACGATTGTTATGAACACCTTATTATAATCTGAAAAAATATTTTATGTACTTGTACTGAAATGAAAATTAATTATTTTTCACCGTTTGCAGCAACAACAAAAACAATTTTTTTTTACCAATAAACATTTCAAAGAACGTAATGGGGTTTCAAATGAGCTTGTGGAATCAATTAGGTAACTTAATAATTTCAAAAAATAAAATAAAAATATTTTCATTTGAAAAAGAAAAATATTTATGTGCATGAAAAAATGTGCAACAGGTCTAATACACAATGAAAATACAAAATTGAGTACAAATCAAGAATTTAAACGTTTTTGTACAAATTTCTTACAAATTATTTTTAAAATTTCTATATGCGTTTTCCAGTACAGGTTTCTGCATTTATGACAATAAAAATAATCATATATGTTTTAAATATACTATTGGATAACAATGAAAATTCAAACATATGAATATTTACGATGTTGTTATAATTTACTTTTGACATGCAATAAAAAATTCATAAATGAGAAAACAAAATGAATTAATGCTTTTAAAAATTAAAATTTAGATTTTTGTTTTAATATAAAACAAATTATTGTTACAACAATGCCTACCCTCACAATATTTGCAACATTTTGCAGGCGGTTCATCAGAATCAGCAATGACCGGCATGGTCCTCTGGGGCCACTTCGTAAATTATAGTTCTTTCATGCCCCAGATGGGTTGCATAAAATTTTATAATTTTAACTCATTTCAATATTTTCAATTTATAAACAAATAAATTATAATATTATATATCTAAAAAATTTTTATTAACTACACAATACAAATTATAAATAATATTCGTCCTTATTAGTCTGTTGTAATATTTGATTAATTTTTCTCTTTTGGTAAATGTCCATTTACTCATTAAAAAAAAAAATGTCTTAACAAAAATTCAAATTAATAATTTGATTAGTGTAGTAACTTTTCGTTCTTTTTTTTTTATTCTATGTTTTGTGTATTTTTAATTTTATTTTTCATACAACTGTACGATAATGATAAAATTATTGTCTATAGCAATTTTTTGACAAATTTTATGGAATGCTTAATAATATAATTAACAAATGAAAATTTCATTAAAGTATTAACAATTTATAAAGTATTCAAAACACTTGAAAAGATCAACAACTTCAATCATCAACAAATCAAAAAAAAAATCAAAAATAAATATAATTAAAATGATGTATAGACGATATGAATTAAATTCTGAATTTAAACTGAATTCATTAAATTTTTTTTTTTTTTGTTATTGTTGATAATGAAAATAAAGATTATATAATTCAATTTATGAAAATGCACTTTTTATACAGATTAAAAATTATAATTCCACTTGATCAGATTATGTTTTCATTACAATTCTTACACAATTACATATGTACCGTATTATATAATTTTATTTTTTAATTTTTCTTCATCTTTCTTTCTCATTTTTAAATAATGAATGAATTTTTAATCAACAGATGAAAAATATAATAAAATCATCCACTTCACAAGTAACATTAAGTATAAATTCTTTGATGTACGTACATATGTCGATACTTCAAATTTATTTTTTATTTTTTTTTTTTTTTTTTTTATGAATATTCGTCTTAAGTATAAAATGTTTTAAATTTTTTCTTTTTGAAATTACAGTTAACAGGTTGATGTATAAAATTTTTTTTTAATTATAAGATATTAAACTTTTGAAAAATGTTAAAAATTTCGTCATTTTCCTTTTTTTCTATATGATTATGTATTTTTGTAATTTTTCGAAAAAACAAACAAAATTTTATTAATAATGATCTTTAATTTAATTTACATATTTGTTTCAATTTTTTTTTTTTTTTTTTTTATACAATAGAGAAAATTTAAAATGAAAATTTTTAATTCAACAAAAACACGACATCAACACTTCAAACTTTCACAGAGACCACTGAGAAAAATCTTAAGTTTACTAATAGTGAAAATATTTAAACCGAAAATGAAAATGTTAATTTTGGATATTGTATATTTTAATGTATATATTCTTAGCGACGAACTCTGAAGACTAGGACGATAAAAGCAAATCTAAAACAAATTTTTGAATATTTTGACGACAATATAGCAAGTATATTCTATACATATAAACTTTTAAATGTATATATAGTATAGCAAAAAAAAAAAACAAAACAGCGAAAAAAAAAACAAAATTCTATGTGATACTAAACTAAACTGTATATTTATTAGTGATGAGATGATAATTTTCTCAATGATCACAAAACAATAATACAATTTATTCGGATTTAAATTCGGACACCGAGAAAATCGTGAAAAAACATATAATCATGAAAATCCCTCTAATAAACCAACATGGTACGTAATTATTTATCATTTTTTGTACATATGTATATCACGTAAAGTTCTTAATAACAACAAATTTGTTTAGTTTGTGAAGCTTTTTATTTTACGTAATTAATACAAAACAAAATGATTACGTTCGTCATTAAGAAGCATTTATACAAAACAAAAATGAAACGGATCATTGGAAATATTGCGTATTAAAGAAAAGCTAAAAACGATTGAAAATTTATGCGCATATGAATCAAATTGCCATACATTCATGTTGTATGACATGGCTATTTTGTATGAAAGCATTGTAAAAAATTTTCTCATTTTGTTGCATGTCGTCATCATTGAAAAGTCACTGGCATTTATTTTTCAATTGTAGTCGTCATAACAGGCGCCCAATTTCCACTGAATAACACACAATAATATAAACAAAAATAATATGAAACTTGCACATGATTTCATTATACATATACGTTTTTTCGTTTATTCTGATAAACTTTTCTATTTTTAATCCGAATGATTCAAAAAAGTACCGCTTAGATCAATTGGAGGCAGCACCAATCATATAAGGTTTTTCATAATATTTTCTTTTTTATTTTCTTTTTTATTTTATTTTTTTTTAATTAAAAATATGTACTATTAGAATATCGTAGTTGTGATGCTAAGTACAAACATAATTTGAAATATGCACGCATGTGTAAGTATGTAATATGAAAATTTGAAATAAAATCATAAAATTCTATAAACATTATATATGAGAAACTGACTTTTTGTTTTGTATTTAACATTGTAAAAAAATTGGGAAGCTTTTTCATTACATTTGTATATCGAATCATTAAAAAAAAAGAAGCAGAACCACTAAATAAATTTAATCCAGACCCAATGTAAAAGCAAAACACTTACTTGGGTAAGATTAGTACATATTTGAAAATTGTATAATTTAATTATGTGTTGATATTTGATTTCTTTCAAAAGTTATACGATTAATATTTATTTTTCAATATCTACATAATCGAATTTTAATCAAATTCTTTCAATATAATCGATCAATCTTTATTTTAGTTCAATAATCATTTCATATTAGAATTAACACTAGAATGTATACTTTTTACATTAAACTTGTATTCTTTCGAAATAAAATTTAAAAAAAAAAAACAATGGTAAAAATTTATTTATTAAATAAAATAAAATTAATTAAATTTAGAACTTCAAATTGGATAATCAGAAAAACTTAAAAAAGAAAACATAATTATGGAGTACCGTATTATACGGAAAACATATCTGTTTTTCAGAAAATTATTTAAATATTAATTAATTGTCCTTATTTCATCCAAAACAAATTACATACAAATGTGTACACATTTGGTACATATTTCATATTTGAACAGAATTTAATGACATAAACTACTAATGATGTACACATGTGTGTGTGTATACATATGTACACTGAACGCATTCATCGTATAAAAAGAAACCAATAATTTTTTGCTTGGTTTTAAATACATATGTATTAATAAAATACAAATTAAATCTGATTAATTTCGTAAATTTTTCGAAATATACATTTTGTATAATTTGTATAATAAAATTAAATTAAATTGTATGCAAAATTTTAACAAAATTCATCTGCATAAAAAGCATAAATTTTTTTTTTTTTTTTTTTTTTTTGAAAACCAAATCAAATTTGGATAACATCATACAAACACATGTTTTCACATCATCAAACATATTTTTCATAAAACGAATAGAAACCACATGAAAACGAAAGAACCCCCAAAAAAAAAAAAGTAATTAAATTTTAATCTTTCTAGTATAAAATTTAAAAATATTTTTAAAGTGATTAATTAAAATGTAAATATCATACAAATTAAATTCAATAAAATATGCAACTATGTATTAAAATTTAGATAATTCTAATATAAAATTAAAAATATTTTTGTATACATGCATTTTTATATGAAAATAATATAAGAAAATTCACTAGTTCATTAGTCAAGGTTTATTGCTTAACATAATTAATTCAATTTATCTTTCTTTTTCTTAACAAAAATTAGGAAATAATTTTTATCCTTTTCTTACAAATATGTATTTAGTTTTTCTTTTTTTTATATACGTATGATTAAATTGAATAAATTTTCATTTTACAATTTAAACAATTTAATGTCGCATAAAACCGACAACAATTTCATTTGTTATTATTTCATTAAATATTTAATGTTTACATAGTATTCGTTTTATATTAATGAATGTACAATGTATGTAAATTATTGCAAAAAAAAAAAAAAGAAGAAACAAAAACATTTAAAAAAATTATTTATTATTTTATGGGATTTATTTTATATACTATATAAACATGAAATTTTCCCACCTTCATATAATTTGCCCACCACAACAAAATTTTTAGAAAAAAAAGAAAAGTTTTATTTAAAAATGACAATAAGAAAAAATATTTTAAATTTTTAAGAAAAAAAAAAAATTATGAAAATAACATACAAAGGTATTTATATTCACAGGTGTTATATGTGCATAATATAAAAATCTATAAATTATCTTCAATGTATACAGCTACTAAGTACTTAAAAATATTTCATTAAATTAAAAATGTATTTGATTATATAGACAACAAATTAAATAGAAATTATTTTTTTTTTATGTATATATTTTATTATATTGCATGTAATATTGTACTTTTTCTAAATTTTAAAATTTTAAATAAAAACACAAAAATTTAATTTCATGGTTTTACGGTTGATATGTAAAATTTTATTACATTACTAAAAATTTATTAAAAATGAATGTCTAAATTATTATTCCTTAAATAATAATAAAAAAAAAATTTATCATCAATTTTATTATATTTTATGTAATTTTATTATAAATGTAAAATTATTTATTTTATTTTGAAATCCTTAATTTTCTTGTAAACTAATTTCAATGTAATACAAAATCCAGTTATTTATGTTTAAAAATATGTATTTTCACTTTTATTAAAATTGAGTAAATTGAGGCATTAAATAGATCCTTGTATCGTTCTTGAATTTCATTTATTGGCTGTTTGACTATAAAACTTATATACTAAGATCTCTTCGAAAAATAAGAACTTTTTTTTATTTTGCTTCAAAAATTTCAAAGGACATTTTAACGAAATCTAATATTCGAGATTATTTATTTATATTTACATTTATCATCAATATCACTTCATGGTAGACAGCTCTTTAAATTTATTTACATATACATACATATGTACATAAATGAAATCTCATTGTATTATAATGTAAAATATTTAGTTTATGATTCAAATTGATTACGAAATCATAAAATGATGTTTTTTTATTTATTTATTTTTTTTCTTAACAAAAGTGTGGCAAATGAAAAATAATAATTTTAATTTGAATTTTTTCATCCCTATTTTTTTCTAATTTTATTTTTATTATTAAATTTAATGGTATGCAATGGTATGGTATATATTTTAATAAAAGAATTTAATTAATTTCAATAAAAAAAAAAAAGTAAAAAAGAAAAATGTATAAAAAGCCAAATATAAAAATAAAATAAATAATGAAAAAATATATTTTGAATTCAATAACGACCCTTTTTGATATTATTGTTACTTTGATATGTATATGATGATATTGGGTTGTACTTGCAAAACAGAAAAATAAAAAATAATTGAAAAATATTATGATTGATTATTATGAATATAATAAACAAATTTTGTATAGAAATTAAAATATAAAAACATGAGCTCGATATCACGTAGGTTTTCATAACAATTTCAATTACGTATGTACATACATCGCATATTTTAAAAATACATTTTTACAATTTATAAATCATTTTTATTCATTCATATAAAAAAAACAAAATCTCAAGGGCTAATACAAAATTTTGTAATAAAAATAAAAAGAAAAAAAAAATTAATAATAAAAAAATATATAAAAAAATGTTTTTAAATTGACATTAATTGAAAAGAGGTATAGCATAAATATTTTCCCTATTTTTTTTCTTTTTTTAGCTAAGAACAAAGTAATGAGATAATTTTGCAATTAAAAAAAATATAAAGATTGGGACCACCTACATAAACTATTAACGTACATTTATTTAATATAAAATGTTTGTATTATAATTCCAGTTTATATAAAGTGGAAAATTTAAAAAAGAAATAAACATACCAAACATACATACATATGCATGTACAGTACATATGTACATACATAAACATATAGTATGTAAATGTCCATTAATATACAACAAATTAAATATACATATGTACGTACACATCTTTATGTGAAATATACAAATAACCTTGAACCAAAAAGATCTTATTCACATTAAAAATTTTTATATAATTTTATTTTTTTGAAAATATTTATCATCATACATTTTTTTAAATACTTTTTTAACAAACATTTAAAAGACAAATTTTTGTTTTGTTTTTATTTCATGTTTTTAATTCATTTTTTTTTTTTTTTCTATATATTTTTTTAAAAATATTTTTATATTTATTTTGCTATCCTTCCACTGTACAAGCAGAACATTCTACATAATATTCATATTAGATAAAGAAAACATGCTATGTATATTCCCAAACTTACGTTAAATGAATTCTATATAATAAACAAATTGATGTTAATAGATTATTATCATACAGAAAAAATTTTTAACATTTTTACTTGATTTCTTCTGTTATTTTGAATCAAATTTTTTACTGTAAACAAAAAGAAAAATTGTTTTTTTTTTTCTTTTTTTTTATTTCTTATTTTCATTTTTCTTTTTTATTACTTTCAATAAATTTCTTACATCTTGTCAACAAATTAAATAAATTTTTTTATCATTATTATATTTGCTATAATTTTTCTATTTTTCATCTCGAAAATATAAATTTAGAAATACAATTTCTATTGTTATTTTAATTTATATAAAATTATGAAAAAAAAATAAAAATAAAAAAAAAAAAACACAAATAATACAAATATATTTATTTTGCCATAATATGTGAATTATATTTATTATTTAATATAAATGATATTTGTTTAGTGTTCACTACATATTTTTATTTTAATTATAATTATACATTTGTATAAAATTTTGTTGTTTTTTAATTCATTATTTTTACAATTATTTAATTTTTGTTTTCTTTTGATTTTATACATACATATATATTTTTTTTATTTCTTTGTTACTTTGGCTTGAATTCAAGTTTCCAAAAATGAAATCCATTAACACTTTTAAATGAAAAAAAAAAACCCATCAAATAAAATTAAAATGAAAAAAATTCCATGTTGTGTAAAAGCACAGAATCAATGTGACATACATGAACATATGTACGTATAGTACAATTCAGCATTTTATATACCTACATATATGTACATATGTATACTTCCACTATAATAATATGTAGACATATAAACGCACATTCAGAAAAATTATGATAATAATAATAATAATAATAATACGGTACATAGACAAACATATTATAACGAAAAATGACATTATAAAATCAAATAAAATTTAATTAACGAAATATTTCTATGGATGAAAAATATATAATGTAAGAAAAATTATAATACGAAAATAGAACAAATTCAAAAAAATAAAAATAAAATAAAAACAAGAAACGACCAACAAAAAAACAAAAATAATAATGACAGAAAATTTATAAAAACTGAATTTCTACTTTTTATAGCATGCACTCTATTATAACAACAATTTTCATAATCATATGATTATATGAATATTTTTCTACACGTTTAACATTATAGAAGGATATAAATGAGGTGAAGACCCTTTTATTAATGTTATCAATACAAGTTTCACATGAAAAAATTTAAAGGACAATTGTTTATGATATTTAGAAGAATTGTACTTAAAACCTTTTTTCTTAATTTTGTTTATTATTTTTATAAATGTTGAATTAAATTGAATTTGAGTGCTTTTAATTTGTCAATTTGTCAAAATTATTTTGATAACTACTCAAAATACACGTGATTTCGTTCAAGATTGTTTTAAAAGATTTTTATAACTTTAATAAAATCATCTCACATTCTATATACGTAATTAGAAAAAAAAAACCAACAGAGAAATAAAAAGGATATCAATAAAATGTCTTACAAATGAGATGAAAATTTTCTAAAAAGTTACTATTGATGCCCAAAAGTTCATTATTTATTATCAAACTGTTCTTTAAAAAAAAAATAACTTTATATATACGTGTATATCAGAGTTTGTTCACATTTTTCGTAAAATTATAAACAAACATTTTTCGTAAATTATAAAAGTTTTCATAAATTTATTTTATTAAAAATTTATAAAAAATTTTATTTGAAAACTTTTCTCAATCATTTTCTTTTTTAAAGTTGTGTAGGTAAAAGAAATATTTAAATTCCTAACTTTAATTAAATTTATGAATTTATGTAAAAATAAATAAAAATCTAAGAACAAATTAGGTGTATTGTTTTATCAAAATTGTTTTTAGTGTCCATAAATTCATACTTATTTTGTAAATAATGAATTTTGTTCTCATTGAATTTATTGTAGAAAAAACAAAAATAATTCTTAAGTAAAATTCAATTTATTTACACTTACCACTAAAATAATGGATGTGTTAGATCCTAGAAATTTTTAAATAATTTAATTAACAATATTACGTTATAATATGTATAGGTATGTAAAAATATGTACATTTATATTTATTCACAAATTTACACCTGACACATATTTTTCAATTATTTATAGGTATAACTATGAAATGAATTTTTTTTTTTAATTTCGTTTTAATTTCACTACTTTCTTTATTCTATATACTTTCGTCTATACATAAATCTTATTTTGATATTTTGTTTTGGTTTTTTTTTTTTTTTTTTTAATTTAACGTTTTTTATATTTCTTTTTAGATTTTTAAATAAATAAATCATCAAATGAAATATTTGAAAATGAAACAATTTCATTATCTAATTATAAATACATTTTAATGATGTTTCATTTTATTTATATGTAAGAATTTTTATTTTTAACAAAGATGATTAATACATTATATTCTATTTACGGTTAAATATATGATGCCCAGGTGTATAACAATATACAAAAACATAAACTACATACATATATGAATGTATGCATTATATTTAGATAGCGCATGTAATCAGAGAAAATTAAAATATTAAATTATAACGTTTAAATAAAATACAAATACTTTTGATATATACGTATATATTTTTGTATTTATATAATATGAAGAACAAAAATAAAAAAAAATAATGCTATAGAGTTTTTGAATATGTAAATAAAATATGTAATATACAATCACTGTATTCCATCAATTTAAATA
Source organism: Anthrax anthrax (assembly GCA_963971155.1). Classification (NCBI taxonomy): domain Eukaryota; kingdom Metazoa; phylum Arthropoda; class Insecta; order Diptera; family Bombyliidae; genus Anthrax; species Anthrax anthrax. The sequence continues at coordinate 22,902,760 of OZ020120.1, forward strand.
ATTATCATTAAATTGTATCTATGGGTATTTAAAATAAATATTTATTTATTGTATTCATTCTATTTCATTCATTCATTTATATATTCATTCATTTGATTTAATCAATTACATACATTGATTTATATTATATTAATTATTGTACAGTATTTGTTGTATATTTATATATGTGTGCAAAATTATATATTTATTGATATATGTATGTAAACATACCCATTACCTTTAGAAATTTACATAAAAATATGTAAATATGTACATATGTATGTAGATACGTCATAAACATTATAAGTGATGAAATAAATTTATATCGTATAATAATACATTTACGTATGCAACTATATATATAGTACATATATCATACACTACACAACATACACATATGTACATACATATATGTATGTTAATAATATATAATACATATACAGATGGAAATTGGAAAAACAAAATTTTAACCACCTACAAAATATACATTAAAAAATAAAAATAAAAAAAAATATAGATTTTGTTTTCGTTTTCTTTTATGATTTTGAAATTTGTTTACATTTTAAGATTTTCTTCGTAATAATATGTACATATAATTAAATTTTAGATTTTATATATTATAGATATATACAAATATATATAGAATGTGAACATAATAAATTATATATTTTAAATGTTCTCATATGTTATTTTACAATATCAATAAGTTTATCTTTATATACAAAAGCCGCTATCATTTTCATTTTTCTCTTTTTGTGTGAAATATGTGTTTTTTAATAGCGTAATATAAACAATATAATCTAAATTCTATGTTTTTGTCTTTGTTTTTTTTTTTTTTTTGTTTTCTCTAAACCATTTTTATTGTGTGCTTTTTTTATAATATTTTCAAAAAAAAAAAAAGCAAAATTATTTCATACACGTAGTCTAACATTTTTTTGGTTAATAGCTCACTTGAGCAATATTTGTAGAAAAAAAAATAAAACAAATAAAAATTTAAAGAAAAAAAAATTACCAAATTCACCTTGAGTTTATTTTGTAAATATAATTTGTCTTATTTAGAAATTTGATGTGATTTTTATTCCCATCCTATATGTACATATATCTTATATATGTATATGCTATATAATAAATAATTTATTTAAAAATAGTGTAATGATTAAACTTGTCGTCTTAAGAATACAAAATAAAAAAACAAAATTCAAAGGGAGAACACATTTTTATGGTCATTTGTCCTACAAAATTAGTTAATATAACATTTACAATGATGTAAAAATACTATAAATGCTTAACTTAAAGTGAATATTAAATATTACAGCAAACACGGCTATTTTTGTTTTTTCGTAATACTTTTTTAAAACATTTAAAATTAACAGACTTATTTAAATATAAAAATACTGTTGTAATTTTTTTTTTTTTTTTTTTTTTTGTTACCTATAAAATAATTTTCCTAAATTATAAAAAAAAAAAAAAAAGAAACGTATGAAACTACAAATAAATTTACGTGTAAATTATCTTATCATTTGTGGATAAACTTTGTTTACAAATTCAAACATATATGCGCATTATAATTCAAATTGAAATAAAATATTTTTAGATATTTCTATACCCATGGATTATGTTATCAAAATAAGATGTTTTTTTTTTTTATTGGAAAATTATGACAAAACATAGTGCAAAAGCTGATTAAACATATTGTAAATTTTTAATCGAATTAACTCAGTCTAATGATAAACAGTTTTATTCAACAAAAATATTTTGAATGTATACATACATATAAAAATATGAAATGAAATAAAAAGCCAAAATTGCATATATATACGATGTACATAATATGTATATGTTCATGTTTCACGTACGTATACAAAATTTAAAAAATGAAATAAATTTGAAAAAAGGATATTTGGATTTTAATAATTCAAAAATGTATAAAATAAAAGTTAAAATAAAAATAAGTTCGAACATGTTTATACTTTTATATTGTTTTAAATTAAGGGACATAGATTTTAGTATTTATTTTAAAATTCCATTTAAAATTTAAATTCAACTAATGTTTTATATTTAAAATTCAGGCTTTGATTTTTATATAGCTTATTATTATTTAATTTTTTACTACAGATTTATCGACTGAAGCGTACATAAACTGACAAACGACTACACAAAACTGAATCCATACATTATAAGAGAAATAATTTTTTTACTTACTTTTTTCGGTACGATTTAAAACATCAGAAAGGATATTCAATGAAAAATCAATTTTTTACTGATTAAATTTTTTTTATAGTAGAATTATATTTTTTGTTTTACTTTCACACTGTAATTTAGAATAAATTCCGAATACTCAGATAAATCTCAGAAAAGTTCAGATTGAATGGAATATTATAAACGTTTTTCTAATGCAAATACTCTTCTTCCTAAGAATATAAAAAGAAGTATTGTAGTTATTAATACTTCTATAGCTTGAAATTGTTAAAAACATTTGCATGTTAATATATACATATTTTTTGAAATTTAAGCTTTTTAGTTTTAGAATCTAAAATCCCACTTATTTCACAAATTCATATTGCTATTTTTTTAATGAAATTAAACAGGTAGTATACATTTTAAATCAATCAATCTTACTTATTTTAAATTGACACACATACAATTTGAATTTTAATATCCTTTTTTTGTTTTAACCGATTGATTAATTCCTTTGATTTCTAGATTTTCAACGAGTCTAAATCTATATCTTGAAAGTAGATAAAACTTATACACTATTGTAAAAATGTTTTATCACTATTTACAGTTAATATTTCAATAAATAACTGAAAAATATAGTTAATATCTTTCGACCACGCCTTATTTCTTCTTTTTTACTAAAAATGAAAACTAAATCTATGTTTTTTATTAAAAAAGTACAAAATTACTATGAATTTCTTTTAAACTGTAAACTATACAGTATGACTTGAATTTTATATTAATTTAAAAAAATGTTATACTGATAACGAGCTTTGTAAGAAAATAAAAACTCTACTCTAAATATAAATGTATTGTATTTTTGTATTGTTTATTTTCTTTTCTTTTTTTGTTTAATTAAAACAACTTGAAAAATTGCATATAAAAAGAGTTAAGTGATATTATAGCCGGCTACTTATATTCCTTGTTGTTATTACCCTTTAGAAAAAGGAAACAGAAACAACCAGACAAACCGGCTTATAATGACTTGATTATCTACTACCTACATTATTTACCTACATAACATAGGTATTCTTTGTTATAGTCTCCATAATTAAACCCACATAGGCCACATAATAAATTTTATACTATTTATACCGTGTAGGTACTATTTCAACGGACGTAGATGCACATAGGTATGCCAATTTGTTTGTTTTTTTTTCTCGTTATCTTATTAAATCAAAGTCTATGAAGTATTTCTCCAGACACTAGACAAAGTATAAAATTATATTTGTTTTTTATTTAAGATGAACTTTTTATGAAAAGTGTTGTCATGGGAATTTTATAAAAAATTCATAATAAAAATAAAAAAAAATAAAAAATAAAAAATTTTCAATGGAAAAAAAGATCATATCTGGCTATCTAGAGTTGTGTAAATACATGCATATCTATTCGCATTAAATCTCATTATAAATTATCTACATTTTCTATGATTCATTTTTCATGTATAAAATCACAAACTATACTTACTATTCGGCTAATAAGAAAAAATAAAAATAAACAAAATTTTTGATTATGTGTATAACGAAAAACCAGAAATAAATGCAATTTACTTCATTCTTTTGTCCAGAAATTAGATATTCTGTCCTATTTAATTAAAATAATGAAATGATTTAATTTACATTTTATGATCACTTTGTAACATTTTTATTCTGAAGGTTTTTGCATAATTTTAAATTAATCATACAGAAAAACAATTTTTTTATAATAAAAATAAAATACGAATTTAAACAATAATTTTTCTTTTTCTGTAAGTGGGCGAGGTGAGCAGTTTTAAACAAGAGGAAAATTATTTTGTACATAAAAAATAAAAAATTATCTTATAATAGAAAAACGTCAAATCAAAATACATACGAAACTTTCTTACCTTTAAAGTTCTGAACTACTTTATTTTAATTAAATTTTATTTCACTTCACAATATTTACACTTTCACTTTTATAATTAATTTATTTTCATATTTTTCAGGAATTTCTTTTGTTTTTATAAATTTGCACAACATAATAGAATTTTATTGTATTTTTTTTTTAATTCACAAAATATTCAAATAAGTCTATCAGACGTTCTATATCAATAATAAAAAGCGGCCATATTGAATTAATTGTCAATTTTTTAATATTCCATAATCCAATCGGATAAACATTTGGAAACAATTTAAAACGACATCTACAAGCCACATGTAGCTACTAATCTTAATATTTCGGATATATTACAAAGTAAGGGTTTCCGTTATTCTGGAATATTTGAAAATAAATGAAATCCAACTAAAATAAAATTGTTTAAAATTCAAGCGATTGTACAAAATATTTTTTTATCTATTCTTCATGTTATTACAATTAACAATCAATTAATCTACTAGTTTAGTATGTATAACTCCATGTATAACATATTAATTTGCCTCGCTAAGCTTATTATTTTCACGTGATCTCAAAATTTGTATATGATCTTGATACAATTTAAATATTAAAAACCAAATTATTTGTATAAGTCAAAAGGCACATTTATAAATTATAGCAATCACAAATAACAGCAAGTGATGCTTAACATAAATAATAAATACAAGTGATGTATCATAATAAAACATTCCTAAACTACGCATGTATATACATATATAAAAACAATAAAAATATATAATTCAAAAAATGTTATCAGTAAAATTTGATTGAATATTTAGAATTTTTTGTTTTTCATTTTAATGATGATTTTAATTAGCCTGCCACTGTAAATAAAATATAAAATAAATTTTATTAATAGATTATTTACTTTAAATTTTATTTTTTATATTTACTTTTAATTTTGTGTCCCCAGTTCCCCGTTTTAATGCTTCCTCTTGTCTTCTTTCTTTTTCTTCAGCTAATTGTTGTTGTCGTTTAACTTTCTCTGGATCTTTTATACCTCTATATTCATTTTCTAAACGCCTTTTTTCTGCAGCTTCCTGTTGAAGTTTTCTACGAACTTCCTAAAAGTATAAATTAATTTTTTTGCATATTTTAACAATTTCAACAAATAAAAAAACAACTTTATATTACGTACCGCAGCTGGAGTAACAATTGCTACTTCTTCAGTTGTTGTGCTACCAAAACACGAACTACATAAGCCCATTTTATTTTTTAGTTTTTTAAATAAAGATAAAAACAAATTCAATAAACACTAAATGCCTACTAATGCAATGAAAAATTAAACAAATTAAACTGATTATTTCAGAAAAGAATATTAAAACAATTTAAAAGAAATTTAAAAGAAAGAAATTAATAATTAATATTAAAACAATTACATCAAAATACGACTTTGACTACACATCTGCAAATAACAAAATAAAAAAAGTGACAAATGACATTCATATGATTTTCAACAATGCTATAGTAGGCAGACATAACAAGAATGACATTCCAATTCCAACGAATAACCCTCTATCTATCGAGTAATTATGTATTTGTTTATATCAGAATCATGGAATCATGAAATATTGAAAAAAGGTGAGGTTTGTAAAGTGAGGTCATAAGGTGGCCCTGGCCACTACTTACAGCTCTGGAGCATGGAATCACATCACAGGTGACATTTCACACCAGCCAATAGAGCCTTTTATATGAAGAGACGCTTATGAAAGACATAGGCAAAATTGTGCCTCACTTCCTTGCCTTAACCCGGTATCTGTCACATTTTCATAAGACATTTTTTCAGAAATATGTGTTTCTGAAAAAATATACTCTACTACAATTTATAACTCTGTCAAAAAGTCATAAACTTTTTAGCGTTATTTTTGTGTTACCCGATGTTATATTGTTTGACATTCACCCACTCTCATATGATATTGGTGATAAATATTTTACTGTTGTGTTATTGGTGTTACTGTTAACTGTCGAGTTAATTGTCGGCCATGATTGTCGGCATTCCGAAAGTTTTCAACAGTATGTACACTAAAACTAAAAAGCAGAAGATTCACAAAGCATCAACATTAAATTTGTGGTCATTGGTCATTGTATAGTAATTTTTATTTATCTCTTTATTCTTTAACCTTGAGCTTGTGACAAAGGGATACAGTAGTAGTGTTGTACAAAATTTGATAAAAAATAAATTTTTCATAAAACTTATTTTCATATTTAGAAATAAATTTATATCATTAATAAATACAAAAAATTGTTTATTCAATTTGTTAAATTAAAAGTGAAATAAAAATTTAATAAAAGTAAAATGTTGAATATACCAGAAGGAAGCAAGGTAAGTTGAATAAGAAAAAGAAATCCTTATAAAGAACAAATTGAATTCCACAATTTGTTAAATATCTTAAATATACATATGTATGTACAACAGAATGACCTTCATTTAACCTTCGGAGATCGTGAATTTTATCTTATAAATTTGCAGTTTTTTTTTCTTATAAACATAAAATCGTAATTTTTGATTTTGTAAATTAGTCAAATGTGATTATTTAAAACTTGATATGGAAAGACATTGTAATATTGTAACCAAATTGTACGTATTAAAATGATTCTAAAAATAGTTCATTTTTGTGTCTATTGTATTGTATTTTGCTTGTATAATTTTTTTTCTCTGTTTGATTGAACTGTAATATAATTTGCCTTCATCTGATCTTAAAAAATAAAAATTAAAAAAGAAGGTCAATGCACTTTCACAAATGCATTACTGTTATTGTTCAATTATTAGAGGCTCTTACATTGTTAATCATTACATAAAATTTTTAATAACATTCGAGTATTGTTGCGAATATCATAGCTGTTCTTTTTATTAAATATGTAAGTAGGTAATTTTCAATTGTTTAGCTGCCATGATTGTACATTTAATTATCTCCATAAACTCTATTGAATTTCCTTTATGTACATAGATTGTAGGTACATAAAATGAGCACATTCAATTACATACATATTTAAAAAATTAACAAAAAATTGTAATTTTAATGAAATAAATTATGTACAATAGGTACATACATTTTGTCACATAATTTTGTAATGTATAATAATTAATAATTGTAGGTACTTTTTACTGTCAACATTAAAAGTTGCTACAGCTAGTATTCTAAAATGATAAGTTTTCTAAAAATAAAGTCATATTTAGGTACACACACATATCTGTACATATGTATGCAATTCAATATGTAAACAAATTGAATATAAATATAAATAATACAATTTAACAGAATTATGTACAATACATATTCATGTACATATGTTAAATAGTCCGTACAGGTACCTATTTCTTTTATAGTTTTATTTACTCTTATTTTATTTTGAGTACTAATACGAAAATTTTAAAATACCTAGACCCACCTATTTGTTCATGTATAAGGGCAATTTCCAAATTCAAAAATAATATGTAATTGAAAAATAAACAAATTATACTTTGTCCAATAATTATGTACATATTAAATTTAAAAATTATTGTAATACTGATCTCTAATAAAAATAATCTTAAAATAATCTGATCTATGGATGGTTAGAAAAAAAATGTAAAGCATTTTGGTCTATATTTCCAAATACTACGTGTGTATGTATTTAAAAAAATCATTTTCTCACTTAATAGATAAAACATACAAAACTTGTTTAAAGAATAATTCAAAATTAATTTTAACAGAAATATATTGTTTTCCCATCTAATGGCGCAACAGTTCAATTCGAACTCAGGTCTCCTCGAAAGTCTTTTTCCACTTGAACCTATTTCTGGATCTTGTCCTCCAACTTTTTATTGATAGAAACTTTTGACTGTCCGTCCCTGCTGAGTATTTTCATTGCTTTCATGGTTCTCACATTACTCGATTGTCGTCTTCCCTATCCTGTAGTATTTTTTTGTTTTGATAGGTATATTGAATTGTCCATCCTTTGCACATATTCAACCCATAGCAACTTTCTCAATTTAACCAAACTTAAAACAGTGGATCATCGAAAAATTCATACAATTCACTGTTGTACGTGTACGTAATACTCCACTTGTTTTCTTTTATCAGATCCAGGATTTTTTTTTTTTAATTTTATTTAATTTAATCACCAAAAATTATTCTAAATGCAAAAGCTCATAAAATTATCTATAATTTATATATGTATATTTAGTATCTACCCTGAAAGCAACAGCACAAACACAAATTGTATACGTATGTACTATATATACCTAGGCCTAGGACCTACCTATTTTCTTTAAAATTGACAAAATTCCAACAATTGAATAAAAGTTATTGTCAAAAAGAAACAAAGAATTAAATTTTTGTTTTTATAAGTGAGTAGATAATTGAACTCACAAATAATTTTTTCAAATAATGAAAAATTAATAGTAACAATCACGAATACATGTTATTAAAATTCTAGTAAAAAATTCAAATATGTACATAAATCGTAACGATTTTTTCTTTTCCATCCCAACAATATTACGAAATTAATCAACCAATTTATTATTATTCTCAAATTTGAATATTTAATTCCAATCAATTGGGTTGTTTATTTTTTTTTTTTTTTTTTTTTTTTTTGAAAATGAAGCAAGTCCAAAATTCTCAAAATCAACGTAGGTAATTCACTGTATAAGAACACATATGTAAGTACATATATTCTTTGATCTGTAAACCCAATGATAAAAATATTAAAAATTTAAAAATTACCGATTTTATAACCGATCAAAATTTTATTTTTCTACGAGATCAGAAGGAAATCTATGAAATAATTTTAAGTGAGTAATAAACTTGTATCACATCCAAAGTAATCACAGTTTAATTCACACACTTCAGAAAAAAAAAAAAATTGTATGAATAAGAAATGATGCGATACAAAGCTAATTATGATAATATTGATAATGAAAAAGATTAAGTAGCTTAATGTACAGTATTTTAAAACGTGTGTGCATGTTCAAAAAGTGAAACAATAATAATAAAATTTCACAGTGATCATATAAATAAATGTAGTCAATACTCAATAGTGAGGTATTAATTATATTATTGTATTAATATAAGCTTCAGTTTATATACGTACATGCTTAATTACTTACACAGTGTATAAATGATAATTAACAATTTGAATTGTAATTTATTTTCATATACGAGCACATATTTTTCTCAGTATCACATACCCAATGTATGTGCATGTACATTTTATAAAAGCACCACATACAAAAACGTGAACACATTTTTACTGCTTTACAACAAGAGAATAAAATAAATAAAATGAAAAATTATTAAAAGAATTTAAAAGAAAAATAAAGAATAAATAAATAAACAAATAAAAATAAAAGTTTATGTATTAACTTTTAACTGATAACAAAAGCCTCATATGTCAAGTATTATTTAGTAGATAAGAAGAAATTATTGTGTGATAGTAGATACACTACACACAATACTGGATTGGGTCGATCACATTAAAATTTATTGTATACGTACACTATACGGGATATAGAGATCTATTATTACTGGAATAAAAAAAATTTATTTCATAATTTTGATGATGTGCTTTTGTAATATTTCATATAGTTAAATTGTTAGTCGTTGTCAATTAAATTAGTTATTTAGTTAAGTTAAGATCGTTAAAGTGTCTAAAACAAAAATTTCAAATAATTCTTATAATTAAAAAAAAAAAAAAACAGAAAATACTTAAAAATTTGTGTTAGATTTTAAACATTTTGATTTTTGTATTTTTGAATAATTTAAAATAATAATAAAAAGTAAAATGAGTCGTCCAATTGATATATTATTAAATAAAGTAAGTGATAATTTAAATGAATAAATATTTTGAAATATCATAAGATAGGTAATAGGTATACCTACATTTGAATTCCATTAAAAAAATAAATAAATAAATAAATTATTCATTTTTAATTAGTGTTTAAAATTAATTAACTCTAAATTGTCAATCATTAACCATAATGCAATTTGAATTGTATTCTTTGCTGTCAAGGACGGTTAAAATAATTTAATTTTGCCTTCAATATTATTTCTATGTGAAAATGTATTAAATGATGAGTGAAATCAGATAATTGATATACCTATCATAGAATTTTTGTTTTTTCTTTAGAATGTTAGAATTTTATTAATTTGATATGACAGCTTTAAAAGTAACAACAAAAATTACTGTACTGTACCCATAATCAAATTTTTAATTGTGTACAATACATACATGTCTAATGTACTTTACAAAATTATCTATCATTAAATTGATACACATTTTCCACGTACATAGTGTTATATGTTTATTGTCTTTTTTCTTTCTCAATGAATTCAAATTAGTTTTTAACGATGTTTTTCTTTATTTTTCAGTTACATTTTTTTTTTCTAATCGAATAAAAATCAATTAATTTATTAAATTTTTATGTTTTTAAATCAATTTAGATTTATTATTAAGTCAAATGACCTCTAAAACAATAAATAATTTTTTCCTGGGTGTGAGTATTTCATTGTGGTCACTTAATTTTATCTTACAATGTGTTATTCATGATATGTAAGACAAACTTTTTTTTTTTGTTTAAGTCAAGTATATTACTTTCTGTTCTTATATCTAAGAGTCTTGATAAGATTTACAAATATAATGAACACAAATGAAGACATTAACAGAAAAATGTGCATCATTGTTATACAACTAAATTGAGAATTCTTTATCATGTCATTGTCATTAAATATTTTAGATTTTTTTTTTTAATTTTCTAAATAATTGTAGTATTAGTAAGAAAAACACGATAAAAATAAATTTTCAATTTTTGAAAAATCATCGTTACATTCATATTGTTATTTTCAGTCATAATATTGTATCGAATTCAATGAAAAAATTTATTTTAATTAATCATTAAGTTAATTTAGAGAGCGTTTTTGTAGTTAAACTTTAGATACACTAAACTTGTGTGCCAGTAAACGGCAATTTCATTTTAATTTCTCGTATTGCAAATATTTCGCTTCCATTCGTGTTTTATATGACTTTTTGTTTATATTTTATACTTTATTTACGTATTACATCAAAATATGGATGTGTAGCTATCATTGTTATTACAAACATGAAATGGAAATCGTAGGTACATAGTTGTTTTATATGCTTCAAGCATGTGCTATACAGGGTACCAGAGGGCCACTTTTTATTTTAAAAACTGTCAAATTTCCATTCAAATTTTATTATATTGAAAATTTTAATTTTTTTGACTAATTTTTAGACTAATTTTAGACCAAAACATTGAGACAAAACCTTGAATATCTCGTGAAATTTTTAGAAATTGAAGATATTAACATCTGTTTTTACAATTATTGGTATAAATTTTTTTATACAAAATTATACAGGTTGACCTAAGCACTGTTAATTTTTCTTGAATAAAAACAACATTTTTCAAATTTGAACATTAGTAACCTCGAAATTTCTTATCTGATTTCAATGAGTAATAATTTATTGAAAAAGCTTGAGCTTCGGCTTATGTATCTGCGGTAAATATGAACCAAATACATAGAGTGATTCAAAAGATATAGCCAATTATCATGTATTGGACATGTTAGAAAATTTTCAATCGTTTATATCTCAGAAGGGATAAATTTTAGGTGGGAAGGTCTAGAACGATTTTTTTCTCGAAAAGATCTGAACCACATATGTAATGGACCATTTAGTAGTTTTTACTTCGACACACCCTATATACATACAGTATTCAGTAATTTTGATTACATAACATTTAAATGATTATACAATATTTTATTATCATGAATCTATTTACATTTATAATAATGATAAATGAATATGATGATATATACATAATTACGAGTTCATTTGTTTTGTGACTTGATACTACATCTAAAGATAACTGCAACAACTTAAACTATAATATATACACACGTTCTAGTTAATGACAGACAGATAAATTTATTATGAATCAAATAGTTCTGTATTGTTTGACCTTGATGTCACCTGAAAAAAAGTGATACATAACGAAAATAATATACAAACATTTTATTTAATATTATAAATTGTATACCTTTAAAAGTGTTAACAGCATAAGTCAATATTAATCTGTTTGTTTGTTGTGTATTATTTATGACACCTAAAATACTGAATTTTGCAAATGAAATTTAACTTAAAAAACATCATCATATCATGTTTTGCAACGAATGTACCTATATTTTTAACATAAACAATGTACAATCGTTTTTATCGTTTGATACCGCTATCACTACTAATAGTCGGTTACGTCATAAGATTGAATGTAACACCTGAAATACCTACATCCATACATATATCAATTTTGAATCTTTTTAATATTTCAAGCACGAACTCACTCAAGTGTTTTGTCTGATTTAATTACAATAACAAAATAAAAATAAAAAAATGTCCTCACATCACTTATGATTTAATATAATTTAAATTAGTGATTAAAGTTATGAGGTGGTTAGTGGTTTTTAGATGCTTTGTAATTTTCGATTCGATTGAGTTAATTTTAAATATGCAATTTTTAAATTAACACAAGACTGTTTAATCATTTTATAACCAATTTTTTAGTTACATAGTAAAGTTTCTAAGCCTTTGAAGTGGGATTTTCTTTTTTAAAAAAAAATTATTTATTTTTTATCACTCAATAATTATGAATAAAAGAAAACAAAATACCCATTACTCATTAATGCCGTATATGACAGTATTAATTAATTAAATATATAAAACCAATAAACTTATTTAATTATTTTATTAGTATTTATTTACTATTTAATTATTATATTGATGGTGGATGTGATGCCGAGAAAAGGTGTAGTAAAAATTATTTGTCGGTTTGCATAAATAATTATGCAACCTATATACCAATAAATGCATTGTACAAAAAAAAACATCAAATATAATTAATATTGCTAATTAAATGAATGCAATTTGATAATGCTTATAAATTAAATTAATTTATTTAACCTACATAATTAAAAAACATAACAAACAGAAGTAAAAATTATGTGATCGGTAATTTTGTCGGTAATATGTATATCCATGATAATGATTTTCTTAAAATAACGCATATATGCCCACATACATATGTATGTATAAATGCTTTCTAAAATTAATTCAGTTCTTTATTGCAAAACAAATTTAAAGACATGTGTAATACTTATAATAATATTTTTTTATAAAAATATTACGGAATTATTATCAATTCAGAGTTGCGACTTATGAATGCAAAAAAATTATGCATTATATTGATAAGAAATTTTGTTAAATTAAATTTCCAATAAAATCAAAATTGAAATATGTATAAAGAAAAAAATCATTCAATAACATGATCATTTTTTCTTATCTTCTGATGAATTAAATTTAACATTCAATTAAAATTGAAAGAAAATTTTCCTACAGCAACTGTTTTTTTTTAAATACACATTTTCTATAAAATCTGTCTTATCTAAAGTACAAATTTTATATTTTCAACGATGCCTTATTTTATTTTTCGATTTCATATTTCTTAAATACAATGAATCAAAATTAAGACAATATTTTAGCCACTTAATTAAATTTATTGCTTATTATATTCTTGTCTTAATTCATAAATTTTCAATTGTGATGTGATGTTCAAAAAGTGAAAAACATTGAAATTTTTCCATGCAAAATATTAACTTAAAATAAAACTTGCAAAATACATATATGTAAGTAGCTTGTTTATACGTACACAGATAATTGAAAGCAGATAAGAATTATATATTATTTATAAACATTCCATTTTTTTAAATGTTCTATGCATCTAATTATGTATGCATTTGTTTCATAATAATTTTTTAATAACGTAACAGATATGTAACCATAAGATTCTAAAAATGTTCATTTTATTTTTTAAATAATTTTAGGTTAGAGGTCATCAACGAGTTCCATCAGATTCAAAGGAATTTCATGAGATGACAAAGCGTGATGCATTACGTCAACTTGAAAATGAACTTGATAAATTATTACAAACAGCACCAGATGATAAAAAACCATTTTTACAAAAAGAAATGAAACGTTTTGCTGATTTATATGAAAGATTTTTACAAGAAGGTAGATGCAAATGATTTTTATTGTAATTAAAGCCCTTCTTAAAAACGAAATTCTTTTTTAGAGGGACCATCAATTGATTGGGATAAAATCGAAAAATTACCACCAGAAGCTGTTACAGATTATGCAAATCTGAAAACACCAAAAAATGAGCAAGTTAGTAAATAAGCTTATTAGAAAAAGATTTTGAATATATAGTGATTTAACTGTAATAATAACGAAATTTTTTTGCAGATAACTCATATGTTGGAAAAATTAGTAGTCGTTAAATTGAATGGTGGATTAGGTACTTCAATGGGTTGTCATGGACCAAAAAGTGTAATACCAGTCCGTTCAGATCTCACATTTTTGGACTTAACTGTTCAACAAATTGAAGTAAATAAATAGTAACGATTTTTTTGCATTTAAAATTTCCTAATTATTATTTTTTTTATTAATATTTACAGCATCTCAATAAAACCTATAATGCCAATGTTCCTTTAGTACTTATGAATTCATTTAATACGGATGAAGATACTGAAAAAATCGTTCGAAAATATCAGGGTTTTCGTGTTCAAATTTATACATTTAATCAAAGTTGTTTTCCAAGAGTTAGCAGAGATTCATTATTACCAATTGCAAAACATTTTGATGTATCAAAAGATATGGAAGCGTAAGTATTAATTAAATATGGAAAAACAAAACAAAATGTATGACAATATATTCTAACTTTTATAGATGGTATCCTCCTGGTCATGGTGATTTCTATGAATCATTTGAAAATTCTGGCCTTTTAAAGAAATTTATTGATGAAGGTCGAGAATATTGTTTCTTATCAAATATCGATAATTTGGGTGCAACAGTTGATTTGAATATTCTGAATAAACTTGTTGGAGAGGACAGACCACAAAATTCAATTGAATTTGTTATGGAAGTTACAGATAAAACAAGAGCTGATGTTAAGGTACCATTAAAATTTTTTATATATTTTTCAATATTTTATGAAAATTTATTCAATAGTGTACAAGGCTAATTATTTGTTTTAGGGTGGTACATTAATTAAATTTGAAAATAAATTACGATTACTTGAAATTGCTCAAGTACCAAAAGAACATGTTGATGATTTTAAATCAGTTAAAACATTCAAATTTTTCAATACAAATAATATTTGGGCTAAACTTGATGGTAAATTTCATGTTTTTAATTTTAATTAAAAATTTATTAATTATTTTTTCTTTTTTTAATTTTAATAGCAATTCAAAGAATACTCAATCAGAAAAGTTTAAATGCAGAAATTATAATCAATAACAAAACAATGGATAATGGCTTACGTGTTATTCAATTAGAAACTGCTGTTGGTGCTGCAATGAAATGTTTTGAAGGCAGTGTTGGTATTAATGTACCAAGATCACGTTTCTTACCGGTTAAAAAGACGTCTGATTTATTACTGGTTATGTCAAATTTATATAATTTGAAAAATGGTAGTCTTATAATGTCGCCAGAAAGAATGTTTCCTACAACACCACTTGTTAAACTTGGTGATAATCATTTTTCAAAAGTTAAAGAATTCTTAGGACGTTTTGCTAATATACCAGATATAATTGAATTAGATCACTTAACTGTATCCGGTGATGTTACATTCGGTCGAGGAGTTTCATTAAGGGTTAGTAGCAAATAAAAATGTAAATTTTTCTTAGTACAAAAAAATACTTTATTTATTTATTAGGGGACTGTTATTATAATCGCAAATCATGGTGATCGTATTGATATACCAGCTGGAGCTATACTAGAAAATAAAATTGTTTCTGGTAATATGCGTATTCTGGATCATTAGAAAATTAAAATATATTTAAAATAAAATAAATGAAATTATTAAATTAGATTGTCGTTTCAAACATTTTTTGAAAATTAAGGAAAAAAAATGAATATATTTTCGCACAAATGTGGTTAAAATGAATTGTAAATATCAAAGATTTTAAATGAAATTGTTATTTAAGCAAAAAAAGTAATAATGAAATTTTTTAAAAATTTTTACACAAAAACTGTTTAAAAAAAAATTAAAAGAAAAAATAAAAACAAATGTATGTATGAATAGAATTACATTATTTATTTTGTGATCCTTTTATTATTATATTTTAAATACTTTAGCAACTTTCAATAAAAAATTGTTTCAAGAATATTTCTTCCAAAAATGTTAAAATAATTTATTCAGTGATAAAAATGAAAAACTTAAGAACCAAACGTTTCACTTTCACTCCTGATCACGAACACTTAAAAATTATCAATTGAATTTGAAAATATTATTAAAGATTTCAATTAAATACTTATTATGATTTCAATTATTATATTATGCTTTATTAACTAAAAAAATAAAATTTTTCTTTTTCACAATACGTGTATGTATACATATATAATTTAAATCAAAGAAAAAATCGAAGTTGTTTCATCGATATACATTTTTATGTGAATATTTTTGTTTTATTAGTAATTCTAAATTTAATATTTTCTTTTTTTCATGATTTTACATCAATAAAATGCTATATGGTGAAAATTTTTAATTGGCTTTAGCATCATTATAATAAAAATTCATTTACATAATTTTTTTTTAAACATGAAAATATTTTTCTTTTCTTATAAATATAGTATATAACTGGTCCTTAGGAGAATCGTGTATAATATTTTATCATTTGTAAGATTATACGGAATATGAGTTTGAGTACATTACACATATTAAAATTGGTATATTATTTATCAAATTCTAAACATCTTTTTGTCATTTATTTTATTTAAATTTTGACTTTTTTTTTGTTATTGGGCATATATATAATAAAAAGAAATTTTAATTATTTTCGTGTACCATAATATCTCATTCGTGACATGTATCGTTGTTTAGATCAAACTTTTTGAATATTTTGTTTTTTCTTTTCACACTTTTCATGAGAGTAGATATCCCGGATTATATTTTTTTTTAAAGTAAAATTACAATTTGACATAGAAATAGTAAAAAGTTAATTTTTGTAAAACACCCATCGGGATAAGATTTTACAATATTTAAATATTTTTATATATGAAAAATATCATAAATCAAGAATTTTGTACGCATTTTTTAAAGTTATATTTGATTGCTCTTAGGTAATATAAATTTTTTTATTTTTTTAAATTAGTGCTTGTATTAAGTAAACAATTTTTAATTTTCTTTTACCTTTTCTAATAACAAAAAATAAAATTTTTACTTTATACAGTCATCATTTAAATAAATTATTAAGAAATTTCGTATTTTCTTTTATTTATTTTTTTTATAAAAACCTAATGTTAACAATTACTTGATCGATACAATACTGTTTATATTTTGAAAATTCTAATCGATTTTACTTTTAATATATTTATTTATTTATTTATTGTATAATATTTATATATGTATATACATACATACTTTAGGTATTTAAAATATGTGTAAATTCATATGTGCAAAAAATTTTGATTTTCTTTCTCTTTTTCTGAAATTTTTGTGTATATGTTGTACTAAGTAAAAGAAAATTAATTTAATTTATATCTAAAAATATTTTACGTAGTTTTATAAATATACATGCACATATTATCGTGTATTATGATTTTAATAAGTCAATTATAAATTTATACAGTGTTATATATTTATGAAAATTTATATTATTTTATGCAAGCACAGTATATTCATTATATATTAATTTGAATTTATTTTTATTTTGGTTTATGTAGATTTTCAATTGTATCCATTTAAGAAAAAATTGATCATATTATTTCTATTAATATATTTAATAGTATATTTTGATTTTGAAATTATGACTATATACAATATTTAAACAGATGATTTTCTACAATTCACATTTAAATTATAACGTTCGGTTAAACATATCAATATAAAATAAACGAACATTTTAAATATTAACTTCTATTTGTATTTTAAATGAAATAAAATTTTACAGTTTCACAATAAGATTATTGAAAATCATATGAGTCAAAAGAAGTTTTCTAGATTCGTACAATTTTTTTGTTACTTATTAAATGTCTTAGATATTTTATAGAAGTAATTTTTTTAAATTGAAAAAGTTAAAATAATTATATTTTACTCGATTTATTTATTCAGTTAAATTGTACTAAATTTAATTCAATATAAATCTGAAAGGCATTCATGTGGATACTTTCGTATGGACATTTCATCTTTAATATTAAATAATTGAATTATTTATACATTTTTAATCTATAAATTAAAATTATATTTTGTTCATTTTCAAATTTTTCATTAACATAAATTTTAATTAAATAACGACTTTTCAATTTGATTAGAAACAAATAATCTAAAATTTTGTGTATATTCAAAAATCTAAGAAAATATTTAAATTCTTTGATTACATATATTTTGATTTCTATATGAGCGAGCAAACTTCATTCTTGTTTTCGTATCTATTTTTGAATAATTTAATTTGTGTTATATTAAAATGAAATTCATTTTATTTTATTGAATTAGAATACATTTCTTACATTCTGTTTAAAATGATTCTGTTCTAGCGATCTTTTTTTCCAATACTTATGTTACAATGCCAATTTTTATTTAAAAAACTGATTATTTTCATACTCTAATTCTCGCTATGACTTTACTAAGTACTTGCCGCTATCGAAACAATTTTATTTGCATACATTATCATCGTTCCATACCATACCAAATAATTTTCGTAATGATTCTTCTTCTTCTTGTTATTCCTCTCCTCTGTGGAGGTTGGTAATCATATCTTCGATTGTGATGATAATAAACATAAAAACAAAAGATAACAACAAATCTTTTATTAGCATATAACGAACGATGAAAAATCTAGAATAATTTGATAGTTCCGGACCATCAGATAGACATCACTCTTACAATAAGTTCTATGTCTTTTATTGTTTAAATAAAATCGTTGGACAAACGTGACAAACTTATACAGCAGTCAAACAATTACGGAGAACTTAAAATTAAATTAAAAATTAGACTTTTACTTTTTTACTACTTCTTACATTTTTATATAAATACAAATCGTACAATTTTCTTTCTTGTAATTTGTTTTCTTCTTGTTATACATATGTATGTATGTATGTATGCATTTACATTTTTTATCATTCGTGTACACTAAACACATGTATGCACATAAAATGTATAATATATGTACATAAATTATAATACAATTTTTAATTAACAAATTCACGTTTTGTTTATCACTATTAATTTATTCATAAAGATTATTAAGTATTAAAATTTACCTTCTTTTTTTTTTTTAAAAATTTTCCTATTTTTTGTTCTTTTGTATATTCTTTTGTTTTCCTTTAGTAATTTGTATTTTATATTTTTATATCAGTCCGTTTATATAATTATGATTTTGAAAGTACAATTTATAAAGTACATACTATAAAGCTATTAAAAATTTAGAATTAAATTAAAATTAGGTCAACAAAAGTTTTATTATTATTTTTATCAATGTTTTTTTTTCTCTCTTCTTAAAAAAAAAATTATAAATATTTTTTTTTTAGCTGACAAATAAACATTTATGTATTTTTTTAACAACATCGAAAATAAAAACTTTTAAATTTAATAACAAAATTAAAAAAATGTGAAAAATTGGGTAAAGAAAATTTTACGAATTGTTAAGCAAAACATAATAAATCCATATTATATTCAATAGATAGAGATTTCTTTCAATTATATTCAAAAGTTTAATTTAGAAAAAAAAAAAAATTTATAGTATGTTTTTTTAATTTTTTTATTTTTGTTAAATATTTAAAGCCATTGATTTGTTAAAACATCTCAAACAAACTAAACTTATAATTATTTATAAATAAATTGATCTACGATTTATTTTTTGAATTTTTTATTGATAGACAATCAATCGATTTTTCTATTAAATTAATTTAACAAATTGGGTTGTTCTTTTAAGTACACATAAAAATTACTTAATATGAAAAATTTAACTAAATGCATTATAAATTATGAAAACCAAAAAAAAAAAAAAACAAAAAAGCAAAAGGAAAAATAAAAATTTTCTAAATAATAGAAATTAAATTACGTCAAATTTTTAAATAAATTTAAAACAAAAAAATTTTAATTAATTTTATTATATGAGAGAAAATTGTCATTTAAAAATGGACAAATATATTATGTTATTACAAGAAAATGAAAAAAAAAATTCATTTTATTTTTATTTAATTTACTTTACCGAAACCAGAAAAATCTGATGCTTCTGATTCAGATTCACCATCTCTTTCAACACCTATACAATGTATACCATTTTTTAACATTGGTGTACCTTTACCTTTACCTAATACTCTTGCTGTTATAATTAATTTAAATATTTCTTGTGAATTTGTTGAATTAATTACAATTAATTGTTCCTTTATTAATTTCTCTTTATATGCGAAAAATTCAATTTTCATTTCAAAATAATCTTTTTTATCGGTTCTATGCCCTGAGAAATCTGTTATTCTACAATGGAGATTAGGAACAGCATTTGTTGATGTTGATGTTACATTTTTTATTGTTGTTGACGATGATGATGATAATGATGATGATGATGTTGCTGATGATGATGATGATGTACCAGGTATCGTTAATATTGGTGGTGGTGAATCACTATATTCTCCAAATAATTTTGTTGGCAGTTTTAAATCAATTTCATATTTATGTTTAATTTGAAGAAAACCTAAATTAACAATAATTCCATCATCAGTGGGCTGATAAGTTACAGAGCTATCAAATTCGAAATCATCTTTTAAACTTTTTGTATCAAAATGAACATGATGATGTTCTAAAAAAAAAAGAAAAAAATGAAAAGAAAAAATCAATTAGATTAAAAGCATAAAAAATTGAAAATTTAACTAAAGGTGAAACATTTTCTTTCAAAAATAAAAGCAAAACCAAATTTTCATTCATTATAAATTCAAGAACTCAATTCAAACTTAATGTTTTCTGAAATAACAAATCTAGTTTATCTATAAATATACATATATAATACATTATGCAATAAGAGTCATATACATTCGTATGTTAATTACATAGTATACGAAAAGGTGTGTGGCAGGTGAAGGTCAACTAGACTATTATTATTGATAAATGTCTATGTCGTGAACAATTTCATGATTTTCTCGTTAACAACGAATTAAATACAAAATTTTGTATACACATAAAAAACAAAATCATATAGAAATTCTATTAATTATAAAACATTATACTATATATACAGTAAATATATGATAAAATCCCAAATATTTCTAATGGATAATAATGAAAATTTTTTTCAATTTAGATCCCTTAATAATTTTACATAAATCTCATTATAACACTGCAATATTGAATTCATTTTGCTTTGTACATCTTTATACATTCCCATGAGATGTTAAAATAACAATTGTACAAATGTACGTAATTGTAAAAAATAAAAAATAAATAAACTCATGTAACAAAGTGAATACGTATTATTAAATGTATAATGACAATGCATTCATATGTCTATGCCAATTACCTATTAAATTATTATACCTCAATTTTTATAATGGTCATACAAATGTTTGTATATTAAATGCATTAACATGATGCATAACAATATGTGAAAAATCTTATATTTACTTTAGACTAGATACACGAAAATTGACTTTAACAGTTTCATGTGTTCTATATGTATTTCACTTTTATACAACGTGAAAATGATATAAGCGAAAAGCGAAAATTAAAAAAACAAAATTACAAGTACAAAATTATTTATTAAACTATAAGGTGAAATGCTTGTTATTCGTATTTTTTTTTTTTTTTTTTTTTTTTTTTTTTTTTTTTTTTTTTTGGCTTGGAAGAAGTTCATGTTTGTACAAAATGTAGCTAAACTATTAAATATAAATTTTGCTTTTAATTTGCACATAAAATATCTCTAGATTTTCTTTTCTTGATGTTATTCTCTAGCAATTATTTTGTTAAAAACTTGTTTTAAACTTAAAGGGAAAATAATCAAAAAAAAAAAAAATTGAAAAAGTTTTCTATAAATAAATTCAAATTGAATAAACAATTTTGTTTTGTTTTTTTTTTCTTTATTTTTCAAATTTTTTCTATTATAAATGCATCAAATTTAAATTAAAATGCACATGCACTCGTACTGCGTACATATGTTTATATACTCATTTTTTATTATCATTTGTAATTTTTAATATTTTTTTTTTCCTACTTATTTACTACTATTTTCTATATGCAATTTCAATTGATTTATGCCTTATTTTTGTTTTTTTTTTTTTTTTTCTTTTTTTTTTTTTTTTTTTTTTTTTTTAAGTAATATGCAACATTAAAAATAATCTATAATTAAGAATTTAATTGTTTGCTATTTTAAAATCATTTAAATTCATTGTTATATATATTGTTGAAATATCAGTTTAAATTCTCACTTATATATGCATGCAATTTTTTTGTTTTTTGCTCATTTTATTTAAGTTTTTATAGTAAACAGTTGCAACTAAGCTGCATCACCTGCATCTTATTTGCTTGTAAAAGGTATACATATATACATCTTTATACGAGAAAGAATATTGAGTACTTTCAATAAAATTAGATTTATATAAAATTAGATTTTACGGTATTTATACTTTGTCCACTAATTGAATGTGCAGTATGGATGCAGTTAAGGCCCTATAGAAACAACGTAAGGTAGTACCACTTTACATCATTATATATTGATATCCAAAATCTTGATATTCACTTTTTTGGCAAATTCAAAAATGTATCACTGCTTATTTGATGCAATATCCAGCGTATTATGATCTTAAGCTGAATATCGATCGCATCAAATAGGCAGTGATGCATTTTTGAATTTACTCCATATTAAACTGCTATTTTAAAGATTTTAATAATACTGCTCGTAAAACACTCTAATTAGTCTAGTTAGAAATTTTAAGAGAAGAAAAAAAAAACATATTCTCCCAAAAGACGTTAAATGCATGCAGTTAGTGGACAGAGTTTAATAATAAATTTTAATTTTTCATGAGGGAACATCTGCATTTAAATTATAAATTTTTTTTGATTTTATTGACAATTACACTTAACAATCACTTTGTAAATCAAATCAAATGAGAGACAATGATTATTACAGCAATTTGGAAAAGCTCAAGAGAAAAAAGTTTGTTTGATTATTAAACTTTAAAGATTGTAAAATCAGGATACTTTATTTTTAGCTATAACTACGAATTAAAGAAAACAATAAATCTGTGTTCGATTTTTAATCCATTCGGGCTGTCCATTTTCTTTTTTTGCTTAATATTCCAACTTTAATATTAAAGTTAGATATTAAATGTTAAAAAAGAATTTTTAAAAAATAAATAAAATTCAATTTAATAGATACATAGAAGCTGATATATTACATACGTTTTCTAGCACATTTATATTAAAGAATATCTATTATCTACATATACGTTATAAGTATATGTACGTAATATACGTACGTTGTACGTTGCTTTATTGCATTTAAGACACATTTAAGTGCATAACTTACGAAAACGGAAGTAAATACAATATGTGAAGTCTATAAATGGAAGTTATGACATACAACGTACATACATCTACTACATATACATTATTGATAGTTTTGTACGAGGATACGTAAATATATATTGAGTAAGAGTAGAATGAACTTATAAGTTTTCTTTATATTATTAAAACATTTCCGACTTTCTTATTTTTTGTTTTTAGAATATATTGTATTTTTTCAATGGCATTTTGTGTTTTTAATTGTAAGTATTAAATGAATAAAAGAGATTATTTCATAATTTTTTTTTCTTTTTCATTTTTCTTGTGCTTTGGCACAAATGTTATTGTATCCACGTAGATACATGTTATTACGTTCTGTATTATAAAAAAAAAAAAACGATTCATAGTGTAGTGATTATTACATAATCGAGAATTTTACAAGAAATTCAAAAATTATTTAATAATTTTTTTTAGATTTGACTAAATTACAAAATCAAAGTTAAAATGGTTATTTTGTAAAAAGGATTCAAATTATGAAAATAAGGACAGAAGGCTAATAATTATGAAAATTCCATTACAAATCTAAAATCATATTTTATAGATACTATCGAAATTTTTGATTACAAAAGTTTTATTGGTATTTATTAATTTCACACTAGAAATCCTTTTGCTTTTTTCCCTGATTAGTTTAAATATATTATTGTGTAATTAGGGAAACGATCAAATAAATTCTATGAGTTTGTATGTAACTCAAATCAATTTTTTGTTTCGATTTTTCATAGGAACCATTAATTTTTCTTATCCATATCTATCCGGTAACCATTCGTATGTATTTAAATACTTTAGCAACATGTTAATAATTACTTTGTATTATCATTTTTATTCTGTATACGGCATACTAAAGAATAACGTCATATTTTCCGAAAAGGTTATGCATTATCTAATGTAAACATCATTTGTATAAAATTCAGATACAATAATTTATTAATATTAAGCACGTACGTATTTAAAAAAAAATAATAGAAATTCCTATTCATTTGCACCAAATTTTATTTAAAAATTTTTTCTTTTATTTAAACAGCTATAAACGATATAACTTCTTATCCAAATTCGATTACGCTCATATGCATACAAAATGATAAAAGAATATTAAATTTCATAAAAATAAAAATTGTACTTTTTACGTAAAGAAATGATTTTCTTTTGTTTTGTCTTTGTTCATAAATGTCACGTCTTTAGAAATTATTTTTAATTTATATGTACATACATACATATGTATATTTTTTAATTTTATACTTTTTTTGTTGTTTTTCCAGCAATTACTTTAAAAAAAGAAGATAATTCTGATACATACATACAACATACATATGTGTTGTACATATGTATTCGATAAATTATTTTTTTTATTTATAGAATTTTGTATTTTACAAAGGGGATTTTGATTGACATAATATACAATCTATTTTAGCTTCGTTTATGTATTATTTAGATACACATATTATCATCCCTTATTTCAAATTAAAATTCGAATAAATTTAACTCTATTTTTTTTTTTTTACAAATTACACAATAGTGACTTCATTAAAAGGAGATGTTTTCTTTTCTTTATTTCATTTTTAGAAAATGATAATGTTAAACTTTTTATTGATTATTCGAATTGAATTCTAATTTAATTCACTTCAATAGAAATTGATTTATGTGCGTGCGTATGATTACATACATGCCTATAAAGATATAAAATAAATTTAACAAAATAATTATAATTTAATTTTAACAAAAACAGAAATTTATACTTTTTCAAGTGAAATGCCTTTTTTTTTTATCAATTTTTGAAACAATCAATATCAATTTATGTTTATCTAACGTTTATTGTAGCATAAATTTTTTCATGAATTCATTGCAAAAAAAAAAAATAAATAAATAATTTTTTTGGAAAATTCAAGTAAACAAATCAGCATGAAAAACTTTAAAATTAAAATTAGAATTATTTAACAGTAATTTTTTAAAAATGATGGACTAATCTTAAATAAAATTATTATGGGTTTCTAAGTAGGTATATAAAAAATTTGAATGATTTTTGTAAAACATTAATTGAGCTATCTACTTTTTTAAAAGTGTCCATAGTTCATATTTACGAATTAGGTAGATACATACTTAAAATTTGCAAGATCTCTAGTCAGGTAGATTGAGATTCTGACACATCGTATCTTGATCGTATCAGAAAAGTAATGATATCGCATCGATACGGCTTTTTTTTTTTTTTTGATGTTTCAAAACTCACGGGTTTATTCTTATGTTGATAAAAACATAAATTTCTTAAAAAATGTTTTACAAGTCGTCTTAAATTTATTCCCATTTGATTAAAATAAATTCATCTTATAGCACTTTGAAATTTTTAAATCAGATTGACCTGTGCTTATGCAGCATTCTAAAGCATTTTACGCTAAATTGCTCTAAATCTGGAGTATCAACTTTGCTATACATAATAAATTATTCTAATTTACAAGAAATATACAATTTTATTTTCTCACAATTTTAAATTAATTTTAAAATCATTTTTAACAATACTGTTACGTGCATATGTAGGTATGTATAAAAATTTTGCTAGAGAAAAAATCAAAAAATTATTGGGTACCTACAGTTAACTGCAGTAAATCTTAGGCACCCAATGCAGTTAATTGCAGTGTAAAAAACAAACTGTTTAGAATAAAATTTCATTTCCTTTGAATAACGTATATCAACAGAACTTTGCTATAGCAGTGGCTATAATTTGTACAGTAAATTTAATAAAAAATTGAAACAAAAATAATAGATATCTGCATTTTACATTGAAAAATATTAAAAGATGTAGAAATACTTTTTCGTAATACTGTGTTTGACCTTGAAAATTTAATGTTTTTCTTATTATTTTTTTTTTAATTGATACCTAGTATTTGTATAAATTTGTGATTTTCATTTGATTATTTACACTTTAGAAATTTTATATTTTTATAAATAAAAACTTTTGTAGCTATACCTTGTTTTATGTCTGTCTACATATGAACATGATTTTTTTTTTTATTACTTCTCATTAATATTTCTGTAAATAAATTGTTAAGTGATGTCTGTGATCATCACAAAAACACACTTGAGTGCGTACACACAAAATATGTAGATATTTTTATGAGAAGAATAAAAATAAATTTACTGGGTTAATTTAGAACAATTTAAGTAGAAATATCAGTTTTATGATAATTAAAAACTGTCACTTTTTCTTAAATGAAAATTTTTGGCACATCTCTATTTCTAATCATATAACCATAAAATTAATAAGATCGATAAAATATCTAGTAGGTAGGTTTCTTTAAAATTTATTTTAAAAAAATTTGTGATTTAGAAAAAAAGAAAATTATCAAAAAAATAAAAATAAACGTATAAATTACCAGAATGTCCTGTTCCAGAATCTCCTCCTTCTGACATTATTGTTTTCTTTGTGAATTAAGGATATTTATGTTGAGTCAAAACTTAATTATAAATTATAATTTAATTATAATTAAAATACTGTATTTAATTAATCACTGAAAATTCAATTGAATTACTTTCTTTTTTCAATCAAAAACAAAAATAAATAAAATATTACTTTTTATTTTATCACATAACTTTTCAAATTTAAATTCAATATAAATAAATATTTTTTGTGACAATTCTTTTTTTCTCGATTTTCAATAAAACTAAATTAATTAGTACATACGTGAACAATTGTAATTGCAAAAAAAAAAGAAATTAAAATAATAATCACAAAATTTTGCCTTTATTTAGCCAAATTACGTATATGTATATAAACAAACACGGCACAACGTACAGAACAGAACAAAATCTCTTCTAGATTTGATTGAAATTTCAAATTTTATAAATTAATTCCGATTTTTGACATTTTCATTTCCATTGAAAAATATACAGATTTCACTTTCACTTTTTATTTGCATAATTGTGTTGTTGTTGTGCTGTGCCAGTTGTATATTGAATTCCCCAATCCCCACCCTATTCGCGTTAACGTTGCGTATACGCAGTTCAAAATAAAACCAATTGGCAATTGCTATGCTATATAGTATGTCATGAAAATTCAATTCGTTCGGTCGGATTTCAAAACACAACGCAGCACACTGCACAACACGAACTATGCTATGCAGACCAATTCAGTATTAATCGAATACTAGTATGTATCCTTGCATACATCTGAATACTATTGTATAAAGTGGTAACTCTGTTCTTAATTCTGACAAAAATACAACAATGAATGGAAATGAAAAGCACATGTGTTCTATTTTCATTTTTTTGACAGTTTAATTAGGAATTTAAACCATTTTAAACAAAGTGGAGTGTGGAGTCGAGTACATTTAAATATGTAGATTTTTTTGGTAAACAAATAAACACTTAGAATTTACTTAATTCTTTTTCTTTATTTTAACAATAATAATATAAAATATGTTTTGATTAAAATAAATAAGGATTCAATTTATTTTTAAATGGTGCTAATGCTAAATACATTGGTTGAAAAATAAAGAGTAGAAAAAAAATACAAAATTCTTTCATATTTGAATCATTCAATTCATGTGTATTTTTATTTATTGTAGAAATTTTAAATTCTTTTTTTTTATTTAATTCCTACTCAAGTGATGAAATTAATCATTTTTTTTAACTATTTTATTTTTAACAGGTTCAGATAAAATACATCTTAAATATGGGCAAAGTAAAAAAAGTCAAAGAATCAAATAATAACATTAAAGGTGATAAAACCGTAAACAGTGGAATCATAAACAAAACATCATTTAAAAATAAAGAAAAAATTCAATTTGAAAAAAATATTGTTCCTTTAAAACATAAAAATAAAAAGGACAAATTGAAGGCGAAAAAGAAAAATCTACATAAAAAAATCGATTTAATTAAAGTACAACAAAAAGAAGAAATTGCTAAAAAGAAACGTGAAAAAACTATTATAACTGGTGATTTAAAGCCACTTAAAGACGCTTTACCATCATTAGATGAATTATTTAAATTAAAATCAACAGAAATTAAAACTGGTTTAGATATTAATCAAAATACAGAAGAAATAAAAAAATTAAGTAAAACGAAGAAAATTAAAAAACGTAAAAAGGAGTTTATGGACAGATATAATAGTTTTCAATCGTTATTAAATGATCCTGAATATAAGCGAAATCCTAGGGAAGCGATAGCATTTCATATTAGATATATAAATAATTTAGAAAATTAAAGAAATTAATAAAACACACGATATAAAATGTATTCAAAAATTGTTTTGTTTTTCTTTTCTGCCAAGGGAAATTTAGTTTAGTGAATACCCAAAAAATCATAAAATTCGCTGAATACTTTTTTTCCAATATATTTTGATACCTTTTAGTCTAAATTTGAAATGAAAAAACAAAAACTAAAATTTAAAACCACGGCATACAAACGTGATTTAAAACAATGACCCCTTAATATGCAACTTCATAATAAATAAATCCAGTAAACTGACAGATTTTATGAAATGTATAAATAAAAAATCCATAAAATGCTTTCATTTTCTTACATGTAATATATAATTCCATTTTTGTTTAAATTTAAATTAAAATTTAACATTTTACTTGTGTCTTTTTTATATTTCTAATTTGAAAACTTATTAAAACTAATTTAAATCTGAGATCAAGATTTCTATAAAAAAGGTATAATTTTGTTTTTCATTGATAATCCAATGATGAATTTTTCAAATATTTGTCTATTTATGTGTACTTGTGTGATTTTTTCTTCATCTGTCTTGATTACACTTGTATTTAATATGTGAATAAGTACCAGTTTTTTGTTGAGAACAAAAAAAAAAAAAAAAGAAATATAGGGTGTTTGTTTTCTTTGTTTATTTTATATTATGTATAATATGTATTTAATAATTTTTGATGTCATTTTATATTCAAAAAAATTTTAGAAAAAAAAATATGTCTAATAAAGAAATCAAAAAAAAAAAATTCTTATTATAG
Organism: Anthrax anthrax; assembly: GCA_963971155.1. NCBI lineage: Eukaryota > Metazoa > Arthropoda > Insecta > Diptera > Bombyliidae > Anthrax > Anthrax anthrax. The sequence continues at coordinate 22,932,394 of OZ020120.1, forward strand.
TTGTAATTTCTTTTTAAAAACTAAATGTTAATGTATACATCACATACATTTCATTTTTTTTTTATTTTTTTTTTTACATTTTTATAATATGGCTTAAATAAATTTCAATTTAACAATTATTATATATATTTTTTTAATAGAAATAAAAAGAAAAAATATGTAAATATAGAATAAAGAGAAATAAAAATAAAATACAAATCATAATAAACTCTTCAAGCAATTTAATTTAATATCATTGCAATTGTATCTTGTAGTGTATATATATGCATTTTGTATGTATATATACATCTAATTTTTTTATATAATTATGTATAGTTTATGTATTATATATTAAATATTGTGTAATTTATAATTAAAAATAAAAGTAGAATAAGATAATAAAACAATTAAAGAAAATATTTTTATAAAGATATTTTCCTTAAAATGATTTTTTCTTTTTTGTTTACAAATATTATAATTATGTATGTTATTATTATTATCATTCTTAATAAACATTTATTGATAATTATTACGGTAATAATAATATAATTTTTAGTATTCAATTCAAACTAATTTCATTTTGCTACCAGAAACATCAGTAATCTGAAAAAGAAAAATTAAAAATGTAATAGAGAATGTAATAATTATAAAAATTAAAATTATACATTATTAAATATTCTAAAATGTTTCTAAATTGTCTTTAAAAAGAAAACAATACAAATTTGTACATATAAGAGTAAGTGTTTTGCTACACCAATACAATTTAAGATAATATTTTTACAAAATATGTAAAATTTTTAATATAATTCTTACCTGAAATTGATCGCTTTGGCTGCTAAAAGACGATTACATTCTGAACTATCTGGTAATGGTAAAAGATAGTATTCACTTTCATTGTTCTAAAAAACAAAAGTAATTAAATATAATTTAAATTACAAAAATACTTCAATTGTATAGTTGAGTGAATTTAAATCACATACTTGATCAGTAAAATCATGCTTGTAGATTTGAGTACTAACTTTCATATCTGAAAAGGGACCTTTCAAAGCAAAGAAATGTATTGATAATGGAGTACTTGTTTTTGTTTTCAATATTAACTGAAAAATATACAATAGAAATTTTATTTAAAAAAAAAAAAAATGTACACATATGATAAAACAAATGGAAATAAAAAATGATTTAAATGAAATTATACTTGATAAGTTATCTGTCTTTCATTTGATTGATGCGGATCTCTTTGGCTATTATTTATTCTAGCTTTAACGACCCATTGATGATTGAATGCTGAAAAACGTGACGTTTCATAAAATAATTTATGAACATATTCATCTGTACGATATGGTTTCATTTGTAAATCTAAAACAAAAATAGAAGCACAATTCTATGAATAAAATAATTTTTAATTATTTCATTTATATACCGTTGAAAATAATTTTTTCATAGCTCAAAAGATCAATTAATGTCGTAAATAATTTACGTTCTTTCTCATATTTTGCATCATACGATTCTAATGCAGACATTACTTCATATCCAGATTTTTGTGGATGAGTACAATGTAATTCATGCTCATTAGCTAAAAAACAAAATAATATCACCATTTAATTGTTTTAATTCAAAAACAAAAACTAATATATTAATTATAAAATAATATTATAAAATGCTTTAAGGTCGAGGATATACCTTCATGATATGGTCCCTTCCATTGACATCCGATACGAACATATTTGCAAGCAGTTGGACGTTCTTGACATTCAAATTGTTTATGACGTTCCAAAGATTTACTTGGAAATTCCTTATTGCAAAACTATTTACAGTATTTTCACAATTATTATGTAGAAATATAAATCAAATAAAGTCAAAAATGAGAAATAATATTTTAAATTTTACATTTTTCAAAGAAATATGTATGGAAAATATATTTTTTAACAAGATAAATAAAAAGATAAATTGAAATATTACTTCGCAATCACTTGGTAATTCAGATGCTGCTTTTTCAACTGCCAAATTTCTTGATGCTGTACTTTTTGATATTTCAACACGGCAATTTGGGCATGTTGCTACTTGATCTCTTAATCTTAATTAGTTAATTTAATTAATAATTAAATCATGTAAAAAAAAAGATATATAAAAATTTTACATACAAACATTTGTATGTACATATGTGTTATTTTTAAAAAATTAAATTTTATTAAAATAAATTTTTTAATCAATTTAAAAAAAAAAAACAAAGAATTTTTTTTTATATAACATACCGTCCATCTGCTAATAGATGGGTAAAGCAAGCAGCACACATAAGGTGTCCCATTTGACACTGGAAGAAGATAATTGTTTTAGTTTAAACTGTAACGATAAATCTAATAAATATATTTTTAAATAAAAGAAATTAAATAAATATAAAATAAAACAAAAATAAAGAGAAGTTCTTTAGACAAAGATTAAAAAAAAAAATAAATAAATAAATAAAAACGATTTAATGCAAAATGATGAAATATTTATTTATTTGTTTATTTATTTGATCATATTAAAATAACAACAAGAGTATATTTTATTTCAAAGTTTTATTTTATTTTCATCTTAAAATATATATATATATATATTAATTCTTTTTAAAATAATAAATTTATAAGTTATAAAATAATGCTGAAAATGTGTAGAATTAAATGTGTTACTTTAAAATTTATTTTACCAGAAAACACTTTTGTTTTTAAATGTACATAATGTGTTAAGTACGTGTGCCTGTTTGTGAATATATGTACGATTACAAATTTTATGTATAACACATAAAAGCTATTTATCAATACAACAAAAGAGGGATTTATAAGGTTTATAGGAATTGATTTGTAAATAAAGGTTTTTTCTTTAAATTATGTTGAAAAAAGTGAAACAAAAAAATTCATTTTTTATGTCACCTGTAATTATTTTTTATTATTTTATTTAAAACCCCAAAAATAGTTATATATAGTTTTTTTTTTTCTTATTACATTTTTCTTTTTCTTTTTATTTTAAATATATTCATAAATAATCATATTTTAAATTATTTTCATTTTATTATATTAAAATATTAATAATAACAATAATTAAATGAACACAAAATTGTTGTATCATAAGAATAATAAAATACACATCTTATTAGGTATATATATATTGCATTGTTTTTGTTTTTCTATTTTCTATTTAAATATCTACAAATCAACTACTTTATTTTTATTATTTTTCTTTTTCATTTCGTTTTCTTTTTATTATCACAAGTTTACTGCTCAAATGTTTACAAAACATTTTAATATATCATTCTTATAGTGTTAATTTTTATAACTCCATAATTTTTCAAATATTTTTATTTTAATTCATAAAACTTTTATATAATAATTATTTTTTATAATGATTAAATTTTCTTTTTAATTACTAGTACTTCTTTTTTTTTTTAATATTAAATATTATTTTCTATAAATTACAAATATTTGAAAATAAAATGAGTTATATACAAAATTTCTTTCGCCATTTTTATTTTTGTTTTTTTAGTATTTTTTTTTTTTTTTTTTAATTTATTGTTCTATATATTTGTAATAATAATTGAGTTTTCTTTTCCTTTTCAGTCATGTCTACAACTTTCAATTAATGTTGAGAAGAGAAAAAAACATACATATTTTCAATAACAATAAGTTATGTAATTACTCTAAATAACATTTGCCTCCTTTTTGTAGCTTGTATTTTTTTTTTTTTAAATTTTATATTATGGTATTAATAAAAAATAATGAAATGAACTTCAACTGATTTCAATTTAAAAAAAAAAAAATAAAATAAAATAAAATAAATATTTTTATTCTACTATTAATCAATTATTGAAATAAAAATTAAATATTGCTCTTTTGTGAACATCCATTAATCATTACTTTTATTTTATTATTTTCTTTTTTTATTTCCTTTGAACCTCCAATTGTTATAAACATTAACAATTATTGTGAAATTATATAAATTATTTATAAAATGTGACTTTATTTATTGTTAATTTGATAGCACAACTTTTATGTATGTACCTATGTTTTGAAACTTAATTTCAATTTAATTCTAGTAAGTACGAAGCTAAATAGATTTATTAATTTATAAGCTGACGACTGTGTTAGGTAGACTTTTAGTATTTTTCTTTTAATCACAATCTATATTTATTTATTTATCTAGTTATTTATTTTTCTTTTTAGTTTTGTTAAAATTATTTTCTTTAAATTTTATATGATCTACAAATATTTCGCTTAATAACGGCATTAAATACATCCAAATAAATAATAAAATGTTGTTAATCTGCCTGTCTAGACTGCCTACTTATTCATAGATACCTTAAATTAAAATAGCTAATCTTTTCAGACAAAGTGTATGTATTCTAAAAGAATCTAAGTTTTTAAATTTATTTCAATTCTGCCTCTATTATTTTTATTTCTGGGCTCATTCTATTAAATTTAGATTTTTTTTTTTTTTTTTAATAATAAAATAAATATAGGTACCTAAATAATATGTTGATTAAACTTTCGAATTTTGTTTATTGAATGATTGCCGCAATGTATTAAAAAAAAAATTGCGATGGTAAAAACTTTGAAGAAAAATTGGCATACGTTTTGTAATTACTTACATGGATTCAATTTTTCTTTTATCTTTTAAATTTGCACATATGTATTTTTAATCTAATATGTTATCATAGGTCAGTACATAGTGTGTATCTTATTGCACTGTCTTATTCCTCCTACTTACACCATCATTCAAAAGAAGTTTTTTTTTTTTAATTTTCTCTACCTGCTGTTAACTGTTAGCATTCATCATGTGTTTATATGGTTGTTGTATCATAAAATTATATTGCATCGTCATCATACAGCTGTAATTGAATGTCAAAAACAGCTGCAGATTTTTGTTTATATCGTTATAATTATACATATTTTTTTTGTTTTACTTTGGCATACCAAAACAGATTTGTTTTTGTTTTTTATCTATTTTATTGATACATATGTACCGTATCATATGTACGGATATTTCCTGTACAATGCTTTTTATTTCTTCTACTATCAATTAAAAGGAAATTTCTTTATAATTTTTTGGTTTGATTTAATTGCTGTTATTGGTCTAGTATACACGTTAATTCACCAAGTGTTGTATGAGAAAATCATTTAATAAATACCAGTTTAGATAAAAAAAAAAAAAAGTTTAACATTTCTCCATTTTATTTACTATCTACTATAATGAATATGACGAAAAAAATCAATACGCGAGTAAAATAAAAATACATATGTAGAATTTCTGAGTTTTCTAGTTGCAACCAAATACCTAAATTGTACAGTATATTATACATACATGGTATATACAAATATGTATGTATGTTCAAAAGGTACGTAAATGTAACTGTATCTGTAGCTTCTAATAATTCTACATACCAGTAAAAAAAAAGTAGCGCATTTGGAAATTATTGCGCAGAATTCATTAAAAAAAAAACTACATACTTTGGTATTACATACATGAGAATTATTAACTTGCGACGCAATTTCAATTTTCATATCTCTATATAATTTGCTTATATATTTTTATTCCCTTTTAACCCCATTATGTACCCAGCTGAAACAAATTTAGTTACATAAATTTTGAAAAAAAAAAATTTTTGTTTTTTGTTTTGCCTAACAAAGACAAAATAATAAGCAGTACTTCTCAAGGACGTCTTTGTTTATGTAATTTAATGCCAATTTTTTCTTTTTTATATATATTTCGAAAAAAAAAACCAAAAATTTTAAAAATAATTACCTAGAAGATCCTTTTATTTACATAAAAAATTAGGTATATATGTTACATACAAAATTTTTATTCATTTTTAGATAAAATACCTAATTTACGTTTTTTTTATTTTTATTTTCTGTTATTATATCAGAGTACTTTAAAGTTTAAATGGTTTTTTCTTTTTTAAATTGAAAACTTACCTGATACATAGCTGTTTTTGGTAAATCCAAACAAACAGCACAACATAATATCCCACCCAAACGATATTCAAGTTTTTCATGTTGAGTTATTGATGTGCCAGCACGATTATCAATTTTACGACGTTTTAATTCTGGCTCATCGTCATCAATTTTTGATGATGAACCAGAATTAGTTATATTATCATTATTACCAGAACCACTGACACCACCACCACCTCCACCAATTACTTGAATCGTTGATGATGAACGATTATTATTTGATGATGGTGGGATTTGCATTTGATTCTCAACATGAATATCAGCTGCCATCAATGGTATAACTGGATTAATATGGCTAGTTGATGTGGGTGGTTGTTGAACAGAAGAACTTGATGCTGATTCAATAACATTATCCGCCATCTTATTGCATTTATTCAACTTTCAGTTATAGTACAAAAGAACAAAGGATTTTTTTTTTTCTCTCTTCTAATTCGATTAACTAAATGTTTGTGAAAATTCAAATATTCTTTTCTTTTAAATATTACGATGAAATTCAAAAGTAAATTTTTTTCAAAATATTTCAAAGAATTAAATTCCTCAAAAAAAAAAAAATAAAATATTGCATACACCAATAAAAAAATTTTTTTTAGAAATAAATTGATTTTTTTTTCTTATTAATAAGAATGAAAATTGTGCACTGTACACTCCTATGCACTTCACACAACAAGAAAGAACAATGATGAAATAAAATAAAAGCAAAGCACATATAAAATTTTTGCTTTAGTTTTTATATGGCTACTATATATGCTGATATTTATCTGCTTGCGCTGACGATAAATTTTTTTTTCTAGGCATAATTATATAACTTTTGTGTACATATACATGTGTGTATATATACATGTATGAATTGGTGAAAAATAAATATAGGGCTCTTTACACACGCGAGGCATTTATGAAACACATATGACAAATTATCTTATAAGACATCGAGTGAAGGAAGTGAGGCGTGTATGAGGTTACGCGGTACTACCGGACCGGGCTACATGAACATGATACACGCCTCACTTCCTTCACCAATTACACTGAAAACACTGGAAAGTGTCTCATAACACAACACAATTTTCATATGTGTCTCGCATGTGTAAAAACCAGCTATATATTTTGTATATTTTGGTTTTTACATACGCGAGACACATATGAAAAAGTGTTCCATGAAACGCTTCCAGTGAACTTGGTAGAGGGAGTGAGGCGTGTATGGGGTTGCACGGTATCAATGGCTATCTGATACACGTCTCAGTTCCTTCGCCAGTTACATTAGAATTAGAAGTACTGGAAAGTGTCTAATAACTCATAACACAGTGTATCTTCTCATCGTCTAAAACCCCACAATTTTAGCTCATTTTATTCAAGGTATTTTTTTATTTTTCGTTAAGTTTTATATATGTACAATATATAAACACGCACATACTTATGTATATACGCATGACATTTATTAATTGTTATTCATATATACACAATTTACACCAATTTACACTAATACTACTTCCCTGCTGTAACCACAAAAACAAAAACAAAAATCAGTGTCAGTATAATCAACCAATTTCAACTAAACATGAATACAAAACAAGGACAAAAGCACAAAACAACAAATCAAATAGTTTTTCACTATTCCACAAATTACACAAGCAAAAGTAAACACGATTCACAATCACAAAGCATATGATGGAATTAAAATTTGGAAAATAATGAAAAACAGTAAAAAAAATCAAATAACGGAAACAGCCGACGCCCATATGTTTTTGACATTTTATTTAAAATAATTTAAAATTCAAACACAAATATTCGAGGCATTTGTAAAATTTCCAATATTTTCATTTATTCAGCCAAAGTTAAGAACTTTGATTACATATATACATACATATACATATGTATGTACGTACATATGTATGTATATTCATTGTAGAAATATCACAGCAGAATATTATGATTGGAATAAGAATATTTTTAAAAAACGAATTTGGAGAAGACGGCTTTTTATCCACCTACAATATACATACATATGTATGTATATATGTATTTTTAGGGATTACATCTGATGTAATTTGCGTAATTTTTAATTTAAATGACATCAGAAGTATTAGTTCACAATGGTTCACGTTATTAAGCAAAAACTACTCCGAAATAGGAGCACTTGCTAAATCGAAAACATCTTTCTCTTAGTCCGAAAATTGTACTACCTAATGTAGGTCAAAATGTGGATCATAAAAATTGACATTTTTAAAAATTGAAAAACAAAAAAAAACTAATGAAAAGTGTTATGGCGGATTATCAAGCCGAAGTAATTTTTCTTGGTTAGAAAACAAATAATTAAATTTATAGAATTTTAAAATAATTTACGAGAAAAATAGGGAATACTATGGCTGGAGGTGGCACTAAAGTGGTGCAAGTAACAAACATAGCACCACAGGCTACCAAAGATCAAATGCAAAGTCTTTTTGGTAATATTGGGAAGATTGATGAAATTCGCTTATATCCGACAGTGCGTGATGTCTCATGTCCAGTTCAATCACGTATTTGTTATGTGAAATATTTTGAAAGCAGTTGTGTACCAGTAGCTCAACATTTGACCAATACGGTGTTTATTGATCGAGCACTTATTGTTATTCCTGTTCAAGCAATTCCAGATGAATATAGAGCTCTTGAAATGTCTAAAAATGGTACCATTGTACCGGGACTTATTAAACCTGACTCAAAATTACCACCAGAAGTTGTTAATCGTATCGAAGGGAATCCTCCGCAGCAGGTGAGTTAATTACAAAAAAAAAATATATATATAGTAAACGTTTTAAAATGTTTTATTTTGAAACGTTTCAAATCGTTATTTGCTTATGTAATAAGTATATTGTTTTATTGATTATTTGTTTTGATATCAATTTGTTTATTTTACTTTTGAATGGTTGAGATAATTGAGATAAGGTTTACGTTTTAAAACGTTTTGATATATTATTTAAACCAAAAGAATGAATCGATTTTTATCAGAGTCAAAGTGACTTTCTTTTTGTGAAGATATAAAGTTTTATTATTATTTTTTTTATAGCTTTTAGTTAAATTAAAAGTTTTACATATTGTAGTAATTTTATTTTAATAATTAATTACCAATTTTAGGTAATAAAAACATATGATCCAAAGTTGGAGGATAATAATCTTCCAGAATATCCTCCTTTGCCAGCACATTACGATTCAAGAAAAATTGAGGAAATTCGACGAACAATATTAGTTTGTGATGCACGAAGTGATTGGCGTTTGGATGATTTGATGGAATTTTTTTCAAGAGTTGGTGAAGTGAAATATGCTCGTTGGGCGGAAAAAGATTCGAAAAGTTACGCTATGATTGAATTTTGTGAACAAAGAAGCGTTATTGATGCATTAAAACTGCAAGGAACTGAATTCAAGGGCTCTTTATTGAGTGTTTATCATTCAACTGATGCTATAATGAAACCCGAAGCCAAAAGTAATGAAGCAGCACAACGTGAAATTGAAGAAGCAATGTCAATTGTTAAAGAAGCACAAAGTATGATATCTGCTGCTATTGATCCAGTTATTGGAATGTTGGCTAAAGATAAACGTCGACGATCAAGATCGAGATCACGTTCACGAGAAAGACGACGTTCAAGATCCCGTTCACGAAGACGATCTAGATCACGTAGACGATCACGTTCCAGAACTAGATCGAAACGTTCAAGAAGTAAATCAAAACGTCGATCTCGTTCTAGATCTAGACGTTCTCATTCTCGTAAACGTTCACGTTCTCGATCAAAGCGATCAAGATCACGTAGTAAACGTAGATCTCGCTCTCGTTCGAAACGATCTCGTTCCAGAGATAGGCGCAAACGTTCAAGATCTCGTCGACGAAGTGCATCAAGAGGTTCGCGCTCACGTCGCTCCAGATCAAGAGGAAAACGTTCTAGATCACGTGATCGTAAAAGATCACATCGCAAAGAAGAAAAGTCTCGTAGATCAAGATCAAGAAGCAAGAGACGTTCAACATCTCGCAGTCATTCAAGTCGATCAAAAGATCAAAAATCAAGCTCTTCGAAACGTCGTTCGCGTTCAACAGAATCCAGAAAATTGAAGAAAGTTCATGAAGAACCAATTGTACGAGATTATGATGCAGAAGAGAAATTAGGACAGAGTGGAGGAGGAGACGATAGAAGAAAATCTACAAGTGTTGAAAAATCTGATAATATGGATATATCAAATTCACCATAAAATTTTATGAACATTATTGATTATAACATTCAATACAATTTGAGTGCACTTTTTAAGATTAAATAATAATTGAGATAAAATATAAGTACAGATATAAAGTAATACAAATACGATTTCTGTAATTTTGTGTTTTATAAATTTCATTAAATTGGCTTATGTGGTCAGCATTGATTTATTAAAATTAATTTCAATTAAATACATCTGTAATTCATAAAAATATAAACGATTGATAAATAAATATCTTAAAAAATAAGATTAATGTTTTATTTCAAATTTTAATTTTTCATTACTAACCTGTGGTCTTATTTCTCATCTAATAAAATTTACTTTAATTCATGTGATCGAACCATTAAATACGAAAACTGTCTTTAGGATGATAATGGAAATTTATTTAAGAAATTATATGCATTAATATAATTTAATTTATAGGCATTCTTCTAACTCATTTACCGACTCAATTATGTATATCGTTCCCTCTTTCATCCAGTGGTTAAGAAATCCAGTGGTTAAGAAATCTTGCAAAATCTTAAGAGAAAAAATAAGTCATTGTGGTTTTTTATCCTTTTCGACTATAGAACATAATACAATTTGGCTGATGTGTGAATTAACCCTTAATCCTCATTATTCAATAATTTTCGAATTTATGTTCTACATTGCAGTGTGGCCAACCAGATAAATACTTACTTTATATTTTCATTTTCAAAATGGCAGTAAATGTCAACGTCATAAAAAATCAAATGAAAATTCATCAAATGCCAACAAACAATTTTTCCCCCAAGCACAAATATAATTTTTTATACGTAGATGAAGTTCATTTTATTTCCACGGAAAATTGAAAAATCGTATAGTTTCAATTCAAACATCACCACATCACGTCAAGTTATTGGGAATTATATTGTCGGATGATTTTTTTTTTTACAATATTAAAAAAAAAGAAGTGAAATATTTGTTTTTATTTTGATTTTTTGTTTCTTTTTATACATAATTTATAAAATTGAAAATTACAAATAAAATATAAACTTATAAGTGATTTGTGTAATTTTTGAATTTTTATAATAAAATACAGAAGACATTATCAAAAATTTTTGTGAAATAAAGATAAATTTATACCGTATATAATAAAAGGTAAGATTTTAATTGTGCATGAATAAAATGTTTTCTTTTTTTTTTTTTCAAATAAAATTACAGTTGTGATGTGGTCATAAATTTACACAATAATTGTACACGTACATACATGTATAAGAGATTTTATTGCATTGAAATATGAAGAAATTAAAAAAAAAAAACGTCTTAATATTGGATTTAATAATCAAAATGACAAGAAACGAAATTATAAAATGTCCTTTTCAATTAAGATTTTTGTGCAATACATAAGTTTTATTTATTTCTTTTTTCTTTTAAATATGTCGAAAAAAATCATACACATATGTACACATATATGTACATTTTTTTCAGTTCAAGTGAATCGAATGTTTTTTTCATTTTATTTTATTCTATTTATCTTGTATAAATGAATTTTGTTTTCATTGAAATATCTGTGTAAAGATTTACTTTCATATCCGTGTCATTTTTTGTTTTGTCATATGTATGTATGTATGTACATATGGGCAAGCTTATCTTTTTTGTGTTTTCATTTTTGTTGTATATACACAAAACAAAATGTACTAAAATGTAGGTACTTGAAAATATGAAAAAGTATTGATTTTCCGTATGATGTGTAACAACCTAAATAAAATGAAATTATATTTAGTATATTTTCTATTTATTTGTAGGTGTATCTTGTCTCTTTTTCCGATTTTTTTTTTTTTAATTTTTTGTGTCTGCTTTTCTTCATGAAAACTATGCTTAGAAAAAAAAAAAAAAAAACAATTTGAAAAAAACAACGATTTAAAAAAATTTTTCAAAAATAAAAGTTGTAAATCTTGTATGTAAATGAATGCAAAAGAGAAAAACAAAATAACAAAATATTGTAGATAATTATTTTAAGATGATTATACTTTTTTAGGGCAATAGGTAATGTTATTATTATTTATTTTTTTTCTTTTTCATGCATCGTTTATTTAAATATTTTCTTTATTAAATAACAAACTATAGAAGAAAACATATTTTGTTCCACATATTATTAATTTCATTATAAGGTAATTATGTATGAGTAGTAGTACCTACATTATAAAAATTACATGTAAAGTAGGTAGGTAGGTATATAAACTTAATTTAAACTGTAGATAACAAGCTTGAATATTGAATATTTTGTATATTTTTTGCTATATTCCCCTCGTTATAGATATTTCTTAATTAATAGACATTGAAAGTTTAATTAATTTCATTTACATATGCATGCATATGTAGATAAATAAAAAAAATGCCAAGTAATGAATGATTTCACTAAAATATCAAATTTGCATAATAAATTAAATTTGGAATCGTGACGAAGTAAATTACTATTAGTACTTTAACAGGAAATTTACTTTCATTTCATTCATTAAATACAATTTGTTATAATGAAAAATATCCATACATAATAGTAATGAAAATGGGCAAAACGATCAAATACAAAAATTGATAATAGTATAAATGGACAATGACGTATTCATGCATGTAGGTACATACTCAATATGTAATGTATCTGTATGATATTGTTAGGTATGTACCTACCTATGATTGAATAGTTAGATGTAAAAATGTTACCCGCTGTCCAAATTTATCATTTCTTTTATCATTACATGTAAGTAATAACATAAAATTCATTTCGTTATAGGTAATTACAATTAAATGTTAGTTAGGGGTTTTTAAAAATAAAAGAGGTGGGTTGATGAACATAGTCTGAACATAGGAACTATTTGATATTTGATTTGACGAAAATGAATGTCTATAGTTTATGAACATTTCATTTTTATACATATTTAATTTAAACAAAAAATAAATAAACGATCGAATTTAAGGAAATTTCTGAAGTTCATAAAAAATTACTTTTGCCCTTTAAAAATTCAAGTTGTTCAAGTTACATTATTTACCTGTATGTAATACCGATGTAAAAACACTTTTACATTGGAAGTAATGAGTAAAAAATTAAAAACCAATTTAATGCGTTCAATTTTGAAAGATACTTCCAGAAGAAAAACGAGTTCTCTAGAAAATTTTCACATAAAATCACAGAAATGCAATCTTAATTGTATAAAAACCGAATGTAAATAATTTGATACTATGAAGGTTGATTCATTTTATTTTCCGCTTTATAATTTTTACATATCTGCGTATATATGTATGTATGTGTAGAACAAGAAAACATGTAATTTATTTTATTTTTTTGTTTTTTCAAAAAGTAATTTGAAATATTCATTCTAGAAATTTTCAAAAAAATTTTTATCAATTAGCTCACAGGATACGACAAAAATTTATTATGCAAGTTAAATGTAAATTTTCTTGATCATTTTATGTAAAATACAAGTCAAAATTTAATTTAATTTTATTTTTTAGATGGAAATGAATGTAGTTCATGCATATCTATTTAAAATAAAATAAAAAGATTTTTACGTGTAGGTAGTTATTTTACATAAATTTTTGAATATATAGCAATATAATAAATATATATATAATTTGCATATATAATTGCAAATACATAGGTATATGTATATTTATGATAAAACATTAATATAATTTTTCGATTTAAGAGTAATAAACATTATTTTTCGTTATACCTACATTTTGTATCTTATAAATGAATTAACGGTATAGCGTATCAATAATGTGGCTATTTATATCTTGTTTTATAAAATAAAATTTCAATATTTATTGTTTATTGTCCTTGATCGAAGGTTAAAGGTGAACATGAAAATTTAAACAGATGATGTTTAATATTACATACATAATGTCAGTATTGTAAACTAGTTTCTTTTTTTTTTTTTTGTGTATTTTGTCATGTTTTTATTTTATTACCTTTCCTCCAAAATGCATTTTTTTATTTATCTTGCATTTTATCAGGAAAATTATAATAAATTATGCAAATAATGATATTAAAACCACATTTTATTTGTAACCTATCTATTTTCTACAATGTATAACTGTAACACATTTAAATTTTATAGCTATACGATCGGAAATTTATAAAACAGTTATGTTTTCAATACTTTATTGATAGCTCGTACATGAAGAATTAAAAAAACATTACATCAAGTTGAAAAAAAGGACGTAAATGGTCACAGAAATGTGAAAAAAAAAAAAAAAAAACGTTTTTATATATTTTAAACAAAAAATTAAAGCTTTTAACTTTTTTTGATTAATTACTTATACCTTTTCATTTCTGATGATATTAATTTATTTTTTATGATTTTGTAATGAAATTTTTGTTTTCATCAAAAAAGATATAAAAATGATTATTTCATTTCCGTCATCAAATACACTATATTACCTTTATTTCGTGCTATAAATTTACAAATTACATTATTATTCTGACAAAATAATTAATGTAAAATAGAAAAACAAAACAAAAGTTTCCGTCTTGTATGATACAACATAATCATCTTTTTTTTTTCCTGTTTTTAAAAAGGAAGAGAATTGATTAATGTTTAAATGAAAAGCAATTATTTTTTGTTCATTAATTACAAAATAAAGAGGAATTTCTATCTAAAAACATTTATTATAAAGCAATGTTAAGATACATTAATTTGTTCTTTTTCTTATTTGTATTATTTGTATTGTAATATCACGAAAATCAAAACAGATTTTATTGAACTTGAATTCAAAGACATAAGAAAAAAAACATAAGAAATTTCGCTGAGTACTACTAAATTTCATCAAAAACTAGAAACGTGTACACTTAATGTTGGAAAGGTATGCATACAGTTACCATATAAAACCGTAAAATCATTTTGATTTTACGCTGTGATACATACAAACATACATACGTATTCAGCTATATATATGTATGTATATTACAAAAGTATACGTATGCATAAGTATATTACAGAGCCTTGTAGAAGTATTGAGGAATTTTTCAATTATTATAGATTGAAAGTTCAATGACATCTCTTGTGCTATATACATATACATACATCCATACATACATATGTATGTACATACATATTTGCAGAAGTACTCCCTATACCTGTTTATCTATCTTATTTTGTAGTTTTTTTTTTTATATTTATTATTATTTTATTTTATTTTATTTTTTTTAATTTCTAGTCTTTCTTTGCCATCATATTCATATGATATGTTTAGTAAAACAATGCAATGCAACTTGTTTTATTTTATTTTATTTATAATTGTGTCAAATGTTGAAAATTTGTACTTGAATACGTATCTGCAATAGGTAGATTACATATACTTAGGTATCTATATTTACATGCATTCATAAACATGTTTTTTATATACATACATATGTATGTCTTTCACTTATTTTTATCACTTCATTTACAAACATTTTTAAAATTATGTTCACAATTTCTCTTTAAACAATCATATCATGTATATTCAGGGCTATTCTGGTTGTAGTTAGCAGATTTTGTTAATTAGACTTTCTGCTTACAAACTGTCAAAATTTTGAATGAAAGTTATCAGTACACCAAATTTTAATAAAATCTGCTAGCTACGACCAGAATAGCCCTGATTATTTCTGTTAGTGTTGATTGGTCTTACCTCTCATGGTTGTTGTACTGTTGAAAAATAATAAAATTTCTAGAATATTTAGAAAGTATACATGCATTTACACTACAATTTAATTTACAATTTTTTAAAATTTACATGGTGCCATTTTGATAATTGTTTTATTTTTTTGTTTTTAATTAAAAAAAAAAAAAATATTCACTTAAATATTTACATAACAAAACAGTTTTTGTTGTTGTTTTTGTTTTGTTTTCCTTTAAATAAAAAAGTCTATTTTAATTTCATGAGAAAAGTGAGAAAAACAGAATAACGATTACTTATTTATTTGTAATTTAATTTATTTTTCAATATTCAGAAATTCTAACATACATACATATTAATTTTGGGAAAATGATGCATTATGTTTTAGAACAATTTAAAAAACAAATTATTAAAATTAATTGCATTTTGACGTCTTTATTGACATTGAATTTAGTTTCTTTTTAAGTGGAAAAATTATTAACCTTGTGTTGACTAAAATACAAAAATTGTTAAATTAGTGATGTAAGTTTAACAGATTTTGATCTTTTATGTCATCAACATTATTCATTAAAAAAATTACTATAATTGCAGTAAACAATTGCTAATTCATGTATATATAGACAATATACAATTTCAGTTTTTCTTTATTATTTTTAATATTCTGTAGTCTAAGATTTATAGCAAATTAAAAAAAAATTTTTTAAACTTAAGATTAAAGTTACAATAAATTAAGATTAAATTATTTATACACATGAGCAAATTAAATTTTCATTGTAAATGAAGGTTAACATTTACGTAATTAATTTGTTTTAAAATACATGATAAACTATCTAATGCAAAAATTTTTGGAAATTAAATAAATTTACTTTAAATAATGTGTAAATGTAAAGAAATGAATGAATATTTTTCTTTTTCATTTACTGGCAAGTTTTATACAACAATAATAATTTGTTTGTCAGAGTAAATATGTAGAAGCGCTTTAAGAGTGAAGATTTAAATTATCAAATAATGGTACAAGATGGTATATTATTATTATTTTCAGATACATATGTACATATGTATATTACAAGTTCAAACGTTTTTGGTTATTAACAACATTAACAACCCAATTCATTCAATGCAAGGTACATAGGTACATGTTCAAAAAATATTAAAGGAATATTTCGAATTTGATAACAACATTTTTTTACAAGCCAGTAAAATAAATAAATGTAGCATTCATCACTGTGATGATAACGTTGATTTAAATTACAATTATTATATTTTTGTTTACCCTTAATATTGTTATAATAACTTTTCAAGAACTTTTTTAAGAGTCTTTTCTAGGCCTTCGTTTTCCTTAACAAACGACGAGGAATATTATCATTTTTGATAATGTTTACCTTTAAATTTTCAAATTTAATTGAAATCATAAAAATTTTTTTAAAATATTGTTTGTACGAGATACATATAAAATTTTATCATTTAACATTGCAATGTAATTTTATTTTGTTTGAGTTCTTCAGATATGAAACAATTTTTTTTTTATTTTTATATTTTATTGGCTATTCATTTATTATTCATATTTTTAATTTCATTTATTAAAATTGAATCTTTTTTTAAACCATATTTTTAGTAAAAATAAAGTACAATCGATTTTATGTTATTTTTAGTGATTATAAAAGACACGCGAAATAATATGAACTAAAAATGCAAATAGTAAAACGTATTGAAAAAGGAGTGTTTCTGCTTTTTGTATGCACATTCACATATGTATGAAGTGAAAAAGCAAATTAAAAAAAAATAAAATACAAAGAGGAAAAAAAGTGAAATTAAATTATATTCATTACCTTCGTACGAGCATATATGTATGTATACCACACAGAGACATGCATTTATATTTGAAAATACATACGTGAAGTAGGTATGTCAATTTTCGTTATATTAAATCATTGATAGATAATTTATATACGAAGAAAATTATTCAAATGTGATGACCTAAAAAAAAATAAAAATAGAAATATATAATTCATACTTTATTATTATTTTGTAAAAACTACGCATGTATATTGTTGAAGGATATGAAATGTTTTGAAAAGGAAAAATCCTGCAAAATATGATATAATCAATAAAAATATTTATTAGTTTATGCACGTACCAAGTAGCACTTTAAAATTAAAATGTATCAAATCTTCTAAAGTTTTTGAATAAGCTAATTAAATAAATATTGCAGAGAAAACAAAGTTTTGTGCTTTATTATGTAAGAGCAGTAATTTGGAAATTTTTTGATTGAATTCGATCATACTTATATTGACGTATGCATGTAGTTCCGGATGTAGTCAACATTTTTTACTTATTCTAATTTGATTAAATTAAATTTTGTAATTTTTTAAAAAAATAAATTTTATCATTTGAAATTTGATTGAATACTGAACTATGATCCTAACATTTACGTGTGTTATTTAGATTAGAATATGTAGTAAAATTTGTTATTTATTTATACGATAAATAAAAAAACCTTTTTATTATTTTTCTTAATCTAGGAAATATTGCTTATGAACAAGTTCATAAAGCTATCTGTTTTTCTATTTTTTTTTGTTATTTTTAATTTTTCTATGGTTTTAGTAAAATTTTTCCCAAAATTTATATGTACAATATTTCATGTTCAATAAGATTAGATTTGTATTAAAAAAAAAAAAAAAAAATTAATCTTAATTTTTATTATAATTTAAAGCAGAAAATTGGATAAGTTTTATAAATACATAATAACCATTGCTTTTAAATCCCTGAATTATCGGAATTTAAAATTAGAAAAAATTAATATTTATAGGCCCTTATGCATAAGTATGTATGTTCATGATTTTAATATGATTTTCCGGATTTGTTAGTTAGGTCATGTTCATAATTATGATCGTACAAGCGAGTAGATCAGACAGATTAGACGAGGAACAGTTTTATAAATCTTTATGTATCCTAGCGAAAATGTATTTAATAAATATTAAATTTATATTGACAACATACATAGAGTCTGGTTCATGTTAAAAAACACATTTAAAATTATTCATTTCATTGTATTTGTTTCAAAAATGTAGCAGTATTAAATTTAAATCTAACTTTTTTCACTAAACATTTTTTTTGCTTTTTCTGTTAAATATTGTAGACAAGATAAAAAAATTTTCAAATCAAAATTCTTGAATTTTAAGGTTTTTGTATTTGATTCAAAGAATCTACATGATCCTTATTTTATTTATCTAACAAATAGATTATGATTATTGCTCTAGATTTCGAATTAAAGCAAATTTTGAACATTTGAATGTACTCTGATTAATTCAACTATAATTTTGAACTCAGAGTTAATATTAAGATGAGCTTGTTCACAAATATTAACATTTTACACTATTTCTTGTCGTTTTTATTTCATTTAAAAAACATGTACGTAATGTAACATAATGTTATAACTACGCATCGTTAAAATTAATTATTATCGTTTTGTTGTAACATTTTATACGCATACATAAGTATTTTGAAATTGAGATAAAATTTAACACACTTTACAAATCTTTTATAAAAATGTAAAATAAAAAATAGATTAATGATGTTAATCTGAATACATATTTTGTTTCCTTGACAATGACACAATTTCATCATAAATTGTATTTTGAGACAAAAAACAAAAAGAAAATAAAAATGATTAATGAATGTAAATTATTTAAAGCAAGAAATATTCAAAAATAAACATGAGCCGTTTATTTTGAAAGTGGCGTACTTTAAATTTTGTACTTTATCGAACTTCATAGAAAACAACAGTTTTAACTGCAAATCCGCAGTTTTTTTAAAATTTCCCTTCTAATTCGAATATCAAAGTTAATTACATCTTCACAATGAGAATTATCTAAAAAAAAAGACTCATTTTTCAAAACAGTCAAAAATACAATCAAAAAGTCATAACATCTTTAATTTCTAATGCAATTTGTTTAAACCTTATCAATTTTTATTTATTTATTACATATAGATATTGATGAGGTTTATTTAAAATTAAATTTCTATTCACTTTATTAAATTTAATTTTTCGTCTTAAAAGTTTAATAAATTCTTGAAATTCAGCTCTTTCTGTATTTTTCATGTTATTAGGATGTCTACATTAAAAACTATAAACTAAAATATTTGTTTAAATAAAATTTTAAATAAATATTCATTAATTATATACCATTAATTAATATAATTTTAGCATAAAATTAGAATATTTATACCATATGTACATTTCGATAAAAATTTATTATTCGAAAATAATTGATAAATTTTATAAATTTTCCATCGTCAAACGTTTATTTCCATTGACATACATAAAATAACTTGTTGATAAAAGAAAAGTTACATATATAGTTAGTGCAATAACATTTTTATTGTACATTCACATTTTATATTTTTTTTAACTTTTTAAAATTGTGATTATCATGCGTTCTCTATTATCACCATCATACATGTACATACCCTTTGATTGGATCACAGTCTTATATATGCATATTCATGAATATAATTTTATTTTAAATTTACAAATGAAAATTTTTCAATGTATTTTATTTACATTTTCTTTTTGTATGTTAATTCTTACAAGATTATTTTTGTTTATTTTTAATTTTATTATTAGACATTTTCTTTTTTTTTTGTTTCATTGAAACTCTGTCTTCGTCATAAGCAATATAATTCCAAAAAAAAAAAAAAAAAAACGTACATACATATATTATAATTTATTAGTCGTTCATTTACTTTAATCAGTTGTTAAAAATAAATTTTTGCTATTGCTATGAAAAAATATCGAAATCTGTATAAATGAATAGGCATAACCACACTGAATGGCCTGTACTACATACATTTGTATTTGAAAATAAATACAGAATATCCCAATATAAAATTTATATAAATATATTTTCCTTAAAGTTCAAATTGTTTTTTTTTTTTAACAAAAAGTAGTTTTAAACCCATTTAAAATCTATCCTAGGTATTTTAAACTTTAAGGTAAATATGATTTGTAATCTTTATTCTGAGACACCCTGTTTATAAATTATTGTGTATATTAAAATTTTACATACGTAAAATGATCAGATTAATTACGTCATGAATTTAAGGTAATTGATCAAAAGATTTTTTGTTTTATTTTGAACAATTAATATGAGGTATGGTAAAATTAGAAAAATATTTTAAAAATAATATTTAGCACAGAATTTTATAAAATTATCTATCTAATGGCAGGCAGGCATTCGAAATTTTTTTAACGCGGAAAAGTATAATATTTTCATATTGCGTAAGAATTTCATTTTTTCTCTAAATAAAATTTAATACATAAGTAAAATTATTCGTATATGTAATTTTGCATATTTTAAATTCTATAATTGACGTTCTATATTTTGTTAATTTTAGTTTTTTTTTTTATTAATTTATAATTTAGCGAAATTTTTGGCACAATTATTGTAAATAATCGTGTACAACTAGTAAAATGAAATTTCAATTTACTTGTATTATTTTCTTGTTTGGCAATGATAAAATCTAATATAGTGAAAAAGTGAACATTGTTTTTTTGTGTGGCGTGGCGTTATTCACTATCATTAGAGTGCACTGTACAAAATATAAATTTATTTATAATTTGTATATAAATAACATGTTACGATTTTTACACACATACATAAGTATATGTATGTATCTATAATAACTCAACACACGATGTATAAACGAAAGAATTAAATATAATTAGAAGCTAATTTTCTATTATCAATAAATTTTTTTTTTAATGAAATAAAAAATAAATTAATACCGTATTTTTGTTTTGACGAAATTTAAGTTTGATTATAAAATTTGTAATCATTTAAAATAGAAAAATGCTAATCATTGGCATTAACCTTCAGATTAGAAAAAATTGTATTTTTTTTTTGTTATAAATGTATTTATGTTATATCCGTTTTGAGTAGATTAACTGTTTTTGAGTGAAGGAAATCTATTTTTTCCCTTTTTTATTTTTAAATTTTGTAAATAGGTACGTTACATACAGTATAACGTATAAAATTGACTAAAATTTTGTTTTGTTTTTCAGGAAGAGAAATTTTCTTTCATTTTATTGATATTGATAAGTGTATTGAAAGTACAATTAATATAAAAAAAATTTAAAAATTTTAATAAAAATCGTACGATGCAAAATTTTATATATACATACATACATAGTATTAATGAGCGTAATATCTAATTAAAATGATAATCGTAGTGTGAAAAAAAAATGCATTGCTGCATTTTAAATTAACACATGCAATTGTTAATTTAATGAAAAAAAAAAAAAAAATTTATTAATTCAGTAAGATTAACGTAGAATGTACATTTAGGTATTTGCATATATTATTCGCATACTACACCCATCAACAAAATTTAGAGACGTTATAATCATATAATTTTATAAGATTTTTACACATATTCACGTTTAATCAATTAATAATGGTATACAGATGAGATTACTGTACAAGGTCGACTAGTTCATTTAATTTTTACTTGATTTTTTTTTCATATTGTTTTTTTCATGTACTTTGTTTCCATGATGATTGGTATTAAATATAAAAAATAATAAAATTTTAATGCAAAATTTAATTCAATTTTGTTATGATCAAAAATTGTCATGGTAAATAATACCAAATTACAACATATAAAATTTTTTTTGTTGAACAAAATTCATTGATTTTTTGTATGTAGTATTTGTTTCCTTCTCCTCCCACTCCCCTTTTCAATTCTTCAAATTAAAAAAATAAAATATTAAAACCAATTGTCTGATCCACCCTACACATATTGTTTTTTACCACTTTGTAGTGGATTTTTTTATTCTTTAAGAATTAAATAAAAAACAATTTCTCTTGACCATATTTTACGTCATATGATACTTTTGGACGAGTCGCGTGATTTTCTTACATTCTTTTTTTCTTATTGTATCGGTTTTCATTATATCAATTTCATTAATAAAGCCCACATATTAAATGTATAGGTATGTATGTAGAAAATATTTTTTACTTGAATCTAAGTTATAAAATAATTTAGATTAAAAAAAATTTAATTTAATTTAAAATGTATTATTCAAGAGCAATTATTATTGATTTTCAGCATTTAAAAGTGCTTACAAAATATTGTGCTTACAGCATATGAAAATCAAGTTCAATTGAAAAGCTCAATTCAATGAATTAATAAAAAGAAAAATATATTACGTCGCTCACTTTTAATGTACATAAAAGTACATATTTTATTTTATCAATGGAATACTAAATTCCCGAGGGATAAAGATTTTTTTACTGAAAATGTAATTCAATATTTTCCTACTTTTTTTGTTCCTTGAAGGCTTGTTATGGGTTTATATAGAATTTCTCAAAATAGCCTAAGGAGTCGTACGTAATTATATAAAGTTTTGTTACTATTTCTGTAGAAGTTGGAAAACATCTTAAAGCAATTATTCTAGTATTTCGTCCATTGTACTCATTTTTATTCTTATAGTTGACTAGAGCCTCAGAACATTCAGGTACACTGGACTCTGATATAATTATTTCATTTAATTCATTCTTAAAGCTCAAAGTCGGCTTAAAACTAAGCTAAGTGGTGTTTTTATTTCCAAACGTTTTAAATAATCTGATTGTTAATTATAAAACTTTATTAACATTTTTTATTAAAACTATACAGAGACTCTGTGTGCTTTGTATCTATATTCGTACACATGTATGAATTGCAATATAAATATTTTGCATAATTATAATGTATTTATGATTGTTTTATTTGAATGTATTTTTATTTATAAATTTCATAACTGACATTCGATAACTTTTATTCTTCACGAAAAACCACAATTTTTTCTTCAGTTTCTTTTTATTATTGTTTATTATCATTTTTTTTTTTTTTTTGTTTATACAATCATAAAATAAAATACATACATAGAAATACGATTTTTTTAAATTAAGTTAAATTGAACTGAATACATACATATGTATGTATGTATGTAGTGTTAGATTTGAATTATTACACAAAGGTGTACACAATCATTTCTCAGTATTAAAAAAATTACTCAAGCATTTATATAGTTCGAGCACTGCAAGCACAAGGAAAATTCTAAATAAGAAACAAAAAATTGTAAAAAATTACACGTCATTTGTATAAATTTATTATTTATTTTATGCATTACATATAATGAATTTTATGTATTTTTTGCATGTATGTCACACCGTATCATACGTACGATACGATTTTATCTCTTATCCTAAGCTTCAACTTTATCACGTGTAAAAAATTATTTTTTTATTATTATAACTATTTTATTTTTATTACATTATAATGATTTTGACCTTTATGCTTATATTTTCAGGTCATTTCAACAATTTCATATTTCATGTTAATGAATATAATTTCATCGCTATAGAATTGCAAATATTCAGAATATAAATAAAGTAAATATATATATACAAAATAAAATAAAATTCAAATCTAAAAGAGAATAAAAAACGAAATAAATATTTTTAGAAAGAAACAAAAAACAAAACAAACAAAATATTTTATATCTTTATTTTTAGTTGGAGATTTATTGAGTAATGGCATCGTCGATTATTTCAGCGCCGTCATCTAATTCAAATTTATTAACTTCACGAAAGCGTCATTACGATAGTGCCACAAATAATAATTTAAATAATACAACCAGTACAACAAATTTAAACGGTATTTCAACATCATCATCATCATCAACATCAGCATTATTATATACTAATGGAATTAATGATAATAATCAAAAAATGAATAATACACAAATATTACATGAAAATAAAATATCTAGTGGTAATGATATTACTTCAAATGCTACAATAGCAACAGCTACAACAATAAAAAATGAAAATCAAATACCAATATGCAGAGCTGATGAACTAGCGGTAAGTTATTTAAATTTATTATTTTTTAAATTAAATTTAATCTAAAAAAAAATTTATTGTATACATAATTATTTGTGTTTTAAATTTAATTGTTAGTAAATTTGATTAAATGCAAAACATATCAGTTTGTTATGGATAGAAAAAATAAATAAGAGCGTTTATTTATTTATACATATTTCGATTTTAATTTAATTTTAATTGTGAACATACATATAAATAATTCACATTTAAATTTAAATATTAATAAATTGAATTTAATTTGGATTTATTTTTTTTTTTTGTTTTTACTGTTGAAGTAGCCGAAATATCAAAAATCCATACTGAATAAATAATTTTGTCGGTATTTGTAAATAAGTATTTAGTACATCTAAAAATTCAAAATGAGTGTTTAAATTTTTTGTGAACAACAGTGTAAATAAAAATCTATATTTATTTCGGCATAGTATTCACAAATACGGTGTATGTACCTATGTATTTAAACATATTTATTTTATTTGTTTTTTAGTGGAAATTTTTATAATTAATAAAATTTTTATCTACTTGTTGAGTAAAATTGAATGAGCAAAATTCATTAATTTAATTAAATTTAATGCAGTCAAATTGGTGAAAAATTTTATCACCTATTAAAATATTTAAAGTTACATACATATGTAGTTTATAATATTTCGTTAAGAATTACATTTTGTATTACGATATTTTCTCATTTTTTTTTTATATTGTAAAATGTAAAATGTAATAGTGAAAAAATAATTTAATTTAATAATATACCTATATACATATGTATGTACTTGATTATCTACAAGTGTTGAGTAGATTAAATACGATGTAAACCAAATATTCTTATTATATCTCACATTGTACAATATCACAGTACACAGTATAGATAGATAGAGTATAGCTCACAATATAAACGTTGATCACGCCACATGTGTTATTTTTATGGTGTGACAGTAGTGATTAATTTAAAAAATATTTATTTCGTCTATTTTAGAATATGTTATAAGTACAATAAAAAGATATCTTTATTTTATTTAAGTGAAGAAGTAATTGTTGTGAATTTTAATTTGTTATTGTTAGTGATTAAATTCACTTCCTATCTAGGTACAATATTTTATCACAGTAAACCTATTTTATTGTTGTATTTATTGTATATACATATGTATATCTTTCTAATAATTGATTTTTTTTTCATAAAGATATAAATTGATCTCTTTTATATTCAGTACATACCTTTTGTTTCGAGTATTAGTTTTTTATTCGACTATTATTTTTCACGTTGAATAATAGAACACAAAAAGCAACGTTAAAGCTAAAGTTGACGTTTTGTTTTACAAAATATGTAAACAAAGTAGAAATAGACTATTTAAAAATAAAAGAAGGAAATATGTAATTATAAAGTGAAATTGTGCAAAGAACGAATGTGCAATCTGCATACCGTACTTTTTCTAACATTGATATTACAATTATTTATTTACGAAAAAAAAAAAAAAAACGTAAACAATTTGTATTTTATGAAAATGAAATAAAACAGATACCTATTACAAAATGTTTGCATTAAATTCATAAATCATAGCTGATTTGATAGAATACCTACAAAAAAAGTAGATCAAGTTTATTAATATGTAATTCATTTGCATGTGCGCATACTGTAAATTACATCATTGTATTCTTGAATTTATGCACAAACTGTATGTGTACATATACATGTGTACACATACATATGCAATTGCATAATAAAAGAAAATTTATTTCGAAATCTTATTCAGCATTTTGTTCTAAGTGTGCAATATTTTGAATAAAATTTTATTCATATTATTTACAAAAAGATAGACATTAATCAAAAAAAAAATGTATACGGACGGATAAAAATTAAAAACATTGTGTAACATATTTACATTAAAAATATCATATTTACATACATACATATGTATCATCCACAATATAATAAATTGGATTATTTATTTATTTATTTAATGAACAATGTAATAAAATTAATACAAAATATTTTTTGTGCATATTAACCACTACTAATTTAATCGGATTGAATTTCCATATGAAGACGTTAATCAGTTAAAAGCAAATTGAAATAAATTTATGAAATTTCAAATTGATACAATTGGTTTGAAATTAGATTACGAATGTTTGTTTTTTGCTTATAATATTTAAATTATTAAATTTCATTCAGGCAATTGAGAACAAATCTTTATCACCTACGCGGTAAAGGAAACCGATATGTTTTGGTAATGCAAAACTCAATTAAATATCATTTTGTGGCTAAATTTAGTTAAATAATATTTAACTTTTGTTTACTGTTTTTATTACACGTGTGACGTGCGTCATTAAATCGAATAAAGTAATTTAAAAACAAAAATTGATTTTGTGTAATAAATTTTTTTTTTGATTGATGTAATTACATATGATACATACATACATGTGTATGTTATATCAGTTTATTTATAGTGTTACATACACCATAGACGTGTGTTATACAATGTAATGTACACATTCGCAAGTATTTAAAAGTTAATTAAAAAAAAAAGAATGAAAAATCGTAATTTTCAAATGGTAATTTAAATGTTTATTAATTATATACATGCACTAATAATTATTTTTTGTTACTTATTACTTCGGCAATTTTAATTATATTCTTAATTTTAATGAGAAAAAATAAATAAAAATAAAAATTTACAATAAAAGATAAAATAAAGCAGTTAAAATATTATACGTTGACAAGTTTATCGTTTTTTCACGCTAGATTCAAATAATAACAGGCATGTGTTTCAAGTTTTTGTTATAAACATAAAAATAAAATATATCAAAATTTATTAATAAATTTCATACTTTTTATCTGCTTTG
The DNA here is from genome assembly GCA_963971155.1 of Anthrax anthrax. Taxonomy (NCBI): domain Eukaryota; kingdom Metazoa; phylum Arthropoda; class Insecta; order Diptera; family Bombyliidae; genus Anthrax; species Anthrax anthrax. Next base: position 22,959,959 of record OZ020120.1, read on the forward strand.
AAACGTTTATTCTGTTTTTCGTAATATCTACTATGTAGGTACATTTTAAATTAAATTACGTACAAAACAGACGAATACATGAAAATGTAAAAATACATACATTATGTATCATGATTATGTACGAATTATTTATTCCAATTAAATAGCTCAAATTTAAATTTTAAAATATGCGTAAATACATATGTATGTATTTCATTTTCTATTATTTTGTTTTTTAATAAATTAAGTTGTAGTAGATATTAGAATTTAGAATACATGATAAGTGTAATTTTTAACAATATTGATCTAAATATTAAATTTAATTTGATTTGACCTTCACTTTGATTTTGAATTCATTAACAATCTTTATTAGTGAGAATATGTTATAAAATTAAAATTTCGAGATCTATTGTAATTTAATTGAATTCATTTTAAATTTATATCATAAATAAAATATGTTAGATATTGTTTGAATGTTAATAAAAACAGTCATCTAACGTAACGGAAATAAACGATACTCCTATGAAACTGGTACGAGTGTACTTTTTTCTATTTTAATAATTATAAATTATAGAAATAAAAATAAATAATATTTGTTTATGATTTTTTTTTTAAATTTACCATTTTTCACGTAACTAAATCTTAAATTTCTCAACTATTAATTTAAATAAATTTATTAAAAACAAAAACTTGTTTAAACCAAATTGTTATATTCACGTAATTCTTGTTTAATGTGATATTTATTTTTAAAGGAAAATTACTTCAAGTTTTTACGTACTTATTAAGAATAAAAATAAAATACATAATAAAAAACGAAAATGAGAATGAAAAAAAAAAAAAAAATAGAAACAAAAAAAAAAACGTTATAAAGTTCTATAACCGATAAAATCTAGTTTAAACACTTTAATTATAATAATAATCTTTATTGTAAAATATAGTATGTATATCCGTTTTATTTATATTTTGGCTTTAATCTATTTTTTTTTTTTAAATTATTTTATTATTCAATAGTTAATTATATGCATAAGTAAGTATATATACAATATAGTAGCAAAAAACAATACATACTTCATATAGCGATAATATTGATAAATTGGCTTTTTAAATTATTGTATGGGAGTGGCGTGATAATATTTTTTTCGTATCAATACCTAATAAAAAAAAGGCATAAACGGAATTCCATTTAATATAAGCAAAAGAATAAAAAGACAAAAAAAATTGTAATTAAATTATTAATGAAAATATTGCGTGTAATCTAATCTGTAATAGTCTGGAGAATAAGATGGGTCATTATTAAAACTGATAAAATAAATTAAAAAAATATTTAATTTTATTTATTTTATTTTCATATCTGTATTCTATAAACATATGTAAATGTGTGACATTTAGGATGTTGGTCTACATACTTGAATAATCAGTTAAGGTTATGGAATATTTATAAGATTAATCTCTAAAAATGAATCATTTCAATTTAATCTAGGTATTAGTGCATCCAGCTATTTTTACATTTCATACTGATTATTGATTATTTTCTGCATTTTCATTCAACTTTAGACTCAGTCATTCCATTTTAATTTTACTTTTTATTTTCATTTATGTATGCATTTTAAGAAATAATTAATTCATTTAAAATAATAAAATTCATGAAGTATTTTCAAGAGTTAATCAAGGTAAAATGATAAGTACATTTGTTGCGTTTGCATTTGTAAAAATTGTAAAATTCGTAATTAAATTATAAGGTAAGCTCATGTAGTTTATTAATTATTCAAAATAAAAATAAAAAAATGAATAGAACCCATGGCATATTTTAAAATGATTAACTACCTACATTTTGTTAAAGTAAATTTCAATGAATGATGTAAGCTCAACTTGCATACACATGTATGCACGTAGAAAATAAAAAATAATCAATATTGAGTAATCTGTTTTATACGTACTATTTCACAAACGTTTTGCACATATGTATGTACGACATATTTTGCATATTTACTTAGGTAAAATATTTTTAAACATTATTTCATAAAAAGAAAACATATAACATGTTTTAATTTTAATTTATTTATCTATTGATTTATTTATTTTTCATTTGCATTTACAGACAATTTGTAAACCAGCACCATTTTCAACTGATCCAGAAGCGATAAAAGAACGTGAAAAATGTGATTACACACGAAAGATAACGTATCAAATGGCTAAAAGTGGTGCAGTACCACGCCGAGTTAGAGTATATGCAGATGGGATATATGATTTATTCCATCAAGGACATGCTAGACAATTAATGCAGGTAAAATATCGTGAAAACAGAACAACAATTTGAAATATCTTTTCTTTGATTTTAATTTTTTTTTTTTTTTAGGCAAAAAATCTTTTTCCAAATGTTTATTTAATTGTTGGTGTATGTAGTGATGAATTAACACACAGTAAAAAAGGCAGAACCGTCATGAATGACTCAGAACGTTATGAAGCCGTCAGACATTGTCGTTATGTTGATGAGGTAATTATATTATTAGCGATTTTATTCATTCATTATTTTTACACGTATTTGTAATTTATTCCGAATTATCTCATTACATTCTGTAGGCATACAATAAAAAGAGCAATGACCAATAATTTCATACATTTAAAAAAAAAATAAGGTTTATATTTTGATCCATTTTTAACTTTTAAATTTTCTTCAGAATATGATAATCACACATCTCATTTTATTTGAAAATTCTTGTGTATTTAAATACGAAAACGACAAAATAAACTGTTTTGAGAGTATTTTCATTGCAAATTTAAATACTTTTTTTTTATAATATTAAAAATTTAATAAATCCTGCAATAAGCACAGAATTTCTGAGCAAACAAAAAATAATTTTTAAAATCTCAAAATAATTTGTAAGAATTCCCAACCTATTATGATTTTAATTTTTAGTCTTTTTTTATTAAGATAATTGAACACATATCGATTTAGAAATTATACCCAATAAAAATTTTATGTTTATTATTCAATTAATATTTGACGCACTTACAATAATTAAATTACTAATTAGAAAATTTTTATTATTTTATTATCGAGTTTTAATTTATTATACTAAAAAAATTAAGTAAAATTTATAACTTTAAATAAAAAATGAAAGTTAAGAAAAAGTGCATAATCTTAGACAGTTTCAAAAATATTTCAGTTTTATGTACTCATTATAAAGAGTTTAAACGGTGTCTCTGTCTTCTTTATCTGCATGTCAAATAATGTCGCCTTTTATTAAAGAAGGAGTTAAAGTAAAATTATCAAATTCTATATCTGGATTAATAGGGTGATTCGGTAAGTTTTTCTTTTGGTTGGGATTTTTATTTATAAAAAATATACACATTTTTTTTTTTTTTTGATACTATAAAACTATGCAAAATTTGTATAATTTTGTAATAATTAAGACTGTGATGTGTAGGACAAATATACATTAATTTTAATTATTTTAAGAGACCAAAATAATTTTAGTATAGGATTTGTTTTTCAAGGAATCATTTCATAAGTATTTTAGGAAATTTTATTTTCATTTGCTTCTGACGTATAAAAGAATGAATAGAAAAAAAAGATATTTATCTAAAAATTGATATAATTTTTAATTTTTAAACTGTAGATAGTACCAGATGCACCATGGACTTTAACAGATGATTATATTGAAAAACATAAAATTGATTTTGTTGCTCACGATGATATTCCATATACAGGAGAAGGTATGGAAGACATTTATGCACCATTAAAAGCACGCGGCATGTTTGTTGCTACACAAAGAACCGAAGGTAATTTAATAAAATTTCAGTTTAAAGTAAAATCGCGTTTTTAATTTTTGATTATTATTTTTGTTTTTTTATAAAATAGGTGTATCAACATCTGATATTGTTGCAAGAATTGTTAAAGATTACGATATATATGTACGTCGTAATTTAGCCAGAGGCTATTCTGCAAAAGAATTGAATGTATCATTCCTGTCAGAGAAAAAATTCCGTCTACAAAATAAAATGGATGAATTAAAAGATAAAGGCAAACGTGTAATGAATGAAGTTCGAGGTGATATCATTACAAAATGGGAAGAGAAATCACGTGAATTAATTGACGCCTTCTTATTATTATTTGGTCGTGAACGTTTAACACACATTTGGAATGAATCTAAAGGAAAAATAATGCAAGCATTAAGTCCACCTGGTAGTCCTAGTGAAATTTCTGAAAATGATGAAGATGACGATGACGACGAAGAAGAAGAAGTAAGAGAAGATAAAGAAGAAAATGGTTTAAATGGCCATAGATCCGGTAGCAAGAGTGCAGATTCTTCACCACCAGTTAAAAGGGCGTATCAAAAAACTGGAAAAACAACATTAACAGATACTGATGAAGACGATGAAGAAAGGAGAGCCAGCTATTAGTTTAGCTATTATTTTATTGAAAAAAAAAGAAGAAAACTTGTAATAAGGTTGAACCTAAATTTGTTGTAATTTTTTAGATGTTTAAAATCTACTTTTTAAAAAAGAAAAACAAATCTTTATCTTGTCCGAAATGCTTATTATTGTAAAAGCAAAAATGAAAAAAAAAAAGTGTATTTAGAAAGAAAAATTATAATCTTAAGAGAAATGAAGCAAAAAATTTATAATATATTATTTTTGACCAAATATATAGTGAAATTAATTTACAATGAAAATTTACTTTTGTAATATTGAGATTTTTTTCTTGTTTTTGAAAGAAGTTATTATTTATTTATATAGTCGAGTTAAAAAATTTTTAAAAAATATTTTTTTTTTCAAAAAAATCAAAAAAAAAAAATTGAAATAAATATATAAACGGCAAAATTACTATCTCCCTTTTGTGATGTGAGGTGTTTATATAATTGCAGAAGTCACAAATTTAACATAGAATTGTATTTTAGTATGTATTTATTTCTTTCTTGACCTACGATTGTATTTATTCTAATTAAATCTTTTATAAAAAAAAAAAAAAATATGTACTATTTAGAACGAATAAATACATAGTATTGAATGTATAAAACTTAAAAAAAATTAAGAAAAATATTTTCAATAAGGATAATTAAAAAAGAAGAAATACAAGAAAAAAATATTTTAATTTTTATAATTTTTGAAGTTTTAAACAATAATTCGAATGCACAAAGTTTTTAGTTAGTACACGACCACAGTTCGTTTTATGTTTTTTTTTCTTATTTTGATAAATTGAACATTGGCAAAGATAATTATAAGGCAAACTTTTGAAAATTGTATTAATAAACGCATAATACTTCCTAATTTTAGAAGTAATTCATAATGCTGTTTAAAAAAAAAAAGGAAAGTAAAATTAAATTGTGTAAATAAAAGGGATCGAACTTGAAAAATGTGTTTTTTTTTTCCTCTTATTTTGTCTTGTGTAAAATATTTTATAATTCGAATGTACTTTTCCATTTTTTTGAAGATTTTGTAAAAAATAAATGAAAAATACTGCTATTTATAAAAACAAAAAACAGTATAAAGCCAATGGAAGACCAGTCTTATTAGGCATTGAAAGACACATGTATGTGGAAAACACTGGAAAAAATGTTAATGAAGTACATATGCATGCCATGGTAATCGTTCGATGAGCAATTTAACAATAATGATCACAATAAAACATAGATTGTAGAAATATGAAGATAGCAGTAAATCACTTAGTAAATAAGATGTTAATCTCGCCAAATGCAAAGAAAAAACTATCGCTTTTTTTACATTTGAAATACACAACTCATTTAATTATTTCTTATTTACTGCAATAAAACTGGATATGGTTAAATATTATAGTGTTCATCTTATCCTGGAAAATTCGTTAATAATGCAAAAGATTCTAAAAAAAAAAATAAAATAAAATACTTTCTTTTTACCATGTACATTCAGTACGTACACGTGCTTACGTACATTACATTTCTCTTTAATTTATTTTCAGTTTTTGTTTCAGTCCTTCGTTTTATAAAGGATATATTGATGTGCATAAATGTAATTTAAAATGAATTATTTCACTACATAACTCAATAAAAATTCTATTTTATAATTATAATAATTTGTTTTCAATAATAAAGGCTTTTAAATTTTAACAATCAATTATTTTTTAATTGTTTTCTTAAATACTGTATTGTTGTTAATAGCTTCGCACTTATTTTTCTCATTTTCTTTTGAACATTTTCTTCAATTTATTTAATTAACATCTACAGAGGACAGATATTACAAACAATTAACAAAAGTACATTGAATTATATTAAATTATACAAAAGTGAAAAGCCCAACACATTTTAGCTTTTATAATTTTCCCCATGATAATTTATTTAATATTTTAATATTTTCTAATCGTATTTGTTGGAAAATTTATGAACTAATTTATTTTCTTTTAAGAGGTGATAACTATATAAAAAATTTTTTTTCAAATTTATATGACAAAAATTATGTGATAAAGTACATTTACGTGAATAAAAAAGTTTATGTCGAAATATTTTGTCTTTTGATTTTCAGAGTTTTCTAATGAAGGTGACAATAGTCTTGGATTTTATTCAAATACATGAATGGATGAAGATAAAATGGATTTAATTTTTTTTTTTTAATTCTAAGAAAATTTATTTAATTAAATAAAATTCGTTTGATTGTAATTGAAACTTGAAACCTTGAAAATTAATCAAATGAATTTGTAATTTTAAACAAATATTTATTGGATACAATTAACGACAATTTTATTCAGTGAAAGTACAAAGTTTACGTTATTTTAAAAAGGAATAAAAATCAATTTCAATTTAAATTAATATTCAAATAACGACAAGAAAAATTTTCAGTTGAAAAATATTGTGTTAAAAATAATTTAGAAATTTTTTAGATTTTAAAACTTGAGTTTGAGTTTATTTAAAAGGAATTCATTTGAAAATTTATAATTTTTTGAATATACAAATACATATGTATAAGTACTCGTACATACATTTGATAATAATTTTCTTAATGATTTTTAATTATTTTCGTTTTTTGAATGTATTATAATGCGTTAATAATAAATCAAAAGAAATTCTTATGCTAACTATTGAAATTTTTTTCGTACATACATACAGATTAACGTTTATAATAAAAAGGATCCACAATAAAATTTTCTAATTTAATAAAAAAAAACTTTATTTATGAATTATATGTAGAATTTCTATTCAAGGAAATGTAGTAAAAAAAAAAGGGAAATAAATATTTTTAAATATTACCAGCTCTTTTAAAAGTGGTATGATTTACGGTATCGTTATTTATGTGATAAAATTTTTAATTTAAAAAAAAAAAAATGCAAATTATTCAAAATATGAAAAAGTAATAAATTATTATTTAAGGGTTAAATTTTATTGGGCAAAAATATTTTTGTAGAATAATTACTTGAATTAAAATTCGTTAAATTTCTAGGACATTAATCAGATTACTTTGGTATTTTGAAAATTTTAAGTAAAAAAGTAAATTATGTTGTTGGAATACACAGTCGAAAAAAAAAATTAAATGAATGTTCTTGTCAGGTCAACCTGACTGATTTTTGGTTTATTATGTACATCTATGTACATATAACGTAGGATATGACTTTATAAAGTGTATACATACATACGTTCTTAAACCTTAATTAAATTTAAGGCATCCAACAAAAATATATTCACAATTTCAAAACAGCATGAATATTGAAATTTGTTTTTTTCTTATTTTGAATATTTTCTTTAAAATTCATATTTTGTAAATGACATTTTCATTTATTATATTTTTTATTTTTTGATTTTTCATTGATTGGTCTGGTAAAATATTCAAAATCGAAGAAAATTTTTGATACCCAAGAAGTGAATTCTGGGTCAACCTAAAACTAGAAAAATTTTGTATATTTTTGAATAATATTAAAAATATATATTTTTTTAATAATTTCCTTTTGCTCTTTTGCATATTTATTTAACGAATTTCTTATATTCAAAAATAATTTTACGTACTATAAGACTATGTTATATGCGGTTTACTGTGAATTTATAAAACTTTACTTCTTAAAAATTAAACGATTTTATCACCTTTCTTGTCACGTTTTTCGAAAAATAAAATACTAAACATTCTATGAAGAAATATAAAACAAAAATATAAAAAAAAAAATAAAAATAAACACAACACCAGGAACTGTTTAAAAATTCATTGCTAAATACATATTTGCATATCTTTAAAAATTTATTATTTACATAAATAAGTATTTTCGAAACGATAATCCTGTAAAATGTTAATTTTGTATAACTATAAGAAGGACTATAGAAATGTTAAAATTTAATAATTTTTAAATACGTACATACATAATTACGTATATTCTTTTTACGTACAAGAAGTACAAAATGAAATTACACACACAAGGATATACGTATGTACCTTACTTTTAAAAATAGAAAAGCCCCAATTTTAAATGTAAATACTCATTTTTTTGTTATTAAACAAATTTGTAAATCTATTTATTATTAAAAAAATGCCCCCATTTATATCTTTTACATCAGGCTATTGCCCTCAAGGATAATAACGAATTTTGAAAATTAATTTTAAAATTATTTTTTTGTCATTTCTGTAAAAAGTAAATTGCCTTTTGATGCAAAGCTGAATTTTAAGGACTTTTTTATTTCCAATTTTTTGTAGAACTAAGAAATGTATTAATTATTACATTATCATCAGTAAACACTTTAAACAAAATTTCAAAATAAAAAAAGATGTTTAATTTTCTCGTTTTTTGTAGTTCTAATTTTTGAAAATTTTCATTTTAATTTCCCACAAAAAGTTTTTTCTTGTTCAGATGATCTGTTACATCATTACAAATTTGTATTTGTGTAATAAAGGTTGGATATTGTTTGTACTAAAGTCTAAAGTAATACAAACTCTTTGCTCTGTCTGTAATCATTTACATTGAAATAAACAACACATTACATGAACATGACTGGTGAGTCCAACAATATTATCAACATTTCCCCATTTCCGTTATTTATTTGAGCTTTTCCTCTGTTATCATAAAATTTCGAATAAAATAAAAGCTAAAAGTTAAAACTTTTACATTTCTCTCTACATGATTTTTGAATAATTCAAAAAATAATAAATAATAAAAACAGAATGTTGCTCTTAGCTTAGTATAAATGTTATGGTTTTATTCACATGTGTTCTTTAGTTTGATATTAGCTGTTAAATAATAAAAGTGCGATCTAAGTATTTTTTTCTTTTTTTTTCACCGACGGTTGTTTCCGGTATTTGAAAGACAAAAAAAAAAAAACGAAATTATGAAAAAATGATCAAGTTCACTAGTCTGAGTACAAGATATTGAAAGAGTTGTAATAATTTATTTAAAAAAAAAAAAAAATAATTGTTCTCTGTACTATTCATAATTGCATAATGCATACAATAATAAATGCATATAAATAAATGTAGTATAAAAATTGAATTTAAATTAAAATTTTGGTTTTTAAATGTTCGTTTAAGTGAAAATTATTAATTTGAAAATCACATTATGTATTAATGATGAGAAATTCATATCAAAATACATTTTACTTACATACATGTGTATTTTATTAAAAGAAGGATTCCATTCCTCACACTTTGAAGTACGCAAAAAGAGGTAAAAAATCTATAAAAATGTTTTAAATGGAATTAAATTTTTTTCAATACATTTTAGTTGATTATCTACGGCCTAACTGAAGGACATTTACTTGTTGTGTTATTTTGTTTACATTTTGCTATGTAGAAAATGATAGCACACATAATCATATGTTTACATTTGCCTTTTTCACACATTAAAGGGTCAAACATAAAACATGGTTTACCCATTGTTATATAAAATATGAAGCCCTTTAACCACCCTTAACCATTTATGTGAAAGGTTAAGAGATAAAAATTTTAAATGTAATTAAAAATTGAATTATTTTAATTTTATTGTGGTATCCATTCAATCAATATATTCTAGGATTTACGGGACTAACAATTTCCGGTTTATTTATATAAATTATTAATTTAATTATTTCAAAAGTTTCTATCACAAATAAAGGAAGTTTTTGAAACTAAATAAGAAATTTCAATTTCAAATATTTAAATAGCTTTGTAGATCATTAGTTATTGTATACATTTGTATACATAAGTATATAGTATGGGCACATTAATGGTTCTAAATTCATTTCTATACATAATATCTATATTTGAACAAATAAGTCATTGTTAATTTTACACTTAAATAATTTTTAAAGATAAATTTATGTATGTCACAACAAATTTGCTGTAATCGAATGCATTTGTTTTTTGCATGTAGGCAGGTACTAAATGTCAATATGAATTTTCAAATTAGTATTCCATAAACAAATATTGTTCATACATACATATGTACAAAAAAGTCTCACTGAGTACTGAATATAATGTTAAGGTCAATACAAAAATCACAAAAATAATTAGCATAAATTAAGTGAAAATAGTAATTTTATTACTACAACAAATATTTTTGAATTTTATTATTTACATTTCAATTAAACATTTTTTGAATATTTCGAATTGTTATGGTTATGGTGACACAATTTATGAATGATTGTGATTACCAAAAAAATTCTATTGATATTTTTAAAAATTGGGAATTTTTTAAAAAATAAACTAAAAATACATTTCATTTTGAGTACTTTAAATAACTCCTTTTCTTACTTTTAAATAAAAGTACTTCAGATTTCATAAACCTGAATTAACTTTATATTAAAAGAATATAAAGTGAAAGTTTCTTCTTTTCATTTGCTTTGACTACGGTTCGCAATTAAACATCCTTAAAGAATACAGTTCTTTATTTGCTCGACTACGGCAGTCCTTTTTTTTTTATATAAATATAAAAAACAATATTCCATACATGCATGTATTGATTCTTAAATAATTACTATTACCCACCTGCCTTAATGGGTGGGTGCCTAGTTAAGAAGAGAATTTCATTTTTCTAGAATAATTATTGGATTAAAAAATTCAATAAAACATGGTGCATTAAAATATTTAATCGAATTATCGTGATAATCAACGATAAACTTTTTTTTTTTGTTCAATTTATTGATGACTTTAATTTTTATTTAATTTTGTAAATAAATTACAATTTGTTGATCTTTTTATACATTTCATGTGACCTTGAATATTTCTAGCCATATGATTATTTTTTGTTTGACTTCAATATTATGATTTGCACTGTGCGTGCACGGAAAAAAGGTGTGTGTAGTTTGAATATGAATGAATGCAAAAGATAAAATTGATAAAATATCCACATTGAGGACTCTTGTATGTGTAGACAAACTGACACAAGGATTATCATGGAAAAAAATTATTTAAAAAATTACTTCAAAGGGCGATTTAAAGTCTGAAACATTACGGTAATGTAACAGCTTTAAATAATTTGACGTGCATATATTACATACTCACATAAATATGTATATCGAAATTCTAAAAAGTCAATGTACGTACTTGAAAATTACCAACAGAAAATTTTTACAATTTTTAAGTTAAATTTCGAATGATAAAATAAGTATTTAAAATTCGTTCTTTACTTTTAAATTGAACGAATTTTTAACGTGGTAATCAATATGAATTAAACCATAAATATTTGAATATTTTACATGATTGTAAATTGTCGATAATGAAATATTATTTTAAAATTGAAATATGTGAGTTATTATTCATATAAGAAAATACCTTGCCATTATATCGATCTCATACATTGCTTATGAAAATTCAATTTAGGAGCCACCATACACTACCATCCGTCCCATCCGTCTTCTCTTATGTCCAAAAGGCAACTGAATTCAATATGTAATCATCATCAAGATCAATAATCATTTATCTTACTGACTAGGGGTAGTGACTAGTAAGTAATAACTAGACTAGACTAGACTGCTTTATGGTTCTTCTGTTATTTGTGCTATTGGTATACATACAAGGTCAATAGACTAGAATCAGGACCAGACTAGTACTAGACCTGTATACACGGAACTTAAAAGTGAAAAAAAAAAAATGCAAAAACAAGTATGACTGACTGAATATAGTGGGGATGAAGATGACCTTGGGTATGAAATTTAATTTTGCCTCCTAAACGAAAATACAAGGGATGAAGCTATTTGCTTTATATTTCTATAGTAACTCATTAATTCTTTTGTATTACGAAATCATTTTATAAATTAACAGTTTTTGTACCACATTAAAATTAAAATAATAATATAAATCATCTTTCTCATAATTAAAATGCGTTTTTATTCGTCTAAATATTTGAAAACTTAAACTGATTACGTGATTTTTTCGCGATAGAACATTTTAATGTAAATTTACTCCTAAAAGTTTTACATATTTATGCATAAAAATTTTTAAATGTATAAAAATTTACGAAGGTCAGAAAAAAGCAAACAATTAAATAAACAAAACAATTAATGTTATTTTCAAAAAATTGAAAATACAAATTCTAATTTAATTTAAAAAAATTAAATTTTGAAATAATTTTAAAAAATAAAACGTAAAATTGTATTTTTTAAATTGAATTTTTTAATATTCATTTTATTTACTTGCCTTCCATTGATCAAAGATTTTCAGTGTATGCATTTTAAAAACATTCATTGACATTGCACTATTTAGTGATCACAAAAATACCTTGAAATTCTATCGATCTCCTATAAATCGTTTATGAAAATTCAGGAGCCACTATATACTACCATCCGTCTTCTATTATATCCAAAAGGCAACTGAACTGACTGAATTCAATAATCATCATGAACCATCATTTATCCTGCTGACTAGTAACTCGACTAGACTGGTTTATGCTTTTACTTTTATTTGTGCTATTGCTATACGTACAAGGTCACTAGACTAGAATCAGGACCGGACTAGTACTAGACCAGTATACACGAAACTTAAAAGTGAAAAAAAAAAAAAAAAAATGCAAAAACAAACAAGTATGACTGACTGAATATAGTGGGGATGAAGATGACCTTGGATATGAAATTTAATTTTGCCTCCTAAACGAAAATACAAGGGATAAATAATCACTTTTGTAAATTTTTCATGATCAAAGTTTTTGAAAATTAATTCGATTTTCTAAACGGTATTTATTGATTTTAAGCTATTTGTATTACATATATTTGTACTCATTAATTCTTTTCTGTTACAAAATTATTTTATAAATTAACGATTTTTGTACCACATTAAGGAAATAAAAATATAAATCATCCTTTTCATACTTAACATGCATTTCATAACAATTTTTAAATGTTTTAAAATTTACGAAAGCCAGAAAAAAGCAAACAATTAAATAAACAAAACAATTAATGTTATTTTCAAAAAATTGAAAATACAAATTCTAATTTAATTTAAAAAAATTTAATTTTGAAATAATTTGAAAAAATAAAACGTAAAATTGTATTTTTTAAATTGAATTTTTTAATATTTATTTTATTTACTTACCTTCCTTTGATCAAAGATTTTCAGTGTATGCATTTTAAAAACATTCATTGACATTGCATTATTTAGTGATCACAAAAATACCTTGAAATTCTATTGATCTCCAATAAATCGTTTATGAAAATTCAGGAGCCACTATACACTACCCTCCGTCTTCTCTTATGTCCAAAAGGCAACTGAACTGACTGAATTCAATAATCATCATGAACCATCATTTATACTGCTGACTAGTAACTAGACTAGACTGGTTTATGCTTTTACTTTTATTTGTGCTATTGCTATACATACGAGGCCACTAGACCAGGACCAATACTAGTACTAGACCAGTATACACGAAACTTCAAAATGAAAAAAAAAAAAAAAATGCAAAAACAAACAAGTATGACTGACTAAATATAGTGGGGATGAAGATGACCTTGGATATGTTTAGTGCACAGAACAGGACTGCTGTTTCACATTACATTAGAAAAATTTATTTTGTATGAAATATTATTGAGGATTCTGGTATATGAAGCTGCATTTTTTATGTAAAAAATATGAAATGTTTTTATTTACTGAGGCGTTTCGTCTACAATAAAAATGAAAAAAAAATTGCTTATTTCTATAAAGCAGTTTTCAAAACTTGTCCTTTTGAAAAAAAAAAGCGTGTCGTTATTAGGAAACCTTTTATAATTTTCTAAACAATGCAAGTAAACTAAAAATAATAATAATTTTGAAAATGGAAGCGCATTAAAACTTTATCTTATTTAAAACAAAATGTAAAGTTTTATTTTATTATTTCAATTACATATATAAATGTTGTAGATAAATTTGTCAAGTTTTAAAAATGCAAAAACAAACAAGTATGACTGACTGAATATAGTGGGGATGAAGATGACCTTGGATATGTATAGTGCACAGAACAGGACTGCTGTTTCACATTACATTAGAAAAATTTATTTTGTATGAAATATTCAAGGATATTCAGTGTACTCGTTTAGGGCATACACTGATAATCGTTAGTAGGCATTAATTGCTTCAAACTCATTTGTTATATGAAACTCCATTTTTATATAAAAATTATAAAATCTTCTTCTATTTACAATAGAAATATAAAAAAATTGCTTTTTTTTTAAGACAAACAATAATTGTTAACAATGAAATATTACTTAAAAATGGAAATATATGAGTTATTATATATGTAGGTACATATATGTACAATATTTTAATTAAAAACTTCAATAATTGAGATTTGATGAATAACACATGTTGATTAAAAATGGAAAAATTGTGTATTATTGTAGACCTTTTTAAAAAAATTTGAACATACATATCTGAATAATAATTACTGAAGTACATATAAAACAGCAATAAATGTGTGTAACACTCCTGAATTACTTACTCACCCCTAATTCATTACAAGATTGTGTAGGTAATTACGTGTTTTTTTATTTTAAATTGTCTCTCTAACTATCTCTAACGAATGATTTTATTTACACCTTACAATTGAAATTTACATTACTTTTATCAGGAGAAATTGTGTTTATTATGCGTTATACAAACATTTTCATTGTAAAAATTTTCTTGTATTTAAATTTAAATTTTAAATTAACAGGTGTAATGTAATCAAAAAATTTTATAAATTAAATTGAATTTACGTACATGTATGATTGTTGTTAACTTTTTCTATATATGTATGTACATATGTATATGCATATGAACAATACGAATATGAACGTATTTTAAATAAATTTGAATGAGTAAATAATTCATGCTCTTTACATTCTTTTGTTCATACAATGCATATCCTATGTACATACATATTACACACTATATTACCTTTTTCATATTAAAATATGAACATTTTTAAAAAAATACGTAGTAGAATTGTAGTAGTTTTTATCTTAGAAATTATTTGATTTTGTTTTTTCTAAAGATTTTTCCTAAAGAAAGTCATATAAACTGAACTTTTAAATTAGAAAAAAAAAAAAATTAGAAATAATTTTAAATATCGCACAAATACATTTGATGTAATCAAATTGTGATTACTAAAGAGCAAAAAAGGTAATTTATCTTTTTGTTAAACTGAAATTTCGATTTAATTGCAGGTAAAGGAAAAAAGAATGAAATTGTTTTTTTTTGTAATTATGACAAAAACATAGAAATTAATTTGATAAAAATAATTTAGAGAAAAAGTTCATTTCCTTTTATTCTTGATTAAATCTACGAGTGTATAATTTCATCAATTAATTAGGCTAATTAATGGTAGACTTTCTCTGATTGAATAATAATTGAGGTATTTAAAATGAATTTTATTGGCTTAATTAGGGTTAATTTATATTTCAAACGAAATTATGTTTGGTTTTACTCTAGAGTAAGACAATCAATAATAAAAAGAAAATCGATTTTCCTTTCGCATGAATGTATATTCAAAGAATAGATACAAAGGATATAAACATATTCGTGTATGCAATGTATGGACAATGTATTAAATTTTGCAATTTATTGTTTAGATAGACCAAATTTTAAAAATTTTATAGATTTTTAAGCATTTTGTAAATTTTCCAAATTAATAGCCAACAATTTGATTGCATCTTGCAATGTGATTTTGGATTTCATCGTAATTTATTTGATGAGAAAATAATATTTTCTGTACCGTACTCTTGATTTACAATTATTTTCTTTTGTTGGTTATTAATAAAATATGTAATTTACTGCGCGAATTGTTACATGAATTATTTTCTTCAGAATAATTTAGGTATAATAAATGAAGGTTGAAAGGAAGGCAAAAATTGTAAACATGTAAAACAAGAAAAAATACTGTTCTATAACACGCTCGACTAAAGCATGTGTGTAAGTAGATAGAATATCGTGATCACTGGCATCCTATCTAAATTAACTGCATGTGTAATTCCTATTTATTAAAATAAAAATAAATTGTTTTTTGAATACAGGATCAAAAAAATTTTTTATTTCAAAATCCTTTTCCTTTTTTTTTTAAATAGAGTACAACAATTTTTTTTTTAATTTCTTTACGAACATGTAATAATTTTCTAATCAAAATTTTAAATATAAAATGAAAAAAAAAAATATTTATAAAATAAATTTTTGAAATTATAAATAGAATTAGAAAAAATATAATTTTTGTCGTTGATTTTCTTTAATATGTTTTTAACTTTGTGACAGTAAATATTTTTCCAATACAGTAATTTCAAATTTTCTTCACATACTTATTTGATAAATTATAAATTATTAAACAAATTATAGGAGAATTTTTAAAATACACATTTACGTAAAAATTATTTACATTCACTACATTTCCTGGTGTATTTGAAAACAAGAGAAAAAACACATGCTGACAAAATGTCTTATATGTACAAAAAAAAAAAAAAGAAAACAAAAAAAAAAACAGAAAAAAAAAGAAGAAGAAATTTTAATTTATCTTTTTTCTACTTTTCCATAAAAGCAAACAAATAAAAACAAATTATTTTTCTATAAAAAATCGATTTAATACACGATGGTAAGAGTCTTTGAAATTCGAGTAGATTTATGTACTTTTCCATCATGGCATATGTTTGTATGCCGTGCTTTTTCCATGTCAGTTCATTAGATAAAAGACGGTTAAATATATATGTATGTATATTTTTAGAATACATATATGAAAAATTAAAACTCTTACATGACATAAATAAAACAAAAATAAAGAAAATTTCTCTACAATTTCACATTTATTTCATTCAATTTAGTTACATGTGAGAACAAATAAACATGGGTATATAAAAAATTTAAAAATTTTACAAACTTAAGATGTACACATATGTACATACATTTATATGAAATGCATACATTTATATGTTTTTCTTTTAAGATTTCATTATCAACATATAATTCTCCAGTGTATGGAATTTATAGGTTTATTTCGTGAAAAATTGAATTATTTACACCTATGCGCATTCATACACAATTTTATCCTGTACATATTTACACGTTCATAAATTTCGTTACATTCGTTTTTACATTACAAGGAAGTACATATAAAACGAATGTTATTTTTCATGATGTATGAAAAATAATGTTCTTGCCTTGTGTATTCTGTGATTTCTTTTTTTGTTGATCAGAAATAAAGTATAAATCAAAATTATTAATTCAAAGCTATGAAAAATTTCATTGGGATACAGAATATTAGAGGGGGCAAAAAACAAACGTTTTTTTTTTTTAGTAATTAATTTAAGAAAAGAAATTGCATTAAAATTTCTGAAATACAAAGTCAATTACTTCGATAAGTCGAACATATTTTATTTTTTACCCTTTTATTTTTTGTTGGACATAAAACTTTGTAGAACTTTTAGTTTTTATGCAAATTTTTGCAGTAATGTGATAATTAAATGTAAATTAAATTTTTTTATTTTTAACAATTGTTTTATAATTCAAGTTTTAAAAATAAATTAAATCAATAAAAGGTGTTTTCTTATATTTTTGTTTTAATTTTTCTTCAGTAGTTTTTTTTACATTCATTTTTTTTTTCAAATCACGCAATATGTACATTTGAATATAAGTATGTACATACATAAGTAAGTAGAATATCCATATAAGCTTACTTGACAAATGTCACAGAATTGTAAAATAACGATTCAATTATATTTAATTTATTGCTTTTACTACTGAATTATAAATTAAGAAAAAACGAAGAACAATTGAAAATATTCTTTTAAATTTTCAAAATTCAAATAAATCAATGCATGCCAATTAAAAAAAAAAAAGAAAAAACAAACAAACCGATTTTACATGTCACACAAGGAAAAGACACATGTACATACTTACATACATGTGTATGTACATATATTTACAGACGTAATGTATTTCATTTTATATATGTATGTACTTTGTCATAAACCTACATATAGTAACTTTGTTTCAGAATTTTAAAAAAGACATGAATAAAACATCATGCTTTTACTGTTGAAAAAAATTTTTTTATCCTTTTTCTATCGTTAAAAAGGACACTAATTAAAAGTAACAAATATAATTAATTTGTAGGTATAACATGACTTTGAAATAATAATAATTGTGTTCTTTGTAACTGATACATTTGGTTAGACTAGACTATAATATGTAGTCGCCATCTTGTCGCCAGCTCAAGGACAACTAAACCAATGGCTATTGAACTTAACGTAGCTTTTCCTGTGACCTAAAACGTACATATGTACATGTTTATATTATTATCAAACGTAGATTATTATTATTATTTTCAATAATTTTATAATTATCATTTTTAATAATGAATATTAAATTATCGTTCATAATTGATAGCACATACATTTTTGGATACAATTACTGCATTTACAAATAATATGAAATGAATTTTCAATAACACAAGAAATAAATATTTCGTAATAAAAAATATGATTAATTAATTTTAATTTTTGGAAATTAATATGAAAGTCCATCATGTCTAATAAATAGAGAATGAGCCATTCTTTGATGAATTTATCGATTAAGATCGACTTTTAGATGAAAATTCGGAATTTTAATGTGCAATAGCAAACATAATAAACATACAAGAATTATTTTAGTATATTAATCAAAATAAAAAATTTTACTCTTTTAGCATTATATTTTTCCATCTGTTTAAAATCCAAACATTTGCTCAATGTTTATAATTTAAAATCATTTCATGTGCATCAAGTGACAATTTATTAAAAAAATTTGATAATAGAGTTTCATAAAAGCAAAAGATATGTAGTTTTCAAACTTTTTTTAAAAAAAATAATAATTAAAGAGAAATGATTTTTCTCAAGATTGTTAAAAAAGTATGAGCAGTAATTTTATTTTCATTGTAATGTTAGAAGTATTTTTGTTTTTGTTTTTTTTTATGAAAAAGGAAAACAATAAACAATTTAGAAACATTTATTGTATACTACTAACTCTGTAATTCGAATTATATTTCATTTATTTTTTTTTTATTTCAAATAACGAATTATTTTTAAAACTTGACAAATTTATTTACAACATTTATATAATTGAAATAATAAAATAAAAATTTACATTTTGTTTTAAATAAGATAAAGTTTTAATGCGCTTCCATTTTCAAAATTATTACTATTTTTAGTTTACTTGAATTGTTTAGAAAATAATAATAGGTTTCCTAATAACGACACGCTTTTTTTTTCAAAGGACAAGTTTTGAAAACTACTTTACAAAA